>CM065812.1:149552582-150985165 GCA_033398695.1 Orobanche coerulescens | reverse complement strand
CCATGACTAAAGACGAATACTGAGATACTGACATATGAGTTTGGTGCTCAAGAAATCTCTTAGCATGAGGGGGAGTATTGGTAGTTGGAAATATATGAAATGCATCACACTATATCCTCACAACTAAAATATGAACTTGAAGTTCAAAGATGAATGACAAATTATTAATCTTTGGTACCAACTACAACTGCTTTGATAAATACATAATAATTCCCCAAATATGAATCAAAGCAAATGATAAAAGGAGGAATATACTTTTGAGAAGTATATAGACATAACCACAATATGTAATTCCAATGGATGATTGATAATGAGATATCTCGGCAAGTTATGTTGCCATGGGGAAATAAATATTGAAATTTGTCGACACAATATAGCGCTATGAATGAAATGAGGATATCAATGATTGGAAAGATGATATCGATAAATGATATGAGGATATCCATGACTGTGAAATATGGATATTGAAAATGAGGATATTAAAATCCATGACTGTGAAATATGGATATTGAAAATGAGGATATTAAAATCCATGATTTGTGAAAATGAGGATCTTAAAATCCATCGAAATTGAAATATATGCCCTTATAATAAAACGAAACATATGGGCTTACTGAAAGTGACTCCTGAGGAGATTTTGAACATATTATCAGTGCGTGCAGTCACTCAAAATAAGGTGTTGTGAAAGAAAATTATCTGCTGTACTTTTTTCCTTGACTAAGGTTTTATCCCACCGGGTTTTTTGAGCAAGGTTTTTAACGAGGCAGCTCAATCACAACTAATATAAAATTTCCAAAAGAGATTTGGAATATATTGTAAAGAATATGAGTTCGATATTACAAACTGCACTGATTATGATACTCATCCTTGGAGGATTATTGAAATGCGTGGGGCATATTTATAAAATACGTGTTGCACTCTTTTTTCTTTGACTGAGGTTTTATCCCATTGGGTTTTCCTAGCAAGGTTTTTAACGAGGCAACTGGAATGGCGTATTAGTATGAATAATGTACTCCTTTTCCTTCATTAGGATTTTTTCCATTGGGTTTTCCCTAATAAGGTTTTTAACGAGGCATATTCAGGGCATAATGAGGAACACTACAAAGATCAAAATTATTCCTCAAAGTTTGAAAATAGAAGGAGTAGGTGTACTCTTTTTCCTTCGATCAAGTCTTTCCCACTGGGTTTTCTTAACAAGGTTTTAATGAGGCAACACATGACAGATTCACTCAGTTTTTGTCCCACAAGGTTTTACTGAGACGGCACAAGAATACTCATACAAGAACTATCGAGATAAGGGGGAGCAAATTTACGATATTACAGATTACTGAATTTACCCAACAGGGATTTCCTACCAACATTATGATGCAACATGATATGATTGCCACAAGCTCCAATACAAATAGTTTGAAAGTTTTTTCCCATTGGGTTTTTCTTCAAACTAGTTCAGCAGATATTTATGTAAATAGTCATTCAATGGGGACTGTTATAATATACCATGAAAGTGACATTTCAATTACCTCTTTGTTTTTATATAGTGGGAATGACTATTATGCCCCTGATTTAATTTTTTAATTACGATTGTGCCATCTGAATGGGCATTGTGGAGGAGGCGAGACAGCTGCGGTAGTGCGCGCGTATCTCTCGCGATCTGCCATTCTATTTTTTTTGAGATTTTTTCTCTTCCTGGAACGTGTAGCAAAATGAATGAGTCGCATCAATATTTTCTCCCCGGCTTTTCCTTGTATATGAGGGGGAAGTGTCGATTTTGTGGGGCAAGATGTTTTTTATCCTTACCAATTAACCCTACTATAAAAAAACATGGTTTACAATTTTGTGGGGCAAAGATGTTTCTTATCTCCTAGGATGTCAATGGGTCAGGTATGG
This sequence comes from Orobanche coerulescens, assembly GCA_033398695.1. NCBI lineage: Eukaryota > Viridiplantae > Streptophyta > Magnoliopsida > Lamiales > Orobanchaceae > Orobanche > Orobanche coerulescens. Next base: position 150,983,278 of record CM065812.1, on the reverse strand, counting down.
TACATGTATGTCTCCATATCCTATCTTATTTGATTCGGATCGGATTCGGGTATTGTCCATCGGGTAATCGGGTACTCAATGAATATTCGAGTACCCATATACCTTATATTTGAGAATATATATATTTTTTAATATATATCATATATACATAATTAATAAATTCAATCTAGTATAATATGTATTTAAGATATAATATCTTATATAATATAATATATAATGTAATATAATATTTATGTATAATATAATAATAATAATAATAATGTATTTATATAATTTAAATGGGTATGCGGATCGGGTAATCGGATCTGATATTCGGGTAATATACTATGCACATACCCTACCCGTACCCGATCCTAAAATTTCGAGTTCAGTCGATATCCGACCTGGTTTCGAATTTATTGGACGAGTGGGTACGCGTAAAGTTGACATCGCTACTTATCTCTACCATTTAACCTTGGGAAATTTTCTAACCATAAAAAGCATGGTGTAATTATACAATCAATTCAAAATAAATTAAAAGAACTATACGTGATGCAGGGCAGACCGACCTATGATAAATATATTAAATGTTACGTATTTCTTTTAAATTCCGCTCAAGTTAATAAGAAACAATTAACCTTGTTTTTGACAATCATTTTCTGCTGCTGGATTTTAAGGTTATATTGGAGATTTGAAATCATTTTAAATTCCGCAAATATTTTAGAAAATGTATGTTTCGTAACGACTTGAAATTTCTACAAGTTTTCCTTATTATAAAAAAATATACTCATAAAATACCTTAGAAAAATTGGGTCGTTACAGTTAATAATTTATTTGGACCGCCTAATATATTTTAGCAAGCCGGCCTATTTCTTTTAGTGTTTAGTTACACTTTTTTTAAATAGCAACGGCTACACCAAATTTTGTGTTAGTGTAGATATTCAATTTAGTCTATGGTAATACTAATTTATATTAATAATAACGTTAGAAAAATATGTAGCCTTAAATCAAATTTGACCAATTTTAAGGTATCTAAGACTACACTTTTGCTTGTAACATCAAAAAAATATTGTTGAAAGCCATATATGGTGTAGTGATAGGACTTCAGTTATTAATGAAAAACATACCTGAGAATCATTCTCTCTATTCTCTCTCTAAATCCTCTCTATAATATTTCAGTTTTATAACATTTTTGTTATTATATCACCCATTATTTGATACATTTGTCGTATGTGCGTCAATTTAAACCTCAACAACATACTTTCTTGGTAACCCTTCATTATAGGCATGTCAGGTAGAGATCGGATTGTTGGGAGTCGTGAGATTCATGATTGTCCTGTATGTATCTGGGGCAAAGATTGATTTCTGGATTCTACCGATGTTGATGTGCTGGGTGAGGATTTAATCCACGATGCAGACTAGCTAAACTGTAGGAAGCCATCATGAATCACCGAAAGAGAACCATTTCAATGATTGGGAGCGGCGATATTAATCATGTATTTGAAAAAAGTAAGAACCGAGTACTTTTGGGGAGATGATACGAACTATGAAAGCAGTGATATTGTTGAGGCAAAGTAGTACTAAAGGGTAGCAAAGCTAAATTATACTCGGTACCAGTTGTGAGCAAGCTCTCAAACGTATTTCCCGGTCAGTTGCCAATGCTATCACCATAATATGATGTTGAGTTCACTCTTGAGAGAGGACCTAATGAGGTACTAGTCCCGAGAGCACCATATCGTATGGATTCATCGAAATTGCTTGTATTGAACAATCAGTTAGATGAACTGTTGGACACAGGGTGTAGTCGACTAACCGATTCTTTGTGGGCGTGCCACCGCTGGTTGTCTAAAGGCAGGGCGGTCCAATGGTTTTGGATGCCCTGGGCGGAGAGAAAAAAGTATGCCCCTAATCTAATGAACTAAGGGCATAATTTTTTAAAGAGGTTTGGAACCTAATCAAGCTAGGCGGCTCATCCCTATGTCAGTTATTATTAAACAACAAAAGTTACAATGGGGGGGGGGACATAAACCAAAAATCCGAACAACAAAACAAATACAATATCACCTAGAATGTTGTCTTCATGCATTTCATGAAGCAGAATCATCAATTAATCTATCATAGTCAACATTTGCTAAAAACTTACTTTTGATGCTCAAAACCGCTAATCTGTTAAGCCTCTCTTACTCATCGTAGTCCCCTAATATGACTTCAGTAGCTTTAATTTTGAAAAATTTCTTTCGGTAGATGCTACCGTGATTAGTATGGTCAATAAAATCTTGTAGGCAAGCAACACGTGTGGGAACATATCCACCTTCCTTAAAAACTCCATAACTTGAATAGACGTCCAAGGATTTTCTTTCTCGTATGGTATCATCCCCTGCAAAATTTGTAACTCCATAAACAAGTATTTTCTTTTAATATCAACATGTGGCTCAAAAATCTTTCATTTTAGAACTCAAATTATCCCAAACACTTGGATCAAAAATATTTAAATCAATATGTGGCTCATCAACACGATGCTCATCAATATGTGGCTCATCAACATTAGGTTTATCAACATGTGGCTCATCAACATTTTCATCAGAACTAAAACTTTCAACGGGTTTTTCTTGCCTAATACAAAATTTATTTAATGATCCATGTAAGGATTGTGCAATTTCTTTTGACTTCTTTTTTCTTTTTCTATTATGAGCACCGGACAGTTGTGGTCTAGGAAACATATTTAACCAATTAGGCAATTACCAAATACCAATTAGGCAAATACCAAGCAATCAAGATCAAGATTTATGAAAGCAAGATCAAATATGCAAATAAGTGAAATAAATGAACACCAAATAATGAAATAGGCAACTGCGTGAGTCTGATCGAGATGAGAAGGAGAAACGTTGGTCAGATGGTAGACATGTAAGTAAAAGTGTAAATTAATAAAACTAATTTTTTATAAAAAAAATGAGCCTAGTAATGGGTAAGAGGATTATGGGTTTTGGTACCCTATTGGGCTGTGATGCCTTGGGCCACCGCCCTTCTTGCCCACTATATGGGCGGCCCTGTCTAAAGGAAAAAGGTCTCATTGTGGTGATGCATTCACTACCATGACGATCGTATTTTTAGTTATGCCATGATTGTAGGTGTTAACATTAGGTGAATAAAAATGAGTTACACAGCGGAAAATAAACCGGTCCAACCGATAAAACCAAACCCCAAAAACAGACCGATCAAGCATCGTATAAACGAATATAAATAATGAGGATGATAATTAAAGAATACTTACCCTCGTAGTCCTTTGATAATATAATCTTCGAAGAAAAATCCGAACAAGCTTTTTCCAGTTACCGACACGAACACGAATCCAATTCGTTGTAACTTGTTGAATGATCCAACACCGAAAATTCCGAATGTCTCCACGTTAGCATGCGTTGAATATTGATCGTAAAAATAAAATATCAATTCGTACTCAAAGAACACGGCTAGGAATTGATACGGTATTTTTCTTCTCTTCTCTTCCTCCTTTTCTTTCTCTCAAAGATGAACAAGAAATGAAAGAAAAAATCTCTCCCTTTCCGATGGAGAACTCACGGCTGAAACTCAGAATTATAAGTGTGTGTGTTTGTCAACTCTTGCCATGAGGTGTGAAAATATCTCTCTATATAATATAAAGTGATATCAAAATTATGAGATTCCAAATCTCATGCATTCTGTCCTCAACCTTGTAAAATATGACTAACACACCCCACACAACACATGGTGAGTTTTCAAGCATGAGAGGGGGGCTGCCCATTTGAGTTTAGGTGAGAAAACGAGCCGATCCACTCGGTTCATGTACCGGATATTCCATGTCTAGTCCGTTAAATACACTTCGTTTTATCCGAAATGTATTTATACTTAGTTAATTAACCTAATTAATTAATTTTATCAAATACAGAATTATAACAATACATTTCCAAGAATAATTATTTATGAATTTAATTAATCACCCGATAATTAATTTCAATTCACTAGACCACATGATTATTGTAACACCCCCAATCCGCTCAGGGATATTACACGCCGTACAACCTTTCCTCAAGGATCTACCAGGCTGGTAACAACATATAACAACTCAACCATGCCTTTAAGGCTAAAATGACTCAGTAGACCGATTTGGTCTTTCAATAGATACATACAACTCAAATACAACTCATGCCCACGCAGGGGTCAAAACACAACCACACCCGTACAACGGAAAAAATATAGTAGCGGAAAATAAAGTACAACTGAACCGATAAACAATGTACGGTTCCTCATGTGATTAGTATCGATCATCTTTCATCATTCTTCGTGCCGACCCTGTGTTATGCTCCAAAACCTGAATGCAAAAATAGACATCCACCCCCCGAATACTCGGGGGTTAGCAAAACTCCACTGTTTTTCTAGTGCAAGTACAAGTGCAAAAATACGAGCCATACAATTCACATTCCACGAATAACAATAACCAGGAAATCCTCAAAGATTCAAACGTAACGAAAAGTACTTCCCGAGGCATGAGTTTGGGTAAAACACTTCAAAACCGAAAGATCACAAATCAAGAGAAAACAATTTATAAAACCGTTTAAAGTGCCATCGAGAGTTTTAATAGAAAACAATTTAGGATTATCAAATCCTCCTCATTCCAAAATCAACAGGGTCCTCGACTAATAGGCGGAAAGCAATACGCAAGAAAACCATTCAATCAACACAAGCGAATCTTCACAAATATTTCCCACGGGGTTCTCGACCCAATCCAAATAATATCAACACGAGATCAAACATCTCAACATCACACGGGCCCAGACTGCCCGGCCATGACTCGGCCGGGGCCAACTCCGACGGCCCGAACGACCCCGAAACCCGAACCTGAATACGAATCGAAGATACGGTTACGAAGTACTCGCAAAGACGAATTCGAGCACTAAGAGAACACACGATTCCGACCACCCGAAGTCTCAAAATTCGACAACGGAAAGTAATTACCCCAAACTTTGGGAAATTACGAAAATGGCCCAAAACGTCCGAAATACACGATACATGATCGAAACACCAAGCCGAAGCTTGCAACATGAATAAGAACATTAAATGAACTTACGAGAAAATCGAAACAACAGTTTCGGACGAGATTCGCAAGAATCGAACTCAAGTGCGGAAAAAATGCTTAAGAACACGGAACTCAACAAAATAATACCGAAACGAACTCGGATGACAAAAAGTGCAGAATTAATCATTCTCGAAATGACGAAACGGTCATGAGCGAGCCGTCCAAATGGACTTTCACTGAAAAAAAAAAGAAATTACCGAAAATCGAAATTACGGGTATTACACACTACCTGTAACACCCCCAATCCGCTCAGGGATATTACACGCCGTAGACCCTTTTCTCAAGGATCTACCAGGCTGGTAATAATATAGAGCAACTCAAAAATGCCTTTAAGGCCAAAATGACTCAGTAGACCGATTTGGTCTTTCAATGATTACATACGACTCAAAAATCATTACATGCCCACGTAGGGGTCAAATACAACATAATCCCGTACAACGGGAAAGAATACTGCAGCGGAAAATAAACTATAACTAGACCAATGACCTCATACGGATCCTCGTGTGATTAGTATCGTTCATCTTTCATCATCCTTCGTGCCGACCCTGTGCTATGCTCCAAAACCTGAATGCAAAAATAGACATCCACCCCCCGAATACTCGGGGGTTAGCCAAACTCCTCGGTTTTGCTAGTGCAAGTACAAGTGCAAAAATACGAGCCATACAATTCACATTTCACGAATAACAATAACCAGGAATCCTCAAAAACCCAACGTAACGAATAGTACTTCCCGAGGCATGAGTTTGGTAAACATTTCTCAAAACCGAAAGATCACAATTAAAAGGGAAACCATTTATAAAACAGTTTTAAATATGCCATCGAGAGTTTTAATAGAAAACCATTTAGGATTATCAAATCCTACTCATTCCAAAATCAACAGGGTCCTCGACCAATAGGCGGAAAACAATTTGCAAGAAAACCATTCAATCAACACAGGTGGGTCTTCACAAATATTTCCCACGGGGGTTCTCGACCCCAATCCAAATAATATCAACACGAGATCCAACATCTCAACATCACACGGGGTTCTCGACCCAAACCCAAATAATATCAACACGAGATCAATCATCTCAACATTCCACAGGGTCCTCGACCCAAAACACAGAATAGCACCACAATACAATCAAAGGTACAATCTCTCATTCGACATATCCTGCTCAAGACCCCGACATTAACCCTGAGATTTCACAAACCTCCTTGGTTAATTAACCCTGATACCAACGCTTTAAAAACAAGTTGAAACAAGCTTTCAAAAACACAAATCGTGGTCTATATCAAGACAAACATTTAAAAGTGGGTTGAAAGAATTTGAGATACGAACATCGTTCGCAGAACTGGTCTTAGCTATCACTCAAATACCCGTAACCAATAAGCCCGCCAGCGCCTCCCTTGCGCACTGTACGGCGTTCACTTCCATCATGTTGGCCGCTCATTGAACATGTCACCGCACCGGCCACTCCCGCAAGAGCCGCCTGCGCGCGCATTAGGTAACACCGGCGTTCACCACCTATATGGAGCCGCACATTGCAAGATACACCGTGCCGAGTGCACGCCCCGCCCTCAAAGGTTCCCGGATACGACGTTTCTCACAACAAGTATCCACATTATCACAAACATCAAGCACACAGTCAATCGTTATAACAATTATCAAATCGATACACCAATTCACATAATTCATCCGCCAGTCCACGACCACACGAATAAATAACAACACGCACGTCAACCATAACGCGGCGGAAATAAGCAATACACGTACACACGCATTATCAAGCGCAACATCAACACCAATTATATCCAAAGGATTCATGTAGTCACTTACAACCCACACAATTTACAAAACACACGCGTTTTGAAAGTGAGCCTTTAACGAGGCTAGCCGAATCCTTTGAAAACTCATTTCAAACAAATAAACAAACACACCAAGATGATCACCAATTATCATATCCACAAAACAAGAATGGTATGGACAAGGTACTTGCCTCGATACCACGAGCACGGAACCACGAACGGATACGGCTCAACCTAAAGCTTCTAACGCCCGATGCTAACGAAAAGGAAGACGACAACGAACGGAAGGGTTCAACACGGTTTCTTCACAAGAAACTCGACCCTAACAACAATATAATCAATAAATCATCGATCATACGAGGAAGGATAATCTTAGAACGCCCAAAAACCCCTCTAAGACATTTTACCGGACACCTTCAAGGCGTCGGTCAAGAACTCGACCCAAATAACGAATCGATATGATCCAACCATGGAATAACAAGGGAAATGATATAATACATCTAAAGATTCATCAATACATCATAATCCTAAGTTAAATCGGATTAAACGGATGAAAACAACCAAAACACCCAATTTCCCCAAAACTAGATTTCTAGGAAATCCGATTCAGTAGATCGGAGGATGTTATAGGACGGATGATTGATGATATGAACCTCAAAACTTCATGGATTTATTGTCCAACAACATCTCTCCATGATTACCCCAGCTGGAAGGAAGAAGAGAAGTGAGAAAATGGTCAAGAAAACGCCATGCCTTAAATAAAGCCGATCGCCGGTTACGTGACGAATCAAAGGCTTACGACGTAACCGAAGTCATCGCCTAAAATCGCCGCCCGCTACAGACGCACGTGGCCTTACGTACATAACCGCCCTTACGCATTTAACGGCCGAGCACTAACGCACGTTACTCGCCGTATCGGCCCGCCCGAGCATGCCCGCCATGACTCGGCCGACCAATTCGACGGCCCAACGACTCCGAAACCCGAACTCGAGTACGAATCGAAGATACGGTTACGAAGTACTCGCAAAGACGAATCCGATCACTAAGAGAACACACGATTCCGACCACCCGAAGGCTCGAAATTCGACAACGGAAAGTAATTACCCCAAACTTTGGGAAATTACGAAAATGGCCCAAAACGTCCGAAAATCACAATACATGATCGAAACACCAAGCCAAAGCTCGAAACATGAATATTAACATTAAATGAACTTACGAGAAAGTCGAAACAACAGTTTCGGACGAGATTCGCAAGAATCGAACTCAAGTGCGGAAAAGTCGCTAAAAAGCTCGGAACTCAACAAAACGATACCGAAACGAACTCGGATGACAAAAAGTGCAGAATTAATCATTCTCGAAATGACGAAACGGTCATGAGCGAGTCGTCAAAACGGACACCGGCCGAAAATAAAATTTACCGAAAATCGAAAATTGCGGATATTACACTACCCTCCTTAAAAGAAGTTTCGTCCCGAAACTTAACACAAGTAGGGAGAAGAAATATCCCGCCAGGAAAAACTCAACGAGATACACAAGAAACGCGTAACTCATGCCCAACGGCGAAACGTTACAAGCAACGCAAGAGAGTCAAAATAGATTATTTGGCTAGAATTCTGGCTCCACGACGACCAACACAACGTCGCCGTTAAGGATATAATAGAACCAACAAGTGGCAAGCGTCATCAAATGGATAATACAATCAAGTCAATTATCCGAACAATCACAAAACACAACGAACGAAAATCAATACGATTGACCAACCCAACGGTACATCAATCAAAACGCGAGCCAATCGCTGAACAAATACGGAATTCCACCGCCCAATGGTTGGAAGATCGAAAACGGGACTAATTTCCAGAATTTAAGGGAATTAGGAAGGAGCCTGAACGCTCAACAATCACAAAACGAGAACAAAAACCGAACAAACAAACGATCGAGACAACAAAAATCGAACGATCATGTCCGAAACACGAAGGATAATAAAATTCAAACAACAACTCCAAGGTTCACATCTCGACTCGAGACAATATATAATCCGGTGAAAACAACAGGATGTGCATTCACATAAGATCCACAGGAAAGGGAATAGCAATTGAAAAGTCACAACGACAAACGAGTTATTCCGAAACAATATCACACTCGTTCGATCAACAAAAGCAAGGGATAGGGAAAGTTCGGAAAATGTCAACGAACACAAACGAGTCGACAGAGTTGAAAATACAGAAATTCAAAATCCGATCCACGTCGAATAGAAGAGTTAATAGAACCAAATGATGTCACTTCCAAACAAGGTTCACAAGAATCGAACCGAACTCGAAAAAGTCACAGCGATAACTAGATCGACCCACAACAAGATCACATCTCGTTCGGACGATGAAACCGAAATACAGAACAAGTTCATAAAGTATCAACGAACATGAGCGAATCGATAGACTGGAGAAAGAGAAAATGCAGAAGTCAAAATAGTACGGGTATTACCTCCGACCTCATCCACGAAATTCACAAAAACGGGAGCAAGGTAACAAGACATTAAACAAACGACACATAACGGAACCATCACCGATGCACACGGTCATACCATACCAAGCTCTAACAGCTCGCACATGCGCGACAATGCAGAAATCACTACGAGGCGACAATATTCAATACCAACATCCCACCTCTCACAGAGGGAAAACGCAACAAATATGTGGAAAACGACTCAACGCTCACACCTCCAATTCAATCATACTCGGGAGTAAACATCAAAATGACAACGCGAACATCATACATACATACCCAGCCCTCAAACGGGAATGGATAAGTTTTAAAAAATGACAACCTTATTTTGAAAATAATTTAGAAGAATACCGGTTGATCTTGAGTATCACCTTTCAAAAAAAATACAAACGTGAAACATCGTCATCGAGACTTTGGAGAACCATTTCACATTAGATAAAAATGAGGACACTTTCTATTAGCAAAAACTTTCAGAATATTCGACCCTCAGGTCTAAATAAAAGTGTTTCTAAAACATTGAAAATATCTCAAAACATTTTGGTCCTCGAGGTAGAAGAATTTTGAAAACATGTTGTGGCACCTTGGATGTACCACGGGAAAATAATTCATTTTAAAAGTACGTCTCGAAATTTATTTTCGAAGATACTCAAGGTTTTCAAAGATAATTCAATGGGCTGGAATGTCCAAAAATTTCAGGTAATTACACAAAACATTATAGCGTCGTGGGTCCCGCGTCGGAACCCACCAGGCTAAAAACCATTTACAAAAACGCCAAAAAAAAGGCCGATGACGGTAATATTTCAAAAACTCACAAAAGCCATTTACAAAATACTAAATACCGTCATAAGAATTTGGCCAAAACGATCAAGGCCATAATGCCCAAAAACTCGGTTAAGGGAATCGGTTTTTGAAATAAAACTCAGTCGGTAAAATACCGAAAGCCATTACAAAAGAACTCACGCAACGGATAAAACAAATAACGTCCAACATGCACAATCCAGCAACACTACTCCTCATATGAACGAAATATGAGGGTCAAATAACCGCATATCAAGAAATCAAAATCCAAAAAAGGATTCCGTCACTTAACAATTAATCATAAAAATAGCTCGTGTCACACGAGGCACAACACAAAGAAGGGAGACTTACATCCACAGGTCGCATGAAGATGATGATCGCCCCACGATACTAATCACGACCAACAAACTCAGACGACGCGTCGCGACACGACTCAATCAGATAAAATCCGACAAGACAAAACTCAACAGACACTCCTGACCCGACAGACTAGGTTTCCACAACCTAAGCTCCGATACCATTTCTGTAACACCCCCAATCCGCTCGGGGATATTACACGACGTAGAACCTTTCCTCAAGGATCTACCAGGCTGGTAACAACATATAACAACTCAACCGTGCCTTTAAGGCTAAAATGACTCAGTAGACCGATTTGGTCTTTCAATAGATACATACAACTCAAATACAACTCATGCCCACGCAGGGGTCAAAACACAACCACACCCGTACAACGGGAAAAATATAGCAGCGGAAAATAAAGTACAACTGAACCGATAAATAATGTACGGTTCCTCATGTGATTAGTATCGATCATCTTTCATCATCCTTCGTGCCGACCGTGTGTTATGCTCCAAAACCTGAATGCAAAAATAGACATCCACCCCCCGAATACTCGGGGGTTAGCAAAACTCCACTGTTTTGCTAGTGCTAGTGCAAGTACAAGTGCAAAAATACGAGCCATACAATTCACATTCCACGAATAACAATAACCAGGAAATCCTCAAAGATTCAAACGTAACGAAAAGTACTTCCCGAGGCATGAGTTTGGGTAAAACACTTCAAAACCGAAAGATCACAAATCAAGAGAAAACAATTTATAAAACCGTTTAAAGTGCCATCGAGAGTTTTAATAGAAAACAATTTAGGATTATCAAATCCTCCTCATTCCAAAATCAACAGGGTCCTCGACTAATAGGCGGAAAGTAATTCGCAAGAAAACCATTCAATCAACACAAGCGAATCTTCACAAATATTTCCCACGGGGTCCTCGACCCAAAACATAAAATGTCAACACAATATAATCAAGGACACAGCCTTTCGTCCGCCCAAAAACTGCTCAAGACCCCTGATTAATTAACCCTCGGAGATCTCGTCAAATGTCCTTGGTTAATTAACCCTGATACCAACATTTTAAAACAAGTTGAAACACACTTTCAGAAAACATGAATCACGGTCTATATCGAGACCAGAATTTTGAAAAGAGTTGAAAGAATTTGAAATACGATAATCCTTTGGTAACGGGGTCTTAGCTAAACACTCAAATATCCGTTACCAATAAGTCTGCCATGCGCCTCCACTGAAACACCTGTGCACCGGCGTTCACTCCACATGTCATCCGCACCTTATACATGTCACCGCGCCGGCGTCACTCCCATAAGAGCCACCCCTTGCACGCGCATCAGGTAGACACTGGCGTTCACCAACCATATGGAGCCGCACATTGCAGCGTACACCAGGCCGGAGATCGCACGCCCCGCCCTCAGAGGCTCCCGAATATGACGTCTCTCACAACAAGTATTCACATTGTCACAAACATCAAGCACACAGTCATCGTCGTAACAATTATCAAATTAATACACCAATTCACATAATTCATCCGCCAGTCCACGACCACACGAATAAATAACAACACGCACGTCAACCATAACACAACGGAAAGAAGCAATATACGTACACACGCATTATCAAGCGCAACATCAACACCAAATATATCCAAAGGATTCATGTAGTCACTTACAACCCACACAATTTACAAAACACACGCGTTTTGAAAGTGAGCCTTTAACGAGGCTAGCCGAATCTTTTGAAAACTCATTTCAAACAAATAAACAAACACACCAACAATTATCATATCCACAAAACAAGAATAGTATGGACAACGTACTTGCCTTGAACAACCACAACGCGGAGAATCGACCGAAGTAGGTTGGCACGAACCGACTACGACCCCGCCGACTCCACCGTACGCCAACTCACGATAATAAACTATGGAGGACAATAACAACAATGAAAATGAATTCCATAGCATGACTCAAAGCCGTTGAATTCAAAGAACGAACGACGAATGTTCAAGTGTTTTCCCCAAAACGGCCAAGAACACGATTCGTCCCGACAAAACACGAAAACGGAATTCCAAGTTGAAATATGGATATACAATCCATAGAATGTGTTTTACAACATCATTTAACCACAATCGATCCATCAAAAACGGATGAAAACGAGATCGAGAACAAATCCCCCAAAAAGTCGATTCGAGGGAAATCAAGAAATATACTTCGATTCGATGAAGAACAATGGATTAAATGATGTTAAACATAAGAATACTGCCAAGATTAATCATACCCGTCATGAATTAATCAACAACACGGAACGAATCGGACAAAAATGCAAAAACCTCCAAATTCACGAAATTAGGGTTCTAAGGAAGATTACCTTGATTCGCTGGATCAAAGGATGATAACGGATGATTGATTGATGATATAACCTCAAGAACTTCATGGATTTATTGTTAAACAACATGGCTCCATGATAAGTACACCCTCAGCCGCGGAAGAGAAGGAGAAGAAGGAGAAAAATGGCCAAAAACCCGTCTGCAGGGCCTTATATAGGTTGTCTGCCGGCCGAGTTACGTACGTAACCGGCCAAGGGCTTACGTACGTAACCGGCCATGGCTGAGACGCTGCCCAAAAATGCCGGCAGCCTTGCGTACGTAACCGGACAAGGGTTACATATGTAACCGACATTACGTATGTAACTGCTGAGCGCTACCGTACGTAACTCGGCCAGTGCCGGCCTGGGCCCAGACTGCCCGGCCATGACTCAGCCGGGACCAACTCCGATGGCCCGAACGACCCTGAAACCCGAACCTGAATACGAATCGAAGATACAGTTACGAAGTACTCGCAAATACAAATTCGAGCACTAAGAGAACACACTATTCCGACCACCCGAAGGCTCAAAATTCGACAACGGAAAGTAATTACCCCAAACTTTGGGAAATTACGAAAATGGCCCAAAACGTCCGAAATACACGATACATGATCGAAACACCAAGACGAAGCTTGAAACATGAATAAGAACATTAAATGAACTTACGAGAAAGTCGAAACAACAGTTTCGGACGAGATTCGCAAGAATCGAACTCAAGTGCGGAAAAACCGCTTAAGAACACGGAACTCAACAAAATAATACCGAAACGTACTCGGATGACAAAAAGTGCAGAATTAATCATTCTCGGAATGGCGAAACGGTCATGAGCGAGCTGTCCAAATGGACTTTCGCTGAAAAAAAAAAGAAATTATCGGAAATCGAAATTACGGGTATTACAATTATCGAATAAATGAAATTAGATATCTAATATCCAATATTAATTAAGAGATAGTAAATACATATTTATCTATCAAATATCCTTGTGCGCGACTCTATAGGTCCGTCTTAGTCGGCAATGGGAGGAACCAAGGAGTACGGGTAACACTTAGTCAGTCTAGTGCTTCGTACCGTAACCCAACTAAGAATGAATGATCGGATCATTCAAAAATCATTATGTCGTGAATACCGTATACGTATAAACCCTTCAATCATATGTCCCGGTGAAGTATTAGGGTCACGGTAAAGTCAAACCCTACTGTAACTTGACTCTATGCTTTTTGTTAATGCAAACTGAGATCACCGAGCTCTTGTGTATCAAATTAAACTAGCTCTAACTGCTTTGGCCAAAGACTTATGATCTCATTTGCCATTAATCGCATAGGATATTTACCTGCTCACTAACAGGAGAAAGAATCCTATCTTGGTATTCAGTAGAGACTGCTACTTGCCAGCTAAATTGCATTTCGAGGTTGACCCCACCAACCGGCGATTGGATTGAACTACTCTAATGACTAACTTAATGTCACAAGCACATCTCCTACGGAAACCTCAAGTCAAAGGTCCACGTATACCTATCACAACCTTTTGATTCAGTCATTGACAATCCCTGAGTGATATCCATGTAACCGAATCGAGGTGAGTCGTTTCGAGTACACTAATACCATTAGCATACCGATAACATGTGCTCCTACTAACCCTTAGTGAAGACCGGCACTCTACATATTAAAGTACACGTTATACAAGTTTTGTCTAAACTTATTGTCCAGTTAAGTTTTATTGACTTGCGAACCAGTTAAACATTCGAGCCCTAAATACTTCTAGTGCCTTTCTCCCTATCTCCATAAGGAGCGGAATGTTTGCTCTCAAATGCACAGACTATTATTCTATATACCAAATCACAATGCCAGTGATCTATAATAATATAGAAATAATAATTTCCTTATTAAATATTCATAATTACAATACAAATGCTCTCACTCTATCATCCTCTAAGTGGCATTAAAGGGCATATTCCTAACAATCTCCCACATGTACTCAATGTCACACACTATGGTATCTAATACCCATTCTCTTCAGATGTCTCTCTAAGACCTTCTGAGATAGTAGCTTGGTAAGCGGATCAGCAACGTTGTTTGCTGTGTCTACTCTCTGCAGTATAACATTTCCTTCCTCAACCATTTCTCTCACAAAATGATATTTTCTCACAATATGTTTGGTATTGTGGTGAGCCCTAGGTTCCTTAGCCTGTGCAACAGCTCTATGGTTGTCACAAAAAAACATCACGGGCTTCTCCGCATTAGGAACCACTTGAAGTTCCTCAGTAAACTTCTTAATCTAAAAAGCTTCGTTAGCAGCCTCTGTGGCTTCCTGATATTCGGCTTTACATGTAGAGATAGTAGTCGAACTTTGCTTGGCAGTTCTCCAAGAAACTGCCCCACCATTCAGAGTGAAGATATACCCTGATGTGGACATCTGAGCATCCATGTCCCCCGAAAAATCTGAGTCTGTATAACCCACCACTCTAAGTTCTCCAGCGCTGTATGTAAGAACCAAGTCTTTAGTCTTTCTAAGGTACTTAAGAATGTTCTTTACAGCAGCCCAATGTTCCTGCCCTGGATTTGACTGAAACCGACTTACTACGCTCACAGCATAGGCAATGTCCGGTCTAGTGCAAATCATAGCGTACATGAGGCTACCTACTGCCGAAGCATAGGACACCTTACTTGTTTCCTTTCTATCTTCCTCACTTTGAGGACACATCTCTAAGAAAAGTTTTGCACCATGTTGTATAGGAAGGAACTCTCTTTTGGAATCTTCCATCCTAAATCGCTTCAGGATATTTTCTATATAGAGGGCTTGGGAAAGACCTAACATTCTTTTCGCTCTATCCTGATAGAGGCGAATACCCAGAATATGTTGGAATATTGTGTTCCATACATAAATTAAAAGTGTTTTGATGATTAATGACGATAAACAAAACAAAACAATGAAGAGGCGAAGCAAAGCATCCAAGGAAACGAAGTGCAAAATGCTGGACAGAAGGATTATTAACATACGTAACCCAGAGAGCTTAACGTACGTAATATAGGAAGTTTTACGTACATAATGGATGTTATGTAACGTACGTAAAGTTGTGTTTCAATATTCAAAGAAGAAGAACGTTGGAAGATGACGTCATGGAATAGGTCAGCGAGCTACGGACATATTGACTAAAGTTAGCGTACGTAATGGATTATGGCTAACGTACGTAACCAAAATGAGGAAACTCCCTGAACTAATTTGTGAATAGGCTAACGTAAGTAACAATTCAAGGTTAATGTATGTAAAGGGGCTTACGTACGTAATGGAGAGAATATAGCGTACGTAATGATGGTCCTGGCAGCTAATGGCTTGTTTGATCAAAAAGCCTATAAATACCATGTCTATGGTATTAATTGAATACAACAACTTCAAGCATGCTACACATTCTTATGAGATTCATATTCATTGTATTGTTGTTGTAATATTGAGCTTACATTGAGTGATTGAGTGTTTTACACAAAATCATACACGAGTGGTAAAAGAAAAGATACGATTGGATTCGGTGTTATTAGAATCAAGGATCAGGCATTATTAGAATCACAATTGATATCTAAGTGAGGTTTATCTAGTACCGATAGAAAGCTAGAGAGGTTGATTTTAGTGCCCTTGTTGGTTCACTAATCAATTATGAGATTGTATTAAAATCACGAAGTATCAAGCCAAAGCCGAAGGAATGATCGTTAGCCATGAAGGCTAAGATATCAAGAAAGAAAGAAGAAATCCCGGTGGAGGAAAGTGACGAAGAAGCGGCATATTATGCCAAGAATATTAATAAATTCCAACCATTATTAAACCGGAGGAAGAAGGATATCTCGAGCAAAACGAAGAAATTCGACAACTCTTGTCGACAATGTGGAAAACCAGGCCACTTCGCTAAGCATTGCCGTGCCAAACCCAATAAGGAGGTCCTCGTGGCAACATGGAGCGATGAAGACGAAGACGACGAATTTATCGAACAAAATAATCTCGCTCTCATGGCCCGAAGTTCGTTCGACGACAGCGACGTCGAAAGCCAAGTAAGTACATCCTCCCGTGATGAACTTTTTGATGCATTTGAATTATTGTATACGAATTTTCAAAACGTTTTATCCGAAATCAAATCCCTTAAGTCTAAAATTAAATCTTTGGAAATTGAAAATTCCAAAATTATCGAGAAGGAAAAATTTGTTGAGATCGATCATTCAAAATATATTGAAAATGAAAATATTTTGAAGGATGATCTCGCTAAAATTCAAACCGAGCTTAACTCTTTGACGAAGAAATTCTCATGCGGAAACGAGAAATTTGAACAAATACTTGGTGTTCAAAAATTTATTTTGAATAAAGAGGGGTTAGGATTCAAAACTCGTTTGAAAAACGAATCCGTTCATTTCAATATAACCCATTGCGAAAAGTGTTTAAAAATTGGGCATCATATTTCAAGTTGCAAAAGCCCGAGACGGACGATAAAAATTAAGAAAATTTGGGTTCCTAAAGGAACAATCGTTTCAAATATCATCTACGTTTCTAAACAAAAACCAACTAAAGGTTGGATCCCCAAACATTGATTTTTGGTATTTTACTCAGGGGGAGTAATTTTTTAAAACAGATAATATTTTCAGGGGGAGTTAATACCATTGTATTTATTTTTGCATATTCCATTATTTATTGAATTTTTTGGTATTTTATTGCACTTTTTTGATGAATACAAAAAGGGGGACAGATAGGAGAATGGAGAAATAAGTCGAAAATGTGATTAACCGTGAAAGGGGGAGAAAAATCGAAGAAAGTCGATAGCATACAAAAAGAATTGGAAAAACGAAGGAGTTGAACAAAAATAAGGAGAAGTCGAAAATGAAGGAAAAGAAAAATGAGGAGACGTCGAAAAGACGATGAAAAATTAAAAATGAGAAAAGAAAAGGAGAAAAGAAAAGAAGGAGTCGGAAAAGAAATGGGAGAAGATTCTAACGAAATGGACAAAGTCGAAAACTTTGGTCTGTAAAGATATACATATATTTGTGTTTTTGCAGGTAAATCCCATTGGAGTATTGTTGTTTTGTAATCATCAAAAAGGGGGAGATTGTTGGAACATTTTGTTCCATAGATAAATTAAAAGTGTTTTGATGATTAATGGCGATAAACAAAACAAAACAACGAAGAGGTGAAGCAAAGCGTCGAAGGAAACGAAGTGCAAAATGCTGGACAGAAGGACTATTAACGTACGTAACCCAGAGAGCTTAACGTACGTAATATAGGAAGTTTTACGTATGTAATGGATGTTATGTAACGTACATAAAGTTGTGTTTCGATATTCAAAGAAGAAGAACGTTGGAAGATGACATCATGGCATAGGTCAGCGAGCAACGGACATATTGACTAAAGTTAGCGTACGTAATGGATTATGGCTAACGTACGTAACCAAAATGAGGAAACTCTATGAACTAATTTGTGAAGAGGCTAACGTACGTAACAATTCAAGGTTAATGTACGTAAAGGTGCTTACGTACGTAATGTAGAGAATATAACGTACGTAATGATGGTCCTGGCAGCTAACGGCTAGTTTGATCAAAAAGCCTATAAATACCACGTCTATGGTATTAATTGAATACAACAACTTCAAGAATACTACACATTCTTCTGAGATTGATATTCATTGTATTGTTGTTGTAATATTGAGCTTACATTGAGTGATTGAGTGTTATACACAAAATCATACACGAGTGGTAAAAGAAAAGATACGATTGGATTCAGTGCTATTAGGATCAAGGATCCGGCATTATTAGAATCACAATTGATATCTAAGTGAGGTTTATCTAGTACCGATAGAAAGCTAGAGAGGTTGATTCCTTGTCCTACGAAAAGGAAAACGGTTTAACTTGGACCGACACAAAGACAAGTACGAGTGGTTTATCACGGACCAATAGAAGACGTGATTGTAAATGGTTATACCTCGACCGATAGAAGAGAGAAGAAGAAGGTTTTTCTTTAGCCTATTGAAAAAGATACCGAGAGAGGATGTAGGCTCGTTTATAGCCGAACCTCTATAAATCCTTGTGTGATTTAAATTTCCGCACTTGATATTTACGCTTCCGCAACACGGCACAATATCCGATCTTATACCCAACAGAACATAGGTAGCTTCTCCCAAGTCTTTCATTGAGAATTCTTTAGAAAGCCAAGCTTTCACAGAACTGAGCATTCCTACGTCATTTCCTATAAGTAGAATGTCATCTACATATAGTATTAAGAACGCAATTTTTCTCCCACTAACCTTCTTGTAAATACAGGGCTCTTCTTTGTTTTGCACAAAATAAAACTCTTTGACACTCTTGTTAAAATGAAGATTCCAACTCCGCGAAACTTGATTCAGTCCATAAATGGCACGCTGAAGTTTGCGTACTTTATGCATATTTGTTTGAGATATGAATCCCTTAGGCTATTCCATGTAAATCTCCTCCTCGAGAAATCCATTTAGGAATACCGTTTTCACATCCATTTGCCATATTTCATAATTTAAGTGGGCTGCTATGGCAAGCATCTTGTGAATAGACTTAATCATAGCTACAGGCGATAAGGTCTCGAAGTAATTGATTCCTTCTCTTTGGGGATAACCCTTTGCCACAAGCCTGGCCTTATACGTATCAACCTTTCCATCTCCATCAGTCTTTCTTTTATAGATCCATTTGTTTCCAATAGGCACTATACCTTTAGGATGATATACTAAAGTCCAGACCTGATTAGCATGCATTGAGTCTATCTCAGCTTCCATAGCTTATTGCCACTTGATGGAGTCAGCATCTGTAATATCCGGATTTATTATGGTATATTTCATATGTATTCGAACCCTGTATTATTCGGATTTGTGATCTTGATTATTGGAGTATGATATTTCTTTCGTTGGTAACTTTGTACATAAGTATATCAACATGCAAAATTTCTCATGCAAACTCGTGATAGCGCACGCTAAAAATGTAGCTTAACGCGCGCTATCGGCTACTACTAGCGCACGCTACGTATGTAGGAGTTGCGTGCGCTAGGCACTCAATTATTGAGCTGGGCGGCTAGCACATGCGCCAGCCGGACGTAGGACCGGATAAGATTCTCGCGGATGAACTGGGACAATTTTGGAGTCAACTCTTATTAGCGCGCGCTAAGGATGTGTAGGTAGCGTGCGCTAATCTGCTTTTGTACAGAAAGTTTATATATGGGCCAGCACTCCATTTTATTCTCATTTCCTTCGTTCACCTTTCGTTTTTGAAAGACCAGAGAGCATATCATCTTCCTTAGACATACTTATAACACATCCACTTGATCATTGGACATTGAATACTTCTTGTGATTGATCATTGAAGAGAAGTAGCACCTTGGAGTGGCATATAACCAACCGGAGTCAGATTCTACCTTTGGAGTTCAGTGATTTCGTCATATTAAGGTATGTTGATTCTATCACCAACTCTAGATTCGTGTTATGGAGAATGAGATGATCATGCTAGCAAAATATTGAGTTTCTTGGGTGAATTATCCAAACCACTTCATGTTTGGAATATTGAGATGATTATGCCTTAAGTACCTTGATTATGAACATCATGATTCGAATCTTATTACAATGAATAAATAGAGGAAGCTTCTATCATTGGTAATCCGAATCTAGTAGGTGTATTCATCGCAATCTTGGAGTTGACTTTAACATCATTATTGTTAGACGAATCTAAAGGATTGATCATAGAAGGATTTATCTTGTAAATATGGAATGTTAATCAAAATACAGAATGGTAGTTTTGATTGAGATAAAGGTTTTGATATCGATCGATAAGCTTTCCGAATTATCGCATGAAGAATGGTGATCGAAATGGAACATGGTTTTATAATTGTATACATATCCTTAAATCCGAAGTTGTTGTTATCTATAGGATCATTCATAACCGTATAAACATGATATTCATGGAGGTAACATGAATTAACACTGAAGATTTCATTGGTTTGATCATGTTGAGATCAGTCTACTGCCCTGTAGTAAACTGCCATGCACAGTTAGCGCACGCTAAGCTATGTAGATTAACGTGCGCTATCGAGCATGAGTTAACGTACGATGTGTTTGGTACGTAACGTACGTTAGGCCATCAGACGAGTCAGTCGGCTGATCAGTGAAGTACTGACCATGCATAGTTAGCGTACGCTAGGCTTTGTTGTTTGCGTGCGCTATCGAGCAGACTTAACGCACGCTACACAGAGTACTTAGCGTGCGCTAAGCAGTTCAGGCAGATTACATTTTATGAGCTTTTGGCCGTAAATTGAATTGTTAGACATTCGTACGACGTGAGATAAATTCTATATTATTTCTTTTGTTAAGGTTCGAGCTTGTTACGTGATTGATTGAGGGGGGCGACCTTCGAGTGTTCATTTTCGTGGAAGTATTGTTCTTGTCTTCGAATCGAGGCAAGTACCTTATTTGTTTTATTTATTGATGTTATACATATTGTCGTGCATGTATGTCCACCTCGTGTTGGTCCGACGGGATCATCGGGGGATCTACGCTAGCGTGCACTGGATCATCGGACAGGTTTTTCCACCACGGGTTGGTCTGACGGGATCATCGTGGGTTCTAGGCAGTGAACGCTGGATCGTCGGAATTACAATGTGTATGTTGTGATATCATGTTGTGATTATCAGTTATGTATGTCATTTATGAGTTTCTCGTAGGAGAAGACTTGTTGGTATTTTTGTCGTTTATGTTATTATTCTTCGTGAGATATGAATAATATGTTGTGGTACTTGTACTAGCATCGTTGTGCTAACCCCTTCGGGGGTGAACATTTTGTTTATGTTCAGGATCCAGGAGAGCGGGAAAACAACCACTGGAGCTGCATGACGACGAGGGTGCAGAGTGATGTTCCGGCCGGGTTTATTTGTCTGTTGTTTATTGGTTATTTCAATAAGTACTCGAGTACGAAGTCGTTTATGATGAATTTGAATTTGGCGATGTATTAATAAGTTTCTGTTGAACATTAGTATTTTCAGTATTTGGTCAGAACTGTTGTATCTTAATTCCGTTATTTCCATTCGTTAGTACCTCTTAATGTCTGTTCAATTCTTCAGCCTTGTAAATCCTTATGTAAAGGATTTACGGTGCTGTAATATTCTTGAATATATCGGGAGTGTTATAGAATATGGTATCGGAGATAAGATTATGGATATCTTGGCCATTGGGTTAAAATAGGGGTCATTGATGTCTTTTGAGGTAACCGGTCGCAAATAACATCACTGTACTGCCTACGTCTTCATGCGGGCGGTGGTTGTAAGTTCCTAAACTCTATCTCATCTTTTATATGTTATATTCCTTTGTACTTGAGCATTATAATGGTATTGTTACCGGTATATTGAGTATTTATGCTTACAGTATGTTGAGAGGCGGACGTGGACGTGATCGCGGTCGCGGACGCGGACGAAGGAATGCAGAAAGGGAAGCATCGCCTTCAAATCAAGCCAGTCATAGCTCAAGCGAGCCACAACGATCTATCAATAACGAACCGGAACTCCGTCAGACGCAGATCCTTCGTCAAGTGGTGAACCAGATGACTCAGTTCGCCCAAGTCGTGGACCGAATGCAAGTGGCGGTGGGACTACAGCAGGGAGAGAGACAGCAAGGGATCCCAGACATGGGAAATCGAGGTGACCGGTGGCTGCAAGAGGTAGCGAAGATGCAACCACCCAAATTCGACGGTATTTCTGATACTCCCACCTGGTACCATTGGTTTAAGGAAATGTAGAAAATCTTTTCCGGAATTAACTGCCCAGACGACCGGAGAGCCTCTATCGCTCAATACTTTCTGATAGGGGAAGCGTCCGAATGGTGGGAAGCCATCCGGCCTATAGACCATGATGCTGATTGGACAGAGTTTAAATTAATGATGGAAGCTCAGTACTGCCCTCGTACTGTGAGGGAAGCCAAGGTTCAGGAGTTTTTCTCCGCTCAGCCGTCAGATGTGCCAGTATCTCAGGTAATTAAGACGTTTAACCAGCAGCTGGCATTTGTTCGACATCTTATCAGAATAGATGCAGAAATGATGATCCATTTTAATATGAGGATGAAACCAGAAATCCAGAGGTACATGTCCGGTTTTGAATGTACCACACTCCGTCAATACCAGGATAAGGCGTTGGCGTATGAGATCAAGGAAGCAGCTATGGAGAAATTTACGGAATCCAAGAAGCAGAAAGTCTCTGGTACTTTTACAGAGCACAAGAGCAGCGGGCCCCGCAAGGCCCAATCATCTTTTCATTCTTTCAAGAAACCTCCGCACCCAGTTAGGAGCGGAAAGAACTTTGGAGCAACATCAACCATGACTGATGTTACCAGGTAATGCTTTAACTGTGCCCAGACGGGGCACTATCGATGGAATTGCCCCCTACCTGCCGTGACTTGTTTTGATTGTGGTTGAGAGGGACATCGTGCGGTGTTCTTTGAAGAGGCTGCAAAGTCTTTTAGAGCCCATACACCACAGCTAGTCCAGAAGGAAGTCAGTATCCAACAGACGCAGCAAAGTGTTCAGATGCCTCAGAATTTTGGTCGCGGGCGAGGCAGAGGACAGTGGGACCGAAAGGGTACATCGACTGCCAGATCTGTTCCCCCACGTCTGTACGAGATGAGGAGAACAGACGATCAGGATGTCATTGCCGCATCGTGCAATCGGCCCGCATCCTTTCCCAGCCAGTTAGCGTTTTATTCGATACAGGAGCTACGCATTCTTTTATATCCTTGTCTTGTGTAAATCGTTTGAATATTTCTGGTTTTCATACTTGTGAACCTTATCTTGTTGGTTTACCGAGTGGAGAGAGGATTGTCGGGAACTTAGAAACCAGAAATTTCCATGTATCATTTGGAGGCAGAGAGTGGCTCTCAAATTTGATTGTGATAGAAATGCAAGGAGACGACCTGATACTCGGAGACGATTGGCTTAATCGATATGGAGCAATTGTAAACTACCGAAGGAGTAATATCTCGCTGATCGCTGACGATGGTTCCGAAATACTGTTTGAGGGATGGAAACCGGGAAGCTCAGGAAAGTTGATCAAAGCGATGAAAGCTGTCAAATTGTTGAAACAGGGCTGCACCAGATACTAGTGCTATGCAATGAGAAAAGAAGACGAAATTGTGGAACTTTCATCCATTCCTATTGTGAACGAATTTCCAGATGTGTTTCCTGATTAGTTACCTGGACTACCTCCACGAAGGGATGTAGAATTTACCATTGAGCCGGAACCCAAAGCTACACCAATTTCTAAGGTGTCGTATCGTATGGCACCTACTGAGATGTACGAACTGAAGAAGCAGCTAGAGGAGTTATTGGACAAAGGCTATATCCAGCCAAGCGTTTCGCCTTGGGGAACGCCAGTTCTTTTTGTTCGGAAGAAGGATGGATCGCTGCGACTGTGTATTGACTATCGAGAACTGAATAAAATGATGATTAAGAACAAGTATCCATTACCACGGATTGATGATCTGTTTGACCAGTTGCAAGGAGCAACAGTATTTTCTAAAATCGATCTGAGATCAGGATATCATCAGCTGAGGAGTAAGGAATCTGATGTTCCGAAATCAGCGTTCAGAACTCGTTACGGACACTATGAGTTTGTAGTGATGCCGTTTGGTCTCACTAATGCACCTGCTGTATTCATGCAATTGATGAACCGAGTGTTCATCGAATATTTGGATAAATTTATGGTCGTGTTCATTGATGACATTCTAGTGTATTCTAAGAACCCGGAAGAGCATGCACAGCATTTGCTGATTGTATTAGAACTTTTAAGAAGCGAGCAACTGTACGCCAAACTCTCTAAGTGTGAATTCTGGCTAAAGGAAGTAATGTTCCTCGGTCATGTGGTATCAGCTGAAGGAGTCCGAGTAGATCCTCAGAAGATTGAAGCGGTTTTGGATTGGAAGCCTCCAAAGAACGTGAAAGAAGTCTAAAGTTTCTTAGGACTTGCTGGGTATTATCGTCGGTTCGTGGAAGGGTTTTCCAAAATTTCCCGCCCACTTACTCGACTCCTGCAGAAAACTCAAAAGTTTGAGTGGAACGAGTTGTGTCAGATTAGCTTTGATGAATTGAAGAAGAGATTGACGACGGCGCCGATTCTATCACTTCCACAGGGAACTGGAGGATTTATAGTTTACAGTGATGCTTCGAACCAAGGGCTCGGATGCGTATTGATGCAGAATGATAAGGTGATCGCTTATGCGTCGCGACAGCTGAAACCTTATGAAGTGAATTACCCAACGCACGATTTGGAGCTAGCAGCAGTGATTTTTGCTTTGAAAATCTGGAGGCATTATCTGTACGGGACTCACTGTCAGATCTTTACGGATCACAAGAGTCTCAAATACATCTTCAGTCGGAAATAGTTGAACATGCGGCAAAGAAGATGGTTAGAACTAATTAAGGACTATGACTTGGAGATTTTGTATCATCCAAGCAAAGCGAATGTAATGGCCGATGCACTCAGCCGCAAGCCTGTTTCTATTCAGATGCTGGAGACTCTGACCTCTGAACTTAGCCTTCAGCGAGAGATGGTTCGAGAAGGAATTGAAGTGTGGTTACAAAGAGTCCAAGTACAACTGTGCGTGATGGAAATAACTTCATCATTAACCGAAAAAATCAATTCTAGACAGGCAGATGATCCACTGATGATTCGGTTACGTGATGAAGTGATCAAGGGAAAGGCCCCCGGATTCGTAATTCATGATGATGGAGTTTTGAGATTTCAGAACCGACTCTGCGTTCCTAATATCGATGTTCTGAAACAGACGATTATGAATGAAGCTCACAACACGCCCTATTCTATCCACCCGGGCACCAGTAAAATGTATAAGGACCTGAAACAGAACTTTTGGTGGGGCAACATGAAGAAAGAGGTAGTGAAGTATGTCTCGAAATGCTTGACTTGTCAGCAGGTTAAAATCGAGCATCAACGACCTGCCGGGATGTTGAAGCCGCTCCCGATTCCTGAATGGAAGTGGGAGGACATATCGATGGACTTTATCACTAGTATGCCGAGAACCAAGACGGGAATGAACATGATTGGTGTGATAGTTGATCGTCTAACCAAATCAGCTCATTTTCTAGGCATTAAGGACACGTGGGAACCAGAGAGGTTGGCACGAGTATTTATTTCGGAGATAGTTCGATTGCATGGTACGCCGAAGACCATTGTTTCTGATCGAGACGGCCGTTTTGTGTCTCACTTTTGGAAAGAAGTTCATAGGGCCTTGGGAATCGAATTGAACTTCAGCACAGCTTATCACCCGGAGATTGATGGGCAATCCGAGAGGACTATTCAAACGGTGGAAGATATGCTGAGGGCTTGTGCCTTAGATTGGTCAATTGATTGGGAAGTTCACCTACCGTTGATTGAATTTGCCTACAATAATAGTTGGCATGCTTCCATTTGTTAGGAATATGCCCTCGAATGCCACTCAGGGGATGAGAGAGTAAGGGCATTATACTTGTAATTATGGAATAATTAATAAAAAGGCAATACGATTCATTCACTGTTTATTGTATTTCAATTGCATTCTTGACTTGGTAAACATTGAAGTGAAGTCCATGTAAATAAATCGAACATTCCATTCTCGTTATGGGATAAGAGAAAATGTACTGGAAGTGTTTAAAGTTTATTTACGTAAATTGTTCGCAAGTCAATAAACTTAAAATGGGCATTAAGTTTTAATATGACTTGTATAACTGATGCTAGGACGTGTGCACGTCTTGATAGCATAGTTATAAGTATATTGGTGGAGCCAAGATACTCGAACACGACTCATACTCGATTCACCACACGGTATTCACTCTCGGAGAGTCGATGACGAATCGAAAGGTTGTGATAGTATACGTGGACCTTTGACTTGAGGGTTCGGTAGAAGATGTGCCTGTGACGTTTAGTTTGTCATTAGAGTAGTTAGACTCATTTGCTTAATTGCTGAGTCGACCTCGAAGTGCGGACTATACGGCAGTAGCGATCTTACCGTACGCCAAGAAAGGATTCTATCTCCTGTTAGTGAGCAGGCGAATGTCCTATACGGTTAATGGCAAATAAGATCATAAGTCTTTGGCCAAAGCATTCTGATATAGTCGTATTAGATACACTATTAATCAGTCGGTCTTGATTTGCATTAACACATGTATAGAGTTTAGTCAACAGTAGGGTTTGACTTTACCGTGACCCGAAGACTTGACCGGGACATCTGATGAAGGGTCTATACGTATATAGTATTCACGACATAATGGTTCTGGAATGATCCCTTCATTCGTTCTCAGTCGGGGTTTACAGTGCGGCCCGCTAGTCGGGCTAAGTCCGCCCGCACTCATTAGTTCCTCCTAATGCCGACCGAGACGGACCTACGAGTCGCGCATCGGGAGCGTTGACGGATAAATGTGAATTTATTATCTATCTATTAATATTAGATATCGATATTTAATTATGATTTATCGATAAATCAAATATCGGTCTTATGAATTTAAATTAAGTTACCGGGTAATTAATTTAATTCATAAATTATATTTCTTAGAGAAATATATATTTGTATTTGATATAATTAATTAATTAATTAGATTAATTAATTAATATAAATACATTGATGATTAAAAGGAGTGTATTTAACGGAGTCGTTTGACGAACGTCCAGACACGAGCCGAGTGGCTCGGCTCGTTTTCTAGGAAACTTCCTTGTGGCCACCCACTCCTCATGGCATGGCATGATCTTGCATGTGTGTGGGAACTCACTTAGAGTTGAGATTCCCACATAATTGTGAATGATAGTTGTAAAGGAATATTTATTCTTTTATAATATATATATCATTACATTATAAATGATGAAATGAGACAACAACAAAAACTCATACTCACTCATGTAGAGCAGCCTGCCGTGAGCTTTGAATGAGGGAGGAGAAAAAAATTTTTTTTTCTTTTCTATAATTTTCATCTTAGAGGTGTTATAAAAGTTAAGAAAAATTGAGAGAAAAAATTCCTACGAGTTCCCTAGCCGTGTTCTTGGAGAACGGAGTCTCGTTGAAATTTTTCCGGCAACTTCCGACGCGTGTGAAGTAGAGGCTTCGAACTTTCGGTGCTTGGAACAAAGGGATTTCGTGTTCGGGACGAGGTTCGTGATCATCATCCAATTTTACGAAGAATTATTTCAAAGGCTTCAAGGGTATGATCTTTATCTTCGTATTTATTTTTCGTATATACGTTACTTGATCGATCCTGTTTGGGATTCGTTTTTTATTTCCGCTGCGTATTTCGTTTTATTTTCGAATCCCAACAAAGTATCGAGCGAGGTCAATGATACCGTATATACGATTATTTGTGCATTTTGAATGCTTTTGGATGATGATTATGATTTAGAATCATGTTTGGAATAATTTTAGATTTTAAATTGTTCGTTGTAGCATCACGTTTTTGGAAACGGGCCGAAAAACGAAGAAACGGGCTGCTGGCAGTGGTGCCGGCAGCACTGCCTGGGCTGCCTGCCCAGGCTGCCGAGCATGCTCGGCCATGACTCGGCCAGGGGCTTAGAGTGCTCGGCCAGGGGGCCGAGCATGATCGGCCAGTCTGCCGAGCAGTGGCTCGGCCAGGCAGCCCTCGGGTTTTTGGCCCGATTTTGAATCGGGCCGCGGGCTGGGCCTAAACCGGATTGTCCGGGACTCCGTTTTAAGTTTATATTTTATTGTAATTATTTCCCAAAATTTAAATTGGATTTTAATTTGACTAAATTAATATTTGGAATATTTTTGAGTTAAGGGAAATAAATTAAACGAGAATATTTTTTTTTGGCCGGATTACTTCGAACGAATTAAAATGATGATTATTAGTATTAATTTGATTAATACCATTAAAATTGAATAGATTAATTTTATATTGATTAGATTAATATATTAATTGATTATTTAATTTTAATGCCACTTTATATTAATTGGATTAATATAGTAGAAATTGAATAGATTAATTTTATAGATTAATTAGATTAATTTATATTAAAATTAATTGTTTAATTTCGTTGCCATTACATGTTGTATGGAATCCTTATGTGATGGTGATATAGCTCGTGGACTTAGTTTTTGATTTGTTCGATTCGATTGGGTTGTAAAGGCCGTTTTGAGCCTATTTATATTTACTAGAAAATTTGTATAGGATGCATTTTTCAATGATGTAAGTATTATTTTGGGTATGACGAAGACCGAAGACAACCGACCGAGAAGACGAAGAATCGAAGACTGTATTTTTTTTTATTTATTGGGTCATTCGCTTGGCCCAAGATTTAGGAATTAGGTCCATGAGCTATATGTTGGTAGTAACTAGGTTACTATTTTCTGCTTTTTCATTTTGAATGATTGACAAACATACAAACGCGTATAATTGAATTAATGTGCAAAGTGTAACATTAATCGCGAAATTCTCCCGACTACAAACATACTAAGTTTGAAAAAGGTTACGAGGTTTCCTACCCTCCATCAAACTCGTAGAAAATTGATACCCGAGCTGGTGTGCTATGCTTCCGAGTTATCGGGGTAGTACATTTGGTAGAGGTTGAAAAATTCTTGAGTGCATTAGATGCCTTCGGTTGGTGATAAATTTCGCCCCTAGAAACCTGATAGGTTGCCGGGTGAGATTCAATAGTCAAACTGATAGACGTTGATGGTCAACAACTTAGATAGTCTGGATTGCCAAGAAACCTGATAGGTTGAGGGCATGAAGACTAGGGGTAAAAGAAGATCAAATCATCCGTTAGACGGGTTGGTGTTAGACACCACTTTACATAAATTAATTGGCAAGAAACCTGATAGGTTGCGTCTGTTAAAATTTGTAAAGAACTTGATCACCACTAAGAAGTCGATCTAACCATGATTTCCGGATTATAACATGGGAGTGTATAATTCCGATAAAATTAGTGGGAGCCGAGACAAGAATTATACAAGACCTTAAGTTCTATACTCGGTCATAATTAAACAAGTCACTAATTTAATCTTGTCTAAATCTTTGCATAAAACGAAATTTAATCTATCTAAAATGGCTAAAAACCCACTTGCAATACTACTTGAAAAGAATCTCCTAATCGGCCCTAACTTTGTTGATCAAGTTGCGGAATCGATGATTGTACTCGATGGAGTCTCTCGGGATACGTCTGGAGGCGACATTCCACCGACTCCAATCCGACTAGGGGTAATCAGAAGACATTGACGTCCATGAAAAATGGGTCAAGGATGATGTGCTAGTCCGTGGTTTTATGATGGGCTCAATGACTAATGAGCTGCAGAGCGCACGAGAAAATGACTTCGCTGGCATTCTCGCACACTTGACCGAACTTTATGGAGAGCACAGAGACCGCTAGATATGAGATATCAAAGCGCTTGTTCAAAGGCTAGGATGAAAGAAGGGGAGAAAGTGGGAGACCACGTTCTCAAGATGATCTCTATGATTGAGAGGCTCGAGGTGCTCAACTTTAATATGGATTTATCCCTTCAAATTGATCTCATCCTTCAATCTCTACTCGACTCTTTCACGCAGCTTGTAATGAATTTCAACCGTAATGAAATTACATGCACATTAGCCGGGCTAATGAATAAACCGTGACGGCACGCCTAACATGAAGACTAAACCGAGAGAGGCTGCTCTTGTGATTTCTTCCGGGCCTAAGAGGTCCAAGAGCAAGAAGAAAAGACCTACGAGCAAGACAAACCCAAGAAAGGGGTGCAAAAGGAAAGGGCAAGGCCCGAAAGGTTCAAAAGGTAGGCGGTCCAAAACCTACGGACAAATGCCTTGAATGCGGTGAGTCACACTGCGAAGGACTTGTCCCAAGATTAATGGCGCATCGTACGGAACTTTTGTTTTTGAAACTAATTGTTCCGCTATCGTATATTCTCGCTTCATGGATTCTCGATTCAGTGCCACTTCTCACATTTGTACTATGAATCGGGATCTGAACGGCAGTAGAAAACTTGAAGTCGGGAAATAATGATCACCGTTGGAAGCGGACAAAGTGTCGAGGCAACCGATATCGATCAATCCTTCCGGGTTTAGAATCGGTTTTATTTTGACATTAGATGAAGTACTTGTTTTGCCCAAGGGGCATAAAAACATTGTATCAGATTCATTCTTGGACCGGAAAGGATTTTGTTTCTTCATTGGCAATGGCGCTTGTAAAATTTATTTTCGAAATAAATTGGTTGGAACAACTACATTGTTGAATGGTTTATATCATCCGAACATGCAAAATAAAACAAAGATGAACACTATAACTAGGAAACGTGGTAGGCAAGATACTAATCAAGCTCTTAAATGGCACCTTAGACTTGGTCATGTTGGTCGACCAAGGTTCGGAAAATGGAGAAAGATGGACTTTTAAGTCCATTGGGTGTAGAACCCTATCCAACTTGTGAATCTTGCCTTAGAGGCAAAATGACTAAGTTCCCCTTCACAGGACTTTTGAAAGGGTGCCGATAAACTTGGATTGGTGCATACCGATGTTTGTGGTGCTTTAGAAGTAGCCCGAGACGGATATCAATATTTCATAACATTCAGATGATCATACTAGGTATGGGATTGTGTACTTAATGAAACATAAATCAAGCCTTTGCTAAATTCAAAGAATTTAAGGCTCTAGTTGAAAAACAAACCGGATGTCATATCAAAGCACTTCGGACCGAGGTGGCGAATATATGAGCACGAGTTTGATGAGTTCCTTAAGGAACATGGAATAGTTTCACAATTCACGCCTCCAGAACCCCACGCTTAAATGGTGTTTCGTAAAGGAGAAATCGGACTTTGTGGACATGGTTCGCTCCATGTTAAATTACACCGATTTACCTATTTACCCGTGGGGTATGCCTTACTAACCGCCTATATCCTAAATAGATGTCCTTCCAAATCTGCTCCTATCACTCCGCATGAGATGTGGAAGGGTAAGAAACCAAGCCTTAATCACATAAGGATTTGGGGATGTCCAAATTTATGTCAAAAAGGCTAAGGTGGACAACCGAAGCGAGGTCCATAAAAGTACGTTTCATAGGATACCAAGAGGAATCGATGGGTTATCTATTCTACATGCCGAAGACCATAGGGTCGTTGTGGCATTACAAGCGCACTTCCTTGAGGATGAATTCATTCGGGAAGGTGGCTCGGGTAGAAATATCTCTTTGGAAGAGCATAATGAAAGTCCTAAGGAGACATCGATCGGGGATCAAGAACCGAACCTATTGTAACACGGCCTCCACTTCAAGGTCGATAGGGTATCTCACTTACCCGAGAGGTATGGCTATACACATGTCGAGGAACCGGGTCTCCACGACACACCCGATAGCAATGAAAACGACCCTGTCACCTATGACCAAGAGTTAGTGGATGTAGTCTCTGATAAATGGCAAGAAGCAATGAAAGCCGAGATAGACTCGATGCATACCAATCAGTCTGGACTCTAGTAGATCTTCCAACCGGCATGAGGACTATTGGAAATAAATGGATCTATAAGAGAAAAGGCGATGGGGATGGCAAGGTTGATGCCTATAAGGCCGGGCTTGTGGCAAAGGGTTATACCCGAAGGCGGGGCAGAATCGATTATCATGATACCTTCTCGCCCGTAGCTATGATAAAGTCGATTCGCATGATGCTTGCCATTCTTGCCTATTATGATTATGAAATATGGCAAATGGATGTCAAAACGGCTTTTCTAAATGGATACCTCGAGGAGGAAATCTATATGGAACAAATTTAAAGGTTTTATGTCCAAAGCTAATATTCATAAAGTGTGTAGTGCAACGAGCCATTTATGGTCCGAAGCAAGCTTCTCGGAGTTGGAACCTTCGATTTGTGAAGCGATTAAGGACTTTGACTTGAGCGAAATGAGGAGGAACCATGTGTTTACAAAAGGTCGATGGGAGCAACATTGCGTTCTTAGTACTATATGTAGATGATATTCGCTTATAGGAAATAACATAGCAATGCTCGGCCTTTGTGAAAGCTTGGCTTTCTAAGACGTTCTCCATGAAAGACTTGGGAGAAGCTTCCTATATTCTAGGGATCCGTCTTTACAGAGATAGACCACGAAGAATGATAGGACTTTCCCAAGCCCTTTATATCGATAAAATCTGAGAAGATTCAAGATGGATGAATCTAAAGAGGTTCCTTCCCATGCGACATGGAATTCATCTCACCACGAAAATGTGTCCACAAAGTTAGCAAGACAAGACAGAGAAGAGTAAGCTACCCTATGCCTCGGCGATGGGTAGCCTCATGTACGCTATGTTGTGTACGAGACCGGACTTAGCCTACGCCGTGAGTATGGTAAGTCGATTTCAAGCAAACCCGGAAGGGAACATTGGACCGCCGTAAAGAACTTTATTAAGTACTTTATAATAACTAGATATTTAGTTCTTTATTATGGTGGTTGAGTTCTGAAGGTGATTGGATTCACCTATTCTTATTTTCATGGAGAAAATGACGACTATAAGTCTACATATGGGTATTTATTTACTCTCAATGGAGGAGCAGATCTTGGAGAAGCTCCAAGCGGGGCCATCTGCAGATTCCACCCGCCAGTATCAAGCCGCCTCGCAGGCTAGCAAAGAAGCATTTTGGATGCGAAGTTTATACAAGAACTTCAAGTGGTGCCTAACGCGGAGTTGCCTATATCACTATTCTCGTGATAATGATGGAGCTGCCGCCAAGCCAAGGAGCCGAGGGCTCACCACAACACCAAGCATATAGAGAGAAAGTACCACATCGTTCGAGAGATGGTGGAAAAGGATATGTTTCATTGGAAAGAGTAGACTCAAGACAATGTCTCGACCGTGACTAAGCCATTATCTCGAGCCGTCTTAGAAAGACATCGAAGAACATGGGTATTGGATACCATGATGTGTGGCATTGAGTGCAAGTGGGAGATTGTTAGGAATATGCCCTCGAATGCCACTCGGGGATGAGAGAGTAAGGGCATTATACTTGTAATTATGGAATAATTAATAAAAAGGCAATACGATTCATTCACCGTTTATTGTATTTCAATTGCATTCTTGACTTGGTAAACATTGAAGTGAAGTCCATGTAAATAAATCGAACATTCCATTCTCGTTATGGGATAAGAGAAAATGTACTGGAAGTGTTTAAAGTTTATTTACGTAAATTGTTCGCAAGTCAATAAACTTAAAATGGGCATTAAGTTTTAATATGACTTGTATAACTGATGCTAGGACGTGTGCACGTCTTGATAGCATAGTTATAAGTATATTGGTGGAGCCAGTATACTCGAACACGACTCATACTCGATTCAGTCACACGGTATTCACTCTCGGAGAGTCGATGACGAATCGAAAGGTTGTGATAGTATACGTGGACCTTTGACTTGAGGGTTCAGTAGAAGATGTGCCTGTGACGTTTAGTTTGTCATTAGAGTAGTTAGACTCATTTGCTTAATTGCTGAGTCGACCTCGAAGTGCGGACTATACGGGCGGTGTAGCGATCTTTCTTGTACGCCAAGAAAGGATTCTATCTCCTGTTAGTGAGCGGCGAATGTCCTATACGGTTAATGGCAAATAAGATCATAAGTCTTTGGCAAAGCATTCGATATAGTCGTATTAGATACACTATTAATCGATCGGTCTTGATTTGCATTAACACATGTATAGAGTTTAGTCAATGATAGGGTTTGACTTTACCGTGACCCGAAGACTTGACCGACATCGATGAAGGGTCTATACGTATATAGTATTCACGACATAATGGTTACGGAATGATCCCTTCATTCGTTCTCGATCGGGGTTTACGGTGCGGCCCTAAGTGGCTAAGTCTTGCCGCACTCATTAGTTCCTCCTAATGCCGACCGAGACGGACCTACGAGTCGCGCATCGTGAGCGTTGACGGATAAATGTGAATTTATTATCTCTCTATTAATATTAGATATTGGATATTTAATTATGATTTATTGGATAAATCAAATATCGGTCTTATGAATTTAAATTAAGTTCTGGGTAATTAATTTAATTCATAAATTATATTTCTTAGAGAAATATATATTTGTATTTGATATAATTAATTAATTAATTAGATTAATTAATTAATATAAATACATTGATGATTAAAAGGAGTGTATTTAACGGAGTCGTTTGTGAACGTCCAGACACGAGCCGAGTGGCTCGGCTCGTTTTCTAGAAACTTCCTTGTGGCCACCCACTCCTCATGGCATGGCATGATCTTGCATGTGTGTGGGAACTCACTTAGAGTTGAGATTCCCACATAATTGTGAATGATAGTTGTAAAGGAATATTTATTCTTTTATAATATATATATCATTACATTATAAATGATGAAATGAGACAACAACAAAAACTCATACTCACTCATGTAGAGCAGCCTGCCGTGAGCTTTGAATGAGGGAGGAGAAAAAAAATTTTTTTTCTTTTCTATAATTTTCATCTTAGAGGTGTTATAAAAGTTAAGAAAAATTGAGAGAAAAAATTCCTACGAGTTCCCTAGCCGTGTTCTTGGAGAACGGAGTCTCGTTGAAATTTTTCCGGGCAACTTCCGACGCGTGTGAAGTAGAGGCTTCGAACTTTCGGTGCTTGGAACAAAGGGATTTCGTGTTCGGGACGAGGTTCGTGATCATCATCCAATTTTACGAAGAATTATTTCAAAGGCTTCAAGGGTATGATCTTTATCTTCGTATTTATTTTTCGTATATACGTTACTTGATCGATCCTGTTTGGGATTCGTTTTTTATTTCCGCTGCGTATTTCGTTTTATTTTCGGAATCCCAACACCATTAAGATGGCACCGTTTGAGGCATTATACGGAAGGAGATGTAGATCGCCCCTATGTTGGGACTATTCATCAGACTTGATCGGGACAGAACCAGAGTTGACCGTACAGACTCGAAAGAAGATAGTCTTGATTCGTGAAAGGCTGTTGACCGCCCAGAGTCGGCAGAAATCTTATGCAGACGTACGTCGTCGCCCTTTGGAGTTCAGTACTGGAGACCACGTACTTTTAAAGGTTTCTCCTACTCGGGGGATCTTCCGTTTTGGAAGAAAAGGAAAACTGAGTCCGAGATATATCGGACCATTCGAGATCCTTGAGAGAGTTGGAGAGTTGGCATACAGGTTGGCATTACCGCCGTCATTGGGCCATGTTCATAACGTGTTCCACGTATCCCAATTACGAAGATACATACCGGATCCCAGTCATGTCATTGATTTCGGCGAAATCGAAGTCACTCAGGATGGGACGTTTGAAGAAAGACCGGTCAAGATACTCGAGAGTCGAGTTAAGCAGTTGAGGAACAAACCCATCGTTTTGGTCAAAGTTCAATGGTCACGTCACGGAGTGGAATAAGCCACATGGGAAACGGAAGATGGCATGAAGTCCAGATATCCCGAGTTATTTTCGTCTTGAGTTTCGGGACGAAACTCCTTTTTAGTAGGAGAGTATGTAATATCCGGATTTATTATGGTGTATTTCATCTGTATTCGAACCCTGTATTATTCGGATTTGTGATCTTGATTATTAGAGTATGATATTTCTATCGTTGGTAACTTTGTACATAAGTATATCAACATGCAAAATTTCTCATGCAAACTCGTGATAGCGCACGCTAAGAATGTAGCTTAACGCGCGCTATCGGCTACTACTAGCGCACGCTACATATGTAGGAGTTGCATGCGCTAGGCACTCAATTATTGAGCTGGGGGGCTAGCACATGCGCCAGCCGGACGTAGGACCGGATAAGATTCCCGCGGATGAATCGGGACAATTTTGGAGTCAACTCTTATTAGCGCACGCTAAGGATGTGTAGGTAGCGTGCGCTAATCTGCTTTTGTACAAAAAGTTTATATATGGGCCAGCACTCCATTTTATTCTCATTTCCTTCATTCACCTTTCGTTTTTAAGAGACCAGAGAGCATATAATCTTCCTTAGACACACTTATAACACATCCACTTGATCATTGGACATTGAATACTTCTTGTGATTGATCATTGAAGAGAAGTAGCACCTTGGAGTGGCATATAACCAACCGGAGTCAGATTCTACCTTTGGAGTTCAGTGATTTCGTCATAGTAAGGTATGTTGATTCTATCACCAACTCTAGATTCGTGTTATGGAGAATGAGATGATCATGCTAGCAAAATATTGAGTTTCATGGGTGAATTATCCAAACCACTTCATGTTTGGAATATTGAGATGAGTATGCCTTAAGTACCTTGATTATGAACATCATGATTCGAATCTTATTACAATGAATAAATAGAGGAAGCTTCTATCATTGGTAATCCGAATCTAGTAGGTGTATTCATAGCAATCTTGGAGTTGACTTTAACATCATTATTGTTAGACGAATCTAAAGGATTGATCATGGAAGGATTTATCTTGTAAAGATGGAATGTTAACCAAACTACAGAATGGTAGTTTTGATTGAGATAAAGGTTTTGATATCGACCAATAAGCTTTCCGAATTATCGCATGAAGAATGGTAATCGAAATGGAACATGGTTTTATAATAGTATACATATCCTTGAATCCGAAGTTGTTGTTATCTGTACGATCATTCATAACCGTATAAACATGATATTCATGGAGGTAACATGAATTAACACTGAAGATTTCATTGGTTTGATCATGTTGAGATCGATCTTGCCTGTAGTAAATCGCCATGCGATTAGCGCACGCTAAGCTATGTAGATTAACGTGCGCTTATCGAGCATGAGTTAACGTCGCTACGTTTGGTACGTGCGTCGTTAGGCCATCGAACAAGTCGATCGGTGATCGGTGAAATCTTGAACATGCTTAGTTAGCGTCGCTAGGCTTTGTTGTTAGCGTGCGCTATCGAAGCGAGACTTAACGCACGCTACAGTACTTAGCGTGCGCTAAGCGCAGCATTACATTTTATGAGCTTTTGGCCGTAAATCGAATTGTTAGACATTAAATGCGACGTGAGATAAATTCTATATTATTTCTTTTGTTAAGGTTCGAGCTTGTTACGTGATTGATTGAGGGGGGCGACCTTCGAGTGTTCGTTTTCGTGGAAGTATTGTTCTTGTCTTCGAATCGAGGCAAGTACCTTATTTGTTTTATTTATTGATGTTATACATATTGTCGTGCATGTATGTCCACCTCGTGTTGGTCCGACGGGATCATCGGGGGATCTATGCTAGCGTGCACTGGATCATCGGACAGGTTTTTCCACCACAGGTTGGTCTGACGGGATCATCGTGGGTTCTAGGCAGTGAACGCTGGATCGTCGGAATTACAATGTGTATGTTGTGATATCATGTTGTGATTATCAGTTATGTATGTCATTTATGAGTTTCTCGTAGGAGAAGACTTGTTGGTATTTTTGTCGTTTACGTTATTATTCTTCGTGAGATATGAATAATATGTTGTGGCACTTGTACTAGCATCGTTGTGCTAACCCCTTCGGGGTGAACATTTTGTTTATGTTCAGGATCCAGGAGAGCGGGAAAACAACCACTGGAGCTGCATGACGACGAGGGTGCAGAGTGATGTTCCGGCCGGGTTTATTTGTCTGTTGTTTATTGGTTATTTCAATAAGTACTCGAGTACCAAGTCTTTTATGATGAATTTGAATTTGGCGATGTATTAATAAGTTTCTGTTGAACATTTGTATTTTCAGTATTTGGTCAGAATTGTTGGATCTTAATTCCGTTATTTCCATTCGTTAGTACCTCTTAATGTCTGTTCAATTCTTCAGCCTTGTAAATCTTTATGTAAAGGATTTACGGTGCTATAATATTCCTGAATATATCGGGTGTGTTACAGCATCTACCATCGCTTGGTCGTATGTAGAAGGATCATTCTCTTGACTACATTCTGTCATTTCATGGATACCCAGTTCCTCTGGATGCAGATAGCCATACCTCTCAGGTAATTGAGAAATTCTACTAGACTTGCGAGGTTGTGTTTGTATTTCAGAAGGTTTGGCTCTAATATCTTGCATAGGTGTTTTATTTGGTGTTTCTTTTATTTCTTCCAAAGATATATTTCTACCTGCGCCCCCTTCCTGAATAAACTGATCTTCCAGGAAGTGTGCTTGTATAGAAATGATGATCCTATGATCTTCGTGCATGTAGAATAGATATCCCATGGAATTTCTTGGATATCCTATGAAACGACCTTTCACATACCTAGCTTCCAATTTCTCTACTTTAGTCTTCTTGACATAAGGAGGGCATCCCCAAATCCTAATGTGATTAAGACTTGGTTTCCTACCTCTCCACATCTCATGTGGAGTCTTGGGAAAGGATTTGGAAGGACATCTGTTAAATATATGTGCAGCAGTAAGGAGCGCATGACCCCACAGATAAATCGGTAGATCAGTATAGTTAAACATGGAGCGAACCATGTCCAACAAGGTTCGGTTCCTTCTTTCTGATACACAATTTAATTGTGGAGTAAACGGAGGAGTGAATTGTGACACTATTCCTAGTTCTTTTAAGAACTCATCAAACTCGGTACTCGTGTACTCACCACATCGGTCTGATCGAAGAGTCTTAACATGATTACCTATTTGATTTTCAACCAGGGCTTTAAATTCCTTGAATTTATCAAAAGCTTCAGACTTATGTTTCATTAAGTACACTAACTCATACCTAGTATTGTCATCAGTGAATGTAATGAAATACTAAAAGCCATCTCGTGCCACTTCAAAAGGGCCACAGACATTGGTATGGATCAATCCAAGTTTTTCAGCAGCTCTTTCAAAAGTCCCTATGAAGGGTAACTTAGTCATTTTCCTTGAAGGCAAGATTAACAAGTTAGATAGGGTTCTGATCCCAATGGACCCGTAAGGCCATCTTTCTCCATCTTATGAACCTTTGTCTGACCAATATGACCAAGTCTAAGATGCCACTTAAGTGATTGGTTTGTTTCATCCCTACCACGCTTCCTAATTATAGTGTTCACAGTTATTTTATTCTTTAGATTTAAATGGTATAAACCATTTAATGATGTAGCAGTACCAACCAATTTATTTCTGAAATAAATTCAATAGGAGCCATCTCCAATAAAGAAGTGAAATCTCTTTCGGGCCATGACCAGAATTGATACAATATTCTTATGCCCCTTGGGCAGAACAAGTACATCATCTAAAGTAAGAATAAAATCAGATTCTAAATTCAACATAAGGGATCCAATATCAGAAGCCTCAACACTATGTCCACTTCCGACGGTGACCATCACCTCCCCTGAATCCAGCTTCCTACTTTGTTCCAGATCCTGATTCATTGTACAAATGTGAGAACTCGTACCGGAATCAAGCATCCAAGAGGTAGAATATACAGTTACAGAACAATTTTTTTCTAAAACCAGTAGTTCCGTACCTGAATGCACATTACGGTCAAGCTTTGGACAGTACTTTTTCCAGTAGCCTAGCTCACTGCAGTTGAGGCATACATCCGTTTTCTTGTCCCCCTTGCTCTTTTGAACCATTGGGGCCTTGCCTTTTCCCTTATCGATCTTGGATATTGGACCTAACTGCTTTTTGTTCTTTTTCTTCTTATTCTTGGACTTCCAAGTCCCAGAAGAAATCACAAGTGCAGCTTCCTTTCCCTCTGTCTTCATCTGAGACTGGGCAGTCGCCGGTTTGTTCATTAGCCCAGCTAAGTTACATGAAATCTCATTGTAGTTGAAGTTCATGATAAATTGGGAAAAGGAGTCAGGAAGTGACTGCAGGATAAGGTCAATTTGGAGAGATGCATGCATCTGAAAATCAAGAGCTTCCAATCTCTCAATCATCGAGATTATCTTGAGGACATGGTCCCCAACCCTCTCCCCTTCCTTCATCCTGGGGTCGAATAATTGCTTTGATATCTCATATCTAGCAGTTCGACTATGTTCTCCATAGAGCTCAGCCAGGTGCGCTAAGATGGCTCTCGAAGACGTCATCTTTTCATGGGTACATTGAACCTCATTAGTGATTGAGCCTAGCATGTATCAGCGCACTCTTACGTCGTCTTTTACCTATTTCTCATGGGCATCGACATCTTCCTGATTGGCTCGGGTTCTTGCAGGAGCTGCTGGAATGTCTGCCTCCAAGACGTATCCCAGCATTTCCATAGTGAGAACAATCCTCAAGTTCCGAAACCAGTCCACATAGTTCGGACCAGTCAGGACGTTCTTTTCAAGCAGTATAGCGAATGGGTTCATTGTAATTTTGAGAGATTTGGTTAACTGCAGAGAATAATTTAAGATTTATTAGTGATTGTTTAATTATGATCCGAGTAAAGAATTTAAGGACTTTCTTTATTCATAACTCAGCTACCACTATTTTATCGGCATTTGCACACTCCCGTGTGAAATCTGGAAGTCACGGTTAACTTCATAGTGGTGATCGAGTTCTTTACAAATTTTAATAGAAGACAACCCATATGGTTTCTATTCTATCATTCTTTATAAAGTGGTGTCTAACACCAACCCATCTAATGGATGATTCGATCTTCTTTCACCCCTAGTTCACTTGCCCTCAACCCATTCAGTTTTTATGGCTCGCTGAACTATCTAAGTTTAAACCGCCAACTCCTATTAGTCTGACAATTGAATCTCACCCGGCAACCCATACGTCTTCTAGGGGTTTGATATGTCACAACCGAAGGCATCTAATGCACTCTAGGAATTTATCAACCTTCCCCAAAAATATTACCCCGACATAATCAGAAGAATAATATTCTGGTTTAGATTTCAATTTTCCGTGAGTTTGACGGAGGGCAGGAAATCTCGTAACCTTTATAATTTAGTGTTTGTAAAGTGGGAGAATTAACGCGATTATATGTTACACTTTGCACATTAATCCGTTTATAAGCGCGGTTTGTCGGTTTGTTTGTTTGTCATACAATATGAAAACATACACAACCTACAACTAACAACATGCAGTTCATGGACCGTTACTAGAACAAAAATATCGTAATCTAATTACAAGTCTTCGGTCTTGAATCTTCGTCTTCTCGAACGGATCTTCCTCCGGTCTTCGTCATTATATATAAATTTTACATTTGAAAAATTACATCCTATACAAATTTTCTAGTAAAATAAATAGGCTCAAAACGGCCCTTACAACCTAATCGAACAAAAGAAACGATTCAAAACTAGGTCCATGAACTACATCCCCATTCAAACTTAATGCAACAATTACATTAAAATAAATTGCATAATGATTCATCTAAAAATTGATCTAATCAACAAAAAATAATCTAACAATTAGAATTAATCCAATTAATTCACGTAACCGTTAATTTTAATTCGTTCCGGACAAAAAAATATTTTATTAAATTAATTCCCTTAAGAATAAAATTACCATAATTAGATCTTAGTCAAATTAAATTCAATTTAATTTGCGGGAAATTAATTTACCGAATAAAATACAAAAATGGAGTCGGAAAACACAAGACCGGGGCCAAGCCCGCGTCCGGGCAGGGGGCTACCCAGCCCAGCCCAGCAGGGGGCTGCCCAGCCAAGCCCTGCCTAGCCAAGCAGCTTGTTGCCGGGCAGCCCCGAGCTGTCGGGTCCGGCCATTTTTTCGGCTCGTCTTTTCGTCCCGAATCCAAAATAATATTTTTTTAATTTTATATTATACAATTAAATCAGTTCAAAATAAAAATAGATTTATATTGTAACATAAAATCCTGAAAAATAATTTTTAGATGAACAATTAAATATTAACAATTAAAACAATTATGATTCCAAATCATAAAAAATAACCAAGCATTCCAAATGCAAATATCAAATATACGATCGCATATACCTCGCTCTGATACCGTTGTTGAGATTCGGTGAATAAAAACGAGTTACACAGTGGAAAATAAACCGATCCAACCGGATAAAACCAAACCCCAAAAATGGACCGATCAAGCATCGTATAAACAAATATAAATAACGAGGATGAGAATCAAAAAATACTTACCCTCGTAGTACTTTGATAATATAATCTTCGAAGAAAAACCCGAACAAGCTTTTTCCGATTACCGACACGAACACGAATCCAATTCGTAGTAGATTATTGAATGATCCAACACCGAAAATGTCGAATGTCTCTACGTTATCACACGTCGGATATTGATCGGAAAAATAAAATATCAATTCATTCTCAAAGAACACAGCTAGGAATTGATACGGTATTTTTCTTCTCTTCTCTTCTTCCTTTTCTTTCTCTCAAAGATGAACAAGAAATGAAAGAAAAAATCTCTCCCTTTCCGATGGAGAACTCACGGCTGAAATTCAGAATTATAAGTGTGTGTGTTTGTCAACTCTTGACATGAGGTGTGAAAATATCTCTCTATATAATATAAAGTGATATCAAAATTATGAGATTCCAAATCTCATGCATTTTATCCTCAACCGTGTAAAATATGACTAACACACCCCACACAACACATGGTGAGTTTTCAAGCATGAGAGGGGGGCTGCCCACTTGAGTTTAGGTGATAAAATGAGCCGAGCGACTCGGTTCATGTACCGGACGTTCGCGTGTCTAGTCCGTTAAATACACTTCGTTTTATCCCAAATGTATTTTTACTTAATTAATTAATCCAATTAATTAATTTTATCAAATACCAAATTATAACAATATATTTCCAAGAAATAATTATTTATGAAATAAATTAATCACCTGGTAATTAATTTCAATTCACTAGACCACATGATTTATTGAATAAATCAAATTAGATATCTAATATCCAATATTAATGAAGAGATAGTAACTACATATTTATCCATCAAATATCCTTGTGCGCTACTCCGTAGGTCCGTCTTAGTCGGCAATGGGAGGAACCAAGGAGTATAGGTAACACTTAGCCAGTCTAGTGCTTCGTACCATAACCCAACTAAGAACGAATGATCGGATCATTCAAAAACCATCATGTCGTGAATACCTTATACGTATAAACCCTTCAATCATATGTCCGAGTAAAGTATTAGAGTCATGGTAAAGTCAAACCCTACTGTAACTTTACATTATGCTTTCTGTTAATGCAAACCGAGATCACCGAGCTCTTGTGTATCAAATACAACTAGCTCTAACTGCTTTGGTC
This sequence comes from Orobanche coerulescens, assembly GCA_033398695.1. Classification (NCBI taxonomy): domain Eukaryota; kingdom Viridiplantae; phylum Streptophyta; class Magnoliopsida; order Lamiales; family Orobanchaceae; genus Orobanche; species Orobanche coerulescens. Next base: position 150,939,319 of record CM065812.1, on the reverse strand, counting down.
AAAGACTTATGATCTCATTTGCCATTAATCGCATAGGACATTTACCTGCTCACTAATAGGAGAAAGAATCCTATCTTGGTATTCAGTAGAGACTGCTACTGGCCCAGTAAATTGCATTTCGAGGTTGACCCCACCAACCGGAGATTGGATCGAACTACTCTAATGACTAACTTAATGTCACAAGTACATCTCCTACTGAAATCTCAAGTCAAAGGTCCACGTATACCTATGACAACCTTTCGATTAAGTCATTGATAATTCCTGAGTGATATCCATGTAACCGAATCGAGGTGAGTCATGTTCGAGTACACTAATCCATTAGCATATCTATAACATTTGCCCCCACTAACCCTTAGTGAAGACCTACACTCTATATGTCAAATTACACGTTAAACAAGTCTTGTCTAAACTTATTGCCTAGTTAAGTTTTATCGACTTGCGAACCAGTTAAGCATTCGAGCCCTAAACACTTCTAGTGCCTTTCTTCCTATCTCCATAAGGAGCGGAATGTTTGCTCTCAAATGCAAGGACTATTATTCTATATACCAAATCACAATGCCAGTGATATACAATAATATAGAAATAATAATTACCTTATTAAATATTCACAATTACAATAAAAATGCTCTTACTCTATCATCCTCTGAGTGGCATTCGAGGGCATATTCTTAACAATAAGAATATTAAAGCCACAAGAAAATTAGTTGACCAGACTTGCGAGAGGCTGTGTTAGGCCGTATGTTGTTGTCGCTTACAGCCGTAACTACAGGGGTCAGTCGAACTTTCTCGGATTAAATAAGTCGGTTGTTCGAGTAATCCCGAAGCCATGTTATGACCGTTATACAACACCTGTTACGAGCGTAATGATGGAGGTTAGCTGAAGACTTTAGAAGCCATGTTACGGACGTAATGAATCTTTATTTACGGCCATAAAGAACAACAGATCTGTGAATCGTAATGTCAACTTCTTTATGTCAATTTCCTTTTCTTTTGTTTCATACTCGTTTTTTTGTTCTATGGCCTCGATGACTAATGTATAAGAAGTTCTATCATATCTTGACATCAGATATAAATATCACGAGTTTGTGATCTACCTTTTTGGCCTAACAAATACTTTGGTCATGTTCGCACACTTGATGAACCTGACCTTTATCCAGTAATTTCGATGAGCTCAAGGTTACCGTCTGTTGATGATTTCTTGACCTATTCAAGAAATGAGACAAACATGGGAGCATTTGGACCTTGTGCAATGTGTGTTTAGAAATATAAAATTTTATACCAAATTTAACGAAATTCGGTTTGGGATAAAGAAGTTACTTTCTTCAAGCGTATTGTTCAGCTAGAGATATTCGACGAGAGTTTCAAGAGATCCTAGCGTCATTCTCCAAGAGCCACATAAGAACATTCTAATTTTCGAGGTTCCTTAGACCATATAGATTATAAATTTCGACAATCGAGAGCTTTTAGAAAACCGCGGGGCCCCTTATTCAGCTATTGTAAAAGATTCACGAAAATGTTAAAACCACTTCACATCCTAGAATGGGAGCGAAAAGGGTAATATGATGGATTATATGGCCAGCATGACAGGAACTGGAACTGGAGTGGACATGATTTGGGTGATCGTCAATCGATCAACCAAATCGGCCCACTTTGGGAACTATAGACACATAAGAGCCAGAAAGGGTACCTCAATCATTCATTGCTGAAATTATGGTATCGTATAGTACTTACAGGGGCACCATTTAAAACTAAGGTAGTCCACTCATATTGCGGTTTTGGAAAAAATTATCTTTAGAGCTTTAGGTACTGAATTAAAATTCATAATGTCGTATTGTTTCCAGATCGAAAAATAGTCAGAGTGGACCGTTCGAACTCCATAAGACATATTGGGGACTAGTACTCTAAATCAGAAAGAAATCGAGGAACTCACTTGATGTTAGTTGAGATCACTACAACGACAAGTTGGTATAGGTCAATTGTCATGGCACCATTCTGAAGCACGCTCGACGAACGTTACAGACTGTGAGGAGATGATTCGTTAGACCTTATGAACATCAAGCGGAGCCCTAGGAAGGAAAATCACCATAATTCCAAAAAAAAAAGAAAAAGGCATCAACACTGTGCTGGGTCAGCATCAGTTTTTATACTAACATCTTCGTGTTACGGAAAGTAGCCTTAACTCAAGGGTTTTTTGATTTTGCTGGAATACACCAGACCTTTGGGGTTTAGTAATGAGTTGATGAAATGATGCATCGCATGAAATTGTCGTCATCACCGGTCACGTCTATAGCATATCTCGTGTTTGTCAACTCAAGAAATACATTCCTGATCCTAGTTGTGTGATCGACTTTAGAGAAATCAAAGTAACTGATGATATCACATTTCAAAGATGGAAAGTATTAGTCTGGGAACGACGAGTCAAATAATTTTAAATAAAAAAAGATTTCCTTAGTCGTGTCTTGAGGTCAATGAAGCAATATAGGAAACCAAAGATAGTGTGAACTCATGCTGTATTGAGCCAATTATGTCTAAGTTCCGGGATGAAAAAATTTTTTAGGAGGAGAGGGTGTGAGACCTCAGATTTTTACCCCTAAATAACTTCTAGCGTTTGACACGTTTTATGAATTCTATTGTCGTTTTGTTGAACTTCTAACTATTGCCTTTGTTCATTCTTAACTTATCGTTGAATTCTCGGGATTTTGAATATCAACACGTATTGATTATACGACATCCTCTATGTTACCTTGAGATTAGTGATTTATTGGCACTATTCTCATTTCAAAACTCACAATCTCATATGTATTACTTTTCCTTACCCGTGTATTTTGCTCTATCTTAATCCTGATTGCTGATGTGAACCCAATCTACAATATCAGTATCGGTCATCTTAATAATGTCAGGTTCAATCGTACTTGTTAGAATACTTTAAAATTGATTATGAGACCTTAAGAATTCACCTCAACGTCTCAATGACCTTTTCGTTGTTTCTCGACGTTTCGAGGAACGTTCTAGACTCGTCGATCGAATTGTGACTAGGTCATTTAATCGGCCTCGAGATTTAAAATTCTTGTTTCGAGTATTATATTATTGGACCATTCAAAATATAAACGGAGTACCACAAGAGTTTCAATAAAAACAAGTGTGGACCTTTCTGGAAGGCGTTGTGCGCCAGGGCTGACTTTGATCAGTCACCATAAATTCAGGAAAAATCCAAAATTATTGAACTTTACAGAATTATATATTATTGAGTTAGCTTTTCAATGGAATAAACGGCGAGTCAATCGGAGTTCACATGAACAAGTTATGATGGAAATAAGACAATGGTATAAGTTTGTCGCGAAGTAAATTACCACTTTGCCTTATAACCGACCTTAGGAGTTTTTTGGGAATAAATGGCGAATTTTTGGCCATTTTCATGGCATTTCAGCCATGAAGAACAAAGAGCTTCAGCCCTTGCTTTAGAATTCCATTCTGCCCTGGTTTCGAGCGGTTTAAACGCGTAATCAACGCCCGAGAATCATATTAGCAAGTCCTCTTCAGCCGATTTCAGCGATTTTCGCCGGATTGGACGTAATCTGGACCTGGACCCTAATCTTATTTTTCTAGATTCTTGATGAATTGTTGTTTAGAATTCGTAAATGATTATATATCGAGTATCCTAGGGTTGTTCTTATCGATCTAGAGGAATGGAAATTAAATCTTTTGTTCGAATCACCGTAATCAGATACCGTCCAAAGTGTCCGATAAAAATTCTCTAAGATATTCGATTAGGATTCTCGGTGTATATAATTAGAATGAATAGCCTTGATGCTGATTATCTCGAATTCATCGTTGTAGGTTGGAAATTTTGGAGTTTTGACTCCTAATTACAAACTGTTTGAAACGTTCTTGTCCCAAAAGTCGCCAGGCGGATATTTGATTATGTTTTTATATTATTTTGCAATTTAAAGTATATAAATGTGTTTTTGGAACTGAATTATTTGTATTTTGAAACTGACTAATGTTTATTGATGTTTTGAAATATTTTTGGTAATATTTTCCAAACAAATTAATGAATTCTGAGGTTTGAAAAATAATAATTATGAATGATGTTTAAAAAGATTTTTCAAAAGATTTTTCGGAAAAAAAACTGAAAGTGGTTCTTCAAAAACATCAAGGGTTGACCTTCCTAAATTTATATCGAGATGATGGTATTTCATAAATAATTTGGTGAAAACGATTTGGAGATATTGCTTCTGATTGTGATTGAAAAGCATAGTTGTAACGTTTGATGATTGAGATTGGCGTCATCAAAATATGTGGAAACGGATTGTGAAATGTGAAATGACATGATATTTTTGAAAAAGATGTACCAAACGTTGATATTCTTGAGATGTTTTGAGACTTGTGGACCGGGTAAAGCCAGGGGATTGACATGTCAAGGGCTCTGGGATATATGTTATTGGTCAGGTACTTTAGCCAGCTCCTGACTTGGTATGTACCACCCGGAGGGTAATCCAACCAGGGATGTCCCGGCGGGGACTCTGGGGTATATATTATTGTCCAGAACATGCGTTCTGACCAGGTATATACCTGGATGCCTAGTGATTTGATGAGATATAATGTGCGTATTATTCCGGAATAATGGCGTGGATTATGCTATCACTGTCACGATATTGTTGAGACGTTGGTAAATGATGGTTATTCCTTTTATCTGATATTTTTACTGTACTCAGCCCTATGTTTATTTTTATTGCACGTTATACATATTCATGAATCAAGTACATGTATCGGCTATTTGCTGATCCCTTCGGGGGTGAATACCTTTTTGTGTATTCAGGTAGAGATCTTCATGACGAGCAGGCGTAGGAGGGGTACGAGGATGACGAGCAGTAGTGATATCACCTCAGGTAGTTGTTGTCGTTTTGTTCGTGTGCTTTGATCTTGGTTTGTATATTTACTTGTAAGTACTGTTATTGTTGATGTTATGCCCGTGTGTGGGCTTGGGAACTGTCTTGGAGTTTGTTATCTGTATATTGAATAGGTTTCGGCCGTCGCTATGTTCGACCTTGCCAGTCGATATGGTTGCCTCGCCGGTCATGATGTTGTGGAGTGTTGTAATGTCGATCTTGTCGGTTGACGAGTGTTGCTTTTATATTATGTTCGACCTGATTGGTTGTTGTGTGTATGTGTGTTAAACGGGTTTGCCTTATGAATTCTCGAAATGGATCCACGGCGCTGTAATAATTTCGATCCAGGACGGGGTTGTTACAAATGGAATGCCTACCTCCAAGATGTAATCCAGCGACTCCATACTGAGGACGATCCCCAGATTGCAGAGCCAGTATATAAAGTTGGATCAAGTAAGAGTATCCTTCTCAAGTAAAATGACAAGTGGGTTCATTGTCAGTTGAGAGTGTTGTTTGTTTGACTGCAGAGAATAATACTAGATTTGTTAATAATTGTTTAATTATGATCCGAGTAAATAATTTAAGGACTTTCTATATTTATTAACACGGCTCGCACTCTTTTATCGGCATTACACACTCTCATGTGGAACTCAGAACTCATGGTTGACTTCATAGTGGTGATCGATTTTTTTTACAAAGTATAATAGAAGACAACCAATTCGGTTTCTATTCTATCATTCTGTAGAAAGTGGTGTATAACAATAACTCATCTAATGGATGATTCGATCTTCTTTTACTCCTAGTTCACTTGTCCTCAACCCATACGGTTTACATGACTCGCTGAACTATCTAATTTAAATCATCAAGTCCTATTAGCCTGACATTGAATCCCACCCGACAATCTATACGGCTTCTAAGGGTTCGATTTGTCACAATCGAAGGCATCTAATGCACTTTAGGAATTTATCAATCTTCTCCAAAATACTATCCCGACATACTCAAAAATTATATTTCGGTTTAGACTTCAATTTTTCATGAGTTTGACGGATGATAGAAAACCTCGTAACCTTTATAACTTAGTGTTTGCACGTGGAAGTTTTATGCGAATAGATGTTTATAAGCACTGTTTGTCGGTTTGTTTGTCATACGATATGAAAACATCCCAAATCTAGTATCTACCAGCATGCAGTTCATGGACTGTTTCTAAGTACGGAGTCATCATCGACCCAGTAAAAATACAAGTAATCAACTTATATGTCTTGAATCTTTGTCTTCATGGTGGTTCGTCTCCGACTCTTGGTCATAGCTAATTTATTATATCAATAAAAATTGCATCCTATATAAATTTTTAATCAAATAAATTGGTTGAGAACGGATTTTACAACCCCTCCGAATAAAAGTTTAAACTAAATCCATGAACTACATCACCATTACATAAAAATACAATAACTATATTAAAATAATGGCATAAATACTCAATGTAATATATTGATCAAATCAATATAAAAAATAATTTATCTATTAAAATTAATCCAATTAATTTACACAACTAATAATATTTATTTGTTCGTACGAATATAAATATTTCATTTAATTAATTCCCTTAAAAATAGAAATATCATATTTTTATTTTGGTCAAATTAAATCCAATTTAAATTGTGGAAATTTAATATAACAAACATAAAATAAAAAGCAGAGACGGAAACAAAATAGCCCGGCCCATCCTATTGCCCGACATTACTGTCGGGCCTTGGCTGAGAGGTTCAGCCCTCTCGGCCCCTACCGGTCGTCGCCTACAGTCTCCCGGCAGGCCCGAGCTGCCAGGTACGACCACTTTTCCGCCTCTTCTTTTCATCCTGAAATCCAAAATAATATTTTCTTAATTTTTAAATTACACATATAAATTAGTTCTTTACAAGAAAAATAGATTTATATTGTAACATAAAATCATGAAAAATAAATTATTCGATGAACAATTAAACATTAGCGATTAAAATAATTATGATCCCACATCATAAAAATATTCAATCAAGCATTCCAAATGCGTATCGTTTATACGATCGCATAGACCTTGCTCTGATACCACTGTCAGGATTCGTGGCCTTAAAACGAAGGCGCAACGGAATAATAAGATTGATCCAATCAATAAATCAAACCCTAGAACAAGATCGATCAAGTATCGTATATATAATTCAAAGTATGAATATATAAGTCATACTCTGAAGACCTTTGATTTATAATTGATAAACACGATTCGAAGTTTTCGCGAAATCCCGAGCACCGAAAAATACCATGCCTCTAAGTATCACGCGTCGGAAAATCGATCGGAATAATCTTCTATTTTCTTGTTTCCAAGAACACGGCTATAAGTGATAGAAGGAGCTTATATGATATATTTTCAAATACTATTAACTGATAAAAATATGTTTTTTCTTCTCAATATACTCTTAAAACTCAAGCTTTTAAGACTTGAAGAAAAATTCTCTCCCCTCTCTATATAACTCACGGCTCACACACTGAATGCAAGAATAATGAGTCTATGTTTTATACACAAAACACACCTCCTCTCACTCCATGATTTGCTATATTTTATACACCAAGTGTATAAAATATTCAACACCTTTAATCATGTCTTAACAAAGACAAAAATGATAATAAAGAATCATCATCCACAAGTGGAAGAGGGTCATGTGAGATAATTACGTATAGGGCTGTAAACGAAAAGAGCTGTTCGCGAACAAAGCTCGACTCGGCTCGTTAAGGGCTTGGTTCGGCTCGGTTCGTTAAGAACTCGAGCTCGAGCTCGGACACAAAAATCTGTTCGTTAAGAAAACGAGCTCGAGCTGAGCTTGGGCATGTGCGGTTCGAGCTCGGCTCGAGATCGGCTCGAGCTCGGTTCGGCTCGGTTTGGCTCGTTAAGCTTGATTAATAGATATATTTTTAAATTTATTTTAATAATATTTATATATTTGTATTATAGATTAATAATTTTTTAAATAATTTTCATATATTAAAATATTAATTTTTATATATATTTAAAAAAATATATAATTTATAATGATTATTTTAAAATATTTATTTTAAATAATTCAAAAATATTATTTAAATAATTTAAAAATATATAATTATTCGCAATGAAACGGCTCGAGCTCGACTCGGCTCGAGTTGTTCGCGAACAGCTCGAGTTCGACTCGTTTTATTAACGAGCTCGAGCTCGAACACGTTTTTTGTGCGATAACAAAGCTCGGCTCGGCTCGACTTGCCAGGGAAAAAAATTGAGCTCGGCTCGTTTAGGTCAAAGCTCGGCTCGGCTCGGTTCGTTTACAGCCCTAATAATAGAGTTGGATTGTTTCGATCCGTGAAACAAACCGTCCTGTATCTAATCCGATAGATACACCTTGATAGGTTTCAATATATATTAATACAGTCAATTAATTATATTAAATGCTATTTCTCTAGGAAATAATATGAATTAAATTTAATTACCCAGTAATTTATTAAATTCACGAGACCGATTTAATTTATCTTATAAATTAAGTTAGACATTCAATATCTAATATTAACCAAGCGAAAATAAACTAAATTTAATCTGTCGTCTATCATGTGTGCACACTCTATAGGTTCATCTCAGTTAGCATTGGGAGGGTTCAAAGAGTGTTAGCACATCTAGCCAGTCATGTGGCCTATATCGTAACTAAATCGAGAATGAATGGTAGGGATCATTTCAAAATCTTTATGTTATGAATACCGTATACGTATATACCCTTCAATCTTATATCGCGACGAAGTATTAAGGTCACGGTAATGTCAAACTTTACTGTAACTTGATTCTATGAACTTGTTAGCGCAAACCAAGATCACCGAGCTCTCGTGTATCAAATGCAACTAGCTCTAAATGCTTTGGTCAAAGACTTATGATCTTATTTACCGCATATGGCATCTACTTGTTCACTTACAGGAGGAAAAAATCTTATTATAGTATTCAGTAGAGACTGCTACATGCCCATCAAGTTGCACTTCGAGGTTGCCCCCACCAGCCGGTGATTGGATCAAACTACTATACTGACTAACTTAATGTCACAAGCACATCTCCTACTAAAATCTCAAGTCAAAAGTTCACGTATACCTATCACAATCTTTCGATTGAGTCATTGACTATCCCAGAGTTACATCCATGTGATCGAGTCGAGGTGAGTTGAGTTTGAGTATACTAATTATATTAGCATACCTATAATGTGTGCTCCCACTAACCCTTAGTGAAGACATGCACTCTACATGTCAAAGTATACGTTATACAGGTATTTCCTTAACTTAATGCCCAGTTAAGTTTTATCGACTTACAAACCAGTTAAGCATTTAACCCTAAACACTTCCAGTGCGATAAGTGCTTATTTCATCTAAAAATTCATATATAAATTATCCCATTTCCAGTATTTCTATACTGAATTCCGATTGCAAAATATCATTTTGTCAAGATACCAGACCTGAACTAAATTTATATATTTTGCAAATAAATAATGTAAATCGTCTAAATTAAACGTAAAAACAAAACCAGAATTGAAAACATCGGACGACGCAAATGTTTCAGCAACACAGCGCTAACTGGACGATTTTCAACGCATATCATAAATGACGGTCCATCCTCGCCAAATTGCATCGAATCCTTGTGCGATTGAGTCACGCATAAATACGATGCAAGCATCACCTTGTAAACATCACCGTGTTACAAATGGCTTGAAAAACGATGCAAAGTGAACCATTTTGTGTCCCGTGTTCTGTCATAATGCATGCAGCCCTTCGATTTGACGAAGTCACAAGCACAAACTACCACACACCTTGAGATTTTGTTTGGTGGCCAAAAATCTGATGTTGAAATCTTACATGGAGGCTTGAATACAAGGGTCAAGCATCTCATCTTATGAACTAAATAATTCATGAAGGCCTTGAAATTTACCTACAAAAGGGGTAGGAACCATGTATGAAAAAGTACCTTTCTGTTGGCAAAACATCTCTCATGGAAAGAACTCCCTACTATAGCCTTGCATCCATTTTATATTTGACAGTGTAAAGTTGTTCTTCAATTTAGTTTATAATTGAAAAGTACTTGATCCATAAGCACCTACTATTTTACTTCCATCTTTCATAGCTTATAACCTTTGGAACCAAGTTTGATTATATTTTGGAGATTATTTCTTGCACATTGATACATCATAATCAAGTAAGTTTTCATCTATTATCGTTAAGTTCTAGTTATTAAAAGTTCTATATATCATAAATATCAATCATTCCTATTTTAATTCTAGCATGTACAAACCAATGAGTAGCTAATATTTATTCCTAGGGGAAGTGGGATTTTTATTAGGTTATATATAAAATTATTTGATTGATTTACATTATTTTGATTAAAAAGGATTAATTGGTTTTAATAGAGATTGAGCATATCCTGTTTCTACTAATGAAAGCTCCTTGATTGATTGATAACTGAATTTAAAATATATTTTTTTCAATCTATCAAGTGTTTGTCTTGTTATCAACATCTTAAGGTTGCGAAAGTGATTAAGTTGCCTATGAACACGAAAGTTGTGAGGTGAAAAGTTAATTACTGAATAAATAATTATTTTTCTTTTATACCCGTGTAATTCAATTCAGCTACTAAATTAAAAACCTAATTAAATGAACCCGTAATCCCTAAATTTTATTAATTTAATACCCGTAATCACTTTCCAACTTAATTTAGTTCTATTCATTTGAACTAATATTATAAATAGTTAAATATAAAATAGTCTAGTTTCTTTTATACTATTTGCAAGAGTACTTGTTAATAGTTTCTAAATAATCTAATTTTTGTGTCTATTACAAAATAATAGCAAGTTCAATGATTTAAATTGCAAATAATATTCATTTAGTTCTTAAGAAATATCCTCAAAACAGTGTATTAAATTTAGAATGTTTAGTATTTATTTCTGGTGAATAACATAGAATATTATATGAAACCCTGTTAAGCTATCCTCGAGAGAAAAGACTTTGCTGGAACTTACCAGAACTACTTCTACCTCGTAAATATTTGTGAGCTACTCAAAAACTCCTTTTTTTTGACAAATTTTGATCGATCACCGTGCTTATCTCCTTATCTTATAAGGAGTAGAATGTTTGCTCTCAAATGCAAGGATTATTATTCTATATACCAAATCATGATGCCAATAATATACAATAATATTACAATAATAAATACTTTATACTAATAATGTTTATAATTACATACAATGCTTTCACTCTCTCATCCTCCTAGTGGCATTCAATGGCGTATTCCTAACATTAATAGTATAGACCTAATGTACGTAACAAGAAGAGGTTAACGTATGTAATACTTGTTATTCGAATTCAAATAACCAATTCGTTGTATTGGTTCCAGAAGATCAAGGTCAATACTTTGAACGGTCATATAGATGTTATACTTACTATATGCAATGAAAAGGAGCAGCATATACAAGGTAAAAAGACCTAGCTATTGGACTGCACCGGAACGAAGCTAACGTACGTAACTTGTACGCTTAATGTACGCAAAGTGACTAACATACGTAATCAAGGAGCTGTTATGTATGCTGATAAAGCAGTAGGGGAGCAACGGTCATATTACATTTCAAGCCTATAAATACCACTTCATTTAAAATTATTAAACACAATAGCTCCGATCATTTTACATATTCATTTGAGATATTCATACACATTACTATTGTTGTAACCGAGCTTAACTGATAAGAGATTGAGTGTTGTTTTACTCATTCATACACAAGAAAAGAAAGGACTACAGATTAGATTCTATGTTATTAGGATCGTGGATTCGGCATTGTTAGAATCATAATCTAAATCCAGTGAAGATTCTTCTGGTACCGATCGAAAGCTGGAAAGGAGTATTTCCTTGTCCGATAAAAAAAGAAAAATAGTTTTATTTTGGACTGATAAAATATATGATTTATAACGGTTTATCTTGTAGAAGACAAGAACTGTATGATTTATCAGGGACCGATCAAAGACAAGATGGAAAGGTTTACCTTAAGCATCTTGAAAAATATAACGAAAGAGAGGGGACGTAAGCCAAGGCTGAGCCTTATAAATCTCTTGTGTTATTTATATTCCGTATTTATCTATCGGTCCTGCACGAAAGAGTTCATTACTTTTCACCGTACCGTTCAAACCTCCTTCTAGTGGCGATACCATTCTAACCGGAGGATGAGGACAATAAAATATAACTGAGTCCGACAAAAAGGGATCAAAGAAAGATGGAGAAGAAGAGCAAGAGCTCTAGACTCTTGATTACTCTGAGTCTGACTCAGAGAGTCATCATTTGTTTTTGTGTTTTTTTGCTTATGTTGATATTGACAGACTTTTATTTATTGTTTTTGTTCCTAGACTTCTGTTTGTTGTTGCTACTGCTAGGCCTTTTGTGTTTTAGAGTAAGAATTTCACTTTTATTTGTTGTTGCTACTTGTTAAATTTTTCTGTTATTAAGAATATTCGTAATTTGATTTCTAATATTTATTCTATAATATAATCATATATGATCATGATTTCAGTAATATTATTTATATTAAAATATACCTATTTGTTTTTTTCAACTAACGAGGCGTTACGAACCCGTACGATGCACCGGCTATGCTTTTGGTTGAATATCTACGTGTTTTGTACGTAATGTTTTTGCAGATGTTTATATAGTTTGTATCAAGGTTGCGTTAATGTGTGTAATATAAATTATATCACTATGTAACGCCCCGACTTTCTAGGGATAATTATTGGGGAAAATAAATAAAAGGTAAATTTGACGAAGAGTAACGCCTACAAAGTCGAGTCGCTACACTGACATAAATTAAATACCTTTAATTAAGGCAATAACACGTCATAGATACGAAATAAAATTTGCGTCGGAAGAATAAATTATAAATTGTTAATTTCTAACAAAAGTTTCCCCAAAACAATTTCGAAACATTTGACATAAGAAAAACATCATTTAATAATTTTCATTCATATGCCCTCTCGACTTGCTCCTTCGTTCATCCGGCTCGATTTAACCTGCAAGATCAATGAAGGTGGGGGTGAGCTTCCTTCAGTTCGTGGAAATCTCACTTATCACAGTAATATATAATCTCATGGAAAGTATAAAATGAATAATCTATCATATCTTTTCTTCAACATGAATACATACACACAATATTACGTATAGCATGAATCTAGCACGCATAACACGAATATTGAGGTTGCGCATGTGTCCCCACAACAACATGAAACATACACAAAATACCACATATAACATGAATCGAGCACGCATGTGAATATTGAGGTTGCGCATGTGTCCCCGCAACAACATATATCTTAAGATAGCCTCTTTACACGTATACATGTGAGCCTGATTCACAACATGTATCGTCAATTTTTAAACATGAATTGAATATCACATATTGAATTGAATATCACATATACAATCCAATTAAAGCAATTAAAGTGGTAGTGAAAATTCCCACGAATAAATGATGCTATCTGACTTGAATATGGAGATGTTCGACTCACAGTCCTAAGCCCGTAAATCCTCGATAAAGTCTACATGTAATAATATTTTAATCATTATAAAATATTACGATATAATGACGGAAATTAAAATATACATGCATAAAATGGGACTAATTATTAATATTAATTGAAAGGTCAACATTTTAATGTCTTGGTCAAAATGGGACTGAATTGAAGGTTTTAAAGTTGAGTGAGGTCAAATTGTAAGAGTTGAGAAGCTGACTGGGTTAAAATCGAAGAATCATAAATCAAAACGGGTTTAAATTGAAGTATACAGAATTTCTGGGTTAAATTGAAAGCTGCAGAAAAATATGAGAACTAAATTGCAAAACCCTAATAAATATTTTAAAATTGTTGTCATTAATACTCCTCAATCATTTTTAGGACTTAATCTTTCATTATATATGATTCCCGAGTAAATAAAAACTCTCCACCTTGTTGATCGAGTCGAGTTTTAGAACCTTGGATCTTATAGACTAATCTGAAAGACATGATTCCCTACTAGACTGAAATTCGACTCACCTAAGGTGACCAATTGTAATTACACCAAGTCTTTGGAGGCCCTTGTGCGAAATCTTAAATGTCGACTAGAGAGAAATTTGGTCGAATGTATTTTTATTTATTTATCAAAATCTTACTAGCAAATCCATTAACAAATAAAACATAACATAAATATAAGAGCATATAACAATTATAAACAAGTCTCAAACATCATTAAGTGAGTAGGATCCCGCTTCATACTCTCTATTATTTATATTTGATAAGAATTTAGAATGTATTAATTAGGAAGCAAATTAGAAGTAATCACACATTGAGTATCACACATTCAGTCGTACTTATTTTATTAATATAAAATTAAATATTAAGATGTAAGATACTTTTAGATATTAACATTAAGCATAATTCTACATTAAACTGCGAGAACCTTCTTTCGGTTCCAATTATTTTAGAAATAATTTAATATTACCTTAGCCCCACAAATTCTTTAGGTCTATTTTAAATACAAATGAGGCTATTGCAATCCTGAAGAAAGACAAACAACTATTGCACTATTAGTTTCTAAAAAATAATTTTCTAGTTGTTAGAGTATGTTCTGGAAAGTCATTCTGAAGATGAGGGTTAGGGTATTTATATATAATTATGAACTCATATTAATTAATAAAAGGCAATGATTATTTCTTTATTTACTGTATATTATTAACGTTCTTGATTTGGTAAATAGAAATAATGTCCCTGCAATTGAATAGAAACATTCCACTCTTTATAGAATCTGGCGGAAGTGTTTAGAACTCAATTACTTTGTTAGGAGTATGCCCTCGAATGTCACTCGGAGGATGTTGAGTGAGAGCATTGTGCTTGTAATTATGTAAAACATTTATGAATGCTTCTTTATTTACTGGTAGTTACTTGCATTCTTAACTCGTAAATATACATATAGAAACTAGTCCGTGTATTTGAGAGCAAAACGTTCCACTGCTTATTGGATAAGGGGGTCGGCACTGGAAATGTTTATAGCTCAAATACTTAATCGTTCGCAAGTTGATGAAACTTGACTGGGCGTTAACTTTATGTGAAGACTTGTATGACGTGTTCTTTGACATGGAGAGTGCCTGTCGAACACTAATGGTTAGTGGGAGCACACGTTATAGGTATGTTAATTGGATTAGTATACTCGAACCGACTCACCCTCGGTTCGTCACACATATTTCACTCCGAGACAGTCAATGACGGAATCGAAAGGTTGTGATAGGTATTCGTGAACCTTCGACTTGAGGATTTAGTAGGGATGTGATTGTGACGTCAAGATTTTCATTAGAGTAGTTCGACCCTATAAACCGGGAGGTGGGGGTCAACCTCGACATGCATCTTGACGGGCAAGTAGCAGGTCCTACTAAATACCAAGATAGAATTCATTCTCCCGTTAGTGAGCGGGTTATATGTCCTATGCGGTTATTGGCAGATGAGATCATAAGTCTTTGGCCAAAGCATTGGAGCTAGTTGTATTGGATACACGAGAGCTCGATGATCTCGATTTGCATTAATGCATGCATAGCGTCAAGTACAGATAGGGTTTGACTGACCGTGACCCTATAACTTGATCGGGACATTTGAAAGAAGGGTTTATACGTATACTGGTATTCACGACAAAATAGTTCTTGAATGATCCCAATCATTCGTTCTTAGTTGGGGTACAGTGTAGGCCGCCAGGCTGGCTAGGTGGTGTTACTACTCTTTGGTTCCTCCCATTGCTGACTGAGACGGACCTATCGATTCGCGCAATAGGATTGACGACGGAATAAATCGAGCTTATTCTCTCATTATGAATATTAGATATTGGATATCAAATTTTGGGACATTGGATGTCTAAATCGATTTATTGGATAAATTGATTTACGGCCTAATGAATTAAATTAATTACTGGGTGATTAATTCAATTCATAAATATAATTATTTCTTGGAGAAATTAATTATAATATTTTGTATTTATTATGATTAATTAATTGGACTAATTAATCGATATAAATATATCGGAACGAAACTGGAGTTTATCTCTTTGGACTCATCGGGAGTCCAAAACGAACCAAACCCATCCGATCTTCTAGATGGCCGACCCTTACCAACCACCACCCTTTGGTCTTGGTCTTCACCTTGAAAGGTGGAAGACATATGGGCACCAAGGGGACAACATCTTTTAAGATATTGTTTTTAGGCGATATGGTCTTGATTCTTGATGAATAAAATGAAGACAACATCTCTTCCCCTCACAAGTCATATCACACGTTTTTGAGAAAATAAAAGAGAGAAGAAAATAGTTTTCTTTGTCTTCAAAGTGTTCTTCATCTCCTTCATATTTTTTCTTGGAGAAATATTGTGAGAATTAATAGAGAGATATAGATTGTACACTTAGAATGTTATAATCAAAAGCTTCATCATCCTTGTTCTAGCCGTATCCTTGGAGGATAACGAGGATTTAGTCATCCCGGTCGTTTCTCCGGCGCGTGACAAGTAGAGACGTTGTCTTTTTGGTGTTGGATCATCCAAGAGCTTGGAGCGGATTGGATTCGTGGAGAACAACTAAAGCTTGGGGAATAGCTCAAGAGAAGGAATCCATTTAATCAACGGACTACAAGGGTGAGTTTCTATATCTCTTATGTTTCGTATAATATTCGTATATACGTAGCTCGATCGATCCTCGTAGGGATTCGGATCGAATTAATTTTCATTTTACCGCTTCCGCTGGGCCTTCATTTTAGGCACCGAATCCCAACAGTGGTATCGCAGAGTAGGTCTTGCGATCGTATATACGATATTTAGTATTTGGAATGCTTGATTGGATGGTTTATGATTTGGAATCATAATCGCATTAATCATTGATTTTCAATTGTTCATCTAAAAATTGATTTTTCATGATTTTATGTTACAATATAATAATATTTTTATTTTGAAAAACTGATTTATTTGTGTAATATAAAAATTAGAAAAATATTATTTTTGGATTCGGGACGAAAAGATGAGCCGAAAAAATGGTCGGACCCGGCAGCTCGGGGCTGCCGGGACTGCCCGGCAGCAAGCAGGGCTGGGACGGATAAATTACCGGGAGCGCATTGGATGCCTTCGGTTGGAGCAAATTTTATCCCTAGAAACCTGATAGGTTGCCGGATAAGATTCAATTGTGAAACTGATTTGCGTCGATGGTATAAACTTAACTTGTTCACGCACCATAGAAACTGTATAGGTTGAGGGGAGTGAACAAGGAGAAAAAGAAGATCGAATCATCCATTAGATGAGTTGGTGTTGGACACCACTTTATGAAAATTAATAGACTAGAAACCTATTCGGTTGCCCTCTATTAAGATTTATAAAGAACTCGATCACCACTATGAAGTAAAGCGACGATACTTCCGGATTTCACATGGGAGTGTGTTATTCCGATAAAAATAGTGGGAGCTGGGTAACAAGAATAGAAAAGACCTTAATTCTATACTCAGATCATAATATATCAAGTCACTAATTAATCTGTCGTACTTAATGCATACATAACTCTCAATATGACAATGAATTGACTCGCAATTCTACTCGAAAAGAACACCTTGATGGGACCTAACTTTGTGGATTGGCTCCGCAATCTGATGATTGTCCTCAGTATAGAGGCACTGGGATACGTCTTGGAGACGGACATTCCAGCGCCTCTGTAATATCCTAGAATTTCACATTTTTTGCATTATTTTATCTGGGTTGTACTGTACATAGTGGGACCGACACGATATGAGTGGATAATTTTGGAAATCGTGACAGTCATACCAGTATGTCTATCGAGGTTATTTTGATTCTAGGATATTACATGCTTGGTATGTTTTCGATGTCGGATATAATGTATGAGTATTTGTATGATTTCCGTACTTGGTCGATAGTTGTAATTGAGGATATCGTGCATCAGACGTACCGTATGAGAATATTTTTGGGATTTCGTATATGTGTTCAGTATGTCGTATGTTCATATTTGTTATGTCGAGACGTTGGACAGGAATTGCTGGAAATAGCTAAGTATGGAACTATTAACATACGTTAAGACTATGAGATAACGTACGCTAAGTTGGTACGTGTTACGTACGTTATGCGTAAGGTATTACGTACGTAACAAGAGGAATCGGATAGCTGGGCCCGGTGTCGGCAGCTTTCGGCGCGGACGTGGACAGGTGAGTCAATGGATGGAGTTACGTACGTTATACAGGGTGTATTACGTATGTAATACGAGTATAATATTGTAGCAAGTCAACGTACGTATTACGTACGCAACGGAATAAGTGTTACATACGTTACGGGGCGGCTGGTCGAGTCATTGCCGATAGGACCTATAGTGGCTGAGCATGGTCGGCAGTGACTCGCAGGGATGGCCGATCACGATCAGCACTGACTCGCTGGGGGCTAGGACTGGACGATAATGTACGTAAGGCTATGGCCGGTTATGTCCGTAAGTGCCCGTTACGTACGTAAACAGCTGCCGGTTACGTACGTAAGGCTGTCGGCCAAACTGGAAAGTAAGGTAGGCCACGGCCGGTTACGTACGTAAGCTACGGCTGGTTACGGCCATAACGTGCCGGCAGGTCCCGCCTATATAAGGCGTGGACCGAGTCACATCCGGCATTTTTCACTTTTCTTCATTCCTTTCACGATTTCTTCAGCATCGATGATGGATTTGAGTAAGAGAAACTTATAACAACATGTTTTGGTAGTTGGAATCATGGGTTAACATCATCTTCCACCCGGATCGAAGGTAAGAACACCTAAACTTTTGGTTTTTGGATGTTCTTGAGGTTTCTTGGTGTTTTAGCCGATTTGCTTTGTTTTGATTCAGATTGTTGATTGAACTTGATTGTAAACTCGTAATCATTCAATACTCTCGAAGTTTTGTGGAACAAATTCGAGTATTTCTTCGTTAAAACGATTAAATTAGATTATGCCTTCAAAGTATTCGATGAAATGTCCCAATGAGTAGAACTTGGAAAATTCTACACGTTTTCGTATGAATGATGGTTGAATTGATATTATTGTGATGATTCTTGGTATTTACGAGAATTTTGTTAAGAAAAGATAATGAATTGGTGATCAAATGATTCGATTATGTTGTTATGATTATGGAATCGTAGTATTCTCGATGTCCTTGGTAGTTTGTTGCGATTCATGATGTTATGAGAAGTACATATGTTGAAGACATTGTTAGGACTATTGAACACCGAACTTCGGCTTGTGTTCGTATTGTTAAAAGTTGATACGGTTTGGTTTCGTATGATCGAGATATCGTTGGACCATCGAGTTTGATTGGTTGATCATATCGGTTATTGATTGTTATTGAACGTATTATTGCATTAGGCTGCGTTTAGTGATCGTTGAAGTTAATCGTTGTGCTGCGGATGAGTCGGGGCTGCGAAGCTTGTAGATGAAGACGACGGGACTAGTAACAACTTCATCGTATCTGTATCGAGGCAAGTTATGCTTGCTCAGTTCATAATGTTAATAAATGATTTCGTTTCATTTCATTTATGATTCATATAGCAATGATATTATGGAATGTATGAATTGTCGGAATGGTGGTATGTATGGTATTTTTGGACTAAGATAAATCATAATATATATGATTTTAAGGATGTCTAGTGGAAATGGGAATGTGAATTATAATTTGGTCTATTGCATGAGAAGTTGGGTATCAAGGTTAGTTATCGTGTCGATGTTGAACTCGGGATGGTGGTTTGGTATTAGTTATGGACTGTACTTCATTTTGGAGTGTCGGATAAACCGTGTATTTGTTCTGGGCGGTTGGTCGTGGAAAGGTTAGCGTCTCCAGCTTGAGGTAAATTAATATTATTAGATTATGATAATCATCATGTTGCATTATTGCATGTATGTGTTGATATTTCATGCAGTGAATGTGCACCATTGTTTGTTACGTTTTGTGACGTGCTCTTTTCTTGAGCCGTAATCTGTGGGGCCGATGTGTTGGGGATAAAACATGTATGGTACCCGAAT
Organism: Orobanche coerulescens; assembly: GCA_033398695.1. NCBI lineage: Eukaryota > Viridiplantae > Streptophyta > Magnoliopsida > Lamiales > Orobanchaceae > Orobanche > Orobanche coerulescens. The sequence continues at coordinate 150,919,343 of CM065812.1, read as the reverse complement.
CGAAATGTGTTAGGGGATAAGACCTAAATGGCACCTATGTCCAGAGTATTCCTGAGTAGATGCTTCCGTGACCCTCGGCTGCTGCCTTGGGAGTTTATGTGATATTGTCCGGAGTATTCCTGAGTAGATGCTTCCGTGACCCTTGGCTGCTGCCTTGGGAGTTTATGTGCTATTATTATATGCATTGTTGAGCATGCTGTGAACTGTTGTCTGACAGAATACAACATTGTGGTCGTGTCGGTCTTTCATGATCGAGTTATTGTTGCCCTCTTGGAAAATCTTCTGATCCTTGTTGGATGTGCGTTTCTTCGAGATTGGTTGTCATGTTGTATCGTGGCATATCTGGAGTCAGATACATTCTGATCGTTCATGTGTATGATTTTCGGGACGGGCACATGTAGCATATGTTGGTTTCGACCTCATATTGAACCGTGCACACGAGACGTACTTTGTGAGGCTAATTAGGTACGAGACTAGACGTGTATTGATCAATACCCATGGTTGGCTTGTACTCGGACACATGTCCGGATCGAGCGTATCGTGACGTCCATCTTGAGTCTTATTGATTGGTCGTTCACAGTCCATGTATAATTGGATCTGTTCGATATTCGGATTGTCTTTGAAATCCCGTATATATGATTTGTATATGGTTGACAATTTTATTCTCTCGTGTATCTATCGCCGTTGAACCCTTACTAATCTCGTTCGGAGTTACCATATCGATGGTCAACTCATTGATATCGATCCTTTATAAATCTCTTTTGGAGTTCGCCTTGTCATTGGTAATCTCGTTCGTTATTGATCCTTATTGATTCCGTTTGGGAGTTGTCTCACCGTTGGTATTCTTGGTTATTAGTCCTTGATTGATGTTATTGGAGTTTACCGTGTCGTCGGTATTCTCGGTTGTCGATTCCTTATTGATCTTATTAGAGTTTATCGTACCATTGGTATTTCTGGTTGTCGACTATTATTGATCTTGTTGGAGTTTACTGTATCGCTGGTATTCTCAGTTATTGATTCTTCATTGATCCTTACCGTGTCGTCGATATTCCTGGTTATTGATTCTTCATTGATCCTTACCCTATCGTCGGTATTCTCGGTTATTGATTCTTCATTGATCCTAACCGTGTCGTCGGTATTCCCGGTTATTGATTCTTCATTGATCCTTACCGTGTCGTCGGTATTCTCGGTTATTGATTCTTCATTGATCTTGTTGGAGTTACCACATCATGGTATTTTCGTTCGTGGTTGATCCTTTGTCGATCTTGTGTGGAACTATCACGTCATTGATATTTCCGTTGTGATGTATTGATTGTTTATCATTATTGATTGTGTGAGCATTCATGTTTTGTATTGATATCCGGGACTTGCCGTTGTTTCGGGACAGTTGATTTGCAGATGTATCGTGTGATATCGATTTCTATCAGATTGGGATCCAATTCTGCGACCTAGCCAGAAGAATTGGACTTGGCCAGATTATTCTATACTCGAGATATGTTTATGTTTGGAAATCTTGGTAGTGTTTCGGATACAGTACAGGTGATTACTTTTGAATTCGTTCATTACTTAGGGACGCGGGACGTGGATTATGGTAAGAACTGATTTGATATGGATTGTGATGGATCAGTAAGGTTACACTGGGTTTATCCTTGCCTTGTGATTACATTGATATGTATTGTTTTTGTGATGTGATCATTATCATTGTTGAGTATTATGGCTGACCCCGTCGTGGGCTTTATCTTTTAGGTACTTGGAGTTCGAGCTAGTAGCGGTCGTGAAGGGATGAGCTTTCCGGCCGGTGATACTGGCTATGGCCTGATTGTTCGGATTGTGTATTCTTTTCTGGTTTTTCTAATTCCGCTGCAAATGTATTTAATTGTGTTTTATCCATTGTGTGTGTATGTTTCTAAATGGCTTTCGGTATTCTTTGAACTGTGTTTTTATCCGCTGCGTGTGTGTGTACTTTTAAAGGGCCTTTTGGCATTTTTAAATGTTTGTGAAAATGATTTTAGCCTTGTGAGTTCTAATATGGGGCCCACGACGCTGTAATATTCCCGTATGGTTTTGGGGGTGTTACAGAAAATGGTATCGGAGCTTGGGTTTCGTAAAACCCGGGCGTGTGTGTTATGTGGCTCTACCGGTGCGGTAGTAGCGTGACTCTTGAAAATGATTTTCTAACTTTTGAGTCAAACCGATTTTGGAGGTTTCAAAATTTTTGAAAGATTTTCAAATTGCTGTATTTGCGATGTCGGTGTGTTGTTAGTGTGTTGAGACTTTGTATGGGAGTTGTATGCTGGTATCACGGAAGATCATCGACTTCACATACCTGTAAGTATGTCCTTTCAGTTATTTCAGTTTTGATGATGATTATTTGAGTATGGTGTCGTGATTTTGAGATATTTCGGGATTAAGATACTGATTATGACAGGTGTTGAGTTTCGAGGACGAAACTTATTTAAGTGGGTATATATGTAATATCCTAGAATTTCACTATGAATTTTTCGCATTATTTTATCTGGGTTGTACTGTACAGAGTGGGACCGACACGATATGAGTGGATAATTTTGGAAACCGTGATAGTCGTACTAGTATGTCTATCGAGGTTATTTTGATTCTAGGATATTACATGCTTGGTATGTTTTCGATTTCGGATATACCGTATGAGTATTTGTATGATTTCCGTACTTGGTCGACAGTTGTAATTGAGGATATCGTGCATCAGACGTACCGTATGAGAATATTTTTGGGATTTCGTATATGTGTTCAGTATGTCGTATGTTCATATTTTTTATGTCGAGACGTTGGACAGGAATTGCTGGAAATGGCTAAGTATGGAACTGTTAACGTACGTTAAGACTCTGAGATAACGTACGCTAAGTTGGTACATGTTACGTACGTTATGCGTAAGGTATTACGTACATAACAAGAGAAATCGGACAGTTGGGCCCGGTGTCGGCAGCTTTCGGCGCGGATGTGGACAGGTGAGTCAACAGATGGAGTTACGTATGTTATACAGGGTGTATTACGTACGTAATACGAGTATAATACTATAGTAAGTCAACGTACGTATTACGTACGTAACGGAATAAGTGTTACGTACGTTACGGGGTGGCTGGCCGAGTCGTGGCCGAGAGGACCTGTAGTGGCCGAGCATGGTCGGCAGTGACTCGCAGGGATGGTCGATCACGGTCGGCAGTGACTCGTTGGGGGCTAGGACTGGCCGATAACGTACGTAAGGCTGTGGCCGGTTACGTCCGTAAGTGTCCGTTACGTACGTAAGCAGCTGCCGGTTACGTACGTAAGGCTGTCGGCCAAACTGGACAGTAAGGTAGGCCACGGCCGGTTACATACGTAAGCTACGGCCGGTTACGGCCGTAACGTTCCGGCAGGTCCCGCCTATATAAGGCCTGGACCGAGTCACATCCGGCATTTTTCACTTTTCTTCATTCCTTTCGCGATTTCTTCAGCAAAGATGGTGGATTTGAGTAAGAGAAACTTATAACATGTTTTGGAAGTTGGAATCATGGGTTAACATCATCTTCCACCCGGATCGAAGGTAAGAACACCTAAACTTTTGGTTTTTGGATGTTCTTGAGGTTTCTTGGTGTTTTGGCCGATTTGCTTCGTTTTGATTCAGATTGTTGATTGAACTTGATTGTAAACTCGTAATCATTCAATACTCTCGAAGTTTTGTGTAACAAATTCGAGTATTTATTCGTTAAAACGATTAAATTGGATTATGCCTTCAAATTATTCGATGAAATGCCCCAATGAGTAGAACTTGGAAAATTCTACACGTTTTCGTATGAATGATGGTTGAATTGATATTGTTGTGATGATTCTTGGTATTTACGAGAATTTTGTTAAGAGAAGATAATGAATTGGTGATCAAATGATTCGATTATGTTGTTATGATTATGGAATCGTAGTATTCTCGATGTCCTTGGTAGTTTGTTGCGATGCATGATGTTATTAGAAGCATATATGTTGAAGACATTGTTAGGAGTATTGAACACCGAACTTCGGCTTGTGTTCGTATTGTTAAAAGTTGATACGGTTTGGTTTCGTATGATCGAGATATCGTTGGACCATCGAGTTTGATTGGTTGGTCATATCGGTTATTGATTGTTATTGAATGTATCGTTAATTGATTATTGCATTAGGTTGCGTTTAGTGATCGTTGAAGTTAACCGTTGTGCTGCGGACGAGTCGGGGCTGCGGAGCTTGTAGATGAAGACGACGGGACTAGTAACAACTTCATCGTATCGGTATCGAGGCAAGTTGTGCTTGCTCAGTTCATAATGTTAATAAATGATTTCGTTTTCTTTTCATTTATGATTCATATAGCAATGGTATTATGGAATATATGAATTGTCGGAATGGTGGTATGTATGGTATTTTTGGACTAAGATAAATCATAATGTATATGATTTTAAGGATGTCTAGTGAAAATGGGAACGTGAATTATAATTTGGTCTATTGCATGAGAAGTTGGGTATCAAGGTTAGTTATCGTGTCGATGTTGAACTCGGGATGGTGGTTTGGTATTAGTTATGGACTGTACTTCATTTTGGAGTGTCGGATAAACCGTGTATTCATTCAGGGCGGTTGGTCGTGGAAAGGTTAGCGTCTCCAGCTTGAGGTAAATTAATATTTTTAGATTATGATAATCATCATGTTGCATTATTGCATGTATGTGTTGATATTTCATGCAGTGAATGTGCACCATTGTTTGTTACGTTTTGTGACGTGCTCTTTCCTTGAGCCGTAATCTGTGGGGCCGATGTGTTGGGGATAAAACCTGTATGGTACCCGAATCGAAATGTGTTAGGGGATAAGACCTAAATGGCACCTATGTCCAGAGTATTCCTGAGTAGATGCTTCCGTGACCCTCGGCTGCTGCCTTGGGAGTTTATGTGATATTGTCCGGAGTATTCCTGAGTAGATGCTTCCGTGACCCTTGGTTGCTGCCTTGGGAGTTTATGTGCAACTATTATATGCATTGTTGAGCATGCTGTGAACTGTTGTCTGACAGAATATGACATTGTGGTCGTGTCGGTCTTTCATGATCGAGTTATTGTTGCCCTCTTGGAAAATCTTCTGATCCTTGTTGGATGTGCGTTTCTTCGAGATTGGTTGTCATGTTGTATCGTGGCATATCTGTGTAACACCCCGAGATATTCGGAATAATTACAGCGCCGTAAACCCTTTAAGTAAGGATTTACAAGGCTAATAATAATAAAAAAAAAAAGTAAATCTAAGACATCAAAACTGCGGAAATTCAAGTTTGTGAAAACGTACAACTGGTTCAACGAGTAATTAATACAACCATATCGAATTAATATCAATAAGACACGCGTACTCGAGTACAGAAACCAAACCAAGAAAACAAATCTCCAATAACAATAAACATCACTGAACCCCTTCGTCGTCACGTAGATCGTGGTCATTTCCCTGCTCCTCGGCTACACGAACATCAAAACAAATGTCCACCCCGAAGGGGTTAGCAAAACAAAGCTAGTACAAGTATCAAAATAAACAATTCGAATATGCATCAACAATACATAACAATAAACAACACACGGACTAACGCTCAGGAATCCGACAATGCGAATCTACAAGATTCCATTACACGGCATGGGTATTCCAATGATCCAGCGCCCTCGGCATAGATCCCAAGATGATCCCGTCGGACCAACACGAGGTGGAAATAACGCGTCCATTGATCCGGCCCTCGGCTAGATCCCAAGATGATCCGTCGGACCAACACGAGGTGGACATCCGATCCGGCGCCTCGGCATAGATCGTACAACGTATACAAACACAACTCATGCATACACATATGCCAAATCATTATGTTCATCAACATGAACATATAAACACTATATAACGAATATCATGGCAAATCAACGAAGTAAATATCATGTTCAACAACATGAATAATCATACGCATGCTCCAAAAATACCGATATTAACATATCACGATACTTGCCTCGAAGATGGCAAGAACGATATACTTCAATGATCTCAACACTCTCGAAAGTCGCCTCCTTCGATCAACGTAGCAAGCTTGAACCTTAACAAAAGGAATGATATACAAATCATCTCAAGTCGAACAATGGCCTAACAATTCGGCCTATGGCCGAAAAGCTCAAAATAAACAATCATGCGGATTGCTTAGCGCGCTACGTACTCTCGTAACGTGCGCTAAGCCGATCTGATAGCGTACGCTATCGTATAAGACTAGCGTCGCTAGCCACGGGTAGCGATCGACTCGGATGGTCTCATAACGTACGCTACGTACGTTTCGTGCGTTAACTGAACCCCGATAGCGCACGTTAACTCACACATGTTAGCGTGCGCTAATCTTGCATGGCAGAATACTGCAAACCGAAAATTGGGTTGAATGGTGAAGAACTCATGAATTCTACCGTGATAATACAAGTTATCCTCGGGCATATCATGCTAATAAGGTTTGCGGAAGTTTTATGATTATGAAATACAATTATACGGATAGTCATCTCAATATCATAATCTATCTACGATCTTCAAGAAATAATCTAAGTTCCGATCGTCTTACGTTCCAAAACACATGATTCCAACGTGTACAACGTAGTAGTAGGTAATATCCGATTACGAGATCATAAATCGATTTGAACATGCTTAGGAGTCCTTATAATAAGATGGTTCAAAGGTTCATACGATATATAGTGCCGATACGTCAAAAGTATCCTTCTAACATGTGATGACCGATTATAACGAAATACTTGCTATCCAAACACGATTCAAACTTCCTTAGGAACATTACTAACATCGGTGAAGAAACACCTACCTCAAAGTAGTGAAGAACACGGAGGAAAATGAAGCAATCCAACATCAAGGCTTGAACACCAATCTCCAATGATATACGATCTTCAATCTCGAACTAGGAGGTTGATACGAAGTGTTTAGGACGAAGGGAGTTATGTTCTAAGTGTAAGAGTTCGGGTTATGGGAGGAGAAAGAACTAAAATCACGAATAGGATCTTTGTCTATTTATAATAAATGGCTATTAGCGCGCTAGTCCACCTTTCGTAGCGTGCGCTAACGGCCGTCGACTTAATCAAGTCAGCACTTAGCGTGCGCTACGCATATGCACATAGCGTGCGCTAAGGCGTTGACTTGGCTTTCCCAGCCGTCGAGTTCATCCCGACACGATCCGGCTGGGGTCCCCCGGCCAAATCTCACCTACCGCACGTCTCAATCAATTTGACCACTCATAACGTGCGCTAATGATCCCCAGAAGCGTGCGCTATGAATCCCTGTTAGCGTCGCTACACGCAGCCTGTAGCGTGCGCTACATGCACAGAATTTCAATCTCTATATCACATATACGAAATTATACGCTCGACAACATCGGATTATGAAATACGGAGAATAGTACTCAGACAAAAGTACAATCATTACAATATCACAAGTTCCAATTACATAACAGAAATCTCGGGTATTACATCCTTCCTCCCTAAAAAGAAGTTTCGTCCCGAAACTTAGGATGAAAACAACTCCGGATATTTAGCCTTCATACCGTCCTCCATTTCCCAAGTGGCCTCTTCGACTCCATGTCGTGACCATTGTACTTTAACCAAATGTATTGGTTTATTCCTCAATTGTTTGATCCAGCTCTCAAGTATCTTGATTGGTCTCTCTTCGAAGGTGCCATCATTAGCTATCTCGATCTCGTCGAAATCAATGACGTGACTGGGGTCCGGTACATACTTCCACAGTTGGGATACGTGAAACACATTGTGAACATGACTCAGCGATGGCGGTAAGGCCAACCTGTATGCTAAATCCCCAACTCTCTCTAGGATCTCAAATGGTCCGATATATCTCGGAATAAGCTTGCCTCTTCTCCCAAAACGAAAAATCCCTCGTGTAGGAGACACCTTCAATAGTACGTGGTCCCCAGCGTCGAACTCTAGAGGGCGACGACGTACATCGGCATAAGACTTCATCGACTGCAGGCGATCAGCAGTCTCTCTCGAATCAAGGCTATCTTCTCTTGCGTCTGAATAATCAATTCCGGTTCCGTCCCGATCAAATCCGAAGAATCATCCCAACTCAGGGGTGATCGGCATCTTCTCCCGTACAAAGCTTCAAATGGTGCCATCTTAGTTGAAGCATGCCAACTATTATTGTAGGTGAATTCAACTAATGTCAAATGAACTTCCCAATCAGTTGACCAATCCAAAGCACAAGCTCTAAGCATGTCTTCTACAGTTTGAATAGTCCTTTCGATGGCCGTCATTTGGGGATGATAAGCTGTGCTAAAGTTGAGTTCAGTCCCCAAAGCCTTGTGAACTGCTTTCCAGAAGTGCGACACAAAACGACCATCTCGATCCGAAATAATGGTCTTCGGCGTCCCATGCAATCTGACTATCTCCGTAATAAATACTCGCGCCAATCTCTCGGGTCCCCATGTATCTTTGATCCCTAGGAAATGAGCCGACTTGGTTAGTCGATCAACTACAACCCAAATCGTGTTCATTCCTGTTCTAGTCCTTGGCATATTAGTGATGAAATCCATCGAAATGTCCTCCCACTTCCATTCGGGGATCGGAAGCGGCTTTAACATCCCAGCAGGTCGCTGATGTTCAATCTTAACCTGCTGACAAGTCAAACACTTCGAAACGTACTCCGCTACGTCCTTCTTCATATTCCCCCACCAGAAGTTTTGCTTTAAATCCTTATACATCTTACTGCTGCCTGGGTGAATAGTATAGGGCGTGCTATGAGCTTCCTTCAAAATTGTCCGCCTCAAATCATCATCCTCGGGAACGCAAAGTCGACTCTGAAATCTCAGAACTCCATCATCTTGTATCACGAATCCTGGGGCTTTTCCTTTCTTTACTTCATCACATAATCGAAAGATTAAAGAATCGTCCAACTGCTTAGATTTGATCTCCTCGACTAGTGATGAACTCAGTTCCATCACATACAGTTGCCCTTGGATTCCTGGTGCCCATACTTCAATCCCTTCGCGGATCAGTTCTCGTTGAATGCTGGTCTGGGATGTAAGAGCTTCCAACACTCGAAGAGAAACAGGTTTACGGCTCAATGCATCGGCTACTACATTTGCTTTCCCCGGATGATAGAGAATCTCTAAGTCGTAATCTTTGATCAATTCCAGCCACCTTCTCTGTCTCATGTTTAATTCTTTCTGACTGAAAATGTATTTGAGGCTCTTATGATCTGTAAAGATCTGACAATGAGTGCCGTACAAATAATGTCGCCAAATTTTCAAGGCAAAGACCACATTGCTAGCTCCGGATCATGAGTCGGATAATCAACTTGCGGTTTCAATTGCCGAGAAACATAAGCAATCACTTTATCCTTCGCATCAACACACAACCCAAACCACGATTTGAAGCGTCGCAGTATACCATGAATCCATCGATTCCCTCTGGCGGTGCTAATATAGGTGTTGTCGTCGGTCTCCTCTTAAGTTCGTCAAAACCACCTGGCATTTCTCATTCCACGTGAACTTTTGAGTTTTCTGTAATAAATGAGTGAGCGGACGAGCAATTTTGGAAAATCCCTCTACAAAGCGGCGATAATATCCAGCAAGTCCTAAGAAGCTTCGGACTTCTTTCACGTTTTAGGAGCTTCCCACTCCAAGATTGCTTCGACTTTCTTCGGGTCCACCTGAACTCCGTTTGCTGATATCACATGCCCAAGGAAGGTTACTTCCTTAAGCCAGAACTCGCATTTTGAAAACTTTGCATACAGCTATTCCTTCCTCAAGGTGCTCAAAACCACATGCAAATGTTCGGCATGCTCCTCTGCGTCCTTTGAATATATCAAGATGTCATCAATGAAGACGACCACAAATTTATCCAAATATTCCAAGAATACCCGATTCATCAATTGCATGAATACTGCAGGAGCATTGGTAAGTCCAAATGGCATCACTACAAATTCATAATGCCGTCTTAGGATCCAAAGCGATTTCGGTATATCCGATCCCTTAATTCTCAACTGATGGTATCTTGATCGCAAGTCAATCTTCGAGAATACCCTTGCCCCTTGCAGTTGATCAAACAAGTCGTCGATCCGAGGTATAGGATACTTATTCTTGATCGTCATTTTGTTAAGCTCCCTGTAATCAATACACAGTCGAAGGGATCCGTCGTTCTTCCGGACAAAGAGAACGGGCGCTCCCCAAGGAGAAACGCTAGGTTGAATATAGCCCTTCTGTAACAATTCCTCCAGTTGCTTCTTGAGTTCATACATCTCGGTTGGCGCCATGCGGTATGGTGCCCTGGAAATAGGGACTGCTCCAGGCTCTAATTCGATGGTGAATTCCACTTCTTTTTGCGGAGGTAACCACAGTAGTTCGTCAGAAATACATCTGAGAACTCATTCACAACTGAAATAGACGAGAGCTCTACTCCTTCCTCTTTCCTCATGGCATAACACCAAAGTCCATGACATCCCTGTTTCAGCAATTTTACGGCTTTCATTGCTTTGATCAATTTTCCCGAGCTTCCCAGTCTCCATCCTCGGAATAAGTGTTCAGACCCGTCATCAGCAATGATAGAAATGACTCTCTCGGTAATTCAGGATAGCTCCATAACGGTTGAGCCAATCGTCTCCGAGAATTAAATCGTCACCGTAGATGTCAACAACAATGAGATTCGACGGCCAATCTTTCCCTCCTATAGAATCGGAAAATCTCTAGCCTCTAGGGTTCCACAATTCTCTCTCCACTCGGCAATCCCACAACATACGGTTCACAATCAATTAAGCACGAGATTTTTAAACGATTTACAGTTCAATGATACAAAAGAATGTGTAGCTCGAATCGAATAAAACACTAGCTGGTTGCAAAAGGATCTGAATCGTGCACGATGCAACAACGGTGTTCGATCGTCGAGATCTCCTCATTTCGTACAGCGCGGAGGAACGGACCCAACCTTGGATGTCTCTCTCTTCCCAACGTTCTGCTGCTGAAATCCACTCTGCGTATGCGGTTCACACTTATCTCCTTAGGAACTGGTCGGAGTGGTACCAAAGATCTAGTAGCGGCTCCACAAGGCCGCACGGTGCCCTTCTTGCCCACAATCGTAACAAGTCACGGAAGGTGCGGGGCAATCACGTCGAATATGCCCCCTCGACCACAATTGTAGCATTTCTTTCTTTGCGTCAAGCTATTGATGTTGTCCTAACTTCTTTCCGCCTTTAGAAGGATGTGGAGGTTTCTAGCCGAATAAAGGAAGACGGCCCTTGCGGGCCCACCACTCTTGTTTTACGCAAGTGCCGGTCACCTTACGCTTCTTTGCCTCTACCGATTTCTCCACCGCCGCCTCTTTTATGTCGTAGGCCGGCGCTTTGTCTTGATCTTTATGCAACGTAGTACACTCGAATCCGGACATGTACTTTGAATCTCCGCTTCATCCGCATATCAAAATGAAAATCTTTTACGCCTCCGTTCGACCAAGTGTCGCACACAAGTCGGTGATGATTAAAAGTTTTAATTACATCCATCACGAGATGCCTCCGAACTCTGTGGTGGGAAAAACTCTCGGATCTTTGCCTCTCTAACTGGACGAGGACAATCGTGCTTCCATCATTAGTTTGAATTCCGTCGATCCGCATTATGATTCTCGGGTCGAATAGCTTCCCACCAATCAAAGGCCTCCCCAGTCAGAAAATACTGGGCAATGGGAACCTTCCGGTCCTCGGGACAGTTAAGACCCGCGAATATCTTCTCCAACTCCTTGAGCTAGTGATCCCAAGTAAGTGCCTCAGCAGATCCGTCAAATTTTGGCGGGTGCAATTTAACCACCTCAGCAAGCCATCTGTCTCTCCGGTTATCCTCGTGGTCTTCTTTGTCCCATCGCCGTCTGCATGCGATCAACGACCTGAGCGAATCGGTTTATCTGCGCCACCACCTGTTGAAGCACTCCCGGCATGTTAGGATTTGCGTCATCATTCGCTGATCCTTGCTGCCCTCCAGAATGGGAATCGGTTCGACTAGCCGATATTTCGGGGGTAGTTGCGGAACCCTCATGTCTCATGTTACCACGTCCGCGTCCACGACCGCGTCCGCGTCCACGTCCTCCTCTCAACATACTGTAAACGCAATTTCTCAATATCCAGAACAAAATTTTTCAAATAAAGTCCGTCAATACTCACAAAACAAGAATTAAGTAAAAGCGGTAGTATAAGAGATTTAGAGACTTACAACCACGGTCCACATGACGACTTGGTGAACAAAGTGATGTTACAAGCGACCGTAAATCAAATAATGTAAACAGACCCAACTAAAACCCATTGCCAAGATATCCATGAATCTTAGCTCCGATACCAAAATCAGCAACACCCGAGATATTCGAATAATTACGCCGTAAACCCTTTAAGTAAGGATTTACAAGGCTAATAATAAAAAAAAAGTAAATCTAAGACATCAAAACTGCGGAAATTCAAGTTTGTGAAAACGTACAACTGGTTCAACGAGTAATTAATACAACCATATCGAATTAATATCAATAAGACACGCGTACTCGAGTACAGAAACCAAACCAAGAAAACAAATCTCCAATAACAATAAACATCACTGAACCCCTTCGTCGTCACGTCGGTACTGTGGCTGTTTCCCTGCTCCTCGGCTACCTGAACATCAAAACAAATGTCCACCCCCGAAGGGGTTAGAAAAACGATGCTATTACAAGTATCATATTAAACAATTCGAATATGCATCAACAATACATAACAAGATACACCACACGGACTTCCGCTACCGGAATCCGACAATGCGAATCTACAAGATTCCATTACACAGCATGGGTATTCCAATGATCCAGCGCCCTCAGCATAGATCCCAAGATGATCCCGTCGGACCAACACGAAGTGGAAATAACCCGTCCAATGATCCAGCGCCCTCAGCCTAGATCCCAAGATGATCCCGTCGGACCAACACGAGGTGGACATCCGATCCAGCGCCCTCAGCATAGATCGTACAACGTATACAAACACAACTCATGCATACACATATGCCAAATCATTATGTTCATCAACATGAACATATAAACACTATATAACGAATATCATGGCAAATCAACGAAGTAAATATCATGTTCAACAACATGAATAATCATACGCATGCTCCAAAAATACCGATATTAACATATCACGATACTTGCCTCGAAGATGGCAAGAACGATATACTTCAATGATCTCAACACTCTCGAAAGTCGCCTCCTTCGATCAACGTAGCAAGCTTGAACCTTAACAAAAGGAATGATATACAAATCATCTCAAGTCGAACAATGGCCTAACAATTCGGCCTATGGCCGAAAAGCTCAAAATAAACAATGCATGCGGATTGCTTAGCGCGCGCTACGTACTCTACGTAACGTGCGCTAAGCCGGACTGTTAGCGTACGCTATCGTATAAGACTAGCGTGCGCTAGCCACGGACTGGCAGTCTGACTCGGATGGTCTCATAACGTACGCTACGTACGTTTCGTGCGTTAACTGAACCCCGATAGCGCACGTTAACTCACACATGTTAGCTAATCTTGCATGGCAGAATACTGCAAACCGAAAACTGGGTTGAATGGTGAAGAACTCATGAATTCTACCGTGATAATACAAGTTATCCTCGGGCATATCATGCTAATAAGGTTTGCGGAAGTTTTATGATTATGAAATACAATTATACGGATAGTCATCTCAATATCATAATCTATCTACGATCTTCAAGAAATAATCTAAGTTCCGATCGTCTTACGTTCCAAAACACATGATTCCAACGTGTACAACGTAGTGACTGGGTAATATCCGATTACAGATCATAAATCGATTTGAACATGCTTAGGAGTCCTTATAATAAGATGGTTCAAAGGTTCATACGATATATAGTGCCGATACGTCAAAAGTATCCTTCTAACATGTGATGACCGATTATAACGAAATACTTGCTATCCAAACACGATTCAAACTTCCTTAGGAACATTACTAACATCGGTGAAGAAACACCTACCTCAAAGTAGTGAAGAACACGGAGGAAAATGAAGCAATCCAACACCGAAGGCTTGAACACCAATCTCCAATGATATACGATCTTCAATCTCGAACTAGGAGGTTGATACGAAGTGTTTAGGACGAAGGGAGTTATGTTCTAAGTGTAAGAGTTCGGGTTATGGGAGGAGAAAGAACTGAAATCACGAATAGGATGCTGTCCTATTTATAATAAATGGCTATTAGCGCGCGCTAGTCCCTGCTCGTAGCGTGCGCTAACGGCTGTCTGACTTAACTGAAGTCAGCACTTAGCGTGCGCTACGCATATGCCTGTAGCGTGCGCTAAGGCGTTGACTTGGCTTTTCCCGAAAGCCGTCCAGGTTCATCCGGACACGATCCGACAGGGGTCCCCCGGCCAGATCTCACCTACCACACGTCTCAATCAATTTGACCACTCATAGCGTGCGCTAATGATCCCCTGTAGCGTGCGCTATGAATCCCTGTTAGCGTACGCTACACGCAGCCTGTAGCGTGCGCTACATGCACAGAATTTCAATCTCTATATCACATATACGAAATTATACGCTCGACAACATCGGATTATGAAATACGGAGAATAGTACTCAGACAAAAGTACAATCATTACAATATCACAAGTTCCAATTACATAACAGAAATCTCGGGTATTACAATCTGGAGTCAGATACATTCTGATCGTTCATGTGTATGATTTTCGGGACGGGCACATGTAGCATATGTTGGTTTCGACCTCATATTGAACCGTGCACACGAGACGTACTTTGTGAGGCTAATTAGGTACGAGACTAGACGTGTATTGATCAATACCCATGGTTGGCTTGTACACGGACACATGTCCGGATCGAGCGTATCGTGACGTCCATCTTGAGTCTTATTGATTGGTCCTTCACAGTCCATGTATAATTGGATCTGTTCAATATTCGGATTGTCTTTGAAATCCCGTATATATGATTTGTATATGGTTGACAATTTGATTGTCTCATATATCTGTCACCGTTGAACCCTTACTAATCTCGTTCGGAGTTACAATATCGATGGTCAACTCATTGATATCGATCCTTTATAAATTTCGTTTGGAATTCACCCTGTCATTGGTAATCTCGTTCGTTATTGATCCTTATTGATTCCATTTGGGAGTTGTCTCACCATTGGTATTCTTGGTTATTAGTTCTTGATTGATGTTATTGGAGTTTACCTTGTCGTCGGTATTCTCGGTTGTCGATTTCTTATTGATCTTATTGGAGTTTATCGTACCATTGGTATTTCTGGTTGTCGACTATTATTGATCTTGTTGGAGTTTACCGTATCGCCGGTATTCTCGGTTATTGATTCTTCATTGATCCTTACCGTGTCGTCGGTATTCCCGGTTATTGATTCTTCATTGATCCTTACCGTGTCGCCGGTATTCTCAGTTATTGATTCTTCATTGATCCTTACCTTGTCGTCGGTATTCCCGGTTATTAATTCTTCATTGATCCTTACCGTGTCGTCGGTATTCTCGGTTATTGATTCTACATTGATCTTGTTGGAGTTACCACATCATGGTATTTTCGTTCGTGGTTGATCCTTTGTCGATCTTGTGTGGAACTATCATGTCATTGATATTTCCGCTGTGATGCATTGATTGTTTATCATTATTGATTGTGTGAGCATTCATGCTTTGTATTGATATCCGGAACTTGCCGTTGTTTCAGGACAGTTGATTTGCAGATGTATCGTGTGATATCGATTTCTATCAGTATTGGGATCCAATTGTGCGACCCAGCCAGAAGAATCGAATTTGGCCAGATTATTATATACTCGAGATATGTTTATGTTTGGAAATCTTGGTAGTGTTTCGGATACAGTACAAGTGATTACTTTTGAATTCGTTCATTACTTAGGGACGCGGGACGTGGATTATGGTAAGAACTGATTTGATATGGATTGTGATGGATCAGTAAGGTTACACTGGATTTATCCTTGCCTTGTGATTACATTGATATGTATTGTTTTTGTGATGTGATCGTTATCATTGTTGAGTATTATGGCTGACCCCGTCGTGGGCTTTATCTTTTAGGTACTCGGAGTTCGAGCTAGTAGCGGTCGTGAAGGGATGAGCTTTCCGGTGATACTGGCTATGCCGTGATTGTTCGGATTGTGTATTCTTTTCTGGTTTTTCTAATTCCGCTGCAAATGTATTTAATTATGTTTTATCCGCTGTGTGTGTATGTTTCTAAATGGCTTTCGGTATTCTTTGAATTGTGTTTTTATCCGCTGCGTGTGTGTGTGTACTTTCAAAGGGCCTTTTGGCATTTTTAAATATTTGTGAAAATGATTTTAGCCTTGTGGGTTCTAATATGGGGCCCACGGCGCTGTAATATTCTCGTATGGTTTTGGGGGTGTTACAGCCTCCAGTGCGGACCCGAGCCAATCAGAAAGAGATTGAAAACCACGAAAAGTGGGTTAAGGATGACGTGAAAGTCCGTGCTTATATGATGGCTTCCATGTCTAATGAGCTTCAGAGAGCTCATGAGAAAATGACTTCTGCTAGGCAGATTCTATCTCACTTAACCGAGCTTTATGGTGAGCACAGCAGAACTGCTAGATATGAGATATCCAAGCAACTGTTCGGTGCAAGGATGAAGGAAAGGGAGAAGGTTGGGGAACACGTCCTCAAAATGATATCCATGATCGAGAGATTGGAGGCTCTTGATTTTAAAATCGATACTTCTCTCCAAACCGACCTTATCCTGTAGTCTCTCCCTGACTCCTTCTCACAGTTTGTTATGAACTTCAAATTCAATGAGATTGCGTGTAACTTAGCTGGGCTAATGAACAAACTGGTGACCGCTCAGTCTCAGATGAAGACTCCGCAGATGAAGGAATCTGCCATTGTGATTTCTTCTGGACCTCGGAGGTCTAAGAATAAAAAGAAAAAGACCAAGAAACAGACTGGACCACAAGCTAAGGACCTTAAAGGAAAGGGCAAGGCCCCGATGGTTCCAAAAGGCAAGAAGAAGAAGGATGCCTGTCTCAGGTGCGGCGAGATGGGCCACTGGGCTAGATATTGTCCGATTCTTCATGGCACTTTAGGTACAGAACTTTTAGTTTTGGAAATAAATTGTTCTGCTACTGTATTTTCTACTTACTGGATACTGGATTCTGGTGATAGTTCTCATATTTGTACCGTGAATCGGGATCTGGAACAAAATAGGAAGCTTGGAGCTGGAGAAGTTATGATCACAGTCGGAAGCGGGCATAGTGTCGAGGCGACTGACATAGGATCACTTCTTTTGGGTTTAGAATCCGGTTTTGTTTTGACTTTAGAAGATATACTTGTTTTGCCCAAGGGGCACAAAAACATTGTATCCATTCCGGTCATGGATCGAAAAGGCTTTTCATTTTTCATTGGTGATGGTTCCTGCAAAATTTATTTCAGAAATAAACTAGTGGGTACTACTACATTGTTAAATGGATTGTATCATCTAAATCTCAGCAACAAAGTAGATGTGAATACTATGAATAGAAAACGTGGTAGGGATGAAACCAATCAAGTTTTTAAATGGCATCTTAGACTTGGTCATATTGGTCAGACCAAGGTTTACAAGATGGAAAAAGATGGACTTATGGGTCCATTGGGATTGGATCCCTTTCCTACTTGTGAATCTTGCCTTAAAAGCAAAATGACTAAGTCCCCCTTCACAGGGACTTTTGAAAGAGCCACTGATAAACTGGGATTCATCCATACCGACGTATGTGGTGCTTTGGAAGCAGCACGTGACAGATATCAATATTTCATTACATTTACGGATGATCATACTAGGTATGGTTATGTATACTTAATGAAACATAAATCCGAGGCCTTTGAGAAATTCCAGGAATTCAAGTAGACCCGGCAATTTACCACACGACACGAAAACACGACACGAAAACGACATGAAAATTTAGTGTTTGGGTTTGCATTTTGAGTACACGACACGAAAATACACGAACACGAAAGTACACGACCGAGATTCAGTGTCGGTTTTGTGTTTACCCTTTGGGTACACGACACGACACGAGGTACACGAAATAAATAAATAAATATAATATTTTATATTTAATTTAATAAAAATATATATTTTATGAATTCCGTTTATACTAAACTTTAAAATTTGAAAATATAATGTGAATTTTCATAAATTTTGTGTAAACATTCATGTTTTCATTGCCATTCGTTTCATTTCGTCTACTAAAACCTATAAAAACAATATTATAATATTAAAATTATTATTTTTTTATAATATTTTAATATTTATTTTATATTATGTGCCTGACACGAAAACACGACATGAAACGACACGAATTTGCACGGTACACGACACGACATGACACGAATTCATTTAGTGTCGTGTATGGGTTTGGACTTTTGGTACACGAAGCACAAAAGTACACGACATGAAAATACATGACACGAACGAATTGCCAGGTCTAAATTCAAGGCCCTAGTCGAGAAACAAACTGGTAATCATATCAAAGCACTTCGGTCGGACCGAGGTGACGAGTATATGAGTACGGAGTTTGACGAGTTCCTTAAGGAACATGGAATAGTTTCACAACTAACACCTCTAGGTACTCCTCAGTTAAATGGTGTGTCAGAAAGAAGGAACCGGACCTTGTTGAACATGGTCCGTTCCATGCTGGGCTATACTGACTTACCGATTTACCTATGGGGGTATGCACTCCTGACTGCCGCTTACATCTTGAACAGATGTCCTTCCAAATCCGTTCCTAAAACTCCACATGAGATGTGGGAGGGCAGGAAATCAAGTCTTAATCATATTAGGATTTGGGGATGTGGTCCCGACTATGTCAAGAAGAGTAAGGTGGAGAAGTTGGAAGCTAGGTCCGCAAAGGGACGTTTCATTGGATTCCCATCTGGGACGATGGGATATCTATTCTACATGCCTGAAGATCAAAAGATCGTTATTGCTCTACAAGCACACTTCCTGGAAGATGAATTCATTCAGGAAGGCGGAGCAGGTAGAAGTATTTCTTTAGAAGAATATAATGAAACTCCTCGGGAGACACCTGTGCAAGAAACTGGAACTGAACCTTCTGAAACACAAGTACAACCACCTCGTAGGTCTAGTAGGGTGTCTCATTTACCTGAGAGGTATGGGCTTGTGCACTTGGAGGAACTAGGTCTCCATGAGGTTCCAAGTGATAGCCAGGAGACCGACCCAACGACCTATGACCAAGCGATGGTGGATGTAGACTCTGCGAAATGGCGTGAAGCTATGGAAGATGAGATAGACTCGATGCATGTCAATCAGGTCTGGACTCTAGTAGACCGCCCCAAGGGCATAGTGCCTATTGGGAACAAGTGCATCTACAAGAGAAAGACCGATGGTGATGGCAAGGTTGACGCCTATAAGGCCATGCTTGTGGCAAAGGGTTATACCCAGAAAGAAGGGATCGACTACCACGATACCTTCTTGCCCGTAGCTATGATCAAGTCTATTCGCATGATGCTTGCTATAGCTGCCTACCACGATTATGAGATATGGCAAATGGACGTAAAGACGGCCTTCTTAATGGATTCCTCGATGAGGAAATCTATATGGAGCAGCCTAAATGCTTTGTGTCCGAAGTCCATATTCAGAAAGTGTGCAAGCTTCAGCGTTCCATTTATGGACTGAAGCAAGCGTCGCGTAGTTGGAACCTTCATTTTGACGAGGTGGTCAAAAAGTTTGACTTCGTGCAAAACGAGGAGGAACCTTGTGTATACATGAGGGTTAGTGGGAGCAAGATCGCATTCTTAGTAATATATGTGGATGATATTCTACTAATAGGAAATGATGTGGGAATGCTCAGTTCTGTGAAAGCTTGGCTTTCGAGTAATTTCTATATGAAAGACTTGGGAGAAGCAACCTATATTCTTGGAATTCGACTCTACCGGGATAGAGCGAAGAGAACAATAGGTCTTTTCCAAGCCCTCTATATAGATAAAATCTTAAAGCGATTTAAGATGGATGATTCTAAAAGAGGGTTCCTACCGATGCGATATGGAATAAAACTCTCCTTGAATATGTGTCCTCAAAGTGAGGAACAACGAAAGGAAATGAGTAATATACCATATGCTTCGGCCGTGGGTAGCTTTATGTATGCTATGTTGTGTACAAGACCTAACATTGCGCATGCTTTAAGCGTGGTGAGTAGGTTTCAGGCAAACCTAGGTATGGAACATTGGACTGCCGTAAAGAATGTTCTCAAGTACTTAAGAAGGACTAGAGATATGGTTCTGATGTATGGCGGTGGAGAATTGGCTGTGGTGGGATTCACTGATTCGGACTTCCAAGGACTGAAGGATGATTCGATGTCTACTTCTGGCTACATATTTACTCTTAATGGAGGAGCAGTATCTTGGCGAAGCGCCAAGCAAAGTGCGACTGCTGATTCCACCTGTCTGGATGAGTATCAAGTAGTCTCGGATGCTTTTAAGGAAGGGTTATGGATTAAGAAGTTTCTTGGAGAACTTCAAATGATACCATGTGCTGAGATACCTGTTCCGCTGTACTGCGACAACTACGGAGCTGTAGTGCAGGCCAAGGAACCGAGGTTTCACAACAGCACCAAACATATTGAGAGGAAGTATCGTCTCGTAAGAGAATTTGCTCGCAAGGGATACATTGTGCTGCATAGAGTAGACTCATCCGACAACGTCGCTGATCTACTGACCAAGCCACTTTCTCAGACTAGCTTGGAGCGTCATCTGGAGAACATGGGTATTAGATACCATAGTGTGTGGCATTGAGTGCAAGTGGGAGATTATTAGGAGTATGCCCTCGAATGCCACTCGGAGGATGTTGAGTGAGGGCATTGTACTTGTAATTATGTAAAACATTTATGAATGTTTCTTTATTTACTAGTAGTTAGTGGCATTCTTAACTTGTAAATATACATATAAAAACTAGTCCGTGTATTTGAGAGCAAAACGTTCCACTCCTTATTGGATAAGGGGGTCAGCACTGGAAAGGTTTATAGCTCAAATACTTAATCGTTCGCAAGTCGATGAAACTTGACTGGGCGTTAAGTTTATGTGAAGACTTGTATGACGTGTTCTTTGACATGGAGAGTGCCTGTCGAACACTAATGTTTAGTGGGAGCACACGTTATATGTATGCTAATTGGATTAGTATACTCGAACCGACTCACCCTCGATTCGTCACACAAATTTCACTCCGGGACAGTCAATGATGGAATCGAAAGGTTGTGATAGGTATTCGTGAACCTTCAACTTGAGGATATAGTAGGGATGTGCTTGTGACGTCAAGATTTTCATTAGAGTAGTTCGACCCTATAAACCGGGAGGTGGGGGTCAACCTCGATATGCATCTTGACGGGCAAGTAGCAGATCTTACTAAATACCAAGATAAAATTCTTTCTCCCGTTAGTGAGCGGGTTATATGTCCTATGCGGTTATTGGCAGATGAGATCATAAGTCTTTGTCCAAAGCATTAGCTAGTTGTATTGGATACACGAGAGCTCGATGATCTCGATTTGCATTAACGCATGCATATCGTCAAGTACAGATAGGGTTTGACTGACCGTGACCCTATAACTTGATCGGAACATTTGAAAGAAGGGTTTATACGTATAATAGTATTTACGACTGAATGGTTCTTGAATGATCCCAATCATTCGTTCTCAGTTGGGTTACAGTGTAGGCCACCAGGCTGGCTAGGTGGTGCTACTACTCTTTGGTTCCTCCCATTGCTGACTGAGACGGAGTCGCGCAATATGATTGACGACGGAATGAATCGAGCTTATTCTCTCATTATGAATATTAGATATTGGATATCAAATTTTGGGACATTGGATGTCTAAATCGATTTATTGGATAAATTAATTTACGGCCTAATGAATTAAATTAATTACTGGGTAATTAATTCAATTCATAAATATAATTATTTCTTGGAGAAATTAATTATAATATTTTGTATTTGATATGATTAATTAATTGGATTAATTAATCAATATAAATATATCGGAACGGAATTAGAGTTTATCTGTTTGGACTCATCGGGAGTCCGAAACGAACCAAACCCATCCGATCTTCTAGATGGCCGCCCCTTACCAACCACCACCCTTTGGTCTTGGTATTCACCTTGAAAGGTGGAAGACAT
Organism: Orobanche coerulescens; assembly: GCA_033398695.1. Classification (NCBI taxonomy): domain Eukaryota; kingdom Viridiplantae; phylum Streptophyta; class Magnoliopsida; order Lamiales; family Orobanchaceae; genus Orobanche; species Orobanche coerulescens. The sequence continues at coordinate 150,897,151 of CM065812.1, read as the reverse complement.
AAGGGCACCATGGGGACAACATCTTTAAGATATTGTTTTTAGGTGATATGGTCTTGATTCTTGAAGAATAAAATGAAGACAACATCTCTTCCCCTCACAAGGCATATCACACGTTTTTGAGAAAAGAAAAGAGAGAAGAAAATAGTTTTCTTTGTCTTCAAAGTGTTCTTTCTTGGAGAAATATTGTGAGATTTAATAGAGAGATATAGATTGTACACTTAGAGTGTTATAATCAAAAGCTTCATCATCCTTGTTCTAGCCATATACTTGGAGGATAACGAGGATTTAGTCATTCCGGTTGTTTCTCCGGCACGTGACAAGTAGAGACGTTGTCTTTTCAGCATTGGATCATCCAAGAGCTTGCAGCGGATTGGATTCGTGGAGAACAACTAAAGCTTGGGGAATAGCTCAAGAGAAGGAATTCATTTAATCAACGGCCTACAAGGGTGAGTTTTTATATCTCTTGTGTTTCGTATAATATTCGTATATACGTAGCTCGATCTATCCTCGTAGGGATTCAGATCGAATTAATTTTCGTTTTACCGCTTCTGCTGGGCCTTCGTTTTAATCCCAACATACTTAACTTATCCGCAAGTCGGTATAACTTAATTGGGAATTAAGTTTAGTAAAGACTTATATATTGTATGCTTGGACATGTGCATGTCTTCACTCAGAATTAGTGGGAGCATTCGGTATAGGTATGCTAATTAGATTAGCATATTCGGATATGACTCACCTCGATTCAGTCACATGAATTTCACTCTGGGATAGTCAATGACTGGACCGTAAGGTTATGATATGTATGCGTGAACTTTTGACTTCAGGGTTCAGTAGAAGATGTATTTGCTTCATTATGTTAGTCATTAGAGTAGTTCGATACAATTACCGGTCGGTAGGGGTCAACCTCGAAGTGCAGCTTGATGGACAAGTAACCGTCTTTATTGAATACCAAGATAGGATTATTTCTCCTCTGAGTGAACATGTTAATGTCATATGCGGTTAGTGGCAAATAAGATCAAAAATCTTTGGCCAAAACAACTGAGCTAGTTGCATTTGGTACACGAGAGTTGTGTGATCTTGATTTGCATTAACACATGCATAAAGTTGAGTTGAAATAGGATTTGACTTTACTGTGACCCTCGAACTTGATCAGAATATATGATTGGAGGATTTATACATATACGGTATTCATAAAGAAAAGAAATTTTGGAATGATTTCCATCATTCGTTCTAAATTAGGTTATAATGTGAGCCACATAACTGGGTAGATGTTACTCACACTCTTTGGATCCTCCCGTTTTTGACTAAGACAAACCTACGGAGTCGCGCATATAGGATCAATGACGGATTAAGTTAAGCCTATTCTCTTTTCGTGAATTTTGATTATTGGATGTTTAATTCAATATATTGGATAAAATAAATCGATCAAGTGAATTAAATAAATTACTGGGTAATTAATTTAGTTCAAATATAATTATTTCTTAGAGAAATTAATTATATTGTATTTGATATATTTGATTAATTAATTTATATAAATACACTATGATGGATCAAGATTTATCTAACGAAATAGATACAGGAGGGTCCGAAACATGGAGTAAGTGGTTCGACTCACCTACTCACACCACCTTGACACCCCCCACTCACTCCGCATTTGTAGGGCTGGGAAAAATACCGAAAATATCAAAATACCGAAAATATCGTATCGAAAAATATCGAAAATATAGAAATTTTCAGTATACCGATTTTTTCGGTATGGTATGATACCGTTACCGGTATTTTCGGTACGGTAACGATATGAGATTTTGAAATTTTTGATATACCGAGGTATATCGAAAATTTTTGGTATACGAATTTTTTTTCGACATGTACCGAAAATTTTCGATATACCGAAAAATTATCGGTATATCGAAATTTTTCAGTATACCAAACTCTGTATAGTATATTGAATTTTTTTGATATATCTTAAAATTTTCGGTATACCGCAGAAGTTTCGATATACCGAAAAATTAACGGTATACCGGCTTGATTTCGGTATACCGATATTTCGGTATAATAACGGTATGTAAATAGGTCATACCGAAATTTTCGGTATACCGATCGGTATACCGAAAATTTCGGTATGGTAACGGTATGATTTTTATCATACCGAAAATTTCGGTACGATATACGGTATGGATGAAAATTTTCGATATACCGTACCGAACCACCCTAGGCATTTGGTCTTAGTCTCCCCCTTAAAGTGATGGAAGACTAAGGACTTAATGAAATTATTTTATCATGTGAGGAAAAATGGGGTGTGGACTTTGATTTGGTGGTGCTTTGATAAAGTTAAAATAAAAACACCAACATCCCACCATTTGCAAGCTAAGGCCAAACCAAAAGGAGAGAGGGAGAGAGTTTTTCCCAGAAACTTATTCTTGAATTGCATTTGAGAAAGGGCGTGTTTGATTTTACACTTAGAATGTGAAGATTAAATTAAAAAGGCTTTCTTTATTTTCTAGCCGTATTCTTAATAAAAAATAAAGATTTATTCCAGTCATTTACCCGACGCGTGAATCGTAGAGACGTTGACACTTTCGGCATTGAATTTCCAAAAGCTTCACGGTTTGAATTCGTGTTCGTCATTATCAAATAAAATTACGAAGTCGGGTCTACGAATGTTTGAATTCGCTTATTATATTTTATTATTTTTGTTTGTACGATCCTTGATCGATCATCTTTATGTGTTTGAATGAGCACGGTTGGTGTGATTTAATTTCCCGCTGCGTATTTTATTTTGGCCTGAATCTCGCATGGTCAGAAACAAAAGCATTTATTAAACATTCATAATTAATATTCTTTAGAAACTCATTTTCCATAGAAATGAAAGCCAAATCATTTAATCTTTCTTACGACATGAACGATTGGAAATAAATTTTCAGAAAAAAAATATTTTGAAAAGTTTCTTTCACCTTATGAAACATTGATATAAGGTGGAGGGAGTGCACCACTCACTCCCATTTACTTCACTCACTCCCAACCAATCTCATTACGCCACATCATTCCCTACTTTTTTCATCACTCACCATTCACTCACTTCTTTTTTGGAGGCGCCACTTCACTCACCCTTCACTCACTTCTTTTTTTTTCTTTTTTCTTTTTTAAATTCTATTAAAATTTCATTAAAATTAAAAAAAAATAATTACATAAAGTCTTCTTCCTGGTGCTTTCCACCATCACTATAGTTAAAAAAAATAAAAAATAAAACTGCTCCATTTTCACCCTTTCCGTACGTGAGATGCTCACTCAAAATCCCTCCCCGTGCGGGGTTCACCGCGAGGCGACGGTGTTCCCGTGCGGGGTTCCACCCCTCACCGCTCCTTCACTCACCCACTCCCTCCACCCTAAATGGTCAAGTCAACCAATGTGCATATGCAAGACAAGAAACTCGATAAGTATTTGCTCTTTTCCAAGAATTTAGTATTGCTAGTTGTATTCAGTAAGGTAATATACACAATAATAAAATATACTCCCTTCGTTTCGAAGCAGTCTTCACAACTAACTAAGCACGGAGATTAAGAAAATGCACTTTTTGAAGAGTCGACCAATTTAAACGGAGGGTATAAAAGGTAACTCATGTGTAAGTGAAGTAAGGGAAAAAGTAAAAGTGTATTAACCGAGTTGAAAAGTAATGACAATTGTGTAAATAATTGTGTATAATGAAGGTGTTAAAACAAATTTTTTACCATTTATGGATGTGCAAACTTCTGTGGGACGGACGAATAAGACAAGTGTGCAAACTTCTGTGGGACGGAGGGAGTATTTATAAACCTAAGCATAATACAACTGAAGTTTTAAAGGATAAGGAAAAGAAAAATGTTACACACACAAATGCACATCCAAATGCACATCCAAATGCACACCCCTGCTTTATAGGGGTTGTACCCTACGTAGTAGGGGTTGTACCTTGCTTTATAGGTAGTAGGGGTTGTGTAGGGGTACAACCTCTACTACGCATGGTACAACCCCTACAAATCAGGAATGTGCATTTGTGTGTGCACTTGTGTGTGTAGCAGCTTTGTAAGGAAAAATCTTTTCCAATTTTGAGAAACACTCAATAGTTATAAATGTTGACCTAGTTCGGCACATTCATCTTTCTAGCTATGATAATGACACAATAATGTGCATGTAGTATTCGATTTCATCTTTGAAACATCACCTTCACCTTTCTAGCTATGAAAATGACACAACCACAATAATATCAGAGAGTACCTAGTACTACTTGGATACGACGACCTAATAGATATGAGATTTCACTTTTTGTTATATCGAGCCCAAACCACCTGTTTGTTTAGAAGAAAACATGAAGGGATATAACCTCCGAAAGTATCGCTAAAAAGATTTTCCTCGAGGCAGCATACAAAATGGATGAGTTCGGACCAGGGGCGGAGAGAGGGGGTGGCGAGTAGGGGCTGTGGCCCCCCCTCCCAAAAAAACAATTTCTACTAATTTTTTTTATTATTATTGTATTTTGTTATTTAAAAAATATTGACCTCAAAATAAGAAAAGTAGTCGTCAAAATCTATAAACGAATGTATTTTTCTGAGTTATATTAGTATGATTTTACGTATTAATATGAATTCGTTTATTTAATGTGATTTTGTTATTAATAACTTACTTAAAAAAATTAATATCATTGTATCGAAAAAGATTTTAATGTCCCTCTCATACCAAAAAATTCTATATCCGTCACTGATTCAGACACATCTCATCAACCACATTTTTATTCACTCAGACCGATAAAATACACATAATTTTTTGACATGCAGAATTCCGAAATACGACAAATACATAAAAGGCACCATCACAACTAACATTACTATTGACCTCTTTGATATTTATTTACATGGGCGGGTCAATCATCGACTGTTTTCGAAGGTTCTACTAATCTCTCTCTTATGACCTCAAACTAGCCAATTCACCTTGGGGAAGGCGTACGTGTATGTTAGACCCGGCAATTTATCATACGATACGAAAACACAATACGAAAACGATACAAAAATTTAGTGTTTGTGTTTGTATTTTTAATACGCGACACGAAAATACACGAACACAAAAGTATACGACCGAAATATAGTATCGATTTTGTGTTTACCCTTTGGGTACACGACACGACAAGAGATACACGAAATATATATATATATATATATATATAATATTTTATATCATAATTTAAAATTTTATATTTAATTTTATAAACACATATTTTATGAGTTTTGTTTGTACTAAACTTTAAAATTCGAAAATATAATGTGAACTTTCATAAATTTCATTTAAACATTCGGGTTTTCGTTGTCATTTATTTCGTTTCGTCTGCTAAAATCTATAAAAATAATATTAAAATATTAAAATTGTTATTTTCTATATTATTATAATATTTATTTTATATTATGTGTTCGACACGAAAACCACGACGAAGCGACATGAATTTTGCGGTACGACCACGACCACGAATTCATTTCGTGTCGTGTATGAGTTTGGACTTTTGGTACACGAAACACGAAAGTACACGACATGAAAATACATGACACGAATGATTTGTCAGGCCTAATGTATGTTGCCGTATTATTTGTCTAACGGGGCGTATTTAGTTAAGATTTTAATGGAATTTGATAGATTTTAGAGTTTGATGGATTTGATAGATTTTAATGGAATCCAATAGACTTTCATAAATTCTCTTTGATTTCAAATCTATTAGAATGCTATAGACTTTTATGGATTTTTATGGACTCTTATGAATTTCTAATAATTTTTATTTTTCTCAAAAGATAGTAACCACATGATTTCACTTATTAGCGTTCTATCTTAATACATAGTTGTTTTATGTGATTTTCTATTTGATATAGAAATTTTACAACAATTTGATACAATTTTACAAGAAAAACTAAAAAAAACTATCTCATATTAAAAAGACTAAAACATATATCTAGTTATTAAAGTAATGAGTAGATATAAAATATTAAATTATAAATTGAATTTTTTTTACAATTTTTTGTGAATAATTATTTTTTTCATAAAAAGTTGAAGAACAAAAGATAAAAATATTATAAGAACTTTTTTACTGTTCCGGGATATGATGGTAGTGGCAGTGGTGGTAGTGGCAGTGGTGATGGTGACGAGGTGACAGCGAAAATGGTGTTGGTGGTGGGAGGAACGATGGCAATGGTGGTGTGGAGGCAGTGGTGGTGGAGGCGGCTGCGGCAGTGGTGGTGGGTGGTGGGGATTTTGATAGATTTTTATTCACCATGTGCTCTCTTTCGGTCCGTGTCCACTATGTGCTCCACAAAGAAGCTGATCTGGTTGAACTTTCTCTCATACCATTCAACCGTCAATCCCCATTTTTCGTGGTTCCAGAACTCTCTCCATATCTTCTCACGGTAGTAGTGGGGATAATATTGCTCCAACCAGTTCCTTGAAGCGATTCCAAGTTAAAGCAGCATGCTCTGCTGCTGGCCTCAATCTTTTATGAATTTTTGATCATATTCTCCATAGGGCCCTCCTATTTATTCCTTCTCCAAGCTCGTATTATGGAAGAAGGAAGAAATAAAATCTAGCGAAAACCTTTCCAGCCTTGATTACCAAGAAAGGAATTAATTTGACGTTTTGGCTCCATACCCTTATGACGGGCCGAACCGGCTACAAAAGAAAGGAATGCAGAGACCAAGAAGGGGTCACGAATAAATCCAAATTTGAACTTGATCTTGTTGCTCCTGGTAACAAACATGCTGGTGCATGACGCATGACTTCTAGTCCCCTGAGCTATCTTGCCGGTTCGCATCTATGATCTTTTGTTATACTGAGAACGCTAATCTGTTTTTGGCTATGGAATCAACGTCTTGGGACCAATATAAACCGGCGTACCGATCTTCGAATAAAGGAGAGGAGACCTAGACGAATGAAGTCCGACCTATGGACTCAAATAAGAGGGTGCCGACCTCAGAGCCCTCGCCAACCTATGACCTCAGATAAGAGGGTGCCGACCTCAGAGGCCTCGCCGACCTATGACCTCAGATAAGATGGTGCCGACCTCAGAGGCCTCGTCGACCTATGCATTCGGATAGGAATGTCCCGACCTAAGTGGCCCTTTATAACATGAGTCGACCTACCGAGTCATATCCAGAGTCGGCAATCGCTGGGCTCATGAAGGTTGAGCTTTCGGAAAAGTAAATCTCGACCTACCTGATAGAATCCCAGAGATTCAGGGACTGGAAGACCATACTCCCCGATACCGGGTATCCAGGGATGAGAAATCGCAGCCTGAATCCCTGAATACCCGGGATTTTCCCTGAAATCAAGGAAAGATCTTAAGGATAGGCGGCTCTCCCTTCTATAAATAGGGGAGAAGCCTTTCCTTCAAGGGTAAAGCATAATTCCGAGAATTCCCATATTTTAGAGAGAGAAAAAGAGATACACGCAGAAAGAGAAAGAGTGACACTATACATATTCGGGTTTTCTCAAATAAACTTCAGAGATTAATCCGGTTCTTGGTGACCGATCAGCTCGGTAACATCAAGTGGCGCCGTCTGTGGGACTGTGACATCGAGTCACTTTGAGTTGAGACGTGAGATCAGTAATGGCGGAAGAAACGAGCCAGCAGAAGATGGGGGAGTTGATACCCCGAAATTTGGAAGAAGAGCTAGCAGCTGTGAGTGGAGAATTAACTCTGGAAAAAACACCCACCACCACGGTAGAAGAAGCTGCACCCAGCACAATCACATTGACAAAGGAGGCCCTAGCCGACATAATCGCTAGTGCGATCCAGAAGAGCCGAGAGATTGAAAAGCAAAAAACACCACGAAAAGTAATACCCATCCTTTCGGATGGGCCGGAAGAAATTGACCAGCAGGAAGAGCATGGGGAGAGATATCCAAGAGTATGGGAGTGATCTAGACAGGAAAAAATGCTGGATCCATTAATCTCCAGTATGCAAGATGAGCTAGAGGAGTTGCGACAGAGGGTTGCGGGGATGGACATGGAGAGTCATTCAGGTCACCCCTTCTCAGAGGGCATACTACAGGCTGAACTTCCATATGGATTTAGGGTTGTCACCTTCACCTACGATGGACTCTCAGATCCTACCCGACATTTATACCGATTCGAGAACATGGCCGTATTGCACCGATATTCGGATGTCGTAAGTTACAGAGCATTTCTGGATACGCTGACGGAGTCAGCTCAGGATTGCTTCCACCAGATACCCCCAGGGACAATCGCTAGCTTCAAAACTTTCAGCTCGGCGTTCTTAACTCACTTCTCGAGCGCTAGGGCGCACCAGAAGACCTTCATGTCCTTATTCAGCATCAAGCAGTACTCCGGAGAAGCGCTAAGAGCTTATGTGACCCGGTTTACAAAGGCATGTCTGGAGGTACCCTCGTCATCTGAAGAGGTAAAGACGAGTGCCTTGACGCAGGGACTAAGGCCTGGGCTGCTATGCACCTCATTGGCTAAAAAACCGGCCAGAACATATGATGAGGTCTTAGCCCGATGTTCAAAATATATCAATGTTGAGGAAGCCGAGAAGGATATGGAGGAATTGCAAGAAAAATCCGAAGATAGGGAAGGAGGAGCTAGCAGGGTGGTGCGGCGTGAGGAGTATACCTTTCGAGGAAATCTACCTCGGGAGGAAATGCCACGTGGAAAGATGAACCGAAACACGGACCGAAGGAAGAGCGATACCGGACCAAGGCGGCTGAGATTTGACCAATATAGCCCATTAACAATGAGAAGAGCGCAGGTTTTGGAAGCAGTTGAGGGTAAGATGAATCGGGTTATCGAGTGGCCTACATCCCATTCCAATGGGCCTACCCAGGCCGAACTTTACTGTTGATTCCACAATGATTATAGGCATAAAACAAATAAGTGCAAACACCTCAAAGATGAGATCGAAAGGCTGGCATCTAATGGAGTTCACATATCAGCAGAGGAATGGAGGCCAGAAGAAACCACACATGCCCCAGGGGGTACGGGGATGAAAAGAGAAGCCCCTCGGGGACTTGCTCCTCCCCCAGCTAGGAAAGGAGTGATTCACATGATATCAGGAGGACCAACCGACGGAAATTCTAATCAGGACAGAAAAGCTCATACGCGAAAGGCCAAGTGTCAGCAGTTCGAAGAGGTCACCTCAGTGAGCAACGAGCCTATCATTCAGTTTGGTCCTGCGGATTATAGAGGGATATATGCACCCCATAATGACGCACTGGTCATCACCGCAGAGATTGCCAGTTATGATGTGCAAAGAGTATTTATCGATACAGGAAGCTCGATGGATATCTTGTTCTATGATTGTTTCAAACAGATGAACCTTGAGGTAGAATTAAAGAAGGTAGACACGACACTTTATGGGTTCTGCATGACCGAGGTGCAACCGGTCGGAGAAGTGGTGCTTAGAGTAGCCTGGTCGGATACCTCATCGGAAGGTCAAGACGCTCAGGTTTTTAGTGGTGGACACCAAATCGGCCTATAACGCCATTCTAGGGCGACCGGGGCTCAACAAGTTCGAAGCAGTGGCATCTACCGCACACATGAAAGTAAAATTCCCCATATGAGGCGGGGTAGGGGAAGTATCCGGGGATCAGTTTGTTTCCCGATCTTTTTACCAAACAACGGTAAAGCAGGGAGTGCAGCGCGGCAAGAGGGCGTCCGAGCTAGGAAGCCCGAATCCAGAGTTTAAAATGAATAAAAAATCAAAAGCGCCCGTGGAGGCTGAGGAAGAAGGTGTCAAGTCCAATGAGGAGTTGATGGAGATAGAACTGGTTCCTGGAAAGCCAGAAACAAAAACTCGCGTGGGAAATCGGTTGGACGGTGGGATAAAGGAAAGTCTTATCTGCTTACTAAGGAGATTTGTGGGCATTTTCGCGTTCACGGTCGAGGATCTGGTGGGAATCAGCCCAGCATACGCCGAGCACAGGTTAAACATCAACCTAACCGTAAGGCCAGTGAAGCAGAAGCGGAGGCATTTTGGGCCGGAGATGGACGAGATCATTGGGGAAGAAGTTGACAAGCTCCTCCGAGCTGGACACATAATGGAGATCCAGTTTCCGGAGTGGTTATCCAACGCTGTCATGGTAGGGAAAAGACAAGGAAAGTGTAGAATGTGCATGGACTTCCGAGACCTAAATAAAGCATGTCCAAAGGATCACTACCCATCACCCCGCATAGATCAACTAGTGGACTCAACCTCGGGGTGCGAGTTGCTCCATATGATGGATGCTTCTCAGGGATATCATCAGATTCCCCTCGCACCCGAAGATAGAAAGAGGGTTAGCTTCGTGGTATCAAAAGGAACCTATTGTTATGTACGCATGCCTTTCAGGTTAAAGAATGTAGGAGCCACGTATCAAAGGATGGTTGACAGAATCTTTGAATCCCAAATTGGCAGAAACATGGATGTTTACGTGGACAATATGCTAGTAAAAAGCGCAAAGGCGGGAGAGCATATCAAAGATCTAGAGGAAACGTTCGAAAATCTACGCACGTACGGAATGAAGTTCAACCCATAAAGTGTTCTTTTGGAGTAAAATCGGGAAAATTTCTGGGATACGTAGTCACAGAGCAAGGAATCGTGGTCAACCCGGAAAAGGTCAAAGCAGTACTACAAATGAATCCTTCAAAAACTATCAAGCATATACAGATACTAATAGTAAGGATAGCGGGGCTGAGCTGGTTCATATCACGCTCAGCCGAGAAAGGATTCCCATTCTTTAAACTCTTAAGAAAAGGGAACAAATTTGAATGGACCGCCGAAGCATAAACAACATTCGAAAGATTAAAGGAGTATTTGGCCGAGCTTCCTCTGCTCACCAAACTAATACCAGGATAGGAGCTCATACTCTACTTATCCGTAGGAGAAGGGGCAGTTAGCTCGGTCTTGCTAAGAGAAGAAGGGAGCAAGCAAAAGCCCATCTATTACACAAGCCGAATTTTGCAAGGGGCAGAACTGAACTACTCCGAGCTAGAGAAGGGAGCACTGGCATTAGTAGTTACAGCTCGGCGATTGAGGCCATATTTCCTAGCCCACCTAATAAAGCTGCGAACTAACTTGCCCTTAAGAGAAACACTAGGGCGACCTAATGCTTCAGGTCGCCTGGTGAAGTGGGCGGTAGAGATGGGGGAATATGACATGGAGTATGAGCCAAGAACGGCGATTAAAGCTCAGGCCCTAGCGGACTTCATCCAAGAAGGGGCCATGATATCGCCGACGGAAGGACAGTGGCAACTACATGTGGATGGATCGGCAACAGTCAGTGGCTCTGGGGCAGGGATAATTCTTACTACCCCAGAGGGCGAGCAGCTAGAGTATGCCGTAAAATTCGATTTCAAAGCCTCTAACAATGAGGCCGAATACGAAGCCCTGGTTAAGGGCATGTAGCTAGGAATAGACCTAGGTGCGTGACGACTCACATCTCATTCAGATTCTCAGCTAGTCACACAGCAGGTAGGAGGAAAATTTGAGATAAATGGGGAGCGGATGAAGAAGTATGTCGAAGAAGTGAAAAAGGCTGCCAAAAAACTAGGTGAATGGAAGTTGATCCATATTCCTAGGGCGGAAAATGTAAAAGCTGACTACTTAGCAAAAATGGGAAGCTCTTTGGTGGATTATCGCTCACGGACAGTAACGGTTTTAGGAGCAGCAGGGAGTAGCATCGCGAAACAGGTGATGGAGGTAAACGAGATAGTGGACTGGCAAACCCCTTTGTTGGCATACCTGAGAAGAGCAGAACTACCAAATGAAAGGTAAGAGAGAATGAAAATTGTGCGAAGGGCAGCGAGGTTCTATTGCATTAACGACGAATTATACAAGAGATCCTACCTCGGTCCATACCTGCGGTGCGTCTCGGAAGAAGAAGGGGGGGTATACTGGAAGAAATCCATGAAGGGTGCTGTGGTGATCATACCAAAGGAAGGGCGCTAATTAGCAAAACACTAAGAGCTGGCTTCTTCTGACCGACAATGAGCAAGAAGGTGGTGGAGATGGTTAAGCGGTGCCAAAAATGTCAAATACACGCACCCTTAATACATATCCCAGCTGAAGATATGATCACCATGGGAGCACCCTGCCCTTTCGCTAAATGGGGAATCAATATCATGGGGCAGTTTACACTTGGCTCAGGAGGAAGGAAGGTTTTAGTAGTAGCTATAGACTACTTCAGCAAGTGGGTAGAGGTCGAGCCCGTGGCCACCATTACCGAGCAAAGAATCATAAGTTTTCTATTTAAGAACATTTGCTGCAGGTATGGAGCACCTCAAATACTTATCTCAGACAATGGAACTCAATTCAATGGGAAAAGAACCCATTCCTGGTGCGAGGGGATGCACATCAAGCAAAGGTTCACCGTGGTTTCTCATCCGTAGACTAATGGACAAGTGGAAGTAACTAACAGAACAATCTTGTAAGGGATCAAGACCCGTTTAGACCAGGGTGGAGGAGGATGGATGGACGAACTTAGCTCAGTGCTATGTGTTGTTGTCCAAAATATTATCCGGAGATCGATATTACTGGAATGGATGGGCAGCAAACAAGTTTGCGAGAGCACGTCCGTGGGAATGGAAATAACACAAGATTTGCCGGGTTTGTTAGGCTCGGGCTTGAATGCTCTCACGAGATGTTATTAATACGAATCCGTTTGAGTACAAATATTAATGTAATAATTCAATTACAATGAGTGTAAAAGATCCTAATTATCTAGCTATTGAGTGCTTGCCGGAACAACTAGAGTTGCTCTGAGTTCTTGTTCTCGTTTCTGCCGACCGTCTTAGGATTAAGAGGTTTCGAGAGTGAGATAGAGATATGTCCGAAGTGTATAGCGTAGCCAAGAGAGTGAAACCCAAACCAAAAGCCAGAGAGTTATCCAAGTGCAGGATGCCTTCTATTTATAGGAGCTGAGATGCACTTTACTGACGGGCGATCGCCTTCCTTGTAATATAATAAGGGGGCGATTGTCTTCTAGCACATGGGTTGTCTGCCTTGAAGTCCACGGCTGATGCTGGCAGCCAGCTGTGCAAACCAATGAGAAGCCTGCACGCGTCCTGAGTAGCTGTCCCGGGCGGTCCCACTTTGCACCTTTCGGCGGGTCTGTCGGTAGGTGAGATTGGTGACAGGCTGTGGTCAACGATCCATGTCCTGCGGCACCTTTTCCGGATCTGCATGTGGGTCTCTGTTCGAGCTTCGTCTTTCTCCGACTTAGACATGCTGGCTTTGCGTGGCAAGAGGCGGTGGTCATTGGCCGGGCACTAGAGTCGGTCGCCAGGTGCCAAGAGACGATCTCCTTAGATGTCGATTGCTCGGAATTGGGACTTGACCTGGGACCTTCGATCGGCTAATCTGCCTTGGTCTATTAGACTTCGGATCGGTCGCCCGGTCTCTGTGCCGATCGCCTGTTGAGACGCATAAATCTCGACACAACAATTGCCCCCTAGCTTGCTCCGATGTTGAAGACATGGGGTGAGGTGGTTCCACTGGCGATTGTTCAGGATAAAGGCCGGCGATCCACTGAGCGGACTTTGTCTTGGATTTGGGCGAACTGATCGCTTGGCGAGCTATCTTCGGTCTTGTACCTGTAATCATTGATTTTTTCGATCCCTCGTGGAAAGCTGATTGTTTCGTTGTTGAGGGATCGTGCACAGTCGCGGAGTTCGATGGACCGACCTCCATGACCGTGTCTTATGCGCGAACGACATTCCAACTATAGGTTTGTCTCGTGACTCATTTAATTGTGAGGGTCCTCTGCTAGGCTGCGCCCGCCTCGTATCTAAACGAAGGGCGTGGGGTCTCGGTCTGGAGGAGTCCTTGCGCGGGGCGTCGCCGGATTAATCGACTCCATGTCCGCGGCTTGTTAGCACTTTTCTACCTCGGATCGCCATGTTAGATGGCAATCCTCGACGGTATACGTTGTGACGGGGGTAGGGACGCGTCGCATTGTCCGGGTTCACCAAGTTAGATGATGAACCTTTGAGGGCGGGCGAGCATGTCCACTGATTTGTTTGGAGAGTCTTTTGGCTACACCCGCCTCATATTTAAACGAAGGGCGAGCGATCGCAGCCCAAAGGAACCTTGCATGGCCGAAGTAGTCGGTTCCATCGACTTCCAGGACCATGGCTGCACTCTTCTACCTCGGATCGTCAAGCTGGATGGCGATCCTTGATGGTATACGTTGTGCGGGGGAGGCGATCTCGTGCGTTAGTCCATCATGTTAGATGATGAACTGTAGATGGCGAGCGAGTCCTCCATTTTTGGAGATGTTTCTTGATTCTGGCGATCGGGCTGGAAGACTGATGATCGTCATTCGGCCACCGATCGCGCTGCTCATAGGTGAAAAAGCAACCTCCGCCTGACCAAAAAGTCTGCGGCCTTGGCGCGGAAGATTGCGTAGTTCGAGGGGATGTCCTTCGTAAGGTGCCTGAACATAGGCGAAAGACCATCGAATCCCCCTAGGACCGAGTATAGGGCGATCTCGTCGCTTATGGGCTCGCCGTTGAGGATAATCTCATCTACCCGGTCGATGTAGTCTGCATCGGACTCGTCTTCCCCCTGCCTGATTTTCATCATGCGGTGGGGGCCTTCTGGTCGAGCGACCTTGGCGGCGAAGTACGACGTGAAGTCGTTCGCCAGTTCTTCAAAGGAACTGATGGATCGAGGTGGAAATGAGACGTACCACCTATGGGCCAGGTCGCCCAGCGTTAGCGGGAACATTAAGCATCTGGTCGCGTCCGATGTCCCACATCCGGTCATGTAGATCCGGAACTTGCTCAGGTGAGTCTCGGGGTCCGACCTCCCCTCATACAAAGGTGTTTGCGGAGGAGCGATCCTACGCTGCACGGGGGCGAGCTCGATGTGGATTGCGAGTGGCTCGCTCGGCCCGGCGATCTTGCTATTGGCGCCTGCCCCAGTTTCTAGGACCGCTTTCATGTCGTCGAGCTGGCGTTGCATCGCGGCCATTGCTGTAGCTTGGTCGCTTGTGGTTTGGCTCTCGGAGCGGGTGCCGAGGCAATCTTGTACCGATCTCCTGGCTCTGCGGCAGGCGATGAGGTCGTCGTCGCCGATCTTGGTTCTTCGGCGAGGAGTCATATGGTCGGCCTGCCTTCTGGGAGTTGGGTATGCCGAACTCCTGGTGATGGATTCGGGCTCCGTCGTCTCATGGCTGGGACAAGAATACCCCGGTCGCCACGATGGGTCGCTTCCTAGGCGGCTGAAAACGGAGGTGTCCCGCCTTGCGAGCACCTTCTCTTGCGAATCGGGGCCTCCTGGCGATCGCTCGGCCAGTAACCCCTTGAACTTCCGTTTGCTCACGCGGCGGATGGCCGAGGGGGTTATATTGGGCACGTCGAATTCTCTCCGTCGCTCCCGTAGGATGGCCATGGCCTCTTCGATCTGTTCCGCGATTTGGAACTGATCGAGCGAGAGGCTTGGGCCGTCCCTCGGGGGTGGGATCGAGAGTCTCGGGTCGCCGCGGCTACCCTCCGCCATAGGCTGGGGCTCGGATTAAGACGGAATGAGGCGTCCGGTGGATCGGCCAGCGGCTTTCTTCGATGCGATGGCAGAAGTCATGATTCTGAAAGCTTTCTTTGAAGAGCAGTGAGTGTCTCTTCAAGTATATGACCCAGATAATAGTGAGTGATCTTCGAGACGGTAGGAATAAAAATGAAGGTTTAGATGCCCTTCCTCTAGCGCCAATTGTTGTTGCCCAAAACATTATCCGGAGATAGATATTGCTGGAATGGATGGGCTGCAAACAAGTTTGCGAGAGTACGTCCGTGGGAATGGAAAAAACACAAGATTTGTCGGGTTTCTTAGGCCCAGGCTTGAATGCTCTCGCGAGATGTTGTTAATACGAATTCGTTTGAGTACAAATATTAATGTAAGAATGCAATTACAATGAGTGTAAAAGATCCTAATTATCTAGCTGTTGAGTGCTTGCTGGAAGAACTAGAGTTGCTCTGAGTTCTTGTTCTCGTTTCTACTAACCGTCTTAGGATTAAGAGCTTTCGAGAGTGAGATAGAGATATGTCCGAAGTGTATAGCGTAGCCAAGAGAGTGAAAGCCAAGCCAAAAGCCAGAGAGTTATCCAAGTGCAGGATGCCTTCTATTTGTAGGAGCTGAGATGCCCTTTACTGACGGGCGATCGCCTTCCTTGTAATATAATAAGGGGGCGATCGTCTTCTAGCACATGGGCTGTCTGCCTTGAAGTCCGCGGCTGCTGCTGGCAGCCAGCTGTGCAAACCAATGAGAAGCATGCACGCGTCCTGAGTCGCTGTCCCGGGCGGTCCCACTTTGCACCTTTCGACGGGTCTGTCGGTAGGTGAGATTGGTGACAGGCTGTGGTCAACGATCCATGTCCTGCGGTGCCTTTTCTGGATCTGCATGTGGGTCTCTGTTCGATCTTCATCTTTCACCGACTTAGACATGCTGGCTTTCCATGGCAATAGGCGGTCGTCATTGGCCGGGCACCAGAGTCGGTCGCTAGGTGCCAAGAGACGATCGCCTCAGATGTCGATCGCTCGACACTGGGACTTGACCTGGGACCTTCGATCGGCCAATATGCCTTGGTCTATTCAACTTCGGCTCGGTCGCCCGGTCTCTGTGCCGATCGCCTGTTGAGACGTATAAATCTCGACACAACACTATGGTCATACCGTACCACATCTAGATCATCCACGAGGGAAACGCCCTTCAGTATGGTATACGGGTCCAAAGCTGTCATCCTAGTGGAGGTTGGAGAAATGTCACATCGGGTTCGGTGGTTCAACGAGGAGAAAAACGAAGAAATGATGAGGGAGGCGTTGGACACCATAGAAGAAAGAAAATAAACGTCCGCAGCACGAACAGGAAAACAAGTTAGAAATATCCGAGCTACCTTAAAACTCCTAAGGGTTGTTCGAAATATCCGACCTGTATTAAGGTTGGTGATAAGGTTAGGTTGGACCAACTTAAACGGCCAAGTTATCATAACTTGTAAAATCGTAGTGAGCGAATTATATTTAAGGTGTTACAAAATTGAAAGTAATAAGAGCATCCGAGCTATACTAAGGGGAGGATTAAAAAGCAAGTGGCATAGACTTCAATGAAGTTTTGAAGCAGTCGGATTGTTGAGCTATATTAAAGTTACGATCGACGCCGAGCCATATTAACTTTAAAGAGGTAGTTTGTAGGGGCGAGCTATGTCAAAAAGTACTGTTCTCATAATTAAGTTACAAGGCACATCGCTAAGCTACAGGCTTGGAAGATCGGGGGGTCACGAAGGAGAAGCATCAGGGTCGGCCCCAGTCGCATCTGGATTAGGAGTGCTGACTTTGACTGGCAACGTAGAAGGGATAGAAGGAAGCTCCAAATCCAGGCCGGATTCCTTCATAGACTCTCAAAGGGCGTCCTCCCACCAGGCTGCCTCGGGAGATTCGTTCACATCCCTGGACCAATCTGAAGGGATGGGAGCCCCATCCAAAGCTTCATCCCTGTCCAGCTCCCACAGGAAGCCTAAAGCAGCTAGTTGCTCGTGGGCGCGAGTGAGGGCAAAATCAAAGTACTGCATCGCAGCGGGAGCCAGCCTAAGTAGATAGGTAGTATAATTGTGATACCGGGCTAGGAGAGCAGAACGGTAAGCCCTTAGGAAATAATAACTGACGTCGCTGGTCCGAAATCGATGCCGACCATCCATTACTCCTCGCTCATAGGATGACCCCTCGGATCTAGCCTCAGCTAGTTGAGCCTCGAGTTGGGCGACCTTCTCCGAATCAGCTTTAGCCTGAGCCTCAAGTCGGGCGACCTTCTCTAAATCTGCTTTAGCCTGGGCTTCGAGCTGGGTGATCTTCTCAGACCCGACCTTTGCTTCTGCTAATTGAGCCTCGAGCTGAACCACCTTCTCTGATTCTGCCTGAAACTAAGCCTTTAAAAGTTTCAGCTCTTGATTCAGCTGAACGTTGGCCATCTGGCCCGTTCCAAAACCGTCTCTCGCTCAGAAATCTTCCTAAGGGCAACATCTAAATGATATTCCCTTTCCTGAAGCTAGGCAGATAGATCGGACTTAGCCTCCAGGGCGGCCGCCAAATTGGCTGACATCTGGGTAAGCTGGGAAGAAGGTGAAGCATCGACCTTATGCTCCTCCGCGAAGGTCACAAAAGTAGCTCAGAACTGTGCAGGGGGAAAATAAAAAATAGTTGCATCAGAACATCATAAAGGAAGAAATATAAAAGTAGTGGAGAAGAATAAAAAGGCGAGAAAATGAGTACTTTCCCAAAATACATCATTATGGCATCGAAACGAGAATCCTCCGTGGAGTCTCGTAATGCCTGCTTATCCTTAGCTGGGATCATAGAGCTGAAATATGGAAGGAATTTCTCCCACTCCTTGCAACGGAGAAAAGTCTCCATAACTGGACCAGGAGGACCTGCAGTCTTCGGCCGCTTTGAGACAGGGTATCTGGGGGAGTGGGCCCTCTTTGTGACTTGAAGCTATCGAGAGGAGCTTGCAGGACTCTGCCCAGTGGTCAATGGAGAGGCTAGGTCGGAAGGGAGAGTCACCCCAACTTTGGGGCGGGACGAGGTATTCTGCTTGGTTTTGGACGAGCCCTCTGACTTCTATTTAGGAGGATTCGTCGACCTGGGGACCTTCTCCTTCGCCGGTTCAGTGGGCTTGGAAGCATTGGACTGGCAGGTCCGTATAAAGCGATCTATGAAGAATAACACAACGGGTCAATAAGATAACCAAAAAACAAAATAATGAAAATTATACTAGGAATGAGCCGTTAAAGCCTACCAATATCAGGAATAGCTGGATAAGTATTCGAGCTCAGTCCGTGATGGAATAAAAGGTCATGGAAGTGTGTCAGATGGAAAGCATTGTAAGGAATGGCGTTTCATTCCCGAACCTTCTCAACCCACCCAGCTCGGATAGAACTGCGCCTAGGAATGGGAGCTTGGCTCGGAGTAGTTTGTGTCCATTCCGTGGGAAAGCCCCAGGAGTCTATCGAAGGTAGACGAAGAAAAAAGAAACGCGAACTCCAGTCCTTCACATTGGAAGGAAGGTGGGTGAAGAAATGTGCATTGTTCCGAGAAGTCAAGTAAAAGGAGCCCTTAAATCTCTTTAGCCCGAAACAAAAATAGAAAAAATCCAGGTCAGGTTCCCTGCATCTATAATGACATAATACTAGAAAACCGACCATATAGCAAAATGAGTTGGGGGAAAACTGGTTGAGGGGAAGGTTATATTTAACAGAAAGAGAAACAAGGAAGGGGTGAAGAGGGAAGCGGAGCCCACTGCTCACCTGATCCACAAACCAAGTAATATGGCCCAGAGGAGGGTGATCAGGAGTGTCGCGAGCCTGGGGCGTGACAAATTCCCACCCCGGAGGAAGCCTGAGAAACTTTATAAAACTGGCCAGCGCAGCTGGGCTAGTCCTAGACAAAGGATGAGGAGGAAGAACCCGAGTAGCTCCTGCAACTGCTTGATACGGGTCAGCTAAGAGGCCAGTAATAGTTACCTCGCCCGTAGGAGGAGGAGACGGGGGATCTATGACGATCAGAGGGATACCAGAGGGCAGGTCAGAGGGGATGTCACCCAGCTCGGACCAATCTACATCACCTAGAGGTTCGTCTCTAAGACAAAGGGAGGAGCCCATAGCTCGCTCCGATCTACCCCTCGAATCCCCATCGGAAGAGGATAAATCTTATAGAAAGGAGTCCATGGCCGATTGGCCAGAAAGATTCTGAGAATCGGAGGTGGACGACATAATAAAAGGAAGAAAAGGGAGAAGGAGAAGAAAGGAAAATATAGGTAATAGACAAAAAAAAAAATAAACAAGAAGAATGAAGAAGAGAGTGCAGGTGTTTAGATAGACATACCCATGAGATTAGGTAGAAGAACACCGGAAGAAGATAGCGAGAGCACCACCAAAGGCAGGAAACCAGGATTGCGGATGTCGCCGGAAAACTCTCACCCTAGTGTTCAGTAAAGTAAAAAGCGGAAGTGGCGGGTGGAGTAGAGGCTCTCTTTTTATAGGGAAGAAGGGTGAAAATTAGGAAGATAACGGGCGATCTGGAGCGTCCGATGCCTTCTGCAAAAGAACGGCTTGGATCTGACACAACCTCATCCGATCTATAGCAGTCTGACACCTGGACCTAGGCATAGATGCGATGGTTGGGAGGCGAGGAAAGGAAAAGACGGTGATATAAAGGCACACGAATCTCGAGAAGCCTCGTTACCTGGGAGCGGGATCCCCAAGGACTACCGTATCGAGGTCATCAGTTTATAAACAAATCTTACTCTACTCGGTCTTAAATCTCGACTAGAGTAGGGGGGACTGGTTGATAGGACGACGAGTGTACGCTTCCTAAAAACCCGGTTTGAAGAAGACCAATATAAACCGGCGTACCGATCTTCGAATAAAGGAGAGGAGACCTAGACGAATGAAGTCCGACCTATGGACTCAAATAAGAGGGTGCCGACCTCAGAGGCCTCGCCGACCTATGACCTCAGATAAGAGGGTGCTGACCTCAGAGGCCTCGCCGACCTATGACCTCAGATAAGAGGGTGCCGACCTCAGAGGCCTCGCCGACCTATGCATTCGGATAGGCGTGTCCCGACCTAAGTGGCCCTTTATAACATGAGTCGACCTATCGAGTCATACCCAGAGTCGGGAATCGCTGGGCTCGTGAAGGTTGAGCTTTCGGAAAAGTAAATCTCGACCTACCTGACAGAATCCCAGAGATTCAGGGACTGGAAGACCATACTCTCTGATCCCGGGTATCCAGGGATAGGAAATCACAGCCTGAATCCCTGAATACCCAGAATCTTCCCTGAAATCAAGGAAAGATCTTAAGGATAGGCGGCTCTCCCTTCTATAAATAGGGGAGAAGCCTTTTCTTCAAGGGTCAAGCATAATTCCGAGAATTCCCATATTTTAGAGAGAGAAAAAGAGATACACACAGAGAGAGAAAGAGTGACACTATACATATTCGGATTTTCTCAGATAAACTTCGGAGATTAATCCAGTTCTTGGTGACCGATCAGCTCGGTAACATCAGGGGATAATATTACTCCAACCAGTTCCTTGAAGCGATTCCAAGTTAAAGCAGCATGCTCTGTTGCTGGCCTCGATCTTTTATAAATTTTTGACCATATTCTCCATAGGGCCCTCTTATTTATTCCTTCTCCAAGCTCGTATTATGGAAGAAGGAAGAAATAAAATCTAGCGAAAACCTTTCCAGGCTTGATTACCAAGAAAGCAATTAATTTGACATTTTGGCTCCATACCCTTATGACGGGCCGGACCGGCTACAAAAGAAAGGAATGCAGAGACCAAGAAGGGGTCACGAATAAATCCAAATTTGACCTTGATCTTGTTGCTCCTGGTAACAAACATGCTGGTGCATGACGCATGAGTTCTAGTCCCCTGAGCTATCTTGCCGGTTCGCAACTATGATCTTTTGTTATAGTGAGAACGCTAATCCGTCTTTGGCTATGGAATCAACGTCTTGGGACATTGATGATGGGATTTAGTGATTAAAAATGAGTTACGCAGCGGAAATAAATCGGTCTAACCGGATAAAAACTGAACCCCTAAAACGGATTAATCAATTATCGTATAAACGAATATTAATAGATGAAGATAAAATTAATAAGTCACACTCTCGTAGACCTTTGATAATATATTATTGAAGAAAAAATTTTCAAACCAAGCTTTGATCGTCCGGTCACCAACACGAACATGAATCCGATTCGTTCAAACTTGATGAATGATCAAACACCGATAATGTCGAGTGTCTCTACGTTAGCACGCATGGATATTGATTGAAAAATTATATATCAATTCATTCTCGAAGAACCTAGAAAGGAATTGATATAGTATTTTTCTTCTCTTCTCTTCTTTCTTTCTTCCTCTCAATGATGAACAAGAAAATGAAAAGAGTTTCTCCTCTTCCTCACAAGAACTCACGACCGGAATTCTGAGTGTGTGTGTGTGTGTGTGTTTCAACCTAATTATGGTGTGTAAGACTTACTCATTATATGAGTTAAAATGAGATCAAATGATGAGATTCCAAATCTCATCCATTTGTCCTCAACTTATAAAATAAGTCTAACACACCCCACACACCACATGACAACTTCCAAGCAAGAGGGGGGGCTACTAGAGGTTGGTGAGAAAATGAGTCAAGCTACTCGGTTCGTGTATCGGACGTTCACGTGAATAGTTCGTTAAGTACACTTCGTTTTATTTTAAATATATTTATATTAAATTAATTAATCCAATTAATTGATTTTATCAAATACACAAAATATAATAAAATATTTCCAAAAAATAATTATTTATGAATTAGATTAATCACCCGGTAATTAGTTTCAATCCACAAGACCGCATGATTTATCAATTAAATCAAATTAGAAATTAAATATCCAATAATAAATACATACATTATCCATCAAATATCCTTGTGCGAGACTCCATAGGTCCGTCTAATCGGCAATCGGAGGAATCAAGGAGTACGGGTAACACTTAGGTAGTCTAGTGCTCCATACCGTAACCCAACTAAGAAAGAATGATCGAACTATTCCAAAACCATTACGTCGTTAATATTGTATAGGTATAAATCCTTCAATCATATGTCCCGCTCAAATATTAGGGTCACGGTAAAATCCTATTGTAACTTGACTCTATGTATTTGTTAATCCAAACTGAGATCATGGAGCTCTCTTGTATCAAATACAATTAGCTCTAACTGCTTTGGCCAAAGACTTATGATCTCATTTTCCATTAACCGCATAGGACATTTACCTGCTCACTTAAAGGAGAGAGAATCCTATCTTGGTATTCAGTAGAGACTGCTACTTGCCCACTAAGTTGCATTTCGAGGTTGACCCACCAACTGGCGATTGGATCGAACTACTCTAATGACTAACTTAATGTCACAAACACATCTCCTACTGAAACTTCAAGTCAAAGGTCCATGTATACCTATCCCAACCTTTCGATTCAGTCATTGATAACCCCTAAGTGATATCCATGTGTCTAAATAGAGGTGAGTCATACTAATCCCATATGCATACGTATAACGTGTGCTCCCACTAACCCTTAGTGAAGACAGGCACTCTACATATCCGAGTACATGTTATACAAGCCTTGTCTAAACTTACTGCCTAGTTAAGTTTTACCGACTTGCGAAACATTTAAGCATTCAAGCCCTAAACACTTCTAGTGCCTATTTATTTATCTCCATAAGGAGTGGAATGTTTGCACTCAAATATAAGGACTATTATTCTATATACCAAATCACAATACCCATGATATACAATAATATAGAAATAATAAATGCCTTATTTAATTTAATATTCATAATTACCTTACAATGCTCTCATTCTCTCATTCTGTGAGTGGCAATCGAGGGCATATTCCTAACACTTCATTGGTGGCTCGCTGCAAGGGCTCCTTGCTAGCTGCACTGGCTGAAAAGCCAGGGCTAGTCCGGCATGAAAACATGGAATACTGGAAAAGGGAACCAAATTAGATTAGCCCGTTGCAGTTCAACCTTAAACACTGGTAGTACGAAAGTCCGCTGATGAAGCGAACCTGGATTCAGTATTATGTTGTGATTGATTTATTGAAGACGGGTAAGAAGCTTCCTCCTCAAAAATCCGAGAGGGAAGGAATTTGCTATAATGTTCATGAATAGTTCAAAATATTACAAAGATTTTCATCCGCAGATGTGTCCAATTAAACCTATCAAATTGTGAGGCGATCTAAGAACAGTTATTCCAATTACTAGTAGTGCACTCACTAATTTGTATAAAAACAAAGCCTTATTGTATGCTTTCAGCCCTTCCACGGCTGCTTCCAGTACTGCAGTAGTATCGCGAAGGTTCATGTTTTCTCCCCTATCCTATTATTCTAGTTAGAACGTAGTTAAGGCTTCAACCGTATCAATGTTCCAAGTACTTTAAAGTCGAGCTCCAATATCTTTGAATCCACGGACTCTCAATCAGAAATGAATACAATGCAAACAAGATGAGATAGTAAGATTTTTTATGAAATAAAAATAAGTGCTTTAGTCCTTTGTTTTTACTTTGTTATGGGCAACAGTTGATGGGTGTGTCGTATTGTTGAATGAGGTGCATGTTGACAAGCCACTAGTGCTCTACTATAAGTCAGTAGACTAGTACGAAAGGGTAGTGTGAGCTTTCAAACTGGTGAGTTCTGTGGAGTCTGGGGAGAGTGGATAGAAAAAGTCCGATAATAATAAATTTTAGAATGAATTTCAACCCTATCTACGTCACATTCAAGGCCGCATCCCTCTGATCCCAAAGAGAAAGTGAGAGTCCAAACTTGGTCACGTAGGATCAGAAGATCAAGAAAGATCTCAATCTGGGCGAGCTAGCACTCTCCCTACTCTATGAACGAACACCGACCCTAGAAGTCAGAGCCCTCAATATTTCTGACTTGCTCTTACGGGTCAAAAAGGTTGAAAAAATTAGAGTCCATATTTCTCTTTTGTACCACTTTCTAGGAAATAGAGTAAGGGGCGCACATGCAGATCTATGCAATCTCTCTCTATCTATCTTGGGAACATCATCAGAAGAAGCAAAGGCTCTACGATCAAAGCATATAAAGGAGAAGCCATTTCAAAGAGAAAAGGAGCAGAGCCTTCTCGCGATGATCTTTTCTCGGTGACCATAGAAATGGCTCTCCCCAAAAAAGAGGTGATCCAGCCGCACCTTCCAGTACGGATGCTTTATTACGGTTTCACTCCAGTCACTATCCCGTGCCTTCGGCACTTGAAAAAAGAATGGAAAGATGTTAAGGTGACTTGGGTATAATGCCAGTGAGTTCCTTATCTAGAATGAGAATGATCGGAATCAATGTGTTCCAATTTCTGGCTTTTTCCTTACTCAACTTCGACTAGACCGCTCCTCGGGAATCTTACTTAAAAACAAATTGCTATGAAGACATACCTCTCACCAAAGCGGACATAAGTGGAAGTAAGACATTCTTGTTTTACACGTGCGATAAATGAAACTCTTTGGTGTTGAAGGCTCAATCTTAGATCATACATATCCTTTTGAAATGAGACTAATAAACTGACCAATAGAGTCAATCATCATATCTTCTCATGGTGGTAGGGGTACTCAGGAAGCTATCTCAAAGGGCGTTTCATAGCTACACGCTAGAGAATTCCACAAAGAGCATTAGGTGTAATGATTAGGGATTTCCGATGTATGGAAAAATAACACGATGTTCTAAAGTTGCGCACATCTTCACCGCAGGGTCCTACTATAATTGGTCTTTCTATTACATCCTAGCATAGGCTCCCAGAGCTGATCAAAGGACCTCGCGCTTCAAAGCGAACCATATAAAGCAGAGGATGGGGATCGGCACACTTTCCATGTTCATGTGTGTAGTTAGCTAGTTTACTCTCTCCGAGTTTCACCTTAGTCATAATGACTTGGACAGTCCTTGCACAAGTTTCTGGTTCAATAAATTCTTCTACTTGATTTGTGCCACATCGACTAAAAAGAAAATCATTTTGAGAGTTTCTGACGAATAGAGATTGCTTTGGGGCCTACCTATGAATGATTTCCCAAGTAACTAAGAAGAAAAAGTTATGTAGGGCGTGATGCCCAAGAATAGAAGTAGTCATATGCTGAAATCCATCTTCTATGATGTCAGGGGTAAGGGGGTTGAATCTTGTCTCATTCTCTCCTCCCGATGCTATTACCCTTTCGGGTTGCCCGCGGCGAAGAGAAAAGAGAGTGCGGCCCAGAACATGGAGTGTGAATCATACTCATGTTTGAATTGAGATACTGATGCAAGTTCTTCCCTTCTGAATCAGATATATTCATATCTGAAAGAGGTTGACAATAAGTTCTTTCAAAATTGACTATTTGTTCCTCTGTTAGAGGTGTTCCAGAAATGTTTGCGATCGACTAAATAGTTTTACGAACGAATGGCTCTATCGACTTGGAAAATGGAAAGATTTGGACAGTTATACATTTTATGACTACTTTCTGGAAAATCATTACGTATGAATATGTTAGATACCCGCGACTCGATTGGTGAAATAGTATCTATTCGCCATTCGGTCTTCTCTACTTGCGTAAAAAGGATAGATAAGATCATTTTTCAAAATGCTTGAACACATTCCTTCTGAACCACTCTCTTCCGCCATAGGACTCGTATCTTTTTCTTCCTAAATCTTCTGTTTTTCCCCCTGACAGGGACCACACGAAGGAAAGACTGGCCCACATAGTATTAGATAGAGGTATTACCAGCCCCTTTATTCCTATTCATTTACTTTCATTCGTCTAAAAAGGTTTTGGGCGTAACTTATTAAATAGAATAGAGAAATTCATTTGAGGAACCCTAAATGCGGTCAGAGAAAGAATCGTCAACAAAGGCGTTCCAGTGCGTTGTAGATTCTTATCCACAACTTGTATCATTTGATGATGTCATGTGAATCGCTAGAAACATGTGAAGTGTATGGCTAACCCAATAACAAAATTTTCATAAGGGGACTGGTGCAGGATACCATGAGAGAGAAGATCTTCTTTCTAAAGAGATCCTATTAGGAATTCTTATATGTCCAATGTTCAATATTGAAA
The DNA here is from genome assembly GCA_033398695.1 of Orobanche coerulescens. Lineage (NCBI taxonomy): Eukaryota > Viridiplantae > Streptophyta > Magnoliopsida > Lamiales > Orobanchaceae > Orobanche > Orobanche coerulescens. The sequence goes on along the minus strand of CM065812.1, from coordinate 150,870,531 downwards.
TAATTTCAAAGGTTTTCCTTGACTTTGTACGGGTCAACAAACAATTCGAAGTACCTAGATTTTTTAAAATAGGTCCGAGTAAAATAGCCATGATTAGAAGCACTTCATTTTACACTATTTCGGAAAGCCAAGGACTCAATGTTGGGCGGCCTGGATAGTTGACTATGGCTATGGGATCCTCGTAGATGTCCTGCATCCTTAACTATTTGGTATTGAGCACATAGCATTCTCAAGAAGGTGTTATCACTCCAATTTTGGCATAAGAAATGGGATGCTCCGACTTTGGCATAAGAAATGTGATGCTAGAAAGGGCGCAATAGAAAACTTAGCCCCATGCAAAGATTTTTTGCAATATGGGGGGCCTATATATGCTAATGAGGCAATGTCAGGCGTCCTTCATTCGATGTCGATAGATCTTACTACGATGGCCATTCACTCAATTGGGGGCTAGGGATAGTCCTTCCCCACGCCCCACATTAGTTTGACTTCAAGACATATATAACCATGTTTATTCACTAGTGTAATGATGTTTTTGTAGGATTGCACATATAAAAGATGATAGCGTGCAAGAGATCCTAGTCCAGCAAGGATAGCATGTCGAATATGTTCCCTTGGATGACCAAAAGTTTGATTAAGACCCAGAAGAAGAAGATTCAAAATAAGACACTCAAGAAGACGTGGAAGTCATTGAGATTAGCAGTGGGGAGTATATTAAGAGTATACTTTAGTTTGGGGGTTTCTCCAACAATATCTCAATGGAACATAAATCAAAAATAACAATCGATACGTCGATACCGCGAACCGATTATCGATTATAATATTACCAATAAGTATCACAATGCCTTGAACCGGCCATTTACGAACAACAATAACATTTGGCATAATTTGCCGAAGGGTATCGTATCAAACAATCCCTTGATATCAACAAAATCATAAAGAGACCAAGTCTCAAAATAACACACATATTCATACACATACATGATAACATTAATCTCATTGACTAGTACAAGCATAAACTTGCCTCAAACTGAAGGCGAGAAAGTCTTTCACGGTCAACGTCCTCCCACGAAACGACGAATGGCGTCTTCCGACAGTCACAAGCACCCGAACAACCTTGAATGAAATACAATTCATTCAATAACACAAAATCAATGGAAAACAACACCAAAGACAATCCGATTCAATCACGAATCGGTTAAACTCTACAAACGAAATATCATAGTTCTCAACTATGAATTCTAACATCCTCCGATACCTCAATGATCAGTTAACATGATCAATATGTTCTTAACACTTGTGAAAATAATTCAACAAGAATTATCAAGAAAAACACCAAATCAATCATCTCAAAATGATAATATCACCAATATCCTCATCAATACCTTAAGAATATCATCATCACAACAAAGATGATGTCTCCACCAAAATCAATCACCAATTTCTCAAGAATTTGGATTAATCAACAAGATTAACTAACCATTTCAAAATTATGATAGTCACCTCCTAATTCATCATAAATCCTTACTAAAATGGTTATAATCCCTCAAGAATACCACCACCAATAATAATCATCTCAAGGCTATGTCAATCATCTAAAAATCTTAACATAATCCTTCCTAGACATGATTATAACCTTCAAGTATTCTTAAAACATCAAGAACACAATCAAAATAAAGTCATATCATCATGTTATTCATCATAAGTTATAAAAACTCATCAAGAACCAAGCTATCCTCCATCCAATCATCAAAACACGAAGTAACCAACAATAACAACATCATAATCTCGAGTTCAACACCATATTAATGACATACCTCTTGAAGAAGTGAAGAACAACTTCAAACCACCAAGAAACACTCCAAACTCCAAGTTCCTAAGCTTCAATCCAAGTCATGAAGCTCCAAATCAAGTTGGAAGAGGCTAAGTATCAAGAACAAGTCCAGAGGGACGATTCTAGGGAGAGGAAACCGGTTTTAGTTCGTGAAGAAATAAAGTACGAAACCAAGATATATAATCTGACAAGCTCATTACGGACGCTATAGTGCCACCCTAACGTACGTTATGCCTTTAACATACATTATCGCCTCTACGTAGCGTACGCTATGTAGTCCAAAACTCACTGCCCCAAAACGGGTTGCCCATTACGTACATTAACAGCATTACATACATAACCAACCTCACCATTATGTACGTTAACCTCAAGGTATAGCGTACATAATGTGCATTGACCAGCCTGTCCCAATCAAACTCCGCGAATCCAGCCTGGCCTGGTCCCACACGCCGAAAGATAGATCTGATCCGATACCCTATGTTACGTACATAACCAATACTGCTTAACGTACGTAACACTCTGACCGTAGCGTATGTAATGCTATATATATATATAGCATACGCTATGGCTAATATACTTAGCCAAAAAATTCCAGACTCACCAAGCAACATCCAAACGACGAAATGAAACCGACGACAAGTATATATTTCGATTCCGAAATATCCCAATACAATATACATTGTATAAGTTAAATACAACACCACTTGTACAATTCCAAATGAATACGTACAACACAACAGTGAAATGAACGAAAAAAGTTACCCCCAATATTACAACAAGCTCTCCCCCCAAACTTGGGAAATGATCAAAGGCTGGAACACATTGTTCCTATTTGTTCATCAGCCTTGAATCTTATGGTGCATGGTACTCCCTTCGTTGATTTGGATTTAAATCCATTACGTTCCTACCTTAATAGCATTATTACACAAAACTAAGTTTTATTACATAAAAACTCTCTCTCGACCTCACTTTCTCAAATATCTCTCTCGACCTCATTCATTTTACACGACAGCCTCCTCACTCTCTCTCTCTCCCTCCATCTTCTTCTTCATTATGCTATGATGTGATTAACACAAGCATTTTATATGCAGACGAGGACACATATCGCAAGGCCAAATTGGAAAGAGGTGTAACACCCTCAATCCGCTCAGGGATATTACACGCCGTAGAACCTTTTCTCAAGGTTCTACCAAGCTGGTAACAAAATCGAACAGCTCAACAATGCCTTTAAGGCTAAATTGACTCAGTAGACCGATTTGGTCTTTCAATAAATACATACAACTCAATCACAATACATGCCCACGCAGAGGTCGAATACAACAAACTCCCGTACAACGTGGAAAGAATACCGCAGTGGAAATAAAATACAGTTAGACCAATACGACATCATACGGGTCCTCGTGTGATTAGTGTCGATCATCTTTCATTATCCTTCGTGCCGACCCTATGTTATGCTCCCAAACCTGAATGCAAATACAGACATCCACCCCCGATTAATCGGGGGTTAGCAAAATTCCACTATTTTGCAAGTACAAAGTGCAAAATACAAGTCATACAATTCAAGTTCCAAGAATAACAATAATCTATAATCCTCAAAATATTGAAACATAGCGAAAATACTTCCCGAAGTAAGAGTTTGGGTAAAACATTAAGCAATTTACAAAATGGTTTAATAAGCCATCGGGAGTTTTAGTAGAAAACAATTTAGGATTATCAAATCCTTCTCTTTCCAAAATCAACAGGGGTCACAACCCAAAGGTTTTGTTTTCACAAATAGAAAACCAACAACAATTCACAGGATCAAAACCCACGTCACATGTCCTCGACGGACATAAAAATCAACACAACATAATCACCCAAGATATGCAAATCTTGGTCACACAAATACAACACCAACTCGTGAATCCAGAGTGAAGGCATAGATCACATTTGCCTAGGACCGGGACGAAGCCAAAAATCCCACTCGAGGCCTCTAAGGACCCTCCTGAGCTGGCCACAATCATAAAACAATTGACGCACACGCATCACCTAGGACCGGGATGAAGCCACAAATCCCACTCGAAGCCTCTAAGGACCCTCCCGAGCTGGACACCATCATAAAACAAATCAAGCACAGGTATCGCCTTGGACCGGGACGAAGCCACAAATCCCACTCGAGGCCTCTAAGGACCCTCCTGAGCTGGCCACCATCATAAGACAAATCAAGCACATGCATCGCCTAGGACCGGGACGAAGCCACGAATCCCACTCGAGGCCTCTAAGGACCCTCCCGAGCTGGCCACCATCATAAAACAAATCAAGCACAGGCATCGCCTAGGACCGGGACGAAGCCACAAATCCCACTCGAGGCCTCTAAGGACCCTCTCGAGCTGGCCACCATCATAAAACAAATCAAGCACAGGCATCGTGTAGGACCAGGGCGAAGCCACAAATCCCACTCGAGGCCTCTAAGGACCCTCCCGACCTGGCCACCATCATAAGACAAATCAAGCACACGCATCGCCTAGGACCGGGACGAAGCCACAAATCCCACTCGAGGCCTCTAAGTACCCTCCCGAACTGGCCACCATCATAATACAAATCAAGCACAGGCATCGCCTAGGACCGGGACGAAGCCACAAATCCCACTCGAGGCCTCTAAGGACCCTCCCGAGCTGTCTAGCGAAACACATTCACACAAATAACATATCACATCAAGGGTATCCAAATAATTCACCCAGAGGCATCAAACACTTGGAAAAACACCACGTCAAACCACAACGCGACGGAAAGAAGCAATATGCATACACACGCATTATCAAGTGCCACATCAACACAAACCATATCCATAGGATTCACATAATCATTTACGAAACACACCAATCACAAAATACACACGGTTTTGAAAGAGAGCCTTTAACGAGGCTAGCCGAATCTTTTGAAAGTTCATTTCAAACAAACAAACAAACATACCAAGACGATCACCAATCATCTTATCCACAAAACAAGAAATGTATGGACAAGGTACTTACCTCGAATAACCACAACGCGGAGAATCGACTGAAGTAGGTTGGCACGAACCGACTACGAACCCGCCGACTCCACCGAACGCTAACCCGCAAGAATAAACTACGAAAAACAATAACAACAATAAAAATGAATTATATAGCACGACCTAAAGTCGCTGAATTCAAGGAACAAACGACGAAAGTTCAAGGGTTTCCCCCAAAACGGCCAAGAACACGATCTGTCCCGTCAAAACACGAAAATGGTATTTCCCAACCGAAATATGGATGTTTAATCTATAGAATATGTTTAACAAGATCATTTTATAACAATTGATTTATCAAAATCAGATGGAAAACGAAATTAAGAACAAAACTCCCAGAAAGTCAACTCTAGGGATCGAAGAAAAAATACCTTGATCCAGCAAAGAACAATGGATTAGATGTTGTTATGATCACATAGGATGCTCCAAAACATCCTGGAATGGAAGAAAATTAGCCCAAGTCGCGAACCCTAGTCGCCACGCCTCAGACCCGCGGAGGAAGAAGAAAAAATGAAGATTAATGACTGCTGTCCAGTTTGTATACTAGATAGCTTAGCGTGCGCTAATCCTACCTGATTAGTGTGAGCTATCGAAGAATCAGGACAAACGTTCTGCCAAAAATGCACAGTTACCGTGCGCTAACCACCAAAAGTTAGCGTGCGCTTATGAAACTTCCAGACCCAGTCCAGTAGCCACTGGACTGCCTCGAACTACCAGTTAGCGTGTGCTACCAAACCTATAGCGTGCGCTAACCACTGCACCGTAGCACGCGCTAACCACCTGCCCTTAGCGTGCGCTAACGGCCTGAATCCAACTACTTACCTCAGACCCTGGTGCTCGATAGCGTGCGCTAAGGAGATCCCTTAGCGTGCGCTAATGCACCCAGTCTCAAAGCTGGTTACAACAACGGACTCCTCCGATCGAAATACCAAGTTCAAGATACGCACGGAAAGCTCGAGAATAAGATCATACTAAGAGCTTGAGTTACAATCAAACTCGCACGCGACCATAAAAAGGATCGAGACAATAAATACGTATATGGATGCCCACAACTATGGGAAATTACAAAAATGGCACAAAACGCCCGAAAATCACGATACGTGATCGAATAACCAAACCAAAGTTCATAACACGTCTAAAAAAGTTAAACGGTCTTACGGGAGCTCAGAACAGCAGTTTCAGACGAGATTCGTAAGAATCGAACTCAAGTGCGGAAAAGTCGCTAAAACGCACGGAACCCAACAAAATGACACCAAAACGAACTCGGTCGTCGAAAAGTGCAGAATTAAATATTCTCAGAATGACGAAATGGTCAGAAGCGAGCCATCAAAATGGACTCCCGCTGAAAAAAGAAAAGAAAATTACCGGAAATCGAAATTGCGGATATTACATATTACCCTCCTTAAAATAAGTTTCGTCCCGGAACTTAAAACAAGTAGGGAGAAGCAATATCCAGCCAGTAAATACTCAATGAGATACACACAAACCAAAAACTCGCGCCCAACGGCGAAACGTTACAAGAAGCGCAAGGGATAACCACAAACAATTCGGACTACGCCGAATTCCTCAGAAACCACACAAGGCAACTCTGTGTCCTTTCGGAGCAGAGACTCAACCTCGATACCCAAATCTCTCAGTTATCGTCTCGCAATGAAAGGCTCGGTGACCCACCTGGCCACACTCGAAACAACAGACTAACGGTGAACGACAATTCTTCGTGGTACGTGATCAGGCAACAACAGTCAGACATCCCCGATCGAACAACAACGACTGAACAATAATGATCGAACAACAATGATCAAATAACAATGATCGAACAACAACGATCGAAAAAAAATAATGATCGAGTGACAACGGTCGAACAATGACTCCGAAGTTCACACTTCAACTCAAGACATTAAAAGAGCTGGTAGAAATTAAAAGATGTTACTTTCGAACAAGGTTCACAAGAATCGAACCGAACTAGGAAAAGTCACAATGATAAACAGATCGATCTGAAACAAGGTCACAACCCGTTCGAACGATGACAACCGAGACACCAAACAAGTTCAAAAAGTATCAACGAACACGAGCAAGTCGATAGAATTTAGGAGGAGAAAAATACAAAAGTCAAAAATAGTACGGGTACTACATTCGATCTCTTATAAAAGAAATGTCGTACCCGCAACTCGCAACAACGGAAACAAGGTAACAACACAAAAAGCAACTGACAGAAACATCTCCCATGGGCCTCTCAGAGCCGATCCTGATATCTGTGCTAAGGCGTGAACTCCGGAAGTCTCGGTAACCAATTCGCAAAACTGAAGTATGTGTCCCTCGAGTCCACAATTGAAAAGAGTTACTGACGAGAAGGACAATTTGTACGTACATGCCCCCGGCATAATACGTTTGAAGCACCTCAACTCGGCATACCGAAAATACAAGTGCTAGGTATAATGGAATATATCATCGCAAAACAACAAACCAGAGATGCCAACTCAGCACAACAGAAAATCATTACACGCAACATATACGATGATTACTATCATAAAGCAACGCACATATCAACATCACAGCAACGACGGCACCATTCGGCGACCCCAACGGCCCGAACGCTAACCAGCACATAATTACAAAACATCATGAAACAATCACACATTTACACAAAAGTACAAACCCAAGCTTTAACAGCTCGCACATGTGCGATAGCACGCAAATCACCACGAAATGACAACGTTAAAGATCAACATCACACCTCTCACCGAGGGCTAATACAACAATTGTGTGGCGAACGACTCAATGCTCACACCACCAATTCAATCACAACTCGGAGGTTAACACCCTAACGAAAGTGCGAACATTATACATATATTCCCGGACCGCAAATAGGAATGATAGGTCTTAAAAACGAAAACCACCTTTGAAAAAAATGATTTTAGAAACACTAGTTGATCTTGAGTATCACCTTTCAAAAAGTTGTACAAACATGGTTGTCGAGACTTTGAAAACAATCTTGCGTTTGAATAAAAATGAGGACTCTTTTATTTTAGCAAAAACTTTCAGAAATATTCGACCCTTGCGTCTAAGCAAATGCATTTCTAAATAATTGAAAATGTCTCAAAATATTTTGGTCCCCAACTGCAATAATTTTGAAATATATTGCGGCACTAGAAAGCACCTTGAAAGTACCGCGAAAAAATAATTCATTTTAAAAGTACGTCTCAAAATTTATTTTCTAAGATACTCAAGGTTTTCGAAAATCTATTAGGCTAGATGCCTAAAAACTCACATGTAACATCATTCACTTATATACATCACAATACACGCATCAACTCGTTCAAAACCAAGACAACACCTGTCTTTTACCGAAAATAAATAGTCGAATATCACATTCAACAAGACATAAATAACGACAGCACTCCTCATATAAACGAAATATGAGTCACATATACCCATCACGAAACCAAGAATCTGCATAGAGACTCCTGTCACTTAATACATAATCATACCAGTAGCTCATATCAGACGAGGCACAATCACAAAGAAGGGAGACTTACATCCACAGGTTTCACGAAGGTGATGATCGCCCCACAATACTAATCACGACCAAAAAACTCAGACGACGCGTCACGACACGACTTAGTCAGACAAAACCCGAAGAGACAAAACTTAACAGACACCACTGACCCGACAGCCTAGGTTTCCACAACTTGGCTCTGATACCATTTATGTAACACCCCCAATCCGCTCAGGGATATTACACGCTGTAGAACCTTTCCTCAAGGTTTTACCAGGCTGGTAACAAAATCGAACAGCTCAACAATGCCTTTAAGGCTAAAATGACTCAGTAGACCGATTTGGTCTTTTAATAAATACATACAACTCAATCACAATACATGCCCACGCGGGGGTCGAATACAACACACTTCCGTACAACGGGGAAAGAGTACCGCAGCAGAAATAAAATACAGCTAGACCAATACGACATCATACGGGTCCTCGTGTGATTAGTATCGATCATCTTTCATCATCCTTCGTGCCGACCCTGTGTTACGCTCCCAAACCTAAATGCAAATACAAATATCCACCCCCCGATTACTCGGGGGTTAGCAAAATTCCACTGTTTTGCTAGTGCAAGTACAAAGTGCAAAATACAAGTCATACAATTCAAGTTCCAAGAATAAAAGTAATCTGGAATCCACAAAATATTCAAACATAGGAAAATACTTTCCGAAGCAAGAGTTTGGGTAAAACATTCCAAAACCGAAAGATCACAATACAAGAGAAAGCAATTTACAAAATGGTTTAATAAGCCATCGGGAGTTTTAGTATAAAATAATTTAGGATTATAAAATCCTTCTCTTTCCAAAATCAACAGGGGTCACAACCCAAAGGTTTTGTTTTCACAAATAGAAAACCAACAACAATTCACAGGGTCAAAACCCACGTCACGTGTCCTCGACGGACATAAAAATCAACACAACATAATCACCTAAGATACGCGAATCTTGGTCACACAAATACAACACCAACTCGTGAATCCAGAGTGAAGTCATGGATCATATTTGCCTAGGACCAGTACGAAGCCACAAAAGCCACTCGAGGCCTCTAAGGACCCTCCCGAGCTGGCCATAATCATAAAACAATTCACGTATAGGCATCACCTAGGACCGGGATGAAGCCACAAATCCCACTCGAGGCCTCTAAGGAAACTCCCGAGCTGGCCACCATCATAAAACAAATCAAGCACAGGTATCGCCTTGGACCGGGACGAAGCCACAAATCCCACTCGAGGCCTCTAAGGACCCTCCAGAGATGGCCACCATCATAAAACAAATCAAGCACAGGTATCGCCTAGGACCGCGACGAAGCCACGAATCCCACTCGAGGCCTCTAAGGACCCTCCCGAGCTGGCCACCATCATAAAACAAATCAAGCACAGGTATCGCCTAGGACCGGGACGAAGCCACAAATCCCACTCTAGGCCTCTAAGGATCCTCCCGAGCTATCCATAATCATAAAACAATTCACGCACAGGCATCACCTAGGACCGGTACGAAGCCACAAATCCCACTCGAGGCCTCTAAGGACCCTCCCGAGCTGGCCACCATCATAAAACAAATCAAGCACATATATAGCCTAGGACCGAGACGAAGCCACGAATCCCACTCGAGGCCTCTAAGGACCCTCCCGAGCTGGCCACCATCATAAAACAAATCAAGAACAGGCATCGCCTAGGACCGGGACGAAGCCACAAATCCCACTCGTGGCCTCTAAGGACCCTCCCAAGCTGGCCACCATCATAAAACAAATCAAGCACAGGCATCGCCTAGGACCGGGACGAAGCCGCGAATCCCACTCGTTGCCTCTAAGGACCCTCCCGAGCTGGCCACCATCATAAAAAAATCAAGCATAGGCATCGCTTAGGATCGTGATGAAGCCACAAACCCCACTCGAGGCCTCTAAGGACCTTCCCGAGCTGGCCACCATCATAAAACAAATCAAGCACAGGCATCGCCTAGGACTAGGACGAAGCCACAAATCCCACTCGAGGCCTCTGAGGACCCTCCCGAGCTGGCCACCATCATAAAACAAATCAAGCACAGGCATCGCGTAGGACTGGGACGAAGCCACAAATCCCACTCGAGGCATCTAAGGACCCTCCCGAGCTGGCCACCATCATAAAACAAATCAAGCACAGGCATCGCCTAGGACCGGGACGAAGCCATAAATCCCACTCGAGGCCTCTAAGGACCCTCCCGAGCTGGCTAGTGAAAAACATTCACACAAATAACATATCACACCAAGGATATCCAAACAATTCACCTAGAGGCATCAAACACTTGGTAAAACACCACGCCAAACCACAACGCGACGGAAAGAATCAATATGCGTACAAACGCATTATCAAGCGCCACATCAACACCAACCATATCCATAGGATTCACATAATCGTTTACGAAACACACCAATCACAAAATACACACGGTTTTGAAAGAGAGCCTTTAACGAGGCTAGCCGAATCTTTTGAAAGTTCATTTCAAACAAACAAACATACCAAGACGATCACTAATCATCATATCCACAAAACAAGAAATGTATGAACAAGGTACTTGCCTCGAATAACCACAACACGGAGAATCGACCGAAGTAGGTTGGCACGAACCGACCACGAACCCGCCGACTCCACCGAACGCTAACCCGCAACAATAAACTACGAACAACAATAACAACAATAAAAATGAATTCTATAGCATGACCTAAAGTCGCTGAATTCAAGGAACAAACGACGAAAGTTCAAGGGTTTCCCCCAAAACGGCCAAGAACATGATCCGTCCCGTCAAAACACGAAAATGGAATTTCCCAACCAAAATATGGATGTTCAATCCATAGGATATGTTTAACAACATCATTTTACAACAATTAATTTATCAAAATCGGATGGAAAATGAAATCAAGAACAAAGTAGATGTGAATACTATGAATAGAAAATGTGGTAGGGATGAAACCAATCAAGTTTTTAAATGGCATCTTAGACTTGGTCATATTGGTCAGACCAAGGTTTACAAGATGGAAAAAGATGGACTTATGGGTCCATTGGGATCGGATCCCTTTCCTACTTGTGAATCTTGCCTTAAAAGCAAAATGACTAAGTCCCCCTTCACAGGGACTTTTGAAAGAGCCGCTGATAAACTGGGATTCATCCATACCGATGTATGTGGTGCTTTGGAAGCAGCACGTGACGGATATCAATATTTCATTACATTTACGGATGATCATACTAGGTATGGTTATGTATACTTAATGAAACATAAATCCGAGGCCTTTGAGAAATTCCAGGAATTCAAGTAGACCCGGCAATTTACCACACGACATGAAAACACGACACGAAAACGACACGAAAATTTAGTGTTTGGGTTTGCATTTTGAGTACACGACACGAAAATACACGAACATGAAAGTACACGACCGAGATTGAGTGTCGGTTTTGTGTTTACCCTTTGGGTACACGACACGACACGAGGTACACGAAATAAATAAATAAATAAATAAATAAATATAATATTTTATATTTAATTTAATAAAAATATATATTTTATGAATTCTGTTTATACTAAACTTTAAAATTTGAAAATATAATGTGAATTTTCATAAATTTTGTGTAAACATTCATGTTTTCATTGCCATTCGTTTCATTTCGTCTACTAAAACCTATAAAAACAATATTATAATATTAAAATTATTATTTTTTATAATATTTTAATATTTATTTTATATTATGTGTCTGACACGAAAACACGATACGAAACGACACAAATTTGCACGGTACACGACACGACATGACACGAATTCATTTAGTGTCGTGTATGGGTTTGGACTTTTGGTACACGAAGCACAAAAGTACACGACATGAAAATACATGACACGAACGAATTGCCAGGTCTAAATTCAAGGCCCTAGTCGAGAAACAAACTGGTAATCATATCAAAGCACTTCGGTCGGACCGAGGTGACGAGTATATGAGTACGGAGTTTGACGAGTTCCTTAAGGAACATGGAATAGTTTCACAACTAACACCTCTAGGTACTCCTCAGTTAAATGGTGTGTCAGAAAGAAGGAACCGGACCTTGTTAAACATGGTCCGTTCCATGCTGGGCTATACTGACTTACCGATTTACCTATGGGGGTATGCACTCCTGACTGCCGCTTACATCTTGAACATATGTCCTTCCAAATCCGTTCCTAAAACTCCACATGAGATGTGGGAGGGCAGGAAATCAAGTCTTAATCATATTAGGATTTGGGGATGTGGTCCCGACTATGTCAAGAAGAGTAAGGTGGAGAAGTTGGAAGCTAGGTCCGCAAAGGGACGTTTCATTGGATTCCCATCTGGGACAATGGGATATCTATTCTACATGCCTGAAGATCAAAAGATCGTTATTGCTCTACAAGCACACTTCCTGGAAGATGAATTCATTCAGGAAGGCGGAGCAGGTAGAAGTATTTCTTTAGAAGAATATAATGAAACTCCTCGGGAGACACCTGTGCAAGAAATCGAATCAACCTTCTGAAACACAAGTACAACCACCTCGTAGGTCTAGTAGGGTGTCTCATTTACCTGAGAGGTATGGGCTTGTGCACTTGGAGGAACTAGGTCTCCATGAGGTTCCAAGTGATAGCCAGGAGACCGACCCAACGACCTATGACCAAGCGATGGTGGATGTAGACTCCACGAAATGGCGTGAAGCTATGGAAGATGAGATAGACTCGATGCATGTCAATCAGGTCTGGACTCTAGTAGACCGCCCCAAGGGCATAGTGCCTATTGGGAACAAGTGGATCTACAAGAGAAAGACCGATGGTGATGGCAAGGTTGACGCCTATAAGACCAGGCTTGTGGCAAAGGGTTATACCCAGAAAGAAGGGATCGACTACCACGATACCTTCTTGCCCGTAGCTATGATCAAGTCTATTCACATGATGCTTGATATAGCTGCCTACCACGATTATGAGATATGGCAAATGGACGTAAACACGGCCTTCTTAATGGATTTCTCGATGAGGAAATCTATATGGAGCAGCCTAAATGCTTTGTGTCCGAAGTCCATATTCAGAAAGTGTGCAAGCTTGAGCGTTCCATTTATGGACTGAAGCAAGCATCGCGTAGTTGGAACCTTCGTTTTGACGAGGCGGTCAAAAAGTTTGACTTCGTGCAAAACGAGGAGGAACCTTGTGTATACAAGAGGGTTAGTGGGAGCAAGATCGCATTCTTAGTACTATATGTGGATGATATTCTACTAATAGGAAATGATGTGGGAATGCTCAGTTCTGTGAAAGCTTGGCTTTCGAGTAATTCTCTATGAAAGACTTGGGAGAAGCAACCTATATTCTTGGAATTCGACTCTACCAGGATAGAGCGAAGAGAACAATAGGTCTTTTCCAAGCCCTCTATATAGATAAAATCTTAAAGCGATTTAAGATGGATGATTCTAAAAGAGGGTTCCTACCGATGCGACATGGAATAAAACTCTCCTTGAATATGTGTCCTCAAAGTGAGGAACAACGAAAGGAAATGAGTAATATACCATATGCTTCGGCCGTGGGTAGCCTTATGTATGCTATGTTGTGTATGAGACCTGACATTGCGCATGCTGTAAGCGTGGTGAGTAGGTTTCAGGCAAACCCAGGTAGGGAACATTGGACTGCCGTAAAGAATGTTCTCAAGTACTTAAGAAGGATTAGAGATATGGTTCTGATGTATGGCGGTGGATAATTGGCTGTGGTGGGATTCACTGATTCGGACTTCCAAGGACTGAAGGTTGATTCGATGTCTACTTCTGGCTACATATTTACTCTTAATGGAGGAGCAGTATCTTGGCGAAGCGCCAAGCAAAGTGCGACTGTTGATTCCACCTGTCTGGATGAGTATCAAGTAGCCTCGGATGCTTTTAAGGAAGGGTTCTGGATTAAGAAGTTTCTTGGAGAACTTCAAATGATACCATGTGCTGAGATACCTGTTCCGCTGTACTGCGACAACTACGGAGCTGTAGTGCAGGCCAAGGAACCGAGGTTTCACAACAGCACCAAACATATTGAGAGGAAGTATCATCTCGTAAGAGAATTTGCTCGCAAGGGACACATTGTGCTGCATAGAGTAGACTCATCCGATGTCGTCGCTGATCTACTGACCAAGCCACTTTCTTAGACTAGCTTGGAGCGTCATCTGGAGAACATGGGTATTAGATACCACAGTGTGTGGCATTGAGTGCAAGTGGGAGATTATTAGGAGTATGCCCTCGAATGCCACTCGGAGGATGTTGAGTGAGGGCATTGTACTTGTAATTATGTCAAATATTTATGAATGTTTCTTTATTTACTAGTAGTTACTGGCATTCTTAACTCGTAAATATACATATAAAAACTAGTCCGTGTATTTGAGAGCAAAACGTTCCACTCCTTATTGGATAAGGGGGTCAGCACTGGAAAGGTTTATAGCTCAAATACTTAATCGTTCGCAAGTCGATGAAACTTGACTGGGCGTTAAGTTTATGTGAAGACTTGTATGACGTGTTCTTTGACATGGAGAGTGCCTGTCGAACACTAATGTTTAGTGGGAGCATACGTTATATGTATGTTAATTGGATTAGTATACTCGAACCGACTCACCCTCGATTCGTCACACAGATTTCACTCCGGGACAGTCAATGATGGAATCGAAAGGTTGTGATAGGTATTCGTGAACCTTCAACTTGAGGATATAGTAGGGATGTGCTTGTGACGTCAAGATTTTCATTAGAGTAGTTCGACCCTATAAACCGGGAGGTGGGGGTCAACCTCGACATGCATCTTGACGGGCAAGTAGCAGATCTTACTAAATACCAAGATAGAATTCTTTCTCCCGTTAGTGAGCGGGTTATATGTCCTATGCGGTTATTGACAGATGAGATCATAAGTCTTTGGCCAAAGCATTGGCTAGTTGTATTGGATACACGAGAGCTCGATGATCTCGATTTGCATTAACGCATGCATAGCGTCAAGTACAGATAGGGTTTGACTGACCGTGACCCTATAACTTGATCGGAACATTTGAAAGAAGGGTTTATACGTATACTGGTATTTACGACAGAATGGTTCTTGAATGATCCTAATCATTCGTTCTCAGTTGGGGTACAGTGTAGGCCATCAGGCTGGCTAGGTGGTGCTACTACTCTTTGGTTCCTCCCATTGCTGACTGAGACGGAGTCACGCAATAGGATTGACGACGGAATGAATCGAGTGTAACACCCCAAACTAGGCGGATATTACAGTGCCGTAGATCCCCAACTGGGACCCACCAGGCAAATGAGAATGAATGAATTACACAAGATAAATGTAGTACCGAACTACATTACAACAATAATTACTCCGATGAGGAGTTTAGTTACAACACACCAGGACAATACCGAATACTAGTGTATTTTATATGAAGATAAAATACACAACACTGAATGAAACGGAGTATTCAAGTGAAAGTCTGCAGCGGAAAAATAAAAGACAATAACATGAATAACTGAAAGATCGGGGCCCCCTACTAGTATCACTAGGACTCCTCGACATCAACATGCTATTCCCGTGCGTTTGCCTTGCCATGACCTGAAAAACAAAATCCCCAAACGGGGTCAGTTAAACAGAACAACAATCCTCAAGGGTTGAAAGTACACAATCATGATTATATCTGAAGTTATGAAACATCTTAATTATGAATTACGCTGAAGAGGAGTACCATAGTACGCCCGTAGTGTTCTGTGCAAGTGTACAACATCCGTCCGTGTACCTAATTAGTCTCACGAGACAATATGACCCGTGTGCACGGTCTAATGTATCGGTGAACCCAATACAATAACCATCGTGTGCCCGACTAAAAATTCCACACAGCCACACCCGGCCACGCAATATGAACCCAGAAGGTCATATGAACGAGAATGACCATAATGAATATCAATGAACAATAATTAGACAAGGCCAAGAATGACTCACCGAGATGAGAGTAATAATGAAATGAATGATAGCTTCAACGAAAAGATTGGAACCGTCGTTCCTTATGACTGAAGTGATTAATTGACAATAACAAGTTTTAATATGATTAATACAATGATGAATGAGTTATGATTATGAATGATCAACAACAAAAGGTATGAATATCCTTTTAACCGAGTAAGAATTAACTTACACAATACCGATGATGAATGTCCGTCCACGAACAACGTCCTAAATGAAATATCGGTCGCTCGAACAACCTTGAATAACACAATTACCAATAATCCGATCATTACGCAAATCAAAAACGATCATAATCGATTCAAACGTCGACACAACGATATCCGAGCTCGAATGAATCGAAACCAACTCCAAGATGAGTATTTCAAACCATCAAAACACTTTCAAGGATATCAATAATCCATTAGGAATCCATAACTCATGATTACAACAACATCAATCGGAAAATCCCCAATTAACCGAAGTCAACTCCAAGGGTTCTTGAAATAATTCCGAAAATAACCATTAAACCCGTAGGAATATGTTTATACAAGTTAGATAATCCATAACTAACATATTCCAATGATAATCCAAGCTTACACGAAGAAATCGGAAGGAAAACCCCAAAATCCAAATTCTAGATCCAAGAGATTAATACCTTAGATTCGATGTGATGAAGATGATGAAATGATGATCAATCCGAAAGATGAGCTTGAAGATGATGATTGATGATTACACCTCGAAGAATCCTCTCCGAATCGCTCGAAATCGCCCAAAACTACCGAAGGAATGAAATGAGATGAAAAATGACGAACTCTGACTAAACTGTCCAATTTATACTCAGTCCAGGTTAGCGTGCGCTAGCCCTTGTGCATAGCGCGCGCTAACGTGTAATTTGGGTAGTCCAGTACCCACTGTCCGAACACGGTAGCGCGCGCTACGTACCTATTTGTAGCGTGCGCTACGGCCATACTACTAGCGTGCGCTAAGATCCATTATTAGCGTGCGCTAACGAAATATTGATGCCCGATCTGGAGTCCGTAAAAGCCTCGCCTCTCGATTCGACTCGATCGCGTGCGCTACAACCATAGTTTAGCGTGCGCTAATATATCGGTTGCGTACGCTAACAACAACACATAGCGTGCGCTATGAAATAATCCAGTGCAGTCCAGTAGCCACTGGACTCAACCTGATCTGTCCCTAGCGCGCGATACTCCACACATATAGCGTGCGCTACTACAACCCGTTAGCGCGCGCTACTTACCACTCGTAGCGTGCGCTACAAATAATCTCACCTGCAGTCCAGTACCTTTCCGGATCGCAACAGACAACCTTAGCGTGCGCTAAAGCCGAGTGGTAGCGTGCGCTACCTATCCACACTTAGCGTACGCTAAAGGATTATGTAGCGTGCGCTACTCCTCACGCATACCGCAACGAAATGACAATGATGATAAACGCGCACGAAACTCCAATCCGATTAGTGATGAATGACGATTGATATACGATACAATTACTCAATGATGAATACCATTATCAATCGAGTGACAATTGATTAATAATGAGTGAAAATTACTGAGTATCAATTACTGAATGATAAATACTGAATGATAATTACTGAATTACAACCGGGTATTACATACACCCCCCCTTAAAAGAGTTTCGTCCTCGAAACTAAGGGTAAACAACTCGGGACATGAACTATCCATCACGATCTGCAAACAATAATGTCCAAATAGTTCTCGGGACCAAATCAATCGCACGCCCAAGTCCCCAAGTTTTGACGTCTCGGATCACAATGAGCGATTTCCCAAAAATATCACGAAGTCTCGGTATGACACCAAAAGGAATGCATCAAACGATCTCAAAATCTCAAGATTCTAAAATACGATCATTATAAGATAGATCAACAATAAATGATCCACAACCATGACACATTAATACGGATTGAGTTATATAGTCATCTGAAAGACAAGGCTATATATCAAATGTACCCAACATCGATATCCTCCATACCATCGATCTCCTCGATCCCAACGATTCGACGAAGACCCAAACCTGAACTCACCGCTTAATATGACCCCGAAAGGTTACCAAAACGAGAGTGACTAAGATGAATGATAAATTATTAGATATCCGACAAGGATCAAGAATAACTCGCCGAGGTGAACTAATAACGAAATGAGTGATAACTCAAATGAAATTATTGGAACCATTGTTCCCCGTGAGGTGAATGATTGGTTGATAAATATAAGTCTTAACGTGATTGATATATGATGAATGACCTATGCGAACAATTGAACGACGATGAAATGAATGATTATCCTATTACTGAGCAAGAATTAACTTGCTCAACACCGGTGATGAATGTCCCGATGTATCACTGTTTAAGCAAACAACAGTCGAACTCGTTGTCTGAGATGAAGATGCTCTCCCAGCATGAATACGACTAGAAACGATCTCTTGGACGTCGGAGTCCGATGTCCCTCGGAACTCCTTTCATACCGAGGCAGGAAAGTCACGTGATAATTACAGATCTCGTATGAAGATTGCACTATGATTACGAGATGAAATGATAACAATGAGCATACATGCTCTAACAAAATGGATGCATTAATAATGCAATTAAATGATCGTCGACATGACGCCGTAATATGAGAAGATCGCCTGAAAAGTCAAGTGAGGTGACAAGCCTATCTGATGAAATTCCTGAAATGATTACCTTGAACAAGTTCACAAGATTGAAAAATTTGATTCACAAGATCAACAACTGAACCGTGAGATGGACTGGATGGTTAATAAATTAATCGAACAATGAGATTGACTCCGTGATGAATGAATTAATTGAACAATGAGATTAACTGAGTGATGAATGAATTGACTGAACAATTTTTAGAAAATCCTTCCACAAACCGCCGATAATAGCCGGCTAATCCGAGAAAGCTTCGGATTTGCTTAACATTCTTCGGAGGTGACCAATCTTGGATAGCCTTCGTCTCGAGGATCAACACGCACTCCATCCGATGAAATTACAGTCCGAGAAAAGTCACTGGACATCCAAAGACTCACCTTTGGAAAACTTCCCATAAAGTTGCCCTCGTCTTAACACGTCGGAAACCTGATGAAAATGAACCTCGTGTTCCTCCCGGTCACGAGAATAATCAAAATGTCATCGATGAAGACAACAACAAAACTGATCCAAAAGTCGATGAAAACCTGATTCATTAACTCCATGAATACCGCAGGTGCAATAATCAACCCAACCGGCATAACCGCAAACTCATAGCGACCATAGCGTGTTCGAAAAGCCGTCCTCGTGATATCCGACTCTCGAATCCGCAACTGATGATATCCAGATCTTAAGTCGATCTTGGAAAATACTGAAGCTCCCTGAAGTTGATCCAAAAGATCGTCGATACGGGATAGAGGATACTAATCTTGATCCTCACCCTGTTCAACTCTTGATAATAATACACACACGAACGAACCATACCTCTCCTTGACAGATAACACTGGTGCTCCCCACGGGAACACACTCGGTCGGAGATAACCTTTCTCGAACTAATCCTCAAGTTGAATCTTCAACTCCTGCATTTGGTCGGGGCCATCCGATACGGTGTCTTCGATAATGGGGACGTACCGGCTCCAACTCACTCCTGAATTCCACTACTCTATGAGAAAGCAACCAGATAACTCGTCTGGAATACATCGTCAAACGATGACAATGATACCACGAATGATTGAACATTTCGATTGCCCGAGAATGGTCAATCGATAAAAAGTGATACAATGAATGATTGAATAGCTCGATTGCCTTAGAAAGGCCAATCGATGAAAATGATACAATGAATGATTGAATAACTCGATTGCCTTAGAAAGGCCAATCGATGAAAATGATACAATGAATGACTGAACAACTTGCTTGCGGAATTTCTCTGCTTCCATCATAATAGTAATCCTTCTGGGACAACGGGGATTACCTCCCTGAAGTACACATTCGACGACCAACGACGAAAATGATAGTGACCATGCGCTTACGAACATTGAGAACGGCATCATGACAATCCATCTAATTAACACTCAATATTACATCGTCCTTAGATAAATTCACCACGATTAGGTCCACTGACCAATTGCGGTCATTAAGCTTACCTTGGTATGATTTCCGAAAATCTTCTATCGTCAGGTACACCGATGGTATGAGGTCCACAAGCAATAGGACTATCCAAATTAAGTTTATTCGATCATGACTTGAAAATGAATGAATGCGGTGCACCAGTATCAAAAGGTACACACGGGTTGAAATAAAATTACGAGTATACCTGAGATCGTTCGGGCCACCGGATCGTCGATCCTCTTCATCACATGAATCCGGGACCTGCCGGCCCCCGAACCGGACGCTCCCGTCTGATAAATACGAGCTCCCACTCTATTTGCTTCCACTGCCTTAAACGACGATGACAAGGCAGTCTGATTCTGAAACGCTGGTTGCTTCGGGGCCTGAGGTGCCGCCGGAGCCGACTTGGAGTCCTTTCGGCAAAAACGGGCCTTATGTCCATAATTCCCACAATTATAGCACGTGACAGACTGCCTCGGACACTTGGTGCTGACATGACCAAGATCCCCACAGTTATAACAGGTGATGGCTGAATTGACCGCTCGTGACTGAGATCCTGCACGATTATGCGCCGTAGGAGGTCGCTCAGAAACGATAGGACTCACACGAGGCTTCTTGAAGGCTGACTGACCGCCTTCGGATTGATTACGCTTCGTTGATTTCTTGCTGACAAATGAAGGTTGTTGTTCAGCACTTTCCTTAGCAAACTGGCTCATACGGAGAGTTCTCTCGATTAATCCGGCCAGTGGCGCAATGATGATTGAGCAACCGCACATGGGTCATCATGGCCTCGCATAAAAGTGAGTGGATCAACCCGAAAATCTTACGGTCGAGCCGAGTCCCGCACGATTTCCCGGTGAGTGATTATTTCTCGGGTTTCGGTCCGCACCGCGGCCTCTCCCCGTGCATCCCCTGATAGCTCTCTCCATACTGAAGTAGGAAGGTCGCATAATGATTATATTTCCCGCATGATTAGCACGTTATGATTATGTCATGAGATGATGAAAATGAGTATACATGCTCTAACTTAGTGATTATATGAATGATTTATCAAGTTACATGATTATCTGATGAAATTCTTGAAATGATTATCTTGAATAACTTAACAAGATTGATAATATGATCATCCAGATTGACAACTGAGTAATGAAATGAATTGAGTAATTAACGAGTTAACATGATCGTCCTGATTATTAACTGAGTAATGAAATGAATTGAGTGATTGATGAGTTAATATGATCGTGCCGATCATAATGAATGATGATATTTGAGGATTGTCAAATGATGAATGATGAATGAATGACTATTGCCAGAAATTATACCATGGCGTTAGAAGTCTTACGCTTCTTTCTTGGCCTCGATTGGCTCGGATCTCGCACAGTCACACGTGACGCGAAAGTCCAATGATACTAGTCCGATGACGATGATTTCAAATGAGACATGACTTGGAGGGTAGTATTCAAAACCACGCTCCGATACCAACTCTGTAACACCCCAAACTAGGCGGATATTACAGTGCCGTAGATCCCCAACTGGGACCCACCAGGCAAATGAGAATGAATGAATTACACAAGATAAATGTAGTACCGAACTACATTACAACAATAATTACTCCGATGAGGAGTTTAGTTACAACACACCAGGACAATACCGAATACTAGTGTATTTTATATGAAGATAAAATACACAACACTGAATGAAACGGAGTATTCAAGTGAAAGTCTGCAGCTGAAAAATAAAAGACAATAACATGAATAACTGAAAGATCGGGCCCCCCTACTAGTATCACTAGGACTCCTCGACATCAACATGCTATTCCCGTGCGTTTGCCTTGCCATGACCTGAAAAACAAAATCCCCAAACGGGGTCAGTTAAACAGAACAACAATCCTCAAGGGTTGAAAGTACACAATCATGATTATATATGAAGTTATGAAACATCTTAATTATGAATTACGCTGAAGAGGAGTACCATAGTACGCCCGTAGTGTTCTGTGCAAGTGTACAACATCCGTCCGTGTACCTAATTAGTCTCACGAGACAATATGACCCGTGTGCACGGTCTAATGTATCGGTGAACCCAATACAATAACCATCGTGTGCCCGACTAAAAATTCCACACAGCCACACCCGGCCACGCAATATGAACCCAGAAGGTCATATGAACGAGAATGACCATAATGAATATCAATGAACAATAATTAGACAAGGCCAAGAATGACTCACCGAGATGAGAGTAATAATGAAATGAATGATAGCTTCAACGAAAATATTGGAACCGTCGTTCCTTATGACTGAAGTGATTAATTGACAATAACAAGTTTTAATATGATTAATACAATGATGAATGAGTTATGATTATGAATGATCAACAACAAAAGGTATGAATATCCTTTTAACCGAGTAAGAATTAACTTACACAATACCGATGATGAATGTCCATCCACGAACAACGTCCTAAATGAAATATCGGTCGCTCGAACAACCTTGAATAACACAATTACCAATAATCCGATCATTACGCAAATCAAAAACGATCATAATCGATTCAAACGTCGACACAACGATATCCGAGCTCGAATGAATCGAAACCAACTCCAAGATGAGTATTTCAAACCATCAAAACACTTTCAAGGATATCAATAATCCATTAGGAATCCATAACTCATGATTACAACAACATCAATCGGAAAATCCCCAATTAACCGAAGTCAACTCCAAGGGTTCTTGAAATAATTCCGAAAATAACCATTAAACCCGTAGGAATATGTTTATACAAGTTAGATAATCCATAACTAACATATTCCAATGATAATCCAAGCTTACACGAAGAAATCGGAAGGAAAACCCCAACAATCCTAAATTATAGATGCAAGAGATTAATACCTTAGATTCGATGTGATGAAGATGATAAAATGATGATCAATCCGAAAGATGAGCTTGAAGATGATGATTGATGATTACACCTCGAAGAATCCTCTCCGAATCGCTCGAAATCGCCCAAAACTACCGAAGGAATGAAATGAGATGAAAAATGACGAACTCGACTAAACTGTCCAATTTATACTCACCTGTGTTAGCGTCGCTAGCCCTTGTGCATAGCGTGCGCTAACGTGTAATTTGGGTAGTCCAAGACCCACCGTCCGAACACGGTAGCGCGCGCACGTACCTATTTGTAGCGTGCGCTACGACCATACTACTAGCGTGCGCTAAGATCCATTATTAGCGTGCGCTAACGAAATATTGATGCCCGATCGGAGTCCGTAAAACGCATCGCCTCGATCGACCTCGATAGCGTGCGCTACAACCATAGTTTAGCGTACGCTAATATATCGGTTGCGTACGCTAACAACAACACATAGCGTGCGCTATGAAATAATCGATGCGATCCAAGAGCCACCGGACTCAACCTCGATCTGTCCCTAGCGCGCGCTACTCCACACATATAGCGTGCGCTACTACAACCCGTTAGCGTGCGCTACTTACCACTCGTAGCGTGCGCTACAAATAATCTCACCTGCAGCCCAGTACCTTCTGGACTGCAGCCAGGACAACCTTAGCGTGCGCTAAAGCTGAGTGGTAGCGTGCGCTACCTATACCCAATTAGCGTACGCTAAAAGGAGTACGTAGCGTGCGCTACTCCTCACGCATACCGCAACGAAATGACAATGATGATAAACGCGGCACGAAACTCCAATCCGATTAGTGATGAATGACGATTGATATACGATACAATTACTCTGAATGATGAATACCATGACTGAATCTGAGTGACAATTGATTAATAATGAGTGAAAATTACTGAGTATCAATTACTGAATGATAAATACTGAATGATAATTACTGAATTACAACCGGGTATTACATCGAGCTTATTCTCTCATTATGAATATTAGATATTGGATATCAAATTTTGGGACATTGGATGTCTAAATCGATTTATTGGATAAATTAATTTACGGCCTAATGAATTAAATTAATTACTGGGTAATTAATTCAATTCATAAATATAATTATTTCTTGGAGAAATTAATTATAATATTTTGTATTTGATATGATTAATTAATTGGATTAATTAATCAATATAAATATATCGGAACGGAATTGGAGTTTATCTGTTTGGACTCATCGGGAGTCCGAAACGAACCAAACCCATCCGATCTTCTAGATGGCCACCCCTTACCAACCACCACCCTTTGGTCTTGGTATTCACCTTGAAAGGTGGAAGACATAAAGGCACCAAGGGGACAACATCTTTAAGATATTGTTTTTAGGTGATATGGTCTTGATTCTTGAAGAATAAAATGAAGACAACATCTCTTCCCCTCACAAGGCATATCACACGTTTTTGAGAAAAGAAAAGAGAGAAGAAAATAGTTTTCTTTGTCTTCAAAGTGTTCTTTCTTGGAGAAATATTGTGAGATTTAATAGAGAGATATAGATTGTACACTTAGAGTGTTAAAATCAAAAGCTTCATCATCCTTGTTCTAGCCATATACTTGGAGGATAACGAGGATTTAGTCATTCCGGTCGTTTCTCCGGCACGTGACAAGTAGAGACGTTGTCTTTTCAGCGTTGGATCATCCAAGAGCTTGGAACGGATTGGATTCGTGGAGAACAACTAGAGCTTGGGGAATAGCTCCAGAGAAGGAATCCATTTAATCAACGGCCTACAAGGGTGAGTTTCAATATCTCTTGTGTTTCGTATAATATTCGTATATACGTAGCTCGATCTATCCTCGTAGGGATTCAGATCGAATTAATTTTCGTTTTACCGCTTCTGCTAGGCCTTCGTTTTAATCCCAACATACTTAACTTATCCGCAAGTCGGTATAACTTAATTGGGAATTAAGTTTAGTAAAGACTTATATATTGTATGCTTGGACATGTGCATGTCTTCACTCAGAATTAGTGGGAGCATTCGGTATAGGTATGCTAATTAGATTAGCATATTCGGATATGACTCACCTCGATTCAGTCACATGAATTTCACTCTGGGATAGTCAATGACTGGACCGTAAGGTTATGATATGCATGCGTGAACTTTTGACTTCAGGGTTCAGTAGAAGATGTGTTTGTTTCATTATGTTAGTCATTAGAGTAGTTAGATACAATTACCGGTTGGTAGGGGTCAACCTCGAAATGCAGCTTGATGGGCAAGTAACCGTCTTTATTGAATACCAAGATAGGATTATTTCTCCTCTGAGTGAACATGTTAATGTCCTGTGCGGTTAGTGGCAAATAAGATCAAAAATCTTTGGCCAAAACAACTGAGCTAGTTGCATTTGGTACACGAGAGTTGTGTGATCTTGATTTGCATTAACACATGCATAAAGTCGAGTTGAAATAGGATTTGACTTTACTGTGACCCTCGAACTTGATCAGAATATATGATTGGAGGATTTATACATATACGGTATTCATAAAGAAAAGAAATTTTGGAATGATTTCCATCATTCGTTCTAAATTAGGTTATAATGTGAGCCACATAACTGGGTAGATGTTACTCACACTCTTTGGATCCTCCCGTTTTTGACTGAGACAAACCTACGGAGTCGCGCATATAGGATCAATGACGGATTAAGTTAAGCCTATTCTCTTTTCGTGAATTTTGATTATTGGATGTTTAATTCAATATATTGGATAAAATAAATCGATCAAGTGAATTAAATAAATTACTGGGTAATTAATTTAGTTCAAATATAATTATTTCTTAGAGAAATTAATTATATTGTATTTGATATATTTGATTAATTAATTTATATAAATACATTATGATGGATCAAGATTTATCTAACGAAATAGATACAGGAGGGTCCGAAACATGGAGTAAGTGGTTCGACTCACCTACTCACACCACCTTGACACCCCCCCACTCACTCCGCATTTGTAGGGCTGGGAAAAATACCGAAAATATCAAAATACCGAAAATATCAAAATACCGAAAATATCGTATCGAAAAATATCGAAAATATCGAAATTTTCAGTATACCGATTTTTTCGGTATGGTATGATACCGTTACCGGTATTTTCGGTACGGTAACGATATGAGATTTTGAAATTTTCGATATACCGAGGTATATCGAAAATTTTTGGTATACAGAATTTTTTTCGACATGTACCGAAAATTTTCGATATACCAAAAAATTATCGGTATATCGAAATTTTTCAGTATACCAAACTCTGTATAGTATATTGAATTTTTTGATATATCTTAAAATTTTCGGTATACCGCAGAAGTTTCGATATACCGAAAAATTAACGGTATACCGGCTTGATTTCGGTATACCGATATTTCGGTACAATAACGGTATGTAAATAGGTCATACCGAAATTTTTGGTATACCGAAAATCGATATACCGAAAATTTCGGTATGGTAACGGTATGATTTTTATCATACCGAAAATTTCGATACGATATACGGTATGGATGAAAATTTTCGGTATACCGTACCGAACCACCCTACGCATTTGGTCTTAGTCTCCCCTTAAAGTGATGGAAGACTAAGAACTTAATGAAATTATTTTATCATGCGAGGAAAAATGGGGTGTGGACTTTGATTTGGTGGTGCTTTGATAAAGTTAAAATAAAAACACCACCATCCCACCATTTGCAAGCTAAGGCCAAACCAAAAGGAGGGAGGGAGAGAGTTTTTCCCAGAAACTTATTCTTGAATTGCATTTGAGAAAGGGCGTGTTTGATTTTACACTTAGAATGTGAAGATTAAATTAAAAAGGCTTTCTTTATTTTCTAGCCGTATTCTTAATAAAAAATAAAGATTTATTCCAGTCGTTTGCCCGACGCGTGAATCGTAGAGACGTTGACACTTTCGGCATTGAATTTCCAAAAGCTTCACGGTTTGAATTCGTGTTCGTCATTATCAAATAAAATTACGAAGTCGGGTCTACGAATGTTTGAATTCGCTTATTATATTTTATTATTTTTGTTTGTACGATTCTTGATCGATCATCTTTATGTGTTTGAATGAGCACGGTTGGTGTGATTTAATTTCCCGCTGCGGATTTTATTTTGGCCTGAATCTCGCATGGTCAGAAACAAAAGCATTTATTAAACATTCATAATTAATATTCTTTAGAAACTCATTTTCCATAGAAATGAAAGCCAAATCATTTAATCTTTCTTACGACATGAACGATTGGAAATAAATTTTCAGAAAAAAAATATTTTGAAAAGTTTCTTTCACCTTATGAAACATTGATATAAGGTGGAGGGAGTGCACCACTCACTCCCATTTACTTCACTCACTCCCAACAAATCTCATTACGCCACATCATTCCCTATTTTTTTCATCACTCACCCTTCACTCACTTATTTTTTGGAGACGCCACTTCACTCACCCTTCACTCACTTCTTTTTTTTCTTTTTTCTTTTTTAAATTCTATTAAAATTTCATTAAAATTAAAAAAAAAATAATTACATAAAGTCTTCTTCCTGGTGCTTTCCACCATCACTATAGTTAAAAAAAAAAAAAAAAATTGCTCCATTTTTCACTCTTCCCGTGCGTGAGATGCTCACTCAAAACCCCTCCCCGTGCGGAGTTCACCGCGAGGCGGCGATGTTCCCGTGCGGGGTTCCACCCCTCACCGGTCCTTCACCCACCCACTCCCTCCACCCTAAATGGTCAAGTCAACCAATGTGCATATGCAAGACAAGAAACTCGATACGTATTTGCTCTTTTCCAAGAATTTAGTATTGCTAGTTGTATTCAGTAAGGTAATATACACAATAATAAAATATACTCCCTCCGTTTCGAAGCAGTCTGCACAACTAACTAAACACGGAGATTAAGAAAATGCACTTTTTGAAGAGTCGACTAATTTAAACGGAGAGTATAAAAGGTAACTCATGTGTAAGTGAAGTAAGGGAAAAAGTAAAAGTGTATTAACTGAGTTGAAAAAGTAATGACAATTGTGTAAATAATTGTGTATAATGAAGGTGTTGAAACAAATTTTTTACCATTTATGGATGTGCAAACTTCTGTGGGACGGACGAATAAGACAAGTGTGCAAACTTCTGTGGGACGGATGGAGTATTTATAGACAACTGAAGTTTTAAAGGATAAGGAAAAGAAAAATGCTACACACACAAATGCACGTCCAAATGCACACCCTTGCTTTGTAGGGGTTGTACCCTACATAGTAGGGGTTGTACCTTGCTTTATAGGTAGTAGGGTTGTGTAGGGGTACAACCTCTACTACGCAGGGTACAATCCCTACAAATCAGGAATGTGCATTTGTGTGTGCACTTGTGTGTGTAGCAGCTTTGTAAGGAAAAATCTTTTCCAATTTTGAGAAACACTCAATAGTTATAAATGTTGACCTAGTTCGGCACATTCATCTTTCTAGCTATGATAATGACACAATAATGTGCATGTAGTATTCGTTTTCATCTTTGAAACATCACCTTCACCTTTCTAGCTATGAAAATGACACAACCACAATAATATCAGAGAGTACCTAGTACTACTTGGATACGACGACCTAATAGATATGAGATTTCACTTTTTGTTATATCGAGCCCAAACCACCTGTTTGTTTAGAAGAAAACATGAAGGGATATAACCTCCGAAAGTATCGCTAAAAAGATTTTTCTCGAGGCGGCATACAAAATGGATGAGTTCGGACCAGGGGCCGAGGGAGGGGGTGGCGAGTAGGGGCTGTGGCCCCCCTCCCAAAAAAACAATTTCTACTAATTTTTTTATTATTATTGTATTTTGTTATTTAAAAAATATTGACCTCAAAATAAGAAAAGTAGTCGTCAAAATCTATAAACGAATGTATTTTTCTGAGTTATATTAGTATGATTTTACGTATTAATATGGATTCGTTTATTTAATGTGATTTTGTTATTAATAATTTACTTAAAAAAATTAATATCATTGTATCGAAAAAAATTTTAATGTCGCTCTCATACCAAAAAATTCTGTATCCGTCACTGATTCAGACACATCTCATCAACCACATTTTTATTCGCTCAGACCGATAAAATACACATAATTTTTCGACATGCAGAATTCCGAAATACGACAAATACATAAAAGGCACCATCACAACTAACATTACTATTGACCTCTTTGATATTTATTTACATGGGCGGGTCAATCATCGACTGTTTTCGAAGGTTCTACTAATCTCTCTCTTATGACCTCAAACTAGCCAACTCACCTTGGGGAAGGCGTACGTGTACGTTAGACCCGGCAATTTATCATACGATACGAAAACGATATAAAAATTTAGTGTTTGTGTTTGTATTTTCAATACGCGACACAAAAATACACGAACACAAAAGTATACGACCGAGATTTAGTATCGATTTTCTGTTTACCCTTTGGGTACACGACACGACAAGAGGTACACGAAATATATATATATATATATATATATAATATTTTATATCATAATTTAAAATTTTATATTTAATTTTATAAACACATATTTTATGAGTTTTGTTTGTACTAAACTTTAAAATTCGAAAATATAATGTGAACTTTCATAAATTTCATTTAAACATTCGGGTTTTCGTTGTCATTTATTTCGTTTCGTCTGCTAAAATCTATAAAAATAATATTAAAATATTAAAATTGTTATTTTCTATATTATTATAATATTTATTTTATATTATGTGTCTGACACGAAAACACGACACGAAACGACATGAATTTGCGCGGTACACGACACGACACGAATTCATTTCGTGTCGTGTATGAGTTTGGATTTTTGGTACACGAAACACGAAAGTACACGACACGAAAATACATGACACGAATGATTTGTCAGGCCTAATGTATGTTGCCGTATTATTTGTCTAAGGGGGCGTATTTAGTTAAGATTTTAATGGAATTTGATAGATTTTAGAGTTTGATGGATTTGATAGATTTTAATGGAATCCAATAGACTTTCATAAATTCTGTTTGATTTCAAATCTATTAGAATGCTATAGACTTTTATGGATTTTTATGGACTCTTATGAATTTCTAATAATTTTTATTTTTCTCAAAAGATAGTAACCACATGATTTCACTTATTAGCGTTCTATCTTAATACATAGTTGTTTTATGTGATTTTCTATTTGATATAGAAATTTTACAACAATTTGATACAATTTTACAAGAAAAACTAAAAAAACTATCTCATATTTAAAAGACTAAAACATATATCTAGTTATTAAAGTAATGAGTAGATATAAAATATTAAATTATAAATTGAATTTTTTTTTTACAAGTTTTTATGAATAATTATTTTTTTCATAAAAAGTTGAAGAACAAAAGATAAAAATATTATAAGAACTTTTTTACTGTTCCGGGATATGGTGGTAGTGGCAGTGGTGGTAGTGGCAGTGGTGATGGTGACGAGGTGACAGCGAAAATGGTGTTGGTGGTGGGAGGAACGATGGCAATGGTGGTGTAGAGGCAGTGGTGGTGGAGGCGGCTGCGGCAGTGGTGGTGGGTGGTGGGGACGAATAAAAATCTATCAAAATCTTAGGGGTGTACGGCAGTTTTCAAAAGACAAATTATGTTTGTACTTTGTGCTTAAATATGAGTACATAGATGATCCCATTAAATTCTTAGAATCCAAAATAAATTTGAATACCTCATAATTTTGTAAGATTTATAAAAGTTTTCATTTAATACTTCATGATTTTAATGGACTTTTAAAAACTCCATAAAATTCTATATTAAATACCACAAAAATTTAAATTTACTTTTAAAAGTCTCAATTAAATACACCCAAACTTTTTCAAATCCATTAAATTCTATAAAAGTCTTTGATACTCATTCCTAGTCTCAATTGAATACGTCCCCCTAAGTCTTGGAGGGAACCAAGGATGTTTGGTTTTTTCTATCTATTAGAATAAAGTATATGATTACCTTATTCACCATGTGCTCTCTTTCGGTCCGTGTCCACTATGTGCTCCACAAAGAAGCTGATCTGGTTGAACTTTCTCTCATACCATTCAACTGTCAATCCCCATTTTTCGAGGTTCCAGAACTCTCTCCATATCTTCTCACGGTAGTAGTGGGGATAATATTGCTCCAACCAGTTCCTTGAAGCGATTCCAAGTTAAAGCAGCATGCTCTGCTGCTGGCCTCAATCTTTTATGAATTTTTGATCATAGTCTCCATAGGGCCCTCCTATTTATTCCTTCTCCAAGCTCGTATTATGGAAGAAGGAAGAAATAAAATCTAGCGAAAACCTTTCCAGCCTTGATTACCAAGAAAGGAATTAATTTGACGTTTTGGCTCCATACCCTTATGACGGGCCGGACCGGCTACAAAAGAAAGGAATGCAGAGACCAAGAAGGGGTCACGAATAAATCCAAATTTGACCTTGATCTTGTTGCTCCTGGTAACAAACATGCTGGTGCATGACGCATGACTTCTAGTCCCCTGAGCTATCTTGCCGGTTCGCATCTATGATCTTTTGTTATACTGAGAACGCTAATCTATTTTTGGCTATGGAATCAACGTCTTGGGACCAATATAAACCGGCGTACCGATCTTCGAATAAAGGAGAGGAGACCTAGACGAATGAAGTCCGACCTATGGACTCAAATAAGAGGGTGCCGACCTCAGAGGCCTCGCCGACCTATGACCTCAAATAAGAGGGTGCCGACCTCAGAGGCCTCGTCGACCTATGCATTCGGATAGGAATGTCCCGACCTAAGTGACTCTTTATAACATGAGTCGACCTACCGAGTCATACCCAGAGTCGGCAATCGCTGGGCTCATGAAGGTTGAGCTTTCGGAAAAGTAAATCTCGACCTACCTGATAGAATCCCAGAGATTCATGGACTGGAAGACCATACTCCCCGATCCCGGGTATCCAGGGATGGGAAATCGCAGCCTGAATCCCTGAATACCCGGGATTTTCCCTGAAATCAAGGAAAGATCTTAAGGATAGGCGGCTCTCCCTTCTATAAATAGGGGAGAAGCCTTTCATTCAAGGGTCAAGCATAATTCCGAGAATTCCCATATTTTAGAGAGAGAAAAAGAGATACACGCAGAAAGAGAAAGAGTGACACTATACATATTCGGGTTTTCTCAGATAAACTTTGGAGATTAATCCGGTTCTTGGTGACCAATCAGCTCGGTAACATCAAGTGGCGCCGTCTGTGG
Organism: Orobanche coerulescens; assembly: GCA_033398695.1. Lineage (NCBI taxonomy): Eukaryota > Viridiplantae > Streptophyta > Magnoliopsida > Lamiales > Orobanchaceae > Orobanche > Orobanche coerulescens. The sequence goes on along the minus strand of CM065812.1, from coordinate 150,837,926 downwards.
GACTGTGACATCGAGTCACTTTGAGTTGAGACGTGAGATCAGTAATGGCGGAAGAAACGAGCCAGCAGAAGATGGGGGAGTTGATACCCCGAAATTTGGAAGAAGAGTTAGCAGCTGTGGGTGGAGAATTAACTCTGGAAAAAACACCCACCACCACGGTAGAAGAAGCTGCACCCAGCACAATCACATTGACAAAGGAGGCCCTAGCCGACATAATCGCTAGTGCGATCCAGAAGAGCCGAGAGATCGAAAAGCAAAAACACCACGAAAAGTAATACCCATCCTTTCGGATGGGCCGGAAGAAATTGACCAGCAGGAAGAGCATGGGGAGATATATCCAAGAGTATGGGAGTGATCTAGACAGGAAAAAATGCTGGATCCATTAATATCCAGTATACAAGATGAGCTAGAGGAGTTGCGACAGAGGGTTGCGGGGATGGACATGGAGAGTCATTCAGGTCACCCCTTCTCGGAGGGCATACTACAGGCTGAACTTCCATATGGGTTTAGGGCTGTCACCTTCACCTACGATGGACTCTCAGATCCTACCCGACATTTATACCGATTCGAGAACATGGCCGTATTGCACCGATATTCGGATGCCGTAAGTTACAGAGCATTTATGGCTACGCTGACGGAGTCAGCTCAGGATTGGTTCCACCAGATACCCCCAGGGACAATCGCCAGCTTCAAAACTTTCAGCTCGGCGTTCTTAACTCACTTCTCGAGCGCTAGGGCGCACCAGAAGACCTTCATGTCCTTATTCAGCATCAAGCAGTACTCCGGAGAAGCGCTAAGAGCTTATGTGACCCGGTTTACAAAGGCATGTTTGGAGGTACCCTCGTCATCTGAAGAGGTAAAGACGAGTGCCTTGATGCAGGGACTAAGGCCTGGGCTGCTATGCACCTCGTTGGCTAAAAAACCGGCCAGAACATATGATGAGATCTTAGCCCGATGTTCAAAATATATCAATGTTGAGGAAGCAGAGAAGGATATGGAGGAATTGCAAGAAAAATACGAAGATGGGGAAGGAGAAGCTAGCAGGGTGGTGCGGCGTGAGGAGTATACCTTTCGAGGAAATCTACCTCGGGAGGAAATGCCACGTGGAAAGATGAACCGAAACACGGACCGAAGGAAGAGCGATACCGGACCAAGGCGGCTGAGATTTGACCAATATAGCCCATTAACAATGAGAAGAGCGCAGGTTTTGGAAGCAGTTGAGGGTAAGATGAATCGGGTTATCGAGTGGCCTACATCCCGTTCCAATGGGCCTACCCAGGTCGAACTTTACTGTTGATTCCACAATGATTATAGGCATAAAATAAATGAGTGCAAACACCTCAAAGATGAGATCGAAAGGCTGGCATCTAATGGAGTTCACATATCAGCAGAGGAATGGAGGCCGGAAGAAACCACCCATGCCCCAGGGGGTACGGGGATGAAAATAGAAGCCCCTCGGGGACTTGCTCCTCCCCCAGCTAGGAAAGGAGTGATTCACATGATATCAGGAGGACCAACCGACGGAAATTCTAATCAGGACGGAAAAGCTCATACGCGAAAGGCCAAGTGTCAGCAGTTCGAAGAGGTCGCCTCAGTGAGCAACAAGCCTATCATTCAGTTTGGTCCTGCAGATTATAGCGGGATATATGCGCCCCATAATGACGCACTGGTCATCACCGCAGAGATTGCCAGTTATGATGTGCAAAGAGTATTTATCGATACAGGAAGCTCGGTGGATATCTTGTTTTATGATTGTTTCAAACAGATGAACCTTGAGGTAGAATTAAAGAAGGTAGACACGACACTTTATGGGTTCTGCATGACCGAGGTGCAACCGGTCGGAGAAGTGGTGCTTCCGGTAGCACTTGGTCGGATACCTCATCGGAAGGTCAAGACGCTCAGGTTTTTAGTGGTGGACACCAAATCGGCCTATAACGCCATTCTAGGGCGACCGGGGCTCAACAAGTTCGAAGTAGTGGCATCTACCGCACACATGAAAGTAAAATTCCCCGTAGGAGGCGGGGTAGGGAAATATCCGGGGATCAGTTTGTTTCCCTATCTTGTTACCAAACAACGGTAAAGCAGGGAGTGCAGCGCGGCAAGAGGGTGTCCGAGCTAGGAAGCCCGAATCCAGAGTTTAAAATGAATAAAAAATCAAAAGCGCCCGTGGAGGCTGAGGAAGAAGGTGTCAAGTCTAATGAGGAGTTGATGGAGATAGAACTGGTTCCTGGAAAGCCAGAAACAAAAACTCGCGTGGGAAATCGGTTGGACGGTGGGATAAAGGAAAGTCTTATCTGCTTACTAAGGAGATTTGTGGGCATTTTCGCGTTCACGGTCGAGGATCTGGTGGGAATCAGCCCAGCATACGCCGAGCACAGGTTAAACATCAACCTAACCGTAAGGCCAGTGAAGCAGAAGCGGAGGCATTTTGGGCCGGAGATGGACGAGATCATTGGGGAAGAAGTTGACAAGCTCCTCCGAGCTGGACACATAATGGAGATCCAGTTTCCGGAGTGGTTATCCAACGCTGTCATGGTAGGGAAAAGACAAGGGAAGTGTAGAATGTGCATGGACTTCCGAGACCTAAATAAAGCATGTCCAAAGGATCACTACCCATCACCCCGCATAGATCAACTAGTGGACTCAACCTCGGGGTGCGAGTTGCTCCATATGATGGATGCTTCTCAGGGATATCATCAGATTCCCCTTGCACCCGAAGATAGAAAGAGGGTTAGCTTCGTGGTATCAAAAGGAACCTTTTGTTATGTACGCATGCCTTTCAGGTTAAAGAATGTAGGACCCACGTATCAAAGGATGGTTGACAGAATCTTTGAATCCCAAATTGGCCGAAACATGGAAGTTTACGTGGATAATATGCTAGTAAAAAGCGCAAAGGCGGGAGAGCATATCAAAGATCTAGAGGAAACGTTCGAAAATCTGCGCACGTACGGAATGAAGTTCAACCCATAAAGTGTTCTTTTGGAGTAAAATCGGGAAAATTTTTGGGATACGTAGTCACAGAGCAAGGAATCGAGGTCAACCCGGAAAAGGTCAAAGCAGTACTACAAATGAATCCTGCAAAAAATATCAAGGATATACAGATACTAATAGGAAGGATAGCGGGGCTGAGCTGGTTCATATCACGCTCAGCCGAGAAAGGATTCCCATTCTTTAAACTCTTAAGAAAAGGGAACAAATTTGAATGGACCGCCGAAGCATAAACAACATTCGAAAAATTAAAGGAGTATTTGGCCGAGCTGCCTCTGCTCACCAAACTAATACCAGGATAGGAGCTCATACTCTACTTATCCGTAGGAGAAGGGGCGGTTAGCTCGGTCTTGCTAAGAGAAGAAGGGAGCAAGCAAAATCCCATCTATTACACAAGCCGAATTTTGCAAGGGGTAGAACTGAACTACTACGAGCTAGAGAAGGGAGCACTCGCATTAGTAGTTACAGCTCGGCGATTGAGGCCATATTTCCTAGCCCACCTAATAAAGCTGCGAACTAACTTGCCCTTAAGAGAAACACTAGGGCGACCTAATGCGCCAGGTCGCCTGGTGAAGTGGGCGGTAGAGATGGGGGAATATGACATGGAGTATGAGCCAAGAACGGCGATTAAAACTCAGGCCCTAGCGGACTTCATCCAAGAGGGGGCCATGATATCGCCGACGGAAGGACAGTGGATACTACATGTGGATGGATCGGCAACAGTCAGTGGCTCTGGGGCAGGGATAATTCTTACTACCCCGGAGGGCGAGCAGCTAGAGTATGCCGTAAAATTCGATTTCAAAGCCTCTAACAATGAGGCCGAATACGAAGCCCTGGTTAAGGGGATGTAGCTAGGAATAGACCTAGGTGCGTGACGACTCACATCTCATTCAGATTCTTAGCTAGTCACACAGCAGGTAGGAGGAAAATTTGAGATAAATGGGGAGCGGATGAACATCAAGCAAAGGTTCACCGCGGTTTCTCATCCGCAGACTAATGGACAAGTGGAAGTAACTAACAGAACAATCTTGTAAGGGATCAAGACCCGTTTAGACCAGGGTGGAGGAGGATGGATGGACGAACTTAGCTCAGTGCTATGTGTTGTTGCCCAAAATATTATCTCGAGATCGATATTGCTGGAATGGATGGGCAGCAAACAAGTTTGCGAGAGCACGTCCGTGGGAATGGAAATAACACAAGATTTGCCGGGTTTGTTAGGCTCGGGCTTGAATGCTCTCGCGAGATGTTATTAATACGAATCCGTTTGAGTACAAATATTAATGTAATAATGCAATTACAATGAGTGTAAAAGATCCTAATTATCTAGCTATTGAGTGCTTGCCGGAACAACTAGAGTTGCTCTGAGTTCTTGTTCTCGTTTCTGCCGACCGTCTTAGGATTAAGAGGTTTCGAGAGTGAGATAGAGATATGTCCGAAGTGTATAGCGTAGCCAAGAGAGTGAAAGCCAAACCAAAAGCCAGAGAGTTATCCAAGTGCAGGATGCCTTCTATTTATAGGAGCTGAGATGCACTTTACTGACGGGCGATCGCCTTCCTTGTAATATAATAAGGGGGCGATTGTCTTCTAGCACATGGGCTGTCTGCCTTGAAGTCCACGGCTGATGCTGGCAGCCAGCTGTGCAAACCAATGAGAAGCCTGCACGCGTCCTGAGTAGCTGTCCCGGGCGGTCCCACTTTGCATCTTTCGGCGGGTCTGTCGGTAGGTGAGATTGGTGACAGGTTGTGGTCAACGATCCATATCCTGCGGCGCCTTTTCCGGATCTGCGTGTGGGTCTCTGTTCGAGCTTCGTCTTTCTCCGACTTAGACATGCTGGCTTTGCGTGGCAAGAGGCGGTCGTCATTGGCCGGGCACTAGAGTCGGTCGCCAGGTGCCAAGAGACGATCTCCTTAGATGTCGATTGCTCGGCATTGGGACTTGACCTGGGACCTTCGATCGGCCAATCTGCCTTGGTCTATTCGACTTCGGATCGGTCGCCCGGTCTCTGTGCCGATCGCCTGTTGAGACGTATAAATCTCGACACAACAATTGCCCCCTAGCTTGCTCCGATGTTGAAGACATGGGGTGAGGTGGTTCCACTGGCGATTGTTCAGGATAAAGGCCAGCGATCCCCTAATAAATCCTCAAGTCGAAGGTTCACGAATACCTATCACAACCTTTCGATTCCATCATTGACTGTCCCGGAGTGAAATTCGTGTGACGAATCGAGGGTGAGTCGGTTTGAGTATACTAATCTAATTAGCATACCTATAACGTGTGCTCCCACTAACCATTAGTGTTCGACAGGCACTCTCCTTGTCAAAGAACACGTCATACAAGTCTTTACATAAACTTAATGCCCAGTCAAGTTTCATCGACTTGCGAACGATTAAGTATTTGAGCTATAGACCTTTCCAGTGCCGACCCCCTTATCCAATAAGGAGTGGAATGTTTTGCTCTCAAATACACGGACTAGTTTCTACATGTATAGTTACGAGTTAGGAATGCCAGTAACTACTAGTAAATAAAGAAACATCCATTGCCTTATATTGATGATTTACATAATAACAAGTACAATGCCCTCACTCAACATCCTCTGAGTGGCATTCGAGGGCATATTCCTAACAATCTCCCACTTGCACTTAATGCCACACACTATGGTATCTAATACCCATGTTCTCCAGATGACGCTCCAAGCTAGTCTGAGAAAGTGGCTTGGTCAGTGGATCGGCGATGTTGTCGGCCGAGTCTACTCTATGCAGCACAATGTATCCCTTGCGAACAAATTCTCTTACGAGATGATACTTCCTCTCAATATGAAGAACAATGGATTAGATGCTGTTATAATCACCTAGGATGCTCCAAAACACCCTGGAATGGAAGAAAATTAGCCCAAGTCGCGAACCCTAGTTGCCACGCCTCAGACCCGTGGAGGAAGAAGAAAAAATGAAGATTAATGACTGTTGTCCAGTTTATATATTGGACAGCTTAGCGTGCGCTAATCCTACCTGATTAGCGTGCGCTATCGAAGCATCAGGACAAACGTTCTGCCAAAAATACACAGTTAGCGTACGCTAACCACCAAAAGTTAGCGTGCGCTAACGAAACCTCCAGACCCAGTCCAGTAGCCACTGGACTGCCTCGAACTACCAGTTACCGTGCGCTACCAAACCTATAGCGTGCGCTAACCACTGCACCGTAGCACGCGCTAACCACCTGCCCTTAGCGTGTGCTAACGGCCTGAATCCAGCTACTGACCTCAGACCCTGCTGCTCGATAGCGTGCACTAAGGAGATCCCTTAGCGTGCGCTAATGCACCCAGTCTCAAAGCTGGTTACAACAACGGACTCCTCCGATCGAAATACCAAGTTCAAGATATGCACGGAGAGCTCCAGAATAAGATCATACTAAGAGCTTGAGTTACAATCAAACTCGCACGCGACCATAAAAAGGATCGAGACAACAAATACGTATATGGATACTCACAACTATGAGAAATTACAAAAATAACCCAAAACACCCGAAAATCATGATACGTGATCGAATAACCAAACCAAAGTTCATAACACGTCTAACAAAGTTAAATGGTCTTACGGGAGCTCAGAACAATAGTTTCAGACGAGATTCGTAAGAATCAAACTCAAGTGCGGAAAAGTCGCCAAAACGCAAGGAACCCAACAAAACGACACCGAAACAAACTCGGTCGTTGAAAAGTGCAGAATTAAACATTCTCAGAATGACGAAATGGTCAGAAGCGAGCCATCAAAATGGACCCGCCAAAAAAAAGAAAAGAAAAATTACCGGTAATCGAAACTGCGGATATTACATACTACCCTCCTTAAAAGAAGTTTCGTCTCGAAACTTAAAACACGTAGGGAGAAGCAATATCCAGCCAGTAAATACTGAACGAGATACACACAAACCAAAAACTGGCGCCTAACGACGAAACGTTACAAGAAACGCAAGGGATAACCACAAACAATTCGGACTACGCCGAATTCCTCAAAAACCACACTAGGCATCTCTGTGTCCTTTCGGAGCAGAGACGCAACCTCGATACCCAAATCTCTCAGTTATCGTCTCGAAATGCACGGCTCGGTGACCCACCTGGCCACACTCGAAACAACAGACTAACGGTTAACGAAAATTCTTCATGGTACGAGATCAGGCAACAACAGTCAGACATCCCCGATCGAAGAACAACGACCGAACAACAATGATCGAACAACAACGATCAAATAACAATGAACGAACAACAACGATCGAAAAAAAATAATGATCTAGTAACAACGATCGAACAACAATGATCGAATGACAACGGTCGAACAATGACTCCGAAGTTCACACTTCAACTCGAGACATTAAAAGAGCTGGTAGAAATTAAAAGATGTTACTTTCGAACAAGGTTCACATGAATCGAACCGAACTCAGAAAAGTCACAACGATAAACAGGTCGATCTTAAACAAGGTCACAAACCATTCGAACGATGACAACCGAGACACCAAACAAGTTCAAAAAGTATCAACGAACATGTTGCGGATTTCATTTAACGCAAGTGTACGTTATCGTAGACAAGTAATAAAATGATGAGTAAGATATCATTCCCACGAGGACTGAATTACTAATTATCGATTTATATGTATTCTAATTTTATTTGAACTGTCGAAATTTTAGTTGCAAGTAATTAAGGAAAATTACTAAAAACAAAGGAATAATAGAATCAATTATTCAAAGGAAGAAAATCAATTAAGAAATAAATCTAGGATTGTGAATCCACCTTGGTTTATCCGAATTTACTCTCGATTATCTGAAGTTAATGATTTCCCGTTTTATTGAAGGCGAAGGTTGCTAAAGTACTCTCTGACCTCTCGAGGTCAGTAGATTTTTCTAAAGGTGAATAACACACTCTATCCCTAGGTGAATTAATTCGACAATAGGCAAAAGGCACAGAATCTTCAAAAGGCCACGTAGTTCCTATGAGTATATTCATATCTCACAAGATAAAACGGTTCTCACCAATATTTCCTCACCAACTCTCCTCTCCCTATTCGAGTTGCGTAATTAAAACAATTCAATTATATGCCACACAATTAGAAGCATTAAAACAATTGGAAAAACTCAACAGAAAAGGGAATTATATAGATAATCAAAAGCAAATTCGTCAAAACCTTGGTTTCATCAAAATCCTAGAACAGGGTTTTAGCCTGACATGCTAAAGAATAAAAATACAGAAATAATTAATGAAAGCATTGATATCAAATGCAGATGAAGAACTCGGATTCCTCTGTTCTTCTGCTTCCGCTCTATGCTCTTTGGTGTCTTCTGCTTCTCTTCCTTGATGATGATCGATCCTCCGATGATAATCAATTATGACCTTAAACGCTTATTTATAACTCTCCTCCGCCTCCAAAACGCGTCTGTGTGATTAGGTCGAGAACAGGCTCCAAAACGGCCCAGAAATGCGGCAATTTCCATCAAAACTGCCCCGTGGGCCGCGGCTCACTTAATCTGTGCTGCGGCTCACGATGTTCAGCGCCTATACCTGGGCGCGACATTTTCCTTCTAGGCCGCGGCTCACTATACTTGTGTCGCGGCCCCCGGTACAGTCCACTCGGGGCTTGCTGGTCACCTGCGTGTGCCGCGGCCCGCTTTCCTTGTGCCGCGGCCCCAGGCCAAAATTTGCCGTTTTCGCCTGTTTTTCATCGTTCGAGCTTACGGACTACAATTTCCTGCCAAACATAAAAGAATAGTGCTTTAAAGGCTCATTTATGCAGGTTTAGACACAAAAATGGATAAAGAATAATGATAAATAAGCGTATAAAAATACGCCTAATAAATACCCCCAAACTTGAGCCTTTGCTTGTCCTCAAGCAAAAAGAATTGATTACAAATAAAAGAATATCGTGAATGATCGTGCAACTCCATAGTGCTCAACTTAATCAATACTACCCTGAAAATCTTAAAGAATGATACAAGTATCGTAACAGTGAGTCACATCCAGGACACTAATTCCACAAAGTAACTAATTTCAGTCCTAATCAATCGTGCATGAAGAAAATCAGGCTCAAAGATTAACAAGCGTGAATTTAACCGACCGTCAATATGAAGGGTTAAAAATAAACAACCCAACTCGCCCAGTCCCACAGTCTAGTGGCAAAAAATTTAGAGTTTCATCGTGAAAAATAACCCTCGGACAGTATTCCCTTATATATGCTCAATAAGATGATTCGAGTTGACCACTAGGTTCGGATCTCGGGATGTTTCATCGGGATAATCCTAGGGTGGAATTCCATTCTCATGTATTGGTGCACCGTTTGACGTAAAAGACACTCATGGGGCACATAGATGCTTCTAGTTACTAAGTTCCCCTCCACAGCGGAGAAACAACTCGAATAGCTATTCCCGCATGTCCGATTCAAGGTCGCTGTTTTACGCGAGAGTAAACAATGGGTCACGCGAATACCCCCGGTTACTAGGCTCCCCATCATCGACACATGCGAAATCTCTAAACCACTAGTCTAATCAGGGTTGTCGTTTTACGCGAGAGTAGACAACGGGTCACGTGAATACCCCCGGTTGCTAGACTTCCCATCATAGAACAAAATAATATCTCGACTTTTTGGGAAAAATTGTCCGATTCTAAACTCAATTTAAGTGCCCACAAGACTTATGTTACTGGACGACTAGCTAACCGAAAAATGTAACCAAACGTATAGACGGCGATTTGAAAACACGTATGTCTCCTTTCTTATCTGCTAAGATTTCTACAAAAACGAAAAAAAATTCGGACCTAAATGAATACTCAACAGAAACAGATATCGCTGACTACAACTCAACTAAAACTCAACCGTTTCTTCAGAGAGAAATCAGTATCGTAACATCAGTTTTACACAAAAAAAAGCACGAAAAATTCACGAATGCAAATAACATCACGACAAGCAAGGCTAGCAACAAAAAATAATGAAAAGTAATGAAAAGTGCAACGAATAAGTACAACAACAAAAAGTAAACCCCCCCAAACTTAGGACGTACATTGACCTCAATGTACATAAAATGTAATATGCAATAAAAGAAAAGGTCAAGTACTCCCCTACTGTCTGCTCACGAACTGGTGCCGGCGTCGTCCGACGAGGAGGGTGGCGTGGCTGGCCGAACTGGTGGGACGAAAGGCCCGTCCGGGTGCATAATGTGGGCCGTCCATGCAGCAAGGTGCTCCTGGTGGTAGGCATCCCTCGCTGCCAAGCGCCTCGTCTCACGTCGGTTGGCCCGTCGGGCCTGCTCTCTCATCTCATCTCGGACGGCTGCGATGATGCTCTCTCTCTCCGTCTGAAGCTCCTCTCTCAGGGCAGCCAAATAGCTCTCTCTCTCTCTCCTCATCTCCTCTCTCCAAGCAGCCAAGTGACTCTCTCTCTCTCTCTCTCTCTCTCCTCATCTCTTCTCTCAGGCCGTCGAACATCGCCTGCAAGTGCTCTCTGTCGGGCGGCGGGCTGGACTCTACCTGCCCATGCGTCAGGAGAAGAGGCTTGGGGGACTGCTTGTGTGACTCACCAAGTAGAAATCCTCACCCCCGAGCGTGTGCCGGCGCTCCACCCCACTGGTCGAAGTGCGGAATGATGCGATGATCAATCGGACCCTGGGGGGCTAGCATCGGCTCGTCGTCCGACCACGTCATGCCCGACTGCCGGCATAGAGCGCAGATGAGAGAGAGGTGCTTCATCCCCATCTTGGCCCCTCCCTGAATGCATAGAAGAATAGATCGGACCAGCAGAGGAGCCACATCGAATCTTAGCCCGGAAGTGATGGCATATAGTGTACGTGCACGAGAGAGTAAAACAGAGCGAATCTGCGAGGTAGGATCTACACGAGCGCAGATGAAATACAACCAGGCTCGCCCAAGCCAACTGAGGCGCGAGCTCTTAAAGTAGAAGGCCGAGGAACCCGGGGCGCGCATCTCCCAGATGGAGCCGGGCTGTGTGAGTGTCTCGAGCAGGGCCGCCCTCGTGAGGCCACTCATAGCTCGCGTATATGCCGTCTCATCCACCACAGACATCTCGAATAATCTCCGTATGGCAGCCACCGAAAAATCCACTGTAATGCCTTGGACGACGACCTGCGTCCGAGTATCTGACTGCGGTATCATCTGCCGTGCTCGGATATGCTTCAGCAGAGCGCTCTCATAAAACTCTTGTACGATGGAGATCACCGCCGGCTCGGGAGGTGCGGCGAAACGGGCCCACCCCATCTCATCGATCATCGTCAGAAGCTCCCCGTCCTGGGGGGCTGGAGTGAATCCCCTCTCCGGAATCAAAGGTCGAGGATGAATCTTTTCATTGAATATTTTATGGATTTTTGGGTCGGAGAATTGGTGCGACTCTAACTCGACTCGGCTCTGTGAAGTTTCCCCTCGTGTGGGGGACGAATGCGTCCTATCCCTTATGCTAACCTTTCTCTTTCTGGCCATGGCGAGTTCCTGGTGTGTCGGCCAATTCGTGTTATAAAGGTACCTGGGCCGTTTAACTTCCGAACGGGGGCCGCGGCACAGTTTAAGTGAGCCGCGGCCCAGAGTACAGCCTGTTCAGGCTCCTTTGTTCCATCACCATGTGACGCGGCTCAGCATACAGGTGCCGCGGCTTAGAATGCTAGTGTGCCGCGGCTCATTTAGTCCGTGCCGCGGCACAGAGTACAGCGTCCTGGGCTTGTGTTTTGGCAATTGGCGTGCCGCGGCTCAGAAGCAACGTGCCGCGGCTCAGGGATCTGGTGTGCCGCGGCTCAGTAAGGTCGTGCCGCGGCACAGAGTACAGTTTGGTTTGGCCCTTTTTTCTTCACTTGTGTGTGCCGCGGATCGCTATCCTTGTGCCGCGTCTCAGGCATGAATTCTTCCCTGGGGTGATTTCTGCACAAAATTTTCAACAGAAAACATCAAGAGCATGAGAGATAAGCATATCCAAGCTAAAATGACGAAAAATAAAGATCCAAAAATGCAAGAAAACACTTAAACACAAAAATCTACAACTAATACTCGGGTTGCCTCCCGAGAAGCCCTAAGTTTATAGTCTTTAGCCGGACTTTTTGGAAATCAGTTCGCTTTTCGCAAACACCATTTTAATTTCGCCCCGTCCATCGAACCGTTAATGTGTGTTTTAAATCTTTGACCATTAGTCTTTAACAATTCAATTTTCGGTTTGGGCACCCAATGTTCTTTGCGAAAAGATTTTAACAAAAACAACTTTCTGAAGCACCCATTTTGCACATGACTTGGCGCCCGTTTGACATCCGGATTAATTTTCAACTTCACGGGCGAACTTAGAACAGAAGGAGAATTTTCCGATTGTGGATGAACGGATGTTGAAGACGACATATTCAAATGCCTAATATTTGCGACTTGTTCTTCATTCTTATTAGGCGTCGGAGCATCTGAAACGGATTCTGAACACTTCGACCGACAACTCTCCCGGTGTGCATCCTTCGCAAAGGTATCTACACTTTGAATTTGTGAACTCTTCTCAACACTACTTGGACACGGAAAGGATTTAAACACTTGGAAAGTGACTTGCTCATCTTGAACCCGCAGAGTGAGTCTCCCTTTTTCCACGTCTATGAGAGTTCGGCCGGTAGCTAAGAATGGTCTTCCCAAAATAATTGGGATGTCTTGATCCTCCTCCATATCGAGTACAATGAAATCAGCTGGAAAGATGAACTTATCTACCTTGACTAAAACGTCTTCTATTACCCCCCTCAGGTACTTGATAGATCGATCCGCTAATTGCAGTGAGATTGTCGTCGGCTTTACTTCCCCAATGCCTAGCTTCTTAAATATAGAAAGGGGCATCAGATTAATGCTAGCGCCGAGATCGCACAATGCCTTATCAAAAGAGAGGTTTCCTATGGCGCACGGTATATTGAAGCTTCCTGGATCCTTCAATTTTGGCGGCAGCTTTTTCTGTAGAATCGCACTGCACTCTTCAATCAGTGCCACTGTCTCATATTCCTCGAGCTTCCTTTTCTTAGATAGGATTTCCTTCATAAACTTCACGTAGCTCGGCATTTGTTCCAAGGCATCAGCAAATGGAATATTTATATGCAGTTTCTTGAAGACGTCAAGAAACTTGGAAAATTACTTGTCTAATTTCTGCTTTTGCAAACGCTGTGGAAACGGGACGGGTGGCACATATGCCTTTGGATTGTCAGGAAACAGTATCGAGGGTCTCGAATTTTGTGATTCCTCATTCAACGGGTTTTTCTTCTCCTCATCCTCACTTCTCTTCTCGTTCCTCTCGGGCTGGTTACACACTTCTTTCCTGCTTCTCAAACTGATAGCATTAATACTCTCTCTGGGATTCGTTTCAGTCGTACTTGGCAAGGTACCCTCCGGGCGAGCTGTTAATACATTAGCAGTTTGGCCCAATTGGACCTCCAAGTTGCGAATAGAAGCAGAATGGTTTTGCAAGGTCGCCTCCGTGTGGGCCATGAACTGACTCGTGTTTGCTGCCAATTTCGCCATTGCTTCCTCTAGAGAAATTTTTGGAGCGGGAGGAGGTTGTTGTTGGTGCTGAGCAAACGGAGGTTGGTTTAAATTTTGTCCATTCTTCCATGAAAAGTTAGGATGATTACGCCATCCCGGATTATAAGTGTTGGAGTATGGATTATTTTGCCGGTTCCTGTTCCCCACGAACTGAGCTTGTTCCATCGGAGGTTGCTCGAAAGGGTTTCCGACTTGGCACTCTGCGCTAGGATGAGATCCGTTGCACCAATTGCACGATTCAATGGTAATGGGGGAAGGAGCATGTGAAAAGGCTTGAAGTTGCTGAGTTAATGCGGCGACTTGAGCTGATAATGTAGAGATCGGATCGTTATTGGAAATTTCCATAACTCGTTTCGGATTTACTCGTTCGGATGGCCATTGATAGGCATTCGCAGCCATAGCTTCCAATAGAGAGTGTGCTTCGACCATCGTTTTTCCCATTAAGGCGCCTCCAGCGGCTGCATCAACAAGAGTGCGTGTAGAAGCACTCAATCCGTTATAAAAAGTCTGAATTTGTAGCCAGTCCGGTAAGCTGTGGTGTGGGCATCTCCTCAGTAAATCCTTGTATAGCTCCCAAGCTTCGTGAAGCGACTCCATATCAAATTGCCCGAAGGTAGTGATTTCGTTCCTCAGTCTCGCCGTCTTTGATGGTGGGAAGAATTTAGCTAGGAAGGCTTGCGCTAATTCCGCCCAAGTCGTGATAGAACCCGGCGGTAAAGAATTCAACCAAAATTTGGCTTTGTCCCTCAAAGAGAAAGGGAAAAGCCATAGACGAATAGCATCATCAGTGACACCGTTATTTTTGAAGGTGTCACAAATCTCGAGAAACGACGCGATATGCGCGTTGGGGTCATCGTTCGCCAATCCACAAAACTGGCTTACTTGCACCATCTGAATAATAGCCGGCTTGATTTAAAAGTTGTTGGCTTTGATGGTTGGACGCCGAATCCCCGAAAAGTTCGCATTGATTTGCGGCATAGCATAATCGCGGAGTGCTAATGCCGGTTGACCTGGTTGAATGGGATTATCTCCTTCGTGATTTCCCGTGTTATCAGCCATGGGGACTTTTGCTGGTAGCTCTCGTTTCTCGTTCTTGCTTCTCCGAAGAGTGCGCTCGAGTTCGGTATCCAAAGGTAGTAGGCCTTCGTTACCGAATTTTCTCATGCACTAACCGGAAATTCCTGCAAGGAAAAACAAATAAATAAAATTACACAAAAATAATAAAAAATTATTCAAACTAAGACTATAAATACTGAAATCGATATTAGTAAAATAAACAGTCTCCGACAACGGTGCCAAAAACTTATTGTGGATTTCGTTTAACGCAATTGCACATTATCGTAGACAAGTAATAAAATGATGAGTAAGATATCGTTCCCACGAGGACTGAATTACTAATTATCGATTTATATGTATTCTAATTTTATTTGAACTGTCGAAATTTTAGTTGCAAGTAATTAAGGAAAATTACTAAAAACAAAGGAATAATAAAATCAATTATTCAAAGGAAGAAAATCAATTAAGGAATAAATATAGAATTGTGAATCCACCTCGGTTTATCCGAATTTACTCTCGATTATCTGAAGTTAATGATTTCCCATTTTATTGAAGGCGAAGGTTGCTAAAGTACTCTACAGCCTCTCCCGAGGTCAGTAGATTTTTCTAATGGCGAATAACACACTCTATCCCTAGGTGAATTAATTCGACAATAGGCAAAAGGCACAGAATCTTCAAAAGGCCACGTAGTTCCTATGAGTATATTCATATCTCACAAGATAAAACGGTTCTCACCAATATTTCCTCACCAACTCTCCTCTCCCGATTCGAGTTGCATAATTAAAACAATTCAATTATAGGCCACACAATTGAAAGTATTAAAAACAATTGGGAAAACTCAACAGAAAAGGGAATTATATAGATAATCAAAAGCAAATTCGTCAAAACCTTGGTTTCATCAAAATCCTAGAACAGGGTTTTAGCCTGACATGCTAAAGAATAAAAATACAGAAATAATTAATGAAAGCACTAATATCAAACGCAGATGAAGAACTCGGATTCCTCCGTTCTTCTGCTTCCGCTCTCTGCTATTTGGTGTCTTCTGCTTCTCTTCTTTGATGATGATCGATCCTCCGATGATAATCAATTATGACCTTAAACCCTTATTTATAACTCTCCTCCGCCTCCAAAATGCGTCCGTGTGATTAGGTCGAGAACATGCTCCGAAACGGCCCAGAAACGCGGCAATTTTCATCAAAACCGCCCCGTGGGCCGCGGCTCACTTAATCTGTGCCGCGGCTCACGCTGTTCAGCACCTATACCTGGGCGCAACATTTTCCTTCTGGGCCGCGGCTCACTATACTTGTCCCGCGGCCCCTGGTACAGTCCACTCGGGGCTTGCTGGTCACCTGCGTGTGCCGCGGCCCGCTTTCCTTGTGCCGCGGCCCCAAGCCAAAATTTGCCGTTTTCGCCCGTTTTTCATCATTCGAGCTTCCGGACTCCAATTTCCTGCCAAACATAAAAGAATAATGCTTTAAAGTCTCATTTATACAGGTTTAGACACAAAAATGGATAAAGAATAATGATAAATAAGCGTATAAAAATACGCCTAACAGAACACGAGCAAGTCGATAGAATTTAGGAGGAGAAAAATGCAGAAGTCAAAAATAGTACGGGTATTACATTCGACCTCTTATAAAAGAAATGTTGTCCCCGCAACTCACAACAACGGAAACAAGGTAACAACACAAAAAACAACCAACAGAAACATCTCCCATGGGCCTCTCAGAGCCGATCCTGATATCTGTGCTAAGGCGCGAACTCCGGGAGTCTCGGTAACCAATTCGCAAAACTGAAGTCTGTGTCCCTCGAGTCCACACTTGAAAAGCGTTACTGACGAGAAGGACAATTTGTACGTACATGCCCCCGGCATAATACGTTTGAAGCACCTCAGCTCGGCATACCGAAAATACAACTACTAGGTACAATGGAATATAACATCGCAAAACAACAAACCGGAGATGCTAACTCAGCACAACAGAAAATCATAACACGCAACAGATATGATGATTACTATCATAAAGCAACGCACATATCAACATCACAGCAACGACGGCACCATTCGGCGATCCCAACGGCCCGAACGCTAACCAGCACATAATCACAAAACATCATGAGACAATCACACATTTACACAAACATATAAACCCAAGCTTTAACAGCTCGCACATGTGCAATAGCACGCAAATCACCACGAAATGACAACGTTAAAGATCAACATCACACCTCTCACCGAGGGCTAATACAACAATTGTGTGGCGAACGACTCAATGCTCACACCACCAATTCAATCACAACTCGGGGGTTAACACCCTAACGAAAGTGCGAAAATTATACATATATTCCCGGACCGCAAAAAGGAATGATAGGTCTTAAAAATGAAAACCACCTTTGAAAAAAAATGATTTTAGAAACACTAGTTGATCTTGAGTATCACCTTTCAAAAAGTTGTACAAACATCGTTGTCGAGACTTTGAAAACAATCTTGCGTTTGAATAAAAATGAGGACTCTTTTATTTTAGCAAAAACTTTCAGAAATATTCGACCCTTGGGTCTAAGCAAATGCATTTCTAAATAATTGAAAATGTCTCAAAATATTTTGGTCCCCAACTGCAATAATTTTGAAATATATTGCGGCACTACAAAGCACCTTGAAAGTACCGCGAAAAAATAATTCATTTTAAAAGTACATCTCAAAATTTATTTTCTAAGATACTCAAGGTTTTCGAAAATCTATTAGGTTAGAACGCCTAAAAACTCACATGTAACATCATTCACTTATATATATCACAATACACGCATCAACTCGTTCAAAACCAAGACAAACCTGTCTTTTACCGGAAATAAACAGTCGAATATCACATTCAACAAGACATAAATAATGACAGCACTCCTCATATAAACGAAATATGAGTCACATAAACCCATCACGAAACCAAGAATCTGCATAGAGACTCCGTCACTTAATACATAATCATACCAGTAGCTCACATCAGACGAGGCACAATCACAAAGAAGGGAGACTTACATCCACAGGTTGCACGAAGGTGATGATCGCCCCACAATACTAATCACGACCAAAAAACTCAGACGACGCGTCACGACACGACTTAGTCAGACAAAACCCGAAGAGACAATACTCAACAGACACCACTGACCCGACATCCTAGGTTTCCACAACTTGGCTCTAATACCATTTATGTAACACCCCCAATCCGCTCAGGGATATTACACGCCGTAGAACCTTTCCTCAAGGTTCTACCAGGCTGGTAACAAAATCGAACAACTCAACAATGGCTGTAAGGCTAAAATGACTCAGTAGACCGATTTGGTCTTAATAAATACATACAACTCAATCACAATACATGCCCACGCAGGGGTCGAATACAACACACTCCCGTACAATGGGGAAAGAGTACCGCAGTGGAAATAAAATACAGCTAGACCAATACGACATCATATGGGTCCTCGTGTGATTAGTATCGATCATCTTTCATCATCCTTCGTGCCGACCCTGTGTTATGCTCCCAAACCTGAATGCAAATACAGACATCCACCCCCCGATTACTAGGGGGTTAACAAACTTCCACTGTTTTGCTAGTGCAAGTACAAAGTGCAAAATACAAGTCATACAATTCAAGTTCCAAGAATAACAATAATCTGGAATCCACAAAATATTCAAACATAGGAAAATACTTTCCGAAGCAAGAGTTTGGGTAAAACATTCCAAAACCGAAAGATCACAATACAAGAGAAAGCAATTTACAAAATGGTTTAATAAGTCATCGGGAGTTTTAGTAGAAAACAATTTAGGATTATAAAATCCTTCTCTTTCCAAAATCAACATGGGTCACAGCCCAAAGGTTTTGTTTTCACAAATAGAAAACCAACAACAATTCACAGGGTCAAAACCCACGTCACATGTCCTCGACGGACATAAAAATCAACACAACATAATCACCTAAGATACGCGAATCTTGGTCACACAAATACAACACCAACTCGTGAATCCAGAGTGAAGTCATAGATCACATTTGCCTAGGACCGGGACGAAGCCACAAATCCCACTCGAGGCCTATAAGGACCCTCCCGAGCTGGCCATAATCATAAAACAATTCACGTATAGGCATCACCTAGGACCGGTACGAAGCCACAAATCCCACTCGAGGCCTCTAAGGACCCTCCCGAGCTGGCCACCATCATAAAACAAATCAAGCACAGGTATCGCCTTGGACCGGGACGAAGCCACAAATCCCACTCGAGGCCTCTAAGGACCCTCCAGAGCTGGCCACCATCATAAAACAAATCAAGCACAGGTATCGCCTAGGACCGGGACGAAGCCACGAATCCCACTCGAGGCCTCTAAGGACCCTCCCGAGCTGGCCACCATCATAAAACAAATCAAGCACAAGCATCGCCTAGGACCGGGACGAAGCCACAAATCCCACTCGAGGCATCTAAGGACCCTTCCGAGCTGGCCACCATCATAAAACAAATCAAGCACAGGCATCGCCTAGGACCGGGATGAAGACACTTATCCCACTCGAAGCCTCTAAGGACCCTCCCGAGCTGGCCACCATCATAAAACAAATCAAGCACAGGCATCGCCTAGGACCAGGACGAAGCCACAAATCCTACTCGACGCCTATAAGGACCCTCCCGAGCTGGCCACCATCATAAAAAAAATCAAGGACAAGCATCGCCTAGGACCGGGACGAAGCCACAAATCCCACTCAGGGACTCGAGCTGGCCACCATCATAAAACAAATCAAGCACAGGCATCGCCTAGGACCGGGACGAAGCTACAAATCCCACTCGAGGCCTCTAAGGACCCTCCCGAGCTGGCCACCATCATTAAACAAATCAAGCACAGGTATCGCCTAGGACCGGGATGAAGCCACAAATCCCACTCGAGGCCTCTAAGGATCCTCCCGAGCTAGCCATAATCATAAAACAATTCACGCACAGGCATCACCTAGGACCGGGACGAAGCCACAAATCCCACTCGAGGCCTCTAAGGACCCTCCCGAGCTGGCCACCATCATAAAACAAATCAAGCACATGTATCGCCTAAGACCGGGATGAAGCCACGAATCCCACTCGAGGCCTCCAAGGACCCTCCCGAGCTGGCCACCATCATAAAACAAATCAAGCACAGGCATCGCCTAGGACCGGGACGAAGCCACAAATCTCACTCGTGGCCTCTAAGGACCCTCCCGAACTGGCCACCATCATAAAACAAATCAAGCACAGGCATCGCCTAGGACCGGGACGAAGCCGCGAATCCCACTCGAGGCCTCTAAGGACCCTCCCGAGTTGGCCACCATCATAAAAAAATCAAGCATAGGCATCGCTTAGGATCGGGACGAAGCCACAAATCCCACTCGAGGCCTTTAAGGACCTTCCCGAGCTGGCCACCATTATAAAACAAATCAAGCATAGGCATTGCCTAGGACTAGGACGAAGCCACAAATCCCACTTGAGGCCTCTAAGGACCCTCCCGAGCTGGCCACCATCATAAAACAAATCAAGCACAGGCATCGCCTAGGACCGGGATGAAGCTACAAATCCCACTCGAGGCCTCTACGGACCCTCCCGAGCTGGCCACCATCATAAAACAAATCAAGCACAGGCATCGCCTAGGATCAGGATGAAGCCACAAATCCCACTCGAGGCCTCTAAGGACCCTCCCGATCTGGCTAGCGAAAAACATTCACACAAATAACATATCACACCAAGGATATCCAAACAATTCACCCAGAGGCATCAAACACTTGGTAAAACACCACGTCAAACCACAACGCGATGGAAAGAAGCAATATGCGTACAAACGCATTATCAAGTGCCACATCAACACCAACCATATCCATAGGATTCACATAATCGTTTACGAAACACACCAATCACAAAATACACACGGTTTTGAAAGAGAGCCTTTAACGAGGCTAGCCGAATCTTTTGAAAGTTCATTTCAAACAAACAAACAAACATACCAAGATGATCACTAATCATCATATCCACAAAACAAGAAATGTATGAACAAGGTACTTGCCTCGAATAACCACAACGCGGAGAATCGACCGAAGTAGGTTGGCACGAACCGACTATGAACCCGCCGACTCCACCGAACGCTAACCCGCAACAATAAACTACGAACAACAATAACAACAATAAAAATGAATTCTATAGCATGACCTAAAGTCTCTGAATTCAAGGAACAAACGACGAAAGTTCAAGGGTTTCCCCCAAAACGGCCAAGAACATGATCCGTCCCGTCAAAACACGAAAATAGAATTTCCCAACCGAAATATGGATGTTCAATCCATAGGATATGTTTAACAACATCATTTTACAACAATTAATTTATCAAAATCGGATGGAAAACGAAATCAAGAACAATACTCTCAAAAAGTCAACTCTAGGGATCGAACAAAAAATACCTTGATCCGGCGAAGAATAATGGATTAGATGCTGTTATAATCACCTAGGATGCTCCAAAACACCCTGGAATGGAAGAAAATTAGCCCAGGTCGCGAACCCAAGTTGCCACGCCTCAGACCCGTGGAGGAAGAAGAAAAAATGAAGATTAATGACTGTTGTCCAGTTTATATACCGGATAGCTTAGCGTGCGCTAATCCTACCTGATTAGCGTGCGCTATCGAAGCATCAGGACAAACGGTCCGCCAAAAATGCACAGTTAGCATGTGCTAACCACCAAAAGTTAGCGTGCGCTAACGAAACCTCCAGACCCAGTCCAGTAGCCACTGGACTGCCTCGAACCACCAGTTAGCGTGCGCTACCAAACCTATAGCGTGCGCTAACCACTACACCGTAGCACGCGCTAACCACCTGCCCTTAGCGTGTGCTAATGGCCTGAATCCAGCTACTGACCTTAGACCCTGCTGCTCGATAGCGTGCACTAAGGAGATCCCTTAGCGTGCGCTAAGGCACCCAGTCTCAAAGATGGTTACAACAACGGACTCCTCCGATCGAAATACCAAGTTCAAGATACGCACGGAGAGCTCCAGAATAAGATCATACTAAGAGCTTGAGTTACAATGAAACTCGCACGCGACCATAAAAAGGATCGAGACAACAAATACGTATATGGATACTCACAACTATGAGAAATTACAAAAATAGCCCAAAACGCCCGAAAATCATGATACGTGATCGAATAACCAAACCGAAGTTAATAACACGTCTAACAAAGTTAAATGGTCTTACGGGAGCTCAGAACAACAGTTTCAGACGAGATTCGTAAGAATCGAACTCAAGTGCAGAAAAGTCGCTAAAACGCAAGGAACCCAACAAAACGACACCGAAACAAACTCGGTCGTCGAAAAGTGCAGAATTAAACATTCTCAGAATGACGAAACGGTCAGAAGAGAGCCATCAAAATGGACTCCCGCCAAAAAAAGAAAAGAAAAATTACCGGAAATCGAAACTGCGGATATTACATACTACCCTCCTTAAAAGAAGTTTCGTCCGCGAAACTTAAAACAAGTAGGGATAAGCAATATGCAGCAAGTAAATACTCAACGAGATACACACAAACCAAAAACTGGCGCCCAACGGCGAAACGTTACAAGAAACGCAAGGGATAACCACAAATAATTCGGACTACGCCGAATTCCTCAAAAACCACACTAGGCATCTCTGTGTCCTTTCGGAGCAGAGACGCAACCTCGATACCCAAATCTCTCAGTTATCGGTGACCCACCTGGCCACACTCGAAACAACAGACTAACGGTGAACGAAAATTCTTCACGGTACGAGATCAGGCAACAACAGTCAGACATCCCCGACCGAACAACAATGATCGAACAACAACGATCAAATAACAATGATCGAACAACAACGATCGAAAAAAAATAATGATCTAGTAACAACGATCGAACAACAATGATCGAATGACAACGGTCGAACAATGACTCCGAAGTTCACACTTCAACTCGAGACATTAAAAGAGCTGGTAGAAATTAAAAGATGTTACTTTCGAACAAGGTTCACAAGAATCGAACCGAACTCGGAAAAGTCACAACGATAAACAGGTCGATCTGAAACAAGGTCACAAACCATTCGAACGATGACAACCAAGACACCAAACAAGTTCCAAAAGTATCAACGAACATGTTGCGGATTTCGTTTAACGCAAGTGCACGTTATCGTAGACAAGTAATAAAATGATGAGTAAGATATCGTTCCCACGAGGACTGAATTACTAATTATCTATTTATATGTATTCTAATTTTATTTGAACTGTCGAAATTTTAGTTGCAAGTAATTAAGGAAAATTACTAAAAATAAAGGAATAATAGAATCAATTATTCAAAGGAAGAAAATCAATTAAGGAATAAATCTAGGATTGTGAATCCACCTTGGTTTATCCGAATTTACTCTCGATTATCTAAAGTTAATGATTTCCCGTTTTATTGAAGGTGAAGGTTGCTAAAGTACTCTACAGCCTCTCCCGTGGTCAGTAGATTTTTCTAAAGGTGAATAACACACTCTATCCCTAGGTGAATTAATTCGACAATAGGCAAAAGGCACAGAATCATCAAAAGGCCACGTAGTTCCTATGAGTATATTCCTATCTCACAAGATAAAACGGTTCTCACCAATATTTCCTCACCAACTCTCCTCTCCTGATTCGAGTTGCGTAATTAAAACAATTCAATTATAGGCCACATAATTGAAAGCATTAGAAACAATTGGGAAAACTCAACAGAAAAGGGAATTATATAGATAATCAAAAGCAAATACGTCAAAATCTTGGTTTCATCAAAATCCTAGAACAGGGTTTTAGCCTGACATGCTAAAGAATAAAAATACAGAAATAATTAATGAAAGCATTGATATCAAACGCAGATGAAGAACTCGGATTCCTCCGTTCTTCTGCTTCCGCTCTCTGCTCTTTGGTGTCTTCTGCTTCTCTTCCTTGATGATGATCGATCCTCCGATGATAATCAATTATGACCTTAAACCCTTATTTATAACTCTCCTCCGCCTCTAAAACGCGTCCGTGTGATTAGGTCGAGAACAGGCTCCAAAACGGCCCAGAAACGCAGCAATTTCCATCAAAACCGCCCCGTGGGCCGCGACTTACTTAATCTGTGCTGCGGCTCACGCTGTTCAGCGCCTACACCTGGGCGCAACATTTTCCTTCTGGACCACGGCTCACTATACTTGTGCCGCGGCCCCCGGTACAGTCCACTCGGGGCTTGCTGGTCACCTGCGTGTGCCGCGGCCCGCTTTCCTTGTGCCGCGGCCCCAGGCCAAAATTTGCCGTTTCGCCCGTTTTTCATCATTCGAGCTTCCGGACTCCAATTTCCTGCCAAACATAAAATAATAGTGCTTTAAAGGATCATTTATGCAGGTTTAGACACAAAAATGGATAAAGAATAATAATAAATAAGCGTATAAAAATACGCCTAACAAATGCCCCCAAACTTGAGCCTTTGCTTGTCCTCAAGCAAAAAGAATTGATTACAAATAAAAGAATATCGTGAATGATCGTGCAACTCCATAGTGCTCAACTTAATCAATACTACCCTGAAAATCTCAAAGAATGATACAAGTATCGTAATAGTGAGTCACATCCAGGACAGTAATTCCACAAAGTAACCAATTTCAGTCCTAATCAATCGTGCATGAAGAAAATCAGGCTCAAAGATTAACAAGCGTGAATTTAACCGACCGTCAATATGAAGGGTTAAAAATAAACAAGCCAACTCGCCCAGTCCCACAGTCTAGTGGCAAAAATTTTAGAGTTTCATCGTGAAAAATAACCCTCGGACAGTATTCCCTTATATATGCTCAATAAGATGATTTGAGTTGACCACTGGGTTCGGATCTCGGGATGTTTCATCTGGATAATCCTAGGGTGGAATTCCATTCTCATGTATTGGGGCACCGTTTGACGTAAAAGACACTCATGGGGCACATGGATGCTTCTAGTTACTAAGTTCCCCTCCACAGCGGAGAAACAACTCGAATAGCTATTCCCGCATGTCCGATTCAAGGTCGCTGTTTTACGCGAGAGTAAACAACGGGTCACGCGAATACCCCCGGTTACTAGGCTCCCCATCATCGACACATGCGAAATCTCTAAACCACTAGTCTAATCAGGGTTGTCGTTTTACGCGAGAGTAGACAATGGGTCACATGAATACCCCCGGTTACTAGACTTCCCATCATAGAACAAAATAATATCTCGACTTTTTGGGAAAAATTGTCCGATTCTAAACTCAATTTAAGTGCCCACAAGACTTATGTTACTGGACGACTAGCTAACCGAAAAATGTAACCAAACGTATAGACGGCGATTTGAAAACACGTATGTCTCCTTTCTTATCTGCTAAGATTTCTACAAAAACGAAAAAAATTTCGGACCTAAATGAATACTCAACAGAAACAGATATCGTTGACTACAACTCAACTAATACTCAACCGTTTCTTCAGAGATAAATCAGTATCGTAACATCATTTTTACAAAAAAAGAAGCATGAAAAATTCACGAATGCAAATAATATCACGACAAGCAAGGCTAGCAACAAAAAATAATAAAAAGTAATGAAAAGTGCAACGAATAAGTACAGCAACAAAAAGTAAACCCCCCCAAACTTAGGACGTACATTGACCTCAATGTACACAAAATGTAATATGCAATAAAAGAAAAGGTCAAGTACTCCCCTACTGTCTGCTCACAAACTGATGTCGGCGTCGCCGGCGAGGAGGGTGGAGTGGCTGGCCGAACTGGTGGGATGAAAGGCCCGTCCGGGTGCATAATGTGGGCCATCCATGCAGCAAGGTGCTCTTGGTGGTAGGCATCCCTCACTGCCAAGCGCCTCGTCTCACGTCGGTTGGCCCGTCGGGCCTGCTCTCTCATCTCATCTCGGACGGCTGCGATGATGCTCTCTCTCTCCGTCTGAAGCTCCTCTCTCAGGGCAGCCAAATAGCTCTCTCTCTCTCCTCATCTCCTCTCTCCAAGCAGCCAAGTGACTCTCTCTCTCTCGTCATCTCCTCTCTCAGGAGGTCGAACATCGCCTGCAAGTGCTCTCTGTCGGGCGGCGGGCTAGACTCTGCCTGCCCATGCGTCAGGAGAAGAGGCTCGGAGGACTGCTCATGTGCCTCACCAAGTAGAAATCCTCGCCCCCGAGCGTGTGCCGGCGCTCCACCCCACTGGTCGAAGTGCGAAATGATGCGATGATCAATCGGACCCTGGGGGGCTAGCATCGGCTCGTCGTCCGACCACGTCATGCCCGACTGCCGGCATAGAGCGCAGATGAGAGAGAGGTGCTTCAGCCCTGTCTTGGCCCCTCCATGAATGCATAGAAGAATAGATCGGACCAGCAGAGGAGCCACATCGAATCTTAGCCCGGAAGTGATGGCATATAGTGTACGGGCACGAGAGAGTAAAACAGAGCGAATCTGCGAGGTAGGATCTACACGAGCGCAGATGAAATACAATCAGGCTCGCCCAAGCCGACTGAGGTGCGAGCTCTTAAAGTAGAAGGCCGAGGAACCCGGGGCCCGCATCTCCCAGATGGAGCCAGGCTGTGTGAGTGTCTCGAGCAGGGCCTCCCTCGTGAGGCCACTCATAGCTCGCGTATATGTCGTCTCATCCACCACAGGCAGCTCGAATAATATCCGTATGGCAGCCACCAAAAAATCCAATGTAATGCCTCGGACGATGACCTGCGTCCGAGTATCTGACTGCGGTATCATCTGCCCTGCTCGGATATGCTTCAGCAGAGCGCTCGCATAAAACTCTTGTACGATGGAGTTCGCCGCCGGCTCGGGAGGTGCGGCGAAACGGGCCCACCCCATCTCATCGATCATCGTCAGAAGCTCCCCGTCCTGGGGGGCTGGAGTGAATCCCCTTTCCGGAATCAAAGGTCGAGGACGAATCTTTTCATTGAATATTTTATGGATTTCCGGGTCGGAGAATTGGTGCGACTCTAACTCGGCTCGGCTCTGTGAAGTTTCCCCTCGTGTGGGGGACGAATGCGTCCTAGCCCTTGTGCTAACCTTTCTCTTTCTGGCCATGGCGAGTTCCTGGTGTGTCGGCCAATTCGTGTTATAAAGGTACCTGGGCCGTTTAACTTCCGAACGGGGGCCGCGGCACAGCTTAAGTGAGTCGCGGCCCAAAGTACAGCCTATTCAGGCTCCTTTGTTCCATCACCATGTGACGCGGCTCAGCATACGGGTGCCGTGGCTCAGAATGCTAGTGTGCCGCGGCACAGAGTACAGCGTCCTGGGCTTGTCTTTTGGCAATTGGCGTGCCTCGGCTCAGAAGCAACGTGCCGCGGCTCAGGGATCTGGTGTGCCGCGGCTCAGTAAGGTCGTGCCGCGGCACAGAGTACAGTTTGGTTTGACCCTTTTTTCTTCACTTGTGTGTGCCGCGGCTCGCTATCCTTGTGCCACGGCTCAGGTATGAATTCTTCCCTGGGGTGATTTCTGCACAAAATTTTCAGCAGAAAACATCAAGAGCATGAGAGATAAGCATATCCAAGCTAAAATGACGAAAAATAAAGATCCAAAAATGCAAGAAAACACTGAAACACAAAAATCTACAACTAATACTCGGGTTGCCTCCCGATAAGTGCTAAGTTTATAGTCTTTAGCCGGACTTTTTGGAAATCAGTTCGCTTTTCGCAAACACCATTTTAATTTCGCCCCGTCCATCGAACCGTTAATGTGTGTTTTAAATCTTTGACCATTAGTCTTTAACAATTCAGTTTTCGGTTGGGGCACCCAATGTTCTTTGCGAAAAGATTTTAACAAAAACAACTTTCCGAAGCACCCATTTTGCACATGACTTGGCGCCCGTTTGACATCCGGATTAATTTTCAACTTCACGGGCAAACTTAGAACAGAAGGAGAATTTTCCGATTGTGGATGAACGGATGTTGAAGACGACATATTCAAATGCCTAATATTTGCGACTTGTTCTTCATTCTTATTAGGCGTCGGAGCATCTGAAACGGATTCTGAACACTTCGACCGACAACTCTCCCGGTGTGCGTCCTTCGCAAAGGTATCTACACTTTGAATTTGTGAACTCTTCTCAACACTACTTGGACACGGAAAGGATTTAAACACTTGGAAAGTGACTTGCTCATCTTGAACCCGCAGAGTGAGTCTCCCTTTTTCCACGTCTATGAGAGTTCGGCCGGTAGCTAAGAATGGTCTTCCCAAAATAATTGGGATGTCTTGATCCTCCTCCATATCGAGCACAATGAAATCAGCTGGAAAGATGAACTTATCTACCTTGACTAAAACGTCTTCTATTACCCCCCTCAGGTACTTGATAGATCGATCCGCTAATTGCAGTGAGATTGTCGTCGGCTTTACTTCCCCAATGCCTAGCTTCTTAAATATAGAAAGGGACATCAGATTAATGCTAGCGCCGAGATCGCACAATGCCTTATCAAAAGAGAGGTTTCCTATGGCGCACGGTATATTGAAGCTTCCTGGATCCTTCAATTTTGGCGGCAGCTTTTTCTGTAGAATCGCACTGCACTCTTCAATCAGTGCCACTGTCTCATATTCCTCGAGCTTCCTTTTCTTAGATAGGATTTCCTTCATAAACTTCACGTAGCTCGGCATTTGTTCCAAGGCATCAGCAAATGGAATATTTATATGCAGTTTCTTGAAGACGTCAAGAAACTTGGAAAATTTCTTGTCTAATTTCTGCTTTTGCAAACGCTGTGGAAACGGGACGGGTGGCACATATGCCTTTGGATTGTCAGGAAACAGTATCGAGGGTCTCGAATTTTGTGATTCCTCATTCAACGGGTTTTTCTTCTCCTCATCCTCACTTCTCTTCTCGTTCCTCTCGGGCTGGTTACACACTTCTTTCCCGCTTCTCAAACTGATGGCATTAATACTCTCTCTGGGATTCGTTTGATCGTGCCAGCAAGGTACCCTCCGGGCGAGCTGTTAATACATTAGCAATTTGGCCCAATTGGACCTCCAAGTTGCGAATACAAGCGGAATGGTTTTGCAAGGTCGCCTCCGTGCGGGCCATGAACTGACTCGTGTTTGCTGCCAATTTCGCCATTGCTTCCTCTAGAGAAATTTTTGGAGCGGGAGGAGGTTGTTGTTGGTGCTGAGCAAACGGAGGTTGGTTTAAATTTTGTCCGTTCTGCCATGAAAAGTTAGGATGATTACGCCATCCCGGATTATAAGTGTTGGAGTACGGATTATTTTGCCGGTTCCCGTTCCCCACGAACTGGGCTTGTTCCATCGGAGGTTGCTCGAAAGGGTTTCCGACTTGGCACTCTGCGCTAGGATGAGATCCGTTGCACCAGTTGCACGATTCAATGGTAACGGGGGAAGGAGCATGTGAAAAGGCTTGAAGTTGCTGAGTTAATGCGGCGACTTGAGCTGATAATGTAGAGATTGGATCGTTATTGGAAATTTCCATAACTCGTTTCGGGTTTACTCGTTCGGATGGCCATTGATAGGCATTCGCAGCCATAGCTTCCAATAGAGAGTGTGCTTCGACCATCGTTTTTCCCATTAAGGCGCCTCCAGCGGCTGCATCAACAAGAGTGCGTGTAGAAGCACTCAATCCTTTATAAAAAGTCTGAATTTGTAGCCAGTCCGGTAAGCTGTGGTGTGGGCATCTCCTCAGTAAATCCTTGTATAGCTCCCAAGCTTCGTGAAGTGACTCCATATCAAATTGCCCGAAGGTAGTGATTTCGTTCCTCAGTCTCGCCGTCTTTGATGGTGGGAAGAATTTAGCTAGGAAGGCTTGCGCTAATTCCGCCCAAGTCGTGATAGAACCCGGCGGTAAAGAATTCAACCAAAATTTGGATTTGTCCCTCAAAGAGAAAGGGAAAAGCCGTAGACGAATAGCATCATCAGTGACACTGTTATTTATGAAGGTGTCACAAATCTCGAGAAACGACGCGATATGCGCGTTGGGGTCATCGTTCGCCAATCCACAAAACTGGCTTGCTTTCACCATCTGAATAATAGCCGGCTTGATTTCAAAGTTGTTGGCTTGGATGGTTGGACACCGAATCCCCAAAAAGTTCGCATTGATTTGCGGCATAGCATAATCGCGGAGTGCTAATGCCGGTTGAGCTGGTTGAATGGGATTATCTCCTTCGTGATTTCCCGTGTTATCGGCCATGGTGACTTTTGTTGGTAGCTCTCGTTTCTCCTTCTTGATTCTCCGAAGAGTGCGCTCGAGTTCGGTATCCAAAGGTAGTAGGCCTTCGTTACCGAATTTTCTCATGCACTAACCGGAAATTCCTGCAAGGAAAAACAAATAAATAAAATTACACAAAAATAATAAAAAATTGTTCAAACTAAGACTAGAAATACTGAAATCGATATTAGTAAAATAATCAGTCCCCGACAACGGCGCCAAAAACTTGTTGCGGATTTCATTTAACGCAAGTGCACGTTATCGTAGACAAGTAATAAAATGATGAGTAAGATATCGTTCCCACGAGGACTGAATTACTAATTATCGATTTATATGTATTCTAATTTTATTTGAACTGTCAAAATTTTAGTTGCAAGTAATTAAGGAAAATTACTAAAAACAAAGGAATAATAGAATCAATTATTCAAAGGAAGAAAATCAATTAGGGAATAAATATAGGATTGTGAATCTACCTCGGTTTATCCGAATTTACTCTCGATTATCTGAAGTTAATGATTTCCCGTTTTATTGAAGGCGAAGATTGCTAAAGTACTCTACAGCCTCTCCCGAGGTCAGTAGATTTTTCTAAAGGTGAATAACACACTCTATCCCTAGGTGAATTAATTCGACAATAGGCAAAAGGCACAGAATCTTCAAAGGCCACGTAGTTCCTATGAGTATATTCATATCTCACAAGATAAAACGGTTCTCACCAATATTTCCTCACCAACTCTCCTCTCCCGATTCGAGTTGCGTAATTAAAACAATTCAATTATAGGCCACACAATTGAAAGCATTAAAAACAATTGGGAAAACTCAACAGAAAAGGGAATTATATAGATAATCAAAAGCAAATTCGTCAAAACCTTGGTTTCATCAAAATCCTAGACCGCCCCGTGGGCTGCGGCTCACTTAATCTGTGCCGCGGCTCACGCTGTTCAGCGCCTATACCTGGGTGCAACATTTTCCTTCTGGGCCACGGCTCACTATACTTGTGCCGCAGCCCCCGGTACAGTCCACTCGGGGCTTGCTGGTCACCTGCGTGTGCCGCGGCCCGTTTTCCTTGTGCCGCGGCCCCAAGCCAAAATTTGCCATTTTCGCCTGTTTTTCATCGTTCGAGCTTCCGGACTCCAATTTCCTGCCAAACATAAAAGAATAGTGCTTTAAAGGCTCATTTAGGCAGGTTTAGCCACAAAAATGGATAAAGAATAATGATAAATAAGCGTATAAAAATACGCCTAACAGAACACGAGCAAGTCGATAGAATTTAGAAGGAGAAAAATGCAGAAGTCAAAAATAGTACGGGTATTACATTCGACCTCTTATAAAAGAAATGTCGTCCCCGCAACTCACAACAACGGAATCAAGGTAACAACACAAAAAGCAACCAACAGAAACATCTCCCATGGGCTTCTCAGAGCCGATCCTGATATCTGTGCTAAGGCGCGAACTCCGGAAGTCTCGGTAACCAATTCGCAAAACTAAAGTCTGTGTCCCTCGAGTCCACACTTGAAAAGCGTTACTGACGAGAAGGACAATTTGTACGTACATGCCCCCGGCATAATACGTTTGAAGCACCTCAGCTCGGCATACCGAAAATACAACTACTAGGTACAATGGAATATAACATCGCAAAACAACAAACCGGAGATGCCAACTCAGCACAACAAAAAATCATAACACGAAACACATATGATGATTACTATCATAAAGCAACGCACATATCAACATCACAGCAACGACGGCACCATTCGGCGATCCCAACGGCCCGAACGCTAACCAGCACATAATCACAAAACATCATGAGACAATCACACATTTACACAAACGTACAATCCCAAGCTTTAACAGCTCGCACATGTGTGATAGCACGCAAATCACCACGAAATGACAACGTTAAAGATCAACATCACACCTCTCACCGAGGGCTAATACAACAATGGTGTGGCGAACGACTCAATTCTCACACCACCAATTCAATCACAACTCGGGGGTTAACACCCTAACGACAGTGCGAACATTATACATATATTCCCGGACCGCAAACAGGAACGATAGGTCTTAAAAACGAAAACCACCTTTGAAAAAAATGATTTTGGAAACACTAGTTGATCTTGAGTATCACCTTTCAAAAAGTTGTACAAACATCGTTGTCGAGACTTTGAAAACAATCTTGCGTTTGAACAAAAATGAGGACTCTTTTCTTTTAGCAAAAACTTTCAGAAATATTCGACCCTTGGGTCTAAGCAAATGCATTTCTAAATAATTGAAAATGTCTCAAAATATTTTGGTCCCTAACTGGAATAATTTTGAAATATATTGTGGCACTAGAAAGCACCTTGAAAGTACCGCGAAAAAAATAATTCATTTTAAAAGTACGTCTTGAAATTTATTTTCTAAGATACTCAAAGTTTTCGAAAATCTATTAGTTTAGAATGACTAAAAACTCACATGTAACATCATTCACTTATATACATCACAATATACGCATCAACTCGTTCAAAACAAGACAACACCTGTCTTTTACCGGAAACAAACAGTCGAATATCATATTCAACAGGACATAAATAACGACAGCACTCCTCATATAAACGAAATATGAGAGTCACATAAACGCATCACGAAACCAAGAATATGCATAGAGACTCCATCACTTAATACATAATCATACCAGTAGCTCGCATCAGATGAGGCACAATCACAAAGAAGGAAGACTTACATCCATAGGTTGCACGAAGGTGATGATCGCCTCACGATACTAATCACGCCCAAAAAAACTCAGACGACGCGTCACGACACGACTTAGTTAGACAAAACTCGACGAGACAAAACTCAACAGACACCACTGACCCGAAAGCCTAGGTTTCCACAACTTGGATCTGATACCATTTATGTAACACCCCCAATCTGCTCAGGGATATTACACGCCGTAGAACCTTTCCTCAAGGTTCTACCAGGCTGGTAACAAAATCGAACAGCTCGACAATGCCTTTAAGGTTAAAATGACTCAGTAGACTGATTTGGTCTTTCAATAAATACATACAACTCAATCACAATACATGCCCATGCAGGGGTCGAATACAACACACTCCCGTACAACGGGGAAAGAATACCGCAGCGGAAATAAAATACAGCTAGACCAATACGACATCATACGGGTCCTCGTGTGATTAGTATCGATCCTCTTTCATCATCCTTCGTGCCGACCCTATGTTATGCTCCCAAACCTGAATGCAAATACAGACTTCCACCCCCCGATTACTCGGGGGTTAGCAAAATTCCACTATTTTGCTAGTGCAAGTACAAAGTGCAAAATACAAGTCATACAATTCAAGTTCCAAGAATAACAATAATCTGGAATCCAGAAAATATTCAAACATAGCGAAAATACTTTCCGAAGCAAGAGTTTGGGTAAAACATTCCAAAACCGAAAGATCACAATCCAAGAGAAAGCAATTTACAAAATGGTTTAATAAGCCATCGGGAGTTTTAGTGGAAAACAATTTAGGATTATCAAATCCTTCTCTTTCCAAAATCAACAAGGGTCACAGCCCAAATGTTTTGTTTTCAGAAATAGAAAACCAACAAAAATTCACAGGGTCAAAACCCACGTCACGTGTCCTCGACGGACATAAAAATCAACACAACATAATCACCCAAGATACGCGAATCTTGGTCACACAAATACAACACCAACTCGTGAATCCAGAGTGAAGTCATAGATCACATTTGTCTAGGACCGGGACGAAGCCACAAATCCCACTCGAGGCCTCCAAGGATCCTCCCGAGCTGGCCATAATCATAAAACAATTCTCGCACAGGCATCACCTAGGACCGGGACGAAGCCACAAATCCCATTCGAGGCCTCTAAGGACCCCCCGAGCTGGCCACCATCATAAAACAAATCAAGCACAGGTATCGCCTAGGACCGGGACGAAGCCACAAATCCCACTCGAGGCCTCTAAGGACCGTCCCGAGCTGGCCACCATCATAAAACAAATCAAGCACAGGTATCGCCTAGGACCGGGACGAAGCCACGAATCCCACTCGAGGCTTCTAAGGACCCTCCCGAGCTGGCCACCACCATAAAACAAATCAAGCACAGGCATCGCCTAGGACTGGGACGAAGCCACAAAATCCCACTCGAGGCCTCTAAGGACCCTCCCGAGCTGGCCACCATCATAAAACAAATCAAGCACAAGCATCGCCTAGGACCGGGATGAAGACACAAATCCCGAGGCCTCTAAGGACCCTCCCGAGCTGGCCACCATCATAAAGCAAATCAAGCACAGGCATCACCTAGAACCAGGACGAAGCCACAAATCCTACTCGAGGCCTCTAAGGACCCTCTAGAGCTGGCCACCATGAAAAAACAAATCAAGCACAGGCATCGCCTAGGACCGGGATGAAGCCACAAATCCCACTCGAGGCCTCAAAGGACCCTCCCGAGCTGGCCACCATCATAAAACAAATCAAGCACAGGCATCGCCTAGGACCGGGACGAAGCCACAAATACCACTCGAGGCCTCTAAGGACCCTCCCGAGCTAGCTAGCGAAACACATTCACACAAATAACATATCACTCCAAGGATATCCAAACAATTCACCCAGAGGCATCAAACACTTGGCAAAACGCCACGTCAAACCACAACGCGATTGAAAGAACCAATATGCGTACACACGCATTGTCAAGTGCCATATCAACACCAACCATATCCATAAGATTCACATAATCGTTTACAAAACACACCAATCACAAAATACACACGGTTTGAAAAGAGAGCCTTTAACGAGGCTAGCCGAATCTTTTGAAAGTTCATTTCAAACAAACAAACAAACATACCAAGACGATCACCAATCATCATATCCACAAAACAAGAAATGTATGGACAAGGTACTTGCCTCGAATATCTACAACGCCAAGAATCGACCGAAGTAGGTTGGCACAAACCGACTACGAACCCGCCGACTCCACCGAACGCTAACCCGCAACAATAAACTACGAACAACAATAATAACAATAAAAATGAATTCTATAGCATGACCTGAAGTCGCTGAATTTAAGGAAAAAACAACGAAAGTTCAAGGGTTTCCCCCAAAACGGCCAAGAACACGATCTGTCCCATCAAAACACGAAAATGGAATTTCCCAACCGAAATATGGATGTTCAATCCATAGGATATGTTTAACAACATTAGTTTACAACAATCGATTTATCAAAATCGGATGGAAAACGAAATCAAGAACAAAACTCCCAAAAAATCAACTCTAGGGATCGAAGAAAAAATACCTTGATCCGGCAAAGAACAATGAATTAGATGTTGTTATAATCACCTAGGATGCTCCAAAACACCCTGGAATGGAAGAAAATTAGCCCAAGTCGCGAACCCTAGTCGCCACGCCTCAGACCCGCGGAGGAAGAAGAAAAAATGAAGATTAATGACTGCTGTCCATTTTATATACTGGACAGCTTAGCGTGCGCTAATCCTACCTGATTAGCGTGCGCTATCGAAGCATCAGGACAAACGTTCTGCCAAAAATGCACAGTTAGCGTGCGCTAACCACCAAAAGTTAGTGTGCGCTAACGAAACCTCCAGACCCAGTCCAGTAGCCACTGGACTGCCTCGAACTACCAGTTAGCGTGCGCTACCAAACCTATAGCGTGTGCTAACTACTGCACCGTAGCACGCGCTAACCACCTGCCCTTAGCGTGCGCTAACGGCCTGAATCCAGCTACTGACCTCAGACCCTGCTGCTCGATAGCGTGCACTAAGGAGATCCCTTAGCATGCGCTAATGCACCCAGTCTCAAAGCTGGTTACAACAATGGACTCCTCCGATCGAAATACCAAGTTCAAGATACGCACGGAAAGCTTCAGAATAAGATCATACTAAGAACTTGAATGGTCTTACGGGAGCTCAGAACAATAGTTCTAGACGAGATTCGTAAGAATCGAACTCAAGTGCGGAAAAGTCGCTAAAACACACGGAACCCAACAAAATGACACCGAAACGAACTCGATCATCGAAAAGTGCAGAATTAAACATTCTCAGAATGACGAAATGTCAGAAGCGAGCCGTCAAAACGTACTCCCGCCGAAAAAAAAGAAAAATTACCGAAAATCGAAATTGCAGATATTACAAGAGGAGTTGACAAAAATTAGGGGTGGAATACCGTATCGTACCGATTTATTTTACTCATACCGTACACCGTACCGAAACTTTCATTATATAAATTTGCATACCGGTACCGTACCGAACCGTTCATCATACCGAGACTCGGTATACTGAGATATCGGTATGAAGCATAGCACATACCAATGCTGTACCGTTTTCGGTATAATACACGGTAATTCGGTATACCGTATACCGAAATTACTGTCATACTGTTCAGCACCGAATCCACATATACCAAAAACAAAGAAACAGAAACAGAAACATTAAATTTAAACATACAACAATAAGAAGGCATTCATTGAGCACAGAACCATGATACAGACCCCTTCTTAACAACCATATAATGGTCACTACTTATGGCATCAAAAAAAAAAAACACTTAAAAACAGTTCAGGACAAGTTCTCAGCAAACCCAACAAGTTCTCACCTGCTTCCTCTGATGACATTAATCCTCATCAAACCCAACAAGTTCTCCATACCAAATCAAAAAAAAAAATAGTTCAAGACATTTAAAAACAATTCAAGACACAACAAACATTACAAACAATTCATGTCCTGACAATAGTACGACATAACAAGCTTTTAAAAAAAATACGACAATCCAGCAAATCCACGTCTAAAATCAACAATAACATTTATTTTGAAATAAATATCTGGAAAGGCGGAGTCGGCGGAGAGCCGATCGGATTTGGAAAGGTGGAGGCAGAGAGGAGGCGACAGATCTGGAATGATCGAGAGGAGAGGAGACGTCGAGTAACCTGGCTATCAAAATATTTCAGGAAATGAAACGCCTCGATTTTTCGAAGAGGAGCTCTCGATTTTTTGAAATGAAATGGGAGGACTGAGAAGGTTGCCGCTGGAGATTAGAGAGTCAGAGGATGGCCAACGCCGATGTCTTGTGTGGAAGTCAGGAATGTCAAAATGAATGAAACCCTAAAGGCCTCTGATTCTTATTTCCTATATTGAATCATAAAATATAAAAAAAATCTGGGTCATAAGGTATTTCGGTATATACCGAAATACCGACTTTTTAAAAAATGTCATACCGATACCGAACCGAATACATACGGTATTATACCGTACCGTACCGAAAGTTACGGTATATCGAAAAATACGGTATTTTCGGTGCATTTTCGGTATGATAACGACGGTATTTTGGTTTTTCATTTTTTCCACCCCTAACAAAAATAGCTCTGAAGCATCGTTTTGCCGCAGTAGGTAAGGCATTACATTGTAATATTAAATAGACTTAATTGCCTCGAGTTACCACGTTTCACTTTGAAGTGAAAACTGCATAAGAAGAAAGATGGAAAATGCTTTGGTATTTTACAGGCTTACTTTTCGTATCTACATCTAGAGAAGGAAACTAGGATTTCCTTGTCAGTCTTAACAACGATGTCTCGATGCGAGAAACAATCTAACCACTAAATAACTGCATGAATGCTCGGTTTTTGGTTTTAACCTTATTCTAAACTCCAGAGAATCAAACACCAGAACACTGACTAAACATCGCAACAGAAGTATCCATTCTCTTTTGTTTTTCCATCACCATTCCGTCTGTATGGGGTGAATAGCTCGATACTTATCTTCATTCTCTTTTGAGGTGCATGTACATATATATTTAATGTATCACTTTCTATACTTGACATGTTTCTTGTATTATATTCTCCCAAGTCAGTAAAAAAGTCACAAATGTTTCCTTACTAGTATCTTAATTTACTATTCACTTTTTCTCCAGATGCATCACTTGAAGTGGATTAGAACAAGCAAAAAGAGAGATCAAAGCTGTGGAGCAGGAAAGAACAGACACGAAAGATTATGTTCCAAGTGGGTTCATCTTTTCCATGTCACGTTCCAAGTGTTTTTTTTCGGGGTTTACTTTCTGTCGCTATACTTATTGCTGTACTTATTCATTTGCACTGTCGTTATTTTTAGTTATCTTTTTGTTGCTAGCCTTGCTTGTCATGATTTTACTCTTATTCGTGAATTTTTCGTGCCTCTTGTTGTGTAAAACTGATGTTACGATACTGATTTCTCTCTGAAGAAATGGTTGAGTTTTAGTGAGTTGCAGTCAGCGATATCTGTTTTTGTTGAGTCTTCATTTAGGTCCGAAATTTTTTCGTTTTTGTAGAAATCTTAGCAGATAAGAAAGGAGACATACATGCGCCGCCTATACGTTTGGTTACATCTGTAACACCCCCAGAATATAACCGGGAATATTACACGCCACAGACCCTCTCCGTGAGGATCCGCCAGGCTAAACATCGAAACAACATAATACATCACATGTCGACACGGCAAAATCACGAACCATTAGACCGATTTGGTCTTTTGTCACTGTCTTAAAAATCAAAAATACATAACTCTATCCGCACTGCACCCACGCAAAGGTAAAATACTTCATAACATAGACAATATGACAGCGAAAAAGACAATACAATGGACTCCGACTAACTGAACCCAAAATTGGCCCTCGTGTGATTAGTATCATTCGTCTTTCATCATTCCTCGTACCGATCCTGTGTCTTGCTCCCGAAAACCTGCATGTACCTGGACACAATACAGATATCCACCCCCGATTACTCGGGGGTTAGCAAAACTCCACTGTTTCGCTAGTGCAAGTATAAAGTGCAAATACGAGCCATACACAACACATTCCGAGAATACAACGAAAGATTTCCCGAGATATGTTATTTGGTTAAAAAATAGTTCAAGTCTTGAAACTAGAAACGAAACAAGTAAGCACTTTGAAAACACTTCCAAATCTCGGGAGTTTTGAAAATATTTGAAATAGAAAAGTTCTAAATTTCTCGAAAGCCACTTAGGGTCACAGCCCCAAAGTTCATTTTTCCAAAAATGCAAATCCATTAACAAGACACGGGGTCCACGGCCCAACCATTTCGATCACAAAACACAGGGCCCACTACCCGATCATCCACTGCGATTCACTTACAAAGACACTTTACACATAACACATTATTCTCATGCCATTCTAGCGAAACACCAAGACCTGATATATAATGTATCTCGACCCCGAGTGCAAAGCATTGTGATACTCCGGGCATATCACAATTAATCATCAAAACATCAACATCACAGAAACCACACTTGGTAACCCGTGGCCGTACCCATTAGTATCGGCCCCCAGAGGCCCCGTCGGACCGTCCCCAGGTGGGAAACCACTTCCGCGGCCGTACCCATTAGTATTGGCCCCCAGAGGTCCCGTCGAACCGTCCCCAGATGGAAGAACATCAACACACGCACCCAAGTCCACTTCCGTGGCCGTACCCATTAGTATCGGCCCCCAGAGGCCACATGCCATCCCCAGGTGGAAGAGTAACAACTCACAGATTACAAAACCAAAACTCTCAAAGGTCAAACACACAAAATATATATATATATATATATAGTCGAGGTACCTTGCTAGAATGGCCATATTATCCAACACGTACTCACGACCCAGAACTCTATCAATTCACAAGGGAGCACAAGATCTCAACAGCACCGAACGACACAACCAATATCACAAAAACTCACATATTCATCCATAACCACGTGACTCCAAGCACATAACTTGACAAGAGAATTACACTTTACATTTACCGACGCCATAATCATACATAATGACATCACACGAAAGTAAGGTGATCATATACTCGACACTATCACACATAATCAACTAAGCATATTAATTCCCGACTCACACGGGTCACCTTTACGAAAACCATGATGGTAAATATACCGATTCTTTTGAAAAATGATTATAAATATTTATTTAGCACATATCGACACGTAGCAACCATTATATCCACAAAACACGTAATGTATGGGCAAGATACTTGCCTCGAAATCAATTTGTGAATACTCCGACGAAAGCGGCTCGGCCGAAACAGCCCCAAAACAGTCCCAACAAAGCAGACCCAAATGCGGCCGTAAAGCTTGAAACAGCCCCAAAAACCGACCACCTCAATTAAAATGGCGAAAGATGTTGGGATGTTGTTAAATCCGTACTAG
Organism: Orobanche coerulescens; assembly: GCA_033398695.1. Lineage (NCBI taxonomy): Eukaryota > Viridiplantae > Streptophyta > Magnoliopsida > Lamiales > Orobanchaceae > Orobanche > Orobanche coerulescens. Next base: position 150,798,006 of record CM065812.1, on the reverse strand, counting down.
GAACTCAAAGATATTGATGGGTGATGATATCAGGCCAAAATCCATGCTTATACGCCCTCAAGATCGTCTAGATCGCCGGAAGGAAGAAAGGGGAGGAAGAAATGACGAAAGTTGACCTCTGCAGTCTTATATATACATCAGCGGTTAGCGCACGCTAAGGTATGTGTAGCGTGCGCTAACGGCCGTAAATGCAGCCTGAACCCTCTGCCAGATCCGTTAGCGCGCGCTAATATATGTATTTAGCGTGCGCTAATTATACAGTGAGTAGTCTTTGCTATTACGACCATAACTCCTTCGTCCGGACTCCGATTGACTCGCCGTTTGAACCATTGGAAAGCTAGTTTGATGCTCTATCACATTGTAAAGTTTCAGAATTTTTAGACTTTATAAGCGCCGGTGGTGATCTTACAAAGTCGACCAAATGCACAAAAACGATACTCCTCGACAAAACAATAATTATTCAACATGCAACGAAAACTAACGGACAACACCAACGATCCAAATCGAAAACGAACACATAACAAAGCAAGACATACTATTAGCTCGACTTACGCAACGATAAGTCGAACCCGACGAACACCACAACACGGTGCATCGTGCCGTACCCAACATAGGGGAAAATCTCAAGAAATCGCCAACAGAACAAAATGAACGGCGCAATCGACAAAAATTCAAAAATAATCGGAATCGAGAATCTCGGGTATTACATTCTACCCTCCTTAAAAGAAGTTTCGTCCCGAAACTTAAAACATGAAACAATCCAGGCAGAGCAACTCTAGATGACACATGATTCCGATAACTTGAAGATCGGGAAAGACGATACGAAGGCAACCACCCCAAAACTTTGGGAAATTACAAAATGGCCCAAACGCCTGAAACATCACGATAAGAAAACGTATAACCAAACCGAACTTCACAAAACGTCTAACAAGGTTAAACGGACTTACGGGGAAATACGAACAACAATTTCGAAGGGGACTCGCAAGAATCGATCTCAAATGTGGAAAAGTCGCCAAAAAGCACGGAACTCAGCAAAACGATACCGAAACGAACTCGGATGTTAACAAGTGTAGAATGAAACATTCACGAAGGACGAAAGCGGTCGAGACGATCCGTTAAAATGGAATCCTGCCAAAAAAAGAAATTTACCGAAAATCGAAAATTGCGGATATTACATCATATCACCTTTAAAAGAGGTTTCGTCCCCGAAACCTAAACAACGAGAATGAAGTGCTGGAGTAGCAACTTTCCCGGCCATATCCTCTTGGTCCCGCATCTGATCTCCATGACTAACTATACCGCGGTCACGACCCGATCCTCTGTCCCTAGACATACTAAGCGGATTCTCACTCGATACGATGGAACAACTTCGCGAAAATAATATGCTAAAGTACCAACCCAGCACGACATAACACATAAGGTAATTGATAACAACTAAATAAGAAAATCCACGAGGTATCCTTTTAAATGATTTCATTTGGAAATCCTTGGATTCGTGCGCTATTCAAAATAAAACCTTGAAAGTATTTTTGGTACCTCAGTTTGTTTCATCAAAACGCGTAAACGACGGACTTTAACCGTCTCATTTGACATCACTTGCAAAGCGATATTTTTTTTTAAACATCATCATTATAGAGTGATTCAAGATCACGCACGATAACTGGCTCAGTATAGAAAACTTTTCTAAACCCGAGTTTGAAGTTTTAAATCGAGTAAGATTCTTTATCTTCCACAGTATATTGTTGAAAATAAAAATTATATTGATTTTTGAAAATAAAGATTTTATGATGTGAAAGATTTCTGAAATCATATACTCGGATTATTTGAAAATACAACAATACGTCAAAAATCATTTTCGAAAATCCTCTCAACACTACACAAAAATCAACGACGGTAATATTTTACAAAATGTCTACATGTACTTTAAAACAACTCTTTCAAATACCGTCGAGGTTTTATTTGAGAATCCGAGGCTGGCTCGCCAATTCTAAATAATTTTCAAAGTACGCACAGAGCCGCCGATTAATCGAATCGTCGAAACTTTATGAAATTTTCAGGGTGGCGTTTTCAAACACACACACAGCAGACATAATTTAAACAAAATCAATTATCACCTAGCGCTACAAAAAGTTCTAACACTTATTCCCACACAACAGTTGCATCACTAGACAACACACATAGAATACCGTCGAAGATAATTGACTGCAAAGCATAGACCTGACGGCTAAAAATGCGGTTCCATAGCCTTTGCCCATGCTGATTAGCGCGCGTTACAACAAAGATTAGCGTGCGTTAAACATGCCACGTTAGCGCATGTTAGCCTCGTACCAAGCCTGCGCTAACTGCTCTAATCGACAACACGATTGCAAACATATATTAGGTAATACTAGACTCGAATGTTACAAATAAGTAACCACATACGAGTCTAAATGTCATCGACTCACATAATTATAACATCTCACAAGCAACCATCAAAAGAAAATCATCCTACAAAAACGAAAATTTTACTTCTCAATAAAGAGGACTATCTCAACACATACATACCGATGGACTCAACATTCACGTTACTATTTTAATCATCAAACTGGCACCACTGCCCAACAATGAGAGTATCATCAATACACATCTTCTGACTAACATTCATGAAACCGGAAAGTTACAAATGAGAGTCACGTCTTGAGTATATTTTGTAGACCTTATTTGAGTTAAAAACTCGTGTTTTGAAAACTTATAGTATGAGATGAAACTGAAATATCGGTAGATGAAGTCTCAAAAATTTTGACCTTGAGGTCATCATACAAAAATCAAAATTTTTCCTCCCTTGGAGAACATTTTAAAAAAAAATTACGACTCCCCGAAAGCCTTTCGAAAACTTAAAATTCCAAGGTTGTTACTCTTGCAAGAAAAACAGTTCATACAAGGATACATTTAGCAGTATCACTCTTCATTCTAGCACAAAACGAGAATCGACAAATATATGTCACTTACTCACGATGCACCTTCAAATACTACTACATAACACAGAATCACACAGGCTCGTATAGCTCGTGGTACAACATGTAGTAGGGAGACTTACATCCACAGATCGCACGAAGATGATGGTTGCACCATGATACTAATCACGACCGACATCCCAGACGACGCGTCGCGACACGACATCAGTCAGACTCAATCTGACAAGACAACACCCAACAATACACGACTGGACCCGACAGCCTAGGTTTCCGCAACCTAATCTCCGATACCATAAATGTAACACCCCCAGAATCTAACCGGGAATATTACACGCCACAGACCCTCTCCGTGAGGATCCGCCAGGCTAAACATCGAAACAACATAATACATCACATGTCGACACGGCAAAATCACGAACCATTAGACTGATTTGGTCTTTTGTCACTATCTTAAAAATCAAAAATACATAACTCTATCCAGACTCGTACCCACGCAAAGGTAAAATACTTCATAACATAGACAATATGACAGCGAAAAAGACAATACAATGGACTCCGACTAACTGAACCCAAAATTGGCCTTCGTGTGATTAGTATCATTCGTCTTTCATCATTCCTCGTACCGATCCTGTGTCTTGCTCCCGAAAACCTGCATGTACCTGGACACAATACAGATATCCACCCCCCGATTACTCGGGGGTTAGCAAAACCCCACTGTTTCGCTAGTGCAAGTATAAAGTGCACATACGAGCCATACACAACACATTCCGAGAATACAACGAAAGATTTCCCGAGATATGTTATTTGGTTAAAAAATAGTTCAAGTCTTGAAACTAGAAACGAAACAAGTAAGCACTTTGAAAACACTTCCAAATCTCGGGAGTTTTGAAAATATTTGAAATAGAAAAGTTCTAAATTCCTCGAAAGCCACTTAGGGTCACAGCCCCAAAGTTCATTTTTCCAAAAATGCAAATCCATTAACAAGACACGGGGTCCACGGCCCAACCATTTCGATCACAAAACACAGGGCCCACGACCCGATCATCCACTGCGATTCACTTACAAAGACACTTTACACATAACACATTATTCTCATGCCATTCTAGCGAAACACCAAGACCTGATATATAATGTATCTCGACCCCGAGTGCAAAGCATTGTGATACTCCGAACATATCACAATTAATCATCAAAACATCAACATAAACATCACAGAAACCACACTTGGTAACCCGTGGCCGTACCCATTAGTATCGGCCCCCAGAGGCCCCGTCGGACCGTCCCCAGGTGGGAAACCACTTCCGCGGCCGTACCCATTAGTATCGGCCCCTAGAGGTCCCGTCGAACCGTCCCCAGATGGAAGAACATCAACACACGCACCCAAGTCCACTTCCGTGGCCGTACCCATTAGTATCGGCCCCCAGAGGCCACATGCCATCCCCAGGTGGAAGAGTAACAACTCACAGATTACAAAACCAAAACTCTCAAAGGTCAAACACACAAAATATATATATATATATATAGTCGAGGTACCTTGCTAGAATGGCCATATTATCCAACACGTACTCACGACCCAGAACTCTATCAATTCACAAGGGAGCACAAGATCTCAACAGCACCGAACGACACAACCAATATCACAAAAACTCACATATTCATCCATAACCACGTGACTCCAAGCACATAACTTGACAAGAGAATTACACTTTACATTTACCGACGCCATAATCATACATAATGACATCACACGAAAGTAAGGTGATCATATACTCGACACTATCACACATAATCAACTAAGCATATTAATTCCCGACTCACACGGGTCACCTTTACGAAAACCATGATGGTAAATATACCGATTCTTTTGAAAAATGATTATAAATATTTATTTAGCACATATCGACACGTAGCAACCATTATATCCACAAAACACGTAATGTATGGGCAAGATACTTGCCTCGAAATCAATTTGTGAATACTCGTGAAAGCGGCTCGGCGAAACAGCCCCAAAGCAGTCCAAACAGCCGGCCGAAAGCAGACCCAAGCGGCCAATAAAACGACCCCAAGCGGCGAAAGCACCCAAACCGACCACCTCAATTAAACTGGCGAAAGATGTTGGGATGTTGTTAAATCCGTACTAGGAACTCAAAGATATTGATGGGTGATGATATCAGGCCAAAATCCATGCTTATACGCCCTCAAGATCGTCTAGATCGCCGGAAGGAAGAAAGGGGAGGAAGAAATGACGAAAGTTGACCTCTGCAGTCTTATATATCACATCAGCTAGCGCACGCTAAGGTATGTGTAGCGTGCGCTAACGGCTGTAAATGCAGCCCGAGAACCTCTGCCAGATCCGTTAGCGCGCGCTAATATATGTATTTAGCGTGCGCTAATTATACAGTGAGTAGTCTTTGCTATTACGACCATAACTCCTTCGTCCGGACTCCGATTGACTCGCCGTTTGAACCATTGGAAAGCTAGTTTGATGCTCTATCACATTGTAATGTTTCAGAATTTTTAGACTTTATAAGCGCCGGTGGTGATCTTACAAAGTCGACCAAATGCACAAAAACGATACTCCTCGACAAAACAATAATTATTCAACATGCAACGAAAACTAACGGACAACACCAACGATCCAAATCGAAAACGAACACATAACAAAGCAAGACATACTATTAGCTCGACTTACGCAACGATAAGTCGAACCCGACGAAAACCAAAACACGGTGCATCGTGCCGTACCCAACATAGGGGAAAATCTCAAGAAATCGCCAACAGAACAAAATGAACGGCGCAATCGACAAAAATTCAAAAATAATCGGAACCGAGAATCTCGGGTATTACAACATCTTTCCCAATAGCTAGTCGTCCAGTAACATAAGTTGTGTTGGCACCTAATTTGAGTTTAGAGTCGGACAATTTTTTCCCAAAAGTCGTGATATTATTTGTTCTATGACGGGAAGTCTAGTAACCGGGGGTATTCGCGTGACCCGTTGTTTACTCTCGTGTAAAACGACGATCCTGATTAGACTAGTGGTTTAGAGATTTCGCATGTGCTGAGGATGGGGAGCCTAGTAACCGGGGGTATTCGCGTGACCCGTTGTTTACTCTCGCGTAAAACAGCGACCTTGAATCGGACATGCGGGAATAGCTATTCGAGTTGTTTCTCCGCTGTGGAGTGGAACTTAGTAACTAGAAGCATCCATGTGCCCCATGAGTGTCTTTTACGTCAAATGGTTCCCCAACAAATGAGAATGGAATTCCACCCTAGGATTATCCCGATGAAACATCCCGAGATCCGAACCTAGTGGTCAACTCAAATCAATTTATTGATCATATATAAGGGAACGCTGCCCGAGGGTTATTTTTAATGAAACTCTTGGAATTTTTGCCACTAGACTGTGGAACTGGGCGAGTTAGCTTGTTTATTTTAACCTTTCATATTGACGGTTGATTAAATTCACGCTTGTTAATCTTTGAGCTCGATTTTCTTCTTGAGCAATTGATTAGGACTAAAATTAGTTACTTTGTGGAATCAGTGTCCTGGATATGACTCACTATTGCGATACTTGTACTATTCTTTGAGATTTTCAGTGTAGTATTGATTAGGTTGAGCACTATGAGTGCACGATTATTCACGATATTCTTTTGTTGAAATTGATTATTTTTTTTTGCTTGAGGACAAGCAAAGGCTCAAGTTTGGGGGTATTTGTTAGGCGTATTTTTATAGGCTTATTTATCATTATTTTGTATTATTTTGGCGAGTAAATTTGCATAAATGAGCCAAGAGAGGATCCACATCAAATCGCAGCCCGGAGGTGATAGCATATAATGTACGGGCTCGAGAGAGAAAAACAGATCAGATCTGCGAGGTGGGGTCTATACGAGCGCAGATAAAATACATCCAGGCACGCCCGAACCGGCTGAGGCGCGAGCTCTTAAAGTAGAAGGTGGAAGAAGCCGGGGCGCGCCTCTCCCAGTCGAGTCGGGCTGTGCAAGAGTCTCAAGCAGAGCCTCCTTCGTGAGGCTATCCATAACTCGCGCATAAGCCGTCTCATCAACCACCGGCAGCTCAAATAACCTCCGAATAGCAGCTACAGAAAAATCCACCATAATGCCTCGGACTACGACCTGAGTCCGAGTGTCTAACTGCTGTAACATCTCCCCCGCCCGAATGTGCTTCAACAAGGCGCCCGAATGTGCTTCAACAAACTGCCGGCTCAGGAGGTGCAGCAAAACGGGCCCACCCCATCTCGTCGATCATGGTCAGAAGCTCCCCGTCTTGGGGGGCTGGGGTGAATCCCCTCTCTGGGATCAGAGGTCGAGGGCGAATCTTCTCGTTGAACATTTTATGGATCTCCGGGTCAGAAAATTGGTACGCCTCCGACTCGGCTCGACTATGAGAAGTTTCCCCTCGTGTGGGAGGCGACTGAGTCCTGGCCCTTTTGCTGAGCTTCTTGGTTCTAGCCATAGCGAGTCCTGAAAGAAAATAAACACCAGAGTTTACTTACTTAAGCAATAATGAGAATAACATTACTCGGCTAAGGATATCCAAAACTTGAATCAAGAATTTAACGAGCTAGCACCGCCGTGAGAGAAAAATAAAATTGAGATTTAACATGTAACATTGACGTTGGTTGGGGTACGCTGTAATTCCAGACGAATTCGTTGTACATAGTTCAAAACATTGACTTAACATTCATCAAAAACTTCATTCAGGCATTTCATCAAACACCTTGAGTGCATCCTTTTAATTGAAGAACAAATATGACTATATCTTCATTAAATCCCCAAAAACAACAACACGAATCGAGTATCATGACAAACATAATCCATTCGTTCATAATCGAAAGATAATCATCAATAATCAATCAAAATCATCATATTCTCAACTCAACTTGATAGAACTTTTGAAAAAAGGAAAAAAAACATAATCAACCATCAAATGAATAACAAAACTTCACCTTTCAATTCATAGGGAAATTAAGAGTAGGAATTCAGAGTTACCTTGCTTAGTTCTTGAAGAGTGCAAGAAGAATGCAAGAAGATGAAAAAAAAAAATTGGCCGATCGCTTGTGCAGAGAAGAGGGGAAGGAGGTACCTGAGTGTCAGCCGAGTTCATTTTATAAGGATACCTGGGCTGTTCAAATTCCGAACGGTGGGCCGCGGCACAGCTTAAGTGAGTCGCGGCCCAGAGTACAGTCCGCCTGGTCTTCTTAGTTCCATCGCCATGTGTCGCGGCTCAGCACTCGGGTGCCGCGGCTCAGAGTGTTGATGTGCCGCGACTGACTTGGTTTGTGCCGCGGCACAGAGTACAGCATCCTGGGCTCTTCATCTGGCAATTGGTGTGCTGCGGCTTAGCATCAACATGCCGCGGCTCAGGAATCAAGTGCGTCGCGGCTCAGTAGGGTTGTGCCACGGCACATAGTACAAAGTGTTTAGCCTTCTGGTTCGATTTGTGTGTGACGCGGCTCACAAGCCTTGTGCCGCTGCTCAGGCATAAATTTTTCCCCTCGGACTTTTTCTGCACAGAATTTTAAAAGGAACACGTCAAGAACGAGAGGGATAAGCAAATCAAAGCAAAAATGATGAAAAATAAATGTTCAAAAATGCAAGAAAATACTGAAACATAAAAATCTACTACTAAAACTCGGGTTGCCTCCCGAGAAGCGCTAAGTTTATAGTCTTTAGCCGGACCTATTGAAAATCAGTTCGCTTTTCGCAAACTCCATTTGAACTCCGCCCCGTCCATCGAACCGTTAATGTGTGTTTTAAAATTTTGACCATTGGTCATTAACGATCCGATTTTTGGTTCGGACACCCAATGTTGTTTGCGAAAAGGTTTTGACACAAACAACTTTCCGAAACACCCGTTTTTCTCATGATTTGGCCTCCATTTTACGTCCGGCTTATTCTCCTCTCTCAAGAACGAACTTATGACAGCATCAGGATTTTTTATTGGTGGATGCACGGTTGATGATGACGGCATGTCCACAAGCTTGAGATATGCGACTCATTCTATATTTTTTTTAGAATTCAGACCATCTGAAATGGATTCTGAGTTTTTCGACCGACGATTCTTTCGGTGTGTGTCTTTCGCAATGGTATCCACAGTTTCAATTTTCGAGCTCTTCTCAACACCACCTGGACATGGAAAAGATTTAAACACTTGGAACGTGACATGCTCGTCTTGAACCCTTAGAGTTAGTTCCCCTTTTTCCACATCGATTAACGTTCGGCCGGTTGCCAAAAATGGTCTTACCAAAATGATTGGGATGTCTTGATCCTCCTCCATGTCAAGCACAATGAAATCGGCCGGAAAGATGAACTTATCAACCTTTACTAAAACGTCCTCTATCACTCCCCTTGGATATTTGATCGATCTATCGGCCAATTGCAAAGATACAGTCGTCGGTTTCGCCTCTCCAATTCCAAGCTTCTTGAAAATAGACAGAGGCATGAGATTAACACTAGCGCCGAGATCGCACAATGCCCTTTCAATATCTTGCTAGCATGATCATCTTATTCTTTAGAACCCGAATATAAGGCTGGAGATAGAATTAACATACCTTAATATGACACAATCACTGAACCCAAAAGGTAGAATCTGACTCCGGTTGGTTATATGCCACTCCAAGGTGCTACTTCTCTTCAATGCTCAATCACAAGAAATATCCAATGTCCAATGATCAAGTGGATGTGTTATAAGTGTGTCTAAGGGAGATGATATGCTCTCTGGTCTCTCAAGAACGAAGGATGCCCGAAAGAAATGAGAAGAAAATGGAGTGCTGGCCCATATATAAACTTTCTGTACACTAGCAGATTAGCGCACGCTATCATACATCCTTAGCGCGCGCTAATAAGAGTTGACTCCAAAACTGTCCAGGTTCATCCACGGGAATCTTATCCGGTCCTACGTCCGGCTGGCGCATGTGTTAGCCGCCCAGATCAATAATTGATGGCCTAGCGCACGCAATTCTTCATTTGTAGCGTGCACTAGTAGTAGCCGATAGCGCGCGTTAAGTTACATGCTTAGCGTGCGCTATCACGAGTTTGCATGAGAAATTTCGCATGATGATATACTTATGTACAAAGATACCAATGCGAGAAATATCATACTCCAATTATCGATATCACAAATCCGAATAATACGGGGTTCGAATACAGATGAAATACACAAAAATAAATCCAGATATTACATACTCTCCTACTAAAAAGGAGTTTCGTCCCGAAACTCAAGACGAAAATAAGTCTGGATATCTGGACTTCATGCTATCTTCCGTTTCCCAAGTGGCTTCTTCCACTCCGTGGCGTGACCACTGAACTTTGACCAAAGCGATTGGTTTGTTTCTCAACTGCTTAACTCGACTCTCGAGTATCCTGACTGGTCTTTCTTGAAATGTCCCATCCTGAGCGACTTCGATCTCCCCGAAATCAATGACATGACTAGGATCCGGTATATATCTCCGTAACTGGGATACGTGGAACACGTTATGAACATGGCTCAACGACGGCGGCAATTCCAATCTGTATGCCAACTCTCCAACTCTCTCAAGGATCTCGAATGGTCCGATATATCTCGGACTCAGCTTTCCTTTCCTTCCAAAACGAAAGATTCCCCAAGTAGGAGAAACCTTTAAAAGTACGTGGTCTCCAGTACTGAACTCCAAAGGGCGACAACGTACGTCTGCATAAGATTTCTGTCTGCTCTGGGCGGTCAACAGCCTTTCACGAATCAAGGCTATCTTCTCTCGAGTCTGTACGATCAACTCTGGTTCTGTCCCGATCAAGTCTGGTGAATCGTCCCAACATAGGGGCGATATGCATCTCCTCCCGTATAATGCCTCAAATGGTGCCATCTTAATGGAAGCATGCCAACTATTGTTGTAGGTAAATTCAATCAACGGTAGATGAACTTCCCAATCAGTTGACCAATCTAAGGCACAAGCCCTCAGCATATCTTCCACCGTTTGAATAGTCCTCTCAGATTGTCCATCAGTCTGCGGGTGATAAGCTGTGTTGAAGTTCAATTCGGTCCCCAAGGCCTTATGAACTGCTTTCAAAAAGTGAGACACAAAACGGCCGTCTCGATCAGAAACAATGGTCTTCGGCGTACCATGCAATCGAACTATCTCCAAAATAAATACTCGTGCCAACCTCTCTAGTCCCCACGTGTCCTTAATGCCTAGAAAATGAGCTGATTTGATTAAACGATCAACTATCACCCAAATCATGTTCATTCCTGTCTTGGTTCTCGGCATATTAGTAATAAAGTCCATCGATATATCCTCCCACTTCCATTCAGGAATTGGGAGTGGCTTCAACATCCCGACGGGTTGTTGATGCTCGATCTTAACCTGCTGACAAGTCAAACATTTCGAAACATAGTCCGCTACATCTTTCTTCATGTTACCCCACCAGAAATTCTGCTTCAAGTCCTTATACATCTTACTGGTGCCCAGGTGGATAGAATAGGGCGAACTGTGAGCTTCCTTCATAATCGTCTGTTTCAGAACATCGACATCGGGAACGCAGAGTCGGTTCTGAAATCTCAAAACTCCATCATCATGAATTACGAATCTGGGGGCCTTCCCCTTGATCACTTCATCATGTAACTGAATCATCAGAGGATCATCTGTCTGCATAGATTTGATTTCTTCGGTTAATGATGAAGTTATTTCCATCATGCACAGTTGCCCTTGGACTCTTTGTAAACATACTTCAATTCCTTCTCGAATCGTCTCTCGTTGAAGGCTAAGTTGGGAGGTCAGAGTCTCCAGCATCTGAATAGAAACAGGCTTGAGGCTAAGTGCATCTGCCACTACATTCGCTTTGCCTGGATGATACAAAATCTCCAAGTCATAGTCCTTAATCAGCTCTAACCATCTTCTTTGCTGCATTTTCAACTCTTTCTGACTGAAGATGTATTTGAGACTCTTGTGATCCGTAAAGATCTGACAGTGAGTCCCGTACAGGTAATGTCTCCAGATCTTCAAAGCAAAAACTACTGCTGCTAGCTCCAAATCATGTGTTGGGTAATTCACTTCATAAGGTTTCAGCTGTTGTGACGCATAAGCGATCACCTTATCATTCTGCATCAATACGCATCCGAGTCCTTGGTTCGAAGCATCACTGTAAACTATAATTCCTTCAGTTCCATGTGGGAGTGATAAAATCGGTGTCGTCGTCAATCTCTTCTTCAATTCATCAAAGCTAATCTGACACAACTCGTTCCACTCAAACTTTTGTGTTTTCTGCAGTAGTCGAGTAAGTGGGCGGGAAATTTTGGAAAACCCTTCCACGAACCGACGATAATACCCAGCAAGTCCTAAGAAACTTCGGACTTCTTTCACGTTCTTTGGAGGCTTCCAATCCATAACCGCTTCAATCTTCTGAGGATCTACTCGGACTTCTTCAGCTGATACCACATGACCGAGGAACGTTACTTCCTTTATCCAGAATTCGCACTTAGAGAGTTTGGCGTACAGTTGCTCGGTTCTCAAAAGTTCTAATACAATCTACAAATGTTGTGCATGCTCTTCCGGGCTCTTAGAATACACCAGAATGTCATCAATGAACACGACCACAAATTTATCCAAATATTCGATGAACACTCGGTTCATCAATTGCATGAATACAGCAGGTACATTAGTGAGACCAAACGGCATCACTACAAACTCATAGTGTCCGTAACGAGTTCTGAATGCTGATTTCGGAACATCAGATTCCTTAATCCTCAGTTGATGATATCCTGATCTCAGATCGATTTTAGAAAATATTGTTGCGCCTTGCAACTGGTCAAACAAATCATCAATCCGTGGCAACGGATATTTGTTCTTAATCGTCATCTTGTTCAGCTCTCGATTGTCAATACACAGTCGAAGCGATCCATCCTTCTTTCGGACAAAGAGAACTGGCGCTCCCCAGGGCGAAACGCTTGTCTGAATATAACCTTTGTCCAGTAATTCCTCCAGTTGCTTTTTCAGTTCATACATATCAGTAGGTGCTATACGATACGGCGCCTTAGAAATTGGGGTAGCTTCGGGTTCCAGCTCAATAGTAAATTCTACATCCCGTCGTGGAGGTAGTCCAGGTAACTCGTCAGGAAATACATCTGGAAATTCGTTCACAACAGGAATGGATGAAAGTTCCACAATTTCGTCTTCCTTCTTCATTGCATAGCACCAGTATCCGGTACAGCCCTGTTTCAACAATTTGACAGCTTTCATCGCCTTGATCAACTTTCCTGAGCTTCCTGGTTTCCATCCTTCAAACAATATTTCGGAACCATCGTCAGTGATCAGCGAGATATTCCTCCTTCGGTAGTTTAAAATAGCTCCATATCGATTAAGCCAATCGTCTCCTAGTATCAGGTCGTCTCCTTGCATTTCTATTACAATCAGATTTGAGAGCCACTCTCTGCCTCCAAATGATACGGGGAAATATCTAGTTTCTAAATTCCCGACAATCCTCTCTCCACTCGGTAAACCAACAACATAAGGTTCACAAGTATGAAAACCAGAAATATTCAAACGATTTACACAAGATAAGGATATAAATGAATGCGTAGCTCCTGTATCGAATAAAATGCTAACTGGCTGGGAAAGGATCTGAACGGTACCTGATGCGACAGCAGCATCCTGATCATCTGTTCTCCTCATCTCGTACAGACGTGGGGGAATAGACCCAGCACTCGATGTGCCTTTTCGGTCCCACTGTCCTCTGCCTCGCCCGCGGCCAAAATTCTGAGGCATTTGAACACTTTGCTGCGTCTGTTGGATACTGGCTTCCTTCTGGACTGGCTGTGGTGTACGGGCTATAAAAGACGTTGCAGCCTCTTCACAGAACACCGCACGATGTCCCTCTCGACCACAATCAAAACAAGTCATGGCAGGTAGAGGCAATTCCGTCGACAGTGCCCCGTCTGGGCGCAGTTAAAGCATTTCCTGGTGACATCAGTCATGGTTGATGTTGCTCCGAAGTTCTTTCCGCTCCTAACTGGGTGCGGAGGTTTCTTGAAAGAATGAAAGGATGACTGGGCCTTGCGGGTCCCACTGCTCTTGTGCTCTGTAAAAGTACCAGAGACTTTCTGCTTCTTGGATTCCATAAATTTCTCCATTGCTGCTTCCTTGATTTCGTACGCCAATGCTTTATCCTGGTATTGGCGGAGAGTGGTACATTCAAAACCGGACATGTACCTCTGGATTTCTGGTTTCATTCTCATGTCATAATGGATCATCATTTCAGAATCTATTCTGACTAGATGTCGAACATGTAATATCCGAAAATTCTACTACTGTTATTTAACATTATTTTATCCGAGTTATGTTGTACAGTGTGGTATCTGTACAGTATGGATAAAATAAATGAAGGACTGAGACATCTGTATTGGTACAATTATCGTACTTGGTTGACAATTACATTTAAGAAGTATATGTATTCAGTATGCCGTATGTTCGTATTCTGTATGTTGAGACGTTGGACAAGAATAGCTGAAAATGGCTAAGTATAGCCTTATTAGCGCACGCTGATATTCATGCATAACGCACGCTATCGTGCAGGATTAGCGCACGCTACGTTTATAGGTTAGCGTACGCTAGTGCGCATGGTCGGAAGGAATCTGCGTGTGGACCCGCTTTCGCGCACGTTCTGATAAGTCAACGGATGTTGTAATGTAGTGTTAGCGCACGCTAATGCATGTTGATTAGCGCACGCTAACTGTATATTGGACAAAAAGGAATCTTATCCTAGTCAGAGCTGTCGGCGTGTGGACCCGTGTTCGGAGCATACAGACAAACGAGTCAACTGATGTTAGCGCACGCTAAATGCAAGGACTTGCGTACGCTAGAGAGTGTAAATTACGTACGCTAATGCATGGGCATTACGTACGTAAGCTCATGTACGAAGCGAGACAGTAGTCTCTGGACTATAATAGCGCACGCTAACAAAGGTCAGTTAGCGCACGCTAAAGCCTTAGCGCACGCTAAACATGAGATGTTAGCGCACGCTAGTAATGCAGTCTATAGAAGGGACAGACGGGTATTATGAAGCATTTCGTCCATTCTTTCACTTTCAATCGATATAGAGAGCTTTGGGAGGTTCTTGAGGTTCCCAAGCACGGTGAGGTGGTGATCTTTAACAAGATTAAAGATGGAAATCATGGATTAAAGCTTTGTTCTTGAAATCATTGGTGATTCTTGGAAATGGATTCAACCTTGGAAATCAATCCATTCCTTCATAAAGGTAATCACTCTTCATCTTTGGATTTCGTTTTCGATTGAATGTTGATGATTATTACATAAACAAGTTTGACAAGCATGATTATGAGATGGATTACCGGAGTATGATGATATTAATATGATTCTTGTGATTTAGATTGTGTCGTTCGTTTTCTTGAGATAAGTGGATTAATCCTTCTCCTCAGTTTCGGATGTTGATGTTATTGTAGATGATTACTCTTTGTAATGGAAGATTAAGGATGTGTGGTTACGTGCTTGACGTTTCGTGTATTAATATTAAGGAAGATGATATATGGATATAGAACTTGGATTATAAGTTGGATGATTGTTTATATGTTAAAGGATATCGGATTTCGTTGTTTTGATAGCTTTGAACATGATTCAGAATCACTTCGTGTTCTTGAAATCGCCATAAGTTGATCGGTATCTGAAAAACATGCATCTGTCCAGCTTTAGCGCACGCTACGTTTTCTGCCTAGCGCTAATGGGAGCAACTTAGCGCACGCTTCGTTAGGTGATTAACGTGCGCTAAGAAGCCGAGAAAGTGCGATATTTTCGTGTTGTGGTTGTAAATTCGTCTTTGGTTTGAGTAGGATTGATTCGACTAGTGTTTAATCGAGATATTGTCGAGCCGTTGGGTTTGTGAATTGGTTTTATCGATTGTTGATTGTTATCAAACTTGTTGTCTATCGATTACTGTAATAGGTTTAGAATATTGATCGGTGATTACAACCGTGTGTTGCGGTCGAGCTCGAGTATGTTCGTGAATTGCTTTGGTCGGGACCGAGGGACTTGTAGATGATGGCAATGGAATTGGTAATGACTTCATCGGTATCGAGGCAAGTTATTACTTGCTCGGTTGTAATATTTAATAAATGGTTTGATTTCATTCGTTTATAATTCGTATAGCAATGTTTATAATCGTAATCACAAGGGATTTGGGATTATAGGTTGTATTCGAGTTTTGGGAATTTAATCATAAGGTATAGGATTCACATTTATTGTTGGTATACTTGGTATCGAAGATATGTTGTTGTATAGACGAAGACGTGAATTATCTACCATTCGTGACATTTTGGATCGTCGAATATTCGAATAATGGTTCGTGATGGTTTGGACATCGAGATTGCTCTCGAAGGACTCGGAGCAAGTACTCTAATCATTTTTGTCATTTGTGTCGATCATGTCGTGATACATTCGTGTATCGTTGTTGTCATGCATTTGTGCATTGTTGTTGTCGTACATTGTGTCTTGTTGTTTTGTGCGATTGTGCATTGTTGTCATATGTCCACCATGCTTTGATCCGACGGAATCATCATGGGAATCTATAGTGTGTGCGCTGGATCGTTGGACATGTAATGCCACCATGCTTTGGTCCGACGGGATCATCATGGGAATCTATAGTTTGTGTGCTTTGGATCGATGGATTACCATATGTATTGTTGTTGTGCATATGTATATTATGGGTTTGCCATAAGTATACATTGTTATTGTGTTGTGAGCATTTTGACGTTGTCATATGAGTATGCATTTGTAGGTCTTGTGTTAGGACCATGTTCGTATGATGTGTTGATCTGATCTCGGATTAGACTGACGCGATGGTAATGGTATTTCGTATCTTGAGGTATGTTCCGTATATCCTTGGTACTTGTCTTTGATGGACAATCGATTATCGTATTGGAATTGTCGATGTTATCCGATGGATTGAATTGGCCAGAGTTGGTATAATTTCCGTATCGCGAGTTATGATAATGTTTTTGAGAACCTTGGGTATTGTTGAGATACCGTACAGATATTTTGGTATTATCCCATGGTGATGTTAAGGATACGAATTGTGGATTTTCGTAAAGTTAAGACGGTAAGATTACATTGGTCGTATTCTCACTTAGTTTTTTCCATTGATATGTAATTATTGACGTGATGTGATGGTTATCATTGTTGGATATTATGGCTGACCCCGTCGTGGGCTTTCTTTTTAGGTTCTTGGATTATCAAGCTTGTAGCGGTCGTGGAGAGATGAGCTTCCCGGAGGATACTGGCTAGAACATGTATTTTTGTTTTGAGCTTCTGTTCAGTTGTTGTATTCCGCTGCTAGGGTATTTTAATCGTTTGTCTTTTTCCGCTGCGTGAGTATTTTTTTTAAAATGGTCTTTTGGTATTTGGTAACTTAGGTTACCTTGGCGATCGTTCTCTAAATCTATTCTGTCGGTACGTGTAAGCGATAGCTTAAAGTATGTTCTTAAACTGTTGAGTCTTGGCAATTCGGGCCTTGTGGTTTCAAATGAGTTTTTACGACGGTTTGATAAACGAGTTTTATAAATCTTCGAATGGTTTTAATAGATAATACCGTCGTTAGCCTCTTGGGCGTTTTGTAAATGTTTGCGAAAATTTCCTTCAGCCTTGTGGGTTCCATCTCGGGGCCCACGGCGCTGTAATATTCCCGGTTGGATCTGGGGGTGTTACAGAACAAATGCCAGCTGTTGGTTAAACGTCTTAATTGCCTGAGATACTGGCACATCTGAAGGCTGAGCGGAGAAAAACTCCCGAACCTTGGCTTCTCTCACAGGACGAGGGCAGTACTGAGCTTCCATCATTAATTTAAACTCTGTCCAATCAGCATCATGGTCTACAGGCCGGATGGCTTCCCACCATTCGGACGCTTCCCCTATCAGAAAGTATTGAGCGATAGAGGCTCTCCGGTCGTCTGGGCAGTTAATTCCGGCAAAGATTTTCTCCAGTTCTTTCAACCAATGGTCCGAGGTGGGAGTCTCAGAAATACCACTGAATTTGGGTGGTTGCATCTTCGCCACCTCTTGCAACCATCGGTTACCTCGATTTCCCATATCTGGGATCCCTTGCTGCCTATCTCTCTGCTGTAATCCCACCGCCACCTGCATTCGGTCCACGACCTGAGCGAACTGAGTCATCTGGTTCACCACCTGACGAAGGATCTCTGGTACAGCAGGTTCCAGTTCGTTATTGATAGATCTATGTGGCTCGCCTGAACTGTGGCTGGCCTGATTAGAAGGCGAAGCTTCTCTTTCGGCATTCCTTCGTCCGCGTCCGTGACCGCGACCACGACCGCGACCACGTCCACGTCCGCCTCTCAACATACTGTAAGCATAAATACTTAATATACATGAAACAATATCGTTCAAGTGCTCAAGTACAAGGAAATATAACATGTAAAGGACGAGATAGAGTTTAGGAACTTACAAACACCGTCCGCACGAAGACATAGGCAGTACAGTGATGTTATTCGCGGCCGGTTACCTCAAAAGACATATATGCCCCCTATTTTAACCCAATGGCCAAGATATCCATAATCTTGGCTCCGATACCATATTCTGTAACACCCCCGATATATTCAGGAATATTACAGCGCCGTAAATCCTTTACATAAGAATTTACAAGGCTGAATAAATAAAACGACAATAATAAATACCAACTAGTGAAATCACTTGAAATAAAATACGAAAGTTCTGGTTCAATACCGAAAGTACAAGTGTTCAAATGGAGAATATTAATACATCACTGAAATCCAAAATATCACAAATTACGACGCACTCGAGTACTTATTAAATAACCAACAACATATAATAAACCCGACCGGAACATCACTCTGCACCCTCGTCGTCACGCAGCTCTAGTGGTTGTTTCCCTGCTCTCCTGGATCCTGAACATAAACAAAATGTTCACCCCCGAAGGGGTTAGCACAACGATGCTAGTACAAGTACCACAACATATTATTCAACATCTCACGAAGAATAATAACGTAAATGACAAAATACCAACGAGTCTTCTCCTGCGAGAAACTCAAAAATAACATACACAACTGATAATCACAACATGACTTCATAACATACACATGGTAATTCCGACGATCCAGCGTTCACTACCTAGAACCCACGATGATCCCGTCAGACCAACCCGTGGTGGAAAAACCCATCCGATGATCCAGCGCACGCTAGCATAGATCCCCCGATGATCCCGTCGGACCAACACGAAGTGGACATACAACAACGACATATATGCACGACAATATGTATAACATCAATACGTAAAACAAATAAGGTACTTGCCTCGATTCGAAGACAAGAACAATACTTCCACGAAAACGAAACACTTGAAGGTCGCCCCTTCAATCAATCACGTAACAAGCTCGAACCTTAACAAAAGAAATAACATAGAATTTATCTCACGTCGTACGAATGTCTACCAATTCAATTTATGGCCGAAAGTTCATAAAACGCAATCTGCCTGATCTTCTTAGCGTACGCTAAGTATTATACGTAGCGTGCGTTAAGTCTGTTCATTAGCGCACGCTAACAATGAAGCCTAGCGTACGCTAACTACGTACGGTCAGTACCTCTCTGATCAGCCGACTGACTTGCCTGATGGCCTAACGTACGTTACGTACCAAACGTAGCGTACGTTAACTCATGCTTGATAGCGCACGTTAATCTACATAGCTTAGCGTGCGCTAACTGTGCATGGCAGTTCACTACTGGGCAGCAGACTAGTTCTAACGGTGATGAAACTCATGAAATCTTTAGTGATAATACATGTCATCTCCATCAAAATCATGCTCATACGGTTTATGAATGATCTTTCGGATAACCATAACTTCGAATTCAAGAATACGTATTATCATCACAACACCACAATCCATCTTGGTTACAATTCTCATGCGAAGTTTGGTGTTCTTAAGGTCGATGCACTAGATTTCAAATATCATCATTACATCTTAATTTAACAATGGAGATAAACTAACAATTCCAGTTTATAAGAAAGGATGCAATCTAAGATGATTCTTTCTTAAGTCCTTATAACCAAAAGTGATATCATCTCCAAGTTTTGTGATCAATAAAACAACATAATTCATACGGATAATCATCTTCAGAATGTTCCTCTCAACATTTGTCGTACTAAGGTTTCAACTACGAGGTTCCAATGACAATATCATAAGCATAAACATTCCAATTTTCTAAACATGATGTTTGTTGAATAATTCACCAAACGAACTCAATATCTTGCTAGCATGATCATCTTATTCTTTAGAACCTGAATATAAGGCTGGAGATAGAATTAACATACCTTAATATGACGAAATCACTGAACCCCAAAGGTAGAATCTGACTCCGGTTGGTTATATGCCACTCCAAGGTGCTACTTCTCTTCAATGCTCAATCACAAGAAATATCCAATGTCCAATGATCAAGTGGATGTGTTATAAGTGTGTCTAAGGAAGATGATATGCTCTCTGGTCTCTCAAGAACGAAGGATGCCCGAAAGAAATGAGAAGAAAATGGAGTGTTGGCCCATGTATAAACTTTCTCTACACTAGCAGATTAGCGCACGCTATAATACATCCTTAGCGCGCGCTAATAAGAGTTGACTCCAAAACTGTCCAGGTTCATCCGCGGGAATCTTATTCGGTCCTACGTCCGGCTGGCGCATGTGTTAGCTGCCCAGCTCAATAATTGATGGCCTAGCACATGCAATTCTTCATTTGTAGCGTGCGCTAGTAGTAGCCGATAGCGCATGTTAAGTTACATGCTTAGCGTGCGCTATCACGAGTTTGCATGAGAAATTTCACATGATGATATACTTATGTACAAAGATACCAGTGTGAGAAATATCATACTCCAATTATCGATATCACAAATCCGAATAATACGGGGTTCGAATACAGATGAAATACACAAAAATAAATCCGGATATTACAAACATAGCGTGCGCTAAGTTACTCTCGTTAGCGTGTGCTATCCAGTAGGCTTAGCGTGCGCTAATGCTATACAGAGGCATACGTTCCAAGCATCGACTAACACTTGCGACTACAAATCCAAATGAAAAGGAGATCATACTCCAAGATTAACAATAACTTTTCCAAATTCAATCTCATCACCATACTCGAAATCATACTCGTGTTCTTATACGAATATTATATCAAAACACATATCTTAGCTCTAGATACGAATACACCAACACCTCCTATACATAATCATCCTATCATATCGTTCTTAATATGGGATACAACCTCATATCATGATCAACATAATTTAGAAATCCATCTTTCATCGGTTTAAACGAAACACAATTCTTAAAGTATGGAGAAATCTTAGTTAACATCCGAAAACTCTTATCATAACTTCATTAATCTTCATATAATATCATCACATGATTATCTAACATGTTCCTCACATGTAATCATCCTTAAGAACGAACCACTAACAAGGGATACGAAATTTACCTGGATTAGACGACCCAAGAAGAAGAACACTCGAACTCCATTCCAAGAATCATGAATAACTTGAAGAATAAGGCTTTAATCTATGTTCTCCATCTTAATCTTGTTAAACATTATCATCTCACTATATTTGGGAACCTCAAATACCTCCCAGAACTCTCTCTATCGAGCGAAAGGAAAGAAATGGAGGAAATGCTTCATAACACCCGTCTGTCCCTTTTTATAAAGTATATTACTAGCGTGCGCTAAACCTTATGTTTAGCGTGCGCTACGACCTTAGCGTGCACTAACTGACTTTGTTAGCATGCGCTATCGCAGTCCAGAGGCTACAGTCTGGCTTCGTACATGTGCTTACGTACGCAACGCCCATGCATTAGCGTACATAACTTACACTCTCTAGCGTACGCAAGTCCTTGCGTTTAGCGTGCGCTAATATCAGTTGACTCGTTTGTCTGTATGCTCCAAAGACTGGTCCACACGCCGAAAGTGCTGACGAGGATAAGATTCCTTTTTGTCCAATATACCATTAGTGTGCGCTAACCTTTAGGGTTTAGCGTGTGCTAGTACTACATTACAAACATCCGTTGACTTATCAGAACGTGCGCCAAAACTGGCCTGTTCCACACGCAGATTCCTTCCGATCTGACTGCATTAGCGTGCGCTACATTCTGCCTCTAGCGTGCGCTAACCATGAACGATAGCGTGCGCTATACATGAACATTAGCGCACGCTAATCAGGCTATACTTAGCCATTTCCAACTCTTCTCGTCCGTCTCAACATACTGGATACGTACACTCACATACTGAATACATATACTCAATCCAATAATATTCTCATATGATAAACAATATCCTCAATTGCAATTTTCGACCAAGTACGACAATTATACCAATACAGATGTCTCAGTCCTTCATTTATTTTATTCATACTGTACAGATTTCACGCTGTACAACATAACTTGGATAAAATAACATTAAACAATAGTAGTAGAAATTTTGGATATTACACATAACTCCTCAATGTTACGGCCGTAACTCTTGACAGATTGTGATCATTTGCCTAATTTTTTATACTTTTGGTCTATTATTGAGGGGATGGCTGATAAGTGTCAGTTTTATACACTTATCCATGGTTTGTATGGATAAATATCACCCATAATTGAGCTAGTCTACTCATTTTTTGCTTTTAATTAATTAGTTTTTAATAATTTTATTTTTATCGGATGATGATGTAAATCTAGTCTTAATCGGATTAAATAACTGATTTACTCAAGAAATGACATGTTTATTAAATATTCTCTTTGTTGAATTTTGATATATTCATGTTGTAGGGCTTTCCGAGACGAATTCGGCAGTCTTTCCGAATTCAAAATCAGAGTTATATATCAAAAGTTATCATCCGAAGAAGATTTGGGGCAAAAACGCAAAGTCTGAGAAATTCTGGGCTGAAAACGTAACTCTCAAAGCAACCAGTGAGCAAATTGATGAAGCCAAGTTACGGCCGTAACTACTGAATGTTACGGCCATAATTCATCCAAGTTACGGCCGTAACTCCTTAATGTTACGGCCGTAACTCTTGACAGATTGTTAAAATTTGTCTAATTTTTTATACTTTTTGTGTATTATTGAGGGGATGGCTGGCATTGATCCGATCTATTGTAATAATGCTTGAGTTTTGGAGCTATTAGATGACTTTAGGTGTATAAATAGACCCCTTAGATCCTTCATCATTCATCATTCATCTTATAATTTTTCACTTTTTGTAATCTTTTCTTTTTGTATGAAGAACACAATTGTGTTCTTGAGTAATTTGTGTAAGTGTGGTATAGCATATGTTGTTCAGAGAGTTTATTGCTTCTTTCTCCTTTATCTACTAAGGGAGTGAGGATCAATTCTTTCTCTTGATTCAACTAATAATGACCACCAAAGCTTGTATTATGTATATTAAACCCTCCGTGTGCTAAGTTACCTTTAGTTGGATTATAAACAAGGTTAGTCATGTTATTTAAGTTTGTATAAAGATCTATTTTGAATTACTTATTATTGTGTGTGATTTTCATTGTTTTAACAATCTTTATTTATTTGGCCAATAAATGACGATGTTTATGGTCTTCATATGTTTCGAAAGAAAATATGTTTGATTAGATCAAATGATCCTCACTCTAAGTTGTTCTAGGGGATAGAAATATACCTGTAGACCTTAGATGATTCTTTGAGTTATTTTCATAAATCCTAATGCTATGTATTGAAGCCAATCAACATAGAAATATAGTGGATTGATTCAATATGTAAGGTGCGTTTTATAGTTCGAAAGAGAAACCGTCTTTTTAAGGAAAATCGAATCTACACAACATAATAAGTAAATTCATCTTATGATCTCCTATACATCTTCTATAACTAATGACAAACTAAGTTTGTAATCCCAACTATTTCATTTTATCGTTAATCAATCTATTATTGTTGTAATCTTTTTATTTCCTTAAAATATTAGAACTATTATTGCATTTTCTTTTCAATTATTAAAACCAAACACTTTAATTGTGTGTTTCACTCATCTTAGTATCTATAAAAATAGACTAATAGTGTATAATTCAAATTATAACCAAACTTCCTCGTGGGATCGATAAACCGGACTCAAAAAGTCCACTTACTACTTGATATGATATCGTGCACTTGCGATAGTTACACTAGGAGCGTGTCAAGTTTTTGGCGCCGTTGCCGGGGAAGTATAAGTTATATTTGAAATCTTACATTGTAAACTATTTTTATAGGTACAACTTTCTCGACATTGTAACTTAGTACTAAATTGTGTTTGTCCGGTCAAGTGGCGGATAACGGCACTCCGTGACTATTAGAGTCGGATTTTTCAGTTTCCCACAACAACTGATATTTGTAGATATTTTATCCTTTTTCTTTTTATTTTTTTATCATGGAAGAAACTTTGAATAAAATCGAAAAAAGATTTTCCTTTCTGAGCAAAACTGTCATTTTAAAAATTTATAAGATGAGACTAGAAAGAATGAGGTTGCTTATGAATAAAAGCATACCTTTTGACATAAGATTCATAATTGAAGCCAAAGTAAGAATAGAAGGTGAATTCACAGAAACACCGACTAGATTTTTACCAGGGCTTGGAAAAAGTTCATATGCCAAGAAACGACGAGCAAAGATGGTAGCCGTTTGCTATAAATGTGCTAGATGGAACTGTAATTTAAAATGTCGATCTTTAGGAATTCCATCTACAAACAGAGAAGATAAAATTCAATTCATTAAGGATGGTCTGAATAAAGAGAATTTAGATGATATCGAAATTTCTCTTGACACGCATCCTAGTGGACTCGTACATTACGGAAGTTGATGTTTGTGGAATAAATTCAAACCAGAATATGAACAACGTCTTGGGAATCTGACGTCAAAAGACCCTGTTTGCCAATTTGTAAGAAAATTGGATGGGAAGCTTCTCCCCGACTCATAGAAGGCGTTTAGGCCGTTTCTGAATGTAAAATCAGATGAAGATGTGAGCCACAATCACAACTACTGTACAAACGTGTAAGTATCTTTTATTTTTGTCGTGTGGTGAGATTTTCTCAATAAAAAATGTGATACGCGATAAATGCATTGATTATTGTATTGAGTAGTTGAAGCGCAATCAACGCAATCACAAACTTGTTAAACAATTTTTACCTTCTTTTTCTTCTATAAATAAACATTGTGCTTGTTTCTTTTATTCATCCCTCAAACTTGCACTTTTCTCTGTTTCTCTCTAAATAATTTCTTTTCAAAAATGGAGTCATCATCTTCAGCAAAAAAAATTAGCAGAGTCTGCATTTTTGGTGGAGCTAGTTATGGAAAAGAGGCATACTTTACTGAAGCAGCCCACAACTTGGGTCGTACCTTAGGAGAAAAATGCATTCATGTAGTTTACGGAGGAGGAAGTCTAGGATTAATGGGATGAGCTGCTGCTTCTGCCTATATGGAAGGAGTAAGAGTGTTGGGAATAATTCCAAAACCTCTGGCTGAAAGAAAATCACGAGGCAACTATTGGAGATGAGTTTAGATCTGTAAATATGCAAGATCGTATAACTCACATGTTAAATAATTCTGGCGCCTTTATCACCCTTCCCGGTGGTTTTGGCACCCTTGAGGAACTTTTTCATGTGGTTACCAGAGCCTAGCTAAATGTTCATCAAAAACCAATAGGTCTACTTAATGTCAATGGTTTCTTTGATGGTTTACTATCTTTCATCGACTACTCTGCTGAAAAGGGTTTTATTACCGAGCGTGCTAAACGAATCATAGTCGTTGCAACAACACCAGAAGAACTAATCAAAAAACTCAATGAATTTGTTCCTCAACCAGATCCAGCTCTAGCTAAAATTGTCTGGATTGAAGATTTTACCGTGAGAAAACGAAAAGTGGATTCATTCCTCTCCCTTTGATAACCCATGTCGGACCTCTTGTATTTTTACTTTCTGTCGTGTGTAATAATCGTGCTAAATGGTGGCAGCTTAAGGAGTTTCTTCTTGATCTCTCGCGATTTATGTATTGTTATTTTATTGCTGTAATTTTTATTGTGTGTTTTTTAAAAGCATTGATGGCAGCGTAAGGCGACTCTTCGGACTTTCTTGATGTGTATTTTTAAAATTGTGTTATACTTCCGAGTATATTTTTTTATTGTGTGCCTCGTATATTTATTCTCTTGCAGATTCTAAAAGGCCTTAGCTCAAGCATCAACTTTCTTAACAGGGAGTATTCTGCTTTTCTGCATTGCTTTTTTTTTTTTTTAAAAAACTGAGGACAACTTTATTTTCAAGTTTGGGGGTGGTATGTTTTGGTGTGTTAGTATTTTGGTGTGTTTTGATTATTTTGGTTATTTGCCTTAAAAAAATTTTTAGTATATATATATATATATAGTATTTTGATTTGTGAGTTTTCTAGATCTGGCCATAACACCAATAAAGTAGCTATATACAAGCTTCTAAAATCATTTTAACTGGTAAAAAAAATTGTATATTCCAAAATTTTTGAGCCTTAATCTCCCTTTCCAAGCCTTGTAGTTATCATATAAAATCGAGTCATTCGTTACCTTGAGAAAAGAAGAATCAGTCGGTTGATGAAAAATAGAACTGAAATTTACTTAATTTGTGGAGTTTTTGATTTTTCATGCTTAAACTAAGAAATGATTTTCTGCAAAAATTCTATTCCCTAAAAAAAAAAGAGTCATTAGTGAAAAGAGCTACACGTTAGCAAATAACGGTGTGAAAGCTATCACCTAACAAAAATATCGAAAAGGAGAAGTGTTGAGCAGCAACAGCTGCCTAATTTTGGGGGTCTTAAATTTTGCGAAAAATAAAGGACTAACCATTGTTGGTGCGTAGCTGCCGTCTCATAGAAAAATTGGTGAAAAGAGCTACACATTAGCAAATAACGGTGTGAAAGCTATCACCTTTTTAAAAAAAATGAGGTAGAAATTGTGTTGGTGAAAAGAGCTACACGTTAGCAAATAACGGTGTGAAAGCTATCACTAAAAGGGATGTAGTTTATGAGCAGATTTGAATTAATTAGCGGCTGAATTTCAATACACTCAATTTCGTGAAAAATCACAATATTTGATGACGCCAATAAAATTCTTCTTCATATTGAGTCGAAAAATAAACGAGTGATCGAGAGCAACCATAAAAGGGAGTCATGTGTATCACGAGTGGGAAAGAAATAATCAACCTTTTGGGGGGAAAACCTTACATTTTGGAATTACAATACTAAAACCGTGTTTTAACTTCAAAATCATTAGTAGATTTATTTTGAATCTTGATTCATTTATATCTACTATATAAAGTTGGTTGTTGTGTATTAATGGCATTTTGATCTCCTTTTTTATAATATTTTTATTAATTTATGTGTGTATTAATTTTCTTATTTATATCTTATTTTTTTTATTTATGGAATGTGATTAATAAAGAGTCTTGCTCGGGACTAGCAAGAATTCAAGTTTGGGGGTGTGATAAGTGTCAGTTTTATACACTTATCCATGGTTTGTATGGATAAATGTCACCCATAATTGAGCTAGTCTACTCGTTTTTTGCTTTTAATTAATTAGTTTTTAATAATTTTATTTTTATCGGATGATGATGTAAATCTAGTCTTAATCGGATTAAATAACTGATTTACTCAAGAAATAATATGTTTATTAAATATTCACTTTGTTTAATTTTGATATATTCATGTTGTAGGGCTTTCCGAGACGCATTCGGCAGTCTTTCCGGATTCAAAATCAGAGTTATATATCAAAAGTTATCATCCGAAGAAGATTTGGGGCAAAAACGCAAAGTCCGAGAAATTCTGGGCTGAAAACGTAACTCTCAAAGCAACCAGTGAGCAAATTGAAGCGAAGTTACGCCGTAACTCATCAATGTTACACAGTAAGTCATCCAAGTTACATCAGTAACTCCTTAATGTTACGGCCGTAACTCTTGACAGATTGTTA
Organism: Orobanche coerulescens; assembly: GCA_033398695.1. NCBI lineage: Eukaryota > Viridiplantae > Streptophyta > Magnoliopsida > Lamiales > Orobanchaceae > Orobanche > Orobanche coerulescens. The sequence continues at coordinate 150,770,076 of CM065812.1, read as the reverse complement.
AAATTTGTCTAATTTTTTATACTTTTTGTGTATTATTGAGGGGATGGCTGGCATTGATCCGATCTATTGTAATAATGCTGGAGTTTTGGAGCTATTAGATGACTTTAGGTGTATAAATAGACCTCTTAGATCCTTCATCATTCATCATTCATCTTATAATTTTTCACTTTTTGTAATCTTTTCTTTTTGTGTGAAGAACACACTTGTGTTCTTGAGTGATTTGTGTAAGTGTGGTATAGCATATGTTGTTTAGAGAGTTTATTGCTTCTTTCTCCTTTATCTACTAAGGGAGTGAGGATCAATTCTTTCTCTTGATTCAACTAATAATGACCACCAAAGTGTAACACCCCCAAGATATTCGAGGTATATTACAGCGCCGTGAATCCCTATATGGGACCCACCAGGCTGAACAAACATCATACCCATCGATTCACAGAAACAACAGAATAACACCTCGTCATAAGGACGCCAAACAAAATAATCCACCCGGTTCAACTGGTCAAACATAACACCATCATCCGACACAAACAAAATAAACAACAATACAATCCACACGAACAAGAACTCTTAAGTACTCGAGTACTTCTATTAGTTTAAAAACCACAAAAGGTAAAAAGATAGAAGACAATAAGACACCACCCGTGCACAATCATCACGCACGGCCATCATCCGCATACTGGTCCAGCGCCCGCTCGTCTCGATGAACCTGACCTGAAATTCATAAAACGAATTTTCTCAAATCGGGTCCCCAGAGGGGTTAGCAATTACGCTAGTACAAGTAACCAAATGAACAACTTACATCTTACACATATAGTAAATGCATGCAATCAAGAAAACATAGTTCCAAAACACTCATTTCCGGAAATGCCATAATCAAATCACATTTGTAAAATGCACCACAATTAACCGCGGACCCACCCCTCCGTGGACCCCTACCGAGACCCCGTCGGATCTAACCCATAGTGGTTAAAAGCAAGCTCGCGGATCCACCCCTCCGTGGACCCCTACCGATACCCCATCGGATCTAACCCATAGTGAGCATACACACACACACACACAATTCTCATGCAATACTACTACGTTAAGATTGTAAGTTCATAAGGGTACTTGCCTCGATTAGTAGACGGTGACACGAACGGGAAGGGAGAGTCAAGCACAACCGCGAGGAATCGGCGGAGATGAACCTAACGATTCGAATAACACAATCATAACCACTTATAAACGTTTACGGAAATGGAATACACCCGAAAACCCGCCTACGATTCATGTATATTCGTACGAAAACGACAATGAGGGCGGACCACAACCAAACCCTCTCGATAACGAAAGACACTACGAAATATATTATGAATCCGTAGGAAAACAAGGAATACCAACAAGATTAATCATATTCATCATGAATTAATCTATCACACGGAACGAATCGGACGAAAACATGAAAACCCCCTAATTTACCCAAAACAAGGTTTTAGGAGTTTACCTCGAATTAATGACGATGAACACGATTAGATGTTGATAATATACTCCAAAAACTCGAAGAAGGTGATGGCTCGGAGTTACCACGCTTCAAATCGCCAGAAATGCCAAGAAAATCGCCTAGGAGTCGGATGGGGAGGAGGAGAAATGATAATGGCCGAAATCGGTCAACTCCTGGGTTTATAAACCCAGGACGCGTTACGTACGTTAGCCACCGCTTGCTAACGTATGTAAGCTGTGTTACGTACGTAAGCAATAAGGTCCTTACGTACGTAACCAAAAAGGCAGAAATGCCTGTACCATTTTGCACAGGCCGTTACGTACGTAACCAAGGGTGTGTTACGTACGTAACATCCCTTCCTGGGGAGTACAAGCCAGAATTAGATAAGAGAGTGGGGGTACCGAAAAGAGTCGAAATACAACGGTGAACAATTCATGATGGTACGAATGTAAAGGATTCGAGACGACGAATTAAAGTGTTAAAAGAAAACATATTCCCGACTACCCAAAGGTTCGGGAAAACAACAACCATCGTAATTATCCCAAAACTTTGGGGAAATTACGTAACGGCCCAAAACATCTGAAATGAACGATACATGGTCGAAACACCAAACAAAAACTCACAAAACGCATATTAACATGAGATGGATCCTTGGCAACCCCGAAACGGCGGTTCCGAACGACGATTTACGAGAATACCCGAAATAGCGACAAAAACAACATGAAACACCGAATCGGGTAAAATGAGTCCGAAACAAGCTCGAACGACAAAAAGTCCAATATTAAATATCCTTAAAATGTCAATACGGTTACAAGCGAGTTGCCAAAAACAAAAATACACCAAAATGAGAATATTAAGAGAAAGGAAAAAATGCGGATATTACATTCTACCCCTCTAAAAACAAGTTTCGTCCTGAAACTTAAGAAAAAAACAACTCGGGATACTTAGCACGCATGCTATCTTCGGTTTCCCAAGTTGCTTCCTCGACACCATGTCTCGACCACTGCACTTTGACTAAAGGAATGGTCTTATGCCTCAGTCGCTTCTCACGGTGCTCCAAAATCTTCAAGGGACGCTCCTCGAAGGTAATGTCCTCGGCAATATCGATCTCGCCAAAGTCGATGATATGACTAGGATCCGGAACATATTTCCTCAGCTGTGAAACATGGGAAATGCTATGAACGCGACTCAAGGCCGGAGGTAGCGCCAAACGGTATGCCAACTCACCGACTCGCTCGAGAATCTCAAAGGGTCCAATAAATCTCGGACTCAACTTTCCCTTCTTCCCGAAGCAAAAAACTCCCTTCGTCGGCGACACCTTTAGCAAAACGAGGTCCCCCACCTCGAATTCCAAAGGTCGACGACGGACGTCGGCATACGACTTCTGTCGACTCTGAGCGGTCAACAACCTTTCTCGAATCAAATCTACCTTCCATCTCGTCTCTAAAACAATATCCGGTTCGGTCCCGACTAAATCGGATGCTTCGTTCCAACAAATCGGCGATCGACAACGCCGCCCATAAAGCGCCTCATACGGTGCCATCTGAATCGACGCGTTCCAACTATTGTTGTACGTGAATTCGATCAATGGCAAATGCTCCTCCCAGTCGCTACTCCTGTCGAGAGCACAAGCACGCAACATATCCTCAAACGTCTGGATAGTGCGTTCTGACTGTCCATCTGACTGAGGATGAAACGAGGTACTCAAACGCAAATGAGTACCCAACGCCTTATGCACCACCTGCCAAAAGTGCGATACAAAACGGCCATCACGATCCGAAACAATAGACTTCGGAGTACCGTGAAGCCTCACAATCTGCGCGATAAACACCCGAGCCAACTTCTCTGGGCCCCAAGTGTCCTTGATGCCCAGAAAATGTGCTGATTTGGTCAGACAATCAACAATCACCCAGACCATATTCATGCCCGACCTCGATCTCGGCAAGCTCGTAATGAAATCCATCGATATATCTTCCCATTTCCATTCCAGAACGGGAAGTGACTGCAATAACCCGGCCGGTCACTGATGCTCGATTTTGACCTGCTGACAAGTCAAACATCTCGCTACAAACTGCGCGACCTCCTCCTTCATATCATTCCACCAGAAATTCCTTCTCAGGTCCTTGTACATCTTACTCGAACCAGGGTGAACGGAGTAAGGTGTAGCATGGGCCTCGTGCAAAATACTCTGTCTCAACTCTGAGTCGTTCGGTACACAAAGCCAACTTTGGAATCTCAAAATACCATCCTCGTGAATTACAAACCCAGGAGACTTTCCTTTAAGAACGTTCTCTCGGATTTGAGTAATCATCGGATCCTCCAACTGCTTCAGCTTAATTTCATCGATCAAGGACGACGAAATTTCTAAAGCACAAAGTTGCCCGACAGCTCCAGGCCACAAAACCTCAATATCTAACTCGATCAAAGCTCGCCGAAGCTCAAACTGAGACGTAAGGATCTCAAGCATTCGCAACGCAACCGGGTTTCGACTCAAGGCATCAGCCACGACGTTCGCCTTGCCCGGATGATAAAGGATTTCGAGGTCATAGTCTTTAATCAGCTCTAACCACCTCCTCTGCCTCATATTCAACTCCCGCTGAGTAAATATGTATTTCAGACTTTTATGATCGGTAAAAATCTGACATGCAGAGCCGAAAAGATAGTGACGCCAAATCTTAAGCGCAAAAACGACTGCCGCTAACTCCAAATCATGAGTAGGGTAGTTCAGCTCATACGGCCTCAACTATCTCGACGCATAGGCAATGGTCTTGCCGTGCTGCATCAATACGCATCCAAGACCCTGACCTGAAGCATCACTATAAACAGCAAAACCCTCGTTGCCACACGACAACGCTAAAACCGGGGTAGAAGTCAAACGCTTCTTCAGTTCTTCGAAACTCGACTGTCTCTCGTCATTCCAGATGAATTTCTCGGATTTCTGGAGCAACTGTGTAAGTGACCGAGCCAGTTTCGAGAAACCCTCGACGAACCTACGGTAGTAGCCAGCCAAACCCAAGAAACTACGGATCTCCTTCACATTTTTGGGCGGTGCCCAATCCAATACTGCCTCTATCTTCTGCGTATCCACTCGAACCCCCTTGGCTGAAATCACGTGACCTAGAAACATCACTTCCTTCAGCCAGAACTCACATTTCGAGAACTTCGCATAGATTTGCTTGGTCCTCAAGATGTCTAACACTACTCGCAAATGATGGGCATGCTCTTCCTCGTTCCTCGAATAAATAAGAATATCGTCAATGAAAACGACGACATACTTATCCAGATACTCGATAAAGACTTTGTTCATCAACTGCATGAACACCGCCGGCGCATTAGTTAACCCGAAAGGCATAACCACGAACTCATAATGTCCGTATCTCGTTCGGAAAGCTGTTTTCGGCACATCGGACTCTCTCACCCGGAGCTGATAGTACCCTGATCTCAAATCGATCTTCGAGAATACCGCAGCTCCCTGCAACTGGTCGAACAAGTCATCAATTCTCGGCAAAGGATACTTGTTCTCGATGGTCACCTTGTTTAGTTCGCGATAGTCGATACACAAACGTAGTGAACCATCCTTCTTCCGCACAAACAGGACCGGTGCGCCCCAAGGCGAGGCGCTCGGTCGAACATACCCCGACTCAAGAAGCTCACTCAATTGCTTCTTCAACTCGGACATCTCTGAAGGTGCCATGCGATACGGCGCCTTCGAAATAGGAGCCGCGCCCGGCTCTAACTCTATAGCAAACTCGACCTCACGATCCGGTGGCAATCCCGGTAACTCATCAGGAAATACATCAGGAAACTCACTAACGATTGGAATCGAAGACAGCTCAAATCCACTACTCTCTGCCTTCAAGGCGTAACACCAATAACCAGTACACCCCTTTCGCAGGAGTCTCATCGCCTCCAAGGCGTTAATAACGAACTTCTGGTTTCCCCTCTTTTGCCCGGCAAAAGAGTGCTCGGTACCGTCTTCGGCTAGCATGGTGATGATCCTCGTGCGGTAGTTCATGATTACACCATGCCGCTCGAGCCAATCATCCCCTAGAATCAAATCCTCACCCTCAATACCCACAACAATAAGATTAGAGGGCCAAGCCCTCTTACAAATAAGTACAGAACAGTCTCGAATCTCCTGATCACCAACAATCCTATCACCGCTAGGAAGCTTAACGATGAAGGGCTCACAAGGCGTCAAACAGTCGAGACTCAAATGGCGCACACAATCCAGAGATATGAACGAATGCGTAGCACCAGAATCGAAAAACACACTGACAGGATGAGAAAGAATATGAACGGTACCTGTCGCCATGGTAGCCGCTGGGTCATCGCCTCTCCGCATCTCATAGACGCGCGGGTGGGCTGAGCCGACACTGGAAGCTTCCCCTTAGCGGGCTGACCCCGACCTCTCCCTCGACTAGTACTCGGCGGAGATTGAGAAGCAAACGATCCTTGATTCACACTTGGTTCCCTAGGCGCTGGAATGGAAGCCCGGGCACCAACGATTCTCTCCCTCTCAGCACAGAAAGCCGCCTTGTGGCCCGGCTGGACACACTGATTACACGTCAGCAAAGGACTCGGACAATTACGACTAATGTGGCCTGGATGGCCACAGTTAAAACACTTCACCTCCCGAGAAGGGGCAGCGGCGACCTGGGAAACCCGATGATCGAGTGGGCCGCACTTGTGAAAAGTTAGCAGACTGGAATTTCTGCTGACCCCCACCTTTGTGGCCCGAAAAATTCCCGGCGGACTTCTGTTTCTTGCCCTCGCGGGCCGCCTCACTCGCCGTCACAGACATATCATAAGCAAGGGCCCTACTCTGATAATCCTTCAAGGTAGTACAGACGAGCCCCGACATATAGTCCCGAATCGACAATTTCATCCGCCTGGAAAAATGAAAAATTTTGTCACTCTCCTCGACAACTTGGGTTTTCACATAACCCAACTCCTTGTTAAAATCAGCAATAGCTTGGGATACGGGGATATCCCGTGGTTGAGCATCATAGAAAGCATGTACTCGAGCCTGTCTGACCGGCCACGAGCAATATTCAGTCTCCATCAATTCCTGAAATTCGGCCCACGAAGCGACATGGTCTTTGGGCCCAACGGCCTCCCACCAATCCGTAGCGTCCCCAGTGAGAAAGTACTGGGCAATAGGGACCTTACGGTCCTCGGGACAGTTGGTGGCAGTGAAGACTTTAGATATCTCCTTGATCCACCCCTCCCAGCCGATCGGGTCCGAAGCTCCCGAAAACTGAGGAGGATGCGTCTTGATGACATCCTGAAGGCAACGATCCGCTCCGCCCCGATTAGCGTGGGTCGGATCCGGGTTCTGAACCGCCTGATCTATCGCCGCCATTTGATTCACCATTTGCTGCATAACGGCCGCAATACCAAGGTCGGCACGCTCCTGAGAAGAAGCATGACTGTGACGGTCGCCGGTACTGCCGGCTCCCGAAGACTGCGATGTGGCTGCCCCACCGGCTGCCCCCCTTCCCCGGCCGCGTCCACGGCCACGACCACGGCCTCTTCCAGCATCCATACTGGTATTAAAGAAGTAGCAAAGGCCATACGATGGTAAGTACAAGAAGAAAACAATCACAACCGAGAGTCAAAGGTGCGATACTAGGAAACAAGGAACAGAGTAAGGAAAACTTACGGACACTGGTAGTACTGGAATCATGGCAGCGTGACGATGATGTGCAAAACGAAACACAACAAGACGCAATAAACCGACAAGCCTAGGTATCTATAACCTAGTTCTCTGATACCATTTTCTGTAACACCCCCAAGATATTAGAGGAATATTACAGCGCCGTGAATCCCTATATGGGACCCACCAGGCTGAACAAACATCATACCCATCGATTTACAGAAACAACAGAATAACACCTCGTCATAAGGACGCCAAACAAAATAATCCACCCGGTTCAACCGGTCAAACATAACACCATCATTCGACACAAACAAAATAAACAACAATACAATCCAGACGAACAAGAACTCTTAAGTACTCGAGTACTTTTATTAGTTTAAAAACCACAAAAGGTAAAAAGATAGAAGACAATAAGACACCACCCGTGCACAATCAACACGCACGGCCATCATCCGCATACTGGTCCAGCGCCCGCTCGTCTCGATGAACCTGACTTGAAATTCATAAAACGAATTTCCCCAAATCGGGTCCCCAGAGGGGTTAGCAATTACGCTAGTACAAGTAACCAAATGAACAACTTACATCTTACACATATAGTAAATGCATGCAATCAAGAAAACATAGTTCCAAAACACTCATTTCCAGAAATGCCATAATCAAATCACATTTGTAAAATGCATCACAATTAACCGTGAACCCACCCCTCCGTGGACCCCTACCGAGACCCCGTCGGATCTAACCCGTAGTGGTTAAAAGAAAGCTCGCGGATCCACCCCTCCGTGGACCCCTACCGAGACCCCGTCGGATCTAACCCATAGTGAGCATACACACACACAATTCTCATGCAATACTACTACGTTAAGATTGTAAGTTCATAAGGGTACTTGCCTCGATTAGTAGACGTTGACACGAACGGGAAGGGAGAGTCAAGCACAACCGCGAGGAATCGGCGGAGATGAACCTAACGATTCGAATAACACAATCATAACCACTTCTAAACATTTACGGAAATGGAATACACCCGGAAACCCGCCTACGATTCATGTATATTCGTACGAAAACAACAACGAGGGCGGACCACAACCAAACCCTCTCGATAACGAAAGACACTATGAAATATATTATGAATCCGTAGGAAAACAAGGAATACTAACAAGATTAATCATATTCATCATGCATTAATCTATCACACGGAACGAATCGGACGAAAATATGAAAACCCCCCAATTTACCCAAAACAAGTTTTTAGGAGTTTACCTCGAATTAATGACGAAGAACACAATTAGATGTTGATAATATACTCCAAAAACTCGAAGAAGGTGATGGATCAGAGTTACCACGCTTCAAATCGCCGGAAATGCCAAGAAAATCGCCTAGGAGTCGGATGGGGAGGAGGAGAAATGATAATGGCCGAAATCGGTCAACTCCTGGGTTTATAAACCCATGACGCGTTACGTACGTTAGCCACCGCTTGCTAACGTACGTAAGCTGTGTTACGTACGTAAGCCATAAGGTCCTTACGTACGTAACCAAAAAGCGTAAATGCTGTATCATTTTACCGCGAGCCGTTAAGTACGTAACCAAGGGTGTGTTACGTACGTAACATCCCTTCCTGGGGAGTACAGGCCAGAATTAGATAAGAGAGGGGGGGTACCGAAAAGAGTCGAAATACAACGGTGAACAATTCATGATGGTACGAACGTAAAGGATTCGAGACGACGAATGAAAGTGTTAAAAGAACACATATTCCCGACTACGCAAAGGTTCGGGAAAACAACAACCATCGTAATTATCCCAAAACTTTGGGGAAATTACGTAACGGCCCAAAACATCTGAAATGAACGATACATGGTCGAAACACTAAACAAAAACTCACAAAACGCATATTAACATGAGATGGATCCTTGGCAACCCCTAAACGGCGGTTCCGAACGACGATTTACGAGAATACCCGAAATAGCGACGAAAACAACATGAAACACCGAATCGGGTAAAATGAGTCCGAAACAAGCTCGAACGACAAAAAGTCCAATATTAAATATCCTCAAAATGTCAATACGGTTACAAGCGAGTTGCCAAAAACAAAAATACACCAAAATGAGAATATTAAGAGAAAGGAAAAAATGCGGATATACACAAAGCTTGTATTATGTATATTAAACCCTTCATGGGCTAAGTTACCTTTAGTTGGGATTATAAAAAAGGTTAGTCATGTTATTTAAGTTTGTATAAAGATCTATTGTGAATTATTTATTATTGTGTGTGATTTTCATTGTTTTAACAATCTTTATTTATTTGGCCAATAAATGACGATATTTATGGTCTTCATATGTTTCGAAAGAAAATATGTTTGATTAGATCAAATGATCTTCACTCTAAGTTGTTATAGGGGATAGAAATATACCTCTAGACCTTAGATGCTTCTTTGAGTTATTTTCATAAATCCTAATGCTATGTATTGAAGCCAATCAACATAGAAATATAGTGGATTGATTCAATATGTAAGGGGCGTTTTATAGTTCGAAAGAGAAACCGTCTTTTTAAGGAAAATCGAATCTACACAACATAATAAGTAAATTCATATTATGATCTCCTATACATCTTCTATAACTAATGACAAACTAAGTTTCTAATCCCAACTATTTCATTTTATCGTTAACCAATCTATTATTGTTGTAATCTTTTTATTTCCTTAAAATATTAGAACTATTATTGCATTTTATTTTTAAAACCAAACATTTTAATTGTGTGTTTCACTCACCTTAGTATCTATAAAAATAGACTAATAGTGTATAATTAAAATTATAACCAAACTTCCTCGTGGGATCGATAAACTGGACTCAAAAAGTCCACTTACTACTTGATACGATATCGTGCACTTGCGATAGTTGCACTAAGAGCATGTCAATGGATGGCATTGATCCAATCTATTGTAATAATGCTTGAGTTTTGGAACTATTAGATGACTTTAGGTATATAAATAGACCCCTTAGATCCATCATTATTCATGATTCATCTTATTATTTTCTCACTTTGTAATACTTTTTTCTTTTTGTGTGAAGAACACACTTGTGTTCTTGAGTGATTTATGTAAGTGTGGATTAGCTTATTTTGTTGAGGGAGTTTATTGTTTCTTTCTCCTTTATCTACTAAGGGAGTTAGGATCAATTCTTTCCCTTTTTCAACTATTAATGACCACTCAAGCTTGTAATATGTTGAATAAACCCTTAATGGGCTAAGTTACCTTAGTTGGGATTATAAACAAGGTTAGTCATGTTATTTAAGTTTGTATAAAGATCTATTATGAATTACTTATTATTGTGTGTGATTTTCATTGTTTTACCAATCTTTATTTATTTGGCCAATAAATGACGATATTTATGGTCTTCATATGTTTCGAAAGAAAATATGTTTGATTAGATCAAATAATCTTCACTCTAAGTTGTTCTAGGGATAGAAAAATACCTCTAGACCTTAGATGATTCTTTGAGTTATTTTCATAAAACCTAATGCTATGTATTGAAGACAATCAACATAGAAATATAGTGGATTGATTTAATATATAAGGGGCATTTTATAGTTCGAAAGAGGAGCCGTCTTTTTAAGGAAAATCGAATCTACACAACATAATAAGTAAATTCATCTTATGATCTCCTATACATCTTCTATAACTAATGATGAACTAAGTTTGTAATCCCAACTATTTCATTTGATCTTTTATTAATCTATTATTAGTGCAATCTTTCATTTCCTTGAATTTTAGAACTATTATTGCATTTTCATTGCAATTGTCAAACCAAACTCTTTAATTGTGTGTTTCAATCATATAAATTTCTATAACAAATAGTTAAATAGTGTATAATTCAATAAATAATCTAACTTCCTCGTGGGATCGATAAACCGGACTCAAAAAGTTCACTTACGACTTGATACGATATCGTGCACTTGCGATAGTTACACTAAAGATGTGTCAAGTTTTTGGCGCCGTTGCTGTAATACCCGTAATTTCGATTTCCGGTAATTTCTTTTTTTTCAGCGGAAGTCCGTTTTGACGACTCGCTCATGACCGCTTCGTCATTCTGAAAATGATTAATTCTACACTTTTTGTCATCCGAGTTTGTTTCGGTGTTGTTTTGTTGAGTTCCGTGCTTTTTAGCGACTTTTCCGCACTTGAGTTCGAGTCTTGCGAATCTCGTTCGAAACTGCTGTTTCGAGTTTCCCGTAAGTCCGCTTAACTTTGTTAGATGTGTTGTGAACTTCGGTTTGGTTATTCGATCATGTATCGTGATTTTCGGGCGTTTTGGGCCATTTTGTAATTTACCCAAAGTTACGGGTATCCGTATCTGTATTTGTTGTCTCGACCCTTTTCTTGGTCGCGTATGATTAATTATTGCATTATGTTTTCATTTCGGGTCGTTGATGTTGTCCGCGAACTTTTCGTCGTGTTCGTTAAAATGCGTTTTGAAATCGAGTCGTCGGATCATGGCCTTTGAGCTTGGCCGGACAGTGTGGCGGCACGGTCGGAGAAATCTTGAGCCTTGGCCGCAAGACCGTCGAGAATCGGCGTAGCGCACGCTATGGCCGGAAGAGGCTGCGCGCTAACCGGCCAGTGTAGCGTCTGTGCTCAGGCGGCCAGCGTCTGTGTCGAGGTAGGCGAGAGGGTTCTTGGAGTAGTGGACTCGGGGACGATCGGCGGGTAGCGCACGCTATTGTCGGGCATTGCGCGCCTTCTGACCGTGAGATAGCGTGCGCTTCTGGCCGGAAAGGCTGCGCACCTTCTGGCCGAGTCGGTAGGGCGATGGGGGCTCGGGTGCGGCACAGGCGATAGCGCGCGCTAGCTCGGCAGCCTAGCGCACGCTAGTCCGGCCCAGTATAAATGTGGCAGAGCACCCTCATTTTCACTCGCTTTTCATTTCCTTTCTTTTCGATCCGCGGCTGGCGCTTCGGAGGAGGCGAAGCCATGTTGTTGAACAACAAATCCACCAAGTATTGAGTCCATATCATCGATTAATCATCCGTTATCATCCTTTGATCCAGCGAATCAAGGTAATCTCTTCTTAGAACCCTAAATTCTTGAATTTGGGGGTTTTTGCGTTTTTGTCCGATTTGTTCCGTATTGTTGATTAATTCATGATGGGTATGATTAATCTTGGTAGTATTCTTGTGTTTAACATCATTTAATCCATTGTTCTTCGTCGAATCGAAGTATATTTCTTGATTTCCTTCGAATCGACTTTTTGGGAGATTTGTTCTCGATCTCGTTTTCCCATCCGTTTTGATGGATCGATTGTGGTTAAATGATGTTGTTAAATATATTCTATGGATTGTATATCCATATTTCAACTTGGAATTTCGTTTTCGTGTTTTGTCGGGACGAATCGTGTTCTTGGCCGTTTTGGGGACAACACTTGAATTCGTCATTCGTTCTTTGAATTCAACGGCTTTGAGTCGTGTTATGGAATTCATTTCATTGTTGTTATTGTCCTTCGTAGTTTATGAATGCGAGTTGGCGATCGATGGAGTCGGCGGGTTCGTAGTCGGTTCGTGTCAACCTACTTCGGTCGATTCTCCGCGTTGTTCTTATTCGAGGCAAGTACCTTGTCCATACTTTTCTTGTTTCGTGGATATGATGATTGGTGACTGTCTCAATGTGTTTGTTTGGTTATTTGAAACGAGTTTTCAAAAGATTTGGCTAGCCTTGTTAAAGGCTCACTTTCAAAACGAGTGTGTTTTGTGAATGGTGTAGTTTGTAAATGACTATGTGATTTCTATGGTTATGTTTGGTGTTGATGTTGCACTTGGTATTGCGTGTGGACGTATATTATTTCATTTCGGTGCGTTGTGGTTTGACGAGGTGTTTTGCTAAGTGTTTGATACCTCTGAATGAATTGTTTGGATATCTTTGTTGCATTGTGCTATGTTTGGATTTGTTATTTAGTGAACGTATTTTACTCACCGTGAGTTGGTTCGACGGGGCCACGGCGGGAATTCCAATGGGTTGAGTCCGGGATTCACGAGTAAAAACTTCACGAGTTGGTATTGATTTTATGTCCGTCGAGGACGCATGACGTGGGTTTTAACCTTGTGTATTATGGTTGGTTTTATTTGTGAAAACAAAACCTTTGGGCTATGACCCTGTTGATTTTTTTGGAAAGATAAGGATTTGGTAATCCTAAATTGTTTTCTATTCAAACTCTCGATGGCATTTTAAATTTTTTTATAAATTGTTTCCCTTTAATTGTGGTCTTTCGGTTTTGGAATGTTTACCCAAATTCTTGCCTCGGGAAGTACTTTTCGTTACGTTTGGATTTTTAAGGATTCCTAGTTATTGTTATTCGTGGAATGTGAATTGTATGGCTCGTATTTTCACTTTGTTCTTGCACTAGCAAAACAGTGGAGTTTTGATAACCCCCGAGTATTCGGGGGGTGGATGTCTATTTTTGCATTCAGGTTTTGGAGCATAACACAGGGTCGGCACGAAGGATGATGAAAGATGATCGATACTAATCACATGAGGAACCGTACATTGTTTATTGGTTCAGTTGTACTTTATTTTCCGCTGCTATATTTTTCCCGTTGTACGGGTGTGGTTGTATTTTGACCCCTGCGTGGGCATGAGTTGTATTTGAGTTATATGTATTTATTGAAAGACCAAATCGGTCTACTGAGTCATTTTAGCCTTAAAGGCATGGTTGAGTTGTTATATATTGTTACCAGCCTGGTAGATCCTTGAGGAAAGGCTCTACGGCGTGTAATATCCCTGAGCGGATTGGGGGTGTTACATAAATGGTATCGGAGCTTAGGTTGTGGAAACCTAGGCTGTCGGGTCAAGTCGTGTTGTTTGAGTCTTGTTTTGTCCGATTTTATCTGATTGAGTCGTGTCGCGATGCGTCGTCTGAGTTTGTTGGTCGTGATTAGTATCGTGGGGCGATCATCATCTTCGTGCGACCTGTGGTTGTAAGTCTCCCTTCTTTGTGTTGTGCCTCGTGTAACACGAGCTATTTTTATGATTATTTGTTCAGTGACGGAATCCTCTTATGGATTTTGATTTCTTGATATGTGGTTATTTGACCCTCATATTTCGTTCATATGAGGAGTAGCGTTGCTGGATTGTGCATGTTTGACTTTATTTCTTTTATCTGCTGCCTGAGTTCTTTAGTAATGACTTTCGGTATTTTACCGACTGAGTTCTATTTCAAAAATCGATTCCCTTAACCGAGTTTGTGGCATTATGGCCTTGATCGTTTTGGAGAAATTCTCATGACGGAATTTAGTATTTTGTAAATGGCTTTTGTAAGTTTTTGAAATATTACCGTCATCGGCCTTTTTGACGTTGTAAATGGTTTTTAGCCTGGTGAGTTCCGGCGCGAGACCCACGGCACTATAATGTTTTGTGTAATTACCTGAAGTTTTTGGGCATTCTAGCCCATTGAATTATCTTTGAAAACCTTGAGTATCTTAGAAAATAAATTTCGAGATGTACTTTTAAAATGAATTATTTTCTCGTGGTACATCCAAGGTGCCACAACATGTTTCAAAATTCTTCTACCTCGAGGACCAAAATGTTTTGAGATATTTTCGATGTTTAGAAACACTTATACTTAGACCCGAGGGTTGAATATTTCTGAAAGTCTTTCGCTAAAAGATAATGTCCTCATTTTTACCAAACACATGATGGTTTTCAAAGTCTCTGTAACGATGTTTCACGTTTGTACTTTTTTTGAAAGGTGATACTCAAGATCAACCGGTGTTCTTCTAAATTATTTTTAAAATGAGGTTTTCCTTTTTAAAACCTATCCATTCCCGTTTGAGGGCTGGGTAGGTATGTATGATGTTCGCGTTGTCATTTTGATGTTTGCTCCCGAGTATGATCGAATTGGCGGTGTGAGCGTTGAGTCGTTTTCCACACATTTGTTGTGTTAGCCCTCTGTGAGAGGTGGGATGTTGGTATTGAATATTATCGCCTCATAGTGATTTCTGCGTTGTCGCGCATGTGCGAGCTGTTAAAGCTTGGTATGGTATGACCGTGAGCATCGGTGATGGTTCCGTTATGTGTCAGTTGTTTAATGTCTTGTTACCTTGCTCCCGTTTTTGTGAATTTCGTGGACGAGGTCGGAGGTAATACCCGTACTGTTTTGACTTCTGTACTTTCTCTTCCTCCATTCTTTCAACTCGCTCGTGTTCGTTGATAATTTCGGTTTCATCGTTCGAACGAACTGTGATCTTGTTGTGGGTCGATCTGGTTATCGCTGTGACTTTTTCGAGTTCGGTTCGATTCTTGTGAACCTTGTTCGGAAGTGACATCATTTGGTTCTATTAGTTCTTTTATTAGAAGTGGGTTGGATTTTTGAACTTCTGTATTTTCGACTTTGTCGACTCGTTTATGTTCGTTGACATTTTTTGAGCTTGTTCTGCCCCTTGCTTTTGTCGATCAAACGAGTGTGGTATTGTTTCGAAATAACTCGTTTGTCGTCGTGACTTTTCAATTGCTATTCCCTTTCCTGTGGATCTTATGGGAATGCATGTCTTGTTATTCTCACCAGATCATCCTCGGAGTTGTTGTTTGAATTTTATTATCCTTCGTGTTTCGGACATGATTGTTCGATTTTTGTTGTCTCGATCGTTTGTTTGTTCGGTTTTTGTTCTCGTTTCGTGATTGTTGAGCGTTCAGGCTCCTTCGTAATTCCCTTAAGTTCGGGAAATTAGTCTCATTTTCGATCTTCCAGCCATTAGGCGGTGGAATTCCGTATTTGTTCAGCGTTTGGCTCGCGTTTTGATTGATGAACCGTTGGGTTGGTCAATCGTATTGATTTTCGTTTGTGTGTTTTGTGAATGTTCGGATAATTGACTTGATTGTACTATCTGTTTGATGACGCTTGTCACTTGTTGGTTTTATTATGTTTCTATCGGTGGCGTTGTGTTGGTCGTCGTGGAGCGTGTTTTCACGCCGTATATGTCTCTTTGCGTTTCTTGCAGCGTTTCGCCGTCGGGCGCGAGTTTTTGGTTTTTGTGTATCTCGTCGAGTTTTCTTGGCAGGGGATATTGCTTCTCCCTACTTATTTTAAGTTTCGGGACGAAACTTCTTTTAAGGAGGGTAGAATGTAATACCCGTAATTTCGATTTCCGGTAATTTCTTTTTTTTTCGACGGAATTCCGTTTTGACGACTCGCTCATGACCGTTTCGTCATTCTGAGAATGATTAATTCTACACTTTTTGTCATCCGAGTTCGTTTCGGTGTTGTTTTGTTGAGTTCCGTGCTTTTTAGCGACTTTTCCGCACTTGAGTTCGATTCTTGCGAATCTCGTTCAAGCTAATCATTCGAGTTTCCCGTAAGTCCGTTTAACTTTGTTAGACGTGTTGTGAACTTCGGTTTGGTTATTCGATCACGTATCGTGATTTTCGAGCGTTTTGGGCATTTTGTAATTTACCCAAAGTTACGGGTATCCGTATCTGTATTGGTTGTCTAGACCCTTTTCTTGGTCGCGTATGATTAATTATTGCATTATGTTTTCATTTCGGGTCATTGATGTTGTCCGCGAACTTTTCGTCGTGTTCGTTCCGTACGTTTTCGGAAATAGAGTCGTCGGATCATGACGCCTTTGAAACCTTGGCCAGGACAGTGTGGCGGCACGGTCGGAAGTCTTGAGCACTGGCCGGCAAGACCGGCAGGAATCGGCGTAAGCGCGCTTCTGGTGGAAAAGGCTGCGCGCTAATCGGCGGTGTAGCGCGCACGCTATCGGGCGACCGGCGTCTGGCGTCGGGCTGGGCAGAGGGGTTACTCGAGTAGTGGACTCGGGGACGAACGGCAGGTAGCGCACGCTACTGTCGGGCATTGCGCACGCTACGACCGGCAGATAGCGCACGCTACGGCCGAAAGGCTGCGCACGCTACCTGTCCGAGTCAGTAGGGCAGTGGGGGCTCTTGACTGTGGCCTGGGCCGATAGCGCGCGCTAGCTCGGCAGCCTAGCGCACGCTAGTCCGGCCCAATATAAATGTGGCAGAGCAGCCTCATTTTCACTCGTTTTTCATTTCCTTTCTTTTCGATCCGCGGCTGGAGCTTCGGAGGAGGCGAAGCCATGTTGTTGAACAAAAAATCCACGAAGTTATTGAGTCCATATCATCGATTAATCATCCGTTATCATCCTTTGATCCAGCGAATCAAGGTAATCTCTTCTTAGAACCCTAAATTCTTGAATTTGGGGGTTTTTGCGTTTTTGTCCGATTCGTTCTGTATTGTTGATTAATTCATGATGGGTATGATTAATCTTGGTAGTATTCTTGTGTTTAACATCATTTAATCCATTGTTCTTCGTCGAATCGAAGTATATTTCTTGATTTCCTTCGAATCGACTTTTTGGGGGATTTGTTCTCGATCTCATTTTCCCATCCATTTTTGATGGATCGATTGTGGTTAAATGATGTTTTTAAACATATTCTATGGATTGTATATCCATATTTCAACATGGAATTCCGTTTTCGTGTTTTGTCGGGACGAATCGTGTTCTTGGCTGTTTTGGGGAAAACACTTGAACTTTCGTCATTCGTTCTTTTAATTCAACGGCTTTGAGTCGTGTTATGGAATTCATTTCATTGTTGTTATTGTCCTTCGTAGTTTATGAATGCGAGTTGGCGATCGGTGGAGTCGGCGGGTTCGTAGTCGGTTCGTGTCAACCTACTTCGGTCGATTCTCCGCATTGTTCTTATTCGAGGCAAGTACCTTGTCCATACTTTTCTTGTTTCGTGGATATGATGATTGGTGACCATCTCAATGTGTTTGTTTGGTTATTTGAAACGAGTTTTCAAAAGATTTGGCTAGCCTTGTTAAAGGCTCACTTTCAAAACGCGTGTGTTTTGTGAATGGTGTAGTTTGTAAATGACTATGTGATTTCTATGGTTATGTTTGGTGTTGATGTTGCACTTGGTATTACGTGTGGACGTATATTATTTCATTTCGGTGCGTTGTGGTTTGACGAGGTGTTTTGCTAAGTGTTTGATACCTCTGAATGAATTGTTTGGATATCTTTGTTGCATTGTGCTATGTTTGTGATTTTTTTAGCTAGCCAGCTCGGGAGGGTCCTTCGAGGCCTCAGGCGGGATCAATGGTATTACCCTGTTCCCAAGGCGATGCATGTGTTGTGATTTGTTTAGCTAGCCAGCTCGGGAGGGTCCTTCGAGGCCTCGGGCGGGATCAATGGTATTACCCTGTTCCCAAGGCGATGCATGTGTTGTGATTTGTTTAGCTAGCCAGCTCGGGATGGTCCTTCGAGGCCTCGGGCGGGATCAATGGTATTACCCTGTTCCCAAGGCGATGCTTGGTGTGATATGTTATTTAGTGAACGTATTTTACTCACCGTGAGTTGGTTCGACGGGGCCACGGCGGGAATTCCAATGGGTTGAGTCCGGGATTCACGAGTAAAAACTTCACGAGTTGGTATTGATTTTATGTCCGTCGAGGACGCATGACGTGGGTTTTAACCTTGTGTATTATGGTTGGTTTTATTTGTGAAAATAAAACCTTTGGGTTATGACCTTGTTGATTTTTTTGGAAAGATAAGGATTTGGTAATCCTAAATTGTTTTCTATTAAAACTCTCAATGGCATTTTAAACTGTTTTATAAATTGTTTCCCTTTAATTGTGGTCTTTCGGTTTTGGAATGTTTACCCAAATTCTTGCCTCGGGAAGTACTTTTCGTTACGTTTGAATTTTTAAGGATTTCTGGTTATTGTTATTCGTGGAATGTGAATTGTATGGCTCGTATTTGCACTTTGTTCTTGCACTAGCAAAACAGTGGAGTTTTGCTAACCCCCGAGTATTCGGGGGGTGGATGTCTATTTTTTCATTCAGGTTTTGGAGCATAACACAGGGTCGGCACGAAGGATGATGAAATATGATCGATACTAATCACATGAGGAACCGTACATTGTTTATTGGTTCAGTTGTACTTTATTTTCATTTGCTATATTTTCCGTTATGCGGGTGTGTATTTTGACCCCTGCGTGGGCATGAGTTGTATCTGAGTTATATGTATTTATTGAAAGACCAAATCGGTCTACTGAGTCATTTTAGCCTTAAAGGCATGGTTGAGTTGTTATATGTTGTTACCAGCCTGGTAGATCCTTGAGGAAAGGTTCTACAGCGTGTAATATCCCTGAGCGGATTGGGGGTGTTACAGTTGCCGCGGAAGTATAAGTGTTATTTTTGAAATCTTACATTGTAAACTATTTTTTTATAGATACAATTTCTCGACGTTATAACTTAGTACTCAATTGTGTTTGTCCGGTCAAGTGGCGGATAACGGTACTCCGTGACTATTAAAGTCGGAATTTTCAGTTTCCCACAACAACTGATATTTGTAGATATTTTCTCCAATTATTTTCGTTTTATTGTTTTTTAATCATGGAAGAAACTTTGAATAAAATTGAAAAAAGATTTCCGTTTCTGAGCAAAAATGTCATTTTAAAAATTTACAAGACAAGACTTGAAAGTATGAGGTTGCTTATGAATAAAAGCATAGCTTTTGACATTAGATTCATAATTGAAGCCAAAGTGAGAATAGCAGGTGAATTCACAAAAATACCTACTAGATTTTTACCAGGGCTAGGAAAAAGTTCATATGCCAAGAAACGACGAGCAAAGATAATAGTCGTTTGCTATAAATGTGCTGGATGGAACTGTAATTTAAAATGTTGATCTTTAGGAATTCCATCTACAAATAGAGAAGATAAAATTCAATTCATTAAGGATGGTCTGAATAAAGAGAATTTAGATAATATCAAAATTTCTCTTGACATGCATCCTAGTGGACTCGTACATTACGGAATTCGATGTTTATGGAATAAATTCAAACCAGAATATGAACAACGTCTTGGGAATCTGATGTTAAAAGACCTTGTTTGCCAATTTGTAAGAAAATTGGATGGGAAGCTTCTCCCCGACTCATAGAAGGCGTTTAGGCCGTTTCTGAATGTAAAATCAGAGGAAAATGTGATCCACAATCACAACTACTGTACATACACGTGAGTATCTTTAATTTTTATCGTATGGTGAAATTTTCTGAATAAAAAAATGTGATACGTGATAAATGCATTCGTTATTCTATTGAGTAGTTGAAGCGCAATCAACGCAATCACAAACTTGTTAAACAATTTTACCTCATTTTTCTTCTATAAATAAACATTGTGCTTGTTTTTTTTATTCATCTCTCAAACTTGTACTTTTCTCTTTTTCTCTCTAATAAAGTTCTTTTCAAAAATGGAATCATCATCTTCCACACAAAAATTTAGCACAGTCTGCATTTTTGGTGGAGCTAGTTATGGAAAAGAGGCATGCTTTACTGAAGCAGCCCACAACTTGGGTCGTACCTTAGGAGAAAAATGCATTCATGTAGTTTACGGAGGAGGAAGTCTAGGAATAATGGGACGAATATGTCACTTATATGGAAGGAGTAAGAGTGTTGGGAATAATTCCAAAACCTCTGCTGAAAGTAAAATTACCGGGGCAACTATTGGAGATGAGTTTAGAGCTGTAAATATGCAAGATCGCTTAACTCACATGATAAATAATTCTGGCGCCTTTATCACCCTTCCCGGTGGTTTTGGCACTCTTGAGGAACTTTTTCATGTGGTTACCAGAGCACAGCTAAATGTTCATAAAAAACCAATAGGTCTGCTTAATGTCAATGGTTTCTTTGATGGTTTACTATCTTTCATCAACTACTCTGCTGAAAAGGGTTTTGTTTCTGAGTGTGCTAAACGAATCATAGTCGTTGCAACAACACCAGAAGAACTAATCAAAAAACTCATTGAATTTGTTCCTCAACCAGATCCAGCTCTAGCTAATATTGTCTGGATGGAAGATTTTACCGTGAGAAAACGAAAAGGGGATTCATTCCTCTCCCTTTGATAACCCATGTCAGACCTCTTGTATTTTTACTTTCTGTTGTGTGTAAAAATCGTGCTAAATGATGGCAGCTTAAGGAGTTTCTTCGTGATCTCTTGACGCGCATCTATTCGCGATTTATGTATTGTTATTTTATTGCTGTAATTTTTATTGTTTGTTTTTTATAAAAGCATTGATGGTAGCGTAAGACGACTCTTCGGACTTTCTTGAAGCGCATCTTAAAAATTGTGTTATACTTCCGAGTATATTTTATTTTCTTTTGTTGTTTGCTTCGTATATTTATTCTCTTGCGAATTTTATAAGGCGTTAGCTCAAGCATCAACTTTCATAACAGGGAGTATTCTGTTTTTCTCCTTGCTTTTTATTTTATTTTTTTATTTTTTTAAACTGAGGACAGTTTTATTTTCAAGTTTGGGGGTGGTATGTTTTAATTATTTTGGTGTGTTTTGATTATTTTGGTTATTTGCCTTAAATTTTATATATATATTATTTTGATTTTTGAGATTTCTAGATCTGGCCATAACACCAATAAGTTAGCTATATACAAGCTTCTAAAATCGTTTTAAACCGGTTAAAAAAATTATATATTCCAAAAATTTTGAGCCTTAATCTCTCTTTCCAAGCCTTGTAATTATCATTTAAAATCGAGTCATTCGTTATCTTGAGAAAAGAAGAATCAGTCGGTTGCTGAAAAATAGAACTGAAATTTACTTAATTTGTGGAGTTTTTTATTTTTCATGCTTAGCTAATAAACGATTTTCTGAAGAAAAAAAATCCTATTTCCTAAAAAAAAAAGGAGTCATTGGTGAAAAGAGCTACACGTTAGCAAATAACGGTGTGAAAGCTATCACTTAAAAAAAAGATAAAAAAATGTGTTGGTGAAAAGAGCTACACGTTAGCAAATAACGGTGTGAAAGCTATCACTTAAAAAAAAGATAGAAGATGTGTTGGTGAAAAGAGCTACACGTTAGCAAATAACGGTGTGAAAGCTATCACTTAAAAAAAATAGAAATAGTGTTGGTGAAAAGAGCTACACGTTAGCAAATAACGGTGTGAAAGCTATCACTAAGGGATGTAGTTTATGAGCATATTTGAATTAATTAGCAGCTGAATTTCAATACACTCAATTTCGTGAAAAATCACAATATTTGATGACGCCAATGAAATTCTTCTTCATATTGAATCGAAAAGTAAACGAGTGATCAAGAGCAACCATTAAAAGGAGTCGTGTGTATCACGAGTGGGAAAAAAATAATCAACCTTTTGGGGGAAAAACCTTGCATTTTGGAATTACAAAATAAAACCGTGTTTTAACTTTAAAATCATTAGTAGATTTATTTTGGATCTTGATTCATTTCTATATACTGTATAAAGTTGGTTGTTATGTATTAATGGCATTTTGATCTCCTTTTCTCTTTTTATATAATTATTTTTCTTAATTTATGTGTGTATTATTATTTTTGTGTCTTATTTTTATTTTTATTATTGGAGTGTGATTAATAAAGAGTCTTGCTCGGGACTAGCAAGAATTCAAGTTTGAGGGTGTGATAAGTGTCAGTTTTATACACTTATCCATGGTTTCTATCGATATATTTCACCCATAATTGAGCTAGTCTACTCGTTTTTGCTTAGAATTAATTAGCTTTTAATAATTTTATTATTTATCAGATGAAGATGTAAATTTAGTCTTAATCGGATTGAATTACTGATTTACTCAAGAAATAACATGTGTATAAAATATTCTCTTTGTTGAATTTTTATGTATTCATGTTTTAGGGCTTTCCGAGACGAGTTTGGCAGTCTTTGCGGATTCAAAATCAGAGTTATATATCAAAAGTTATCATCCGAAGAAGATTTGGGGCAAAAACGCAAAGTCTAAGAAATTCTGGGCTGAAAAGGAAGTCTGAAACTCCATACGGGCGTGTACGGGCGTAACTCACAAAATGCAAATTTACGAAGACATGTTACGGCCGTAACTCCTCAATGTTACGGCCGTAAGTCATCATAGTTACGGCCGTAACTCCTCAATGTTACGGCCGTAACTCTTGACAGACTGTGATCATTTGCCTAATTTTTTATACGTTTGGTCTATTATTGAGGGGATGGCTGGCATTGATCCTGTAACACCCTAAAGATATTCGAGGTATATTACAGCGCCGTGAATCCCTATATGGGACCCACCAGGCTGAACAGCATCATACTCATCGACTCACATAAACGACAGAACAATACCATGTCATAAAGACGCGAAACAGAACAATCCACCCGGTTCAACTGGTCAATATAACATCATCATCCAACACAACATAATAAGCAACAATACAATCCAAATGAACAAGAACCCCTTAAGTACTCGGGTACAATTATTAGTCCAAAACCACAAAAGACGAAAAGGTAAAAGACACTAAAACATCACTCGTGCACAATCATCACGCACGGCCATCATCCGTGTACTCGTCCAGCGCCCGCTCGTCTCGATGAACCTGACCTGAAATTCATAAAACGAATTTCCCCAAAACGGGTCCCCAGAGGGGTTAGCAATTACGCTAGTACAAGTATTCAAGGCAAACCAATTGCTTACACATTTCATAGTACATGCACCAATACCAATTTCAAAAGTCAAAACCAGACATGTCTTTTAGGAAAACATACAGATCCACAATTAGCCTTGAGAACAGGCGGCGGCATACATTCTCACTCGAGGCCTCGCGAGGACCCTACCGAGTTGGCTACAATTACGGAAAAACAAAATTACGCACACGCTATGCCGTGAGAACAGGCGGCGGCATACATTCTCACTCGAGGCCTCACAAGGACCCTAACGAGTTGGCTAGCGATGCGAAACTCGTAAAATCCGGGCGCGGCATAGATTTCCCTCCTTGACCCCGTCAGCCAACACAAGGTGAGTTACACACAAGTAATATACATTACCATTTCATGTTAAGCTTAAAGGTTTCCAAAAATACTTGCCTTGAATTATTTGATGACCTTGACGAACAGACGGGATAATCACCGACGAACACTAGGAATCAACGGGACCGGACCTAACGATTTCGAAGAACATAATTACAACCAACTCTAGTCGAATACGGAAATGGAATACACCCGAAAACCCGCCTACGATTCATGTATATTCGAATAAAAATAACAACGAGGGCGGACCACAACCAAACCCTCTCGATTCCAAAAAAAATCCACAAAATATCCATGAATCCGTAGGAAAACTAAAGATACTAACAATATCAATCGTATTCATCATGAATCCACCAACAAAACGGAATTAATCGGAAGAAAATCCCAAAACCCCCAAATTAATCGAAAATAGGGTTTTAGAATATTACCTTTGGGGATTCAAGTACCAAGATCCGTAGAACACGCGTTAGATTGATTGCCCGAGCCTTACAACTGAAGAAAAATGGTGAAAATCGACCCCCTGGATGAAGAAAGCTTGAGAGTTCTTCCCCCCCTTAGTTCTCTCTCTCTCGCGCAGTGAAAATGGAGAAGAAATCGGCCGATTTCGTCTAATAAAGACGAATTTGCACAGTTGACCGCTTCGTGTGCCGCGGCACAGCCGAAGTGTGCCGCGGCACAGGCCGAAAATTTACTCCTGTGTTTCGCGTTGTGCGCGGCACGGCTGCGTGTGCGCGGCACACAGTCTGATTGGGTTACTGATCGCAGAAGACATACGAGTGTGCGCGGCACGGACAGTGTGCGCGGCACTGCAACTGTGCGCGGCACCGGATGGGTGTGCCGCGGCACACAGTACAGTTTGTTCGACCACAACTGAAGGAAGTTGTGTGCCGCGGCCCACACCCCCTTTTTGGGTCCCAAAATGATAAAAATGATCCGGAAAGAGAATAAAACGGTAGGAATCAATATTTGGGGACTAATAACACGAAATGGATCCACGGCAACCCCGAAACGGCGGTTTCGCAGAACAATAACAAGAATACGGTTCAACGGTTGTGAGGAAGGACACCGAAAGGTACACGAGGGTCACTATGACCAGAAATATACAAAAATGAAAATACAAGGGAAAGAAAAATAGGATATTACATTCTACCCCCTAAAAATAAGTTTCGTCCGAAACTTAAGAAACAAATTTCGAGGTACCTAGCACGCATGCTATCCTCGGTTTCCCAAGTTGCTTCCTCGACACCGTGTCTCGACCACTGCACTTTGACCAAAGGGATGGTCTTATGCCTCAGTCGTTTCTCACGATGCTCCAAAATCTTCAAAGGACGCTCCTCAAAAGTAATATCTTCAGCAATATCAATCTCGCCATAATCGATGACGTGACTAGGATCTGGAACATACTTCCTCAGCTGGGAAACATGAAAAACGCTATGAACGTGACTCAAGGCCGGGGGTAACGCCAAACGGTATGCTAACCCACCGATCCGTTCGAGAATCTCGAAGGGTCCTATAAATCTCGGACTCAACTTCCCCTTCCTCCCGAAACGGAAAACCCCTCTCGTCGGCGACACCTTTAGCAAAACGTGGTCTCCCACCTCGAATTCTAAAGGTCGACGACGGACATCGGCATATGACTTCTGTCGACTCTGGGCCGTCAACATCCGTTCCCGAATTAATTCTATCTTCCGCCTCGTCTCTAAAACGACATCCGGCTCGGTCCCGACCAAATCGGACGCCTCATTCCAACAAATCGGCGATCGACATCGCCGTCCATAAAGTGCCTCATACGGTGCCATCCGAATCGACGCGTGCCAACTGTTGTTGTACGTGAATTCGATCAGCGGCAAATGTTCCTCCCAGTCACTACTCCAATCGAGGGCACAAGCACGCAATATGTCCTCGAATGTCTGGATAGTGCGTTCCGACTGTCCATCTGATTGGGGATGAAAAGAGGTACTCAAGTGCAAACGGGTACCTAACGCCTTATGCACCGCCTGCCAAAAGTGCAATACAAAACGGCCATCACGATCCGAAACAATAGACTTCGGAGTACCGTGAAGTCTCACAATCTGCGCGATAAACACACGAGCCAATTTCTCCGGGCCCCAAGTGTCCTTGATGCCCAGAAAATGTGCCGACTTGGTCAGACGATCAACAATCACCCAAACCATATTCATGCCCGATCTCGATCTCGGCAAACTCGTAATGAAATCCATCGATATATCTTCCCATTTCCATTCTGGAACGGGAAGTGACTGCAATAACCCAGCCGGTCGCTGATGCTCGATTTTGACTTGTTGGCAAGTCAAACATCTCGCCACAAACTGTGCGACCTCCTCCTTCATATCATTCCACCAGAAGTTCCTCCTCAGGTCCTTGTACATCTTACTCGAACCCGGATGAACGGAATAGGGTGTGGAATGGGCCTCACGCAAAATACTCTGTCGCAACTCTGGATCGTTCGGCACACAAAGCCGACTCTGGAATCTCAAAACACCATCCTCGTGAATCACAAACCCAGGAGACTTTCCCTTAAGAACGTTCTCTCGGATTTGAGTAATCATCGGATCCTCTAATTGTTTTGACTTAATTTCATCGATCAAAGGCAGCGAAATCTCTAAAGAACAAAGTTGCCCGACACTCCAGCAACAAAACCTCAACACCAAACTCAATCAAAGCCCGCCGAAGCTCGGGATCGAGACGTGAGGACCTCAAGCGTTTGCAACGCAATCGGTTTCCGACTCAAGGCGTCGGCCACGACGTTCGCCTTACCCGGATGATAAAGGATTTCGAGGTCATAATCCTTAATCGCTCTAACCACCTCCTGCCTCATATTCAACTCCCGCCGAGTAAATATATATTTGACTTTTATGATCGGTAAAAATCGACATGCAGAGCCGAAAAGATAGTGACGCCAAATCTTGAGCGCAAAAGCATTGCCGCTAACTCCAAATCATGAGTAGGGTAGTTAAGCTCATATGGCCTCAAGCTGTCTCGGCAAGCATAGGCAATGGTCTTGCCGTCTTTGCATCAATACGCACCCAAGACCACGGCCAAGCATCGCTATAAACGGCAAAACCCTCATTGCCACATGGCAACGCCAAAACCGGCTGAAGTCAAACGCTTCTTCGATTCCTCAAAACTCGATCGCCTCTCGTCATTCCAGCATTTAACTTCTCGGATTTTGGAGCAAGCTGTGTAAGTGGTCGAGCCGATTCGAAACCCTCGGCGAACCTACGGTAGTAGCCACCAAACCCAAGAAACTACGGACCTCCTTCACATTTTTGGGCGGTGCCCAATCCAACACCGCCTCGATCTTACGCGGATCTACACGAACCCCTACCGAAATCACGTGGCCCAAAAACATCACTTCCTTCAGCCAGAACTCACATTTCGAGAACTTCGCATAGAGTTGCTCGGCCCTCAAAATGTCTAACACTATTCGCAAATGATGGGCATGCTCCTCTTCGTTCCTCGAATAAATAAGAATATCGTCAATGAAGACGACGACACACTTATCCAAATACTCGATAAAGACTTTGTTCATCAACTGCATGAACACCGCTGGCGCATTAGTTAACCCGAAAGGCATAACTACAAACTCGTAATGTCCGTATCTCGTCCGAAAAGCTGTTTTGACACGTCGGACTCTCGACCGGTGATAGTATCCGATTTCAAATCAATCTTCGAGAATCTGCGGCTCCACGCAATCGGTCGAATAAGTCGTCAATTCTCGGCAAAGGATACTTGTTCTTGATGGTCACCTTGTTTAGTTCGCGATAGTCGATACATAAACGTAGTGAGCCATCCTTCTTCGCACAAACAGACGGTGCGCCCCAAGGCGAGGCACTCGGTCGAACATACCCCGACTCAAGAAGCTCACTCAACTGCTTCTTCAACTCGGACATCTCTGAAGGTGCCATGCGATAGGGCGCCTTCGAAATAGGAGCCGCACCCGGCTCTAACTCTATAGCGAACTCGACCTCACGATCTGGTGGCAATCCCGGTAACTCGTTAGGAAAAACATCAGGAAACTCATTAATGATTGGAATCGACGAAAGCTCGACTCCACCACTCTCCGCCTTCAAGGCGTAGCACTAATAACCAGTACACCCCTTTCGCAGGAGTTTCACCGCCTTCAAGGCGTTAATAACAAACTTCTGGTTTCTCTTTCGCCCCGCGAAAGAGTGTTCGATCTGTCCTCAGCTAACATGGTAATGATCCTCGTGCGGTAGTTCATGATTGCACCATGCCGCTCGAGCCAATCATTCCCGAGAATTAAATCCTCGCCCTCGATACTCACAACAATAAGATTAGAGAGCCACGCCCTCTCACAAATGATCACAGAACAGTCCCGGACTTCTCGATCACCGACAATTCTATCACCGCTAGGAAGTTTAACGATGAAAGGCTCGCAAGGTGACAAGCAGTCGAGACTCAAACGGCGTACACACTCTAGAGAAATGAATGAATGCGTAGCACCGAATCAAAAGCACACCGACAGATGGAAATGAACATGAACGGCACTGCCGCCACGAAGAGGCTTGGATCATCGGCTCTCCTCATCTCATAGATACGCGGTGAGCGAGCCGACATGGAAACTCCACCCCTAGCGGGCTGACCCGACCCTTACCTCGGCCGGCACTCGGTGGAGGCGGCGAACAAATGAGCCCCGGTTCACACTCGGCTCTAACAGTGGTTGAGAAGAACGGCGCCGCGAAGCCGTTTGATCTGCTCACAAAGGGGCCTTGTGGCCTAGCTGTCCACAAGTATGACAGTAAGCTTGACGAGAACATTGCCGGCTCCTATGGCCTTGCACACCACAGTTAAAACATGTGGGTTCATGAGCGGAGGTTCGGCGGCACCCCAAAGCTCCCGAAAAACGAGCCGAACCGCCCATTGAAATATTTGCGGCTTGAGATTTCTGCGGCCTCCACTCTTAGGACCGAAAAATTTCCACCGACTTCGCTTCTTACTTTCGCGGGCCGCCTCACTCGCCGTCACGGACATATCGTAAGCAAGGGCCCTGCTCTGGTAATCTTTCAATGTAGTGCATACGAGCCCGACATATAGTCCCGAATGGGCGGCTTCATCCTCCTGGAAAAATGAAAAATTTTGTCGCTCTCGGCGACAACTTGGGTCTTCACATAACCCAACTCCTTGTTGAAATCAGCAATAGCTTGAGCTACGGGGATATCCGCGGTTGGGCATCATAAAAGCATGTACCAGGCACATCGACCGGCCACGGGCAATATTCGATCTCCATCAATTCCTGAAACTCAGCCCACGAACGGCATGATCTTTGGGCCCAACGGCCTCCCACCGATCATGGCGTCTCCCGTGAGAAAATATTGAGCAATAGGGACCTTACGGTCTTGGGCGGTTGGTAGCAGTGAATACTTTGGATATCTCCTTGATCCACCCTTCCCGATCGGGTCCGAAGCTCCCGTAACCGAGGAGGATGCATCTTGATGACATCCTGAAGCCGGCCGATCCGCTCCGCCCCGTCGGCATGGGCCTAGTTGGGGTTACGGACCACGAGCTATAGCCGCCATTTGGTTCACCATTTGTTGCATAACAGCCGCAATACCAAGATCGGCACGCTCCCGAGAGGAAGCATGGCTATGTCGGCCGCCGATCGCCGGCTCCCGAAGATTGTGACGTGGCCGCCCCACCGGCTACCCCACGTCCCCGGACGCGTCCACGACCACGACCGCGACCACGACCTCTTCCAGCATCCATACTGGAATTAAATAAGTAGCAAAAGCCACACGAGGGTAAGTACGAGAAAAGAATAGTCACAAGTCGAGAATCAAAGGTACGATACAAGGAATTAATGAACAGAGGAAAGAAAACTTACGGACACTGGTAGTACCGGAATCATGGCAGCGTGACGATGATGTGCAAAACCAAACACCACAAGACCCAATAAACCAACAAGCCTAGGTATCCATAAACCTAGAGCTCTGATACCATTTTCTGTAACACCCTCAAGATATTCGAGGTATATTACAGCGCCGTGAATCCCTATATGGGACCCACCAGCCGAACAAAGATCATACTCATCGACTCACATAAACGACAGAACAATACCATGTCATAAAGACGCGAAACAGAACAATCCACCCGGTTCAACTGGTCAATATAACATCATCATCCAACACAACATAATAAGCAACAATACAATCCAAATGAACAAGAACCCCTTAAGTACTCGGGTACAATTATTAGTTCAAAACCACAAAAGACGAAAAGGTAAAAGACACTAAAACATCACTCGTGCACAATCATCACGCACGGCCATCATCCGTGTGCTGGTCCAGTGCCCGCTCATCTCGATGAACCTGACCTGAAATTCATAAAACGAATTTCCCCAAAACGGGTCCCCAGAGGGGTTAGCAATTACGCTAGTACAAGTATTCAAGGCAAACCAATTGCTTACACATTTCATAGTACATGCACCAATACCAATTTCAAAAGTCAAAACCAGACATGTCTTTTCCGGAAAACATACAGTCCACAATTAGCCTTGAGAACAGGGCGGCAGCACACATTCTCACTCGAGGCCTCACAAGGACCCTAACGAGTTGGCTAGCGGTACGAAACTCGTGAAATCCAGGGCGGCAGCATAGATTTCCCTCCTTGACCCCGTCGAGCCAACACAAGGTGAGTTACACACAAGTAATATACATTACATTTCATGTTAAGCTTAAAGGTTTCCAAAAATACTTGCCTTGAATTATTTGATGACGCAACGAACGGACAGGATAATCACCGGCGAACACTAGGAATCAACGGGACCGGACCTAACGATTTCGAAGAACATAATTACAACCAACTCTAGTCGAATACGGAAATGGAATACACCCGAAAACCCGCCTACGATTCATGTATATTCGAATAAAAATAACAACGAGGGCGGACCACAACCAAACCCTCTCGATTCCAAAAAAAATCCACAAAATATCCATGAATCCGTAGGAAAACTAAAGATACTAACAATATCAATCGTATTCATCATGAATCCACCAACAAAACGGAATTAATCGGAAGAAAATCCCAAAACCCCCAAATTAATCGAAAATAGGGTTTTAGAATATTACCTTTGGGGATTCAAGTACCAAGATCCGTAGAACACGCGTTAGATTGATTGCCCGAGCCTTACAACTGAAGAAAAATGGTGAAAATCGACCCCCTGGATGAAGAAAGCTTGAGAGTTCTTCCCCCCCTTAGTTCTCTCTCTCTCTCGCGCAGTGAAAATGGAGAAGAAATCGGCCGATTTCGTCTAATAAAGACGAATTTGCACAGTTGACCGCTTCGTGTGCCGCGGCACAGGCCGAAAATTTACTCCCAGGTTTCCGCGTTGTGCCGCGGCACAGCCTGCGTGTGCCGCGGCACACGGTACAGTTGGGTTATGGTCGCAGAAGACATACGAGTGTGCCGCGGCACCGGACAGGTGTGCCGCGGCACTGGCCTGGCACTGTGCCGCGGCACCGGATGGGTGTGCCGCGGCACACAGTACAGTTTGTTCGACCACAACTGAAGGAATTTGTGTGCCGCGGCGCACACACCTTGTGCCGCGGCCCACACCCCCTTTTGGGTCCCAAAATGATAAAAATGATCCGGAAAGAGAATAAAACGGTAGGAATCAATATTTGGGGACTAATAACACGAAATGGATCCACGGCAACCCCGAAACGGCGGTTTCGCACAATAATAACAAGAATACAGTTCAACAGTTGACAGGAAGGACACACTGAAAGGTACACTAGGGTCACTATGACCGAGAAATATACCAAAAATGAAAATACAAGGGAAAGAAAAATACCGGATATTACAGATCCGATCTATTGTAATTATGCTGGAGTTTTAGAACTATTAGATGACTTTAGGTGTATAAATAGACCCCTTAGATTCATCATTATTCATGATTCATCTTATTATTTTCTCACTTTGTAATACTTTTTCTTTTTGTGTGAAGAACACACTTGTGTTCTTGAGTGATTTGTGTAAGTGTGGTTTAGCTTATGTTGTTGAGGGAGTTTACTGTTTCTTTCTCCTTTATCTACTAAGGGAGTTAGGATCAATTCTTTCCTTTTTTCAACTATTAATGACCAATCAAGCTTGTAATATGTTGAATAAACCCTTAATGGGCTAAGTTACCTTAGTTGGGATTATAAACAAGGTTAGTCATGTTATTTAAGTTTGTATAAAGATCTATTATGAATTACTTATTATTGTATGTGATTTTCATTGTTTTACCAATCTTTATTAATTTGGCCAATAAATGACGATATTTATGGTCTTCATATGTTTCGAAAGAAAATATGTTTGATTAGATCAAATGATCTTCACTCTAAGTTGTTCTAGGGGATAGAAATATACCTCTAGACCTTAGATGATTCTTTGAGTTATTTTCATAAAACCTAATGCTATGTATTGAAGACAATCAACATAGAAATATAGTAGATTGATTTAATATATAAGGGGCATTTTATAGTTCGAAAGAGGAACCGTCTTTTTAAGGAAAATCGAATCTACACAACATAATAAGTAAATTCATCTTATGATCTCCTATACATCTTCTATAACTAATGATGAATTAAGTTTGTAATCCCAACTATTTCATTTTATCTTTTATTAATCTATTATTAGTGCAATCTTTCATTTCCTTGAATTTTAGAACTATTATTGCATTTTCATTGCAATTGTCAAACCAAACTCTTTAATTGTGTGTTTTAATCGTATAAATTTCTATAACAAATAGTTAAAGAGTGTATAATTTAATAAATAACCTAACTTCCTCGTGGGATCGATAAACCGGACTCAAGAAGTCTACTTACTACTTGATACGATATCGTGCACTTGCGATAGTTACACTAAAGACGTGTCACGGAGCAGCTACCAGCACTATTTTTTTGTTGTGGGCAGGTGATATCTTCTCCTATTTCTATTATTGGGAATGCTCTTTCTTGTCGTTCTCTTACATTCATTTTTTGTGTGCTTTTTCTGTGGGAAAGATTGTGGATTGTCATATGTGAAGAGATATGTTCAACGACAGTTTGTGTTACGAATATTGACAGGAAGGTATCGGCTCGAGCCACTTGATCAGTGAAATGAGAATATTTTATTTATTTTTGTGAGAAAACTCTAAGAATATGGTTTTTCATTTTTCTAGTTTTTGCTGAGATTTCTCAGACAAAATTTAAACTCTTTTTCAAAATTATTTGTGAAGAGGTTTGTGATTTTATTGAGCCGCCTATATCATTTAATATTTTTTATTATTAAAATAATTTGTAGGTAATGTAATTACTTTAAACAATTGTTAAAACAAAGGTTATTTTGAAAATGTTTTTGGTTAATGTTAACTTTTAAAAATGCTTTTTTTTTATATCTTTTCTTATATCTTTACGTGATACAAAGTAAAGTTAATTATAAAATCATCCATACTTTTAGCATGTGAGCAAATAGATTCAATGATATCCCTAAACATTAGCGATTTGAGTTTAATTACATTGTTTTTGTTTTCCTTGGCAACAGTACAACGAAGAAACAACAATAAGAAAGCTAAAACTATTTATCCTACAAGATCAAGTGAAACGTATGACATTCTGAAGTGCATCCAAACCATATTACAACAGGAGGTACGCATATGTTAATGTTTAATGTACTTTTGTTGTAATTTGTTAAAATGTTCCAGTGGCACAATTGATTCATTCAATAAACAAGAGGAAAGCAGGTATGGATAACATGTTAGGTAATACTATTGCCATACAAGATAGGCAAAATATTATGAGTGTGTATGAAACACCTCCTATGAAACGTACAGATATTCCATACCGTGATATTACCAAACATATTAAGGGGCGTCGCCGGTCTACCAATAGTAATGAATCGTATTCTATTCTTAAGTGAATTTGCAACAATAGTTAGGACGTTTAGGTAAACCTTGCTTTGTTACATTATGTATGTTTTTGCTTAAAGGTAAAAGGTCATGATACGGGAATTGATTTACTTCCATCTGGACGGCAGCCTCATACACATACTACAGCAAGTATGCATCATATAAATTTTTGTAGGTTACGTTTTATATATACACCAATTTGCTGTTATACGTGTGTTTGTTTATAGGTACTCCTAACTGTTTAGCAATCCGTCATGGGGGAAGACGTGTACTCAATGATATAGCAAATACTAACTGATCAAATATCTATCAGAGTACTCCTGATTCCTTGAAACATGTTGCAACTTACCCAATGTAATCTTTCTTATGATTAGAGATATATAGACCGGTAACCTTGCGACCGAGAGGACTCTTCGGAGGACGATTACGACTCCTTAGAAGGACTGGTGTGATAGTTATAACAACATCACGTACCTCTAATCATTTGTATAGATGTGCGTGTTTATTTATTTATATATGTGTGTATTCGGGTGTAGTTTAGTTTCACACTTACCTAAACTTGGCCGGTCCGGTTTTCAAATTTTACTTCTTCTCTAGCTACACTTCTGTTGTATATTACTGCTGGACCGTTCTTACAACACGTCAATACATCATCCCGCAGACGAACATTGAGGACGAAAAAACTCGACTGGATCAACTCTAATGTCTATTTGTATATTCAGACTTCTATTACAAGTTTGTACAAGTAAAAAACTATTTACCACATATAAAGAGCTTAGAAATGCACTTCCAACAATTGGTTTGCCTCTGTTATGAAGCCCCCTTTCGTGGTTCACTTTCTTCTTACTCTTCTTTAATATATATTGATAATTAGATGCTTTATTAGATAATATATGTTTGTTTACATATAATTGAGTTACAGTTCGTTCTAGGAAGGTTCCGCTCTTACGGATTTAGAGTTAGTGTCTTTTTTCACCTGGTAGATTAATAGTGGTGCAATTTACATACGACCTAGCAGCTGTAACACCCCCAGAGCCGACCGGGAATATTACAGCGTCGTGGGCCCCGAGATGGAACCCATAAGGCAGAAGGATATTTTCGCAAACGTTAACAAACGCCCAAGAGGCTAACGACGGTACATCCTTTAAAAACATTCGAAAACTTTACAAAACCCGTTTAACAAAACCGTCGTAAAAATCTCATTTGAAACCACAAGGCCCGAAATGCCAAAACTCAACAGTTTAAAAACATACGTTAAGATATCGCTTACACGCACCAACATAACAAATTTAGAAAACGATTGTCAAAGTAACCTAAGTTACCAGATACCAAAAGGCCATTTAAAAATACTCACGCAGCGGATAAAGATAAACAATTAAAATACTCTAGCAGCGGAATACAACAACTGATCAGAAACTCAATACACAAATACATGTCTCAGCCAGTATCCTCCGGGAAGCTCATCTCTTCACGACCGCTACAAGCTTGATAATCCAAGAACCTAAAAAGAAAGCCCATGACGGGGTCAGCCATAATATCCAACAATGATAACCATCACATCACGTCAATAATTACATATCAATGGAAATACTAAGTAAGAATACGACCAATGAAATCTTACCGTCGTAACTTTACGAAAATCCACAATTCGTATCCTTAACAACACAATAAGATAATACCGACATATCTGTACGGTATCTCAACAATACCCAAGGTTCTCAAAACATTATCATAACTCGCGATACGGAAATTATACCAACTCTGGCCAATTCAATCCATCGGATAACGTCGACAATTCTAATACGATAATCGATTGTCCATCAAAGACAAGTACCAAGGAAATACGGAACATACCTCAAGATACGAAATACCATTACCATCACGTCAGTCTAATCCGAGATCAGATCAACACAACATACAGACATAATCCTAACACAAGACCTACAAATGCATACTCATATGACAACGTCAATATGATCACAACAATAACGACAATGTATACTTATGGCAAACCCATAATATACATATGCACAACAACAATACATGGCAATCCGATGATCCAACATTCACTGCCTAGATCCCCCGATGATCCCGTCAGACCAACCCGAGGTGGAAAACCCGTACGATGATCCAGCGCACGCTAGCATAGATCCCCCGATGATCCCGTCGGACCAACACGAGGTGGACATATGACAACAATGCACAACTGCACAAAACAACACTACACAATACACGACAACAACAATGCACAAATGCATGCAACAACGATACACGAATGTATCACGACATAATCGACACAAATGATAAAAATGATTAGAGTACTTGCCCTGAGTCCTTCGAGAACGATCTCAATGTATAAACCATCACGAACCATTATCCTCAATACTCGACGGTCTAAAGTATCACGGATTGCAGATAATTCATATCTTCGTCTTTATCACAATATATCCTCGATATACAAGTATACCAATAACAAAAGTAAATCATATACATTATGATTTAGATTCCCAAAACTCGAATACGATTTATAATCCCAACTCCTGTGATTACCATTGCTATACGAATCATACACGAATGAAACAGAAACCATACGTTAAATACTATAAAGTGAGCAAGTAATAACTTACCTCGATACCGATACAACGACGAGGAAGCTGTTACCAAATCTATTGCCGTCATCTACAAGTTCCTCGGTCCCGACCAAAGCAATTCACGAACATCCTCGAACTCGACCGCAACACACGGTTATAATCACCGATCAATATTCTCAACCTAGTAATTCAATAAACAACAAGTTCGATAACAATCAACAATCGATAAAATCAATTCACAAACCCAACGGCTCAACAATATCTCGGTTAACCACAAGTCTGATCAAACCAACTTAAACGATCACGAATTCATAATCACAACACAAAAATACTGCACTGTCTGCCTACTTAGCGCACGTTGAACGCATAGCGTAGCGTGCGCTAAGTTGATCCCATTAGCGTGCGCTAGCCAGTAAGCTTAGCGTGCGCTAATGCTGTACAGTGGCATGCGTTCCAAGCATCGACTAACACCTTGTGACTACGAATCCGAATGAAAAGGAAATCATACTCCAAGATTATCAATAACTTTTCCAAATTCAATCTCATCATCATGATCCACATCTTATCACGAACATACGAAACTAAAATCATAATGTTGGTTTTAATCATCTTATCCATATTTATAATCAAAACCATTATATATCCTTATATCATCTTAACATCAAAATTCGAAATGAAAGGAGACATAAATCTCCATATCTCTTAAAGATAAACAACACCATAACTATAACAATGATCATATCAATGTCCCTATATCAATAACAACATCAACAATCAAACCAACTCGATAACAATGATCATATCATACTCAATCCGGAATTAAACCTCATATCATGATTTAACTCATCTAAATCGACCACTGAAATTATCATGATTCAGAAATCCATGATTCAACCTCATCAAGTTTAACGAATCACCATTAACATGAAGAATCTTACATAACATCTGAAAACCCTTATCATAATCCCATTAGGTCTCATAAAAATCACCACATGATTATCCAACATGTTCTCTCACAAGTAATCGTCCTTAAAAACGAACTACTATCAAAGGGATACGAAAATTACCTAGATTAGACGAACCAAGGAGAAGAACACTTGAACTTCATTCCAAGAACCATGAATAACTTGAAGAACAAGGCTTTAATCCATGCTCTCTATCTTAATCTTGATAAAGATCATCATCTCGGAGTGTTTCTGGACCTCAAGTACCTCCCAGAGCTCTCTCTATCGAGTGAAAGGAAAGAAATGGACGAAATGCTTCATAACACCCGTCTGTCCCTTTTTATAAAGTATATTACTAGCATGCGCTAAACCTTATTTATAGCGTGCGCTACGGCCTTAGCGTGCGCTATCGCAGTCCAGAGGCTATAGTCTGGCTTCGTACATGTGCTTACGTACGTAACGCCCATGCATTAGCATACGTAACTTACACTCTGTAGCGTACGCAAGTCCTTGCGTTTAGCGTGCGCTAATATCAGTTGACTCGTTTGTCTGTATGCTCCGAAGACTGGTCCACACGCCGAAAGTGCTGACGAGGATAAGATTCCTTTTTGTCCAATATACCATTAGCGTTTTAGCGTGCGCTAGTACTACATTACAAACATCCGTTGACTTATCAGAACGTGCACCGAAAGTGGCCTGGTCCACACGCAGATTCCTTCCGATCTGACTGCATTAGCGCACGCTATGATTTTACCTTTAGCGTGCGCTAACCCTGCATGGTAGCGTGCGCTAAGCTTAACTATTAACGTGCGCTAATAAGGCTATACTTAGCCATTTTCAGCTATTCTTGTCCAACGTCTTGACATATCAGATACGTATACATGACGCACTATATACTCAAATACAATTGTCGACCAAGTACGACAATTATACCGATACTGACATCTCAATCCTTCATTTATTTTATCTATACTGTACAGATTCCACGCTGTACAATATAACTCGGATAAAATAATATTAAACAACGGTAGTAGAAATTCCGGATATTACATACTACACCACTTAAAATAAGTTTGGTCCTCGAAACTTGCAATCCGTCATAGAAAAAACAAACAAACCGTTCAACCAAAATATTTCGAAACCATCACGACAACGATCAATCATCATCATTCACGAATAACCGAAACAGCATACTTACTAATGCGCAAATTCGACGATCTCTTGAGATACTAGCAAGTGACCTCACTGTACAGTCTCAATACGCTTACAATCACAATTCCTTGAGTCTCAACAAAATATATCATCTTCAGATGAAATAATCTATTCGTGTCGAATCCTGTCTGCCTGATCGCACAATCAAATCCCAATTCGGATACAAATCAATAATATACGATACATCTGTGAAACAACTGCCCAAAACAACGACATAAATTCCGAAACATCGACACAAAATCTGAACGCTCATATGATCACCAACAATGGTCAATCAATAAATTAACCGAGAATATCATCGACATGATAAACTCCGATACGACCAATCCAAAGGTCAAAACGCAGCCGATAATATCATCAACATGATAAACTCCAATATAACCAATGAACGATCAATGATAATCGAGAATACCTTCACACGGTAAGTTCCAACACGATGAACACAGAACCACAGAGATAGATACACGAAAGAGCAAAATTCTCAAAATGCTAAACAAATCACATACAGTAGATCTCAACGAAACACAACCGACTGTTGAACGGACCTCTCAGGCGTACGAACAACCAGTCGCAAATCGGTGAACATCCCAAATCATATATGGAGTGGGAATGACCAATCAGTACGGCTCAAAATTCAAAAGTAGTAAAATCACGCTACCACCACATCAATAGAGCCACATAGCACACATGCTCCAATTTCACAAAATCCAAAGTTCCAAAATTATGTCCTGTGCATGGATCTACAACACGCAACATATTTCTCTTATTCAATAAATCAACCGATCATCCCTGGATAACCAAATTACCATACTAAAGTTCGGATCTCTTTTCATCGCACCATCAATATGATATCCAGTTCGTGAGTCTCACTCAAAACTTCACCACGACATGCATTATGCACTAAATGCGTACATCAATCACATTTTCAAAACCAGTTTGAAATCATATAATCTTGTCTAGAAGACAAATTTTTGAAAGTTCTTTCAAAATTTTCAAAACTCAAAACATATATTTTGGTAAGACCACAAAATCAATTTTCGAAAAGTTAAACTGGCTCGCTAATTCCAAGTATTCGGTAACAGTTTACTTCGAATCCTCACGATTTTGAAGTTTTAAATGAAAACTATGCAAATGATTGACCACATCTATACCCCTGTATACCAGTCCGGCTCGTCCCAAATTTCACTGACATTCGGTCGGAAAACTACACGATAGAATCTAAAATCTCAACGTATAGGCTCCGATAAAAAAAAACTCCTTTTCCACATATGACTCGCAACGTCAACCATTTACCCATCCTGGATCACCTCAATTATGCTATGACAAAATATTGAATAATCAATAAATCAAACACAGCGAAAGACTACCCGAGAAGTTTCATTTGAACAAGTAAACCAAAAACCTCAAAAGGCGGAAATAAAAACAATTGGTAAAGTGTTTTACAAATCTCGGGAGTTTTAGAAAACAGAAAAGCCTTTTTTGAAACATCAGGGTCTAAGCTCATATCTCGTTCCGCATTTCAAAAAGTAGAAAACTCCTTTCGGACCCTAAGTCCTGAGTTGTAAAACTATTTCAAATTCAATTGGGTCTCGACCCAAAAATTATTTTCCGTAAAACATTCGTGAGACGTTCATTTTGAAAAGTATATTTCAAATGCTCAAAAGCAGTTCATATATCGAAATGAATTAGCATGACTACATGTTCTTCTCAAAAATTCACAGTCCTTCTCCCGAATACACAATTCCGTTTCCAAAATCTAACCGACATATTGATATCCAAAATCATAGCGTCTCAAGATCATCAATCCTGTCCCAACTACTGTGTTCTGTTATCTCATAATCATAACACATAATATTCTTCCGAATCTCAAAGCATATCAATTTAGAACGGCAGTAAATCTCAATGAAATTCGAAAATCCAAATACTTACAGATCGTGAAGCCGACGATTGCCCGTGATACTGGCACATGTCTCGACTCAAGAAAATACTCAACACAGGTATTTTCAAAACACACGTTTTGCAAAATCAGTTCAACTTGAGAACACAACACATCTCTTTTAAGAGAATCACGTTAGCACCATTTGGAAAAATTTACACCAATCCCAGTACCACACTGATAAATCACATAACCCATAAGCCCGAGTGAACAACAAAAACTCACGGCTCTAGTATTAGTCAATCGACAACTCGCATGACGCGACCAAAATACGACCCAACTCGACCCAAATGCCTAGGTTTTCACAACCTAAGCTCTGATACCATATTCTGTAACACCCCCAAAGCCGATCGGGAAAATTACAGCGCCGTGGGCCCCGAGATGGAACCCACAAGGCTGAAGGATATTTTCGCAAACGTTAACAAATGCCCAAGAGGCTAACGATGGTACATCCTTTAAACATTCGAAAACTTTACAAAACCCGTTTAACAAAACCGTCGTAAAAATCTCATTTGAAACCACAAGGCCCGAAATGCCAAAACTCAACTGTTTAAAAACATACGTTAAGCTACCACTTACACGCACCGACAGAACAAATTTAGAAAACAATTGCCAAAGTAACCTAAGTTACCAGATACCAAAAGGCCATTTAAAAATACTCACGCAGCGGATAAAGATAAACTATTAAAATACTCTAGCAGCGGAATACAACAACTGATCAGAAACTCAATACACAAATGCATGTCCTAGCCAGTATCCTCCGGGAAGCTCATCTCTTCACTACCGCTACAAGCTTGATAATCCAAGAACCTAAAAAGAAAGCCCACGGCGGGGTCAGCCATAATATCCAACAATGATAACCATCACATCACGTCAATAATTACATATCAATGGAAATACTAAGTAAGAATATGACCAATGAAATATTACCGTCGTAACTTTACGAAAATCCACGATTCGTATCCTTAACAACACAATAAGATAATACCGACATATCTGTACGGTATCTCAACAATACCTAAGGTTCTCAAAACATTATCATAACTCGCGATACGGAAATTATACCAAGTCTGGCCAATTCAATCCATCGGATAACGTCGACAATTCTAATACGATAATTGATTATCCATCAAAGACAAGTACCAAGGAAATACGGAACATACCTCAAGATACGAAATACCATTACCATCACGTCAGTCTAATCCGAGATCAGATCAAGACAACATACAGACATGGTCTTAACACAAGACCTACAAATGCATACTCATATGACAACGTCAATATGATCACAACAATAACGACAATGTATACTTATGGCAAACCCATAATATACATATGCACAACAACAATACATGGCAATACGATGATCCAGCGTTCACTGTCTAGATCCCCCGATGATCCCGTCAGACCAACCCGAGGTGGAAAACCCGTCCGATGATCCAGCGCACGCTAGCATAGATCCCCCGATGATCCCGTCGGACCAACACGAGGTGGACATATGACAACAATGCACAACTGCACAAAACAACAGTACACAATACACGACAACAACAATGCACAAATGCATGCAACAACGATACACGAATATATCACGACATAATCGACA
The DNA here is from genome assembly GCA_033398695.1 of Orobanche coerulescens. Lineage (NCBI taxonomy): Eukaryota > Viridiplantae > Streptophyta > Magnoliopsida > Lamiales > Orobanchaceae > Orobanche > Orobanche coerulescens. The sequence continues at coordinate 150,727,927 of CM065812.1, read as the reverse complement.
CAAATGATAAAAATGATTAGAGTACTTGCCCCGAGTCCTTCGAGAACGATCTCAATGTCTAAACCATCACGAACCATTATCCTCAATACTCGACGGTCCAAAGTATCACATATTGCAGATAATTCATATCTTCATCTTTATCACAATATATCCTCGATATACAAGTATACCAATAACAAAAGTAAATCATATACATTATGATTTAGATTCCCAAAACTCGAATACGATTTATAATCCCAACTCCTGTGATTACCATTGCTATACGAATTATACACGAATGAAACAGAAACCATACGTTAAATACTATAAAGTGAGCAAGTAATAACTTACCTCGATACCGATACAACGACGAGGAAGCTGTTACCAAATCCATTGCCGTCATCTACAAGTTCCTCGGTCCCGACCAAAGCAATTCACGAACATCCTCGAACTCGACCGCAACACACGGTTATAATCACCGATCAATATTCTCAACCTAGTAATTCGATAAACAACAAGTTCGATAACAATCAACAATCGATAAAATCAATTCACAAACCCAACGGCTCAACAATATCTCGGTTAACCACAAGTCTGATCAAACCAACTTAAACGATCACGAATTCATAATCACAACACAAAAATACTGCACTGTCTTTCTACTTAGCGCACGTTGAACACATAACGTAGCGTGCGTTAAGTTGCTCCCATTAGCGTGCGCTAGCCAGTAAGCTTAGCGTGCGCTAATGCTGTATAGTGGCATGCGTTCCAAGCATCGACTAACACCTTGCGACTACGAATCCGAATGAAAAGGAAATCATACTCCAAGATTATCAATAACTTTTCCAAATTCAATCTCATCATCATGATCCACATCTTATCACGAACATATGAAACTAAAATCATAATGTTGGTTTTAATCATCTTATCCATATTTATAATCGAAACCATTATATATCCTTATATCATCTTAACATCAAAATCCGAAATCAAAGGAGACATAAATCTCCATATCTTTTGAAGATAAACAACACCATAACTATCACAAGGATCATATTAATGTCCCTATATCCATAACAACATCAACAATCAAACCAACTCGATAACAAGGATCATATCATACTCAAGCCGGAATTAAACCTTATATCATGATTTAACTCATCTAAATCGACCACTGAAATTATCATGATTCAGAAATCCATGATTCAACCTCATCAAGTTTAACTAATCACCATTAACATGAAGAATCTTACATAACATCTGAAAACCCTTATCATAATCCCATTAGGTCTCATAAAAATCACCACGTGATTATCCAACATGTTCTCTCACAAGTAATCGTCCTTAAAAATGAACTACTATCAAAGGGATACGAAAACTACTTGGATTAGACGAACCAAGAAGAAGAACACTTGAACTTCATTCCAAGAACCATGAATAACTTGAAAAACAAGGCTTTAATCCATGCTCTCTATCTTAATCTTGATAAAGATCATCATCTCGGAGTGTTTCTGGACCTCAAGTACCTCCCAGAGCTCTCTCTATCGAGTGAAATGAAAAAAATGGACGAAATGCTTCATAACACCCGTCTGTCCCTTTTTATAAAGTATATTACTAGCGTGCGCTAAACCTTATGTTTAGCGTGCGCTACGGCCTTAGCGTGCGCTAACTGACTTTGTTAGCGTGCGCTATCGCAGTCTAGAGGCTACAGTCTGGCTTCGTACATGTGCTTACGTACGTAACGCCCATGCATTAGCGTACGTAACTTACACTCTGTAGCGTACGCAAGTCCTTGCGTTTAGCGTGCACTAATATCAGTTGACTCGTTTGTTTGTATGCTTCGAAGACTGGTCCACACGCCGAAAGTGCTGACGAGGATAAGATTCCTTTTTGTCCAATATACCATTAGCGTGTGCTAACCTTTAGGGTTTAGCGTGCGCTAGTACTACATTACAAACATCCGTTGACTTATCAGAACGTGCGCCGAAAGTGGCCTGGTCCACACGCAGATTCCTTCCGATCTGACTGCATTAGCGCACGCTATGATTTTACCTTTAGCGTGCGCTAACCCTGCATGGTAGCGTGCGCTAAGATTAACTATTAGTGTGCGCTAATAAGGCTATACTTAGCCATTTTCAGCTATTCTTGTCCAACGTCTCGACATATTGGATATGTATACATGACGCACTATATCCTCAAATGTAATTGTCGACCAAGTACGACAATTATACCGATACTGACATCTCAGTCCTTCATTTATTTTATCAATACTGTACAGATTCCACGTTGTACAATATAACTCGGATAAAATAATATTAAACAACGGTAGTAGAAATTTCGGATATTACAGCAGCAGTGGTCAGACGAACTTCGAATAGATTCCTGAGGTGCTTTTTTTGTTACCGGTGGAAGGCCTGCTCCCCCATTACATTTTCTGCTCTCCGTTCTTTATATTGATATATTTTTTGCTGTCCCTTTCATATTTGGCTCTCAAGAACATTACTTCTGGTTTAAAAAGGTATTTCTAAATGTCAATAGCCTTTTTAAACCCTTACTATTTCTGCATATGATTTCGAGCTACCATGATTATGCCCTCTTATTGCTGCTTTACGATTTCAAGGATAATTGAAGGTGTTAAACCACTGAGTTGAGTAGGCCTCTTCTTTTTCACAAAATGTACATTTTTTTCCTTCTTCTTACCTGTCTAGCCGAAAATAATTCGGGTATTGTGTTATATTTGTTTTCCTAAGAAATAAATAAAATCATTTGGTAAAAGTGTTAATTCGGATATTTATTTTAAACTGCTAATATTTTTTTTAGTTTTAGATATATGTATCCATGTAATATTTGTTTGCATTGATAATTTACAACTCCACTTTTCTTTGGAGCTATATTTTTCTTGTGATAAGAGGTATATATACCGACAACCTTGCAACTGAAATGACTCTTTGCAGGACGAATACGACTCCTTAGAAGGACTGGTCTGATAGGTATAACAACTTCATGTACCTCTATTCGTTCGTGTGGATGTGCATGTTTATTTATTTATGTGTGTATGTATTTGTGTATTGTTTAGTTTCGAACTGACTTCAACCTCAGCAGTCCACTTCTCAGGTTTTATATCTTGTCTACCTACACTTCTGTACTGTGTATATTACTGGTGGCCCACTCTTGCAAGGAAACATTCTGAATGGATTAGGTACACATATTGCTTTAGTGAGTATAACAATGATATGTGTCTGTTAACATACAATGCTCATATTAGTTTCTAACGTTAGAATATTTTTTCTAGGCTTCTGAGAATGTGATAGGTCTGAACTCTTGCGAGCGAGCAGCTTGTTTGGATAATATTTAAAACTCCTTACAGGGATTGCTCTGACAGGCATCAGACCTCCGAATATCTTTGACCGTCTGATATTTACATTATCTTTTCTGTTTTATTTTTGAGTCATGCTGTAAAAACTTACATTTTTATGTTTCGAGCTGAGAATTTTATCATCCATACATAACGAACCAATATGATATATGCATATCATATACATAATATCTGAACAACAAAGTATAAGAAGTAAAAAGAATTGAGCGAGCGACGGAAAATGAAGCCGCATAATGATGAATTCACAATCCAATGCCTTAATTAACCTAACTATCTGTCGGGTATAATAATGCCGCATGCTCTTGTATTCGTATTGATTGAATGCAACCTCGACGCACTTCAAAAGATGGTAAGACTCAATCTACTTCTTGTCTTTCAGTTTATAATGAGCGAGTGCAACTCTTATCGTATATATTTTGGCCTACGAATCTGCCCTGAGTGTGTAATACCCGAGATTTCTGTTATGTAATTAGAACTTGTGATATTGTAATGATTGTACTTTTGTCTGAGTACTATTCTCCGTATTTCATAATCCATTGTTGTCGAGCATATAATTTCGTGTATGTGATTTAAAGGTTGAAATTCTGTGCATGCAGCGCACGCTACAGGCTGTGTGTAGCGTACGCTAACAGGGATTCATAGCGCACGCTACAGGGGATCATTAGCGCACGTTATGCGTGGTCAGATTGATTGAGACGTGCGGTAGGTGAGATCTGGCCGGGGGACCCTTGTCGGATTGTGTCGAATGAACCTGGACGGCTTTCGAGAAAAGCCAAGTCAACGCCTTAGCGCACGCTACAGGCATGTGAATAGCGCACGCTAAGTGCTGACTCCAGTTAAGTCAGACAGCCGTTAGCGCACGCTACGAGCAGGGACTAGAGCGCCCTAATAGCCATTTATTATAAATAGGACAGCATCCTATTCGTGATTTCAGTTCTTTCTCCTCCCATAACCCGAACTCTTACACTTAGAACATAACTCCCTTCATCCTAAACACTTCGTATCAACCTCCTAGTTCGAGATTGAAGATCGTATATCATTGGAGATTGGTGTTCAAGCCTTCGGTGTTGGATTGCTTCATTTTCCTCCGTGTTCTTCACTACTTTGAGGTAGGTGTTTCTTCACCGATGTTAGTAATGTTCCTAAGGAAGTTTGAATCATGTTTGTATAGCAAGTATTTCGTTATAATCGGTCATCACATGTTAGAAGGATACTTTTGACGTATCGGCACTATATATCGTATGAACCTTTGATCCATCTTATTATAAGGACTCCTAAGCATGTTCAAATCGATTTATGATCAGTAATCGGATATTACCCAGTTGCTACGTTGTACACGTTGGAATCTTGTGTTTTGGAACGTAAGACGATCGGAACTTAGATTATTTCTTGAAGATCGTAGATGGATTATGATATTGAGATGACTATCCGTATATTTATATTTCATAATCATAAAACTTCCACAAACCTTATTAGCATGATATGCCCGAGGATAACTTGTATTATCACGGTAGAATTCATGAGTTCTTCACCATTCAACCCAGTTTTGGTTTGCGATTACGCCATGCAAGATTAGCGCACGCTAACATGTGTGAGTTAACGTGCGCTATCGAGGTTCGGTTAACGCATCGAAACGTCGTAGCGTGCGTTATGAGACCAACGAGTCAATCGCGCCGGTCGTGGCTAGCGACGCTAGTCTTATACGATAGCGTACGCTAACAGTCCGGCTTAGCGCACGTTACGTAGAGTACGTAGCGCGCGCTAAGCAATCCAGACAACTTGTTTATTTTGAGCTTTTCGGCCGTAGGCCGAATTGTTAGGCCATTGTTCGACTTGAGATGATTTGTATATCATTCCTTTTGTTAAGGTTCGAGCTTGCTACGTTGATCGAAGGAGGCGACCTTCGAGTGGGTTGAGATCATTGAAGTATATCGTTCTTGCCATCTTCGAGGCAAGTATCGTGATATGTTAATATTGGTATTTTTGGAGCATGCGTATGATTATTCATGATGTTGAACATGATATTTACTTCGTTGATTTGCCATGGTATTCGTTATATAGTGTTTATATGTTCATGTTGATGAACATAATGATTTGACATATGTGTATGCATGAGTTGTGTTTGTATACGTTGTACGATCTATGCTGAGGGCGCTGGATCGGATGTCCACCTCGTGTTGGTCCGACGGGATCATCTTGGGATCTAGGCTGAGGGCGCTGGATCATTGGACGGGTTATTTCCACCTCGTGTTGGTCCGACGGGATCATCTTGGGATCTATGCTGAGGGCGCTGGATCATTGGAATACCCATGCTGTGTAATGGAATCTTGTAGATTCGCATTGTCGGATTCCGGTAGCGGAAGTCCGTGTGGTGTATCTTGTTATGTATTGTTGATGCATATTCGAATTGTTTAATATGATACTTGTACTAGCATCGTTTTGCTAACCCCTTCGGGGGTGGACATTTGTTTTGATGTTCAGGTAGCCGAGGAGCAGGGATACAACCACATTACCGACGTGACGACGAAGGGGTTCAGTGATGTTTATTGTTATTGGAGATTTGTTTTCTTGGTTTGGTTTCTGTACTCGAGTACGCGTGTCTTATTGATATTAATTCGATATGGTTGTATTAATTACTCGTTGAACCAGTTGTACGTTTTCACAAACTTGAATTTCCGCAGTATTGATGTCTTAGATTTACTTTCCTTTTCAATTAGCCTTGTAAATCCTTACTTAAAGGGTTTACGGCGCTGTAATTATTCCGAATATCTCGGGGTGTTACAGAATATGGTATCGGAGCTAAGATTCATGGATATCTTGGCAGTCGGGTTTTAGTTGGGTCTGTTTACGTTATTTGATTTATGGGTCGTTTGTAACATCACTGTTCAGCCGAAGTCGTCATGTGGACCGTGGTTGTAAGTCTCTTAATCTCTTATACTACCGTTTTACTTAATTACTGTTTTGTGAGTATTGACGGACTTTTTTTCGAAAAATTTTTTTCTGGATATTGAGAAATTGCGTTTACAGTATGTTGAGAGGAGGACGTGGACGCGGACGCGGTCGTGGGCGCGGACGTGGTAACATGAGACATGAGGATTCCGCAACTACCCCCGAAATATCGGCTAGTCGAACCGATTCCCATTCTGGAGGGCAACAAGGATCAGCGAATGATGACGCAAATCCTAACATGCCGGGGGTGCTTCAACAGGTGGTGGCGCAGATAAACCAGTTCGCTCAGGTCGTTGATCGCATGCAGACGGCGATGGGACAGCAGCACCACGAGGATAACCGGGGAGACAGATGGCTTGCTGAGGTGGTTAAATTGCACCCGCCAAAATTTGACGGATCTGCTGAGGCACTTACTTGGGATCACTGGCTCAAGGAGTTGGAGAAGATATTCGCGGGTCTTAACTGTCCCGAGGACCGGAAGGTTCCCATTGCCCAGTATTTTCTGACTGGGGAGGCCTTTGATTGGTGGGAAGCTATTCGACCCGAGAATCATAATGCGGATTGGACGGAATTCAAACTAATGATGGAAGCACAGTATTGTCCTCGTCCAGTTAGAGAGGCAAAGATCCGAGAGTTTTTCTCACCACAGAGTTCGGAGGCATCTGTGACAGATGTAATTAAAACTTTTAATCATCAGCTGACGTGTGTGCGACACTTGGTCGAACGGAGGCGTAAAAGATTTTCATTTTGATATGCGGATGAAGCGGAGATTCAGAAGTACATGTCGGATTCGAGTGTACTACGTTGCGGCAGATCAAGATAAAGCGCCGCCTACGACATTAAAGAGGCGGCGGTGGAGAAATCGAGAGGCAAAGAAGCGTAAGGTGACCGACGGCTTTGCGTAAAACAAGAGTGGTGGGGCCCGCAAGGGCCAGTCTTCCTTTATTCGGCTAGGAAACCTCCACATCCTTCTAAAGGCGGAAAGAAGTTAGGACAACATCGCAGCTTTGGACGCATCAAGGAAATGCTACAATTGTGGTCGGCAGGCATATTCGACGTGATTGCCCCGCATCTTCTGTGACTTGTTACGATTGTGGGCAAGAAGGGCACCGTGCGGCCTTCTGTGGAGCCGCTACTAGATCTTTTGGTACTCGCATTCCAGCGCCAGTTCCGAAGGAAACAAGTGTGAACCAGACGCAGCAGAGTGGATTTCAGCAGCAGAACGTTGGGAAGAGAGAGACATCCAGTGCTGGGTCCGTTCCTCCGCGCCTGTACGAAATGAGGAGATCTGACGATCAGAACACCACTGTTGCATCAGGTACGATTCAGATCCTTTTGCAACCAGTTAGTGTTTTATTCGATTCCGGAGCTACACATTCTTTTGTATCATTGAACTGTGTAAATCGTTTAAAAATCTCGTGCTTAATTGATTGTGAACCGTATGTTGTGGGATTGCCGAGTGGAGAGAGAATTGTGGGAACCCTAGAGGCTAGAGATTTTCCAGTATCTATAGGAGGGAGAGATTGGCCGTCGAATCTCATTGTTGTTGACATCTACGGTGACGATTTAATTCTCGAAGACGATTGGCTCAACCGTTATGGAGCTATCCTGAATTACCGAGAGAGAGTCATTTCTATCATTGCTGATGACGGGTCTGAACACTTATTCCGAGGATGGAGACCGGGAAGCTCGGGGAAATTGATCAAAGCAATGAAATCCGTAAAATTGCTGAAACAGGGATGTCATGGACTTTGGTGTTATGCCATGAGGAAAGAGGAAGGAGTAGAGCTCTCGTCTATTTCAGTTGTGAATGAGTTCTCAGATGTATTTCCTGACGAGCTACCAGGGTTACCTCCGCAAAGAGAAGTGGAATTCACCATCGAATTGGAGCCTGGAGCAGCCCCTATTTCCAGGGCACCATACCGCATGGCGCCAACCGAGATGTATGAACTCAAGAAGCAACTGGAGGAATTGTTACAGAAGGGCTATATTCAACCTAGCGTTTCTCCTTGGGGAGCGCCCGTTCTCTTTGTCCGGAAGAAAGACGGATCCCTCCGACTGTGTATTGATTACAGGGAGCTTAACAAAATGACGATCAAGAATAAGTATCCTATACCTCGGATCGACGACTTGTTTGATCAACTGCAAGGGGCAAGGGTATTCTTGAAGATTGACTTGCGATCAGGATACCATCAGTTGAGAATTAAGGGATCAGATATACCGAAATCTGCTTTCAGATCCCGGTACGGGCATTATGAATTTGTAGTGATGCCATTTGGACTTACCAATGCTCCTGCGGTATTCATGCAATTGATGAATCGGGTATTCTTGGAGTACTTGGATAAATTTGTGGTCGTTTTCATTGACGACATTTTGATATATTCAAGGGACGCAGGGGAACATGCTGAACATTTACGTGTGGTTTTGAGCATCTTGAGAAAGGAACAGCTGTATGCTAAGCTTTCTAAATGCGAATTCTGGCTTAAGGAAGTAACCTTCCTTGGGCATGTGATATCATCCGACGGAGTTCAGGTGGACCCGAAGAAAGTCGAAGCAATCTTGGAGTGGGAAGCTCCCAAAAACGTGAAAGAAGTCTGAAGCTTCTTAGGACTTGCTGGATATTATCGCCGCTTTGTAGATGGATTTTCCAAAATTGCTCGTCCGCTCACTCAGCTGTTACAGAAAACTCAAAAGTTCACGTGGGATGAGAAATGCCAGGCTGGTTTTGACGAACTTAAGAGGAGACTGACGACAGCACCTATATTAGCACTGCCAGAGGGAACTGATGGATTCATGGTATACATCGACGCTTCAAATCAGGGTTTGGGTTGTGTGTTGATGCAGAAGGATAAAGTGATTGCTTATGCTTCTCGGCAATTGAAACCGTACGAAGTTAATTATCCGACTCATGATCTGGAGCTAGCAGCTGTGGTCTTTGCCTTGAAAATTTGGCGATATTATTTGTACGGCACTCATTGTCAGATCTTTACAGATCATAGGAGCCTCAAATACATTTTCAGTCAGAAAGAATTAAACATGAGGCAGAGAAGGTGGTTGGAATTGATCAAGGATTACGACTTGGAGATTCTCTATCATCCGGGGAAAGCAAATGTAGTAGCCGATGCTTTGAGCCGTAAACCTGTTTCTCTTCGAGTGTTGGAAGCTCTCACGTCCCAAACCAGTATTCAACGAGAACTGATCCGCGAAAGGATTGAAGTATGGGCACCAGGAGTCCAAGGGCAACTGTATGTGATGGAACTGACTTCATCACTAGTCGAGGAGATCAAATCTAAGCAGTTGGACGATTCTTTAATCCTTCGATTATGTGATGAAGTAAAGAAAGGAAAAGCCCCAGGATTCGTGATACAAGATGATGGAGTTCTGAGATTTCAGAGTCGACTTTGCGTTCCCGATGATGATGATTTGAGACGGACTATTCTGAAGGAAGCTCACAGCGTGCCCTATTCTATTCACCCGGGCAGCAGTAAGATGTATAAGGATTTAAAACAAAATTTCTGGTGGGGGAATATGAAGAAGGACGTAGCAGAGTACGTTTCGAAGTGTTTGACTTGTCAGCAGGTTAAGATTGAACATCAGCGACCTGCCGGGATGTTAAGGCCGCTTCCGATCCCTGAATGGAAGTGGGAGGACATCTCGATGGATTTCATCACCAGTATGCCAAGGACTAGAACGGGAATGAACATGATTTGGGTTATAGTTGATCGACTAACCAAGTCGGCTCATTTCCTAGGGATCAAAGATACATGGGGACCCGAAAGATTGGCGCGAGTATTTATTGCGGAGATAGTCAGATTGCATGGGATGCCGAAGACCATTATCTCGGATCGAGATGGTCGTTTCGTGTCGCACTTCTGGAAGGCAGTTCACAAGGCTTTGGGGACTGAGCTCAACTTTAGCACAGCTTATCATCCCCAAACAGACGGTCAGTCCGAAAGAACTATTCAAACTGTAGAAGACATGCTTAGAGCCTGTGCTTTGGATTGGTCAACTGATTGGGAAGTTCATTTGCCATTAGTTGAATTCACCTACAATAATAGTTGGCATGCTTCAATTAAGATGGCACCATTTGAAGCTTTATGCGGAGAAGATGCCGATCACCCCGAGTTGGGATGATTCTTCTGATTTGATCGGACGGAACCGAATTGATTATTCAGACTCAAGAGAAGATAGCTTTGATTCGAGAGAGACTGTTGACTGCCCAGAGTCGACAAAAGTCTTATGCCGATGTACGTCGTCGCCCTCTAGAGTTCGACGCTGGGGACCACGTACTATTGAAGGTGTCTCCTACACGAGGGATTTTCCGTTTTGGGAGAAGAGGCAAGCTTAGTCCGAGATATATCGGACCATTTGAGATCCTAGAGAGAGTTGGGGATTTAGCATACAGGTTGGCCTTACCGCCATCGCTGAGTCATGTTCACAATGTGTTTCACGTATCCCAACTGCGGAAGTATGTACCGGACCCCAGTCACGTCATTGATTCCGACGAGATCGAGATAGCTAATGATGGCACTTTCGAAGAGAGACCAATCAAGATACTTGAGAGCCGGATCAAACAATTGAGGAATAAACCAATACATTTGGTTAAAGTACAATGGTCACGACATGGAGTCGAAGAGGCCACTTGGGAAACGGAGGACGGTATGAAGGCTAAATATCCGGAGTTGTTTTCATCCTAAGTTTCGGGAGAAAACTTCTTTTTAGGGAGGAAGGATGTAATACCCGAGATTTCTGTTATGTAATTGGAACTTGTGATATTGTAATGATTGTACTTTTGTCTGAGTACTATTCTCCGTATTTCATAATCCATTGTTGTCGAGCGTATAATTTCGTGTATGTGATTTAAAGGTTGAAATTCTGTACATGTAGCGCACGCTACAGGCTGTGTGTAGCGTACGCTAACAGGGATTCATAGCGCACGCTACAGGGGATCATTAGCGCACGTTATGCGTGGTCAGATTGATTGAGACGTGCGGTAGGTGAGATCTGGCCGGGGGACCCTTGTCGGATTGTGTCGAATGAACCTGGACGGCTTTCGGGAAAAGCCAAGTCAACGCCTTAGCGCACGCTACAGGCATGTGAATAGCGCACGCTAAGTGCTGACTCCAGTTAAGTCAGACAGCCGTTAGCGCACGCTACGAGCAGGGACTAGCGCGCGCTAATAGCCATTTATTATAAATAGGACAACATCCTATTCGTGATTTCAGTTCTTTCTCCTCCCATAACCCGAACTCTTACACTTAGAACATAACTCCCTTCGTCCTAAACACTTCGTATCAACCTCCTATTTCGAGATTGAAGATCGTATATCATTGGAGATTGGTGTTCAAGCCTTCGGTGTTGGATTGCTTCATTTTCCTCCGTGTTCTTCACTACTTTGAGGTAGGTGTTTCTTCACCGATGTTAGTAATGTTCCTAAGGAAGTTTGAATCATGTTTGTATAGCAAGTATTTCGTTATAATCGGTCATCACATGTTAGAAGGATACTTTTGACGTATCGGCACTATATATCGTATAAACCTTTGAACCATCTTATTATAAGGACTCCTAAGCATGTTCAAATCGATTTATGATCGATGTCGGATATTACCCAGTTGCTACGTTGTACACGTTGGAATCTTGTGTTTTGGAACGTAAGACGATCGGAACTTAGATTATTTCTTGAAGATCGTAGATGGATTATGATATTGAGATGACTATCCGTATATTTGTATTTCATAATCATAAAACTTCCACAAACCTTATTAGCATGATATGCCCGAGGATAACTTGTATTATCACGGTAGAATTCATGAGTTCTTCACCATTCAACCCAGTTTTCGGTTTGCGATTCGCCATGCAAGATTAGCGCACGCTAACATGTGTGAGTTAACGTGCGCTATCGAGGTTCGGTTAACGCACGAAACGTACGTAGCGTACGTTATGAGACCAGCCGAGTCAGACTGCCAGTCCGTGGCTAGCGCACGCTAGTCTTATACGATAGCGTACGCTAACAGTCCGGCTTAGCGCACGTTACGTAGAGTACGTAGCGCGCGCTAAGCAATCCAGACAACTTGTTTATTTTGAGCTTTTCGGCCGAGCCAATTGTTAGGCCATTGTTCGACTTGAGATGATTTGTATATCATTCCTTTTGTTAAGGTTCGAGCTTGCTACGTTGATCGAAGGAGGCGACCTTCGAGTGGGTTGAGATCATTGAAGTATATCGTTCTTGCCATCTTCGAGGCAAGTATCGTGATATGTTAATATTGGTATTTTGGAGCATGCGTATGATTATTCATGATGTTGAACATGATATTTACTTCGTTGATTTGCCATGGTATTCGTTATATAGTGTTTATATGTTCATGTTGATGAACATAATGATTTGACATATGTGTATGCATGAGTTGTGTTTGTATACGTTGTACGATCTATGCTGAGGGCGCTGGATCGGATGTCCACCTCGTGTTGGTCCGACGGATCATCTTGGGATCTAGCCGAGGGCGCCGGATCATCGACGGTTATTTCCACCTCGTGTTGGTCCGACGGATCATCTTGGGATCTATCTTGAGGGCGCTGGATCATTGGAATACCCATGTCTTTGTGTAATGGAATCTTGTAGATTCGCATTGTCGGATTCCAGAGCGGAAGTCCGTGTGGTGTATCTTGTTATGTATTGTTGATGCATATCGAATTGTTTAATATGATACTTGTACTAGCATCGTTTTGCTAATTCTTCGGGGTGGACATTTGTTTTGATGTTCGTGTAGCCGAGGAGCAGGATACGACCACAAGACTGACGTGACGACGAAGGGGTTCAGTGATGTTTATTGTTATTGGAGATTTGTTTTCTTGGTTTGGTTTCTGTACTCGAGTACGCGTGTCTTATTGATATTAATTCGATATGGTTGTATTAATTACTCGTTGAACCAGTTGTACGTTTTCACAAACTTGAATTTCCGCAGTATTGATGTCTTAGATTTACTTTCCTTTTTAATTAGCCTTCTAAATCCTTACTTAAAGGGTTTACGGCGCTGTAATTATTCCGAATATCTCGGGGTGTTACAGAGTGTACTGGATTTTTAAAATCGGATATTCATATATATTTTTACTTACGTATCTATACATGCTTTTAACTTTATTTTTGCTGCGAGTGTAGTGTCAATGTATTGTAGATAGACTAATATATTTTTCGCGATCAATAAAAGTTAGAGACAGATACCTACATTAACAACATTCCTAAGTACTATAAAATATTATTTGCCTGTCCAAAAAAAAGGCCCACTATATTAGATATATCATGTATTCCATTTTATAAATATTTGTAGCATGATTATACCAATTGTCTTGAATCATGTAATTTAAAAGTCTACGAATTTATTGGTTTCACAAATTCACCTCAATTTCTTTTCGTATAAAAAGTTTTTTTGATACGAAAAACTAGGCAACCTAAAATCCAGGTTATACATTATATACAAATATCTTTATTTAACTAAGCCAGGCGCAAAAAAACGAATGTAGATTATTAAAAATAAATGAATTCTCGAATAAACTCCCACACTGACTAAAGTGTATAAAATAATAAAAAAAGACAAAAAATCAGGTTATATTTCGTGCACGAAAAAATGATTTTGCAAATACGAGAACAAAAGATTACAACATGTTCAATATAATATTCGCTGAATACCTGTCATGAATAGTAAAATATATAATGTCCAATGCTGCATCACGTGATAAAATATGCAAAATATCGAAACTCCACACCATTGCATACCCATAAATCTATCAAAAGTCTACATCCACATTTACTGTTCTCTTCTTGATATGAATATTTTTCTTCTTTTATTTTAATTGGCGAACAACACTTTTAGCAGTATATCCACTACTAAAAGAGTTGCTACATAGACTAAAATATTTTCGAAGGTAAATCAATACTACAAATATATAATATATATTGTCTAATATTTCCCTCATGTTTTTTTCTACTTTATTGCTATTTCCGTTCATGTGTTTTTAAATTAATTTTAAAATATATAATATCGGTATCTAAAGATAATTTTTTTTAACAATATAAAATTAAATTGGAAATAACGAACTTAAAACAACATCTACGGGCTCGTGCATCACACGGTATAAAACTAGTATCTATATACAGAGAGACTAATTGCAGTTCCCGTAAATCCTCTCTTCAGGTTCCCCCTTTTGATCCATCTACTAAAGAAATGACGAGGGACGCGAAAACCAGGTCACCTGGTAATGCTCGCATCTGATTTGATTTTTAATTAGCATTAGAAAAAACCCATGAAAAAAGTGACACTCTTTTGAGTGACGTAATTGATTGATTACTCATGATGGCATAGACATTACATTACAATGTGATAGCTTGTAGATTTGTTTCTTCTTAAACTTCTTTCTCGATTTCTTGTAATTTACCACTTTTTGCTGTTCTTTTTTTTTTTTTTTTTTTGGTTTTTTGGGTTTAGGGTTTATGGCTATTAATTTGCTTACAAAAATATTCTTAGATATTTCCTTTGTTTGTTTTCACCCCTGTCGAAGATATTTCCTGGGTAACTAGTTTTTGTCTGAATTTACTGATCCTTTACAGAAAATGCATTGAGATTCACGGTATCAAGTTCACGAGACAAGGAATGCATTGGTCTAGCAGCAGGGGGCACACAACAGAAGCCATTTGATTTCTTAGGCGTTTTATGCGGTATATGGTAATTACTTACGGAGTTGCTTTTTTACTATCTGTCATGTTCCGCGACGCATATATTGATTTACAATATCATTCATATAATTGGACATCACTATAACAATTACCTTAACTCATCACTGTCTCATAATATTTTCCATGCGAGTGGAAAAACTTATGATGATGACGGTTATTGGAATTTCATTTCATTTCTCCTTCGTATGAAGGTTGCGACAGGAAGGACATCCGGCATAAAATTTTGCTACTTTGTGTTTTGCATGATTTTAGAGAGTTAACTAATTTTGACCATTAGTTGACACTATACTGTTTATGCCACCGACTCTAACGTAGTTGGGATTAAGGTGCAGATGATGATGATGAGTTGAATTCTTACTAAATGTTATGATCAACCTTGGAATCTAACTGCATGTGAAGAGTGAAAAATGAAATTGCAACTCAAAGAATTTATTTGGTTTTTTAATTTTCTTCAGAGCTTAAAAAAATGCTGGCTGTCTGATTGACTGGAAATGAAGGAGATGCAATATTAGGGATAACTATAAAAAGTACCATGAGGTTCTGATTCAGTGTAAAATTAAAGGAGCTAACTATAGTATTTTTATAAATTTGAAGGGATGTTTTAAATGTATGTTTCTTGTGAAGGGGTAAATGTAAGACACAATATAACGGGTATTTTGTAATTTTCAAAGGTAGCTGTCTCTTTTTTTTTTTTTAAATAATTAAACCTCAAGGGGACCTTTTGTAATTAAACCGATTATTTATCTTCTTCTGTTTGGGTAGAAGGACAAGGGTGAGAAACCACAATAAACCGAGGACTAATATATGACGCTTTTAGTCAATACGAGCACTTGCCCAGTTTTGTCATTTCGATTTATTTTTTATTTATTTTTTACCTCTATTAACTTCGTGTGGTCAACGTCTTACCAAATGATGAACGTTTAAACATGTTTCAGATATGAGTACATTACGTTTGGACTAGTGCGATATGCCTTTGTGAGATGTTATTTTAATCATTTATAGTTTTATGTGGCGTAAATTTGTCTGAATCATCTAATATTGAGGTGGAACAAAATGCATTATAGTATTTTATATTCGTTCAGATTATTATTCTCATATGCATTGTGCAGAGAGTGCTGTGGCAGGTGCTTCTGCTGGTGCTGTGGTGGAAAGTGTTTTGTATCCAATAGATACGATAAAAACTCGACTGCAAGCAGGTTATTTTAG
Source organism: Orobanche coerulescens (assembly GCA_033398695.1). Taxonomy (NCBI): domain Eukaryota; kingdom Viridiplantae; phylum Streptophyta; class Magnoliopsida; order Lamiales; family Orobanchaceae; genus Orobanche; species Orobanche coerulescens. The sequence goes on along the minus strand of CM065812.1, from coordinate 150,711,689 downwards.
TCGTAATACTAACATTTGCATGTTTTTTGTATATTTTTTTCTCATATGTGTGTATTGGGTGTCCATTTTGTATTTCTTGGTTGTTTACTTTTGAAGAATTTGATTTGTCACTTCATTTTTTTCCTATTTTCGACAAGCGTTGTAAACCTTGTTCGTCGTTTGGATTTTTCAATTTTGTTTTTCTGATGGAGTATCTTGTTATTTATGAAAAATACTATTGGAACTTTTCTGCACTTATGATTCTTTTTCATATTATTTTGCCCCTCTTTTGTGGTTTCTATTTAGGCAGTTCGTGGCGGGGGTGGAATTATTCTGAAGGGCCTCTACTCTGGATTGGCTGGGAATCTTGTTGGTGTTATACCGTAAGTTGAAAATATCAAATATTATTTCCTGAATTTAAGTACTCGAGATTTAACCTGTAAATATCAAATTTAATATGAAACGTTTTCACTCAGCCTATAATTTTTGATGTCTGCCTATGTAATGTGAATTTGATCGTCCAGATACAGAGACCAATAAAATAAGCATTTTTTTACGAAGGTGTTATTATTTTTTGTTTACTTGATGCCATTATGTTTTTTTTTACAGGGCATCAGCAATATTCATTGGCGTGTACGAACCTACAAAGCAGAAATTGCTGAAGATTCTTCCTGAAAATTTCTCTGCCATAGCACACTTGGTAAACTGTTGCTAATTAGAATCTTCTGTCAATCATGGTTTGATATGCAAAATCATTAGTATGCTTCGTGATCTCATTTAGGGATAAATTACAAAAAAAGCTATCCTTCGAGGTGTGGGGTTTCTACAGAAAACCTAAAGAACTTTTAAAATTTACAAGAAACTCCTTGAAGTTTGATAATGATATGACCTCGGGATATACTTCGCGTTACGGGCCTTTGAGAAACAAAGTTAGAAGCAGCGCTGCTATTCTTCCGAATTTTGAAAGAGTAGCACAGGAGAGAAAAAGGGAGTTGGTAAAAGAAACTTTTTTCATTCAATTCCAACTTAAGCTCTCTAATGAAAGCCAACAGTTATTTAAAGTCTTCAAAAGCTATGAACATAGGAAATACAATAATTGGAAATATTCTGCTAGAAATAAAAAGGATCTTCAGGATTCTAGTTGCTACAAATAAGAGTAATTGCAATGTTTTAAAATTCGTGACTCGTATTCGAGGCGTTTTGCGCAAATGAGGCGAGGCGTACGCCTCGAGGCGGAACGAGGCGTACGCCTCAAATTTGTTGAAACGAAAAAATTAAAAAAAATGTATAAAAAATTATCTAAAACAAAGTTCAAGAACAATACTTGATACTACTGCTAATGTAAAAAAAATGAGCTGTTTAGGAAAAAAAATTAGAGCTGTTTACCCAAAAAACGAGCTGTTTACCCATAAAAAATGTTAACAATGTTTTTACAATTATTAAAAAAAAAGAGTTGTTTACATAAAGTCAGAAATTAAAGAAAAGAAAAACAAGAGATTTTAACAAAGTTTAACTCTCAATAAAAAAAAAAGAGGCCCAGTTCGGATAATCGGAGCAAAAAAAGAAAAGAAAAGGAAAAATAGACATAAAACAAAGAAAAGGAAAAATAGACATATAAAAAACACATAGGAAAGCAAAAAAAAACATACCTTTTGATAGAGACGTGTCCGACGTGCGGAAGAGGGAGGTGCGGCCGACGGGAGAAGACAGAAGTGGAGTTTGATAGAAGAGAATCGATCGCAGGGAGAGAGAGAGGAGATGGAACGACGGGACTCTGAAAAGCCCTAGGTAAAGCAGATTTTTTTTTATTAGAGTCCAAAAATAATAACATAAAAAAGGCTGAAAAGCCCAGTCTACCAGACTCGGCCGCCTCTTGCGAGTCGATTCGCTCGAGTCGACTCGATCGCCTCTTGCGAGTCGACTCGCTCGAGTCGACTCGACCGCCTCAGTCAACACACTCGGGGTTTTTATGAAATACGGTCGACTCGCACGCCCTGACTCGCCGGGCGTCCGCCTCGAGTCGACTCGCGAGTCGACTCGTACGAGTCGACCGTTTCTTAAAACATTATGTAATTGATACTGTGAATGATCTGCCATATCAAATGTTGACCTTGTGTTTTCTTCTATAATATTGTTTCCCAACAAATGCATCAGATAATGTCTTACATTGACCCTCTTTGAAGCAAAAGATTATTCAAAATCCCCCTTCACATTTATGAAAATCAGCACCCCCTTAAATTTTTTAGGACTGAATCAAATTGTAATTTTTAAACGTAATTGGGCGTTTTGTATTCCAAACTTTGCGGGGTAGTTTTAGGAACGACGGCATTCCTCACGGAACTATCTCAAAACATCTCTTGATTTTACAATGTAAAATCCCCTCTTAATGGCCGAATAGCTTTTTTTTTTTTTTTTTTTTAATATTTCTCGTATCTATTATGCATTGTGGCTGAGTCTTTATTATGACGAGGTGGAAATGAGAGTTATTAAGATTTTCAGTTAGGTGCATAGTTGTTAAAGGCGCCTGGCGCGCAGAAAAAAAGGCAGGTCGCCTTTTAAGCCTCCAGGCGGGCGACCTCAGCCAGCGCGCGCCTTGGTGCGTCTCGCTGCGCCTTTTTGCTGCGCCTCGGTGCGCCTACTGCTTTTTTTTTTCCCTTTATTTTTCAGAATATTTTAAAAGTTATTTGGTTGTATTGACACTTCAATTTTATTAATTATCAATTTTTTTATGGATAGTTATATTTTCTTGTGACTATGTTCTTATAAATTTTATAATTCAATTTAATTTATTTTTTAGTTTTTATGCGCCTCACATCTCTCAGGCGCGCGCCTCGCCTTGCGCCTCAGGCGATGGGAGCCCAAATCGCCTTGGTGCGCCTTTCGCCTTTAACAACTATGGTTAGGTGGTGTATGTCTGTCTTTTGATTATGCTGAAAATAACTTTTTAATACTTCCATTTAGGCTGCAGGTGCTGTTGGAGGAGCTGCTTCTTCTATTGTTCGAGTTCCTACTGAGGCAATCTTTTATTTTTATGCTATTGACACATGCACAAATATACACACATTTGTTTCTTTATGCGCGCGCACACACACACATGTAATAGACATGCACATTTATATGTATATATGTGTATAAAATGTAAATAAATGTTCCTCTGACTAACAAGGTAAATCCTCACCTTTTTTTTTATTTGCAATACTTTTTTATATTACTTTTTTTTTTTTTTGAATTGTGCTGCTAGGTTATAAAGCAGAGGATTCAGACTGGTCAATTTGTGTCGGCACCTGAAGCGGTTCGGCATATAGTTGCAAAAGAAGGTTTTAGAGGTCTTTATGCGGTATGTGTTACGAGTTTTACTAATAATATGTCAAAAATCCTTAATTGTCTTTTCTTTCTTGATTTACTTAATGCTTTCTCTTACTTAATTAAGGCGCATATTGTAGTATTCTCTGTGTCTCATAAGAAGCTTTTACACTACCTTTTTGAGCACCAACATGAAAAAATAATATAAAAATAACATTATCCCACTGTAAAGAAAGAAAAGGAAATAAATTGTGGGATCACTTGTATATGTTTTTTTCAGGTTGCTATTACTTATACATTTTATATTAATTTCCTAAGTTACTCAACGGATAGTAACTGTGAAAGTTTTTACGGGACACAGGTAGTACTTGCTATATCTCGTAAAATATAATTTCTAGTAATTAGATCTAGTATGTTGTATAATTTCAGAATTTTTAGAAAACTGAGATTCGTATATTGCTTTGCCTTTAACCACATTAACAACGAGTCCACTTGCCAAGCTCATTAAAGCAATTGCTTCTTTGATTGTATACTGACGTTGCAGGGATTTGGGTCCTTTCTATTGCGGGACTTGCCTTTTGATGCAATTCAATTTTGTATTTATGAGCAGCTTCGGATTGGGTACAAGTTAGCTGTAAGTTCCAATTCTTTCTTAAATGTAAGGGGTAAATTTAATATTTTTACAAATATAAGTTTATGGTTTATGCTTATGTATGAAGGGGGTAAAGTGTGAAAATATAAACAAACCTCAATTTTTTTTTTTTTTTGTTGGTAATTTTCAGAAACCTCTGGTTTTATTTTTTTGTAATTACCCCAAACCCCAGGGGGTTATTTGTAACTGTTCGGGAAAAGTAGGAAATTTTTATTGTTTGCGCCTGCCGTTCGGAAGTTTGAGTTCATTGATTAAAATATGCCCTAAAATATAATGAAGCGCAGTAGCCCGTCAGCGAGCTTCTATGCTTGAACTTTGAATCCTTGAACATTTAAACACATTCCTCTGATTTCTTTTGTGTGTTTTATGATTCTGATAACTGAAAATTTAAGATATTTATGAACTTTTTTTTTTTTTTATTTAAATTATGATTTTCTTTTCCCCTCTTATTTTCTAATCTAAAACTTCTATAACTGTTTATGCTACAGGCAAGAAGAGATCTAAATGATCCTGAAACTGCAATTATTGGTGCTTTTGCAGGTAAACAATTGACACAGTCAACTTCTAACACTCCCTCCATCCCACAACACAAGTCAGGTTGTTTGACTTTCTAAAGCTTGAAATTTAATTATTTATTTAGTTTTAGATATTGCACAAACAAAATAAAAGTTCTATCGTTGGATTTATTTTTTTGAAATATTTTCATAATATTACTTTTGCTGGTGAGACAAACTCCAGTCAGGCGGTCGCACCTAAAATTAATTCTTAAAATAAGAAGTAATAAAATAAAAACTCTAAAAAAGTGTATAATAACTAAAAAGAACCTGAAAAAAAAACTAAAAAGTAAAATCCTCAAAAAATTAAAACCCTTGAAAAAGTGAAAAAAAAAACCCTACGAAAAACTAAAAGAACTAGAAAAACTGAAGAACCCCCAAATTGAAAAAAGAATCTAAAAAACTAAAATTAGAACTCCATCTGACGGGACATGAAACATAGGTCTATCTGCATCAGATGTGTGTGTGTGTGTGACTGTGTGTTGGTTGTTACAATCTATTTGCAGTATTAACCAATAATAAGCCCCCATAAGAAAGTTCTCATTTATTCTTCAATGACTAATGTTCTGTTAACAGGTGCAATCACTGGTGCAATGACGACTCCCCTTGATGTGATAAAGACCCGACTAATGGTACAGGTGCGATTGAGATGCTATTGATAAGGAATCTTAACTTCAACATCTATGAAGCTCTGATGCAGCGTGTTGACAAGAAGCCAACTATAAATTCAGCCTCGTTGATTCCGAATAATATCTAGAATTCGAATTCAAGATTCGTTGATTTCAGAGACATACCGAAAATTGACAGACTGCATGACAAAATGTTTAACAACTTGTTTAAATAGCAAACTCTAATCGCGAAACCCTAAGAAAATAATGAGAAATAACAAAAGGTCCTCGAAGTTCTCAAAATATAATAAACAGTGCCCTGAAAACAGTATAACGCAAATTTGAACCCCAAGATGAAGGAATTCGCCCAAAAACCGCCATCGCTCATGGCGAGGCAATGACTATTGCTCAGAAGACCGTTTCTGCATAAAAAACTCTACTCTTTCATAAAAATCCGACATTGGACCAAAACATTCAAAATCTGCCGTAATTCTTCGGGTCTTCCAATTTCTGTAATTTAACTCCATTTGAGACGCATTATTCTCCCCCAGGGTAGAGAAGCTTCGCCCTCAAATCCAAACCCGCGTCATCTTCCGAAAAAGAATCACCAACAAAAGGAACGAGATGTTTCACGCTAAACAACCCTGAAGTATGAATATGGCTCGGCAACTGAAGACGATATGCACTGGGATTGATCTTCTCCACAATCTCGACGGCGCCAATCTTCTTGGCAGCAAGTTTACTATACGCATGAGCAGGAAAGCGATCCTTAGTAAGAATAGCCCAAACAAAATCACCAATCTCAAACGCTTCTGATCGACATGTGCCTTATATTGGGCAGTGCTAGTAGTAAGCTGCGAATGGGCCTGTTGGTGATCTGATGCAGTTGGGCAACAAAATCTTCGGCCGTGGCATGCGGACGAACTTTGCTAGGCAAAGTGAGCAAGTCAAGAGGATCCCTTGGAGCTAAACCATACACTACATGAAAAGGATTGAGACCTGTGCTACAGTTGAATGCATGATTGTGGGCAAGCTCAGCTTGAGACAACTTCAAATCCCATGGCTTCAAATGCTCACCTACTAAACTACGCAGAAGATTACCGAGTGAACAATTGACAAGCTTTGTTTGACCATCCGTTTGAGGATGATAGGCACTACTAAAATTGAGTTGGGTATTAACCAAACGCCATAAACTCCTCCAAAAATGACTCAAAAAACGAGTATCACGATCAGAAACAATAGATGTAGGAAGGCCATGAAGTCGATGCACATCACGGAAATAAAGCTCAACATCATCAGCAGTACGCTTACACGGGATGAAATGGGCCATTTTGGAGAAGCGATCCACCACCACATTGTTGGAGCACTATTGGTCGGTATCAATGTTTAAAAAAAGGCGGCGCTCCGCGCGCCTTGAAGCGCGCCTCGGAGCGCCTTTCGCCGGAAACGCGGCGAGGCGTTCTGCGACCTGCGAGGAGCATGAAAGGCATTCGCCTTTTGGATGGGGCGCACGCTTTTGAGGCATAGCGTGCGCCTTCAGCGCTTTTTGTCCAAAGCGTCTGCCGTCTGTGTTTTTTTTTTTGAAAAAGAAATGGCCCTGAAACGACGTCGTCGTTTCAGGCGTAAGAAGAAAAAAAAAAAAGTAACCCTAGTTTCCCGCTTTTCAGCAGTAGTCGAAGGAAATAAAAAAAAGGAACCCTAATTGTATGTGAATCCTTTGAATCTGATGATTAAGATGTCACTTAGTCATTTATTGTGAACTTATTTTCTTTCATGTTGAACTTGTGGCTTGTATCGTTGAACTTATGTTATTTCATTTTGTTTTGGTTGAATTTTTTATGTTTTTAAACTTTATATATGTGGCTTAAGTTGTATTATTACTTATTTGAAGTTTATTTGATTAAGGGATTATTATTTAGGTGTTATTCTATACCTAAAAAAAAGCACGTAGTGCTTACGCCTCGGCGCCTCAAGGCTTACGCCTCGCTTTTTGGCAGGCCAATGCCTAGGCTTACGCCTTCGCCTTTTCAAACATTGGTCGGTATTGCCGTTTAGAGATAGAGTTGGGAAACTCTTTTGCGTTGCGGAAGCGCTTTAAGTAAAGTGCAGAAAATAAATTGACACACGGATTTATAGAGGTTCGGCTATAATCGAGCCTACGTCCTCTCTCGGTATCTTTTTCTATAGGTTGAAGATATAAACCTCTGCACCTCTCTTCTATCGGTCGAGGGATTACCGTTACAATCACGTCTTCAATTGGTCCGTGATAAACCACTCGTACTTGTCTTTGTGTCGGTCCAAGTTAAACCGTTTTCCTTTTCGTAGGACAAGGAATCAACCTCTCTAGCTTTCTATGGGTACTAGATAGACCTCACTTAGATATCGATTGCGATTCTAACAATGCCAGATCCTTGATCTTAATAACACCGAATCCAATCGTATCTTTTCTTTTTCCTCTCGTGTATGTGTTGAATGTATAAACACTCAAACTATCAATATAAACACAATTACAACAACAAGAATGTGTATATGAATCTCTGATCAATATATCGAATGCTTTGCGTTGTTGTGTCTTCAATACCATAGGAAGTGGTATTTATAGGCTCCAAAGTCTCAACTAGCCGTTAGCTCCCCGACTCTTCATTACGTATGTTATTGCTCCCATTTTACGTACGCTAAACAACTTACGTACATTAGTCTTTACTTTACGTACGTTATCATGTATGCAGATTAGTCCAGTAGCCTCTGTCTTGATCATTACGTACGTTATTACTTCTCCTATTACGTACGTTAAGAATACGTCATTGCTGACGTCATATGTCCGTTGCCGCTTTTCTGAATTTGACTCTTCCAACGTTCATCTCGTTTGAATACCGAAAACCTTCATTACGTACGTTAGCATGATTCCATTACGTACGTTAAGGTCGCCTAGTTACGTACGTTAACCTTCTTGTTTTACGTACGTTAACTTTACTTCTGACCAGCTTTTCACTCTTCGTCTTCTTCATTGTTTTGTTTCGCTTCATTGTTGTTTTCTTTGATTAAACAACTCACTCATCAAAACACTTTTATACATGTATGAAATAGAATATTCCAACAATCTCCCCCTAAAACAACACTTCGTCAATGGGATTTACCTGCAAAATACAAATATATGTATATGTGTACAGACCAAAGTTTTCGACTTTGTTCGTTTCGTTAGTTTCTTCTTCCATTTCTTTTTCGACTCCTTCTTTCCTTTTCTTTTTCTTTTCGATTTTTTTTAATTTCTCATCATCTTTTCGACGTCTCCTCATTTTTCTTATCAACTTCCTTTTCGACTTTTCTTCGATTTCTCCCCCTTTCAGGGTTAATCCCATTCTTCTCCTTTTCTCCTTTCCCCCCTTTTTGTCTTCAACAAAAAATGTAATAAATGATAATAAATGATAATAAATGCATAAAAGGGTAAAAGAAACGAATAATAAATACCAAATTGATGTATATAAAAATATGCGATACCAATTGATGAATATAACTATATGCATTAAGAAGGGTATAACACCCCCTGACAAAAATATTCATTTTAAAAAAATATACCCCCCCTGAGTAAAATACCAATTGTTAAAAGTTAATTTTGGGGACGAGATGTAAACGATGTTTGGGATGGTGGTTCCTTTAGGAATCCAAATTTTCTTAACTTTAATCGTCCGTCTTGGGCTTTTACAGTTTGAAATATGGTGCCCGATTTTCAAACATTTTTCGCAATGGTGTATCTTCAAGTTCACGGATTCGGTTTTAAAATTTTGTTTGAATCCCAACCTCTGTTTATTCAAGGTATATTTTTGAACGGAGAGCATATTTTCAAATTTCTCGTTTCCGAGAGAAAATTTCTTCGTTAAAATAATTCAAATGCTTCAAATAATTCATCGTGAGACGATGTACTAACCTGGCTTTCGACGTCGCTATCGTCGAATGAACTTCGGGCCATGAGAGCGAGATTATTTTGATTGATAAAATCATCATCTTTGTCTTCATCGCTCCATGTTGCAACTAGAACCTCCTTCTTGGGTTTTGCTCGGCAATTTTTTGCAAAGTGGCCTGGTTTACCACATAATCGACAACTGTTGTCGAATTTCTTAGATTCGCCCGAGATGTCTTTCTTTCTCCGGTTTAATAAGGTTTGAAACTTCTTTATATTTTTGGCATAATATGCCGATTCTTCGTCGCTTTCATCAACCGGGATTTATTCTCTTTTTGACATCTTAGTCTTCAAGGCTATCGATCTTCCCTTCGGCTTTGGTTTAGCATTCCGAGACTTTAGAACAATCTCGTAGTTTATAAGAGAATCAACGAGAGCACTAAAATCAAGATTGTTTAAATCTTTTGATTCCATTATTGCCGTCACCGTGCCGTCCCATTCAACAGGTAGTGATCTTAAGATTTTCTTGACTTTCTCACTACTTGATAATGGTTTACCGAACGAAGCTAGTCCATTGGTGATGACCGCAAATTGGTCGAGCATGTTGGTGATGGACTCGTCACCCTTCATCATGAATAATTCGTAGTCATGGAGAAGCATATTGATCTTTGTCTCCTTGACTTGAGTTGTCCCTTCGTGTGTTATTTCAAGAATTTTACATATCTCTTTATCACTTTCACACGATGAGATACGATTGACCTCTTCTGGATTTAAGGCACAAAATAGAAATTGAGTAGCCTTACAATTTAAATGGTCGTTCTTCCAATCCTCGTCATTATATTCTTCGAAACTCTTAAGAGATCCGTCGAATTTGATTGGAACTTTAGGGCCAAGGCATATAATTTTCCATAGCTCGATGTCGTAGGCTCGAATGAATATCGACATCTTCTTCCATATCATGAAGTTAGATCCGTCAAAGAATGGTGGTCGATTGAGAGGAAGACCTTCGATCGGGGCAAGTTGAAACGCCATTTGGATCGACTCCTCGGATGTTAAGCCGCTTATTGGAGGTACCGCTCTGATACCAATTGTTGGAGCACTATTGGTCGGTATCGCCGTTTAGAGATAGAGTTATGAAACTCTTTTGCATTGCGAAAGCGTTTTATGTAAAGTGCAGAAAATAAATCGACACACAGATTTATAGAGGTTCGGCTATAATCGAGCCTACGTCCTCTCTCGGTATCTTTTTCTATAGGTTGAAGATATAAACCTCTGCACCTCTCTTCTATCGGTCGAGGGATTACCGTTACAATCACGCCTTCAATTGGTCCGTGATGAACCACTCGTACTTGTCTTTGTGTCGGTTCAAGTTAAATCGTTTTCCTTTTTGTAGGACAAGGAATCAACCTCTCTAGCTTTCTATGGGTACTAGATAGACCTCACTTAGATATCAATTGCGATTCTAACAATGCCGGATCCTTGATCCTAATAACACCGAATCCAATCGTATCTTTTCTTTTTCCTCTCGTGTATGTGTTGAATGTATAAACACTCAAATTATCAATATAAGCACAATTACAACAACAAGAATGTGTATATGGATCGCTGATCAATATATCGAATGCTTTGCGTTGTTATGTCTTCAATACCATAGGAAGTGGTATTTATAGGCTCCAAAGCCTCAACTAGCCGTTAGCTCCCTGACTCTTCATTACGTACGTTATTGCTCCCATTTTACGTACGCTAAACAACTTACGTACGTTAAAGTCTTTACTGTACGTACGTTATCATGTATGCAGATTAGTCCAGTAGCCTGTCTTGATCATTACGTACGTTATTACTTCTCCTATTACGTACGTTAAGAATACGTCATTGCTCACGTCATATGTCCGTTGCCGCTTTTCTGACTTTGACTCTTCCAACGTTCATCTCGTCTGAATACTGAAAACCTTCATTACGTACGTTAGCAGGATACCATTACGTACGTTAAGGTCGCCTAGTTACGTACGTTAACATTCTTGTTTTACGTACGTTAACTTTACTTCTGACCAGCTTTTCATTCTTCGTCTTCTTCGTTGTTTTGTTTCGCTTCATTATTGTTTTCTTTGATTAAACAACTCAATCATCAAAACACTTTTATATATGTATGGAATAGAATATTCCAACACACATAAATAGAATCATTCCCACACTGAGTACGAGGAAGACCAAGGACAAAATCCTTGTTAGCATACCAAGGTTGTGTGGGGATAGGAAGAGGTATCAGCCACGAATCTTCCAACCTCCTTGCACATAGAAGGCCAATAGTACGAACCAGAAAACAACTCGAAAGTTCGATCACACCCAACATGACCCTCATTATGCAACTCCTGAATCATCTTTAACGTAGGCTACAGTCAGGGATGCACAATTGAGCCCCACGAAAAAGAAAGCCATCCTTCAATATAAAATTTGTGGGCTCCCCTTGCTGAATTTGCGAAAGCACAGTAGAGAAAAAGGGATCATCCAAATACAACTCCGTAAAAGAGTCAAAGCCGGGGACGTGAACACGCATCTCAGCAAGAAGGACATGACGACGACTCAAGGCATCAGCCACACGGTTAGAGACGAGACACCAGCCTTATGTTTGATCACTAAAGTGAACTGCTGCAAATAAGAAAGCCAAGAAGCGTGTCGATGAGATATCTTATCTTGACTGCCAAGATGTTTAAGTATGATCAGTATAAAGAACAAATTCTCGCTGAAAAAGATAGTGATGCCAATGCTTCACTGCCTGGACAACTGCATAAAACTCCACACCGTAGGTGCTAAAACGAAGCTTGGCACCAGCAAGCTTCTCACTAAAATATGCCACGGGTCCTCCTTGATTGACTAAGAACAGCACCAATACCAGTTTTTGAAGAAAATCAGGAAGCACAAGGATAGTGGTTAATATTAATCTATGCTTAATCTCATGAAAAGCAGCCTCAACGTCAGAAGTCCAGTGAAATTTGATACCTTCATGCAATCAGTGATAGGGGCCATAATGCAAGAGGGATAAAGCGTCGATAAAAGGAAGCCAACCCATGAAAACTGCGCACCTTTGTGATGGTCTTAGGCTGCGACCATTGCTCGATGGCAACAATTTTACTCAGATCGGCCCTGAGTCCATCGCGAGAGACCACATAACCCAAAAATTAAATCGACTCAGACAGAAAAGCACACTTAGCAGCAGCATAGAACTTTTCCTTACGGAGAACCAATAACACCTCCCTCAAGTGGTCAAGATGCATATATGGACTGGCACTATAAATCAATATATCATCGAAATAAACGACGACAAATTTTCCAATGGAAGGACGTAATGCCTGATTTATAATTCGCATAAACGAGCTCGGTGCATGCGAAAGGACAAAAGTCATCACTAACCATTCGTATAGTCCTTCACGAGTTTTGAAGGCATTTTTCCACTCATCCCCTAGACGAATACGAATTTGATGGTACCCGCTCTTCAAATCCAATTTACTAAACACACAAACACCACCCAACTGATCCAACAAATCATCCAAGCGAGAATAGGAAAATGATAACGTATCGTAATTTTCTTGATAGCACGACTATCCACACACATATACCAAGAACCATCTTTTTTTTGGGAGGAAGAAGTGCTGGTGCGACACAAGTACTAAGGCTTTGACGTATGTGGCCCTTAGCTAAAAACTCTTCAACTTGCCTACGCAACTCTTCATGCTCTTCGGGGCTCATGCGATAATGGGGTCGGTTGGGTAACACAGCACCCGATGTCAAGTCATATGATGTTGAATGTCACGCAAAGGTGGAAGGTCTGCCGGTAATGACTCAGGAAACACATCAGAAAATTCCTGCAGCAAGGACTGAACTCGATCCGGAATAACATAAGTACTGCTATTAACTGGATAAGAGAATAACACAAACAATTCCTGATTCCTCCGTCGCAGCCTGAAACAGAACCTGGGATAGAAGCGTGTCTTATCTTTAACAGAAGTAACCACACGAGGCATATTCGGTACTAAGTACTAACACAATCCGCTTTCCACGAAACAAGAAAGAGTAAGTGTCGGTACGTCCATCATGGAGAACATCACGATCGTATTGCCATGGACGACCAAGTAATAAATGGCAAGCATCCATAGGAACCACATCACAATATATATCATCACTATAACTCGAACCAATAGAAAAACTCACCAAGACACGTTGAGAAACAGCAACATCTGTACCTTTATTGAGCCAAACAAGCTTATAAGGCTTGGGATGACTTTCAACATTAAGCCCCAATATTGAAACAGCCACTTCGGAAATCACATTCTCACAACTACCTGCATCAATAATGAAAGTCCAAACTTTTCCATCAATAGTGCAAGTGGACTGGAACATATTGTTGCTCAGCCATTCAGTCTCAGGTGCAGGAGTCAAGAAGGTTCGTCGCAACATCAAAAGAGGACCGATATCGCCTGTGACATACTCATCGGCCACCTCCTCATCATGAGTATCATCATCATAAACGGGAGTATTGGATGTAGAAGCAGACTTAATTTCATGACCATCAGTGAAAAAGAGACCGCGATTATCGGAGGGTGCTTTACGGCAATCAGCCTGTCTGTGCCCTGTCTCTCCACTATTAAAACACCTTATTCCGCCTCCAGCACGTCCCAGTGGAGGGCCTGAGAACCTGCGAGCGGCTGGAAGTGTAGGTTGTTCGGTAGCTCCACGAGCAGGTTGTGTAGTAGAACCACCTGTAGAAGCAAAAGATTGTCGAAAAACCGTGGTTGCACGCCTCGCCAACTGTTTTTCTGCTTGTAAGGGGCGCTGATGTGCTTCAGCAATCGTGAGATGATCAAACATGTTCAAAACATCCTGCAACTGTAGACGTAAACCACCAATATAACGAGAAACCAATTGAAGAGGTGACTTGCAAATCAGTACGAGCAAGCAATTGGTAGAAATTAGTGGTATAATCATCAATGGAACGAGTGCTCTGACGAAGCAATTGAAATCGCTGGTGTAATTCGCGCTCATAATTGTAGCGCCGAAACGCAGCCTAAGGTGTTTCCTGGATTTAACCCAATTTGTAATCCTTGCCTTACCCTGACGAACACGATTCTGTTTTAGTTGTTGTCACCATGCTTACGCACGACCACGCAAACGAATTGTCACCAAAGGAACCTGACGATTATTCGGAACCTCCTTGAAGTCCAAAATCTCTTCCACTTGTGCTAGCCAATGCCAATCTATGAATTCATCTGCTTGCAGTCCGCCGTTAAATTCTGGAATATCTACTTTGAAACCGTGCTCCCAACATCGGTTTTAACGTTCAGGCGAGGGATTCCAACAATTCCTAAACGGATTCTCATCTGTAACAGTAACATCGTCTTCCTGAGGCGATTGAATGAGAGTATCTACAACTTGTCGTCGCAGATCAGCAGCATCATCTCTTCGTGGCACCTCATCCATGTGTTTGTCGCGAACTATCCTCTGTCTCCGGGGCGGCATAATCGCAGGATCGACTGGAAACCGGGACCACTCTGATGCAGCATGCGTGGATAAGAAGCCAACTATAAATTCAAAGTCTTGTTGATGCCGAAGAATACCGAAAATTCGATATCAAGATTCGTTGATTTCACAGAAATAACGAAAATTGACAGGTAAGGAAGAGACCTCTGATTTTATTAAATAAGCAAAATCTGCATGACAAAACGTATAACAACTTGTTTAAATAGCAAACGCTAATCGCGAAACTCTATGAAAATAAGGAAATAACAAAAAGGTCCTCGAAGTTCTCAAAATATAATAAACAGTGCCCTAAAAACAGTAAAACCCAAATTTGACCTCTAAGATGAAGGAATTTGCCCAAAAACCGCCGTCGCTCATGGCGAGGCAATGACTATTGCTCAAAAGGCCGTTTTTACATCAAAAACTCTACTCTTTCATCAAAATCCGACACTGGACCAAAACTTTCAAAACTGCCGTAATTCTACGGGTGTTCCAATTCTGCATGTAATGAAACTCCATTTGACTCGCATAAAGATTTCATGCGTCTTTATTTATTTTATTTTTTTAACTTGCAGGGATCGTCAAAGCAGTACAACGGTGTATTTCACTGTATTAATACTATTCTAAGAGAAGAAGGAAGCTCTGTTTTTTTCAAGGTATGTCCCATTTTATTCCACACTAGTGGATAACCCGTGCCATAATGGTACAGTGGCGGTGCCATAATAGGATTATAATTATCAATTATCAGATTACCTTGCTAGAAAAAAACATGTTGGCTGCTGGTGACAAGAAAAAAAATGGTCGCCGGAGGTCCGCCGACGACCGTAAAAGAAAAAGAAACTGCGTGTTCGCCAGAGGTCCACCGACGGTTGGTAGGCGACCATCAACTAATAGACCCGCAGGCGCCCAACCAAAAGAATTACCGGTCGTCGGAGGCCGTCAGGCCCCCGCCGTAGAAGAGGTCGGCATGCGACAAAAAAAGAACAAAAATAGAAATTGTCCGGTCGCCGGAGGTCTGCTGGTAGCCGCACAATAGAATAGGTCGGTAGGTGGCTGCTAAAAAAATGCCCGCCGATTCCCGACAGCAAAAAAAACAACCATTGCCGGAGGTTTACCGGCGGCTGCCCCATCGGAGAGTAGGCCGGCCACAGAAAAAGGTCTGATCGCTGGAGGTCTGCCATGGGCGTCAGAGAACAGGCTGGCAAAAAAAAAGATTGACCGAATGTGGGCGACTCGTTGGAGTTCCGCCAGCGACTGCTGGAGGGCTGCCCAGGGACAACAAAGAAGAAAATTATTTGTCCCTTTAATTAATATTTTAAGGGTTCTTTTGGAAGTTTAAGAGTATTTTTCATTTTCTGATATTAAATTTAACACAAAGGAGTACAATGGTCTTTTCAGGCGCATACTATGTTCTTCATGACATTTCATTAGATGCCTCAACTGTATGACGGGCATAGGGCAACTCACTTCCTCAAGTGGTTCTAATCTGATCTTTTATTTATAAATTTAAAGGGATAATTACAAAAACTAACCTCAGGTTCGGGGCATTTTTATAAAAGAAGAAAAATTGTTTCAAATTACAAAACATTTGTGGTTCGATTATGGCCTAAGAAGAAAAATTGTTTTTAAACTATAAAGCATTCATGGTTTGATTACTAAACCTTAAACTTTAAATTAAAAACCCAAACCCGCGTGCGCTGAAAAAATCTCACTCGGGCGATTTGAAGGCGATTTCGCTCGCTTGCTGAGAAATCGGTTCGGAATCCAAAATTCTTGAAGATGGTGCCCCAATCTATCCCCACTCATTTCCCATTTTTACGTTGCGTTTTTTTTTGTGTGTGTGATTTTTGAGTTTTTTTGAGGTTTTGACTTTGCGACATTTTCGTACGAATTTCAGATCTCCGGTCATTAGGTGATTGTCTGGGCGTGCGTTGGCCTTTTGGACATCGACCTTGAAGTCTCGCATCATCTTCCTACATTTTCCTTAATTTCTATTTCGCGGTTCTGAATTTTGATTTCGATTTCATTTTTCTAATAATTAGGGTTCGTCGTAGTTTTTTAGATCTGATTGCTGCTCACATTTCTCTGTGTTTGCAGGGCTGATATTTGGATTCTCGTGGCTATCAGATTTAGGTCCACATATGTTGAGCCGCCGCCGGTTGACGTCTCTAAGCTTGAACCACTGCCATTAACTTCCGTCGCCACCAACACACTACAAACCTCGCAAAAATGTCCGAAGGAGCACCTAAGCCTCCAGTACCACCTATTACCAAAAAATCTTCTGCCCAGGTAACTCAAAAACCAATCTCAGATAATTAAATCTTTGATAACGCAAAAATGTCCGGAGTGGATGGATAGACCATGTTACTGTTTTCAGGTTAGGATACTCAGAAATTAGCTGAGCCCTTGAAATGGGCCCTTGCAGGTAAATTTTTCCATGGTATCCCTCTCATAACTGCTGTATGGAAAATGTCAGAAGGTTTAAAACTTGCTAGATAAGTTAAAGTTAGAACGAAAAATATTAAGTATGTAGTACACATAAGGACTATTTTAGACTCTAGTTGAAACTTGTTTGGCAAATTGCGATGTTTGATGAACCTATTTCTAAGGGCATCCTCATACATCACAACTTGTCAAGCAGGTTTCAACCAGAGTCTATAATAGTCATTATTTGTACTAAGCACAATCAACACATGCCTAGTATTTTTCATTATAACCTTAAATTCCCCGGCAAGTTTTAAGCCTTATAATGTTTTCCACACAACATTTATGAGAGAGATACTATGGGAAAATTTACCTACAAGGGCCCATTTCAAGGGCTCAACTAATTTCTAAATATCCTGATATGGAAACACCGACACAGCCTGTCCATTCATTTGGACAATGTCTATCGGTTGGATTGAGGTACTATCAAGGATTTGGTTATCTGAGTTTGATTTTTGAATGACCTGGTTATAAGATTTTTTGGTAATCCATGGTACTGGAGGCTTGGTGCTCCTTCGGCCAATTTTGGTGAGGTTTGAAGTATTGTGGTGGCAACGGAGGTTGTTGGTGGTGGTTCAGGCTTAGAGACATCAGCCGATTACGGCTCAACACTTGCCTGTGGACCTAAATCCAGTATCTCGGGGTTGGTAGCCATGAGAATCCAAATATCATCCGTGCAAGGAGAGAGGAATGTGAGCAGCAAATCGAAAAACTACGATGAACCCTAATTATCAGAAAAATGATGAAATCTGAAAGCGCGAAATAGAAATTAGGGAAAATATAGGAAGATAATGCGTGACTTCACGGTCGATGTCTAGAAAGCCGGCGCACACCCAGACAGTTACTGGAGATCTGAAATTCGTACGAAAATGTCGCGACGTCAAAGAATACGGAAAACTCAAATATCGCACGGGAAAAAGACGCAGCAAAAAAAAGGAAAATAGTGGGGATTAGTCTGACACAGATTTGCGGCGCCATCTTCACTAATTTTGGATTCCGAGCTGAGTTCTCGGTGAGCGAGCGAAACCGTCTTTAGATCGCAAGAGCGAGATTTTTTCAGAGCGCGCCGATTTGGGTTTAGGGTATAGGGTTTTCTTATGAAGGGAACAAACATCAAGTTTTTTTTTTTTTCATTTTTTATTTAGTAATTACTCCAAACCTCAGGCTGTTTTCTAATTGTAGTTGTACCTAAATTTAATAAAATTGAAATTTTCAGCCTCTATTACTTGATTAGAGTAAGTCATGTGCCAGTTTACCTACAACATTTGAATCTTGTTTGTGCTTCAATAGAATGTCGGCATAAGCGGAAAAATCAAAAAAAAAAAAAAAGATTATGTTTGAGTGGGAAAATAATTAGTAAATGTCTATATTTGTAACACTAGGAGAGTTGGCAATCAGTAAAATAAAACTGATTCTTAGTTTTTTGTGGGACAAAAGAATATCACATTCTAGTGTCTGTAAATGCCAACTCCTACTTCGGAATCTGCTTCATTTAATCAGAACTATAAAGAGTTGCTTTCGATTTATGATTCCGCTTCTTTTACATTCGATTTATGATTCCGCTTCTTTCAAATCGATCCCACAAATAATTGTGGATAAGTACTTATGTTCGGAGTTGAGGCTTCCAACTTTGAGTGCCTAACAATTTGGTCCGACCTGCCGGACGTGGTGCAAAAGAGGATACCTAGTGGAATAGCGCAGGCAAGAGGTCGTGAGGTAGTTCTGCCAGGTCAAAATGTGAAGGCTACACAATGTCCGAGCCGTCGTGGACGACCAGTTTTGATGGGGGTCGACTGTTACGATCCCACATCGACCCTCACCTCTGAACTAGCTTTTGGGTGGAGTCAGGGCTTCCAACTTTGAGTACTCAACACACATACAAGTAAAGCAATTTTTCAACTTCCCACTGAAAGCCTACTTTTAACTTGGTCAAATTTCGGTTTGTTTTTGCAAACACTACGACTTTTGATTCTCAATTATTTCCGCTTCAACGACATTGAATCCATGGCTCTGTTCATGGTGGTGTAGCTATTAAGCTAAATATCAAGTGATAAGTTATTCAAGAAGCTTTTATATGTCAAATCTGATAATTATCCGGACCATCATGATGCAGGGGATGGGGCCTAGAGTGCTGTGGATCGGCATCGGTGGTTCCATATTTTTTGGAGTTCTTGAGAAGTCCAAGCAGCTACTCTCCCAAAAACGCACTCTTTAAGATATTTGAAATACTTTTCCAAGTTAGTACAAAATCAAGGTTATTTTTGAATTGTTCAACCTGAAGCTCGTATAGCATTCTCGGTTAACAAATTATTTGACGTTCATCTCAAGTTATTAATTGTTTCTCTTGTTTTTCGATATTGAATAGTGTACTCTTTGCTGCAATAAATGCCTGATGATTCGATTTCTTTTCATTAGTGTTTTTGCAGCCAGACATGTAGAGACATTAGATGCATGGTACCAATTCTTTGTTATACCAAGAAATACAGTTGACAAATATGAAGTTAGCATTTTGTAGCTTTTCTGGTCCATCCCCTATAACGTTTATAATATATTTAAGGGCCGGGCCGGCCCTATGGGTGGGCGGGCCGGGCGTCGGCCCAGGGCATCAAAGCCCAAGGGGCATCAATTTTAGGTCCAATGATGTTATTACTAGCAAAAAAAGAATTAAAGTGTTGCCAACCAGACTTGAACCATGGACCTTTAGGATAGATAAGCACTTCTTTACCATTAGGCTAATGATGCTCTTGGATATTTTTCTTTTAGTTAATTGTATTACTATTGTTGTCGATTCATTTATTTTTCTATAATTCTTTGTTTTTTTAAAATATTTGTCTTGTTTTGATGACAACACTTATTTATCTAAAATAAAATAAAATTAGTCATATTCAACAATTAATACTTCTTATATATTTTTGCTTTCAAAAATTTTGTGATAATATTTAAACTCAACATGAAACAATTTAGATTCCTAACTAATTTCAACTCGAAACCACAAATATTTTTTGTTATACTTTCTAAAATCAAGTCATGTATGAAATAATTTTAAATTACTACATAGTTTCAATTAATTTTTGTGATTTTCACAGTCATAAAATATTGGAGGTTATTATTTTTTTATATATATTTTTAGATATAGAATCTTGTGAATCCAGTTTTGTTGTCACCCATAGTGTGGTCTGTTGCGTAAAGCTATTATAGGACTGTTTAAATTATATAACACTCGCTATTTAAGTATGTTTAGATTATTAAAAATATGATACAAATATAGTATTAAGTTTTCTATGTTTTAAGATGATTTAAACATCATATATAGTTGTATACTTTTAGTCTGAGCACAACTATCATTATATGCAAGTCTCTAAAGATCATTTAACTTGATATAACATTATGATACTATATAATTATAAGATATGTATTAAGAAGAACACATTATCATTTAATAACAGTAACAAAAATTGGTCCTTAAAAATAATATACTTTTTTGTTTTGTAGTTTTTAAATATGGGGGTATTTTTTGGTCTTTTCGCCCAGGACATGAGAAATCCTAGGACCGGCCCTGTTTAATGGAAAAAAGCAATCACCCCATACCTTTAATATTATGTACGGTTTGTCCTCCAACCTTTCAAATAGCGCAAAAATTTGTTCAATCTTTAATGGGTTGCGCGATTTGCCCCAAAAACTTCATTTTCCGGCTATTTCTTAAGATTTTTTCGACAATACATACACTTCACATTCAAGTACTAGGGGACAAATCCGACACTTTAATTTGTGCAGAATAAATAGAAGGGTCAAATTATCCTCCAGTCAACCAACTGGCTTAGCCCAGTTGGTTACCACATGAGTGTAAAAAATTCATGTGGGGTGGAGGTCAAGGGTTCTATCCCTCTTGTCTCCACTTAAAATCTTTCCCGAGTTATATACGCTTGCCTTTGACAGGACCTCATACTGAATATCATCCGTGTGGGTTCGATTCGGGGGGAGGACTTCATGTTCTCTTTACCTGGGAGGATCTGGTTGTACGTCAGCAGAACCCGACAAGACATTGATCAGTTCGTGCACATCCTGCGATTTAACTTGGTGGCAGTAATGAGAAAGCGGGGCTGTTACCCTCAGATATAGTTAATAAAAATAAAAATTATCCTACAGTCCTTGTATGTTTAGTGCACGTTGTTTAAGTTATCGAGAAATTTTCAAAAAATGGCTGGAAATGAAGTTTGGGGCAAATCGCTCAAGCAATCAAAGGTTTCGCGGTTTTTTGCATTTTCTTAAAAGTTGGGTGGCAAACCGTCCATATAGTGCCAGTGATTGGGGGTGCTCGTGTTTTTTCCCTACAATTGAATTAAAAAATTTTAATAGTAAAATATTCTATCTGGAAAACTAATTTTATCATGACGTAGAGAATACAATAAGATTATTTTGAGAAACAATTTGAAGATAAAGATGAAAAATCGGTAACATAGGAAGAGAAAAAAGTGGAGAAGAAGTTGGAAAAAAACAGTGGTTAAGCTTAATAGTTGGAAAAGTGGTGATACTCGGAGGCAAAGATAAAGTGGTGTTACTCGGAGGCCAAAGGTCATAGGTTCAAATCACACACCAATACCACTATGTTGGGTGTGTGAGTAGAACAAAAAAGGTTAATAGTTGGACTTTTATTAATTAGAATAAGGGAAATTTACATAATGTAGTACATTTTACTTAAATATTACATTAGTAATATTATTCAAAAATATTTACACAAGAACATCTTTTGGATTTTTATTTACAAGAATAAACTCGTCTAACCATATTTAGGTTTTTTCTCCTTATGCAATTAATGGGTCTTTATCACATTCCTTAAATTGTACAACTAAGTAAATATTTTTTTCATATATTTTCTTTCTTTATCAGGTTTTTCTCCACACCGTTCTCTGTCATCTCTCTACTTCATCTCTATAGTTCCTACATATCTCAATATAAATATAAATTCTAAATTAAAAATCGTTTACCCCCTTCATCATTAATTTTCATCACCATATTCGCATGGCAGCCTCTGGCACACACGCACATACATACACATACGAGACACGAAGTTGAGTGGCGATGAAGGTTGGCTGGAACTATAGAATGCAGCGGCTGCGGTGGCTTCGGGTTTCAGGCGGATCCTAGATTTGATTTTTTTTTTTTTACGATTTATTGTGGGTTTATTTTTTCAGGTGGCAAGATTCAAGATTTATTGGATTCGGGGTCTATAATTTGGCTGTAGAAATTGAGTATTGTTTTCGAGCGGTCTCTAGAAATTTTGGCCAGTGGATGTTCAATAGTTGGCCGGAAAATTAAAAGGAAATTTGGAGATGGTCGGCCAAGGTTGGCTTTCGGTGTTTAGTGAATTTATGAAATATGGTTTTTCTTTGAGTTTGGGTTATAGCGATTCTAAAATATATGTCAGTTTGCAGTTGGATATTGAAGAATATTTTGCTGATTACTCAATTACAAGATTATGGTACTCATTCACATGTAATATTGTGAAGTTCACAATATTATATCAAATTGTAAAATAAGTTCTCATTTTATAGTGTTATGTTTACATACTAAATTTTATATGATTGTGTAAGTTTAATGGTGATATTATTTCTCAAATCTTAATACATGCTAGTGTACTTCATATTAATATCACTTTTTTTTGTTATGCTTCATATTTATTTGGTTTACATATTCCTGCATAAATGGTTGTGCTTCATTATTTATTTTGTAGTATAATAACTAGCGGCGGTTCGCTTCTTTAAAGTTTTACAGTTCCATGAATTTATATTGTTAAGTATTAATATATTAACGAGCAACCCATGCTGCGATAATTGATATATTGTTAAGTATTAATATATTGAGTAAGAATAACTGGTATCTAAGTATAATCGAGTAACTAAACTATACATGTAAGTATCCAATTGGAATATTTCAGAAATTAATCTAATCCATCCACCCACGCTGCGGCCATCCACCATCTCTTTCATTAAGCCAACTACCACATACCACCATCAGAATCTCATCGCATACAATTAATATCAGTCATGATACCTGAAATAAGAACGAGTATCATTTTTTTTTTTGTGCTGAAAAAATCGCATAACCAACAACAAAGATTTTCAATTAAATCATTAAGAGAATTTCGTGTTTAGGCAAACCTAGATTCAATTTTACGCGAATTCAGATCTTAGAATCAATCAAACCATGTTTTATGAGGAGGAACAGGAGATCTTCAAGCAAACCCTCCTAGCTGTCCAAGTAGTCTCCATCTATATAATATCTCCAGGCAGCGACAAATGGCTTCAGTCCTCCAGATTTTGTCAGTTCGACTACAATTCATTTCATGCAAAACAAGATGTATATCTCATGCGACCCAAAGTCCAGTGAGATTTCTGCCATCTCCCTTGTGACCCTGAGTAAAGAAAGATGTTTTTTTTTTTTTTTTTTGGTAACTGAAAGGAGAGAATTTGTCTTCTGATTGAAGAGTGGTTAGTGTTGTAATTCTATTCTCCTTGTTTGATTTATTTAATTAGTTTCTAATTATTGTATTATTTATGTAAAGTAACCTTAAGAGTAAAAACTTATTGCATGAATATGTACATCCCATGTAGTGCATCCTTGTTTATCTATTCTTCCCGAATAAAGTGCATAACATACATATTAAACGTGAATTAGGCCCTGTTCTTTTGAACTTTTTTTTTTCGATTTTCAATTGATTCGATTCGATTCATTCAGTTGATTCGATCCATTGATTCGATTCGATTCAAATCAATTCGTTGATTGTTCTTCTTCTTATTATTATTAATCTTAATTATTATTGTTATTATTACTAATAATATTTACTATTATCTTTGTTGTTGTTGATTATTATTATTATTATTATTTACCATTATTATCAGTATTATTATAATTATTATTAATCTTAATTATTACTATTGTTATTATTACTAATAATATTTATTATTATCGTTGTTGTTGTTGTTGATTATTATTATTATTGTTATTATTTACCATTATTATCAGTGTTATTATTATTATTGTTATTATTATTATAGTTATCATCGTTATTGTTATTAATATCATTACTATTATTATAATTTACCCTTATCAAATAGATCTCAACTTATCATTTAAATTTTATTATATTATTATTATTTTATTATTTTATTATATTTATTATTATTATTATTATTATTATTTACCCTTAATATATATTTGATTCGATTCGATTCAATTCGATTCGATTCGATTCGATTCGATTCATTCAGTCGATTCGATTCATTTCAGTTTAATTGATTCGATTCGATTCGATTTAGTTGATTGATTCGGTAGAGTCTTAATTGAAAATCTTTAAAAACATGCTAAATTTAGCGATTCATTGATCGAGTGGAGAATTAAAATGGGACCTATTTGGTTTAAAGAATAAAATGTTTTCTGTATGCAAACTTTCTAACAAATAGAGATATTAAAAGAGCCGCTCGCCTATTGAACATTGAAATCAATGAGGGCTTAATTGTTTTGGATTGTTTATATTAAGGTTTCTTGATCAGGATAATTTAATCCAACCCCCGTTAGAACTAACCCGTAAGTTATAGCCCTCCACTCTCGTCATTTTAAAATATAAATTTAATTTTAGCTCATTAAATATTATATCCTTTTACCTTTATATAAACATATACTCATTTTTTTGGGTATATAATGTTCAAATATTAGTTTTATTTTTAAACTTAGATCGTATTTAAATTTTACTCATTGTAATTAATTTTGCTCATTTTCTTTGGATATATAGTGCTAACCTTACTATTACAATGTTAGTTTTAAAGTATACCATATGATATCAGAGTTGGATTTTATTGAGTCACATCAAACATAGTATTGAGCAAGCGAGTTGTATTTATTAAGAGAATGATTAATTTTACTATCACCATTAACTCATTTAATAATTTGATTGAATTGTTTACCTTTAATTTTACTTATATATAAATGTGCGTTTTACCCTAATTCTCGTCTACTTATCAGCTCTAGGGTAAGAAACACATGCAAAAAAAAAAAAACAATTACAACTGCTGTGGATAGTCGAACCAATTAGTGAGGATTCAAGCGACAACCGATCAGAATGAGCAATACAAATCTCAATCGAGAGAACTGAAGTTGTTGCGGACACGCCAATCCAACCGCCCCAACAGTCGACCCTTGTCTAGTTTACAATATAGCTTTTTCAATTTCCAATCACGAAGAAAGGTACACAATTCGAATAACCTACTTTGTGAATAAATGGATTCATTATACATAACAAATTAAATTGTTATCGAGTATCTTATGTGATTATGCATCTGTATTAGATATAATTTTAGCAATTATGTGATTATGCATGTGTTAGAAATTACTTGTGTATAATCTATTTTTATATTTTCTCGTGAAATTGAAAATGACAGATTAATTACTTATGCTATTTGAAGTACCAAATGAGCTATGGTCCTGGGCAGGACTTTAAAAGGCCCATAGGGACCTGGGCAAGTCTTGAAACGGCCCTAAGAGACCTAGGCATGTCTTGAAACGGCCTCGGGGGTGGGGAGATTGGTCATAACAACAAACGACCCAATCGAACTGCCCTTCCGGCAGGGTCGGAATTACTGTCGGCCTTGCTATGGTTACTATTAAAGACTTGGCGACTGGCTTCGGTTGATGGCTGGATGGGTCTTCAATCGCTTCCTCGAATATTGAAAATTTATGAAGATATGTGTTACACGAGAATCTTACCCTGCGTATGGGGGCGCTGGGTTGGTGCATCTGTGCTTATTGCAGTAGTGATGTAGTAGGTGTTGGTGGTTGTGTTTTTTAGATCTGCATTTGGCTCTCGGCTTGAGCTTGTTGATTCCAAGACGTTTACTCCTGTCATATCTAAAATGGCACTGGTTCTTGTTAGTGGCTGAATCGGGTCCAGAAATTCTTCTCAGTGATATCGAAGGCCACGAGGCAGATGACAGAATGGCCCTTCCCAGTGTACGACCGACATTGGGTTGGAGTGTAATACCCACGATTTTCGTTCCGGTTATTTTGGATTTTTCTTGGATATTTCTCGGTTGTCGAGTTCCGGTATTATTTTCTCGACAACTGATTTTGGCGTTTAAGACCATAGGTGGTGATTTGTTATCCGTTGTTTTCATTTCGGACCAATGATGTTGTCCCCGAGTATTTTGTCGTGTTCGTTCCGTGCGATTTCGGAAAATCGAGTCGTCGAATCATGGTGGTCGGACACTGACCGGACGGTTGGGGACGGTGGCCGGACGGCCGAGCATCGGCCGGCGATGCGGCGAATCGGCGTAGCGCACGCTACGTCCGGAAAGTAGCGCACGCTACGGCCAGAGGCAGCCTGCACGCTATGGCGGTTGGCTGCGCTAGTCGGCCGAGGCGATGGGCGAAAGGTTACGGGTGGGAGGATCGGCGGGTAGCGCACGCTCTTTGCCGGACATCAAGACGCTACGGCCGGCCGTAGCGCCGCCACGGCCGGAAGACGCTTACTGCCGAGCCCAGAAGTCTCGGATTGTGCCGGGCCGACAACGCACGTGTTCATTGCGTGATGGCGGGCCCGCCAACATTCTCGACCATGACCGCCGCTAGCGCACGCTAGCTCCATGATCTAGCGCACGCTAAGGCCGCACCGATATAAATATGACCGAGCGATCTTGTTTGCACTCATTTTCATTTTCTCCCTTTCTCTTCCGCTGGATTCTTGGGGGTGACGAAGGCATGTTACTATACAACTAATCCACGAAGTTTGGGAGCCGATAACATCGATTAATCACTCCTTAACATCCTTCAATCCATGAATCAAGGTTAGTTTTCCTAAAATCATAGTTTTGGGAAAAATTGGGGATTTTGTGGATTTCGTCCGTTTGATTCGTTATAACTTAGAATAGTGATGGATTGATGATTATTAAGTTGTTTTATATCGAATCCCTTGTTTTTCCACGGTTGGATTGCCGAGGATTCGCTGCTTTATTGAGTTTCAAATCGACACCTTGAAAGTGTTCGATAAAATGTCACAAAGGGGATTCGGGCGTTCTACGATTATTCTTCCTTGTTCGATCGTCGATTTATTCATGGTATGATGTTGGGGTCAGGTTCCTTGCGAAGAACTCGAGTCGTAACCCTTCCGTCGCCGCTTTCCGATCGGTGGTGTTACCGTCGTTTCACGAGAGTTGTGGGCATTCGAGGTTTTCCGGTTAATCCACGTTCGTCGGAGTGTGCGGTGTCAACTACCGAGGCAAGTATCTTGCCCATACACTTCGTATTCCGTATACATAATAAATTGGTGATTGTCTATATGGAAAATTGAATGTTATTTAACTTTCAAAAGAATCAATATATATAAGTATATTCTCGATAAAGGTCTTCTTCAAATTAACTTGAGTGTTCAAGAACGAATGTGTCATTCTGAGAATGGGTACTAGTATTGTATGTTGTGCCCGGTTTTCGTGTGGTACTGTTAGATGACTGTCGTCACGATGATGTGTGATGTTGTGTGATTTTCCATTGGGTTTTTCACTCGGGGATGTCTCAAGGAGGCTCCGAGGTCCGTGGCTTACTAGCACGGGATGCGAATAACCCTTGGAAGGATGTCGATGTGAGTATTTGGGTCTTGGACCCTGTGATTTGTGATTGGAATTGTATTTTGGAAATAACCTTGTGTTGTGTCCCACAATGGGTTCCGTAAGGCTGTGAATTCTTTAAAACATTTTACTTGTTGTTTACCTTGTTTCATTCCTACCTTTCATAGTTTGTAGATTATATTGTTAATCTTGCATGTGTCCGATTGGGGAGGCCATTCTGGTGAGTACTCTGAGTATATGGTTTGTAGTCCTTTGCATTGGAAGTCGGATATTACTTCTGAGTGTGAGAGTTATATTTGTTCACTCCGAGAGGGCCTGACGGGGCCGAGGAGGGTTCCGCTTATGACGGTTCCGCGAACATTTGGGTTAGCCACTCTGAGAGGGCCCGACGGGGTCGAGGAGGGATTCGCGTATTGTCGGATCCACGGTTAACCAGGAGTATTTTTAACCTTGTGACTTGATGCATTTTTGTGATATGTCCGGAGTATCACGATGTTTTGACTTGCCATAATGCTTGGGATGTAAAACATATTCATCAGAGGTGCTTGGACTAGAATGGCTTATGGATGATGTGTTGTGTGTAATTGGTCCACTGTTGTGAATTGATGTATGGCTATAGGTTTTGTGATTATTTTCCAATCCAAAACTCCGGGATTCGAGTTGTTTTCAAAGTACTTACTCGTTCAATTCTACTTTCAAGACTTGAATTATTTTAACTAAATGAAACATCTCGAAGTCTTTCTAAATTAATCAAGTTATTGTATTCCCGAATATGATATGTATGGCTTGTATTTATATTTTATACTTGCACTAGCAAAACAGTGGAGTTTTGCTAACCCCGTATTCGGGGTGGATGTCTGTATTGCGTCCGTGTATTTGCGGAGTTCTTTGGGAGCGAATCACGGGATCGATACGAAGGATGATGGAAGACGCGATACTAATCACATGAAGGCCAATCGTTGAGTATGTTGAATAGTTTTGTTGGTTATTTCTACGATGTATTGTTATCCCGATTTATGGGAGCGTTATTGTATTCCACTTCTGCGGGTATGAGTTTTGGGAAAGAATCATGTATGTAATGTTGTGTGTTGTGATAAAAGACCAAATCGGTTTAATGGTCCTTTACGTAGCCATGTCGGCATGTGAAGTGATGCATTGTATTGTATTTAGCCTGGTAGATCCTCGCGGAGAGGGTCTGCGGCGCTGTAATATTCCCGAGTGGTTTGGGGGTGTTACAGAATATGGTATCAGAGCTTAGGTTGCGGGAACCTAGGCAGTCGGGTCCAGTCAGGTATTGTCGTGTCTTGTCCTGTCAGATTGTGTTTGTCTAAGTCGTGTCGCGACGCGTCGTCTGGAATGTCGGTCGTGATTAGTATCATGGTGCAGCCATCATCTTCGTGCGACCTGTGGATGTAAGTCTCCCTACTATATTGTGCCTTGTGATATACGAGCTTGTATGATTTTGTATTATGATGTGGAGTTTAAAGGTGATTTGTGATTATGTGGCCTATGTTGTTTGGTCCTCGTATGATGCTAGGATAAAAGTGGTACCAACGTATATGTATATATACACACATCCTGATATAAGTCGTTTTTACAAGAATAATGGCCTTGGTGTGGTTACACAAGGAAGAATTCATCAATGTGATATTTTAAAACTTTACATGTTTTGAGGAGTCACGTATATTTTGTTTTAAAACATCCTCCAAAGGGAGGAAAAAGTTTGATTTTCGTATTATGACCTCAAGGCCAAATTTTTTTTTAAGAAGTCAAACTACCGATATTTTGTTTTCATTTTGTATTATAAGTTTTCAAAACACGTTTTTTGAACCCAAGTGAAGTTTAAAAAATGTAGACAAGACGTGACTCTCGTTTTCAACTTATCGGTTTTATGGCTGTTAGTCGAGAAAGACGTGATGATGTTCTTGTTGTTCGGGCAGTGTTGCCAGTTTTAGACTAAAACAGTGATGTGAATGCTAAGTCGTTCGGTATGAGTTAAGACAGCTCTCTTTATTAATAGACGAGATTTTGATTTTGGATGACAGTTGTCCTTTGATGGTTGCTCGCGAAGTGTTGTAAGTATGTGAATCGATGGCATTTAGATTCATATGCTGTCGTTGTTCATTTGTAACTATCGGTTTTAGTAATGTCGTATATATGTTCGTAATCACGTGCTGAATTCGAGCTGTTAGCGCACACTAAGTACAAGCTAGTGCGCGCTAATGTGGCATGAGTAGCGCACGCTAATGTTGTTGTAACGCGCGCTAATGCAGCATGAATAGCGCACGCTAAATGATGGTTGTAGCATGCGCTAGTTAGCTGGGACTGAGGATGTGGAACCGCATTTTGCCGTTAGGTCTAACTTTCTGCAGTCAGTCGTCTGTGGCTGTATTCTATGTGTGTTGTCTAGTGATGACAACCGTTTTGTGTGAACGTGTGTTGTGACCTTTCATTCGCGCTAAGCGATAATTGATTTTGTTCGGTGAGTTGATAAATTATGTCTGATGTATGTGTGTGTTCGAAGATGTTTTCCTGAAACTTTCATAAGTTTGTGCAAGTTGTGGAAATCAATTTATTTTAATCTAATTTGACATTTCGATTAATTCGGCGGCTTCGTATGAACTTTGAAAACTGTTTGAAATTTGCGAGCCGGCCTAGGATTCTCAAATAAAACCTCGACGGTATTGAAAGAGTTGTTTTAAAATACCTTGAACATCTTGTAAAATATTACCGTCGTTGATTCTTGTGTAGTGTTGGGAGAATTTTCAGAAATGACTTTAACATACTATTGTATTTTCGAATAATTCGAGTACATGATTTTTAAAAATCTTTCACATCATAAAATATTTTTTCAAAAACCAGTACGATTTCCTTTTCAAAAATATATAGTGAAAGATAAAAAGAAATCTCACTCGATGTAAAGTTCAAACTCGGATTTGGAAATGTTAGAGTATGTAAGAATGGTTTGATGATCTTGCATGGTGAACTTGTTGTTTGTTAACGGTGATGATGA
The DNA here is from genome assembly GCA_033398695.1 of Orobanche coerulescens. Classification (NCBI taxonomy): domain Eukaryota; kingdom Viridiplantae; phylum Streptophyta; class Magnoliopsida; order Lamiales; family Orobanchaceae; genus Orobanche; species Orobanche coerulescens. Next base: position 150,681,074 of record CM065812.1, on the reverse strand, counting down.
TGCGTAGAGGCATGACGATTTTGATAACGCCGGTTACACAGAAATATTATTTTGGCAAATGATTTCAAATGAAATGGTTAGAGTGTGATGTTTACAAGTTTTGATGAAACAACCCGAGGTACTAAAAGTACTTTTAAAGTTTATTTTTAATAGCATTCAAATCCAAGGATTTTCAAAAGATTTTCTTTAAAAGGATACCTCGTGGATTTTCTTTCCGAGTTGTTACTGGTTACCTTATGTGATATGTCATGCTAAGTTGGTACTTTAGCATATTTAATTTTGCGAAGTGGTGCAATCGTATTGAGTGAGAATCCGCTTAGTATGCCGAGGGACAGAGGACGCGACCGTGACCACAAGATCTTGGTTATGGAGATTAAATGCGGGACCAAGAGGATATGGCCGGGAAGGTTGATATTCAGGCACTTCGTTTTCGTTATTTAGGTTTCGGGGACGAAACTTCTTTTAAAGGCGATATGATGTAATACCCACCTTTTTTTTTCTTCTTCTCGTTTCCGTTTCGTTCGACCGTATTGAGGCGATTTGTTCGTTAATGCTTCTGACCTTATGTTGTTTCTCACATTTGTCATTCGAGCGAGTTCTGATATTGTTCCAAATTGATGTGCATATCGTTGTAATCTTTCCAAGTTCGGATCGATTTCTTGTGAACCGTGTTCGAAACTAACACCTCGTGCTTCCTATAAGTTATTGATGTCTTGATTTGAGGTATGAACTTCAAAGGTTATCGTTGTTGTTCGATCATTGCTATTCGTTCATCGTTGTCCAATCATTATCGTTTGACCTCGAAATCGTGATTATTGTACATCTGGGCCATTTTGCGATTTCCATAAGTGTTGGGAAATTTTCTTCATATTCGATCTTCCAAATCATGAGTTCTGGAATTTCATACCTTTCACGTTGGAATCGTGACTTGATTTTTGTATTGCTCGGTTTTATCAACGCAACGATTCATGCTCGTTGCTTTTCGTAAGCATTCTTGCGTATTGAATCGGATCGTAGTGGCTTTATACCGCATGGAGTTCGTGTGTTGTCGAGGTTCGCCTTGCTTTTGTTTTAAGTTTCGGGACGAAACTTATTTTTAGGGTAGAATGTAATACCCACGATTTTCGTTCCGGTTATTTTGGATTTTTCTTGGATATTTCCCGGTTGTCGAGTTCCGTATTATTTTCTCGACAACCGATTTTGGCGTTTAAGACCATAGGTGGTGATTTGTTATCCGTTGTTTTCATTTCGGACCAATGATGTTGTCCCCGAGTATTTTGTCGTGTTCGTTCGTGCGATTTCGGAAAATCGAGTCGTCGAATCATGGTGGTCGGACATCGACCGGACGGTTGGGGCGGTGGCCGGACGAGTGCGAGCCTTGGCAGGCGATTGCAACGAACCGGCATAGCGCACGCTACGTCGGAAAGTAGCGCCTTCGGCCGGGAGGCGGCGCACGCTATGGCCGGTTAGGCTGCGCTAGTCGGCCGAGGCGATAAGGGCGTAAAGGTTCGGGCTGGGAGGATCGGCGAGTAGCGCACGCCATCGCCGGACACGCACACGCCTTCTGGCCGCAGAGCGCACGCCTTCTGGCCGGAAGGCTGCGCACGCTACCTGGCCGAGCTAGGAAGTCTCTGGATTGTGGCTGGGCCGACAACGCACGTGTTCAGCGCATGATGGCGGGCCCGGCCGAACATTCTCGACCATGACCGCCCGCTAGCGCACGCTAGCTCGGCAGTCTAGCGCACGCTAGGATGCACCAGTATAAATATGACCGAGCAGTACTGTTTGCACTCATTTTTCATTTTCTCCCTTTCTCTTCCGCGGCTGGATTCTTGGGGCTGACGAAGACATGTTACTATACAACTAATCCACGAAGTTTGGGAGCTGATAACATCGATTAATCACTCCTTAACATCCTTCAATCCAGCGAATCAAGGTTAGTTTTCCTAAAATCATAGTTTTGGGAAAAATTGGGGATTTTGTGGATTTCGTCCGTTTGATTCGTTATAACTTAGAATAGTGATGGATTGATGATTATTAAGTTGTTTTATATCGAATCCCTTGTTTTTCCACGGTTGGATTGCCGAGGATTCGCTGCTTTATTGAGTTTCAAATCGACACCTTGAAAGTGTTCGATAAAATGTCACAAAGGGGATTCGGGCGTTCTACGATTATTCTTCCTTGTTCGATCGTCGATTTATTCATGGTATGATGTTGGGGTCAGGTTCCTTGCGAAGAACTCGAGTCGGAACCCTTCCGTTCGCCGTTTTCCGATCGGTGGTGTTACCGTTTCACGTGAGAGTTGTGGGCATTCGAGATTTTCCGGTTAATCCACGTTCGTCGGAGTGTGCGGTGTCAACTACCGAGGCAAGTATCTTGCCCATACACTTCGTATTCCGTATACATAATAAATTGGTGATTGTCTATATGGAAAATTGAATGTTATTTAACTTTCAAAAGAATCAATATATATAAGTATATTCTCGATAAAGGTCTTCTTCAAATTAACTTGAGTGTTCAAGAACGAATGTGTCATTCTGATAATGGGTACTAGTATTGTATGTTGTGCCCGGTTTTCGTGTGGCACTGTTAGATGACTGTCGTCACGATGATGTGTGATGTTGTGTGATTTTCCATTGGGTTTTTCACTCGGGGATGTGATAAGTGGTAATTTTACCACTTATTTCTAGGATTTTATACTAGGTTTTTATCTCGTTTCGTGATTAATGTGCTCGTATTTGGCTTATTTATGATTAGTCGAGCCGTATTACGCGTTTGGGTTGGTTTTAGTGTGTTTGCAGGTTTTTAGAGCCAAAAGGACCCAAAACGAGACAAAGGACCGAGAGTAGAGTCAAACGGACGAAGAAGCAGATTTTTTCAAGAAACAGACCACCCTATCGGCCCAGCCTATCGGCCGATAGGTGCATCCGAAAGGAGTCCCTGCCCTATCGAGTGAAGAGATCGACGAACCAACTATCGGCCAGCCTATCGGCCGATAGGCTGCCGATAAGTGCCCGGACTCTCGTATTTTGACGGATTATGACTCTTTTGGATGATTTTGTTTCCTAGATTAGGGCTAATCGGGAATGTAACCCCCTTAGGCTATATAAACCTCCAAATAGAACTAGTATCAGAATCTTTGATCATACTTTTTCATTCTTTTTCATCTTTAGCAGATTTTTACATCTTCTTAGCAAGATTAATTTCTTTGATGCAAGAACTTTTTGGAGGAGAATTATTATTGGTTTTCAGAGATTGAAGACTCGGAGTTCATCCATAAGGGTTGTAATCTCTCTTTTCATATTAATAATATGCATTCTTCATCTATTTCTTGTTTAATTTCAATTATGTCTGGCTAAATTCTTTGATTGATTCTAGGGTTAGTAATTTTAATTGATGATCACATGATATTCCTTTGATTACCTTTTGACCTTTCATCCTAGGCTTGTGTTCAAGTTGTGTTAAATCTCATGTTAGATTAAAGGGCCCTTAATCGATGCATGTTAGCTAATTGATTTTGTCCGGAAGGAGTAATTGATTAGTGGAAATACTTGATGCACAATATGATTTTATCTTGAGACCTAGCGGAGAAAGATAAATCATAGATAAATAAGTTGGCGCTTTTAAGTGATTTAAATTCTTTGAGCCCTGGCGGGAAAAAGGGTTTAAATTAACTATCTTTCTAGGTTGCCTTGATCGGAATTCTAGATCGGCTGAGTGATTATTTCTAGGATTGAATTAAAATTTGGGGAAAAGGAATCAAGTAAATGGATTGTGTGAACTCAATTAGATGATACTACCCTAGGATCAATTACCTTTCGACTTGTGGTTTTATCTTGCTAATTTGCTTTATTTGCTTAATTTAGATATTTCATCTTTTATTTAATTTTTGTTCTTCGATTTTTAAAGTTAGATAATTAGAATCAAAACAATTTTTCGGATTCCTAAATAGCAGTCAAATTCTGAGTAGAGTTAATTCCTTTATTTTCGACACATCAATTCCCTTGGGTTCGACACCTTGGAAATACTCCGAGGTTTTACAAATTTTAAAATTGATCGGATTTGAAAACCATACTACGCGAAAACAAGCGATCAATTTTTGGCGCCGTTGCCGGGGAATTGATAGAAAACTTAAGGGAATAATTCGAAAAAGAAGAGATTGTTACTTTAGGTTGTTTACTATTATTATTTATTTTCGCTCTCGTTTCCTCACATCTTGTTTTCTCTTCTTTGTAGGCGGTGCATGATCACAAGATCCCAAGGAAAAGACTTATTTCCTTTGGATCCGGAAATCGAGAAGTCTTTGAGGAGGAAGAAGCAAGAAGCGAGAACCGAGACTAGTTCCATACCTTTCGTTGATACCATGGCCGGCATTGTTGACCCACCACGAGAACTCGCTCGTCCCGAGAAGATCCCTTTGAATGCCCGCTTTCGACCGAAGCTGGACGATTATCAAGAAGGAGGTTGGGGAAAGATTGATGCCAACAATTTCGAGCTTAAGCCGTCCCTCATTGCTACAGTGAAGTCTCAAACATACGGAGGAGGAGTTAATGAAGATCCAAACGCTCATCTTGAGTCATTTTTGGACATATGTGCCACCATCAAGCAAAACGGAGTGCCTCCGGATGTCATTAAGCTCTGCCTATTCCGATTCTCCTTAGAAGACGATGCGCTAGATTGGTACAAGAGCCTAGATCGGAAGGAAATTGGTACTTGGAGAGAGATGACTCGGTTGTTCTTAGCGCAGTTCTATCCTCCCTCGAAGGTGCAAAAACAAATCAATGATATCTTGCAATTCGAGCAATATGAGGATGAATACTTATACGAGGCATGGATCCGATTTAAGAAGCTACTTCGCAAATGCCCACAGCATGGAATTGACAAATAGGAGATCTATATTCGGTTTTATCGGGGTTTGACGAGGAAGGCTAGAAGAGAATTGGACTATTCATCGAAAGGGGGATTCCTTGCTAACGATTATGAAGAGGCCAAGAATCTCATTGAGCTAGCAGTCAACAATGATTATGAGGAGGTGACCGATAGGAAGATGACGAGAAGAAAGGTCCCATCCGGTGACGAGGACGCCTACAGTGATTTAAAGGCGAAATTTGAAAAACAACAAAAAGAGCTTGAGATGCTAAAAAAGAAGACTTTGGGAGTCAATGCAGTTTTTGAAGAGCTAAACGAGCCTATTGCAATTGAAGAGGATGCAAATTACGTGCAAGGAGGAAACTTCCGGCAAGGGGGAAATAGGGGGAACTACTATCCGAACAATCGAAACCACCCTAATTTCTCCTATGCCAATCCGAACAATCCTCTCCAGCCACCACCGGGATTTAACGTGAAAAACGGGGTTATTCAAGAGCCGATTGCTAAGACACCTATGGAAGAGATGTTGGAACGATTGGAGGCGAGTCAAAAAGATTTTATTTATAAAGCAGACAAGAGGTTCGGGGCTCTCGAGCACAGTGTGACATCTATTGGAAACTCGGTGATAGCCTTGACAAAGCAGATGTCGATGGTGGAGACCCAAATGAGTCAAATGGCGAACGCCCAAGCCGGATTTCATAAGCCGGGCCATTTTCCGAGCAGCACCGAGACCAACCCGAAGACGCAACAATGCAACGCAATCGAGCTTCGGAGTGGGACAAAGTACAGTAATCATGGGGCTGGAGTTAAGGAATCTGGAAACGAGGATGTACTAGAAACGGGAGCCGAGAACGAGAAGACAGATGAAACACAGCAGAACCTATCGGGTGGCCTATCGGCCGAGAGGGCCAACCGATACCCAGACAGAATGCCGGCAGTTAAGCCTATCGACCCGCCTATCGGCCGAAAGGCTCCTGGAAGTTCGAATGTGAAGGATTTTGAGGTAAAAGCTCCATTTCCACAGCGATTGGCCAAGTCGAGACATGATGAAAAGCTTCAGCGATTTATCGACATGTTTCAAAAGGTGAATATCAACATTCCACTTCTAGACGCTTTGAGAGACATGCCGGGGTACGTGAAATTCTTGAAAGACGCTGTGGCAAGCAAGAGGAAGTTGAGGAAGTTTGAAACAATAAATTTGACAGAGGAGTGTAGCACTATCATTCAAAACAAGCTTCCGCTCAAGCAGAAGGATCCGGGACGTTTTACTTTGACATGCATGATTGGCGACCAAACGTTCCGTAATGGGTTGTGTGATCTCGGGGCAAGCATCAATCTTATGCCTCTATCCATCTTTAAGAGGTTGAAGATTGGGGAGATCAAGCCGACTACCATTTCTCTACTCATGGCGGACCGGTCGATCACTTACCCGAGGGGAATTGTGGAGGATGTGCTCGTTAGAGTCCAACACTTGGTCTTCCCGGCCGATTTCGTAGTTCTTGATATGCCCGAGGACGAGAATCAACCATTGATCTTTGGGAGACCGTTTCTAGCGACGGGGAGAGCACTTATCGACGTCCAGGAGGGTGATCTTACCTTCCGGGTTAATGATCAAAATTTGAAAATTTCCATCTATGACGCGATGAAGAAGCCCGACGATGCGCCCGAGGAATGTTTTGAAATTGAGTCTATTATGCCGCCCCCGACCGACTTGTTGGAGCATTGTATTTCACACTCCATTTACTCACATTCTGAGGTTGAAGAAATTTACGAGGAATTACCAGAGTATGTTCGAATGATGGAGGCGAACGAGTCTCGACCTAATGAAAAGGACGTATGCTATCTTGATATCAACAAACCCGTTCAAGGGGGAGTAGTCGCCGAAGACCCGGATTGAATGAGGTATCGTCTAGCTAAAGACGCTAAACGTAGCACTTGTTGGGAGGTAACCCAACGTATGTATATTAGTTCGTTTTATTCATTTGTTTTCGATTTTTCGTTTGCGTGATTTTTGTAGTTTCTATTTTCGTAGTAGCTTTGTTAGTTTTTGTTAAGTTCTAATCCATGCACGCCGAGTTTTGAATACTTGCAGGTCTTTAATCGCCATATCCAAGCAAAAACGGGACCAAGTATGTGAAGTAGAAAAAGCTGAAAATTTTTTTTGAGACAGAAGATCCTATCGGGCGAGCCTATCGGCCGATAGGCCCGGCCGATAGGCTGAGGAAAATAAAAAAATTTTATTGATTACAAGCAGTGGTCGATAGGGTCTGCCTATCGACCGATATCCCACCCGATATGAGGTATGTAAGAGACAGAAGTTCCTATCGGCCCAGCCTATCGGCCGATAGGTCTGGCCGATAGGACATACCCGGCCCAGTTTCCACTTCGACCCGGTTGATTAATACCCCTTTTAAACACCTTCACACCCGATTTTCTCACACACTTACACACTTATCGGCCGATAGAGAAAGGGGCGATTTTTTTTCTACTTTTCTTCCTTCAAACTCGATCAAGGTACGTAGTTTCGACTTGTAATCCTCTTGTTTTTCAATTCTATGCATGTTTTGAAGCATTTTGACGGATTCTTTTTGGAGTTTTGATGAAAATCGAATTGGGGATCCACTTTTTGGGGCTTTTGTTAGACTTTGATGTTTTTTGAATTTTATGCCCGATTGTTGATAGAATCCTGATGGAAACATGTTATCTATGCTTGATTGTTCATGGGTACTTCGAATTGGGGGATTAATTGATGAAATTGAACGAATTTTGGAAAAAACCCCAAATTGGAAGAACCCTAATTTCGAAATTTTTGAAATTGGGTGAATTTGTTGAATTGAATGGTTAATTGGGATTGATATGAGTTGAATTGTTGATGAATTAGATTGGATTGGAGAGAATTTGCCCTAATATGATCGTAGTATGTTGTTTTGTTATTGTGGGTGGTGATTTTGATCCTTTCAATATGAAATGGGGGAGTCTAAGTTTGGGGGAGATTGTGTGATTTATAGGGGTCTCAGATGTTATTGTGGGATTATTGGATTATGTCGATGCTCGTTGAATGTTTGTATTGTGAGTTGTTTATTGGATTTTAATTGGATGGTTGTTTTGTAGGAACTTTGAAATGGGAAAGCAAAGCAAGAAGTCGAATCCGAGTACAGCCGGAAAGTCTAAGGCGACCACAGAGAAGGAAAAGGCTCCGACAAAGGTAGTGCCGGCTATTCCGATCCCGGCTACGCTCGACCCGAAGAAATTCAAGCTAAGATTGACCGGGCCAGAGTCTAAAAGAAGGTGGTCGCACCTTATCAGAATGTCACACAAGCATTGCCGATTTTTGCATGAGGAGACGGCTCGGGGTATGGGTATATATGATGATATTGTGCTACTAGCGAGGCAGTGTGGGTTTGAGCAAATTTTTCGGGCGAACTACCTCGCTTACCACGTGCTCACCGTGGAGTTTCTGTCCACACTTGAGGTTTTTAGGGAGAACGGGACTCCGGCATCTATTCACTTCAACCTCGACAACATAGAAAGGGAGCTCTCGGCCGACGAAGTCAATGCCATTATCAACGGGGCCGAGGACGGGTCATTCCAGCAGGGCGATCATGCCAAAGAAAACTTAGAGCTGTGGTCCAGGATGATTTACCGCAGGGAGGAGACGCTCCTTATTTATAATCCGACATATGCCAAGGCCTCCTCGATCAGGAACCCAGTTCTTCGTTATGTCCACCGTCTGTTCACCTCGACGATTTTGAGCCGTACCGACTCGGGGACGTGCTTGTCCACTGATCTTCACCTTTTATGGTCGGCCTTGAACGGTACACGGAAGCACGCCGGATGTTTTCTGATTGAGCGCATGGAGAAACAAGCCCGGTTGACCGGGAAACAGAGGATTGGTATTGGGGCGTTCGTGACCCCTATCGCGGAGCATCTCGGGGTGCGCATTAGCGGAGAGCCGGTGTCCCGAGACATCTATTTGGATAAACCGACACTACAGAGGCAAGAGATGCTTGCCTTCACCGAGGGGTTCGACTGGAAATTGCACGGTCGGAACAAAACCGTGTCCCTCTTCCGACTCCCCTCTCCGACCTTGACCACTGTGATGGGCGACGCGCCCGATGTATATGCGAGGTGGAGTATGAGCTCCGCGGCTCATGTGGCACTTATCCGACCGTTGGATGCGTCTCGTAAGAGGCAACGCCGGGAGGTGACCATTGATGAGCCATTCTTGGAGGGAGCCGAGGAGGAGATGGATGATATACCCGAGGGGGGTAGCCGTGACGAGATTCCCACCGGTGGAGGTAGTAGTTTTCAGATGAGAGCTCCGGATTTTGAGGCCTTTGAGACGAGATTTTTTGAGAGAGAGAGAGAGATGCACGAAGAGAGTATGCAAGCGCAAGATAATTATCATTTGGCGAGTATGCGTTCTTTGATAGCCGAGTTTGGTTCTTTGGGAACTCGGTTGGGCGAGGTTGTGACTCGGGTGGGTGTTGTTGCCACTCGGGTCAATGAGTTGTACGAGCTCGTGGAGAGACGAGCCGAAGAGGACAGAGTGTGGCGACAAGAGGAGATTGCTTGGAGGGAGCAAGAGAGGAAGAGGCAAGAAGATAGGTGGGCCCAGGAGGACCACTACCACCGGATGCTACAGGAGATGTACCACTTTGCTCCTTTCCCCGATTCACATGCCCGCTATGATCCGAGCTCGCCGACAAACCCGCCATTTCCGCCACAGTGATCAGGTACTCCATTAACAAAGCCACTCCTTTCTCTTTTCAAACTTATTCCTCCTTTGGGATGCGAAATAAGTTTGGGGGGGGGGGGGGGGGGGGATAAGTGCGGGTTTGTTAATTTCTTTACGTGTGAGTACCTTGTTTGTCTTGTATCATTATTTGCTTGTGTTGGTGCCCGTTGTTTTTATTTGTGCTTATCATATTGGTGTTGTGTGGATTTGGCTTTTGGTTGCTTAGTTTTTAGATTTTTATGTTCATTTTCGTTTGGTGTGTTTGCTAGTTTCTATTTTTTAGGTCGTAGTAGTTTTTTTAGATTTCGTGTTTGCTTTTTTTTTTTTTGTTGTTGTTTGCTTTGATGCCTTGTTTGGGTAGATTTTTTTTTTTTTTTAGATAGCCTTGCTTGTCTTAGTTTTTATTTATTCGTGAATTTTTCGTGCTTCTATTTGTGTGATACCGATGTTACGACACTGTTTTTCTCTCTGAAGAAACGGTCGAGTTTTAGTCGAGTTGTAGTCAGTAATTTCTGTTTTGCATAATATTCATTTAGGTCCAAAATTTTTTGTGATTGTAGAGGTCTTGGCAGATAAGAGACGATACATACTTGTTTTAAAATCACCGTCAATACGTTTGGTTACATCGTCCGGATAGTGAGTAAATCTTGTTTCGTCAGTCGTGTTGGCACTTAGATTGAGTTTAGAGTCGGTCAGTTTTTCCCAAAAGTTGAGATAATGTTGTTCTATGAAGGGAAGTCTAGTAACCGGGGGCATTCGCGTGACCCGTTGTTTACCCTCGCGTAAAACGACGACTCTGATTAGACTAGTGATTTAGATATTTCACATGTGCCAATGATAGGGAACTTAGTAACCGGGGGTATTCGCGTGACCCGCTGTTTACTCTCGCGTAAAACGGAGACCTTGAGTCGGACATGCGGAAATTATATATTCGAGTTGTTTCTCCGCTGTAGACGGGAACTTAGTAACTAGAAGCATCCATTGGCCCCATGAGTGTCTTTTACGTCAAACGGTTTCCTAATACATGAGAATGGAAGTTCCACCCTAGGATTACCCCGATGAAACATCCCGAGATCCTAACCTAGTGGTCAACTCGAATTAAATTCTTAAACATATATATAAGGGAATACTGTCCGAGGTTTATTTGTTATGAAACTCGTGAAAATTGTGCCACTAGACTGTGTAACAGGATGAACTAGCTTGTTTATTTTAGCCTTTCATATTGACGGTCGATTTGATTCACGTTTTGTTAATCTTTGAGCTGGATTTTCTTCATGAACGAATGATTAGGACCGAACTTGACTACTTTGCGGAATCATTATTCTGAGTGCAGCTCGCTTTTACGACAATCGGATTATTTAGAGAGAATTACAGGATAGTATTGATTAGGTTGAACACTATGAGTTGCACGATAATTCATGACATTCTTTCTCTTTTCTTTTTGTTGTTCGGGACGAACAAGGCTTAAGTTTGGGGGGGTTTGATAAGTGGTAATTTTACGACTTATTTCTAGGATTTTATACTAGGTTTTTATCTCGTTTCGTGATTAATGTGCTCGTATTTGGCTTATTTATGATTAGTCGAGCCGTATTACGCGTTTGGGTTGGTTTTAGTGTGTTTGCAGGTTTTTAGAGCCAAAAGGACCCAAAACGAGACAAAGGACCGAGAGTAGAGTCAAACGGACGAAGAAGCGGATTTTTTCAAGAAACAGACCACCCTATCGGCCCAGCCTATCGGCCGATAGGTGCATCCGAAAGGAGTCCCTGCCCTATCGAGTGAAGAGATCGACGAACCAACTATCGGCCAGCCTATCGGCCGATAGGCCCGGCCAAATAAGTCGCCGATGGACTCTCGTATTTTGACGGATTATGACTCTTTTGGACAGATTTTGTTTCCTAGATTAGGGCTAATCGGGAATGTAACCCCCTTAGGCTATATAAACCTCCTTTTAGACCTAGTTTCAGTATCTTGGATCATTCTTTTTCATTCTTTTTCATCTTTAGCAGATTTTTACATCTTCTTAGCAAGATTAATTTCTTTGATGCAAGAACTTTTTGGAGGAGAATTATTATTGATTTTCAGAGATTGAAGACTCGGAGTTCATCCATAAGGGTTGTAATCTCTCTTTTCATATTAATAATATGCATTCTTCATCTATTTCTTGTTTAATTTCAATTATGTCTGGCTAAATTCTTTGATTGATTCTAGGGCTAGTAATTTTAATTGATGATCACATGATATTCCTTTGATTACCTTTTGACCTTTCATCCTAGGCTTGTGTTCAAGTTGTGTTAAATCTCATGTTAGATTAAAGGGCCCTTAATCGATGCATGTTAGCTAATTGATTTTGTCCGGAAGGAGTAATTGATTAGTGGAAATACTTGATGCACAATATGATTTTATCTTGAGACCTAGCGGAGAAAGATAAATCATAGATAAATAAGTTGGCGCTTTTAAGTGATTTAAATTCTTTGAGCCAAGCGAAAAAGGGTTTAAATTAACTATCTTTCTAGGTTGCCTTGATCGGAATTCTAGATCGGCTGAGTGATTATTTCTAGGATTGAATTAAAATTTGGGGAAAAGGAATCAAGTGAATGGATTGTGTGAACTCAATTAGATGATACTACCCTAGGATCAATTACCTTTCGACTTGTGATTTTATCTTGCTAATTTGCTTTATTTGCTTAATTTAGATATTTCATCTTTTATTTAATTTTTGTTCTTCGATTTTTAAAGTTAGATAATTAGAATCAAAACAATTTTTCGGATTCCTAAATAGCAGTCAAATTCTGAGTAGAGTTAATTCCTTTATTTTCGACACATCAATTCCCTTGGGTTCGACACCTTGGAAATACTCCGAGGTTTTACAAATTTTAAAATTGATCGGATTTGAAAATCATACTACGCGAAAACAAGCGATCAGGATGTCTCAAGGAGGCTCCGAGGTCCGTGGATTACTAGCACGGGATGCGAATAACCCTTGGAAGGATGTCGATGTGAGTATTTGGGTCTTGGACCCTGTGATTTGTGATTGGAATTGTATTTTGGAAATAACCTTGGGTTGTGTCCCACAATGGGTTCCGTAAGGCTGTGAATTCTTTAAAACATTTTACTTGTTGTTTACCTTGTTTCATTCCTACCTTTCATAGTTTGTAGATTATATTGTTAATCTTGCACGTGTCCGATTGGGGAGGCCATTCTGGTGATTACTCTGAGTATATGGTTTGTAGTCCTTTGCATTGGAAGTCGGATATTACTTCTGAGTGTGAGAGTTATATTTGTTCACTCCTAGAGGGCCTGACGGGGCCGAGGAGGGTTCCGCTTATGACGGTTCCGCGAACATTTGGGTTAGCCACTCCGAGAGGGCCCGACGGGGTCGAGGAGGGATTCGCGTATTGTCGGATCCACGGTTAACCAGGAGTATTTTTAACCTTGTGACTTGATGCATTTTTGTGATATGTCCGGAGTATCACGATGTTTTGACTTGCCATAATGCTTGGGATGTAAAACATATTCATCAGAGGTGCTTGGACTAGAATGGCTTATGGATGATGTGTTGTGTGTAATTGGTCCACTGTTGTGAATTGATGTATGGCTATAGGTTTTCTGATTATTTTCCAATCCAAAAACTCCCGGGATTCGGAGTTGTTTTCAAAGTACTTACTCGTTCAATTCTACTTTCAAGACTTGAATTATTTTAACTAAATGAAACATCTCGGGAAGTCTTTCTAAATTAATCAAGTTATTGTATTCCCAGAATATGATATGTATGGCTTGTATTTATATTTTATACTTGCACTAGCAAAACAGTGGAGTTTTGCTAACCCCCGAGTATTCGGGGGGTGGATGTCTGTATTGCGTCCAGGTATTTGCAGGTTGCTGGGGAGCGAATCACAGGATCGATACGAAGGATGGTGGAAGACGACGATACTAATCACATGAAGACCAATCGTTGAGTATGTTGAATAGTTTTGTTGGTTATTTCTACGATGTATTGTTATCCCGATTTATGGGAGCGTTATTGTATTCCAGCCCCTGCACGGGTATGAGTTTTGGGAAAGAATCATGTATGTAATGTTGTGTGTTGTGATAAAAGACCAAATAGGTTTAATGGTCCTTTACGTAGCCATGTCGGCATGTGAAGTGATGCATTGTATTGTATTTAGCCTGGTAGATCCTCGCGGAGAGGGTCTGCGGCGCTGCAATATTCCCGAGTGGTTTGGGGGTGTTACATGGAGCGGGCCCCGAATTTGAGAAGTGTCTTATTAGGTGCTTGGGTTTTGTTTCAGGACTTGTTTTCAGCCTACTTTATAATTGCTCGTAAGGTTATGCGATGGTTAGCTTTCTGTAAATGGTTGGATTGGGTTCCTCGAAAGAAACCTTGAATATCGAAGAATCACGAAGATGTGCTGCATATTTGTTCTACCATGCGTATGAGGGGCGCTAGGGTGGTTCACATTTTCTCATTGAAGTAGTGAGGAAGTAGGTGTTTATGGCCGATTTCGTGTGACCTGTATCTGGCTCTTGAAGGAATCGTGTCGTATCTGCATTCTAGATGCACATGCTTTCGCTCCGGATCAAAGACGGATGGGTCATGTTTAATTGCTGGATTAGGAATTTTGAATGAAACCTTGAATATCGAAGAATCATGAAGAAATGCGGTGATTGGTTATACTCTACATTGGGGAGCGTTGAGTTGGTTTGTATATACGCATTGCAGTAATGAGGAAGCAGGTATTTGTGGCGGCTTTTATTAGACCTTATTTTGCTTTTGATATTGTCCTTTCGTATCTGCATATTCCAAGATGCTCAAAATCTCGCTAAGGATCATGACGGATGGCTCCTATTCAATAGCTGGATTGGGAATTTTGAATGAACCCTGAGAAATCGAAGAATCATGAAGAAATGCGGTCATTAGTTATACTCTACGTATGAGGGCGTGGAGTCGGTTTGCCTATACGCATTGCAGTAATGAGGAAGTAGGTCTTGATGGGGGATTTTGTTAGACCTTTATTCGGCTTTTGATATGGTCCGTTCGAATCTGCATATTCCAAGATGCTCTAGCTGGCGCTTCAGACTCGTTGATGATGGCTCCTGGTGATTTGCCGGATTCAGTTTTGGCTCTGAAACAAGGCCTGATACTCAGTTGGCGCTCAAACTTGACCTAGGTATGTCGTTAAAGTACCTAATTCTAACACGGCTCATGGTGCAGTTCAACAAATATTCAAGCTCGAACCAGACACTCAGCTGAAGATATTTGTTTATGCCGTTTGTGGTGTGGCTATGTTAGGGATTTGGCCTCCCTATAATTTACTTGCTTTCTAGTTCTTAGTTAGCTTGTTTAAATTTCTTTCGGGCTATGTTTGGGATTTGGCCCCCCAGAAAAATATCGGCTATGTAAGGGAATAGGCCCCCCTATCATCTTTGTGCTATAATATATCACTTTTAAAAAAAAAGTACCAAATGAGCTATATTTGAATCTTCATGATCGTAACAAATCAATCATGGGATAAAATATTTCAGTGTTCTAAAAATTCCCGCCTAGGCCGAATATTTTTCCGATTAATCCCTAGAAGGTCTTTTACCGTTCCGATTATGGCTTAGACGCTTGTACTAGGCGTTTTGGGTAATTAATCGGTCGTCTAGGCTGGTTGGGCGGGGGCCTATGAAGGCAAGCTAAGATACTATGAAAACTATGGACTACTTTATACTTATATCAATGTTTTAAATTTCTTAGCTACGTGGGCGACTAGGCGGATGTCTAGGCGGTTATACTTTTTTTTATTCTAATAGTACTATAAATGTAATATCCGCATTTTTCTATTCGCGGTATTCTCATTTTTGGTGTATTTTTCATTTTTAGCAACTCACTTGTAATAGTTTCGACATTTTGAATCTATGTTATTCTTGGAGTTTCTCCATTTGGACGAGTTTCGGAGGTGTTTTGATATTATTCCGTCTTATGTCATGTATTGTTGCATGGACATTCGATTCTCGTAGAACCCGTTCGTTTTTGTAATTTCTTTGGTTGCACGAGTTCGTATGGTTGAGTTGTTCGTGTTGTGAGTTTCGGTTTATTGATTCGACGTCGTATCGTGATTTTCGGACGTTTGGGCCGTTTTGTAATTTCCTATAAGTTTAGGGAATTTTACTTTCCTTGTCGTTTCTCGGATTCCTCGGTAGTTGGAATTGTATTCTCCTGCAACATTCAGCTTCGTCGTTGTGAATATTTCATATCTACGCATTAGAATCTGTCCTTGTGTTGCATCTCGTTTTCTAACCGCCCGATGCAGCTAACTTCGTTCAGCAGTGTTGAACTGCTGCATGCATAACGTGCGTTATGCATGCTTTCTTGCGTGTGCTATCGGCACCTTCATAACGTACGTTATAGCTCACCGCTAATGTACGTTATAGCTCACCGCTAACGTACGTTATGGCCTTCAGCAGATTGAACAGATTGTTCTGTCCGAACCATTAGGTACGTTAACTCCTTCTGTTACGTACGTAAAGCCCTTGGTAGCGTACGCTAAACTATCCGGCGTAGCGTACGCTATCGAACCCAGCGTTGTTAGACAGTGAGTCTGTCCAGTTTTGCCCAGACCCTTATGTACGTAAAGACGTTGGTGTTACGTACCTAAGCCTCTTGTAGCGTACGCTAGCCGTCTGATGTAGCGTACGCTAACGAACTCAGCGTTTTGGGCGGACTATTCTGCCCAATCATTACGTACGCTAATACTTGAGTGTTAATGTACGTAATGAGCATTACGTATGTTAACCAACTCATGTAACGTACGTAACAAGGGCCCAGGTTTTATAAACCGGTGTTGACCTTCATTTCAGCATTTCCTTCATTTCTTCTCCTCCGAACGAGAGCTGCGATCCAAGTGAGGTTTTGAGCGATTCTTCAAGTTTTGCCCGTGGAAATCCTTGGGGAATCAAGTATTGTGTTCCTTGTGTAGTTTATCCTCATCGTAATCATCTTCCTCCGTCCGAATCAAGGTAAATCTTCTAAGAACCCTACTTTTGGGTAAATGGGGGGTTTTCGATTTTATTATTCGATTCGTCCCGTGTTGTTGATTAATTCATGATGAATATGATTAATCTTGTCGGTGTTCTTGGTTTTCCTATGGATTCATGGTATATTTCGTGGTATTTTCGTAATCGAGAGGGTTTAGTTGTGGTCCGCCCTCGTTGTTATTCTCGTACGAATATACATGAATCGTAGGCGGGTTTTCGGGTGTATTCCTTTTCCGTATTCGTTTGGAAATAGTTGTGATTGTATTCTTCGAATCGTTAGGTTCGGTTTCGTTGGTTCCTAGCATTCATCGGTGATTTTCCTTTCCGTTCGTTGCGTCGTCAATTATTCAAGGCAAGTATTTTTGGAAACCTTTATGCTTAACATGAAATGGTAATTTATATTGTGTGTGCTTTGCTCACATCGGGAGGGTCCAACGGGGCCTCGAGGGAATCTATGACTTTACTATGGATTCACGAGTTTGTTTCGCTAGCCAGCTCCGGAGGGTCCTTAGAGGCCTCGAGTGGGATCAGTGGCTTCACCTCGATACTAGGCGATGCATGTGCGTGATTTGTTTTATGATATGGCCAGCTCGGGAGGGTCCTTAGAGGCATCGAGTGGGACCAGTGGTTTCACCCCGGTGCTAGGAAAATTGATGATTGACTGTTTGTTTCCGGAAAAGACATGTCTGGTTTTTGGTTTTGAAATGAATTTGGTGCATTGTACTATGAAATGTGTAAGCGAATGGTTTTCATTGATTACTTGTACTAGCGTAAATGCTAACCCCTCTAGGGGCCCGTTTTGGGGAAATTCTTGTTATGGATTTCAGGTTATGATCAGCCGGACGAGCGGGCGCTGGGACAGTACGAGGATGCTGGCGAGGGTCGTTGACATGTGCATTCGAGTTCTTTTATTTCCATTGTTCCACTCAATATGGTTGTTGTCTACTTTCTAAACTTAAAAATTGTACTCGCGAGTACTTAGGCTTTTCTTTTCGATTGTGATTTGTATTCGTTGAAGCTATTTATGGTTGTCGATGTTGATTATTCCGACGGTTGTACCGGGCATGTTATTTGATTTTCATCTGGATGAGGTGTAATTTTACTGTGGTAATTCATGTGTAGCCTGGTGGGTCCCATGTAGGGGTCCACGACACTGTAATATACCTTGAATATCTCGGGGGTGTTACAGAAAATGGTATCAGAGAACTAGGTTTATGGATGCCTAGGCTTGTCGGTTATTCGGGTCTAGTTTGTAACACCCCCAAAATCATATGGGAATATTATACGCCATAGACCCCTTTTCACGAGGATCTACCAAGCTATACCTTACAAAATGACCAAATGCTTGCCCGGCCAAGGTCAAACAATGAAATAATACAGACCTTTAAGGTCACTTACACGTGAATACACAGACTGATGAGGTCACACAACTCAATCAACAAAACTGACTTATACAACATTACCCACACAGGGGTCGAAACACAATACAGCGGAAGACTGAAATCAACTCTGACAATATAACCAAACTCTACCAACTCTCAACTCTTGATTAGTATCGTAGCTCGTCACTTTCCGTGCCAATCCCGTGACTGTTCCTCTGAACCTAGAAGCACCTGGACACAAAAAAGACATCCACCCCCGATTACTCGGGGGTTAGCAAAATTCCACTATTTTGCTAGTGCAAGTATAATACGATATGAAATGCAACTAGTAAATAGCAACCACGAATTTACGATGGATATCAACTATCAAAATGTTCCCGAGAAGATTTAGAATTTTGGAAATGAACAAGAAGTATTTGAAAAGGAACTCATTAGCTCGGGAATTTTTAAAATAAAAACTCTTTTGGACCTCAAGTCCCAATTACAAAACCTTTTCAAAAACGTTAGGGCCTCAGCCCGATTCTCATTTCAAAACACACTAGATAAGATATCATTTTGAGTCCGTGACCTAACTTCAAAACGTTATACAATTAATCACTGATATACAATCACCATTTGTACACCTCATGTACCGAACTCCGGAGGACTCATTGGACCCTACCCGAACCACACACATTGTTGTACACATCATGTACTGAACTCCAGAGGCCTCGTCGGACCCTACCTGGAACATACACGTTGTTCGTACACATCATGTACCGAACTCCAGAGGCCTCGTTAGACCCTACCTGGAACACACCTTGTTCGTACACATCATGTACCGAACTCCAGAGGCCTCGTCAGACCTTACCTGGAACACACGCATCATCACAACATGACCCATATGATCAACTCAACATATCACCACAAGCAACACACATTATTATCAATATGTCAAACCATTCAACAATACGCCGTAATACATATTCAAATATGTAATCAAATCAACACATAAATATCATAATCATCACAATAATTCAACTATGACCAATCACACACGACACGAACCATATAATTAACACAACCAACACAATTCCACGACATTAACCAAATGAGAACATCATCACTACTATTAATCGTTCACACTTATAAAATCACGCGAAGCATATTCACGAAGGCAAAACAATTCATCATAAATATAACACGAAGTCTCTATCCACAAGACACAATTCGTATAGCAAGATACTTGCCTCGATTGTCGGCGCCCAAATATTCCTACGAATACGGCACAACCCGGAAAACCCCCGAACACCTACAATACTCCAGAAAAAAACAAAGATATGATTACAACGAGAATCAAAATCGAAAACAACGGAAATCTCATCAAACCATCGAAAGGAAACTCATAGGGGCATTTAATCGAACACTAAATGTTCAATAATTCCCAAGAACACTCGAATCATCAATTGAGTTAAACAAACTCGATATATGGATATACAATCCATAGAACATGATTAATAACATCATACTACACCGACCGATGTATCAAAATCGGACTAGAATCGAAATTAAGAACAAATTCTCCAAAAAGTCAACTTGATGGAAAATCAAGAAATATACCTTGATTCAACGAAGAACACGGATTGGATGATGATATAATCAACAATAATCTTCAAAAACGCCTAGAAATTGAGTGGAATCGACCCAAAACTCCACTCCCCGACTTTTCCCGTTGCCAGCCGCCACCTGGGTGAAGAAATGGTGTAAAATGCGGTCTGGCCCATCCCTGACCTATATATGGCGACAGGGTTACGACCGTAACCGGCAGGGCCTTACGGCCGTAACCGGCATTTGTCAAAATCCGCCCAGCGCCTGCCGATCGCTTACGCCCGTAACCGATAGGGCCTTACTGCCGTAACTCGGTACTTACGACCGTACCCAGCAAGTCCTTACGGCCGTAACCGGCATTCGTCCGAACACTGCCTCGCACCCGTACGGCCTTAACTGACAGCCCTTACGGCCGTAACCGGCATTCGTCCATCCTTGTCTGCCGAGCACGTACGGCCGTAACCGGCACCTTACAGCCGTAACTCGGCCAGGCCAGGCCCTGCTCCAAGAAGTGCGGCCGTGACTCGGCCGTGGCCACTCCGACAGCCCGGACGACCCCGAAACCCAAACCTGAATATGAATCGAATATATGGTTACGAATTACTCGCAAAGACGAATCTAAGCGCTAAGAGAACACACGATTCCGACCACCCGAAGGCTCGAAATTCGACAACGGAAAGTAATTACCCCAAACTTTGGGAAATTATTAAAATGGCCCAAAACGTCCGAAATACACGATACACGATCGAAACACCAAACCAAAGCTCGAAACATGAATAATATCATTAAATGAACTTACGAGAAGCTCGAAACAACAGTTTCGGACGAGATTCGCAAGAATCGAACTCAAGTGCGGAAAAGTCACTTAAGAACACGGAACTCAACAAAACGATACCGAAACGAACTCGGATAAGAAAAAGTGCAGAATTAATCATTCTCAGAATGACGATACGGTCATGAGCGAGTCGTCAATACGGACTTCCTCCGAAAAAGAAAGATATTACCGGAAATCGAAATTGCGGATATTACATACTACCCTCCTTAAAAGAAGTTTCGTCCCGAAACTTAATACAAGTAGGGAGAAGTAATATCCCGCCAGGAAAACTCAACGAGGTACACAAGAAACACATAACTCTCGCCCATCGGCGAAACGTTACAAGCAACACAAAGGAATATACGGCGTGAAAACACGCTCCACGACGACCAACACAACGCCACCGGATATGATTCAAAATAATAACGAGCAATTAATGACACATCACATACCACACCACATGCACACATTTAATCAAAGAAACACCCACGACAACAAGTCGCACCCGAATAAGACGGCTATGCGATAAAAACAAATAGAGTATCACGCTAGAAATCACTCTGATTCTCATCAACAAGAAAATGTCCGACGTCAAAACACAAACAATTCGAGATAATGGAAAACAAGAATACCGGATATTACATTCTATCCCACTAAAAATAAGTTTCATCCCGAAACTTAAAATAAAACATCAGGGTAGAATGCAAAGAAACCAAAAAGTTCACGCAACAAATATCAATCTCTACACGCATTACATCACAAAGTACGACACACAACTACATCGCTGGACACCTTCGGGCCCTCCCCGAGTTGGAACGAAAACCCGATTCCCAAACATCTAAGCAACGGTCTCACATCCTGGGGTATCGACACATCCTGGGGCGTAGCCGAGAAAAACTCAACAATCCTGCGCTCACGGACAGGCAGCGGGCAATACCCTGCCTCCATGGCGGTCTTAAACTCAGCCCATGTAGGTGTACGATATGCAGGCACTACAGCCTGCCACCAGTCTGCAGCTTCTTTGTCGAGCAAGTACTGAGCAATGGGTACCCTCCTTTCATCCGGACAAGCTACCGCATCAAATGTTCTGTCAAACTGGAAGAGCCAGTTCTCCCAACCTAACGAGTCATAAGAACCCACAAAACGGGGCGGCTGCATCCTCATCACATCTCGTAACTACTTACTAGCCCCGTTATCCCTATCTGGGTTCTCATTATGATGTACGACCTGATTCATATGTGCCAACTGGTCAACCACCTGACGAAGGATGGTAACGGTGCCAATGTCAGCATTTTCCCCAGTTGATTGCCTCTGGTCACGCGATTGGTCATCTCGACCACCTGTACTGAGCTCATTGGTGCTCGACAATGAGCGAGTCGCCCTCTCATGCTCCTGATTCCGACCCCTACCACGACCACGCTCTCGACCTCGACCCCTCAGCATACTGAACGGACAACCATTTAGAATAACACGACAAACGGACCTCACATACTGAAAATAAGCCGACAAACAACAACACAATACAATATTCACACCAATTCATTACTCGAATACACGAACTAACACTGCAATAATAGAACTTAAATTCATAAGTAAATCGCACGGTTACACCAACAGAGGTGCACGACTTTTACCAAAGTAAACACGATCAAGACCACATACATGTCATTGAAATCAGGCACTTGTCACATTCTTTAAAAATAAAATTTTTCCCGAGGTATTTGTTCAAATGATAATATTTTAAAATTTTTGAGTTTGAAAGGTTTTGCTGAAATGAAATTTTTGAAAACATTTTTAATACCTCGTCATCTAACCAAAACCATAAACTCATTATCAAAACTGTTTTGCTTGAAATTATTTACAAAAAAACACGTTGAAACTTCAATCTCTCGATAAACGATATCCTCAAAATGGCCTTGTCAATATATATTATTATCATCGTTAACGACATACAGGATATTCACATGACACCACTCCAACCATCACAAATAATAACACCCATGATAATCCACTGTCATGCCTCTCGGCATCGATCCCCAAAGGTTCGCCAAACAAATCCTGGGTGGAAAACCTCTTGTACTCGCACTCAACATTTCCACGGATTAACTACCACATACGTATAATGACATGAAATAGTACGATCAAATCATATTATGCAGTCACAACACTTAAGTGTACAACCAATATTTTCTAGCAAGGAAGGTAACAGTCAACAACACGTCAGCGGTACCCATACAGGATGACTAACCGAGTGCGACATTATCGATAAAATAGTTAAAATTCATAGTCGTCACTGGCGGACCATACGACTATATCTACTGAAATCAATTGATTGGTAGAGGGCGCGGATATAACTATAACAACAAGGTTATCACCGCGACAGTCAAAAGCTTACGGTCGTAACAACACGTTGTTTACGACCGTAACATCCATGAGCTTACGGCCATAACATCTATGAGCTTACGTCCGTAATGGGAAACCAATTACGGCCGTAATCACTAGCTGCAGGACAGCAGGAGTGTCCTAGCAGCCCCGACACAGCTCCAAAGATTAAGGATCGATTCGTGACAATGTATCTCGACCTATAGAAAACACTATAACACTCTCCGGCAAGTATAACAACGTAACAAACTTGTCGTAACGATTTAGTCCCAACACACAAACACATAACATTTAAATTCTGAAAATTAGAGTTGTTTTGCAAAAACAGAAATTTTCCAAAGATCCTTTCGATCGCAATAAAAATGATGGTGGTATTTTGCAATGTCCGAACTATTTTAAAACACATTTTCCAAATACCGATTGATGGTGCTATTTGAAAATACATGACCAACTTGTCACAATTCAACCGATTTCAAAATCCACACAAACCGTTGTTTAACCGCACCATCAAAATATTTTCAAAATTTTTGATTTCTACAAAAATGCTCAAACCAGTAGAGTCTTTCAGGAAAAACGTTTTCAAACCTACCCGCAGCGGGCATAATTACAATAATTCAAAATAGTCGAACTTAAAACCACATGCTCAAACGGCAACCCGGGTAGCCAATTCAATCAAATGCTCTAGTGGCACCAAGTTTAAACACACAACAAAATCATTCATCGGAGTTTCTCACAAACTCTATCGTCGATACCTTTATAAAACCCATCAAGGTTTACAATTTTCACCCCATACCACCCCAGACGGTGGTTAGAAAGTAAAACAACAATACGCCAAGTTTTATACATATACTGTGTGCCACAAGTATTAAATACAACCATATTACACAACACCGTGCAAATAAATTATGCACCGCAATTAACTCACTTAGATAAAATCATGACACACAGGTACCTCACATAAAAGAGGAGACTTACGTCCACAGGCCGAACGGAGATGACGGCCCCACGATACTAATCTCATCCGACAACATATCCGACATATTGTGACTACGCACAACTCAACTTGTCACCCGGCATCTTGAATGACAAAACCACACAATACTCGAGAAATCACGACTCGACTTGACCCGAAAGCCTAGGTTTCCGCAACCTAAGCTCCGATACCATAAATGTAACACCCCCAAAACCATATGGGAATATTACACGCCGTATACCCCTTTTCACGAGGATCTACCAGGCTATACCTTACAAAACGACCAAATGCTTGCCCGGCCAGGGTCAAACAATAAAATAATACAGACTGTTAAGGTCACTTACACGTGAATACACATACTGATGAGGTCACACAACTCAATAAACAAAACTGACTTATACAACATTACCCACACAGGGGTCGAAACACAATACAACTGAAGACTGAAATCAACTCTAACAATATAACCAAACTCTACCAACTCTCAACTCTTGATTAGTATCGTAGCTTGTCACTTCCCGTGTCAATCCTGTGGCTGCTCCTCTAAACCTACAAGCACCCGGACACAAAAAGACATCCATCCCCCGATTACTCGGGGGTTAGCAAAATTCCACTATTTTGCAAGTGCAAGTATAATGCGATACGAAATGCAACAAGTAAATAGCAACCACAAATTTACTATGGATATCAACTATCAAAATGTTCCCGAGAAGATTTAGAATTTCAGAAATGAACAAGATGTAACACCCCCAAGACGTTCAGGGCATATTACAGCGCCGTGGACCCCACACTGTGGAATCCACCAGGCTAACATACCAACAAGACATTCGACAACGAAAAGCTATCATTAGTAAAACGACAACTCAAATAAAAGACTACAAACCGACAATTAAATTCTGACATCAAATCCATTTCCCAAAACGGGAGCACAACATTAACAATTTCAAACAGGAAGTACTCGAGTACTTAAACCAATTTTATAATACATAAATCCCAAAATCAGACATCAATAGTAACCGACAGACATAACATCGAAAATCAAATACTGGACAATATCATGCTTGCCCATCATCCTCATACGTCCCGAGTGCTCGTTTATCCCCACGATCAATACCTGAAATACAAAAAGTATTTCCCCCATTTAAGGGGTTAGCGACAACTGCTAGTGCAAGTACAATCCATTCGAACTACATTCTAATCAGATGAATATATGCGCCAAAGTCATTTTAGAAAACATTTTATATTCCGGAATATTTACAATCACAAAACACATTATCTCCAACAAATCACAATTCAAAGTTAACCATTGGTATGAGACTCACGGCCACCGTACCCCGCAGAGTCCCGTCGGACATCCCTGGGTGGCTAACCACAGTTCACGATACGCACACTCACGGCAATACGTATAGCTAGAGGCCCCATCGGACCGTCCCTAGGTGAACATACACATAACCATCCACAACAACCACGATATAGCCATAATTCAAATACTAGAACATGTAAACAAATGTAAAGTACTTGCCTTTGAGACATTCTTCGAAGAATCGGAAGTGAAAAATGACTACGGATGATCCGAATGGAAAACGACGGTTCCTAAACGAAGAATTAGCATAACTCAGTCCCAACGGACATCAATAATCGAAAGGAATACTCCCAAAACCCCGATTACAATTAACGACAAAAGACGTTCAATCAATACGGGTGAGGGTTTACGCAAAATCTCCCCGTATTGATAATTCGCGGATTAAAATCAAGGAAACTGGATTTGGAATCATTCAATAATCACAATCGATAAAGAATATCGATATATAGATGAACAATTCGGAACTAAACCCTAGAATCCCAAAAAACCCCCAAATTCGTTAAAGTTAGGGTTCGTGAGGAAATACCTTGGATTCGACTGATGGAAGATGTGAATATTGTAGATTAATCTCCCTTGGTACACAATAATCAATCTCTAAAGGAAATCCACGGATTGTTCTGGACAAATCGCTCCAAAGGCACTCAAGAACACTCACGTCGCGAGAAGGGTTGAAGAAAAACGAAAAGAAATCGGCGAGGTTAAGTCGGAGTTTAAAACGCCGA
This sequence comes from Orobanche coerulescens, assembly GCA_033398695.1. Classification (NCBI taxonomy): domain Eukaryota; kingdom Viridiplantae; phylum Streptophyta; class Magnoliopsida; order Lamiales; family Orobanchaceae; genus Orobanche; species Orobanche coerulescens. Next base: position 150,655,227 of record CM065812.1, on the reverse strand, counting down.
CAATAGCGTTACGTACGTTAACACAGGCTGTTAACGTACGTTATGATGGTTACGTACGTAACCCAATGCTGGTTAACGTACGTAACCAAATGTCTGTACTGAAATTGAAGGGTCATAACGTACGTTATGAGTCATGCATAACGTACGTTATGTACGTAATGCATCCCGATTCAACACCAATTCTACACGATCGATTCGATACGAACTACAACACGAGGATAGAATCACAAGTGTAAATACGAGGTATACATAGCGAAGCTGAGTGCTCGAAAGTAAGTGCACTACCAACTACCGAGGACTCCAAAATACGACAAGAAAATGAATTTCCCCAAATTTATAGAAATTACGAAAATGACCCAAGCGTCGAAAATCACGATACAACGTCGGATTTGTAAACCAAGTCTCAACATGACCAACTCAACCATACGGACTTGTACAACCCAAGAAACAATGAAAACGAACGAGTTTTACGAGAATCGAACGCTCATACTACGGCAAAACATGTCATAAAATGAAATTACGTGAAAACATCATCAAAACTCGTCCAAATGGAAAAACTCCAAGAACAAAATAGATTCAAAATGTCGAAACGGTTACAAGCGAGTCGATAAAAATACACATACACCAAAAATGGAAACTGCTAAAAACGGAAAATTACGGATATTACATTCTCCCCCTCTAAAATAAAGTTTCGTCCCGAAACTTAAGAATCAAAAAGCTCGGGGTGTCTCGAACGCATATCCTCCTCTAACTCCCAAGTCGCTTCTTCTACTCCGTGTCTCGACCATTGCACCTTAACCAAAGGAATGGTTTTGTGCCTTAACTGTTTGTCTCGACGCTCCAAAATCTTAACGGGCCTCTCCTCGAACGTAACATCCTTCTCGATCTCCACGTCTCCAAAATCAATAATGTGGGACGGGTCCGGAACATACTTCCTCAGCTGGGAGACGTGAAATACGCTATGAACATGACTCAACGACGGAGGCAAAGCTAAACGGTATGCCAACTCACCGACTCTCTCCAATATCTCGAAGGGCCCAATATACCTCGGACTGAGCTTCCCCTTTTTCCCAAATCGGAAAACTCCTTTCGTCGGAGATACTCTCAACAGAACGTGATCTCCCACCTCAAACTCCAAAGGTCTACGCCTAACATCCGCATAAGATTTATGTCGACTCTGAGCAGCCAACATCCTCTTTCTAATCAATTCAACTTTCTCTCTCGTCTCCAACACAAGGTCCGGCTCAGTGCCAACCAAATCGGACGGTTCATCCCAACATATCGGTGATCGGCAACGTCGGCCATAAAGTGCCTCATATGGTGCCATCTTAATCGACGCGTGCCAGCTATTATTATAAGTAAACTCAATTAAGGCCAAATGATCCTCCCAGTTACTACTCCAGTCTAACACACACGCGCGCAACAAATCCTCGAACGTCTGGATGGTACGTTGACCGCCATCGATGCTGGGATGGAACAAGTGCTCAAACGTAATCGTGTCCCCAATGCCTTATGTACCGCCGCCAAAAGTGCGATACAAACCGCCATCTCTATCTCAAATAATGGTCTCGGCGTACCATGAAGCCTCACTATCCATGCAATAAAAATACGAGCCAACTTTTACGGACCCCAAGTATCCTTGATGCCCAGAAAATGTGCCGACTTAGTCGATCGGTCTACAATCACCCACACCATATTCATACCAGTCTTCGTTCTCGGTAAACTCGTGACAAAATCCATAGAGATGTCCTCCCACTTCCATTCCGAACGGGAAGTGGTTTCAATAATCCTACTGGCCGATGCTCAATCTTGACTTGTCGACAAGTCAAACACTTAGCCACAAACCGAACTACCTCCTTCTTCATATCGCTCCACCGTAAATTCTTCCTCGTATCTTTATACATTTTACTCGAGCCCGGATGGATCGAGTAAGGTGACGCATGAGCCTCTCGCATGATATTCGTCTCAATTCCGAGTCGCTCGAACACACAACCGACCTCGGAATCTCAACACTCCGTCCTCATGAATAACAAATCCCGGCTTTCCCCTTCTCTACCCTCTCCCGGCCGAATAAACATCGGGTCCTCCAACTGTCCCGATTTAATGTCCTCGACCAGAGACGAAGAAATCTCAAGAGTACGCAATCGCCCGGAACTCTCTGGCAAAGACAACCTCAATGTTCAACCTCGTAAACTCAAGCTGAAGTCCCGACTGGGCCGTAAGCAACTCAAGCGCTCGAAGCGATACTGATTTCCGGCTCAAGGCGTCTGCTACCACATTAGCCTTGCCCGGATGATAAAGGATCTCGAGATCGTAATCCTTAATCAATTCCAACCACCTCCTCTGCCTCATATTAAGCTCTTTCTGCGTGAAAATTTACTTCAGGCTCTTGTGATCGGTGAAAATCTGACACGACGAGCCATACAAGTAATGACGCCAGATTTTCAACGCAAAAACGACTGCGGCCAACTCAAGATCGTGCGTAGGGTAATTCAATTCATATGGTTTCAACTGACGGGAAGCATAAGCGATCGTCCTCCCGTGCTGCATAAGTACGCATCCGAGCCCTTGGCCCGAAGCATCACTATAAACTGAGAAACCATCATTACCACTCGGTAAAGCCAAAACAGGAGCGGTCGTCAACCGCTTCTTCAACTCCTCAAAACTATTCTGCCTCTCATCGGTCCACACAAACTTCTCTGACTTCTGTAACAACTGAGTCAGCGGTCGAGCGAGTTTAGAGAATCCCTCGACGAATCTACGATAATACCCGGCTAATCCCAGAAAACTACGGACCTCTTTCACGTTCTTGGGCGGCGCCCAATCCAACACTGCCTCTACCTTATGTGGGTCTACACGAACACCCTCGGCCGAGATCACATGACCGAGAAACATAACCTCCCGTAACCAAAACTCGCACTTTGAGAACTTCGCAAAAAGATGCTGAGTTCTCAAAATATCTAACACAATATGCAAATGACGGGCGTGCTCCTCCTCGCTCCTCGAGTAAATCAGGATGTCGTCGATAAAAACGACCACACACTTATCGACGTACTCGATAAAGACTTTGTTCATAAGCTGCATGAACACGGTGCGTTAGTTAGCCCAAAAGGCATAACCACAAACTCGTAGTGACCGTATCTCGTCCGAAAGGCCGTCTTCTAATGTCGGTATCCTTCACTCGGAGCCGATAATACCCGATCTCAAATCAATCTTCGAAAACACGGTTGCCCCTTGCAACTGATCAAACAAGTCATCAATCCTCGGGAGCGGATATTTGTTTTTGATGGTCACTTTGTTCAACTCTCGATAGTCGATACACAAACGAAGTGACCCATCCTTCTTCTTTACGAATAGGACCGGTGCGCCCCAAGGCGAAGCGCTCGGTCGAATATATCCCATGTCTAGCAACTCTCCCAACTGCTTCTTCAACTCAAGCATCTCGGCAGGCGCCATCCGGTATGGCGTCTTAGAGATAGGTACTGCACCCGGCTCTAAATCGACGGTAAATTCAACCTCTCGGTCCGGCGGCAAACCCGGCAACTCATCTGGAAAAACATCAGGATACTCACATACTACCGGAATAGACAAGAGCTCGACTCCCCCTTCTTCCGATCTCAAAGCGTAACACCAATAGCCCGTGCAACCTCCCCGAAGAAGTCTCACCGCCCTCAAAGCGCTGATCAGTAATCTCTGGCTACCCCGCTTACGCCCCACAAAAGAATGCTCGGTACCATCAGAGGCTAACATCGAAACAGTCCTCGTTCTATAATTCATGATCGCCCCATGACGGTCCATCCAATCTTCACCCAGAATCAAATCCTCATCTCTAATATCTACCGCAATCAGATTAGAAGGCCAATCCCTCCCCGCGATACTCACAGAAAAATCTCTAATCTCACGGTCCCCCACGATGCTATCCCCGCTAGGAAGTCTAACAACAAAAGGCTCACAAGCAACAAGGCAATCAACATGCAGACGACGCACACAATCCAAAGATATAAAAGAATGCGTAGCACCAGAATCGAACAATACGGAAACAGGATGGTCAAGGATGTGGACGGTACCTGTAGCCACCGTCGCGTCGGGATCTCCGGCTCGCCTCATCTCATACACACGGGGCGGAACAGACCCCGCACTAGAAGCTCCCCCTCTAGAAGGCTAGCCACGACCTCGACCTCTACCAAAACTCTGCTGCGGCTGAGGAACTGTCGGTGCCTGATTCACACTCGGCTCTCCTGCAGCTGGAGCAGATATCTGAGTAACTGGAGCCCGAGCTGCATCCGTACAAAACTTAGCACGGTGACCCATACGACCACAAGCAAGACACTGAATCGGAGGCCTATCACACTCACTCATCATGTGGCCCGGACGACTGCAGTTGAAGCATGTAGGACCACGAACGGAACCAGCAGGAGCAGACCTAGAACCGTTCCCTCAAGCAACTGATGGCGACTGACCCCCGAAGACTCGCGAACCAGACTGAGCCTTCGGATACCCTCCTGACTTGCCTCCCGAAAACTGACCGGAGGTCTTCTGCTTCTTTCCTTCAGCTGCCGTCTCTGTTGCAGAAAACGACATATCGTAAGCCATCGCTTTATTCTGATAATCTTTCAAAGTCGTGCACCCCAGACCAGACATGTAGTGGCGCACCCTCGGCTTCATCCGCATATCAAAGTGGCGGATCTTATCAAGCTCATCTCGGACTTGGTTTCTCACATAGTGCAGCTGTTAATTGTAGTCCTTGATAGCTTGAGAAATAGGAACATCTTGGGGCTTAGCCTCAAAGAAGGCTCGGATCCTCCCCTCTTTCACTGGCCACGGACAAAATTCGTCTTCCATCAGCTCCCGGAACTCTGCCCACGTAGCTGCCCGGTCACGCGGTTTCACCGCTTGCGACCATGTCGCTGCCTCCTTGGCGAGGAAGTACTGAGCAATGGGTACTTTCCTCTCCTCGGAACAATTAGCAGCCTCAAACACTTTCTCCATCTCAAATAGCCAATTCTCCCAACCAGAAGGGTCGGAAGCACCATCAAACTGTGGAGGACGCATACGAATCACGTCCTGAAGTAGCTTATCATTACCGGATCCAGTAGGCGGAACCGGGTTAGCATTAGCATGGCCGACTGTAACGGCCTGAGTCAGTAGCGTCATCTGGTTCGCTACTTGCTGCAATATGTTGGCCACTCCAACATTCTCATGAGCATTACCGGAGCTAGCAGACTGGTCCTGCTGACCTACGGAACTAGGGGGAACACTGTTCGACAAAGAGGGCATCGCCGAATCAGTTCCCGAGTGATCGGACATGGCCGCCCCACCGGCTGCGCCACGTCCCCTACCGCGTCCGCGACCGCGTCCGCGTCCTCTACCAACAGGAATTCTGAAGAAGCAACGGGTAAGTACAATTCAAACGCAAAACGCAAAAGATACTAAGACAGGAATAGAACAGAACAGTGAAACGAGTCAAGTTAGGAAAACTTACGAGCACCGGCGTACTGAGATGATGGCATAGCAGTGATACTGTCCCAAAAACAACACTTAACTAGACCCAAATAACCGACAGCCTAGGTATCCATAAACCTAAGCTCTGTTACCATATTCTGTAACACCCCCAAGACGTTCAGGGCATATTACAGCGCCGTGGACCCCACACTGTGGAATCCACCAGGCTAACATACCAACAAGACATTCGACAACGAAAAGCTATCATTAGTAAAACGACAACTCAAATAAAAGACTACAAACCGACAATTAAATTCTGACATCAAATCCATTTTCCAAAACGGGAACACAACATTAACAATTTCAAACAGGAAGTACTCGAGTACTTAAACCAATTTTATAATACATAAATCCCAAAATCAGACATCAATAGTAACCGACAGACATAACATCGAAAATCAAATACTGGACAATATCATGCTTGCCCATCATCCTCATACGTCCCGAGTGCTCGTTTATCCCCACGATCAATACCTGAAATACAAAAAGTATTTCCCCCATTTAAGGGGTTAGCGACAACTGCTAGTGCAAGTACAATCCATTTGAACTACATTCTAATCAGATGAATATATGCGCCAAAGTCATTTTAGAAAACATTTTATATTCCGCAATATTTACAATCACAAAACACATTATCTCCAACAACTCACAATTCAAAGTTAACCGTTGGTACGAGACTCACGGCCACCGTACCCCGCAGAGTCCCGTCGGACATCCCTGGGTGGCTAACCACAGTTCACGATACGCACACTCACGGCAATACGTATCCCTAGAGGCCCCGTCGGACCGTCCCTAGGTGAACATACACATAACCATCCACAACAACCACGATATAGCCATAATTCAAATACTAGAACATGTAAACAAATGTAAAGTACTTGCCTTTGAGACATTCTTCGAAGAATCGGAAGTGAAAAATGACTACGGATGATCCGAATGGAAAACGACGGTTCCTAAACGAAGAATTAGCATAACTCAGTCCCAACGGACATCAATAATCGAAAGGAATACTCCCAAAACCCCCGATTACAATTAACGACAAAAGACGTTCAATCAATACGGGTGAGGGTTTACGCAAAATCTCCCCGTATTGATAATTTGCGGATTAAAATCAAGGAAACTGGATTTGGAATCATTCAATAATCACAATCGACAAAGAATATCGATATATAGATGAACAATTCGGAACTAAACCCTAGAATCCCGAAAAACCCCCAAATTCGTTAAAGTTAGGGTTCCTGAGGAAATACCTTGGATTCGACTGATGGAAGATGTGAATATTGTAGATTAATCTCCCTTGGTACACAATAATCAATCTCTAAAGGAAATCCACGGATTGTTCTGGACAAATCGCTCCAAAGGCACTCAAGAACACTCACGTCGCGAGAAGGGTTGAAGAAAAACGAAAAGAAACTGACTGAGGTTAAGTCAGGTTTAAAAATGCTGACAGCGCGTTACGTACGTTAACACAGGCTGTTAACGTACGTTATGATGGTTACGTACGTAACCCAATCTTTGGTTAACGTCGTAACCAAATGTGCATCTTGAAAGTGAAGGGTCATAACGTCGTTATGAGTCATGCATAACGACGTTATGCACGTAATGCATCCGATTCGAACACCAATTCTACACAGTCGATTCGACGACGAACTACAACACGAGGATAGAATCACAAGTGTAAATACGAGGTATACATAGCAACGAAGCTGAGTGCTCGAAAGTAAGTGCACTACCAACTACCGAGGACTCCAAAATACGACAAGAAAATGAATTTCCCCAAATTTATAGGAAATTACGAAAATGACCCAAGCGTCCGAAAATCACGATACAACGTCGGATTTGTAAACCAGAAGTCTCAACATGACCAACTCAACCATACGGACTTGTACAACCCAAGAAACAATGAAAACGAACGAGTTTTACGAGAATCGAACGTTCACACGGCAAAACATGTCATAAAATGAAATTACGTGAAAACATCATCAAAACTCGTCCAAATGGAAAAACTCCAAGAACAAAATAGATTCAAAATGTCGAAACGGTTACAAGCGAGTCGATAAAAATACACATACACCAAAAATGGAAACTGCTAAAAACGGAAAATTACGGATATTACACAAGAAGTATTTGAAAAGGAACTCATTAGATCGGGGATTTTTAAAATAAAAACTCTTTTGGACCTCAAATCCCAATTTGCAAAACCTTTTCAAAAACGTTAGGGCCTCAGCCCGATTCTCATTTCAAAACACACTAGATAAGATACCATTTTGAGTCCGGGACCCAACTTCAAAACGTTATACAATTAATCATGGATATACAATCACCATTCGTATACCTCATGTACCAAAAATCCGGAGGACTCATTGGACCCTACCCGGACCACACAAAGTGTTCGTACACATCATGTACCGAACTCCAGAGGCCTCGTCGGACCCTACCTGGAACATGTAATACCCGGTTGTAATTCAGTCATTATCATTCAGTAATTTCATTCGGTGATTGTCACTTAGTGGATTTTCACTCAATTATAATCATTCATCAATCATGTTCATTCACCGTGTTCACCGTTCGGAAAAACTTCGAGTTGTGTATCGTTATTGTTCATTGTTTCAACTTTCCTCATATGAGTTCGACTTTGTTAGATCACCATTAATTTTTGGTAACTCCAAAAATTCTAAATCTTTGCAATATTATAGAGCATCGAGTTAAATTTCCAATGGTTCAAACGGTGAGTCAATCGGAGTCCGGACGAGAGAGTTATGGTCGTTTTATCTCACCCGCTCATTTTTTCAATTTTGGCCGATCACTGCCGAACGAACTCGGCCGTGTCGTCCGACACGGCCCGTGCCGTACTCGTCCGGAAAATGTCGAAGTGTCTGCCTCAGGACCCGACCGTGTCGTCTGGCACGGCCGAGTCGAACCCTTCCGGATAAGCCGTAATCGTCGCTAACACGCCGACCGTGTGCAGCACGGTCGAGTCATGCCGAGTCGCTGTCGGACGGGTCACTGTCGGAAGGCCCTCCGCGCCGCGACCGTGTCAAGCATGACACGGTCGAGTCCCTGTCGGCCAGATGTCGGCCAACTGTGCGAAACAACCGTGCCGATCGGCACGGGCCGTGTCCGGCAGGGTAGTCAACCCCTATAAATTCATTTTTTCAGCATTTCAGCCCATTTTTCTTCCATTTCTTCACCTTCAACCGAGAGAGGAAGCTTGAGGGAGGGTTTTCCTTCACAAATCATTTGGGTGTTTGATTTTATTCATCTCCTTTCGATCGTGAAGCCCGGATAATCAATTTAACGCGTGTTCTTCGGATTAAAACACTTGGATCTTCAAGAGGTAATTCCTTCAACACTTTGGACTTCGATTTTGTGTTGAGATATGATGTTTTGGACGTTATAATCATGTTATATGAAGGGATATGTATATGATTATGAGTTTGTATAAGGATTCATTGGATTATTGAGGGATTATTCAAGAACACCTTGAATATCGAGTTGGAATTGGGAATTTTCGACTAATTGTTGTTATAATCACATTTTTGGATATTCATAACGGATTATTGATCGTATTGGAGATGTTTTGTTGGTTTGAAAACACTTCTTGGGGATTTTGATATTGGTATATTGAGGTTTGATTGTAAACAATCGGAGTTTGGATACAACGTATTCGATATAATGCCCCAATGAACTTAGTTTAATCGTATCGACGTTTTGAGTTCGTTATATTCGTGTTTGATTCGTATATTGAACGGATTGTTGGATATTGTATAATTCAAGGTTGTTCGAGCGACCGATATCTCAATTAGGACGTTGTTCGTGGAAGGATAATTGCCACCGGTATTGTGTAAGTTAATTCTTACTCGGTTAAAAGGATATTCATCCCTTTTGTTGTTGTTCATTCATAATCATAACTCATTCATCATTATATTAATCGTACCAAAACTTGTTGTTATCAATTAATCATTTCAGTCATAAGGAACGACGGTTCCAATCTTTTCATTGAGCTGTCATTTATTTCATTACCATTCCATCTCGGTGAGTCATTATTCATTTTCGATGTCACTTTTGTTATATCGTGGCATTCCGGGTCATACTGGCGTGCCGGTTGGTATGTGTAGGATTTTCCTGTCGGGCACATTATAGTCGTGTGTTGGTTGGTGGCCTCACATTGGACTGTGCACTCGAGTCATATTGTCTCGTGAGACTGATTAGGTACAAGACCACACGTGTATTCGATCGATACTCGTTGGTGGCTTGTGCACGGACACATTTCCATCCCGGGCGTAGTGTGGCGCCACTCTTTGAGCCGTACTGTTAGTTGATTCATATAGCATGTTTGATTGCGTATGTTTTCAACAAGATTGGGTTATAATCTAACCGTTTCATTTTGATCGAACTTGTGGTTTATACTACATATCATATGATTGTGTTTATTCAACTCTGGAGGATTGTTGTTCTTTGTAACTGACCCCGTTTGGGGATTTTGTTTTTCAGGTCATGGCAAGGCAAACGCACGGGAATAGCATGTTGATGTCGAGGAGTCCTAGTGATACTAGTAGGGGGCCCTGAACTTTCAGTTATTCATGTTATTGTCCTTTATTTTCCGCTGCAGACTTTCATTTGAATACTCCGTTTCATTCAGTGTTGTGTATTTTATCTTCATATAAAATACACTAGTATTCGGTATTGTCCTGGTGTGTTGTAACTAAACTCCTCATCGGAGTAATTATTGTTGTAATGTAGTTCGGTACTACATTTATCTTGTGTAATTCATTCATTTTCATTTGCCTGGTGGGTCACAGTTGGAGATCTACGGCACTGTAATATCCGCCTAGTTTGGGGTGTTACAGAACATACACGTTGTGCGTACACATCATGTACCGAACTCTAGAGGCCTCGTCAGACCCTACCTAGAACAGACCTTGTTCGTACACATCATGTACCGAACTCCAGAGGCCTCGTCAGACCTTACCTGGAACACACACATCATCACAACACGACCCATATGATCAACTCAACATATCACCACAAGCAACATACATTATTATCAATATGTCAAACCATTCAACAATACGCGTAATACATATTAAAATATGTAATCAAATCAACACACAAATATCATAATCATCACGATAATTCAACTATGACCAATCACGCACGACACAAACCATATGATTAACACAACCAACACAATTCCACGACATTAACCAAATGAGAACATCATCACTACCATTAATCATTCACACTTATAAAATCACGCGAAGCATATTCATGAAGGCAAAACAATTCATCATAAATCTAACATGAAGTCTCTATCTACAAGACACAATTCGTATAGCAAGATACTTGCCTCGATTGTCGGCGCCCAAATATTCCTACGAATACGGCACAACCCGGAAAACCCCCGAACACCTACAATCCTTCGGCAAAAACAATGAAGATATGATTACAACGAGAATCAAAAACGAAAACAATGGAAATCTCATCAAACTATCGAAAGGAAACTCATAGGGGCATTTAATCGAACACTAAATGTTCAATAATTCCCAAGAACATTCGAATCGTCAATCGAGTTAAACAAACTCGATATATGGATATACAATCTATAGAACACGATTAATAACATCATACTACACCAACCGATGTATCAAAATAAGACTAGAATCGAAATCAAGAACAAATTCTCCAAAAAGTCAACTTGAAGGAAAATCAAGAAATATACCTTGATTCGACGAAGAACACGGATTGGATGATGATACAATCAACAAGAATCTTCAAAAACACCTAGAAATCGAGTGGAATCGACCAAAAACTCCACTCCCCGACTTCTCCCGTCGCCAGCCGCCACCCGGGTGAAGAAATGGTGTAAAATGCGGTCTGGCCCGTCCCTGGCCTATACGGCCGTAACCGGCATTCGTCAAAATCCGCCCAGTGTAATATCCCTAATTTCGGATTTCAGTGATTTTCTTTTTTTTTTTGCGGGAGCCCATTTTGACGACTCACTCGTGATCATTTCGTCATTCCGAGAGTATTTAATTCTGCACTTTTTCTCATCTGAGTTCGTCTCGGTATTGTTTGGTTGAGTTCCGTGTTCTTAAGCGGTTTTCCGCATTAGAGTTCGATTCTTGCGAATCTCATCCGAAACTGTTGTTTCGAGTTTCTTGTAAGCTCATTTAATGTTATTATTCATGTTGCGAGCTTTGGCTTGGTGTTTTGATCGTGTATCGTGTATTTCGGACGTTTTGGGCTATTTTCATAATTTTCCAAAGTTTGGGGTAATTACTTTCCGTTGTCGAATTTCGGGCCTTCAGGTGGTCGGAATCGTGTGTTCTCTCAGTGCTCGAATTCGTCTTTGCGAGTACTTCGTAACTGTATCTTCGATTCGTATTCAGGTTCGGGTTTCAGGGTTGTCCGGGCCGTCGGAGTTGGCCCCGGCCGAGTCATGGCCGGGCATTTTGGGGCCAGGCCACCCCTGGCCGAGTTACGGCCGTAAGGGCCCGGCAGTTACAGCCGTAAGGCTAGTTACATGCGTAAGCCTTGGCCGTTTACGTATGTAACGCTACCGGCATTTTTAGGCAGAAGGCTCAGCCATGGCCGGTTATGGCCGTAAACCATGGCCAATTACGTACGTAAGGCGACCGGCAGACTGCCTATATAAGGCCCAACAGACGGGTTTTTAACCCATTTTCTCACTCGTTTCCTTCCCTTTCGCGGCTGGAGGTTTCATGAACATGGAGGCATGTTGTTAGGCAATTAATCCATGAAGTGTTGGAGTCCATATCATTGATTTTCCATCCTATAACATCCTTTGATCGAGCAAATCAGGTCAGATTTTCTAGAAATCTAGTTTTGGGGAATTTGGGTATTTTGTTTGATTTCGTCCGTTTAATCAGATTTAACTTAGGATTGTGATGGATTGATGATTATTCAGATGTATTATATCATTTCCCTTGTTATTTCATGGTCGGATCGTATAGATTCGTCGTTTTGGTCGAGTTCTTAATCGACGCCTTGAAGGTGTCCGGTAGAATGTCATAGAGGGGTTTTCGGACGTTCTACGATTATTCTTACTCGTATGATTGTTGATTTATTAATTATATGATGTTAGGGTCGAGTTTCTTGCGAGGAACTCGTGTTGAACCCTTCCGTTCGTCGTCATCTTCCTTTTCGATAGCATCAAGCGTTTCGAAGCTTCCCGGTTGAGCCATGTTCGTCGGAATACTTGCGTGCCGATTTCGAGGCAAGTACCTTGTGTTGTTACCCAAAATATTACCCGGAGATGATATTGCTGGAATGGATGAGTAACCAACAAAATACGAGAGCACGTCCGTGGGAATGTAAATAACACAAGATTTGCCGGGGTTGTTAGTCCCGGGCTTGAATGCTCTCGCGAGATATTATTAATATGAATACTTGGGAGTACAAATATTAATATTAGAGTACGATTACAATGAGTGTAGAGACCCTAGTTATCTTAGCTCTTGAGTGCCGGAGATTGCCGGAAGAACCAGAGTTGATGCTCTATGAGTTCTTGTATCAAATGAGATGTGATGCTCGATTCGGCCGATCGTCTTTTGGTCGAGAGTGAGAGAGAGGTTTTGAGTGTCTGGGAACAGCCTGAGAGAGAAGAAGCAGCCCCTTTCCAAATGCTGGAAATCTTCTATTTATAGGAGAAGAGGTAGCTGGGATGTCTTGATCCCGAGCGGGCGATCGCCTTTCTTGTATTATAATAAGCGGGCGATCGTATTTACCACATGGGTTGGTCTCCCTAAAGTCCGCGGCTGCTACTGACAGCCAGCTGTGCGAAACAATGAGAAGACGCCATGTGCCTTACGTTGCTGTCTTGGGAGGTCCACTTTGGACCTTTCGGCGGGTCTATCGGTAGGTGAGGTTTGTCCTTGCCGTTGAGAGTTGTCGATGGGCTGGAGTCAAATGCCTTTTCCTACGGCGCCTTTTCCGTATCTGCACGTGGGTCTTTACTCCGGGATCCAGTCATGGTAGATACGACGGATGTTGGTTCTACACGTGGCATGAGGCGGTCGTCCTTGGCCGGGCACCAGAGTCGATCACTATGTGCCAAGAGACGATCGCCCTGGATGTCGATTGCTCGGCACTTGGACTTGATCTGGGATCTTCGTTTGGTAGGTGTGCCGTGGCTCATTTGATGCTGACTCGGTCGCTCGGCCCTTACGTCGATCGCCGTCGAGATGTGTTAATCGCGACACAACAATTGCCCCCGAGCTCGCTCCGATGCTGAAGGCATTGGGTGAGGTGGTGTTACCGGCGATCATTTGAAATACAGACGAGCGACTCAACTCTTTATGGACCAGACAATCGTTTTCTTGAGCGGACTGATCCTTGGTTCAGCTCTTGTGATCTTCAATTTCGCAGATTCCTCGAGAGAGGCTGACCATCTCTATTTAGAGGAACCATGCATGGTCGCAGAGTTTGACGGACCGAGCTCCATAACCATGTCTTGTGCGCGAGCGACATTCCACCTGTAGGTTTGTCTCGCGACTCACTTTATTGTGAGTGTCCTCCGTTAGGCTGTGCCCGCCTCGTATTTAAACGAAGGGCGAGCGGTCTTTGTCTGGAGGAATCTTTGCACGGGGCGTCGTCGATTAATCGACTCCATGACCGCGGCTAGTTAGCACTTTTCTACCTCGGATCGTCATGTTAGATGGCGATCCTCGACGGTATACGTTGTGACGGGGGTAGGGATGCGTCGCATTGTCCGGGTCCACCATGTTTAGATGATGAACCTTTGAGGGCGGGCGAGCGTGTCCACAGATTTGTTTGGAGGGTCCTTCGGCTACGCCCGCCTCATATTTAAACGAAGGGCGAGCGATCGCAGCCCAAAGGAACCTTGCATGGACGAAGTTGTCGGTTCCATTGACCTCCAGGACCATGGCTGCACTCTTCTACCTCAGATCGTCATGTTAGATGGCGATCCTCGACGGTATAGGTTGTGCTGAGGGAGGCGATCTCGTGCCTAGGTCCGTCATGTTGGATGATAAACTTTAGAGGGCGAGCGAGTTCTCCATTTTTGGAGATGTTTTCTTTAGGGAGTGACCTTTCGTTTGACATGGTGGAAACTGGGGAAAGTCCTCCGAAGTTTCCATCTCTTGATTGACGCATAAAGATCTGGCCGCCAGGGTTGATTGGGGGGATCGACTCGTATGAATCCTCTGGCTCGCCGTGTTTGATTCTGGCGATCGGTTTGGGAGATTGGTGATGGTCGTTCTGACGTCGATCGCGGCACTTGGTCCTTTCCGCCCGGGGCTCCGGCTAAGTTACTAGACTGTCCAGCTTGCCCTCCTCGAAAAATGTCCAGAGTTGTCTGAGGAGGTCGTGGCATTGATCGGTGTTGTGGCCGGGACTCTTGTGGTAAGCACAAAATTTGTTGCGGTCCAGATGACCGTGGTCCCTTACCGCCTTCGGCTTGCTTAGCCGCTCGCGCCCCTGGATGGCGTAGAAAATATGAGTCGGAGATAGATTGAGGTTGTGGTAGAGATGGGCTTCCACATCCTCGAAGGTCCTGAAATCACCGGGTGGCTTGGCGACCGCCTTGTTGGACTTGGTGATCGCCGTTTCTGCCCCCTCGCCTTGGCGAAGGGCGAGCAACCTCCGCCTGGCCAAAAAGTCTGCGGCCTTGGCGCGGAAAATTGTGTAGGTCGGGGGGATATCCTTCGTAAGGTGCCTGAACATGGGCGAAAGACCATTGAATCCCCCTAGGACCGAGTAGAGGGCGATCTCGTCGCTTATGGGGTGGCCGTTGAGGATTATCTCATCCACCCGGTCGATGTAATCTGCATCAGATTCGTCTTCCTCCTGCTTGATTTTCATCATGCGGTGGGGGCCTTCTGGTCTGGCGACCTTGGCGGCGAAGTATGACGTGAAGTCACTTGCCAGTTTCTCAAAGGAAATGATTGATCGCGGTGGTAGTGAGACGTACCACCTATGTGCCAGCTCACCCAACGTTAACGGGAATATTTGGCACCTGGTCGCATCTGATGCCCCACATCCGGTCATGTAGATCCGGAACTTTCTCAAGTGGGTCTCAGGGTCCGATCTCCCTTCATACAGAGGTGTTTGGGGAGGAGAGATCCTTGGTTGCACGGGGGCAAGCTCGATGTGGACCGCGAGTGGCTCAGTCAGTCCGATGATCTTTCTACTGGCGTTTGCCCGACTTTCCAAGAGCGTTTTCATCTCGTCGAGCTGGCGTTGCATAGCGGCCATCGCTGCGGCCTGGCTGCTCGTGGCTAGGCGCTCAGAGTGGGAGCCGAGGCGATCAAGTACTGATCCCCTGGCTCCGCTGTCGATGATGTTCTTGCCGCGTGGCTCGACTCTTCGGCGGATGGGGGCCAGATGGCTGACCTGTATTTGGTTCGGAGTTGGGTATGCCGAACTCCTGGTGACGGACTCGGATTCCGTCGTCTCGTGGTTGGGGCTAGAATACCCGGTCGCCACGATAGATCGCTTCCTAAGCGGCTGAAGACGGAACTGTCCCACCTCGCGAGAGCCTTTTTTCGTGAATCGGGACTTTCTGATGATCGCTCGACCAGTAACCCCTTGGGCTTCCGTTTGCCCGTGCAGCGGATGGCCGGGGGGGTTATAGCGGGCGTTGCGCATGCTCTCCATTGCTCCCTTAGGATGGCCATAGCTTCCTCGATCTGTTCCGCGGTTTGGAACTGGTCGAGCGAGAGGCTGGGGCCGTCCCTTAGGGGCGGGATCGAGAGTCTCGCGTCACCGCGGCTACCCTCTGCCATAGACTAGGGATCGAATTGAGCCGAAATGAGACGTCCAAAGGATCAAAGAGTGGCTCTCTTCGATGGGGTGACAGACGTCATTATTCTGAAGGCTTTTCTTTGAAGAACAGTGAGTGTTTCTTCAAGTATATGCTCCGGAGAACAGTGAGTGTTCTTCGGAACGGTCGGAATGAAAATGAGGGTAAATCCCCTTCTTCTAGCGCCAATTGTTGTTACCCAAAATATTATCCGGAGATGATATTGCTGAAATGGATGAGTAACAAACAAAATGCGAGAGCACGTCCGTGGGAATGTAAATAACACAAGATTTGCCGGGGTTGTTAGTCCCGAGCTTGAATGCTCTCGCGAGATATTGTTAATACGAATACTTGGGAGTACAAATATTAATGTTAGAGTACGATTACAATGAGTGTAAAGACCCTAGTTATCTTAGCTCTTGAGTGCCGAAGATTGCCGGAAGAACCAGAGTTGATGCTCTGTGAGTTCTTGTATCAAATGAGATATGATGCTCGATTCGGACGATCGTCTTTTGGTCGAGAGTGAGAGAGAGGTTTTGAGTGTCTGGAAACAGCCTGAGAGAGAGAGGAAGCAGCCCCTTTCCAAATTCTGGAATTCTTCTATTTATAGGAGAGGAGGTAGCTGGGATGTCTTGATCCCGAGCGGGCGATCGCCTTTCTTGTATTATAATAAGCGGGCGATCGTCTTTAGCACATGGGTTGGTCTCCTTAAAGTCCGCAGATGCTACTGACAGCCAGTTGTGCGAACCAGTGAGAAGACGCCATGTGCCTTACGTCGCTGTCTTAGGAGGTCCACTTTGGACCTTTCGGTGGGTCTGTCGGTAGGTGAGGTTTGTCATTGCCGTTGATAGTTGTCGATGGGCTGGAGTCAAAGTCCTTTTCCTACGGCGCCTTTTCCAGATCTGCACATGGGTCTTTACTCCGAGATCCAGTCTTGGTAGATATGACGGATGTTGGTTTTACACGTGGCATGAGGCGGTCGTCCTTGGCCGGGCATGAGAGTTGATCGCTATGTGCCAAGAGACGATCGCCCTGGATGTCGATCGCTCGGCACTTGGACTTGATCTAGGATCTTCATTTGGTAGGTGTGCCGTGGCTCATTTGACGCTGACTCGGTCGCGCGGCCATTACGTCGATCGCCGTCGAGATGTGTTAATCGAGACACAACACCTTGTCCATACAATTCTTGTTTTATGGATATGATAATTAGTGATCGTCTCCATGTGTTTATTTGATCGTTTGAATTTCACTTTCAAAGATTCGGTTAGCCTTGTTATAGGCCCTCTTTCAAA
This sequence comes from Orobanche coerulescens, assembly GCA_033398695.1. Classification (NCBI taxonomy): domain Eukaryota; kingdom Viridiplantae; phylum Streptophyta; class Magnoliopsida; order Lamiales; family Orobanchaceae; genus Orobanche; species Orobanche coerulescens. The sequence goes on along the minus strand of CM065812.1, from coordinate 150,637,647 downwards.
ACGCGTGTGTTTTGTGAACATTGTGTTCGTGGATTGTTACGTGAATTACTATGAATACTTCGTGGAAACAAGGTAACAACACAAAAAGCAACTGAGAGAAACATCTCCCATGGGCCTCTCAGAGCCGATCCTGATATCTGTGCTAAAGCGCGAACTCCGGAAGTCTCGGTAACCAATTCGCAAAACTGAATCCCGTGTCCTTCGAGTCTACACTTGAAAAGCGTTACTGACGAGAAGGACAATTTGCACGTACATGCCTCCGGCACAATACATTTGAAGCACCTCGGCTCGGCATACCGAAAATACAACTGCTAGGTACGATGGAATATATATATATATATATATATATATATAACATCGCAAAACAACATACCGGAGATGCCAACTCAGCACAACCGAAAATCATAACACGCAACACATACGGTGATTATTATCATAAAGCAACACACATATCAACATCACAGCAACGGCGACACCGTTCGGCGATCTCAACGGCCCGAACGATAACCAGCACATAATCTCAAAATATCACGAAAATCACACGTTTACACAAACGTATAAACTCAAGCTTCAACAGCTCACACATGTGCGATAGCACGCAAATCACTACGAAATGACAACGATAAAGATCAACATCACACCTCTCACCGAGGGCTAAGGCAACAATTGCGTGGAGAACGACTCAGCGCTCGCACCACCAATTCAATCACAACTCAGGGGTTAACACCCTAACGAAAATGCGAACATTATACATACATTCCCGGACCGTAAACAGGAATGATAGGTTTTAAAAATGAAAACCACCTTTGAAAAAAATGATTTCGGAAACACTAGTTAATCATGAGTATCACCTTACAAAAAGTTGAACAAACATCATTGTCGAGACTTTGAAAAACATCATGCGTTTGGTAAAACGAGGACACTTTCTTTTAGCGAAAATCTTTCATAAATATTCGACCTTCGGGTCTAAGCAAAGCATTTCCAAAATTACTGGAATAAAAAAAATATTTTGGTCCTCAAGGTAGAAGAATTTGAAACAGATAGTTGCGCCAGTAGGCGCCTCGAAAATACAACCCATTTAAAAGTACGTCTCGAATTTTATTTTCTAAGATACTCAAGGTTTTCAAAAATCCAATAGGCCAGAATGCCCAAAACTCACACATATCAATATTCACTTACATACATCATAATACACGCATCAACTCATTTAAAACCAAGACAACACCTATCTTTTACCGGAAACAAGCAGTCAAATATCAGAGTCAAAAGGACATAATTAATGACAACACTCCTCATATAAACGAAACATGAGAGTCACATAAACGCATCACGAAACCAAGAACCTGCATAAAGATTCCATCACTTAACACATAATCATACCAGTAGCTCGCGTCAGACGAGGCATAAACACAAAGAAGGGAGACTTACGTCCACAGGTCGCACGAAGATGACGGTCGCCCACGATACTAATCTCAACGAACAACACAAACGACATGATATGACAACGCACAAGTCGACTTGTTAACTGAAAACTCGGACTACGCCACAAAGCAAGACTCGACAAAACATGACTCGACTCGACCCGATAGCCTAGGTTTCCATAACCTAAGCTCCGATACCATAAATATAACACCCCCAGAAACCACCGGGAATATTACACGCCGTAGACCCTTTTTTTCTATAAGGATCTACCAAGCTAACCACCACGATACGAACAATGTTTGATCGACCGAGGTCAAACGACTTACTAACACAGACCGATAAGGTCAAATATTAGTTACACTGACCAATGAGGTCTCACGATTAAATCAACCCAAAAATAAACTCATTGTTGTACATACCCATGCAGGGGTCAAAATACCATACAACAGAAGACTTAAAATAACTCAGCAATACAACGACATCAAACTCGACTCTTAACTCTTGATTAGTATCACGGCTCGTCTTCTTCCATGCCATCCCTGTGGTTGCTCCAACGAACTAAGCACACCTGAAATGCATGATACGCATTTCCCCCATTTAAGGGGTTAGCATTTGAATGGCTAGTACAAGTATTCAGTCTATACAAAAATATATCACGCCAATATCGGTTATAATACAATAACAACAGTAGTGAAAGAAGTTCCCGAGGAGTTTTCAATATTTAAGGTACAACTCAAGTCTTTGAAGATGATATATATATAAACTCGGGAGTTTTGTAAAACGACAGAAAGTCCTTTGAGACTTCAAGTTCAAGGTTATAAAGCCTTATTCGAAAATAATGGGGTCTCGGCCCAAATCTCTTTTGTGAAACAAACATTTTCATAAATAGTAAATTCTTCTGGACCTCACGTCCTAAATTCTGAAATCATTTCGAAACAAATTGGTCTCGACCCAAAGTCATTTTCCACAAAACAATCTTAACACAATCGTTGGTATCTCATCCCATGATTTCCTCAAACCACAGTACACGAAAACCATAACAAGTTCATTTCCAATCACCAAAACCTCACAGTCAAGGAGTTAAGCACTTACGACATAAATCCTAGTGTCATTCTATCCAAGTACCAAAATTCAATATATAATTCACATCAACATCGATAACCAAAACGTTGGGATATTTCGAACATATCACAATTATCGGAAACATAAAAATCATCCACAAGATGAAAACCACACCTGGTAACCCGCGACCGTACCCCTTAGTATCGGCCCCCAGACGCCCCGTCGATTGCTCCGGGTGGAAGTTTAACCACACACATACCCAAGTCCACTTCCTTGGCCGTACCCCTTAGTATCGACCCCCAGATGTCCCGTCGAACGCTCTGGGTGGAAAGACAAGCAACTCACACACACGTTCCAAAATTCACAGTTGCAAACCACAAGCCTCGATAGTCAATCACAATATATATATATTCAAGGCACTTGCTAGAAATGTCTAATTATCCGATACATAGCTACACCGACCTAGCTATATTACAACCTAACAATCCTAAACGCATCTCCACATATCAACGGCATAACAACCGATCAACCAATACGACTAACCTAACTCATAACACACCACTTAACCCACGCAACCCCGTGATCACCAAAACATTATAGCACATGTCTAAGTGTACTATCTACCCAGCACTACGTCTCTATTGACATATGTCTATGACAAGAAATGAACCAACTCTAACTTCACATAACCACATAACGACGGTGATAATTCTCATAAGGCACAATCAATAAAAATGCACAAACCAACACAATTTCATATGCAACCTAAATTCACACAATATAAATCGTATAGACAATAATACTTGCCTCGAATAACCACAACGCGGAGAATCGACCGAAATAGGTTGGCACGAATCGACTACGAACCCGCCGACTCCACCGAACGCCAACTCGCGATAATAAACTACGAAGGACAATAACAACAATGAAAATAAATTCCATGGCCCAACCTAAAGTCGTTGAATTGAAGGAACGAACGACAAAAGTTCAAGGGTTTCCCCCAAAATGGCCAAGAACATGAAGGTACGATCACAATGAGAATCAAGGTAAAAAAAACAACGGAAATCCCACCAAACTATCGAAGGGAAACTCATTGGGACATTTAATCGAACACTCAATGTTCGATAACTCCCAAGAATATTCGAATCACTAATCGGGTTGAACAAACTCGAAATATGGATATACAACCCATAGAATACGATTAATAATATTCAATAACATCAACCGATTCATCAAATTCGGATGAACAACGAAAATCAAGAAGAAATCTCGAAAGTCAACTTTAGGAGTTTTCAAGAATTTACCTCGATCCGACGAAGAACACAGATTGGATGGTGATATAATCGAATAGGATCTTCCAAAACACATTGGAAATGATTAGAATCGACTAAGGACTCGAGCCCCCGAGCCTCCCGTCGCCAGCCGCCGCAAGAAGTGAGAAAAGGGATAAAAAAATGAAGTCTGGCCAAGCCCAGGCATATATAGGCCGACAGGGTTACGTCCGTAACCGGCAGTGCCTTACGGCCGTAACTCGGCACTTACGGCCGTACCCGGCAGGTCCTTACGGCCGTAACCGACATTCGTCCGGAAGCTGTCTGGCGCCCGTACAGCCGTAACTCTCGGCCCTTACGGCCGTAACCGGCATTCGTCAGGCCATGACTGCCATTCACTTACGGCCGTAACTGGCACCTTACGGCCGTAACTCAGCCAGGCCAGTACCTGCTCCAAAATGTGTGGCCGTGACTCGACCATGGCTACTCCGACGATCCGAAGGACCCCGAAACCCGAACTTGAATATGAATCGAACATACGGTTACGAAGTACTCGCAAAGACGAATCCAAGCGCTAACAGAACACACGATTCCGACCACCCGAAGGCTCGAAATTCGACAACGAAAAGTAATTACCCCAAACTTTGGGAAATTACGAAAATGGCCCAAAACGTCCGAAATACACGATACACGATCGAAACACCAAACCAAAGCTCGCAACATGAATAATAACATTAAATGAACTTACGAGAAACTCGAAATAACAGTTTCAGACGAGATTCGAAGAGTCGAACTCAAGTGCGGAAAAGCCGCTTAAGAACACGGAACTCAACAAAACGATACCGAAATGAACACAGATGACAAAAAGTGCAGAATTAATCATTCTTGGAATGACGATACGGTCATGAGCGAGTCGTCAAAACGGACTTCCGCCGAATTTTTTTATCGAAAATCGAAATTGCGGACATTATAGAAGTTATCTTTTACTGTAATTTTATTCGGTAAAATTTTATTTTACTAAAACACCTCAATTAAATTACGAATTTTTCGGATCCGGATAAATATCAATTTAATTGATAATTATCGAACTAAACAGATCTGGATAAGTATTGAGATACCAATCCTGGTCGGTTTATAGTTCCTCAAGCACACAACCTCCTCCAGCCTTCACCTATAAATACCCGGCTTGAGGGGCTCGTTTTTTTGCACTCCAGACGTACGATTTCTAGAGACTTTTTCAGTCAGTTTTTCCTTCTTCATTTTTCGTCTTCTTTCAGTCAGTGATAGTATACAGAGCTGTTCTAGTTCGTTGAGGGTGCATCGGATCATCGGTTCACTGCATCGAGCTGTTGTTTTATCCTGGGAGGCAGACATCATACACCATGGTGAGGGTGAATTTGCATTAAGGAGACATATATTCTAGACTCAACAGCGACACTTCCATTCGTTTACGTGATCAGCAAATTTCTGTTTTGCTATCCAATTGTTTGCAGGATTTAGATAAAATATATATTCGATATATATATATATATATATATATATATATATATATATATATATATATATACTCTATTTTTTTCATGTACTCGTTTTTCAAAATTATTCAACAATCTTAAAGCAAATTTTTGTTTACTTGATTAAAACAGATCTATTTTCGAAAGTTAAGCTAATATGGATTCTCAAAACCCAACGCCTACGGACGTTTCTGGAGGTGCGCCTCAGAAAATCGGCTCGGGTTCAGCGACTGGAGGTGCGCCTCTGATAACTGGACCGGGTTCAGCCAACAACTCAGCTTCGATTTCGATTAGTAATTCGATTTAGGTTCCGGTCAACCATACGGACAAACCAGAGAAATTCAATGGGCAGAATTTCAAGAGATGGCAGCAGAAAATAATGTTCTATATGACCACTATAGGCTTGTCTCGGTTCCTCAAGGAGTTTGCGCCAGAATATGATGAAGACAGTGACCAACAAACTTTGATGGCCATTGATGCTTGGAAAACTTCTGACTATCTCTGTCGGAACATGTGATGAATGGCCTTGCCGATTCACTGTACAACGTGTACAGCAGTGCTAAATCATCCAAGGCATTATGGGACTCACTCGACCATAAGTACAAGATCGAGGATGCCAGCGCCAAGAAGTAGATTGTTGGACGATTTCTCGATTACAAGATGATGGACTCGAAGACTGTAGTCAGTCAGGTACAAGAGCTACAAGTGATCATTCACGAAATCCATGCTGAAGAAATGGTCATTAGCGAATCCTTCCAAGTGGTTGCCGTGATCGAAAAACTGCCCTCGACTTGGAAAGACTTCAAGAATTATCTCAAGCACAAGCACAAGGAGATGAGCATGGAAGATCTGAGCGTTAGACTTCACATATAGGAAGACAACCGAGGATCAGAGAAGAAGGTAAATGCTGCTGTGGCAAAGGCCAATATTGTGGAAACTGGACAGACTTCCAAGAAAGGCAACAATGGAAAGGGAACCAAGCTGGGACCTAAAAGAGGAATTGGGAAAAAGAAGGAAAAATTCCTTGGTAAATGCTACAACTGTGAAAAGATGGGTCATAGGGCAGCTGACTGCAGGCTGCCAAAGAAACCAAAAAAAAAGGAAGGTAATGCAGCACATCTGATTACTGAACGAGTGGAAAATCTTGACTTATGTGCTATGATATCCGAAGTGAACCTAGTTGGCTTAAATCCTAAAGAGTGGTGGATTAACACTGGAGCAACTAGGCATATATGTGCCAATAAGACAATGTTCTCCTCCTTGGAAGAAACGGATGCCGGCGATATGCTGTATATGGGAAATTCTGCAACCTCAACTATTTTGGGCGAAGGCACGATGATTTTGAAGGTGACTTCTGTAAAGGAAGTGACTCTTAAACGAGTGTTATATGTGCCCGATATTCGCAAGAACCTTATTTCTGGTACCTTGTTGATGAAGCATGGCTTTAGATCAGTTTTCGAGTTCGATAAAGTTATTTTGTCGAAAATGGTATGTTTATAGGCAAGGGATATAGATGCGATGGGCTAGTTAAGCTCAATGTAATGACTATAAAAAAATAATGAAATGAAGAATTCTTCTGCTTACTTGCTTGAGTCTCCTAATTTATGGCATGCTAGATTAGGACATGTTAATTTTAATGCAATGCGTAGACTAATTGCATTAGATCACATACCAAAGTTTAAAATTGATTTAAACCACAAGTGTGAAATGTGTGTAGAGGCAAAATTAACTCGATCTCCATTCCAAAAAGTGGAAAGAAACACCAAACCTTTAGAATTAATACATATCGACCTATGTGATTTGAAGTTTGTTCAAACTAGAGGTGGAAATAAATATTTTATTACTTTCGTCGATGATTGTACTAAATATTGCTATGTATACTTGCTTAAAAGCAAAGATGAAGCCATAGAGAAATTCGTTCTCTATAAAACGGAAGTTGAGAATCAATTCAATGCTAAGATAAAAGTTTTGAGGAGTGACCGTGGAGGTAAATATGTGGAACTATTCGGCGAATTTTGCTTGCAACATGGGATTATTCATGAAGTCACTGCCCCATATGCACCAAAGTCAAATGGCGTGGCGGAACATAAGAATCGCACTCTGAAAGAGATGATGAATGCGATATTACTAAATTAAAGTCTACCGCAAAATATGTGGGGAGAAGCCATCTTAATGACAAATTATCTCTTAAACAAGATATGCCGTAAGAACGGGGACAAAACTCCTTATGAATTGTGGAAAGGAGTCAAACCTTCCTATAATTACATGAAAGTGTGGGGGTGTCTAGCAAAAGTGCTGATACCTACTCCTAAGAAAGTTAAAATAGGCCCAAAAACAGTTGACTGCATCTTCATTGGATATGCACACAACAACAATGCTTACCGATTTCTTGTGCATGAATCCAAAGTGCCTGAGATTCACAAGAATATAATTATGGAATCAAGGAATGCGTCATTATTTGAGAATATATTTCCTTGTAAGACTGCAAGTTGTAATACCCGTCATTTTTATAATGTAATATTATTAATTATAATAATATTATAATGCATTTCATGTTATTTAATTTCATTTAAGGAATCATGAACATTTAGTTCGACGTATCACAAGTCCTAGCCCGAGTCAATTTCTCAAGTTAATTTCAAAACATTTAATATTAGTCATTTTTATGATAATTAAAGGTATTATTATTATTATTATATTTATAATAGGAACGATATTAATATTAATAGTATTAATATTTTTATCTTCATTATATTTATATATCATCATTTATATTACTTTCGATATTATTATTAGTATCGATATTATTAATTATTACCATTGTTATTATTAATTTTATAATTATTATTATTATTATTATTAGCATTATTATTATTGTTTTTATCATTGGCCCAAATACACATTGTGCTGACCCATAATAATATTACATACCCAGGAAATTAATACAAGCCCAAAAAGAAATTAATTAACCCTAACCCTAAACCTACAGTATAAATATTCAGCTTCTACTGTACAAATACACAATACAACACATACAACACAGAATACACCTTTTCTTCCCAGGGCCGTCTTCTTCTTCTTCTCCTTCGTTCCACAACAAAAAAAAAAAAAGAAAAAGGAAAAGAAAATACAACACAGAAACTTGCTGCAAGGAGGAAGGAGGAGCAGACACGTCTTCATCTTCATCGACCGTCCAAATTCAACGAGTCATCTGAATCTCAACAGGAGGTAATCTGCCGATTTATTCTCGGAATCATATTCTCGAAATTTGCTGCAAAGAGGAAGGAGGAGCAGACACCAGTCTTCATCTTCATCGATCGTCCAAATTCAACAAGTCATCTGAATCTCGACAGAAGGTATTCTGCCGATTTCTTTTCGGAATCATATTCTCGTTTTCTTATTTCCTGCTATGATATCATATAATTCTTCTTCGTGATTTTGAATCCATAATAGAAAATCATAAATCCGAAGAATATGAATTCAATCAAACACAGAAACCTCAACCCAGAAATTTAAACCAACAAAATCACAAATCAAGATAATTTCGGACGCGCCCAAACCGAAAATCATCAACACCGAACTCAAATCCAGAAAAACAAGAATCATCAACCAACTCGGCCGAACTCATGGCCAAACCCGAAACATCTTCCAAATCCAAAATTCACTGTCCAAACCAGAAACCCCATCAAAACTCAATTTACATTACCTGAACCTATATTCCAAGCCCAAATCCAACGAAATCGAAAACGAGATTTAACACGAATCTACCTTTTAATGCCCGAAGCCTAATCGACCGGAACCGGATCGATTCGAGCCCGACCCTTCAACACGGACCAGATTCGAACTCTCTTCCGTCAGCCCGACCTCAAAACCCAACCAGGCCCGTACGAACCACCCAATTCAGATTTGCCGGAAACTCCGTTCCGCCGCACGTGGCCAACACCTCCAGGAACCGCCTTCACCTTCATTCTTCCTCCCGCACCGCTGCACCCGAGCCGATTTTTCGCCCGCCTGATTTCGACTTGCTGTGTGTGTGTGGGATTTCAGTATGTGTGTGTGCGTCTTTTATTTTTTTGGGGAAATCTTCTCCCGGCCGAGAAGGGAGAGTGCAGTGAGAGGGAGGATATATATATATATATATATATATATATATATATATATATATATAGAGAGAGAGAGAGAGAGAGAGAAGAGTGCAGAAAGAATGAAGACTCACGGGAGAAATGAAGAACTAATCTCGGTCGGCTGCAGCTAGGTTAAGGGGTATTTATACCCCCGAATTTTTAGGACTTTTCAATTTAGTCCTCTCAATTTTCAGTAGTATCCAATTCAGCCCCAGTCAGTATTATTAATTCGATTTTTACCCATTCAGTTTCTCAACTTTTACATTCTGACCCCAGTCAACTTCAAAACTTGAATTTAATCCTAATTTTGACCGAGACATTTAAAATATTGACTTCCAATTAATATTAATAATTAATCTGAAATTATGCATAAGTATTTTAATTTCAGTCATTAGTAATGTTAACCCTTCGGTTAATATTAATTAGTAATTATAATTTATTTTCAGTTATTATATAGTGATATTCGTATCTTTTCATTTATTATATAAATAATAAGTTATAAGGATTTTAATTATTATTATTATTATATGTAGACTTTGTCAAGGATTTACGGGCTTAGGACTGTGAGTCGAGCATCTTCATTTCAAGTCAGACATCATCATTTTTTCAGGTGGGAATTTTCACTATCACTTTAATTGCTTTAATTGGACTGTGTATGTGATCTTTTATTCATGTTTAAAATTTTTATGCACGTTGTAATTCAGGCTAACCTGTTTTCGTGTAAGAGGCTATCTTAAGATATATGTTGTTGCGGGGACACCTGCGCAACCTCAATATTCACATGCGTGCTCGATTCATGTTATGTGGTATTGTGTTTATGTTTTATGTTGTTGCGGGGACACCTGCGCAACCTCAATATTCACATGCGTGCTTGATTCATGTTATGTGGTATTGTGTTTATGTTTGATGTTGCGGGGCACTGCGCAACCTCAATATTCGTGTATGCGTGCTCGATTCATGCTATACGTAATATTGTGAGTATGCAATTACGTTGAGGAAAAATGTGATAGATTATTCATGTTATGCTTTCCATGAGATTGTATATTACTGTGATCAGTGTGATTTCCACGAGCTGAAGGAAGCTCACCCCCACCTTTATTGAACCTGCAGGTTGAACCGAGCCGGATGGACGAAGGAGCGAGCCGAGAGGGCATATGAAAGATGAAATTATCATATGATGTTTCTTTTGTCAAATGTTTGAAAACTTATTTGGGGAAACGTTGATCAGAAATTTATAAATTATGAATTATTCTTCCGCCGTAAATTTTTACCTCACATTTATGATGTAATGTCACCTTATTTAAAGGTATTTATGTTTATGTCAGTGTAGCGACTCGACTTTGTAGGCGAGAATTTTTATATTCTCAAGAAAAATTATTTTTCTCAAAATTTACCTTTTATTTATTTTTCCCCATTATTTACCCTAGAAAGTCGGGGCGTTACATAGTGGTATCAGAGCGGGTTTTACCTTTACAGACTCGCTAAAATGTAAAAGTATCATATGCTCTCGGCTTCGCCACTTCGTCACTCGTCAGGTACCAAATTTCATCATTATTCATGCATATGTCATTTCATTTTACTTACATAATTATATATATATATATATATATATATATATATATATATATATATATATATATATATACGAACTGTTAGAATGGCCAAACCTAGAATGACTCATGAGTTTTACAACTCGTTGGCAGACTCATGGCTAACTGCGGAAATCGCAATGCCCCACCCACACAAGATCAACTCTTGGCTGGATTGGCCACCTTGCTTCAAGGCGCGACTATCGTACCGCCTAATAACCCTGAACAGGCTCAAGCTCAAGTTATTAAGAGGTTCAACCACTTCAAGCCGCCTGTATTTCTTGGTCGTGAGGGACCAGCAACCATAGAGGAATGGTTGATGAATCTAGATAGTATTTTTGACTACATGGCGTGCACCGACGCTTAGAAGGTGTCATGTGCCGTGTTCCAGCTTAAGGAAGATGCTCGGACATGGTGGATGGGAGTGTGCAGACTCAAGACCCAAGACGAGAGAGACACATTCACTTGGGATCAGTTTAAGGAGACGATCATGGAAAAGTACTACCCAAGAGCATACAAGATCAAGATGCAGAAGGAGTTCCTTGACCTGACCCAAGGTGGAATGTCGGTCACCGAGTATGAGTGCAAATTTAACCATATGTGCCGTTTCGCTCCCCACATGGTCGAGACGGATGATATGAAGTCTCAGAAATTCCGGGATGGACTTCGTGATCGGATTCGCCACCATTTGGCTGGTCATGGTCGTCTGAGCTACAATGAAGCTGTTTCAAGGGCCGAGGACATTTATGCTAGTTTAGATGTGGAGAAGGCTAGGGCACCACCAGTTGCAATAAATAACAAGCGCAAGTGGCACGATCAAGGAGGTGGTAACAAGAAGATTGTTAAGACTGGACCTTCAGGGGTGAAACCCCAGTCAACTAACCCTACATGTGCTACTTGTGGCAAGGGACATAAATGTGCATGTATGCTTGGTCAGAGGCGGTGCTACTATTGCCGTGAGGAAGGACACCTGGCCCCAGCGTGTCCGAAGATAGGAAAGGGCCCAGGCAATAATGTGCAAGGTCAAGGCTCAGGAGGCAGAGCTCGAGTGTATAGCATGGCCGAGGCTGAAGCAGAGACTGAACCCCAAACCATGTCAGGTATGTTATCAGTTGCAAATATTCCTTCTTTGGTGTTATTCGATACGGGTGCGTCTCATTCATTCATCTCTAGGAAGCTTTGTACTATGATTGGTTGTAGAAGTAGTAAAGCCCCTAGATCTTTGTTAGTTAGCATGCCTGCGGGGGGAGTAGTGCGTGTAGACTCGATAACTAACAACGTGAAGATAGAGATTAATGATCATAGCTTCTTAGCCAACTTGCACATAGTGGAACTTAGCGATTTTGATGTCATTTTGGGTATGGATTGGTTGGACAAGCATAGAGATGTAGTTGAATGCTCCGAAAGGAGAGTAACTTTATGTCCGTCCGTTGATGTCAAGACCGTATTCGAGGGAGTTAGACACAGCAGTACCCCGAAGGTGATTTCTGCCATGAAAGCTGTGAAGATGCTGAAGAAGAGTGATTGCCAAGGATTTTTGGTGAACGTGATGGGGAAAATGACTTCGGAGAAGACGGTAGCTGATGTACCTATCGTCAAAGAGTATCCAGATGTCTTTCCCGAAGACTTGCCCGGAGTTCCACCGAATCGTCAAGTTGAGTTCTCGATTGATCTAGTGCCAGGAGCGGCACCAATATCGAAGGCTCCCTATAGGATGGCGCCTAAGGAATTGCAAGAGCTGAAGGTACAACTCCAGGAACTGCTCGACTCTGGATTTATCCGACCGAGTGTTTCGCCATGGGGTGCGCCAGTGCTCTTCGTGAAGAAAAAGGACGGAAGTTTGAGGATGTGTATTGACTATCGTGAACTTAATCGACTCACGATAAAGAATAAATATCCACTTCCTAGAATAGAGGACCTATTCGATCAACTTGGAGGGTCGGGAGTATTTTCGAAGATAGATTTGAGATCCGGATATCACCAGCTGAGGATTAAGAGTGATGATATCCCGAAGACCGCATTTCGAACTCGTTATGGACATTATGAATTTATAGTGATGCCATTTGGTTTGACTAATGCGCCAGCAGTATTCATGGACCTCATGAACCGTGTATTTCAACCTTATTTGGATAAGTTTGTCATTGTGTTTATTGATGACATACTTGTATATTCGAAGACCAAGGTTGAACATGAGCAGCATCTTAGAACGGTATTGGGAATACTGCGCAAGGAGAAGTTATATGCGAAATTCAACAAGTGCGAATTCTGGCTTAACAGAGTTGCATTTTTGGGTCATGTGGTCACTTCTAAAGGAATTGAGGTTGACCCGATTAAAGTTGAGGCAGTCAATGATTGGAAAGTACCGAGTAATGCGAATGAAGTTCGAAGCTTCTTGGGATTAGCCGGTTATTATCGGAGATTCATCGAGGGATTTTCGAAGATAGCTGCACCGATGACTAAGTTGACTAGGAAGGGGGAAGCTTTCTTATGGAATGAGAAATGCGAAAGGGGTTTCCAAGAACTTAAGCAAAGATTAACTGCTGCACCAGTATTGACGATTCCCGATCCGACGAAAGAATTTTTGATCTATAGTGATGCATCCAAACAAGGTTTAGGATGTGTATTAATGCAAGAGGGCAAGGTAGTTGCCTATGCTTCGAGACAGTTGAAACCGCACGAGCTGAACTATCCTACTCATGATTTGGAATTAGCAGCGGTAGTTCATGCCTTGAAGATTTGGAGGCATTACCTATATGGAGGTAAGTGTGAAATCTATACAGACCACAAAAGTCTGAAATATATTTTCACACAGAAGGAATTGAATATGAGGCAGCGCAGATGGCTTGAGTTGGTCAAAGACTACGATTGTACAATTCATTACCACCCCGGTAAATCAAACGTAGTTGCTGATGCACTAAGCCGTAAGGCGAGAGGGGACCTAACTTGTCTGTTGACCAATGAGGGAAGCTTGGTCAAGGAATTTGCAAGGATGAACCTTGAGATGGCTACACCATCGAGTCCAGTTGAGTCATTATTGGCTAGTTTGGTGGTACAACCAACCTTGAGAGAACAAATCAAAGAAGGTCAAGGACAGGACGACTTCTTGGTCAAGATGAAAGAACGTACTCTTTCAGGTGAGAATAAAGGCTTTAGCGTGTCCGATGATGGCACGATGTATTATGAAGGGAGGATTTGTGTGCCCAATATTGTTAAGTTGAGAGAAGCTATATTGAAGGAGGCACATAGTACTCCATATACTGACACACCACAGGAGTACAAAGATGTATCAAGATCTTAAGGGGACATTTTGGTGGGAAGGTTTGAAGAGAGATGTGGCGGACTTTGTCGAAAGTGTATTGTTTGTCGGCAAGTGAAGGCGAACACCAACGCCCCTTTGGATTACTTAAGTCACTTCATATCCCTGAATGGAAATGGGAACACATTACGATGGACTTTGTGGTAGGTTTGCCTCGAACGGAAAGAGGAAATCACGCTATTTGGGTTGTTGTCGACCGACTCACAAAGTCGGCTCATTTTCTCCCGCTAAGATGAACTTTCGAATGGATCGGTATGCTCAATCGTATATCGGGAGATTATTAAGTTGCATGGAGTGCCGGTCTCTATAGTATCCGATAGGGATACTCGTTTCACATCGCGTTTTTGGGAGAGTTTGCAAGAAGCTTTGGGAACGCAGCTTGAATTTTAGTACGGCTTATCATCCTCAAGCGATGGTCGGTCAGAAGACCATCCAGATCCTTGAGGATATGTTGCGAGCATGTGTGCTAGATATGGGAAATAATTGGGAGCATTTGTTGCCTTTGGTAGAATTTGCTTACAATAACAGTTACCAGTCGACGATCGGTATGGCACCGTATGAAGCCCTATATGGTAGGAAGTGTCGATCACCACTGTATTGGGATGAGGTAGGAGAAAGGAGAATTTTGGGTCCCGAGATGATCGAGAAAACAGTTGGCATGGTGGATAAGATTCGTGAGAGGATCAAGATAGCCCAGGACCGTCAGAAGTCTTACGCCGACAAGCGTAGGAAAGATTTCGAATTCTGTGTTGGCGACAAAGTATTCCTGAAGGTATCTCCTACAAAGGGAATTGTTCGTTTTGGTCCGAGGAGCAAGTTGAGACCAAGGTATATTGGACCGTTCGAAATCCTCGAGCGGATTGGAGAGTTAGCTTACCGTTTGGCTTTACCCCCAGAACCTTCGGCTGTGCACAACGTCTTCCATGTATCATTGTTGAGGAAATATGTGCACGATCTTAGCCACGTCATCAACTATACCTCTGTAGAGATGAACAAAGACCTTACCTATGAAGAACAACCAGAACTGATTCTCGATCGATCAGTCCGGCAATTGAGGAATAAAGAGAAGGTGTTCGCCAAGATCCACTGGCGTAACCACACCCAGGATGAAGCTACTTGGGAGCGCGAAGAGGAACTTCAAGCTCGTTATCCGAATTTCTTCAATCAAGGTATATCATTTATTTTTGAGGACGAAAATTTTTCTAAGAGGGGTAGGATGTAATACCCGTCATTTTTATAATGTAATATTATTAATTATAATAATATTATAATGCATTTCATGTTATTTAATTTCATTTAAGGAATCATGAACATTTAGTTCGACGTATCACAAGTCCTAGCCCGAGTCAATTTCTCAAGTTAATTTCAAAACATTTAATATTAGTCATTTTTATGATAATTAAAGGTATTATTATTATTATAATATTTATAATAGGAACGATATTAATATTAATAGTATTAATATTTTTATCTTCATTATATTTATATATCATCATTTATATTACTTTCGATATTATTATTAGTATCGATATTATTAATTATTACCATTATTATTATTATTATTAGCATTATTATTATTGTTTTTATCATTGGCCCAAATACACATTGTGCTGACCCATAATAATATTACAAACCCAGGAAATTAATACAAGCCCAAAAAGAAATTAATTAACCCTAACCCTAAACCTACAGTATAAATATTCAGCTTCTACTGTACAAATACACAATACAACACATACAACATAGAATACACCTTTTCTTCCCAGGGCCGTCTTCTTCTTCTTCTCCTTCGTTCCACAACAAAAAAAAAAAAGGAAAAGAAAATACAACACAGAAACTTGCTGCAAGGAGGAAGGAGGAGCAGACACGTCTTCATCTTCATCGACCGTCCAAATTCAACGAGTCATCTGAATCTCAACAGGAGGTAATCTGCCGATTTATTCTCGGAATCATATTCTCGAAATTTGCTGCAAAGAGGAAGGAGGAGCAGACACCAGTCTTCATCTTCATCGTGTTGTTACCCAAATATTATCCGAAGATAATGTTGCTGGAATGATCGAGTAACCAACAAGTGCGGGAGCACGTCCGTGAGAAATTAAATGACACAAGATCTGCCGGGGTTGTTAATCCCGGGCTTGAATGCTCTCGCGAGATTTTATTAATAAGTATACGGTTGAGTACAAATATTAATGTTAGAATCTATCACAAAGAGTGTAAAGGATTCTAGTTTTCTAAGCTGTGGAGCGTATAGAATGCCGGAAGAATCAGATATGGAGTTCTGTGAATTCTTGCTATGGATGTTCTATGTGTGAGAATGTCTTTCTCTTTTCTCTCTCTTGTTTCTTTGTGTATTTCGCGATCCTTGTTACGTGTTATGGACCTTCTATTTATAGCGTACCAAGTTCCTGAGGGCCCCCTGCGATCGCAGCGATCGTCGTTATTTATATTATAATAATAAGGCCAATCGTCTCGTCGCGTGGGGCTTTTCCTTAAAGTCCGCGGTTATTCTTGACAGACGGTTGTACGGTCTGACGGGGAACTCGCATGCGCCCTGAGCCGCTGTCACCCACCTTTTCGGCGGTACTGTTGGTAGGTGAAGTTGGTGACAGACTGTGAGCACAGGTCTTGTCTGTCAGTACTGTTCGCAGGTATGCGGCCCTGTTGGTAGGTGAAGTAGGTGACAGGCTGTGGGCACCGATCTTGTCTGTCAGCACCTTTTGAGATCTGCATGCGGGTCCCAGCCCGAGATTTGGGCTTTGATGACTTTTGACGGATGTTGGAGTAATACACGGCACGAGACGATCGCCAATCAACAAAAGACGATCGCCAGTCATCAGAAGGTGATCGCCGTGGGTGCCGAGTTCAGGGTGTTTACCCCGAGCATATCTCTCATGGTAGACCTCCCGACTGCTATGACGATCGCCTTCGAGGCGTGTTTAAATGCCGCACAACAATTGCCCCCCAGCTCGGCTCGATGTTGAAAACACGGGGTGAGGTGGCACTTTTGGCGATCGCTAATGTTTTAGACGACCGGTCGATCTGATTTCAAATTTGGACGATCTCCCTTTGCGCTGGGAGCGGCGGGAAAAGAGACGCGGGCTCGCGAAACCATGCAAGGACACGCGTCGCGTTTCTATTGAGGGAGTCCGACGGTTCGTCAGACTTTGTCGATTGGCGTGCCCTCGAAAAGACGCGTACGCGGGACTCGAGGGCCGCATTTATTGCGTCCTGGCTGTCGGTTGCATCCCAGCCCTCGGACTTTCGCCTATTTGCCCAGAGACCCCTGCCTCCATCTATAAAAGGGGCTAGGGCTACTCCATTTTCATCTTTTACGCGTCCTTGTCTTCCTGCTGAAGCTCTGCAAAAATTTCCGTAGCTTGTTGTGCCGACCGTCTTCCTTTCTTTAGGTAAGAAACCCAATTTTTCACTCTCCCTTAACTTTTTGAGAATATGTCGGGAGGATCTAAGGCCTTCGAGGTCGGAAGCACTTCTGCCGCCGCGGCTTCGCCGGACCGGGAGGAAATTCCTGTGGGAATCCCCGTGGAAACGGCCGCAGAGGCTATTCGTGCGGGGATTACACCCGCAGAGCTTGAGGAGCTTTTCAATGAGGCCGTAGTGGCGGGCTCTGCGGCGGCGGAGGAGCGAGATGCGTCGCCGGTGGAGGAAGACGAACTGATACGTTTGTCTTGGGAAAAGACAGCGTCTCTGGCCCGGTTTATAGGGCTTTTGCTAAACTTATGGAGGGGATTGCCGGGCCCTGTCCGGAGTTTGATTTCGAAGCTTACTCCGCCGCTTATCCCTATGTACATGTGAAGCGGACGGAGTTTCGGGCTGCTGAACCGTCTCAATGGTCTCTTGGTCAGATTCGGAGTTCGGCGACCTGGAAGGACATGACCCGCTGGAGGGCCAAATATCATATTCCCTCTGATGTGTCATTGCACGTGCCCGCCGAGAACGAACGTGCCGACCAGCCTCCCGAGGGTATGGTCGCCATCAACGAAATGACCCTGGCTGCCGGTCTGCGGTTTCCCTTGCCGTTCGCCGTTTCGTATCTGCTGATCGCCTGGAATTTGGCGCCTCTTCGGTGGCCGAGCGCTGAGCAGATTATCGGCCTGCAGCGTTATTTGGCGGTCACGAGTTGTTTCGCTTGCCTTCGCGGGAGAGATGACTTATCTTTTTAAGTGGCCGTGCGAAAGGGTCGATCGGCGGGTACCATATCCAAGGTCGCCGAGTAGGGTGGTTATCGGGTGCCGAGCAAGACTCGAGGCGACACGAAAAAGTGGTCTTTGGGTTGGTGGTGCATGGAGGTCGGCATCGAGCGAACCGCGGAGGAGGAGTTGGATATCCCTACCAATTTTCGGGAGAGGAATCCAAGTAAGGGTTTCCTTTCTCCCTTTGTTTGGATACTCCTTGGTGATCTAATTTTATTTCCCTTTTGCGGGATCCCTTGTTCCATCGGACGATCTCCCCTTTGATTTCTCGATCGTCTGGGAGCGGATTCGCGCATTGCCGATTTTCTATAAAGACGTTGATCGGTCGACCCACGAATCTCATCGGTTGGGAGCTCGACTGTTTCGCTTCCCTCGCCACCTTAAGGCACCTGGTATGACTTTCTATCCGCTCTTTTCTGCGAGGCGATCGTCTCCAAGAGGTCGCCACGTTTACGTAAGTGTCTAACTTGTTTTAGTTTCTTCTTTGGCAGAGACTTATTTTCCCCGGATCACCGAGCTACCTCAGGAGATCGCCATGTCTAACCCCGGTTTTCTCGGTCGCCTTCATATGGGAAAGAAAACGGGTCGCGTTGCCGCGACGTCGTCTCGCCCTGCCCCTGTGGTGAAACCCGTTGCGGTGCCGGTCGCCGAACCGGAATCTCACGGTGAGGAACAACTCCAGCGCAACCGCAAGAGGCGGAGGCCGGAGGCGTCCCTTTCGTCGGCTGAGGCGGATTTAGCTATTCTGGAGCCGCCGATCGCCGCTCCCCCCGTTTCTTATGTTCCGATGGCGGAGGGGGCTGGTCCCAGGCCGTCGGCGTCCAGCTCCAGGTCGTCTTCCGGCTACTTGAAAAGGACGGTGATCGCTGACGCTGAGACTCCTCGGGGAAAACCCTTTTTCGGCCGTGATCCAGAGCTGGTCAATAGGTGAGAATGTTTTGAACTTTCCGAGGTAGGCGCTCTGAGTAAGTCTTAGGCTAACTTTTTGGTTTCCTTGGTTTGCGCTGCAGGGTCCGTCTCGCCGATCCGGACGTTGCTCCCATGGTGTTGGACTTTCTGTCGAGCAAGGCTCCGCAACAACCTCTCGATATCCCTGCTTACGTTCGCCAGGCCACCGCCTCTTTGCCCAAGGCTTGGACGACCGACCTCGATGCGATCGCTCGTCGGCGATCTGGAGACGCCATGCAGGCGACCGTTGCCCTGGCTCTTCAGACGGCGACGATGGCCGTCCAAGCTGCAAGGGATTTTGAGGGGCGGCCCTCCACTGCTCATCTCCATCGCGACCTCGAGGCCGCCCGGAACAAAAATATCGAGGATGCCAACCGGATCCGGGCTATGGAGAAGGAGTATGAGGAGACGGCCAAAAGGGCTAAGCAGGATGTGGATAGATTGATGCAGGAACTGAGCCGCTCCAAGGAGGCTGCCGATCGGTCTCGTGACGAGGAGCGCGAAGCTCGCCAGAAGCTCGCTGCGTCGCAGGAGGAGGCGACCGGACTGAAGGCGACTGTTGATCGGCTTAGCGGTGAGCTGGACGTGGCCAGGAAAGAGCTGGAGAAGTCCCAGGGTGAGAATGCCGCCAAGGTTGCCGAGCTGGCGGAGGCTGAGAAGACGGCCGCGGAGTTGAAAGGCCAGCGGAAGGCGATCGAGACCGATCCCTACCAAAGTGTGGCGCTCGCCGGCGAGTTTGCCTATTACTTGGCATATGCTGACGCTGTCCGAGCCGCAAAAGAGGCGGGGATCGAGATCGGTCCCTTGATGGAGAGCTTCAAATCTTACGCCCTCGCGCATCCTTTGCACCCGGAGTTCTCCTTGCCGATCCTTGACTTGGCAGACTTCGGGATCGACTTGAGTTGGTATACGGGTAAACTCATTCATCCCGAGGCCGAAGCCGACCCGCAACCCGAGGGCGAAGACCAGCAGGCGGAGCCTTGAGAGGCATTTTTGTTTTCCTCCAGCACTTTGTACTTTTCGTTTTCCTTCTGAAATGCCTTCGGGCCTCGTGATGTACTAAACTTGCGTTGTGAATAAAATGTTCTTCTTTTCATACGATCGCCTTTGAATGTTTGCGTGCAACTTTTACAAGTATGTGTATGATTGCTTTCGACGTTTTGTTCATCCGATCGATTGTCTGAGTGTTGAAAGTATCGATATGTTTTGAATCGGAATTCTTACTTGTAATTTTTTGTTGGACGACTTCGATCGTCCTGCGCGTATTTGAGCGAATGTGTTTGAGTGAGGCCAATCGTGTGTGGTTCCTTTTGTTCGATCGTATTTGGGATTAGCTCGACCCATCTCTGCCCCCTTGTTTTTGTTTACTTATTGTAAGTAAGGAAACAAAAACTAGGTCGTCGGCAGCTATCTTGACTTCGGCCTGAATTATGTATGGTTGGGGTGTTCGATGGATCGACCTCCCTTATCGTGTCTTTGTGTGCGAGGATGTTGTGTATCCCGCGACTCACTTTGTGAGGGTCCTCCGTTAGACTACTTTGCCTTGTGTTAAAGCGAAAGGTGGGCGATCTTGGTCTGGAGGAAACCTGCGGGCGTCGTCGGTTTATTCGACTCCACGCCCGCGGCTTGTCACTCTGCTTCCACCTTGGCTCGCCATGAAGATGGCGACGGTCGAGGGTGTGCGTTGAGGCGGGGGTGGTGGCACGTCGCATTGTCGGGTTCACCAAGTTAGATGATGGACCATTGAGGGAGGCGATCGTGTCCACCGATTAGTTTTGGAGGGTCCTTGGCTACGCCGGCCTCGTATCCAAACAAAGGCGGGCGATCTAAGCTCGAAGGAACCTTGCATGGGCGAAGCCGTTGGTTCCATCGACCTCCGATTGCCATGGCCGTATTGTTTTCTACCTCGGATTGTCATTCTTGAGCAGC
Organism: Orobanche coerulescens; assembly: GCA_033398695.1. NCBI lineage: Eukaryota > Viridiplantae > Streptophyta > Magnoliopsida > Lamiales > Orobanchaceae > Orobanche > Orobanche coerulescens. Next base: position 150,616,261 of record CM065812.1, on the reverse strand, counting down.
GATCCTCGACGGTATGTAATATGCTTGTGGGGAGATCGCTGAATAGATGGGATAGAGAACAAAAATATTTCATTATGTTCCATGTACATTTGGTAGTTGAAAATGAATACAAAGTTATCATTGATAGTATTTCTACGGATGTACGGCGTTCGAGATACGGTCAGAATGCCGTCGGGGTGTTCCGGCTCGTAGGCTCCCTTAGTTAGCCATTTCGATATTCGAAGGGGCCTTCCCAACTTGGTCCAAAGACACTGTGTGGGTTTGGATCTTTTTGAGACGAGATCGCCCACTTGAAACCGCCTTTCCCGACCTTTGAATTGAAGAACTTTTCGGATCTCCTTTTGTGGATAGTGTTCTTCATCTCCGAGGTCGATCGGCGTTCTTCGAGCATGTCGAGGTCGATCCGCCCGGGCCACATCATTATCAATCGTCATCTCTTGCTCGGTTCGATGGCTGAGGACGGCGATCTCGAGGGAATCACCGCCATTCAAGGCGAGGGCGAATGGGGTTTCGCCGTTGAATTGCGGGTCGTTGTTCGGTAAGACCACAAAAGCGTCCGGGAGCTCGCTCGCTCATCGTCCTAGCACGGATTCGAGTCGTGCTTTAATTGTGTGTTTGAGGATCTTGTTCACCGCCTCTACTGCCTGCGTTCGTCGAGGGTGATAGGAGCCGAGAACAACCTTTTGATTCCCCACTTATCACAGAATTGCATGACTTCTAAGCCGTCGAACTGCTTTCCATTGTCGGAGATGATGGCCTGGGGTAGACCGAACCGGCATATGATGTTTCTCCAGATAAACTTGATCACTTGCTCCTGGCCGATCTTGTTTAGCGGTTCGGCCTCTGCCCATTTTGTGAAATAGTCGACCCCGACGATGGCGAACTTACAGCCTCCTGGAGCCGTCGGTAGGGGACCTATAAGGTCGATGCCCCATTGAGCGAACGGCCATGGGCTGTACATTGAGGTGAGCTGCTCGGGGGAGATTTTAATATTTGGTCCCATTACTTGACATCTATGACACGTCCTGGCATAGGCGATCGCATCCTTCTGAATTGACGGCCAGAAAAAACCTTGCCTAGTTGTCTTATGGATGAGAGCTCGTCCCCCAGCGTGATTTCCACAGATTCCGTCGTGGATCTCGGCTAAAACGAGCTGTCCTTCCTCCGGTGTAATACACTTGAGGAGGAAGGCTGGCTTCGCTTGTAAAGACGATCGTCCGAGAGGGTGTATCACGGTCGCTCGGGAGAGTTAGCGAGCTTTGATACGGTCGTTAGGGACCGTCCGTCCTTTAAGTATGTGATGAGCGAGTCATCCGACTTTCTTCGGCACGGCAAGCTGTGGCCACCAGTTTCTTTCGATTGCCGGCCTTTCTGACTTTGTAATTTGGATATTAGAGAAATCGGCTGCCCCATTCGACGATGCTAGCTTGGATAGGGCATCGGCCTGAGAGTTGTGCTCTCTCGGGACTTGTTCGATTTGTACTTCTTCAAATTTCGTGCATATCTCGGCGACCAGCTCTTGGTATTTGATCATCTGTTCGCCACGTGCCTCATATTCTCCTTTGACTTGGTTCACCACCAGGAGGGAGTCCATGAAGATATGGAGGCGACGAACGTCTAGGGCGAGAGCCAGGTCGAGCCCGCCTACCAAGGCCTCGTATTCGGCTTCATTGTTGGTCGCTCGAAATCCGAAACGCATGGCATTTGTGACGATTTGTTCGTTGGGGCTAATGAGGACGATCCCTGCCCCTGATCGCGAGTTGGTCGCCGATCCGTCAACGTACAGCTTCCAGGCAGGTCGACCGACATGGGTCGGACTGTGAGGGAATGTTAACTCCACCACGAAGTCCGCCAGAGCTTGGCCCTTGATCGCCGTTCGAGGAGCGTATGTGATGCCGTATTGGGCGATCTCTAGTGACCATTTGAGGAGTCGCCCGTTGGTGTCCGGTCGATGTAGAACTTGCCTTAGAGGGAGAGTTGTCAAAACCTCCACTTGATGGTCGAAAAAATAGGCTCTTAGCTTACGGACACTCATGACTAGAGCGTAGGCGATCTTCTCCAAAGGTGTATAGCGTGTTTCAGCGTCGTGGAGCGCTTGGTGACATAGTAGATCGGCGGATGGACTAGTCCCTCCGCTCGCACCAAGACCGCACTCAGTAGCGACCTCCGAGGCCGCTAGGTAAAGGAATAATTTCTCCCAGGATCGGCTTTGCCAGATCTGGGGATTGGATAAATATTCCTTTATTTTGGCGAACGCCAGTGACTCTCCCTCGTCCATGCGAACTTTTTGTTTTTGATGGTCGCGAAGAAAGGCTTGCTTTTATCGCCGAGCCGAGATATGAAGCGGTTGAGGCGGCCGGACAACTGTGAGGCGTTGTACCCCTTGATGTTCGAGGTTCTGCATGTCGAGGATCGCTGTATCTTGGTGGGATTCGCCTCGATCCCCTCTGCCGACAATGTGCCCAGAATTTCCGGAGCCCACCCCAAAGTTGCATTTCTTGGGGTTCGACTTCATGTTGAACTTTTCGAGGATGGCGAATGTCTCGGCGAGATCACCGAGGTGATCTTCCTTCTTGAGGCTTTTGACCACGATATCGTCGATGTAGACCTCTATGGTCTTGCCGATCCGATTAGCAAACATCCTGTTGACCGGTACGGTAGGTCGCCCGCATTCTTCAAGCGAGCGGCATCCGGACCCAAAGTATATGTCTTTTCCGTGTGGAAAGATGTGTGTTTTATGTCTTTCTCCGCCATTGGGATTTGATGATATCCGTGAAGGCATCCATAAACGACATCATTTCGCACCTGCGATACTATCGACCAAGTGATCAATATGAGGCATCGGAAAGTGATCTTTTGGACAAGCCGCGTTGAGGTCGGTGAAGTCAATGCATAACCTCCGAGAACGATCGGCTTCTTGGCGAGTACCGCGTTAGCGACCCATTGTGGGTCGTCGTAGCTACCCCGATTAACTTGTTGTCGAGCAACTTTTGGACCTCTATGTCGGCGCCGCGTATTTTTGGGGCGAATTTCCTCGTTTTTGATGAACAGGCTTCATCGCCGGGTCGATCTTGAGATAGTGGCAAGCGTGCTCGGGACTTATGCCAACCATATCTTGATGCGACCGAGGCGAGACTCCGATGTTCTTACGCGGTAAATTGACCGAGATCTCCTTTCAGTGCGAGGTCGATGCTTGCGCCGATCTGCACTTCCCGTTCTGGACGAGCCGGATCTATGGCTATACTCTCCAACTCTTCGATGGGGACGGTTGCTTCTTGCTTGGAACGATTTCCGGACTCGATCCTTGGATCGACGTCGAGACTCGGCTCGAAACCGATCCTTGGCTCGATGTCGTCCGTTAACTGATCCGAGATGCCGTCCTCTGAGTTGGGTTGATACGATGTGTTTGGTTCGTCGATCTCCATGGGTCGATCGTCGATCGTTTCAACGTTACACATATCGGGGGAAGTATTGAAAACAGTAGCGACACAGGAGTAATTTAAACATCTCTTTGCCATTAGCTGGTCCCCCTTTACAGTGCCGACCGTCCCATCGGCAGTGGGGAATTTGATACAATAAAAGAAGGACGAAGCGACCGCCTCAAAGGTTTCTAAGAATGGACGACCTAGGAACCCATTATAGATGCTGGGTCTATCTATGATTACAAAATTAAGGTTCCTAGTGATCCTAACCTTGGGATCGTAAATGCATATCAGCTCGACGGAGAGCTTGATCCTCCCATAGGCTTGGACAGTGCTGTCGCCGAATCCTTGGAGCACGGTGTCAAATGGCTTGATGAATTTGGTCAGGTTTCCGAGCTGATCCAGAGCTGTTTTGAATATGATATTGCAGAAGCTCCCGTTGTCGAACAGGACGCGGTCGACCGCCTTCCCGAGATACGGGCGAGATCACCAATGCATACTATTTGGGGAATTGTACCCCCTACCTGTCTTTATTGGTGAAGGTGATGAGCGCGTTTCTAGCGATGGTCGGCTCTGGGGCACCACAATATGGACTCGCGAATGCCCTCGGTTCGGCCTTCCGCTTCTGTTTGACGCGGTGGAAACCAGGAAAGGCCCCGAGGCTCCCACCTCCAGCGAGGAGCAAATTAATCCGACCGCCGGGGTTGATCGCAGCAAACGATTCATCGGAATGCTCGCTCGTGTTCGATCCTGGCGGCCGGATTGGGAGGCGTCCTTTCGATCCGACGGCGCTCGCGCCCTCCGGTCCTCTCTCAGTCGAGGTTCTGGCTTGGTGACCAGGTTGTCTAATTTGCCTTCTTCGAACAGTCGCCAGAGTTGCCTGAGGAGGTCGCGGCATTGGCTGGTGTTGTGGCCGGGACTTTTGTGATAGGCACAGAACTTGCTACGGTCTAGATGACCGTGGTCCCTTATTGGCTTCGGTTTGGAAAGCCACTCCCGCCCCTTAATTGCGTTGAAGATGTGGGCTGGAGACAAGTTGAGGTTGTGGAGGAGGTGAACCTCTACGTCACCGAAAGCTTTGAATTCGCCAGGCGGCTTTGCGACCGCCTTTCTGGGCTTGGCGACCGCCTTCTTTTGAATATGGGATGGCATCCTCCCCTCTCCGGTGGGTTCCTCATCTAAACGGAGGGAGAGCATCCTCTGCCTGGCCAGGAAATCGGCGGCTCTGACGCGGAAGACCGAGTAGGTCGGGGGGATATCCTTTGTGAGATGCCTGAACATGGGTGAGTGGCCGTAGAATCCCCCCAGGACTGAATAGAGGGCGAGCTCGTCGCTAATGGGTTCACCGGTGAGGACTATCTCGTCCACCCGGTCGATGTAATCTGCATCCGGCTCGTCCTTCCCCTGCTTGATTTTCATCATGCGGTGGGGGCCTTCAGGGCGAGCGACTTTGGCGGCGAAGTACGACGTAAAGTCGTTCGCCAACCTCTCGAAGCAATTGATTGAGCGAGGAGGCAGTGAGATGTACCACCTGTGGGCGAGGTCGCCCAAAGTTAGTGGGAACATCCGACACTTCGTCGCATCTGATGCTCCGCATCCGGTCATGTAGATCCGGAATTTGCTTAAGTGGGTCTCCGGGTCCGATCTTCCCTCATATAGAGGTGTCTGTGGGGGAGCAATTGTTGGTTGAGCAAGGCGAGCTCGATCTGGACGCGAGTGGTTCACTTGGTCCAAAGATCGATCTCTGGCCGCCCGATGTCAAGTAGCGCCTTCATTTCGTCAAGCTGGCGCTGCATTGCGGCCATTGCCGTGGCCTGACAGCTCGCTGATTGGCTACCGGAGCGCGAGCCGAGGCGATCATGTACCGATCCCCTGCCCCCATGGTGGATGACGAGTTCTCGCCGAGACTCATGTCTCGGGCGAGTGGGGGCCTGTCGACCGGCCTGTCTTCTGGGGGTCGGGTATGCCGAACTCCTGGTGACGGATTCGGACTCCGATGCCTCCCGACTCGGGCCCGACTGCCCGGGTCGCCACGAGGGATCACTCCCTAGGCGGCTGAAGACGGAGTCGTCCCGCCTAACGAGAGCCTTTGACTGCGGCTCTGGGTTTTCTGTTGATTTCTCAACATATATCCCCTTGAGCTTGCCATCTCGGCGGATGGTTGTGAGTGATGGTGGGCGAGTCGCATGCAATCCGTTGCTCCCCGAGGACGGCTATGGCCTCCTCAATCATTCCATGATGCAGGCGATCGAGTGAGAGACTAAGGCCGTCCCTTGGGGGCGGGAGTGAGGATCTAGCGTCGCCGCGGTCGCCTTCCGTCGCGGGCTGGGATTCTGTCCGTGTCGGAATGATATTTCCGGCGGATCTCAGGGTGGCTCTCTTGGAAGTTGTAGCAGACGTCATTTTTCTGGAGGTTTGTTTCTTTTGAAGAACAGTGAGTGTTTCTTCAAGTGTGAGTCCGGAGAACAATGAGTGTTCTACGAGACGATCGGAATAAAAGTGAAGGTAATTCCCCTCCTTCTAGCGCCAATTGTTGTTACCCAAAATATTATCCGAAGATAATGTTGCTGGAATGATCGAGTAACCAACAAGTGCGGGAGCACGTCCGTGAGAAATTAAATGACACAAGATTTGCCGGGGTTGTTAATCCCGGGCTTGAATGCTCTCGCGAGATTTTATTAATAAGTATACGGTTGAGTACAAATATTAATGTTAGAATCTATCACAAAGAGTGTAAAGGATTCTAGTTTTCTAAGCTGTGGAGCGTATAGAATGCCGGAAGAATCAGATATGGAGTTCTGTGAATTCTTGCTATGGATGTTCTATGTGTGAGAATGTCTTTCTCTTTTCTCTCTCTTGTTTGCTGTGTATTTCGCAGTCCTTGTTCTGTGTTATGGACCTTCTATTTATAGCAGACCAAGTTCCTGAGGGCCCCCCTGCGATCGCAGGCGATCGTCGTTATTTATATTATAATAAGACGGCCGATCGTCTCGTCGCGTGGGGCTTTTCCCTTAAAGTCCGCGGTTATTCTTGATAGGTTATGTACGGTCGACGGGGAACTCGCATGCGCCACGAGCATTGTCACCCACCTTTTCGGCATCTTGTTGGTAGGTGAAGTTGGTGACAGACTGTGAGCACAGGTCTTGTCTGTCAGTACTGTTCGCAGGTCTGCGGCCCTGTTGGTAGGTGAAGTAGGTGACAGGCTGTGGGCACCGATCTTGTCTGTCAGCACCTTTTGAGATCTGCATGCGGGTCCCAGCCCGAGATTTGGGCTTTGATGACTTTTGACGGATGTTGGAGTAATACACGGCACGAGACGATCGCCAATCAACAAAAGACGATCGCCAGTCATCAGAAGGTGATCGTCGTGGGTGCCGAGTTCAGGGTGTTTACCCCGAGCATATCTCTCATGGTAGACCTCCCGACTGCTATGACGATCGCCTTCGAGGCGTGTTTAAATGCCGCACAACACATCGATCGTCCAAATTCAACAAGTCATCTGAATCTCGACAGAAGGTATTCTGTCGATTTCTTTTCGGAATCATATTCTCGTTTTCTTATTTCCTGCTATGATATCATATAATTCTTCTTCGTGATTTTGAATCCATAATAGAAAATCATAAATCCGAAGAATATGAATTCAATCAAACACAGAAACCTCAACCCAGAAATTTAAACCAACAAAATCACAAATCAAGATAATTTAGCGCCCAAACCGAAAATCATCAACACCGAACTCAAATCCGGAAAAACAAGAATCATCAACCAACTCGGCCGAACTCATGGCCAAACCCGAAACATCTTCCAAACCGAAATTCACCGTCCAACCAAACCCCATCAAAACTCAATTTACATTACGAACCTATATTCCAAGCCCAAATCCAACGAAATCGAAACGAGATTTAACACGAATCTACCTTTTAATGCCCGAAGCCTAATCGGCGGAACCGGATCGATTCGAGCCCGACCCTTCAACACGGACGGTCGAACTCTCTTCGTCGGCCCGACCTCAAAACCCAACCAGCCCGTCTGAACCACCCAATTGATTTGCGGAAACTCCGTTCCGCGCACGCGCCAACACCTCCAGAACCGCCTTCACCTTCATTCTTCCTCCCTTATTTTGCAGCCGATTTTTCGCCCACCTGATTTCGACTTGCTGTGTGTGTGTGGGATTTCAGTATGTGTGTGTGCGTCTTTTATTTTTTGGGGAAATCTTCTCCCGGCCGAGAAGGGAGAGTGCAGTGAGAGGGAGGATATATATATATATAGAGAGAGAGAAGAGTGCAGAAAGAATGAAGACTCACGGGAGAAATGAAGAAATAATCTCGGTCGGCTGCAGCTAGGTTAAGGGGTATTTATACCCCCGAATTTTTAGGACTTTTCAATTTAGTCCTCCCAATTTTCAGTAGTATCCAATTCAGCCCCAGTCAGTATTATTAATTCGATTTTTACCCATTCAGTTTCTCAACTTTTACATTCTGACCCCAGTCAACTTCAAAACTTGAATTTAATCCTAATTTTGACCGAGACATTTAAAATATTGACTTCCAATTAATATTAATAATTAATCTGAAATTATGCATAAGTATTTTAATTTCAGTCATTAATAATGTTAACCCTTCAGTTAATATTAATTAGTAATTATAATTTATTTTCAGTTATTATATAGTGATATTCGTATCCTTTCATTTATTATATAAATAATAAGTTATAAGGATTTTAATTATTATTATTATTATTATATGTAGTCTTTGTCAAGGATTTACGGGCTTAGGACTGTGAGTCGAGCATCTTCATTTCAAGTCAGACATCATCATTTTTTCAGGTGGGAATTTTCACTATCACTTTAATTGCTTTAATTGGACTGTGTATGTGATCTTCTATTCATGTTTAAAATTTTTATGCACGTTGTAATTCAGGCTAACCTGTTTTCGTGTAAGAGGCTATCTTAAGATATATGTTGTTGCGGGGACACCTGCGCAACCTCAATATTCACATGCGTGCTCGATTCATGTTATGTGGTATTGTGTTTATGTTTTATGTTGTTGCGGGGACACCTGCGCAACCTCAATATTCACATGCGTGCTCGATTCATGTTATGTGGTATTGTGTTTATGTTTGATGTTGTTGCGGGGCACTGCGCAACCTCAATATTCGTGTATGCGTGCTCGATTCATGCTATACGTAATATTGTGAGTATGCAATTACGTTGAGGAAAAATGTGATAGATTATTCATGTTATGCTTTCCATGAGATTGTATATTCTTGTGATCGGTGTGATTTCCACAGTGAAGGAAGCTCACCCCCACCTTCATTGAACCTGCAGGTTGAACCGAGCCGGATGGACGAAGGAGCGAGCCGAGAGGGCATATGAAAGATGAAATTATCATATGATGTTTCTTTTGTCAAATGTTTGAAAACTTATTTGGGGAAACGTTGATCAGAAATTTATAAATTATGAATTATTCTTCCGCCGCAAATTTTTACCTCGCATTTATGATGTAATGTCACCTTATTTAAAGGTATTTATGTTTATGTCAGTGTAGCGACTCGACTTTGTAGGCGTGAATTTTTATATTCTCAAGACAAATTATTTTTCTCAAAATTTACCTTTTATTTATTTTTCCCCATTATTTACCCTAGAAAGTCAGGGCGTTACACAAGTGAACCCCTTATCTCACCCGAACAGACTTCTGAACTAATGGATGAAGATAATGAAGACCAAATAATGGATAATGAGGACGAACCTAGAAGGAGCAAGCGACAAAGGACGGAAAAATCTTATGGATCAGATTTCATCACCTACTTGCTCGAAAAGGCACGTCAGACTTACAAAGAAGTTGTGAGCTCGATGGATGGACCTCAATAGAAGAAGGCTATCAAAGAAGAGATTGATTCTATATTACAGAATCATACTTGGGAACTAGTGGGATTACCTCATAGGTGTAAACCATTAGGAAATAAGTGGATTTTCAAGAAGAATTGAAAGATGGAGCAGTTGATAAATATAAGGCTAGGCTCGTAGCGAATGGATATAACCAACATGAAGGCCTAGACTATTTTGATACTTACTCTCCTGTGACGAGAATAACTTCCATCAGGATGATACTTGCCATTGCCGCATTACGAGGTTTAGAAGTTCATCAAATGGATGTTAAGGCTGCCTTTCTTAATGGGGACATAGAAGAGGAAATCTACATGGAACAACCCGATGGGTTCTCTGCTCCTGGACAAGAAAGAAAACTCTGCAAGCTGGTAAAATCTTTGTACGGATTGAAGCAGGCACCAAAACAGTGGCATGAAAAATTCGATCATGTCATGTTAAGTAGTGACTTCAAAATTAATGAATCTGATAAATGTGTATATCTGAAAGACACAGAAGATGATTATGTCATTTTGTGTCTATATGTATATGACTTGCTCATTACCGGCAGTAATGAAAGAATAACTAAATCGACTAAAGACATGCTGAGGTCGAGATTTGATATGAATGATATGGGACTCGCAGATGTAATTTTAGGGATTAAAATCACACGAACGTCACAAGGTCTCATACTGAGTCAAGCCCACTATGTGGATAAAATCCTTGAAAGGTTTAATAAAGATGACGCCGGCACAGCCAAAACCCCGGTAGATATGACGTTGAGACTATCCAAGAATAAGGGTGAAGGAGTATCTCAACTTGAGTACTCACGCATAATAGGGAGTCTGATGTACTTGATGAGCTGTACAAGACCAGATATAGCCTACTCAGTTAGTAGACTAAGTAGATACACGAGCAACCCCGGAAAGGATCACTGGAAGGCGATCATAAGGGTACTAAGATACTTGAGAGGTACTCGTGAGTATGGGCTGCACTATACCAAATATCCAGTAGTACTTGAAGGATATAGTGATGCAAATTGGATAACTGATATAAAAGACTCCAAGTCAACAAGCAGATATGTATTCACAATAGCCGGTGCAGCAGTGGCATGGAAATCTTCGAAACAAATACTTATATCTCGGTCAACGATGGAATCCGAGTTTATAGCCTTAGATAAATGTGTAGAAGAGGGAGAATGGCTACACCATTTTCTAGAAAATATTTCAAGATGGACAAAGCCTGTGACCGCAATATGTATTCATTGCGATAGTCAATTTGCGATTGGTAGGGCACAGAGCGTAATGTACAATGGTAAGTCTCGTCACATAAGGAGGAGACATAATACCATTAGACAAGTGATATCAACAGGAGTTATCACTATTGATTATGTGTCATCAAAGGATAACATTACATATTCGCTAACCAAAGGGTTATCAAGAGACCTTGTTGATAAATCATCTAGAGGAATAGGTCTATTGCCTTGAGCTAATGGTTTTATGGAGGATACCCAACCTAAGCTGACTGGAGATCCCAATATCTAGGTTCAATGGGACAACCAATCCATAAAACTGGGCACGATCACTGCCGAACCGACCATTCCTAGGATGAAAACAGTGATACCCGTAGGGAGAGGTTAAGCTTATGCTTTTAATGATTCTTAAGTCAACAACGTATAGTCGGGTGGAGTAAAATACGGATTTACTCAAAACACTTAAAGAGAATCACCTATGTTAGAGAGAAGAGGGGCCGCTTCAAAGGAGAATTGTAAAGGCACAATTCTTTAGAAACTCTCGCAGAACCAGGACGGTATCCACAGCAAAAATGGGCACAATAATGAGAACAGAACAAATCAGGAAGGGCACTTGTGAAGGATATACAATCACTTACACAAGCGGCCAGACAGTTCAAAGGCATCTAGTCACACTGTCTAGCCAGTAAGAAGAATATATCTTTTCGAGGGAAGGTTCAATGAGCATACTCTACCTATCCTATACAATGTCTAACCGTAGTAACTATCACCAAGTCAACTCCGTGTATGACGTTTGCTGTTGGACCATCAATCTCATTCATGTGGGGGATTGTTTGAAATATTTTAATAGAGGAAATGGGCTATTTTGAGCAGCCCACTTGAGATGAAATTTTGAGTGGGCTCGACTACGAGTTAAAGTCGGGACTTAGTTTGAATACGTAGTACTCCGTACGAGGTTTCCAAAACATATAAAGACACTCAAAATGATTGAGGTATGAATGAGATATAATGTTCCAAAGTGAACCCTTTAGAAATGAGTTTGGGATGCTGTCTAACATTGGAAAAAGAAGGGAAAAATTGTGAGTATATAAGGAGATGTGGATAAAGTCATGTTCAAAAAGTGAGACATGAGTGGATGTGTGACTAGGCGCCCCTCGCGCGCAAACACACGCGCGCGCGTCGCCGCCGCCGTCCGGCCGGCCGGATCGGGTCGGGTCGGTCTCGGTCTCGGTCGAAGGGCGATTTGGGCGAAATGTCTCGGTGTCTCGAAGTTATCTTTTACTGGAATTTTATTCGGTAAAAATTTATTTTACCGAAACACCTCAATTAAATTCGGATCCGGATAAATATCAATTTAATTGATAATTATCGAACTAAACAGATCTGGATAAGTATTGAGATATCAATTTTATACTCTGTTGTTTTTTAAGTACTCATTTTTCGAAATTATTCAACAATTGGGAATTCCATTTAATTGATGATGTCAGAAATAACTTTATAGGAGTGACCAACTTCCACATTCATCCAATCCACCAACAAATAAGATGAAGAATCATCTGACAAACCGCAAGCGTAGTTAAGTTGGTGGAGTAGGTGAACGCGGGACTGAAAGGTCACGAGTTCGATTCCTCCTACCAACACTTTCTTGGTTGAGGCTGTCACACAGAGCTTGCCTAGTATGGTTTATCTGGTTGGCGTAGTTTGTAGGCTATTATGTCCGACCCAAGGGTTTATCCAGTGCGCACTCAAAGAATAGCGGCTGCGGGTTCCCCGTCATCAAAAGAAATGAATCATCTGACAAAGTCAATGTTATTGCTCAAATGTAATTGAGGCGGCATATTAACTCAAACTTATGAATTTCAGTTTTTGAGGAAAGAAACCCATCAAATATCGACCATGCTTTTCATTTACTTCACCGGTGCTACTGATGATAAACTATTCAACCTACTGTAAATGGATAAAATGGAGGATCTTTAACTTGATCAATATCTCGATTTTTCTCATAATGTATATAACTGACCCACGTAAAGGACAATCTTAAGTTGATTTGGCTTTGCCGATGAGAAATTGACTATATCTTGGATGAACCAAGAAGACCCTTTTGTGGCTACCTCTTCAAGTCATGACGAGATAATTACTTTGCATGAAGATTATTATTATACACTTAGGAGAAACTAATGGTTTAAGTACTACTCCTCATGAACCTACTTTTCAAAAAATTATTGCAATTTTCTATTTACTCTAATTCAAGGATCATCAAGAGAAATATGTGAGATATAAGGGAATATTTTCACATATGTTGCACTTTTTTTTTCAGACCAGTGTTTTTATTTCCACTTGTTTTTATTACTTGGCAAGGACTTTAATGAGGTAACGATATAAGAACAAGTATAATGAATCTAAACATTAGGGGGAACAGTACATTTTTTCAACTTCCATGAGCAATGTAACGGTAAGGAGTGGTTATGAAGAAACCTATTAACTTACACTGTACTTTTTTTCTTTGACCAATGTTTGACATGTACCATTTTTCAAACTCCTTCATGGATGTAGATGTCAGGGGGAGATAGACTTGAGGAGGAGTCTTGCTCCACATAAACGTCACATGTTATACTCTTTTTCTTAACCAAGTTTTTCTATCGAGTTTTTATTACTTGAAAAGGTTTTTGACGAGGTAAATAGACGTATTGAATCCATTGATCAAAAGGATGTTCATATTTGAGTGTACTCTTTTCCCTTCGATTAAGGTTATTTTTCCACATGGAGATTTTAATTAGCCAACAAGACATGAGTTACATTTTTAACTCGACACAAAGGAGATTGTTGAAATGTTACATACAAAATGCGTTGATCAAAGTAATGATCATATTGGAGAAATGACAATAGTCCAATGAAGCAGTGTATATGTTGTACTATTTTTTCTACGATCAAGATTTTCGTATTGAGTCTTTACTTACTGAGGTCTTGATGAGTTAACAAAAAATACACCATCAACTCGACATAAGACGAAGCGTTATAGGAAATACATTTTATGTGCCTTCATCTAATTAATTGGTTTTTCCATAAATTGTTCCTTTATGAGTTGAAATAGGTCTAGGCGTAATTATATACTCCATCTTGTATAGAAGAGTATTATTAATGAGAATTATCTTTTACGGTTTTCTTTCAACATAAAGCTAATCTAGTGAGGATTTATTGTATAGAATACTAGTGTGTAACCCGTCGAGATTCGACGGGTATAAATGGTTCGTTTAGTTTAAAAATTAAGCTATAAAAATCTTTTATACTTAAAACAAAAGGTTATGCTATTATGACAGGTAAGAAGAAAAATTGTTAAAGAACTAATCAAGTACAATACAGAAATTGGTAAAAGAAAAAATGTCTTAGATGCTCATCCCAACGACTAATTTTTTATACTCAAAAAAAGTTCATGCTATTACGGTAGTTAATAAGAAAAATTGTTATAGAGTTGATCAAGTACACTACAAAAATTAGTAAAAGAATAAGTTTCTTTGATGATCATATAATGTTGTTATTGTTGCATCAGGATGATATTTATTCATTCCCCGTATAATAGTTTTCTTACAATTCATCCGCCTAGCATTTTTGGTCTACCATCTTCTTATGTTTTTCCCATGTAGCATCTTCTTACGGATATCCCTTGTAGCCCATTCTTATGATTCTCCTATGTAGCATCTTCATATGGTTCTCCCATGTAGTATAATCGTATGGTTATCCCCTGTATCATCTTCTAGTGTTTTTTTTTGTGTCTACCTTCTAACGTCTTCTTACGATTCTCTTGTCTAGAATTTTCTTATGGATACCTTCTGTTTCTCATGTAACATCTTCTTCCGATTATCCCATTTAGCATCTTATTACAGTTCGCCAGTATAACATATTCTTACAGTTCTCCCGTGTAATATATTTTTACATTATCCTGTCTAACATCTTCTTTTGGTTCTCTCATCGAACATCTGCTTATGATTCTCCTATATAGCAAATTTGTATGATTCTGCTATCTGGATTTAATTATGGTTCTCTTACTTGGCATCTTTTCATGTGTCTCATGTGTAGTATTTTTTTATAGATCTCTAGTGTAACATCTTTTTATAATTTTTCCGTGTAATCTCATGGAGGTGAAGTATTTTGGTTCTTACGTGTAGCCTCTTCTTATGGTTTTCTCAAGTAACATCTTCCTATGGATCTCTCGTGTACATCTTTTTATTGTTCATTCATGAAGCATCTTCTTATGATTCTTCCTTGGAGCATCTTATTACAGTTCCCCCGTGTAATATCTTTATATAGTTCTCCGTTATAACATCCTCTTATGATTCTCCTCTCTAACATTTTCTTGTGGTTCTCCCGTCTAATATTTTCTTATGGATTCATTGTAGCATCATTTTCTTACTGTTCTCTTTCGTAGCATATTATTGTTAAAAATTGAACTAAATATTTTTATTTAATAAACTTTCATCATTTTTTGAGGGTGAATTTTAATCATATTAGTGTTTATGTTTTAGATTAAGTTAAAAGTTGTACGGTAAACGAAACCACCATAAGTATAATTTATATTGATTTTAAATGACTAAATTTGTACTCTCATCGTGAAAATAACTATTTTAATTTTAATAATTAAATATATAAAACTATTGACCATTAATATACGAATTAGGGCAAATTTAGTTGACCACTTAATTCACTTGATATATTGATTCTAATTTTATAGAAGTTTTATAATTATGTACGATTTGATTAGGACTAAGATTTTCAGAAATCTGAAACCAGTTTTTTACAGAATTCAAAATTCCATGGATAAAAATTAAGATCATAACTAAAAGTAACATAATACGAAAATATTTGTTGTTAGGTTACAACTTAATTATTCACCTTTATATATATATATATATATAAACACTAAATTTGGCACATGAATGGTGATATATATAGGACTTTTACAACTAAATAAATCATTATTATTTTTAAAATTTGAAAATTCCAGTAGATAATAAATTGAGATTATAATTAAAAAATAGATAATAAATTCAGGTCATGATTGCAAACTATAAAAATACCGGTTGATGTGGATTTTGGAATTTAAAATTCTATTCTCTATTATTTCTAATTTAAAATAAATTTAAAAGTAATATAGTAAACAACATTACCATAGACTGATTTAAATTTTTTTTCTCAACTTGAAAATAACTACTTTTATTTTAATAATTAAATAGATAAAACTATTATCCATTAATATAAGGATAAATGTTAAATTAATTGGTCACTTAAGTAATAATTTTATCTGAAAATCTGAATTTAAATAATTGCAACATATAAATAGTTCATGGATCTCCTAATTTTTTTTTCACATGAATTATTGCACAAGGTAATAACCTGTTGAACAATGATAAAATAATTTAAAAATATAAAAACTATATAATAATTGGTAATTATACAAAAAGTATATTACAATCAGTATCCAATCAAGTTATTAATAGCCCCTGAAATTTGTGCTACATTCAATACAGAAATATTAAGTAATAACGTGCACTTCATACAATTACAAAACTAAAGTTTTGTTTGATAAATATTTACCAATGCGAGAATGAGATTCTTCAATTCTATTCTCTTTTATTTTCATTTTAGACTAATTTAAAAATAGTATGGTAAACAAAAGCACAGAAGCATAATTTTAGATTGATAACTCTTACCAAGTTTTTTCTTTCGTCAAAATTTCCTTCTTTTTGCTTAGCTTGTATCGCTGTAATATTTTCTTCAGCTATCCCGGATATTTGATAAATAATATCAACACAGGTCTAAATATTAAAGCATGACAGTGTTATGTATAAATTGTTATTAAAGGTCGGGAGAAGTTTGTTCTTTACCTAAATTGTTGCACAAAGTAATAGCGTCTCGAACTAAATATAACATAATAAATAAATAATTAAATTAATAATAATTCATGCAACTTATGTAGTTTTTTATTCAAAAAATGAGTTCTCAATTACTTGTTGTACGACTACAAAATATTTTTATTTGATAGCATTTCACAACTTTCATGCGTCAAAGTTTATTGTCTATAAAGTTTTTCCTCCTCTTCGAGAGGGTGAGTCTGACAACAATTTATTTTTGACATTCAGAGTCAGAAATATATAACAACAATACAAACTGAATCAATAGAGTATTATATAAAAATATTTTGAATAAGCGGATTGGCATATAAATTGTTATATAAATTCTTTTTTTACTCTACGTCAAGAGTTGCAGAAAGTAATAGCGTGTCAAACTAATACAAAATAATTTGTAAAATGAAAAACTGTATAATATAATATGAATAAAAATATTTAATATAAAAGTTTAAAAGACTCATTCACACACACACACATCCATACGAATTTCGCACCTAATTTATTTTGAGTACTCTCATTTCTATGTTACACAATAGATAGTCATTGATAACTACACAAAAAAATATATTATAGTTAGTATAATGAAGTTACTAATAGTGGATAAAACTCATGTTACATTAGATAAAAAGTTGAGCTCAAAATTTAGAAAAATAACAGAACTAAACAAAATTTGATGGTAAATGCTAACTTAATTGGCCGCTTTTAATAATAATAGTAAATTCAATTTGTGAAGCATGATTCTATAGGACTTCCAAAATTGAAAATTGTTTAAATAAGACTAAAGTTTTAGGAATTATGTATATCATATTTTTAGCTATTCAAAAATTCCAAAGACTAAAAGTTGAAATTATAATTAAAAAGATATAATAAATTATGATCAGTTAAATAGAAAATAGATAAAAAAAATGCTTGATGACGTGGACCTCTCAATTTTGAATATTTCTATTCCCTATCATTTATAATTAATGAGAATTAAAAGACATATTATTTACATACATACATCTATACTTCTATTAAAAGAGAGTTGAGAAATGTGTCATCTCTTTAATATTTTCATTTTTTAAAAAAGTATAGCTTGTATATAGAGATGTCTTTTCAAAATTTCAGAAATACAAAAAGAAAATCTGAATATATATTGTGGGAGTTTTATTCCGCAACTTACACTCATCTACCAACAATTTTTTTCTAACTTAAAATTCTAAATATTTATAATTTTTTTATATCAAGTTCATTCTTAATGAAAAATATACCAAATTAATTTTTATTTCACGACATTCAATTAGACATCCATATTGAATATAATTATTGACAGATTGCACAAAAATTTTATATTAAAAAAGTATGAATATTTTTTCAGTAAAATAAACTATTACAGAATAAAAATAAATTTATTCAGTTCTAAGAAATTAGATTCAAGATTCATATTGTCTACATAAAAATTGGAATTTATTTAATTTTAATAACTAAAAATACTAAAACACACGCTGCAAATACACATATATTAGGACTTAATCACATATTACTTTTGTTAGGAATACTTGTTAGATTTTGATGATGTCATTAATATAAATTCAAATACTTATTACTTGGCAAAAATGTAAGGAAGATCCAAATGAGTATCTTCCATAGGCCAAATTATGTTAAGTTTAATACTTGGCAAAATGTAAAGAAGAACCAAATGAGTATCTTCTATAGGCCAAAATAAGTTAGGCTCAAAAATCGGCTAAGTACAAAAGTACAGCTGAGTTCATTAGAGAGGTACAGCCGAGTCAAATCAGAGTAGTTCTGGTCAACAAAAATCATCAGAGATGTTTGACCAGACTGCAGTCAAGTTACCTCAGACAAGTTATCTGATCAGACGAGTCCCAAACAGTCACCATCAGAGAGGTCCAGACTGCAGAGAAGATGACGGTACAACAGCCTACTTGAGATCAGCCAAGTACTCCAAGTCCACGTCAGCATGCGTTGAAAAGTCAAATATTACGGAAAGTCACATGCAACGTGAAGAGACAAATTGTAGACATTCCCGCAAAGGATATGAATTAAATAATTCATCCAGGCCTACCTTGAAGACTTTAATCTTACTATATTCAGAAGATTCGGCGCCTCACATGCAAAGTCTTCACAACAGTCGATCGATGGATTAAAATATGAGAATCCAGCCTTGCAACGTTCAGAAAAGAATAAACAAAGAAGTCTCTCTCCAACGGACTGATTTGTTACATCATTTGCAACGGCTATGAAGAAATGCTCAAAGGATCAACACATATATATATCCGAAGATTTGAAGTTGAGCAACTACCGGTGCGAACATATTCTCAAGCAATCAAAGCATTCAAAACAATCTAAAAGCGAACTATAGCATCGTGAAAAGAGCGGTTCTCAAAAGTTCATACTTGAAGATGCTCTTAGTTGGAGAAGACAAAAACTCGTGTCTTTAATCCTGAGTTCGGGGTGCTTCACTGGTTGAAGTTCGAGACTGTAAAGGCATCCAAGGATCGCGGATCAAGAGGTGCAAGGCAGTCAGAGGTGTTACAACGGCAAGGAACTGGTTGGAAGCTGTTGTAATTTGGTTGAATCACTATAATATTTATCACTGGTTGACAATTATAGTGAATTCATCTCCAACTGGTTTGGAGAAAAGTGGATTAGTAGAGGATTATCCCACCTCTGAGACCACTATAACTGTCTGCGTATTTTACTGTTTTATAGCATCATACTATAACTGCTGCATTCATTGTTAAGTGTTTCATTAGTTGTTTTGTATTCGTCATCAGCTGACTTCCACACGTATTGAGAACAAACGACTCTAAGTCATTTGCATATCTATCAACTAAAAAACTTACTCTTTTTGAAAAAGAGTTTAAGAGTTTCAATAAG
This sequence comes from Orobanche coerulescens, assembly GCA_033398695.1. Lineage (NCBI taxonomy): Eukaryota > Viridiplantae > Streptophyta > Magnoliopsida > Lamiales > Orobanchaceae > Orobanche > Orobanche coerulescens. The sequence continues at coordinate 150,596,941 of CM065812.1, read as the reverse complement.
TCTATTCACCCCCCTCTAGACTTATTCATGGATGACTTGTGACTTACAAGTGGTATCAGAGAGGTTGGTTCATTTATTTCACGAGCCAGATTTATATCAGAGATATATTTTTACTCTCATTATATAATGGAACACATGCATTCTAGACTACCTGTATTTTCAGTTGACGAGTATGATCTTTGGAAGAGAAGGATGCAGGCACACCTATCTTCAATCCATGATGACATGTGATGCATCATAGAGGACGGGCCATTCACCTTCGAGAAGGACAACACTCCCGAGGAGATCGCAGCAGGGAAGCCAGAGAAGATCCCAAAGAAGAGGACAGAGCTGAATCCCGAATAAAGAAAGATGGCCAACCTTGACAACCGGGCCAGAGACGTGCTGTATCAAACTCTTGACAAATCCACCATGGTCAAGATCAAGAATTGCAAGAATGCAAAAGAAATCTGGGACACATTAGCCTTAATGTGTGAGGGAACGGAGCTAATCAAAGAGAATAAGTTGTCAATCGCTACTCAAAAGTTTGACAACTTCAAAATGAATAATGGCGAATCAATAGACCAAGTGGACACAAGGTTTACTGAAATCATCAACGAGATCAATTCCCTTGGTAAATCTTATGGCAACAGGGAAATGGCACAGAAGGTACTAAGATCTCTCAATCCTGAATGGAGTATGAAGGCAGTGGCCATGAGAGAATCCAAGGATCTTAATAAAATAAAGATCCAAGACCTATTCTCCGACCTAAAGGCTTATGAGTTTGAACTCCCAAGTTCATCCTCAACTGAGCCTGCAGAGAAGGGAATAGCCTTTGCAGCCGAGTCCCCCGCCAAGAGCTTATCTGATATAAAGCCTCCAAATCCATTAGATTTTGAGGAAGAGATGGCGTTCATAATGCAAAGATTCAGCAACTTCCAGAAAAACTACTCCAAATACAAGAAAAATTATAAGGAGAATCCCAGAAGGAACCAGAGAGCCGTAAGCTGGAAGGTGGAGTGCTACAATTGTCACAAGACAGGACACATCCAAATCGACTGTCCTGATCTTAAGAAGGACGAGAGCAAGAAGGAGGTGAGCAGAAAAGAAGACAGAAGGAAGGCCTTCATCGGATAAGGTCAAGAGCGCATAGAATCAAGCAGCGGATTCTTCTCTGATGATGATGAAGAGTATGACTGCCTGATGGACAACCTAGATGATGAAGAGGTAACATCAAAACCCTCTGGTTCAAATAATAGTTTAGCCATGTCACAAGATATGGATCTGCACGAATCTGTAAATCAGCTACTTAAAGATTTTGAGACATTAAAATCTGCACACCTATCTGTATCAGCCGAGAAGACTCAGTTGCAAGATGAGAATAGGCAGTTGAAAAATGATTTTGAAAAACTCAGCCTAGAACTGAATAAAGTAAAATCTAATTTTGAAAACCAGGCTGCAGTTAATTTGAAAAACCAGGCTGATGTCACTACAGTTGAGATAAATCGACTAACTGTTTTAATTAGAGAAAAATCAGTTGCACTTGTTCATGTGAAGGACGAATTTACTAAACTGACTAAGGTAAGTAAAACTCAGGCGCAGGAAATAACCTCCCTGAAAGCGTCTTTAACTCTGGACGAATTGTGTACTAGTAAAAGGCCACTATATTCCAGACCAGGCCTTGGATATGATTCTCACACTCCCTCTAGTTCTAAAACCACTTTCATCAAGGGAGAAACAATAGTCTCGACTGCTGAGCCCATATACAAACCGATATTTAAAAACAGGCAACAGCCAAGTCACAAATCTAGGCTGCAGTCAGGGTTCACAAGGCAGCCACCTAGACAAGCGACTAGGCATTGGCCAAGGCAGAAGAAGCAGCTCAGACAACACCCACTATTATCAACAACTCCCCAAAAATAGATTTCAAAATGGGAGGGGCAGATGGAAACCTCAAGGTTATCCTAATTTCCAAAATGAACAAGTGTGCAGACCTCAAAGATTTAATAAATGGTCTCAACCAAGATTTAGAAATGGCCCACACTATCAATATTTTGAGGAATATCTAGTATACAATCCCAACAGAAGATACTGACCTAGACCTTACACACCTTACAAGGGTAATAATAATAACAATTTTAATAATCCAAGGAGAAATCAATTCTCCAGGAAACCATTTAACCCGAAAGGACCCACACAGATTTGGGTACCTAAATCTCTGCTTGTATGATTGAAGAAAAGGTGGAAGGACTACTACCACATCTCCACAAACTCAAACTTTGGAGGTGAAGAATGGTTTGTAGATTCTGGATGCTCGAGGCACATGACCGGGAACAAAAAGATGCTGACCAAATACACCAAAGAAAGAGGTCCAGATGTAACCTTTGGAGATAGCTCTAGAGGACAAACAAAGGGATTTGGAGAGATGCACCGAGAAAATATTGTCATATCGAAAGTTCACTATGTCAAAGGGCTCAAATATAATCTCCTGAGCATAAGCCAGTTTTGCGATGAGAAGAATCTAGTAGTCTTCACCATTTGGAAATGTATGGTGATAGATATTCAATCTGGAGAAGTGAAGCTACAAGGATTCATAAGGAGAGATGTCTATATGATATATTGTAACACAGGAACTCCCAACACATGTTTTCTATCTAAGACAATAACTGAGAACGGATGGCTGTGGCACAAAAGATTATGTCACCTGAACTTCAAAGCTATCAACAAGATTAGTTCTCAGGAGCTGGTCAGAGGACTTCTAGATGAAGCATTCAAGAAAGAAGCTCTCTGTGATGCGTGTCAGAAAGGGAAGCAGACGAGAGCATCATTCAAGCCAGTCCAGCCTACGACTCTCACAACAAGGATCTTAGATCTACTCCACATGGATCTATTTGGTCCTATCAAGCCAAGGACTCTAAGCGGCAGAAAGGATGCACTAGTAATAGTGGATGACTATTCAAGGTACACTTGGATCATCTTCCTGTACAAGAAAAGCGAAACCTTGACCAAGCTACCTGAGCTGCTGAGAAGGATTCAGAATGAGAAATCCCTCTCCATCATCAAGATCAGATCAGACAGAGGAGGAGAATTTCTTAACAAGGCGATCACCGATTACAGCGATCAGAATAGAATCCAGCATGAGCTCTCTACAGCCAGGACCCCCCAGCAGAATGGTGTTGCTGGAAGAAGAAACTGAACCCTGAAGGAAGCAGCCAGGTCCATGATTGCAGAAGCAGACCTACCCAAGAGGTTATGGGCTGAAGCTGTCAACACAGCTTGCCATACTCAGACAGGAGTATGACAGTAGGGAGACATGGCAAAACTCCCTATGAGGTTTGGAATAACAGAACTCCTACTGTTGCTTACTTTCATGTTTTTGGTTGTAAGTGTTTCATCCACAACAACGGTAAAACACAACTAAATGCCTTCGATGCTAAAACTGATGATGGTCTCTTTATGAGATACTCACAAAGAAGCAAGGCATATAAAGTATTTAACAAAAGAACCTTAGTTGTGTAAGAAACACCCCAAGTTGTATTTGACGAATCTACTGTTGAGTACAGAAAGCAAGTTGAGCTAATTGAGAATAAGCTCAAATCAGAAACCCTCGAAGAAGTCATTATACATGACACTGGAATGGTAGACTCATCTGCAGACCAGCCTGAAGACGCAACTGTAGCTGCTGAAGACCCAACTGCATATCAGACAGGAACACCAAACCTATCTGATCCAGTTGCCGCTGATGAAGACCTAGCTGTAGTTGATAAAGACTCATCTGCAGATCAGATCCAACCTGCAGATGACAAGACGGTAGATGATCTAGTTGCAGACCAAGGAGACCAGATCCAAGCTGATGCAGACAGAGAGGAAATCCACCAGAGCATATCTACAGGGGGAACAGACCCAGAAGAAGATGATATCCCTAAGTGGCTCAAAGACCATCCAATCTAGCAAATCATTGGGAAGCTGACTGATGGAGTTAAGACAAGACAGTCTACTCTACCCGCAGGAATGGCTATGTTCTCATGCTTCATGTCTCAGATAGAACCCAAGACAACAGAACAAGCCTTGGAAGATTACTCATGGATCAATGCGATGCAAGAGGAGCTGGAGCAGATGGAAAGGAACAACGTTTGGGAACTAACAGACAGACCAGATCACAAGAAGGTTATTGGCACCAAATGGGTGTACAAAAACAAGAGCGACGAAGATGGAGCTGTTGTTAGGAATAAATCCAGACTTGTTGCTAAAGGATATGCACAGTGTGAAGGAATAGATTTTGATGAAACATATGCACCTATTGAAAGATTAGAAGCCATCAGACTATTCCTCGTATATGCTGCATTCAAAGATTTTGAAGTCTACCAGATGGATGTAAAGAGCGCATTTCTAAATGGCATCCTAGAAGAAGAAGTCTATGTAGAGCAACCCCCAGGTTTTGTCAAATGAGACAAAGTCTACAAGCTGTTGAAAGCTCTCTATGGACTTAAGCAAGCACCAAGAGCATGGTATGAAACTCTATCTGTATTTCTTGAGAAGAACGGTTTCTGCAAAGGGAAGATGGACAAGACCTTATTCAGAGTGGAGCACGAAGGCCACATATTGATAGTTTAGATATATGTGGATGACAATATATTTGGCTCAACCAACCCAGAGATGTGTGAGAAATTCTCAAACCTCATGCAAGGAGAGTTTGAGATGAGTATGATGGGAAAGCTTAACTTCTTTCTCGGATTGCAAGTTAAGCAGATGGAAAATGAAATTTTCATCAATCAAGCCAAGTATACCAGAGACCTAATCAAGAGATTTGGAATGGAATCACCTAAACCAGCAAGAATTCCTATGAGCACAAGTACTCATCTAGATGCAGATGAGGGAGGCATATCAGTGGATTCAACCCACTACAGAGGACTTATTGGATCACTACTATACCTCACTGCAAGCAGGCCAGACATATCTTATGCCGTAGGAGTATGCGCGCGATTTCAATCCAAGCCAAAGCAGTCGCACCAAGATGCAGCCAAGAGAATAATTAAATACCTTAAGTCTATAGTCAATGTTGGACTATGGTATCCTAAGGATGATAACTTCGAGCTATCAGGATATTCAGGTGCAGATTTCGCAGGATGCAAAATTAATAGGAAAAGCACTAGTGGAAAGTGCCAATTCCTAGGAACCAGACTGATATCCTGGTTTAGCAAGAAGCAGGTTTCTAACTCTATCTCCACCACAGAGTCAGAATACCTAGTTGCAGGTAGTTGTTGTGCCCATATCTTATGGATCATACAATAGCTGAGGGACTACAATATCATTGCCAATAAAGTCCCTATCTGGTGTGACAACAACAGTGCTATTGCAATAACCAACAATCCAGTTTTGCATTCAAGGACCAAGCACATTGATGTTAAGCATCACTTCATTAGAGATCACGTGCTTAACAAGAGAGTCAGGGTTGAAAGAGTCAACACAGACTACCAAATAGCTGACATCTTTACCAAACCTTTGCCAGAAGAAAGATTTTTGGAGCTGAGCAGAGAACTTGGTCTACTAGATTGGGAATCTAGTACAGAAGAAAGAGCAAGCTAAAGCAGATCAGAGGAAGGACGGACACAGCTGATTATAGGAATCAGACCCTAGCTGATGCAGACAAGAAGACGAAGGACGGACAAAGATACCTAGATGATCAAATCTCAGGTGAGAAGTCAAAGGAGTCAACTCACCTGATTCAGAGCAGTCAACAGTCAACAGTCAACCAGCTAAGTTTTCTAATCTTAACCGACTTCTGAATAATTTATTATTATATGCTATATGTATAATAATATCATATTATTTTTTTTGGTTCACAAGTGGCATAATATCGACCTCCACTATGACCAATTAAAATCTAACCGTCCAATTTTAAACTCAAAACCTGGACCACCGATTAGAATTTGAAATTTAAAAAGAAATCTCAAAAGGCGGACCACCGATTTAAATAAATAATTATTTAATTCCAACTTCGTTTCACTTTCTTTTTAAGGACGGAAAAACCCTTCACTTTAACCAGTCTTTCAAAAACCCTAATTTACAGAGCCGAAAAATCCTTTGAACTCTAAATACACTAAGAAATCTCCTATATTTGCATAAATGGAAGCTTACTTTGAAGGCGTAAACATGAAGGCTGTCAAGGACCAGATCATCTTTTCCCTGGTCGTTGATTTTGAAGGTCTCTTGGAATCAAATCTGGAAAACTACGATGTCCTTGACCTTATTCGTTCGATGAAGCTAAATGGGATCTACCCATTTCTGGATATCAGTCCCAAACACCTGTACAAGGAGGACGTTATCACCTTTTACCGCGAAGCTCGTGTGATTGAAGTAGGAATTAGGAGCATTGTCAGTGGAGTTCAAGTTGACATATTGCCGGAGGCGATTCGTAAAATTTTTGGTATGAAGCATCGTGGCATAGCGGTCGAGGCCCTCAAGCAGACAGCAGCCGACACCTGGATGAAGATTAAGGTGGACGATCAGCCAGCGAAGCTAAAGCTCACCGCCAAGAGGAGCGAAATCAAAAGGGTGTATCGGTATGTGTTGGATACCACCAACAAAATTGTTATGGGTATGGCCAGCAGTTACGACCAACTGTCATCGGGAAATTTCATAGTGCTGGGAGCACTTATTCAGGACGATCCGATTGATTGGTCTGGCTACATTTTCAGGCAATTAGTTCGTGAGGTCAACAAGGCCGAATGGCTTGTTGATGAGAAGAAATTCAGATCCAAGCTGGCGTTTGGAACGCAGCTAAGTTGGATCTTGGAGAAGATGGGTGTGGTAAAGGGTAATACTGACCCCTTCCACATCAACAAAAGACTTGGTCACCTAGACCAAGAGACGTTGAGGAAGTTAGGAAGCAATAGAAGAGCAGCCCAGATGATAAAAGAGTTGTCTAATACAAGGACCTACTACAAGCCTTCACCAGACGAGTCAGACCAACCTGCAGACGAAAAGATTCATCAGAGATTACTATATCTGGGAAATACCCCAGGATAGTAGTTGCTCCCCACAGCAGATCTTCATCAATTTCATGGAGGAAGCATATCCACAACTATGGGCCATCCTTCTAAAACATGCAGAGACATGCAATGTTTATCCCATGATCCCTCCTTTCAATGTAAAAGAACCTCCCACTTTGGAGAATAATGATTTGAATGAACTAGCTCTCCAAAGGAAGATCAAGAAATTATGTGTTGCGAATAAGTTCTCATCTCAAGAAGAGCAAGATTTTGCAGCTCTTGTTGTAAGGAGAAAGTATGGTCTTGTTCCTGTCAAGATAAGACCAATTGCAGCTAAACCACTCAGACCTGCCAATCAGCCTATCTAAAGAGCCAGAGGCAGAGGCAGATGATTTATATTCATTTTTGTACTTGTAAAATTTTCTGTAATTTTTTTTAAAAGGACATGTATTTGTAATCAATACAGAGATTTTATAACAATCTTTTGAATAATAATTCCCAGTTGCCTCAAAACTAGACTGATTTTAGTTTGTGTCTTGCACTCAAGTGCAGACTTGTTTATTTGAATATTTACTTAAGTTTTGCTATCATCAAAATAGGGGGAATTTGTTAGGAATACTTGTTAGATTTTGATGATGTCATTAATATAAATTCAAATACTTATTACTTGGCAAAAATGTAAGGAAGAACCAAATGAGTATCTTCCATAGGCCAAATTATGTTAAGTTTAATACTTGGCAAAATGTAAAGAAGAACCAAATGAGTATCTTCTATAGGCCAAAATAAGTTAGGCTCAAAAATCGGCTAAGTACAAAACTACAGCTGAGTTCATCAGAGAGGTACAGCCGAGTCAAATCAGAGAAGTTCTGGTGAACAAAAATCATCAGAGATGTTTGACCAGACTGCAGTCAAGTAACCTCAGACAAGTCATCTGATCAGACAAGTCCCAAACAGTCACCATCAGAGTGGTCCAGACTGCAGAGAAGATGACGGTACATCAGCTTACTTGAGATCAGCCAAGTACTCCAAGTCCACGTCAGCATGCGTTGAAAAGTCAAATATTACGGAAAGTCACATGCAATGTGAAGAGACAAATTGGAGAGATTCCCGCAAAGGATATGAATTAAATAATTCATCCAGGCCTACCTTGAAGACTTTAATCTTACTATATTCAAAAGATTCGGCGCCTCACATGAAAATTCTTCACAACGGTCGATCGATGGATTAAAATATGGGAATCCAGCCTTGCAACGTTCAGAAAAGAATAAACAAAGAAGTCTCTCTCCAGCAGACTGATTTGTTACAGGATTTGCAATGGCTATGAAGAAATGCTCAAAGGATCAACACCTATATATATCCGAATATTTGAAGTTGAGCAACTACCGGTGCGACCATATTCTCAAGCAATCAAAGCATTCAAAGCAATCTAAAAGTGAACTATAGCATCATGAAAAGAGCGGTTCTCAAAAGTTCATACTTGAAGAAGCTCTTAGTTGGAGAAGACAAAAACTCGTGTCTTTAATCCCGAGTTCGGGGTACTTCACTGGTTGAAGTTCGAGACTATAAAGGCATCCAAGGATCACGGATCAAGAGGTGCAAGGCAGTCAAGGGTGTTACAACGGCAAGGATTTCAACTGGTTGGAAGCTGTTGTAATTTGGTTGAATCACTGTAATATTTATCACTATAACTGCCTGCGTATTTTACTGTTTTATAGCATCATACTATAACTGCTGCATTCATTGTTAAGTGTTTCATTAGTTGTTTTATATTCGTCATCAGCTGACTTCCGCACGTATTGAGAACAAATGACTCTAAGTCATTTGCATATCTATCAGCTGAAGAAACTTACTCTTTGTGAAAAAGAGTTTAAGAGTTTCAATAAGTCTATTCACCCGCCCTCTAGACTTATTCCTGGACGACTTATGACCTACAACTTTCGTCCCCAAATTTATTCCTACCTCTTCTTTTCGTTATGTACCCCAAATTTATTCATATAATAGGCACTAATTACGCTAATGCGAGACTTTTCTCCAATTACATCACACTTCATGATACATTCAATAATTTTTTATCAAGATCCGTATCGAAAATCCTCAATAACAATTTTGGGGATAGATAGAATATTTTTTAAGTAAAAGAAAGTTCTGTCTGATGCATCGCACGAGCGAACATCTAGTTTAAAATTAAAGTAAAGATGTCTTGACAAATGTCGAAAAAGTAAGAACAGGATAATAAGCTAAATAATCATTTTTAATATATATTATCTACTAATTAGGACTTTATTTGTATAATTATTTATATAAAGGATATGACTCTGTAAAAAAAATATCAGGCTAAGAAACTCCGATGAATATGGTGAAAGTTGCAAAATCTGAACTTTTCTTTTAATATATAATATAGATGTATTCTACTTCATTTTTTTGACATTAGATCATAATTACAAAAGAGGTGATTGCAAGACACTCCCTTGTCAACAAATCCCACTCAACCATCTGATTGTAGCTGATAAGAGAGAGAAGTTATGAGCTGTAGCTTTTTCCTAATATGAACTGTTTTGACAGCTGCTAGTAGAAGCAAAACAGACTAAGGGGCTGTTCAGTTGGTTTTTATTAAGCTCTGTATGAGTTAAGTTATCTGTACAGATTTAGTTGTCCGTACAAATTAATATATATACATACAACAATTAGCGTACGCTATAGGCATGACTATCATGCGCTATTATGGGTAACGTGCATTCTAGAGACTTCTGTCTTCCCCGTTAGCTTACGTTAATATCAAATTAGTGTGCGCTAACGATCGTGTTAGCATACGTTAACTATTGTCTTAGTATACGCTAACTGGTACAGCCCAGATCACAGAACCTTCTGTCCAACTCCAGGATATTCTGCCCATCCGCATTAGCGTACGCAACGGTATATTAACATACACTAAACGCAATGGAGACCATAACGTACGATAACCAAACCATTCCAGAAATCAGAGCTTACTGCCCGGCCTGATTAGCGCGCTACACATGAGATTAGCGTGCGCTAGTGATGCCCCCTTAGCGCGCGCTATGGATATAGTTAGCGTGCGCTAACTGCTCTGTTACAGAATATAATTCTGAACCCCGGTCAGACAGTAAACGTCTCGGAAGGTATAAAACCCGATAGTTATCAACGGATAACAAAGCGTTAAGAAGAAACAACAACATGCAAGTTCAATATCCCATCAGAATACATGATTCCGATCATTCGATGTAACAAACAACAATTTCCTATAATGGTATCCCAACTGATGAAAAATACAAAACGACCCTAACTCTCGAGAATCACGACCTGGGGCCAACTAACAATCTGAGAAAGTTGTAACGCATCTAGAAGTATTAAAGGAACTCACAGAAGTAAAGAAACGTCAGTTTATAACGATATTGACGAGAATCGATCCTAAACATGGAAAAGTTACAGAATAAGTAAAATCTCATAAAAAAACTCCGAAACTCGTCTGGATGGTCATGGATGTATAACCAAATAGTTTCAGAATACCAAAATAATTACAAGCGAGTAGTCCGAAATGAAACTATAATAAAAATAGAAATTACTAAAAATGGAAAGTGCGGATATTACATTCTCTCCCTCTAAAAAGAAGTTTCGTCCCGAAACTTACAAGGTGAATAACTCGGGATATATAGCCTTAATATTGTCCTCTGTTCCCCATGTCGCTTCCTCTGATCCGTGTCTCGACTACTGCACTTGAACTAAAGGAATGGTTTTGTGCCTAAGTTGTTTTATCCGACGCTCTAAAATCTGAATTAGTCTCTCCTCAAATGTGATGTCGGGACCCAGTTTATTCTCTCCAAAATCGATGACATGGCCAGGATCCGGTTCATACTTCCTAAGGTGGGAGACATGGAATACGTTATGCACATGACTCAAGGACGGCGGCAAACCTAACCGATATGCAAGATCTCCAACCCGCTCTAAAATCTCGAAAGGTCCGATATACCTCAGACTAAGTTTATCCTTACGACCGAAGCGGTAAACTCCCCGAGTCGGAGACACCTTCAGTAATACATGGTCTCCAACATCAAACTCTAACGGCCGGAAACACATGTCGGTATAGGACTTCTGCTGACTCTGAGCCATTAACAACCTATCACGAATCAAGTCAATATTCTCTCTCGTATCAACTACTATATCTGGTTCAGTACCAATCAATTCGGATGTATCATTCCAACACAACAGCAATCTGCACCTCTTTCCGTATCAAACCTCAAATGGTGCCATTCTAATCGAGGCGTGCCAACTATTGTTGTACGTAAACTCGATCAACGGCAGGTGTGACTCCCAATCATCTTTCCAGTCCAAGGCACATACTCTCAACATGTCCTCAAGTTTATGAATCGTCCGTCTGACTGCCCATCTGTCTGGGGATGGTAGGAAGTACTGATTCTCAATTCAGTCCCCAAAGCCCGATGAACAGCCTGCCAAAAATGTGATACGAACCGGCCATCTCGATCAGAAACAATACTCCTAGGAGTCCCATGCAAACTCACGATTTCTGCAATGAACTCTTGTGCTAGTCTTTCTGTTCCCCAAGTATCCTTAATACCCAGAAAATGAGCAGATTTGGTTAGTCGATCGACAATGACTCAAATCATGTTCATTCCAGTCTGAGTCCTAGACATGATGGTAATGAAATCCATAGAAATATCCTCCCACTTCCACTCTGGAATAGAAAGTGGTTTCAATAACACTGCGGGTCACTGATGCTCGATCTTAAGCTACTGACAAGGTAAACACTTCGACACAAACTCACTAACGTCCGTCTTCAAGTTGCTCCACCAGAAGTTACTCCTTACATCCTTGTATATTTTGCTTGTACCAGAATGTATGGAATAAGGCGTAGTATGAGCTTCTCTCAAGATTTTCTGTCTCAACTCAATATCACACGGCACACACAATCTGCCTCGAAATCTCAAAACTCTGTCATCCTGAACCACAAACCCAGGAGCTTTCCCTTTCTTCATGTCCTCCCTCAACTGGAATAAAAATGGGTCATCATACTGTCTCGCCTTGATATCATCAACCAAAGACAAAGTGATTTTTAATGCACATAACTGACTTGAACTCTCTGAACCCAAACTTCGATATTCTGACAAATTAAATCCTATTTGATCCTGCTTTGGTGCGTAAGCACCTCTAACATTTGTAGAGCCATCGGCTTATGACTCAATGCATCCGCCACTATATTAGCCTTGCCCGGATGATAAAGAATCTCAAGATTGTAATCCTTAATTAGTTCCAGCCACCTATGTTGCCTCATGTTCAATTTCTGCTGGATGAAGATATACTCCAGACTCTTGTGGTCCGTGTAAATTTTACACGACGACCCATAAAGATAGTGCCTCCAAATTTTCAAAGCAAAAATGACCGCAACTAACTCTAAATCATGTGTAGGGTAATTTGCTTCATAAGGTTTCAGCTGACGAGATGCATAAGCAATAACCCTATCTCTCTGCATCAAAACACATCTGAGTCTGAGGCCCGAAGCATCACTATAAACCACAAAATCCTCGTTCCCCTGAGGCAAATCTAAAACTGATGCGGCAGTCAATCGTGTCTTCAACTCTTCAAAGCTATCCTGTCTATCTGTGTTCCACTCGAACTTCTGAGTTTTCTGAAGTAACTGCATGAGTGGTCGAGCGATCTTCTAAAATCCTTCGACGAACCTACGATAATAACCCGAAAGTCCTAGGAAACTCTTCACTTCTTTCACATTCTTAGGTGGTTACAATGCCAGTACCACCTCTATCTTCTGTGGATCAACATGAACTCCCTCCACTGATATCACATGCCCGAGGAATGTTACTTCCTTGAGCCAAAACTCACATTTAGAAAACTTCGCATATAACTGCTCAGCTCTCAAAATGTCTAACACAATACGAAGATGTACAGTGTGCTCCCATTGACTCCGGGAATAGATAAGAATGTTGTCGACAAAGACGACTACGAATTTGTCCAGATACTCGATAAAAACCTTGTTCATCAACTGTATGAACACTGTTGGGGCATTGGTTAGCCCGAAAGGCATAGCCACAAACTCGTAATGGCCATAGCTCGTCCGAAAGGCAGCTATCGGTATGTCGTTATCTCGAATTCTCAATTGATAGTAAGCCAATCGTAAATCAATCTTTGAGAAGACTGTCGCTCCCTGAAGCTGATCAAATAAGTCATCAATCCGGGGCAAAGGGTAATTGTTTTTGATGGTCAACTTGTTTAATTCTCGATAGTCAATGCAAAAACAAAGCGATCTATCCTTCTTCTTAACGAAAAGCACAGGCGCACCCCAAATTGATGCGCTCAGTCGGATATACCCTTTATCTTGCAATTCCCCCAAGTGTTTATTTAACTCTAACATCTTCGAGGGCGCCGTACGATACAGTGCCCGAGAAATAGGAGCCGCATTCGGCTCTAAATCGATGGGAAACTCAACTTCCCACTGTGGTGGTAATCCCAGCAAGTCATCCAAAAATACATCAGGATATTCGTTAACAGCTGGAATCGATGACATGTTAACTCCACCATCTTCCGCCTTCAAAGCATAACACCAATATCCTACACAACCCTGTTTCAGAAGTCTCATCGCCTTCAAGGCGCTGATCACATTCCCTGATCTACCCGCTTATAACCTACAAGAGTATGCTCCGTGCCATCCTCAGCCACTATCGAGATAGTACGAGTCTGATAGTCCATAATAGCACCGTGACGAGCCAACCAATCGTCCCTAAGGATCAAATCCTCACCCTTTAAGTCGATGACAATGAGGTTCGAGGGCCAATCTCGGTTCCCGATTATCACTGGGCAGTCTCTAACTTCCCAATTCCCAACCATACGATCCACACTAGGCATACCCACTACAAACGGTTCGCACTCAAATAAACAGTCAATGCCAATATGATATACACAATCCCAAGCAATGAATGAATGAGTAGCACCCAAATCAAAAAGCACTGAAACTGGATGAGAAAGGATCTGAGTGGTACCTGATGCCACCGGAATATCTGTATCCTCTGTGCATCTCATCTGATATAGACAGAGGTGTACTGAGCCCGAACTCGATACAACAAGGTGGTCCGGCTGACCCCGACCCCTACCACGGCCCGAACTCTGAGGGGCCTGAGTGACTGGACTCCTATGATCAACACTATGCTCATTCTGTACTGTAGTGGAAGTCGGAACTCTGGCTACCCTGGTAGCCTTAGTACAATGAACTGCTCGATGCCCACTCTGTCCACATGTAAAGCAATTAACTAATGGAAATGGACAATATTTCACCACATGCTTGGTATGACTACAGTTGAAACAAACTCTGCCATTATGGATATAGGACTGAACCGGACAGTTACTCTGGGAATCTCCAGCCTGATGGAATGATCTCTTTCCCTAAGTGGGATCCGACAACAACTTAGAAAACCGATTCCCCTTGTCGGCTGAAAAGTTACTGAAGTCTTCTGTTTCTTAGCCTCGGAATCAAACTCCGACTCCGGAATTGCCCTCTAGATTGCTAGAGCGCGATCCTGGAACTCCTTAAATGTGGCACACATGATTGGTGCCATGCTCTGTCTGGTATGCGGCTTCATGCGTATATTGAAGTAGCGTATCTTATCAGCCTCGGTCCTCACTTGCTCTTTCACGTATCTCAACTGTTGATTATAAGTGATGATAGCCTGGGACATCAGTACATCCTGAGGCGTAGCAGTAAAGAGCTCCACTATCCTACGATCCCGAACCGGAGGTTGACAGTATTCCGCTTCCATAGCGGTCTTAAACTCCTCCCAGGTGACTATACGATCCTTGGGCATAACGGCCTCCCACCACTCCGCAGCTTCCTTATCCAGGAGGTATTGAGCAATAGGTACCCTCCTGTCATCAGGACAATCTATAGCATCGAACGTCCTACCCAATTGAAAAGGCCAAATCTCAAAACCTAGGGAGTCAGTAGAACCAACAAAGCAAGGGGGTGGATCTTAGTCACCTTCTGAAGCCATTTACTAACTTCATCCCCTGGAGTTGGGGGCGGATTCTGATGCCCACCTTGAGCTATCTGAGCTAGCTGAGCTACCAGCTGCTGAAGTATAGCAGTATCTCCTGTGTCGGCATTATTACTCGACGGTTAGACCTGACTGACTGATAAGTCTTGTTGCCTGTCAGAACTAAGGGGTAGAGTATTCGGCACTGAATGTGAGGCCGGATCTGTATATGACTGACAAAGCAGAGCTTTCTCACTATTAGCACCACGACCACGGCCTCGGCCGTGTCCCTTAGCTAGTCTACCACGGCCTCTCAACATACTGAAGAATAAGAATTGAAAAGAATAGATCAGCAAAATCACAATTTACAAAGTTGGTATCCCAAATCACAATTTCGATTTACGTAAGAGAAGTAATACAAGAATTTAATAGTTTGAGGAGACTTCAGCCACGAGTCGCATGAAAAGATGGTAGCACGATGATATCAGGCTCAATAACTAACTCTTACGACATAATTGACAGACCCAATTTAACCGACAACCTATGTATTCATAACCTAGGACTCCGATACCATAAATGTAACACCCCAAATATCATATGGGATATTACATGCCGTAGAACCTTCAACAAGGTATACCAGGCTAGTACATCACACACAATACACGATAATGTCTAAACAACACATTAATAATCTAAATAGGGTCGTGGCCTCGGCCAAAATATTTTAGTTCAATTTCAAAAAAAAAAACAGAAAGTAAAATAAGTTCATTACCCACGCAGGGGACTTCAACGACATCCTTAAGACAATAATAAGTTTACTCGACTAACTCTGACAAAACACGTAAGCATAGTAATAAAATATTCAACAAAGACTCGAGTATCACCATCATGCTTGGCCATACTTAGCATGTGGTTCCCGTGATGGCTCCTCAGCCTGCCCAATACTTGAAATGCATGAAACGCATTGCCCCCATTTAAGGGATTAACAATCGAATGGCTAGTGTACACAATTACAGTACATTATATACAGATACAATTCAACACATTCATCTCATTTAAAAAACATTTGAAAACCATATTCCGGAACATCACATTTGCGTTAAACATCATTTTCATAAACATTACATCAACTCATTTCATTACAACCACATCCATAATTGGTAACCCGCGGTCGTACCCATTAGTATCGACCCCCCAGAGGCCCCGT
This sequence comes from Orobanche coerulescens, assembly GCA_033398695.1. NCBI lineage: Eukaryota > Viridiplantae > Streptophyta > Magnoliopsida > Lamiales > Orobanchaceae > Orobanche > Orobanche coerulescens. The sequence goes on along the minus strand of CM065812.1, from coordinate 150,580,751 downwards.
CGGACCATCCCTGGGTGGGAAACCACTTCCACGGCCGTACCCATTAGCATTGGCCCCCAGAGGCCCCATCGGACCATCCCTGGGTGGAAGAACATCAACACACACACGATACCACAATTCATAATTCCTATCAAAACCGTAACATACATAACAAAATCTAATACATGTACTTGCTTTGAGCAGTTCCGTCTAAGCTATAATATGAATCGTAGAGAGTATACCTTGGAGGAATTGTTGATAGAGCTTAAAGCTGCATAAGTCTCTTCAGTCAAGGGTATCAAGTTCTTGCGGCTACTAGTTTCGACATCTAAACCCAAGTGGGGGAAGAAGAAACAAGTGGGCCAGAAGCAAGTGGCAACTCTCAAGGTGAAAAGCAAGGCTCCTCATCTTGAGGCGAACAAAAATCCAAATGGAAAGTGCAGTAAAAAATGACATTTTAAAGTGGATTGCCCTGCTTTTAAGGAAGGTATGTCTCGTGCACCAGTAGTCAAAACCTGTTTGGCAGCTTGTTCTTCTACTTCGTGGATAGTTGATTCAGGCTCCACTGATCATGTTTTCTTTGACTCGCATGGTTTTCAGGTAACCAAGCAGCTTTGTGCGGGTGAGATAACCATCAACTGGGGCGACTATTCCAGGCTTATGGCTGTTGCAGTGGGAATCGTGCAGTTGAAGATTAATGATAAAATTCTAGTCCTCAATAATGTATTGTTACCATATTTTAGAATGAATTTAATTTCGGTTTCTAAATTAAAATGTGATGGTTATTCAGTTTCTTTCGATGATGATGCTATTATTAGAAAAAGAAACGGTGAATATATTTGCAAAGGTATTTTTACTGATGGACAATATGTCATTAATACTACACAAACTCCCATGCATGAACATAAATCACTTAACTCTTTGTCTAAATCGAAAAAGAGAAAAGAACCTTCGAGCATAAACCAAACATATATGTGGCATTTACGGCTAAGTCATGTAAACCTTAGGAGGATTCAAAGATTGGTAGATGATGGCCCATTGGATGACCTCCAAATTGAGTCATTTCTAATTTGTGATTCCTGCCTGGAATGTAAGATGACCAAAAAAGTTTTTAAGACCAAGGAAAACCGTGCTCAGAATGTGTTAGAATTGGTTCATGCGGATGTATGTGGTCTAATGAACGTCCAGGCTAGGGGTGGTTTCGAATACTTCATCACGTTTATAGATGACTATTCGAGATATGGATACATCTAAGCTTTTGACAAGTTCAGAGACTTCAAGGCTGAAACGGAGAAGCATCATGGGAAGAGTATCAAGTCACTACGATCTGATCGTGGTGGAAAATACCTTAGTGGAGAGTTTTTGAATTTCTTGGCGAATGAGGGTATTTCGTCCCAGCTCACTGCGTCGGGACCTCCACAACACACAGTGTTGCTGGGAGAAGGAACAGAACTCTTTCAGAATTAGTTAGGTCAATGATGAGTTACTCGTATTTACCTATTTCGTTCTGGGGGTATGCCTAGGAAACAGCGGCGTACATTCTAAACCTGGTGCCTTCGAAATCAGTTCCAAAAACACCTACAGAACTGTGGAGTTGGCGAAAGCCCAGTCTAGGACACGTTCAGATTTGGGGTACTCCAGCACATGTGCTAAACAAGGAAGCTGATAAGCTGGCATTATAGGATATCCTATGGGAACGAAGGGTGGCTTGTTCTATAGTCCCCAGGATCAGAAGGTCATTGTTAGCACCAATGCTCGATTCCTGGAAGAGGATTATATGATTAGTCACAAGCACATGAGCGAAATAATTCTGTAAGAGTTGAGAGGCGAGACTCCGTCTATACCAATCGTACAATCACCAACTAACAATACACCACGTATCGATTCTGAGACTTTTACACCAACTCAAGATTTGTCTCGTCGTAGTGGGAGGGTTGTTCATCAATCGGAATGATTCATAGGTGTGGGACAGTTTTCAGACTTAATCCCAGGCAAAGATGAGTCATATCCCTGGACTTACAAGGAGGCAATCCAAGATGAAGATGCTGACTCCTGGCAAGTTGCAATGGAATCAAAAATGGGATATCTGGATTCCAATCAAGTGTGGGAGCTAGTAGAACTACCTGATGGGGTACAAGCCATTGGGAGTAAATGGGTCTACAAGTGAAAGAAAGGAGGTGACAATAATGGAAAAAATGTTAATCACAAATTGATAAATAATTCAAGACAACATAACTAAAAATTCCGGATATTATATTCCACACCATTAAAAAAAAGTTTCATCCTCGAAACTGAGAACTAAAAGTGTCAAGTAACAAAATAAGGATAATAACGCAAGCAAAACCCATCATCAAATGTTTCCATGAGACAATTTCGACACTAGAGCTGAATCCTGAGTCTCGAACAATTCAGAGACCACATTACAATATTGGACTTGGTGCCCCTTGTGTCATAATTATAACAAGTCACTGGTGGTGACTTACAATTCGCACAAACATGACCCATGATATTGTTGGAGCAAGATTGGTATATCCGTCGTTTATGCGGAAGCGTAAATTACATGTGCGAAAATGAAAGGACACAAGGATTTATAGAGGTTCGGCTATAATCGAGCCTACGTCCTCTCTCGGTATCTTTTTCAATAGGTTGAAGAAAAACCTCTGCACTTCTCTTCTATCGGTCGAGGGATAACCGTTACAATCACGTCTTCTATTGGTCTATGATAAACCACTCATACTTGTCTTTGTGTCGGTCCAAGTTAAACCATTTTCCTTTTCTATCGGACAAGGAATCAACCTCTCTAGTTTTCTATTGGTACTAGATAAACCTCACGAAGATATTGATTACGATTCTAATAATGTCGGATCCTTGATCCTAATAACACCGAATTCAATCGTATCTTTTCTTTTACCTATCGTGTATGATGTTGAATGTATAAACACTCAATCTAACAATATAAGCTCAATATCACAACAATAATAATATCAATATCAAGGTTGAAACCTTCAAAGCGAGGCTTGTTGCGAAAGGTTACACTCAGAAAGAGGGTATCGATTATGATGAAACCTTTTCGCCGGTAGCCATGCTTAAGTCAATCCGGATTCTTTTAGCTATAGGTGCGCATTTGGATCTGGAGATTTAGCAAAGGGGTGTCAAGACTGCATTCTTGAATGGGAGACTAGACAATAGAAAATGTACATGCGCCAACCAGAGAAATTGTTGAAGGAGAAGATTACTTAGTGTGCAAGCATAATAGATCCATTTATGGACTTAAAAAAGCATCTAGATCTTGGAACACTCGATTTGATGAGGTTGTCCAGTCATATGGATTCCCCCAATGTCCAAGTGAGAGTTGTATATACAAGAAGTGCGATGGAAACGTGTTGGTGTTTGTTGTACTGTATGTAGATGATGTCCTTCTGATTAGAAACTGTAACACCCCAAATCTCATAAGGGATATTACACGCCGTAGAACCTTCAACAAGGTCTACCATGCTAGTACATCACACACAATACACGATAATCTCTTAACAACACATTAATAATCTAAATAGGGCCATGGCCTCGGCCAAAACATTTTAGTTCAATTTAAAAAAAAGTAAAATAAGTTCATTGCCCACGCAGGGGACTTCGAAGACATCCTTAGACAATAATAATTTTAATCGACTAACTCCGACAAACCACGTAAGCATAATAATAAAATATTCAATAAAGAATCGAGCCTCATGATCTTGCTTGGCCATCCTTAGCATGTGGTTCCCGTGCTAGCTCCTCAGCTCGCCCGATACCTGAAATGCATGAAACGCATTTTCCCCATTTAAGGGGTTAGCATTCGAATGGCTAGTGCAAGTACACAATTACAGTACATTATATACAGATATGATTCTACACATTCATTTCATTTAGAAAGCATTTGAAAACCATATTCTGGAATATGAAATTTGCGCTAAACATCTTTTTCATAAACATTACATCAACTCATTTCATCACAACCACATCCATAATTGGTAACCCGCGGCCGTACCCATTAGTATCGACCCCCAGAGGCCCCGTCGGACCGTCCCTGGGTGGGAAACTAATTCCACGGCCGTACCCATTAGCATTGACCCCCAGAGGCCCCGTCGGACCGTCCCTGGTGGAAGAACATCAACACACACACACACACGATACCACAGTTCATAATTCGTATCGAAATCGTAACACACATAACGAAACGTAATACATGTACTTGCCTTGAATAATATGATCTGAAGGAAACGGTGAAGTGTTGAACAAATTATTTTGATGACGAATGTTTTCAAAACATTTAACGAAATTCAAATAAACGGCATGAATCATTGAAGACAAACTCAATGTATAGCGCACGCTACACATATGTGGTAGCGCACGCTAATGGAAAGCTATCTGAAGTCAGAAAGTCACCTGAAGAAGTTACCTGAAGTCTCTCCTGATGTTTAGCGCACGCAATCTACAAATATTAGCGCACGCTATGTAGATCAACTAACGCACGTAAATAAATACCTAGCGCACGCTATCGGTTTCATGTTTAAACAAGACAGTAAGGACAATGAGTTCTAGACTGAAAAAGGAACAACAGGTAACGCACGCAAAGAAGACATTTGCGCACGTTATGAAAAGGAGTGACACATGCTACGGGATATAATTACGCACGCTACCTGTTAGTATATCCGATACAGAAATCTTTGAAGTTTAAATGAAGCAACAGGTAACATACGCTACAATGAAGACTAACACATGCTACCTGAAGACCAATAGTGCACGCTATCTACTACATGTTAGCGCATGCTAACTGTTCAAAATCCTACCGTTACTCATTCAACTGTTGAATCAACAAAGCCAACACAAGAATCTTGCTCAAATCTGGAAAGCATATCTTGAACGTCTAGCGCATGCTAGGAATGAGTATTAGTGCACGCTAAGTTCAAAATTTATCCGTTGGAAAGAGACGTTAAGAGACAAGCCTGTTTTAGGTCAGCAGCAAAGAAAAGTTTGTTGACTAAGCCGCTAGCACACACAATGCATAAGATTTAGCGCACGCTAAACTCCACAAATCAATAACGGCTATAAGGCTCAAAATGCCTATAAATACCATCACATTTGGAATTGATGGACACACAACTACAAGCATACTTGCAATACTTTCAGCTTCTATTGTCTTGATTTATTTCCATCATATAAGTTGTGAGAAAGAGAAAAACGAGAGTTGTTCACATTTTGTAACATTCCATATACCTCGTATTTTCTTATTGTATTGAGAGTGTTGCATCACTCATTTGAGTTCTTGAGATAAACGATTCTAATTAAGAGTATTAATCTGGTGTTATTAGGATCAATTAATCCGGCATTGTTAGGATTAAACTCCAACGATCGTATGTAAGGACTTTCTAGTTCCAATAGAATACTAGAAGAAATATTTATTCTTGAGTGATTGGTTGTGCTTGGACCTATTGAAGACAAGCTTTGTAAAGGTTGTGCTCGGACCGATAGACGACGAGACAAGGTTGTGTGTGGTTGTTCTTAAGCCAATAGAAAAAGATCGAAGAGAGGACGTAGGTCACGTTTAGACCGAACCTCTATAAATCTGGTGTCATTTATTTTCTGCATTATTTTTAATTTCTCGAAAAAACTTCTCTCCACTATTCAACTCCCCTTCTAGTGGAAATTTTACTTTATCAATTGGTATCGGAGCGGGTCACCTCATATATCGGTTTAACCACCGGAGGAAGATCCGCAATGGCACTTATGGCTCAGACCGAAGGCAATGCTCTTAACCGTCCATCTTTCTTCGACGGATCAAACTTTATGACCTAGAAGAAGAAGATGGCTATATTCGTCTAAGCCTACGATATTGAAATCTGGAAAGTAATCACACTTGGTCTGAAAATTGCCAAAAAGGAAGATGGATCGCTGAAAAAATTCGACGAGTATAATGATGAAGACTGGAAAAACACGCACATAAACTCCCGTGCCACTCAACTTCTTTATTGTTCTCTAAATCCGGAAGAGTTGAATCAAATCTCGGCATATGAAAGTGCTAAAGAAATATTGGAGATTCTCGAAGTCACACACGAGGGGACGAGCCAAGTCAAGGAAACAAAAATAAACATGCTCCTCCACGACTATGAACTCTCCTCCATGAAGGATGACGAAACAATCACCAACATACTGGACCATTTTTCAGCAATTACAAATGGCCTTGCATCATTTGGAAAGACCATATCCAGTAGCGACAAGGTGAAGAAGATCCTTCGATCTCTTCCTCGAGAATGGGATGCCACGGTTGGCCATCATGGAATCAAAGGACCTCAACAAACTTGAATTCAGCGCTCTCATAGTATCTCTTATTAACTATGAGATAGTGCTAAAATCTAGAGGCTCCAAACCTAAGCCCCATGAGAAAGTTGCTTTCAAAGCCGATAGCGACGACAACGATGAAATTACGGAAAATGAGGACGATGAGGAAATTGCGCTATATGTCAAAAATATGAGACGATATAAAATCTTGATTCAGAAAAGGCGAAATATTCTTGGTCAAGATTCTAAAAACGACCAAAGAAAGAATCAGTTTGTTCCTACGAAAAAGTTTGACAACAACTGTCGTAGGTGCGGTAAATCCGGATACTATGCCAAAGACTGCCGGGTAAATCTTAAAGGTCAAACTGATCGATTCAAAAAGAAGGAAGTCTTAATTGCATCTTGGAGCGATGACGAGGACGAAATCAAGGGAATCGAGGAATCCAATCTCGCTCTTATGGCACTTGAATCCAAAGAATCCTACAACGAGGTTAGTTTTATTTTCGATGACGATCTTTTAGATGTTTGTGAATCTAGTAAAGATAATAAACTCCTAGACGCATTTGAATCTCTAAACAACTAGTACGATGAGATGTTCAAAAGAAACATATCTTTGAAAAATAAAATAAAATCTCTCGAATTAGAAAATGCAAATCTTCGAATAAAGGGAAAAATGTTGAATGAGATCATACTTCTTGTCTCAACAATGAAAATATTTTGAAAATTGAGTTCTCTAAAACTCAAAAGGAATTAGAATATATAATGAATAAATTCACTCTCGGTATTGAGACATTTGAGACACTTCTATCCATTCAAAAATCTCCTGTGTTAAAACACGGTTTTGGTTTCGATCCATTTAAAAGAGAACGATCTCTTATAAATCCCGATAAAATTAAAGAAACCAGAAATTAAAACCATGAACAAAAATTGAACGAAGAAAATAAAAATGAAGTTCGTTCAAAATTGAGGACTATAAAAGTTCGACAAATTTGGATTCTTAAAGGAACAATAGTCCTGAATACCATTAGCATTTTTAACTCTGGAGGACCCAAAGGGGCATGGGTGCCAAAACAATCGCAACAATTCATTTTTACAGGTACCTCATTTAAAGGAAAGCAAGTGTTACGTTGAAAGTGGCTGCTCTAGACATATGTGCGGCACCAAAGAGTTGTTCGAAGAATTTGAATATCAAGAACAAGGATTCGTGACCTTTGGTGACAACAAAAAGGGGAAAATTATAGGCACCGATAAGGTTGGTAAGGAACATTCTCCCTCTATAAATAAAGTTCTATTTGTTGAAGGACTACATCATACTCTTCTTAGTGTATCTCAACTGTGCGACGAAGGTCTTAAAATACATTTTGAAGAAATTCATTGCACCGCCTTCAAAAATAATAAAGTCGCATTTATTGGATTAAGATGCGGGAATATATATATTGTTGACCTCAATGATGAAAACTCGTTCAGTGAAAAATGTCTTATGACCTTAGACGAAAATGCATTTTTGTGGCATCGAAAATTAGGACATACGTCCTTACCCATTATTTCAAAACTTTCAAAATATGATTTGGTTCGAGGTTATGCAAAATTAAAATTTGATCGAAAACACTTATGTGAATCTTGTATTAAAGGTAAACACATACGAGAATCATTTAAACCAAAATTTGAAATCTCTACTTCTCGTATTCTCGAACTTGTCCACATGGATTTAATTGGACCATCCCGATATGCTAGCCTAAATGGCAAATTTTACCTTTAGTTATTGTGGATGATTTTTCTTGATTTACTTGGGTCAAATTCCTAACCCATAAAGATGATGCCTTTGCAGAATGTTCTAAATGGTGTCGGTTGGTTCAAAATGAGAAAAATATTTCTATTATTTCTATTCGAACCGATCATGGAGGAGAATTTGATTGCTCTCCATTTGAAATACTTTGTGACAAATATGAGCGAGTCGCCCTCTCATGCTCCTGATTCCGACCCCTACCACGACCACGCTCTCGACCTCGACTCCTCAGCATACTGAACGGACAACTATTCAGAATAACATGACAAACGGACCTCACATACTGAAAATAAGCTGACAAACAGCAACACAATACAATATTCACACCAATTCATTACTCGAATACACGAACTAACACTACAATAATAGAACTTAAATTCATAAGTAACTCGTACGGTTACACCAACAGAGGTGCACAACTTTTACCAAAGTAAACACGGTCAAGACCACATACATGTCATTGAAATCAGGCACTTGTCACATTCTTTAAAAATAAAATTTTTCCCGAGGTATTTGTTCAAATGATAATATTTTAAAATTTTTGAGTTTGAAAGGTTTTGCTCAAATGAAATTTTTGAAAACATTTTTAATACCTCATCTAACCAAAACCATAAACTCATTATCAAAACTGTTTTGCTTGAAGTTATTTACAAAACAACACGTTGAAACTTCAATCTCTCGATAAACGATATCCTCAAAATGACCTTGTCAATATATATTATTATCATCGTTAACGACATACAAGATATTCACATGACACCACTCCAACCATCACAAATAATAACACCCATGATAATCCACTGTCATGCCTCTCGGAATCGACCCCCAAAGGTTCACCAAACAAATCCCGGGTGGAAAACCTCTTGTACTCGCACTCAACATTTCCACGGATTAACTACTACATCCGTATAATGACATGAAATAGTACGATCAAATCATATTATGCAGTCACAACACTTAAGTGTACAACCAAGATTTTCTAGCAAGGATGGTAACAGTCAACAACACGTCAGCGATACCCATACAGGATGACTAACCGAGTGCGACATTACAGATAAAATAGTTAAAATTCACAGTCGTCACTGGCGGACCATACGACTATATCTACTGAAATCAATTGATTGGTAGAGGGCGCGGATACAAATATAACAACAAGGTTATCACCGCGATAGTCAAAAGCTTACGGTCATAACAACACGTTGTTTACGACCGTAACATCCATGAGCTTACGGCCATAACATCTATGAGCTTACGGCCGTAATGGGAAACAAATTACGGCCATAATCACTAGCTGCAGGACAGCAGGAGTGTCCTAGCAGCCCCGACACGGCTCCAAAGATTAAGGATCGATTCCTGACAATGTATCCCGACCTATAGAAAACACTATAACATTCTCCGGCAAGTATAACAACGTAACAAACTTGTCGTAACGACTTAGTCCCAACACACAAACATATAACATTTAAATTCTGAAAATTAGAGTCGTTTTACAAAAATAGAAATTTTCCAAAGATCCTTTCGATCGCAATAAAAATGACGGTGGTATTTTGCAATGTCCGAACTATTTTAAAACACATTTTCCAAATACCGATTGATGGTGCTATTTGAAAATACATGAACAACTTGTCACAATTCAACCGATTTCAAAATCCACACAAACCGTTGTTTAACCGCACCATCAAAATATTTTCAAAAATTTTTGATTTCCACAAAAATGCTCAAACCAGTAGAGCCTTTCAGGAAAAACGTTTTCAAACTTACCCGCAGCGGGCATAATTACAACAATTCAAAATAGTCGAACTTAAAACCACATGCTCAAACGGAAACCAGGGTAGCCAATTCAATCAAATGCTCTAGTGGCACCAAGTTTAAACACACAACAAAATCATTCATCGGAGTTTCTCACAAAGTCTATCGTCGATACCTTTATAAAACCCATCAAGGTTTACAATTTTCACCCCATACCACCCCAGATGGTGGTTAGAAAGTAAAACAGCAATACGCCCAGTTTTATACATATACTGTGTGCCACAAGTATTAAATACAACTATATTACACAACACCGTGCAAATAAATTATGCACCGCAATTAACTCACTTAGATAAAATCATGACACACAGGTACCTCGCATAAAAGAGGAGACTTACGTCCACAGGCCGCACGGAGATGACGGTCACCCACGATACTAATCTCATCCGACAACATATCCGACATGTTGTGACTACGCACAACTCAACTTGTCACCCGGCATCTCGTATGACAAAACCACACAATACTCGACAAATCATGACTCGACTTGACCCGATAGCCTAGGTTTCTGCAACCTAAGCTCCAATACCATAAGTGTAACACCCCCAAAACCATATGGGAATATTACACGCCGTAGACCCCTTTTCATGAGGATCTACCAGGCTATACCTTACAAAACGACCAAATGCTTGCCCAGCTAGGGTCAAACAATAAAATAATACAGACTGTTAAGGTCACTTACACGTGAATACACAGACCGATGAGGTCACACAAATCAATCAACAAAACTGACTTATACAACATTACCCACACAGGGGTCGAAACACAATACATCGGAAGACTGAAATCAACTCTGACAATATAACCAAACTCTACCAACTCTCAATTCTTGATTAGTATCGTAGCTTGTCACTTCCCGTGCCAATCCTGTGACTGCTCCTCTGAACCTACAAGCACCTGGACACAAAAAGACATCCACCCCCCGATTACTCGGGGGTTAGCAAAATTCTACTATTTTGCTAGTGCAAGTATAATATGATACGAAATGCAACAAGTAAATAGCAACCACAAATTTACTAAGGATATCAACTATCAAAATATTCCCGAGAAGATTTAGAATTTCAGAAATGAACAAGAAGTATTTGAAAAGGAACTCATTAGATCGGGGATTTTTAAAATAAAAACTCTTTTGCACCTCAAATCCCAATTTACAAAACCTTTTCGAAAACGTTAGGGCCTCAGCCAGATTCTCATTTCAAAACACACTAGATAAGATACCATTTTGAGTCCGTGACCCAACTTCAAAACGTTATACAATTAATCACGGATATACAATCACCATTCGTACACCTCATGTACCGAACTCTGGAGGACTCGTTGGACCCTACCCGGACCACACACATTGTTCGTACACATCATGTACCGAACTCTAGAGGTCTCGTCGGACCCTACCTGGAACATACATGTTGTTCGTACACATCATGTACCGAACTCCAGAGGCCTCGTCAGACCCTACCTGGAACAGACCTTGTTCATACACATCATGTACCGAACTCCACAGGCCTCGTCAGACCTTACCTGGAACACACGCATCATCACAACATGACCCATATGATCAACTCAACATATCACCACAAGCAACACACATTATTATCAATATGTCAAACCATTCAACAATACGCCGTAATATATATTCAAATATGTAATCAAATCAACACACAAATATCATAATCATCACGATAATTCAACTATGACCAATCACGCACGACACGAACCATATGATTAACACAACCAACACAATTCCACGACATTAACCAAATGAGAACATCATCACTACCATTAATCATTCACACTTATAAAATCATGCGAAGCATATTCACGAAGGCAAAACAATGCATCATAAATCTAACACGAAGTCTCTATCCACAAGACACAATTCGTATAGCAAGATACTTGCCTCGATTGTTGGCGCCCGAATATTCCTACGAATACGGCACAACCATAAAAAACCCCGAACACCTACAATCCTCCGGCAAAAAAAACGAAGATATGATTACAACAAGAATCAAAATCGAAAACAATGGAAATCTCATCAAACTATCGAAAAGAAACTCATAGGGGCATTTAGTCGAACACTAAATGTTCAATAATTCTCAAGAACACTCGAATCGTCAATCGAGTTAAACAAACTCGATATATGGATATACAATCTATAGAACACGATTAATAACATCATACTACACCAACAGATGTATCAAAATCGGACTAGAATCGAAATCAAGAACAAATTCTCCAAAAAGTCAACTTGAAGGAAAATCAAGAAATATACCTTGATTCGACAAAGAACACGGATTGGATGATGATACAATCAACAAGAATCTTCAAAAACGCCTAGAAATTGAGTGGAATCGACCAAAAACTCCACTCCCTGACTTTTCCCGTCGCCAGTCGCCATCCGGGTGAAGAAATGGTGTAAAATGCGGTCTGGCCCATCACTGGCCTATACGGCCGTAACCGGCATTCGTCAAAATCCGCCCAGTGTAATATCCGCAATTTCGGATTTCGGTGATTTTCTTTTTTTTTCAGCGGGAGCCCGTTTTGACGACTCGCTCGTGATCATTTCGTCATTCCGAGAGTATTTAATTCTGCACTTTTTGTCATCTGAGTTCGTTTCGGTATCGTTTGGTTGAGTTCCGTGTTCTTAAGCGGTTTTTCCGCACTAGAGTTTGATTCTTGCGAATCTCATCCGAAACTGTTGTTTCGAGTTTCTCGTAAGTTCATGTAATGTTATTATTCATGTTGCGATCTTTGGCTTGGTGTTTCGATCGTGTATCGTGTATTTCGGACGTTTTGGGCCATTTTCGTAATTTTCCAAAGTTTGGGGTAATTACTTTCCGTTGTCGAATTTCGAGCCTTCGGGTGGTCAGAATCGTGTGTTCTCTTAGTGCTCGAATTCCTATTTGCGAGTACTTCGTAACCGTATCTTCGATTCGTATTCAGGTTCGGGTTTCGGGGTTGTCCGGGCCGTCGGAGTTGGCCCCGGCCAAGTCATGGCCGGGCATTTTGGGGCCAGGCCACCCCTGGCCGAGTTACGGCCGTAAGGGCCCGACAGTTACGGCTGTAAGGCCGGTTACATGCGTAAGCCTTGGCCGGTTACGTACGTAACGCTACCGGCATTTTTGGGCAGAAGGCTTAGCCATGGCCGGTTACGACCGTAAACCATGACTGATTACGTACGTAAGGTGGCCGGCAGACTGCCTATATAAGGCCCAACAGACGGGTTTTTCACCCATTTTCTCACTCGTTTCCTTCCCTTCCGCGGCTGGAGGTTTCATGAACATGGAGGCATGTTTTTAGGAAATGAATCCATGAAGTGTTGGAGTCCATATCATTGATTTTCCATCCTATAACATCCTTTGATCGAGCGAATCAGGTCAGATTTTCTAGAAATCTAGTTTTGGGGAATTTGGGTATTTTGTTTGATTTTGTCCGTTTAATCCGATTTAACTTAGGATTGTGATGGATTGATGATTATTTAGATGTATTATATCATTTCCCTTGTTATTTCATGGTTGGATCGTATAGATTCGTCGTTTTGGTCGAGTTCTTAATCGACGCCTTGAAGGTGTCCAGTAGAATATCATAGAGGGGTTTTCGGACGTTCTACGATTATTCTTCCTCGTATGATCGTTGATTTATTAATTATATGATGTTAGGGTCGAGTTTCTTGCGAGGAACCCCTGTTGAACCCTTCCGTGTTCGTCATCTTCCTTTTCGATAGCATCGAGCGTTTCGAAGCTTCCCGGTTGAGCCGTGTTCGTCGGAATACTTGCGTGCCGATTTCAAGGCAAGTACCTTGTGTTGTTACCCAAAATATTATCCGGAGATGATATTGCTGGAATGGATGAGTAACCAACAAAATACGAGAGCACGTCTGTGGGAATGTAAATAACACAAGATTTGCCGAGGTTGTTAGTCCCAGGCTTGAATGCTCTCGCGAGATATTATTAATACGAATACTTGGGAGTACAAATATTAATGTTAGAGTATGATAACAATGAGTGTAAAGACCCTAGTTATCTTAGCTCTTGAGTGCCGAAGATTGCCGAAAGAACCAGAGTTGATGCTCTGTGAGTTCTTGTATCAAATGAGATGTGATGCTCGATTCGACCGATCGTCTTTCGGTCTAGAGTGAGAGAGAGGTTTTGAGTGTCTGGGAACAGCCTGAGAGAGAAGAAGCAGCCCCTTTCCAAATGCTGGAAATCTTCTATTTATAGGAGAGGAGGTAGTTGGGATGTCTTGATCCCGAGCGGGCGATCGCCATTCTTGTATTATAATAAGCGGGCAATTGTATTTAGCACATGGGTTGGTCTCCTTAAAGTCCGCGGCTGCTACTGACAGCCAGCTGTGCGAACCAGTGAGAAGACGCCATGTGCCTTACGTCGCTGTCTTTGGAGGTCCACTTTGGACCTTTCGGTGGGTCTGTCGGTAGGTGAGGTTTGTCCTTGCCGTCGACAGTTGTCGATGGGCTGGAGTCAAAGGCCTTTTCCTACGGCGCCTTTTCCGGATCTTCACGTGGGTCTTTACTCCGAGATCCAGTCATGGTAGATATGACGGATGTTGGTTTTACACGTGGCATGAGGCGGTCATCCTTGGCCGGGCACCAAAGTCGATCGCTATGTGCCAAGAGACGATCGCACTGGATGTCGATCGCTCGGCACTTGGACTTGATCTGGGATCTTCGTTTGGTAGGTGTACCGTGGCTCATTTGATGCTGACTCGGTCGCTCGGCCCTTACGTTGATTGCCGTCGAGATATGTTAATCGCGACACAACAATTGCCCCCCAGCTCGCTCCGATGCTGAAGGCATTGGGTGAGGTGGTGTTACCTGCTATCATTTGAAATACAGACGAGCGACTCAACTCTTTATGGACCAGACAATCGTTTTCTTGAGCAGACTGATCCTTGGTTCAGCTCTTGTGATATTCAATTTTGCAGATTCCTCGAGGGAGGCTGACCATCTCGGTTTGAGGAACCGTGCACGGTCACGGAGTTCGATGGACCGAGCTCCATGACCATGTCTTGTGCGCGAGCGACATTCCACCTGTAGGTTTGTCTCGCGACTCACTTTATTGTGAGTGTCCTCCGTTAAGCTGCGTCCGCCTCGTTTTTAAATGAAGGGCGAGCGGTCTTTGTCTGGAGGAGTTTTTGCATGGGGCGTCGTCGATTAATCGACTCTACGACCGCGGCTAGTTTGCACTTTTCTACCTCGGATCATCATGTTAGATGGCGATCCTCGACGGTATACGTTGTGACGAAGGTAGGTATGCATTGCATTGTCCGGGTCCACCATGTTTAGATGATGAACCTTTGAGGGCGGGTGAGCGTGTCCACAGATTTGTTTTGAGGGTCCTTCAGCTACGCCTGCCTCGTATTTAAACGAAGGGCGAGCGATCGCAGCCCAAAGGAACCTTGCATGGACGAAGTTGTCGGTTCCATGTACCTCCAGGACCATGCCTGCACTCTTCTACCTCGGATCGTCATGTTAGATGGCGATCTTCGACGGTATACGTTGTGCTGAGGGAGGCGATCTCGTGCCTAGGTCCATCATGTTGGATGATGAACTTTAGAGGGCGAGCGAGCCCTCCATTTTTGGAGATGTTTGCTTTAGGCAGTGACCTTTCGTTTGACATGGTGGAAACTGGGGAAAGTCCTCCGAAGTTTCCATCTCTTGATTGAACCATAAAGATCTGGCTGCCAGGGTTGATTGGGGGGATCGACTCGTATGAATCCTATGGCTCGCCGTGTTTGATTCTGGCGATCGGTTTGGGAGATTGGTGATCGTCATTCTGATGCCGATCGCGGCACTTGGTCCTTTCTGCCCAGGGCTCCGGCTAAGTTACTAGACTGTCCAGCTTGCCCTCCTCGAACAATCTCCAGAGTTGTCTGAGGAGGTCGCGGCATTGATCAGTGTTGTGGCCGGGACTCTTGTGGTAAGCACAAAATTTGTTGCGGTCCAGATGACCATGATCCCTTACCGCCTTCGGCTTGCTTAGCCGCTCGCGCCCCTGGATGGCGTAGAAAATATGAGCCGGAGATAGATTGAGGTTGTGGTAGAGATGGGCTTCCACATCCTCGAAGGTCCTGAAATCACCGGGTGGCTTGCGACCACCTTGTTGGACTTGTTGATCGCTGTTTCTGCCCCCTCGCCTTGGCGAAGGGCGAGCAACCTCCGCCTAGCCAAAAAGTCTGCGGCCTTGGCACGGAAGATTGCGTAGGTCAGGGGGATATCATTCGTAAGGTGCATGAACATGGGCAAAAGACCATTGAATCCCCCTAGGATCGAGTAGAGGGCGATCTCGTCGCTTATGGGCTCGCCGTTGAGGATTATCTCATCCACCCGCTCGATGTAATCTGCATCGGATTCGTCTTCCCCCTGCCTGATTTTCATCATGTGGTGGGGTCCATCTGGTCTGGCGACCTTGGCGGCAAAGTATGACGTGAAGTCACTCGCCAGTTTCTCAAAGGAAATGATTGATCGCGGTGGTAGTAAGACGTACCACCTATGGGCCAACTCGCCCAACATTAACGGGAATATTTGGCACCTGGTCGCATCTGATGCCCCACACCCGGTCATGTAGATCCGGAACTTGCTCAAGTGGGTCTCGGGGTCCGATCTCCCTTCATACAGAGGTGTTTGGGGAGGACAAACAAAATGCGAGAGCACGTCTGTGGGAATGTAAATAACACAAGATTTACCAAGGTTGTTAGTCCCGGGCTTGAATGCTCTCGCGAGATATTATTAAGACGAATACTTGGGAGTACAAATATTAATGTTAGAGTACGATTACAATGAGTGTAAAGACCCTAGTTATCTTAGCTCTTCAGTGCCGAAGATTGCCGGAATAACTAGAGTTGATGCTCTGTGAGTTCTTGTATCAAATGAGATGTGATGCTCAATTCGGCCGATCGTCTTTCGGTCGAGAGTGAGAGAGAGGTTTTGAGTGTCTGGGAATACCCTGAGAGAGAGGAAGCAGCCCCTTTCCAAATGTTGGAAGTCTTCTATTTATAGGAGAGGAGGTAGCTGGGATGTCTTGATCCCGAGCGGGCGATCACCTTTCTTGTATTATAATAAGCAGACGATCGTATTTAGCACATGGGTTGGTATCCTTAAAGTCCGCAGATGCTACTGACAGCCAGCTGTGCGAACCAGTGAGAAGACGCCATGTGCCTTACGTCGCTGTCTTGGGAGGTCCACTTTGGACCTTTCGGTGGGTCTGTCGGTAGGTGAGGTTTGTCATTGCCGTTGATAGCTGTCGATGGGCTGGAGTCAAAGGCCTTTTCCTATGGCGCCTTTTCCGGATCTGCACGTGGGTCTTTACTCCGAGATACAGTCTTGGTAGATACAACGGATGTTGGTTTTACACGTGGCATGAGGCGGTCGTCCTTGGCCGGGCATCAGAGTCGATTGCTATGTGCCAAGAAACGATCGCCCTGGATGTCGATCTCTCGGCACTTGGACTTGATCTAGGATCTTCGTTTGGTAGGTGTGCCGTGGCTCATTTGACGCTGACTCGGTCGCTCGACCCTTACGTCGATCACCGTCGAGATGTGTTAATCGCGACACAACACCTTGTCCATACAATTCTTGTTTTATGGATATGATAATTAGTGATCGTCTCCATGTGTTTATTTGATCGTTTGAATTTCACTTTCAAAGATTCGGTTAGCCTTGTTAAAGGACCTCTTTCAAAATGCGTGTGTTTTGTGAACATTGTGTTCGTGGATGGTTACGTGAATTACTATGAATACACTTGGTGTTGTTGTTGTACTTTGATAATATATATGTATATATTATCTCATATCGGTGCGTTGTGATTTGACCATTGCGCCGTACATTGTGTTTGTTGCCATTGAGTGAATTACTTGGATATCATTGATGTGATATGTTATTTATGTGAATGTGTGGATATGGTTAAAGGTCTACGGTGACACATGGCATGTGATCATGTGGTCAGGATGCAACAAGTGATTGATCCAACCGTGAGAGCCTAAGATAATCTACGGTGAGACATGGCTTGTGATCATGTGGTCAGGATGCAACAAGTGATTGATCCAACCATGAGATGTTGTGACTTCGTCCCGATCCTAGGCGATGCCTGTGTGTGATTTGTTTCGCTAGCCAGCTCGAGAGGGTCCTTAGCGGCCTCGGGTGGGATTTATAGCTTCGTCCTGGTCCTATGCGATGCCTGTATGTGATTATGTTGTGTTGATTTTATGTCCGTTGAGGGCACGTGATGTGGGCTCTGACTCTGTGTATTGTTGTTGATTTTATTTGTGAAAACGAAACCTTTGGGCTGTGACCCCTGGCGATTTTGGAAAGAGAAGGATCTGATAATCCTAAATGGTTTTACGTTGAAAAGTCCCGAGGGAATTTTAAAAGGTTTTATAAATTATCCTCCCGATTTGCGATTTTTCGGTTTTGGAATGTTTTACCCAAACTCTTGCCTTGGGAAGTACTTTTTGTTATGTTTGGATCTTTGAGGATTTCTGGTTATTGTTATTCGTGGAATGTGAATTGTATGGCTCGTATTTCTGTTTTATACTTGCACTAGCAAAACAGTGGAGTTTTGCTAACCCCCGAGTATTCGGGGGGTGGATGTCTGTTTTTGCATTCAGGTTTTGGGAGCATAACACAGGGTCAGCGCGAAGGATGATGAAAGATTATCGATACTAATCACATGAGGACCCGTACGTTATTATGTTGGTTCAGTCATATTTTATTTCCACTGCAGTATAATTACCCCGTTGTATGGGAGCATTTTGTATTCGACCCCTGCGTGGGCATGTATTGAGTTGTATGTATTTATTGAAAGACCAAATCGGTCTACTGAGTCATTTTAGCCTTAAAGGCATTGTTGATATGTTCGATGTTGTTTACCAACCTGGTAGATCCTTGAGGAAATGGTCTACGGCGTGTAATATCCGTGAGCGGATTGGGGGTGTTACATAAATGGTATCAGAGCTTAGGTTGTTGGAACCTATGATGTCGGGTCTAGTTGTGTCTTTGGAGTTTTGTCTCGTCGGATTTTTTCTGACTGAGTCGTGTAGCGACGCGTTGTCTGAGTTTGTTGGTCGTGATTAGTATCGTGGGGCGATCATCATCTTCGTGCGACCCGTGGATGTAAGTCTCCCTTCTTTGTGATTGTGCCTCGTCTGATGCGAGTTACTGGTATGATTGTGTGTTAAGTGACGGAATCCTCCTATGGATTTTGATTTCGTGATATGTGGTTGTTTGACTCTCATATTTTTTTTTATATGAGGAGTGGTGTCACGGGTTACGTATTCTTGACTATTGGTTTTGTCCGCTGCGTGTATATTTCAAACTGATTTTTTCGTTTACAAGTGTTTTCGTGAAACCTTGTGCTCAATATGGTATGGAAATGTATATGGGGGCGATTTACTCACTCCATAGAGGCTTCAGATGGACCAGTGGTTTAGCCCCGGTCCTAGGCAAGTTTGAACTGCGTTGTGACGGTCTTTTTTCCGGTAAAAGACATGTATTGTCTTGATTTTGAACGATTTGATACGTGTACTATGATATATTTAAACGATTTTTTTTACATGAGAATTTTTGGGCATTCTAGCCCATTGAATTATATTTGAAAACCTTGAGTATCCTAGAAGATAAATTTCGAAACGTACTTTTAAAATGAATTATTTTCTTACGGTACTTCCAAGGTGCCACAATATGTTTCAAATTTCTTCTACCTCGAGGACCAAAATATTTTGAGATATTTTCAATGATTCAGAAATGCTTTTGCTTAGACCCGAGGGTCGAATATTCTGAAAGTTTTCACTAAAAGAAAGTGTCCTCATTTTTATCAAATGCGAGATGGTTTTCCAAAGTCTCGATAACGATGTTTCATGTTTTTATTTTTTTTGTAAGGTGATACTCAAGATCTACCGGTGTTTCCAAATTGTTTTCAAAAAGGTGGTTTTCGTTTTTAAAACCTATCACTTCTTGCTTGTGGTCTGAGAAGGTGTGTATGTTGTTAGTATTGTCGTTAGGGTGTGAGCCCTCCGAGTTATAATTGAATTGGTGGTGTGTTGAGTCGTTTGCCACGCATATGTTTTGTTAGCCCTTTGTAGGAGGTGTGATGATGATCTTTAATGTTGTCATTTCGTGGTGGTTTGCGTGTTATCGCACCTGTGTGAGCTGTTAAAGCTTGGGTTTGTACGTTTGTGTACATGTGTGATTGTTTCATGATGTTTTTAATTATGTGCTTGTTATCGTTCGGGCCGTTGAGGTCGCTGAACGATACCGTCGTTGCTGTGGTGTTTGTGTGTGTATTACTTTACGATGGTAATCGTTGTATATGATATGTGTTATGATTCTCTGTTGTGCTGAGTTGGCATCTTCGCTATGTTGTTTTGCGACGTTATGCCCCATTGTATCTAGCATTTATATTTTCGGTATGCCGAGCCGAGGTGTTTCAACCGTGATGTGCCAAGGCATGCATGTGTAAATTGTCCTTCTCGTTAGTAACGCATTTCAAGTGCGGACTTGAGGGACACATAATTCAGTTTTGCGAATTGGCTACCGAGACTATCGGAGTTCGCGCTTCGGCACAGATATCAGGATCGACTCTGAGAGGCCCATGGGAGATTTTTTTGTCGGTTGCTTTTTGTGTTGTTACCTTGTTTCCGTTGTTGTGAGTTGTGGGGATGGCATTTCTTTTATAAGAGGTCGGATGTAATACCCGTACTATTTTTGACTTCTGCAGTTTCTCCTTCTAAATTCTATCGACTTGCGCATGTTCGTTGATACTTTTTGAACTTGTTTGATATCTCGGTTGTCCCATTCGAATGGGTTGTGACCTTGTTTCGGATCGATCTGTTTATCATTGTGACTTTTCCGAGTTCCGTTCGATTCTTGTGAACCTTGATCGAAAGTAACATCTTTTCCTTTCTACCAGTTCTTTTAATGTCTTGAGTTGAAGTGTGAACTTCAAAGTCGTTGTTTGAATGTTGATGTTCGGTAGTTGTTGTTCGATTATTATTGTTCAGTTGTGGTTGTCCGATTGTTACTGTCTGATCTCGTACTGCGAAGAATTGTCACGCACCGTTAGTCAGCTGTTTCGAATGTGGCTAGGTGGGTCACCGAGCCGTGCACTGCGAGATGGCGGCTGAGAGGTTGGAGGATCGAGTTGCGTCTCTGCTCCGAAGGGACATGTAGATGCCTAGTGTGGTTTTGAGGATTTCGGCGTAGTCCGAATTGTTTGTGATTGTCCTTGTGGATCGTTTGTGTGTTTATTTTTGTTTCCTTGATTGTACGTGTTTTCTTGTAATAGGTGCTTTGTGTTTTGTGATTGTTCGGATAATCGACTTGGTTGTATTATCTGTTTGATGACGCTTATCAGTTGTTGGTTTTATTATGTCTCTACCGGTGGCGTTGTGTTTGTCGTCATGAAGTGTGTGTTCACACCGTATATTCCTTTGCCTTGCTTGTAACGTTTCGCCGTTGGACATTAGTTACGCATTCTTGTGTATCTCATTGAAATATTCCTGGTGGTATATTGCTTCTCCCTACTAGTTTTAAGTTTCGGGATGAAACTTCTTTTAAGGAGGGTAGAATGTAATATCTGCAATTTCGGATTTCAGTGATTTTCTTTTTTTCGGAGGGAGCCCATTTTGACGACACAATCGTGATCGTTTCGTCATTCCGAGAGTATTTAATTCTGCACTTTTTCTCATCCGAGTTCGTTTCGGTATCGTTTTGTTGAGTTCCGTGTTCTTAAGCGGTTTTTCCGCACTTGAGTTCGATTCTTGCGAATCTCATCCGAAACTGTTGTTTCGAGTTTCTCGTAAGTTTATTTATTATTATAATCATGTTGCGAGCTTTGGCTTGGTGTTTAGATACTGTATCGTGTATTTCGGACGTTTTGGGCCATTTTCGTAATTTTCCAAAGTTTGGGATAGTTACTTTCCGTTGTCGAATTTCGAGCCTTCGGGTGGTCGGAATTGTGTGTTCTCTTAGTGCTCGAATTATTATTTGCGAGTACTTCGTAACCGTATCTTCGATTCATATTCAGGTTCGGGTTTCGGGGTCGTCCGGGCCGTCGGAGTTAGCCCTGGCCGAGTCATGGCCGGGCATTTTGGGGATAGGCCACCCCTTGCCGAGTTACGGCTATAAGGGCCCGGCAGTTACGGCCATAAGGCTTGGCCGATTACGTACGTAACGCTGCCGGCATTTTTGGGCAGAAGGCTCAGCCATGGCCGATTACGTACGTAAGGCGGCCGGCAGGCTGCCTATATAAGGCCCAACAGACGGTTTTTTCACCCATTTTCTCACTCGTTTCCTTCCCTTCCGCGGCTGGAGGTTTCATGAACATGGAGGCATGTTGTTAGGCAATGAATCCATGAAGTGTTGGAGTCCATATCATTTATTTTCCATCCTATAACATCCTTTGATCGAGCGAATCAGGTCAGATTTTCTAGAAATCTAGTTTTGGGGAATTTGGGTATTTTGTTTGATTTCGTCCGTTTAATCCGATTTAACTTAGGATTGTGATGGATTGATGATTATTTAGATGTATTATATCATTTCCCTTGTTATTTCATGGTCGGATCGTATAGATTTGTTGTTTTGGTCGAGTTCTTAATCGACGCCTTGAAGGTGTCCGGTAGAATGTCATAGAGGGGTTTTCGGACGTTCTACGATTATTCTTCCTCGTATGATCGTTAATTTATTAATTATATGATGTTAGGGTCGAGTTTCTTGCTAGGAACCCGTGTTGAACCCTTCCGTTCGTCGTTATCTTCCTTTTCGATAGCATCGAGTGTTTCGAAGCTTCCCGGTTGAGCCGTGTTCGTCGGAATACTCACTACACCAAAAACAGGATTTTATGACATTGAAACTCGCTGGATTTGTGACTGTCAATGACAGTCACAACTTTATGACTGCCAATAACAGTCACAAAGACCAAACAGTGATAAATCTAAATATTTGTGACTGTTAATGACTATCACAAGTGTTCTGACTTGAACAGTCATGAACTTTTCAGTTTTATGTATAAATACATTTTGGCAAACCCACCCCCTCCCTGTTTTCTCTTTCTCTCTACCCGATGCTCATGCCCTCCATCTCCATCTTCTTTCTTATCCTCGGCTCCTCTTCTCATAACTTAAAACATATGCATATATATACCAGTACATCGTAGCGACATCCCGAACGAAGCACGGGCCGGAAGGAGGAAGGCGATTCTGGTTGCGGTCAACAGTGGCGACACTGCCATTTGCCAGAGATTTCAGCACATTTTGAAGAAATCAGTTTCTCAGGTAATTAATTATCCTCATCGCTCTGTTTAAATCCATATTGCTATGCATTTCTTGTTTTTTTTCCTTATGGATTCAATGGATGTGTCATGTGTGATGTGTTATTGTTTTCGGAATTCGGATCGAACAGCGAAGGAGGGAAAAGTCGTATTTTGCAGTTAGAAATGGAGTTGGAAGATGATAGTGATAAAAAGTAATAAAACTGTTGGCTAGGATGACTAACTTGGACGAAAGCTTTTGGGTTCTGAATATACGCTTAAGCCAATTCTTTTAGGCGTTCGGATGTTCTGGTGCAGGAAGGAAAAAGGATTGGTGACATGTCTTTTGTCTTTTCATATTTAAATAATATATTGTATCATATTTAAACTGTTTATGAAAGCAGGTTCTTCCATCTCTTTCCATTAAATAATAACTCTGGTCCTGTGTTTAATTTAATTTAATACAGGGGATACAATCGATTTTTCAGGAGAGCTATGCTTGAAACTTCAGATTATCTTAAAGATGATTGCTTGAAGATCAATTGTACTGTTGGGGTTGTGGTTTCTGCTATTGATTGTTCGAGATTGCATTCAATTCGGGTTCAGTTCGATATTGGTTCGATTTTGGTATGCTACCTTGGAAAATATGGAAGGTTCGATGTTACTTTTAATGTTCTTTGAGGAGAAATTCCCACCCACAAGTTGGTATTGGCTGCCCGTTCCCTATATTTCGGTCGAAATTTTTGAAAAATTGGATAGTGATCGGCAAGAGATTTTGGTATCGGACATGGAACCCAAAGTTCTTGAGGTTGGTACATTTTTGATCTCGCTTTTAGTTCTCATGGGAAAAAATCCTTACCTCTTTAAACTCGTTTTGGTTATTTTTAAGTCACATAACATCATTCTTTTAGATTGTTAAATGAATTCTCTCTTTTCCATGACTGAATAGCCTCCGAAGTTACCTTTTGTGTGACAGCGATGCTACACTTTATATACAGAGATGCATTGGTTGAAGATGAGCCGATTGCATCTAGCTCTTGTTCATCTCCTTTAATAATCGATACATTAATCGCTAAGTTGCTCGCAGTGACTAATCGTTATGATTTGGAAACACTATGAAGGATGAGAGAGTCTCATCATTGCAAAGATATATATGTAAATGCTGTTGCACATATACTTGCTTTGGCAGATCGTTTTCATGCTGCGGAACTGAAAGCTATTTGCCTTAGATTTGGTGCAGAGAACCTGACAGGTATATGACCTGTGCCATTTTTTTGTTTCTTTCCTCATGTATTAATTAACATGTATTATTTGCTTTTGAACAAGATATTATTCTTGGTATTGCGTGTCCAACTTGGTTTTCTCCTTAGCTCATGATGAATGCTGTTGTAACTATTGAACATAAGAGCAACTTACCATGTTAATGAAAAGGTACCATGGCATTTATAGCTTTAGTCAAAGAAACGGGCATTGCATGTTGTTAGGCGTATTTTTATACGCTTATTTATCCTTATTTTGTATTATTTTGGCGAGTAAATTTGCATAAATGAGCTTTTAATGCCTTATTCTTGTATGTCTTGTTAGGAATACTTGTTAGATTTTGATGATGTCATTAATATAAAATCAAATGTTTATTACTTGGCATAAGGAAGAACCAAATGAGTATCTTCCATAGGCCAAATAATGTTAAGTATAAAACTTGGCAAAATGTAAAGAAGAACCAAATGAGTATCTTCTATAGGCCAAAAAAAGTTAGGCTAAAAATTGGCTAAGTACTAAGTACAGCTAAGTCCATCAGAGAGGATCAGCCGAGTCAAGTCAGAGTAGTTCTGGTCAACAAAAATTATCAGGGATGTTTGACCAGACTGCAGCCAAGGTACCTCAGACAAGTCACCTGATCAGTCAAGTCATTAATAGTGAACATCAGAGAGGTCCAGACTGCAGAGATGTTAACTGCTCATCAGCCTAGTCGAAGTCAGCCGAGTACTCCAAGTCTATGTCAGCATGCGTTGAAAAGTCAAGTATTACGGAAAATCACATGCAACGTGAAGAGACAAATTGGAGTGATTCCCACAAGAGATATGATTTAAATAAATCATCCAGACCCACCTTGAAGACTTTAATCGTTTTATATTCAAAAGATTCGGCCCATCACATGCAGAGTCTTCACAACGGTCGGAAGATAGATTAAAATATGGGAATCCAGCCTTGCAACGTTCAGAAAATATTTAACAAATAAGTCTCCCTCCAACGGACGGATTTGTTCAAAAGACTTGCAACGGCTATAAGGAAAAGCTCAGAGATCGTGACCTATATATTTCCGAAGATTTGAAGCTGAGCATACCTAACAACAATACCTTACGAGAATCAGTGCTAACATACTTTCAGGCGATCAAAGCATTCAAGCTATCAAAAAGCGAAATACAGCATCGAGAAAAGAGCGGTTCTAAAATTTCATACTTAAAGAAGCTCTTAGTTGGAGAAGACAAAAACTCTTGTCTATAATCCTGAGTTCGGGGTACTTCACTGGTTGAAGTTAAGAGACTGTAAAGGCATCCAAAGATCGAGGATCAAGAGGTGCAAGGCAGTCAAGTGTGGCACAACGGTACGGATTTCCACTGGTTAGAAGCTGTTGTAGTTTTGTTTGAATCACTGCAATATTTATCACTGGTTGAGAATTATAGTGAATTCATCTCCAACTGGTTTGGAGAAAAGTGGATTAGTAGAGGATTACCCCACCTCTGAGACCACTATAATCGCCTGCGTTCTTTACTATCTTATTGCATCATACTTTAACTGCTGCATTGATTGTTAAGTGTTTCATTAGTTGCTTTTTATTCGTCATCAGCTGACTTCCGCATTCATTGAAGAACAAACGACTCCAAGTCATTTGTTTACCTATCAGCTGAAGAAACTCACTCTTCGTGAAAAAGAATTTAAGAGTTTCAACAAGTCAATTCACCCCCCTAGACTTGTTCCTGGACGACTTGTGACCTACAAGTGGTATCGGAGAGGTTGGTTCATTTATTTCACGAACCAGATCTATATCAGAGATATATCTTTACTCTCAGTTTATAATAGAACACATGCATTCTAGACTCCCTGTGTTTTCAGTTGACGAGTATGATCTTTGGAAGATAAGGATGCAGGCACACTTATCTTCTATCCATGATGACATGTGGTGCATCATAGAGGACGGTCCATTCATCTTCGAGGAAGACAACACATCAGAGGAGATCGCAGCAGGGAAGCCAGAGAAGATTCCTAAGAAGAGGACAGAGCTGACTCCCGAAGAAAGAAAGCTGGCCAATCTTGATAACCAGGCCAGAAATGTGTTATATCAAACTCTTGACAAATCCACCATGGTCAAGATAAAGAACTTCAAGAATGCCAAGGAAATCTGGGACACATTAGCTTTGATGTGTGAGGGAACGGAGCTAATCAAAGAAAATAAATTGTCAATCGCTATTCAAAAGTTTGACAATTTCAAAATGAAGAACGGCGAATCCATAGATCAAGTGGACACAAGGTTCACTGAGATTATTAATGAGATCAACTCCCTCGGCAAAACCTATGGCAACAGGGAAATGGCACTGAAGGTTCTTAGATCTCTCAACCCTGAATGTAGTATGAAGGCCGTGGCCATGAGAGAGTCCAACGATCTGAATAAGATAAAAATCCAAGAGCTGTTCTCTGATATGAAGGCTTATGAGTTCGAGCTTCCAAGTTCATCCTCAACTGAGCCTGCAGAAAAGGGAATAGCATTTGCAGCTGAGTCCCCCGCCAAGAGCCTATCTGATGTCAAGCCTCCAAATCCATTAGATTTTGAGGAAGAAATGGCGTTTATAATGCAAAGGCTCAGCAACTTTAGAAAGAACTACTCCAAATACAAGAAAAATTATAAGGAGAATCCAAGAAGGAACCAGAAAGCTGGAAGCTGGAAGGTTGAGTGCTACAATTGTCACAAGACAGGACACATCCAAATGGACTGTCCTGAGCTCAAGAAGGATGAAAGCAAGAAAGAGGTGGGCAGAAAAGAAGATAGAAGAAAGGCCCTCATCGGAGAAGACCAGGAGCATGTAGAATCAAGCAGCGGATTCTTCTATGATGACGATGAAGAGTATGACTGCCTGATGGCCAACTTAGCTGATGAAGAGGTAACATCTAAACCCTATGGTTCAAATAATAGCTTAGCCATGTCACAAGATATGGATCTGCACGAATCGGTAAATAAGTTATTCAAAGATTTTGAAACACTCAAATCTGCACACCAAACTGTATCAGCAGAGAAGACTCAGCTGCAAGATGAGAATAGGCAGCTGAAAAATGATTTCGAAAAACTAAGCCTAGAACTGAATAAGGTTGAGATAACTGCAGCTGACTTTAAAAACCAGGCTGATGTTAATACAGCTGAGATAAACCGACTAACCATTTTACTTAAAGAAAAATCAGCTGCACTTGCTCATGCCAAAGCTGAGTTTACTAAGCTGACTCAGATAAACAAGACTCAGGCGCAGGAAATAACCTCCCTGAAGGCGTCTTCAACTCTGGAAGAATTGTGTACCAATAAAAGGCCACTATATTCCAAATCAGGCCTTGGATATGATCCTCACACTCCCTCTAGTTCTAAAAGAAAGTTTATCAAGGGAGAAACAATTATCTCGACTGTTGAGCCTACATATAAACCGATATTTAAAAACAGGCAATAGCCAAGTCACGTGTATAGGCTGCAGTCAGGTTACACAAGGCAGCCACCTAGACAGGCGACTAGGCAA
Source organism: Orobanche coerulescens (assembly GCA_033398695.1). NCBI lineage: Eukaryota > Viridiplantae > Streptophyta > Magnoliopsida > Lamiales > Orobanchaceae > Orobanche > Orobanche coerulescens. The sequence goes on along the minus strand of CM065812.1, from coordinate 150,552,831 downwards.
TGGCCCAGGCAAAAGCAACAGCCCAGACAACATGCCCACTATTACCAACAACTCCCTAAAAATAGATTTCAAAATAGGAGGGGCAGATGGAAACCTCAAGGTTATTCCAGTTTCCAAAATGAACAAGTGTGGAGACCTCAAAGATTTAATAAATGGTCTCAGCCAAGATTTAGAAATGGCCCACACTATCAAATTTTTGAGGAATATCCAGTATACAATCCCAACAGGAGATTCAGACCTCGACCTTACACACCTTATGAGGGTTATAATAATAATAACAATTTTTACAATCCAAGGAGAAATCAATTCTCCAGGAAACCAGCTAACCCCAAAGGACCCACACAGATTTGGGTACCTAAATCTCTGCTTGTCTGATTGCAGAAAAGGTGGAAGGACTACAACCACATCTCCACAAGCTCAAATTTTGGAGGTAAAGAATGGTTTGTAGATTCTGGATGCTCGAGGCACATGACCGGGAACAAGAAGATCTTTGTCAAATACACCAAAGAAAGAGGTCCCGATGTAACTTTTGGAGATAGCTCTAGAGGACAAACAAAGGGCTTTGGAGAGCTGCACCGAGGAAATATTGTGATATCCAAAGTTCATTATGTCAAAGGGCTCAAGTACAACCTCTTGAGCATAAGCCAATTCTGTGATGAGAAGAACTTAGTAGTCTTCACCATCTGGAAATGTATGGTGATAGATATCTTATCTGGAGAAGTAAAGCTACAAGGTTTCAGAAGGAGAGATGTCTATATGATTGATTGGAACACAGGAACACCTAACTCCTGTTTTCTATCCAAGACAGTAGCTGAGAATGGATGGCTGTGGCACAAAAGGTTATGTCACCTGAACTTCAAAGCCATCAATAAGATCAGTTCTCAGAAGCTGGTCAGAGGACATCTAAATGAAGCATTCAAGAAGGAAGCGCTTTGTGATGCATGTCAGAAAGGAAAGCAGACCAGAGCATCATTCAAGACAGTCCAGCCTACAACTCTCACAACAAGGATCTTAGATCTAGTCCACATGGATCCATTTGGTCCTATCAAGCCAAGGACTCTGAGCGGCCGAAAGCATGAACTTGTCATAGTAGATGACTATTCAAGGTACACTTGGATTATCTTCCTATTCAAGAAAAGTGAAACCTTGACCAAGCTACCTGAGCTGCTGAGAAGGATCCAGAATGAGAAATCCCTATCCATCAATAAGATCAGATCAGATAGAGGAGGAGAGTTTCTCAACAAGGCGATAATTGATTACAGCAATCAGAATGGAATCCAGCATGAGCTCTCTGCATCCAGGACTCCCCAGCAGAATGGCGTTGCTGAAAGAAGAAACAGAACCCTGAAGGAAGCAGCAAGGTCCATGATTGCAGAAGCGGACCTGCCCAAGAGGTTCTGGGATGAAGCTGTCAACACATCCTGTCACACCCAGAACAGGAGTATGATAGTAGGGAGACATGGCAAAACTCCCTATGAGGTTTGTAATAATAGAACTCATACTGTTGCTTAATTTCATGTTTTTGGTTGTAAGTGTTTCATCCACAACAACAGTAAAACACAACTAAATTCCTTTGATGCAAAAACCGATGACGGTCTCTTTATGGGATATTCACAAAGAAGCAAATCATATAGAGTTTTTAACAAAAGAACCTTAGTTGTGGAGGAAACACCCCATGTTGTTTTTGATGAATCTACTGTTGAGTACAGGAAGCAAGTTGAGTTAATTGAGAACAAGCTCAAATAAGCGACCCTTGAAGAAGTCATTGTACATGACACTGGAATGGTGGACTCACCTGCAGACCAGCCTGATGATCCATCTGCAGCTGCTGAAGACCCAACTGTAGATCATACAGGATCACCGAACCTATCTGATCTAGTTGCCACTAATGAAGACCCAGCTGGAGCTAACAAAGACTCATCTACAGATCAGAACCAACCTGCAGATGACAAGACGGTAGCTGATCCAGTTGCAGACCAGAACCCAGCTGATGCAGAAATCCACCAGAGCAATTCAACAGGGGGAACAAACCCAGAAGAGGACGATATCCCCAAATGGCTCAAAGACCATCCAATCCAGCAAATCATAGGAAAGCTGACTGATGGAGTTAAGACAAGACAGTCAACCCTACCAGCAGGAATGGCTATGTTCTCATGCTTTATGTCACAAATAGAACCTAAAACTACAGAACAAGCTCTAGAAGATTATTTCTGGATAAATGCCATGCAAGAAGAATTGGAGCGGATGGAAAGAAACAAAGTTTGGGAACTAACAGACAGACCTGATCACAAGAAGGTTATTGGCACCAAATGGGTGTACAAAAATAAGATTGATAAAGATGGAGCTGTTGTTAGGAATAAGGCCAGACTTGTAGCAAAAGGTTACGCACAGTGTGAAGGAATAGATTTTGATGAAACCTATGCACCTGTTGCAAGATTAGAGGCCATGAGACTATTCCTCGCATATGCTGCATTTAAGGATTTTGAAGTATATCAGATGGATGTAAAGAGTGCTTTTATAAATGGAATCCTAGAAGAAGAAGTCTATGTAGAGCAACCCCCAGGTTTTGTCAAAGGAGACAAAGTCTACAAGCTATTGAAGGCTCTCTATGGACTTAAGCAAGCACCTAGAGCGTGGTATGAAACATTGTCTGTGTTTCTTGAGAAAAATGGTTTTTGCAAAGGGAAGGTAGACAAAACACTATTCAGAGTGGAGCACGAAGGCCACATATTAATAGTCCAGATATATGTGGATGACATCATATTCGGATCAACCAATCCAGAGCTATGCGAGAAATTCTCCAATCTCATGCAAGGAGAATTTGAGATGAGTATGATGGGAAAGCTTAACTTCTTTCTCGGACTACAAGTTAAGCAGATGGAAAAAGGAATTTTCATCAATCAAGCTAAGTATACCAAAGATCTGATCAAGAGATATGGAATGGAATCAGCCAAGCAGCAAGAATTCCTATGAGCACAAGTACTCACCTGGATGCAGATGAGGCAGGCATATCAGTGGACTCAACCCACTACAGAGGACTCATTGGATCTCTTCTATACCTCACTGCAAGCAGGCCAGACATATCCTATGCCGTAGGAGTTTGTGCGCGATTCCAGTCCAAGCCGAAGCAATCACACCTAGATGCAACCAAGAGGATAATAAAATACCTTAAGTCTACAATCAATGTTGGACTATGGTATCCCAAGGATGATAATTTCGAGCTGTCAGGATACTCAGATGCAGATTTCGCAGGTTGCAAAATCAATAGGAAGAGCACTAGTGGAACGTGCCAATTCCTAGGAACCAGACTGATATCCTGGTTTAGCAAGAAGCAGGTTTCTAACTCTATTTCCACCACAGAGTCAGAATACCTAGCTGCAGGTAGCTGTTGTGCACAGATTTTATGGATTAGACAACAGCTAAGGGATTATAATATCATTGCCAATGAAGTTCCTATCTGGTGTGACAACAATAGTGCTATTGCAATAACCAACAATCCGGTTTTGCATTCAAGGACGAAGCACATTGATGTTAAGCACCACTTCATCAGAGACCATGTGCTTAACAAAAGGGTTAGAGTTGAAAGAGTCAGCACAGACTATCACATAGCTGACATCTTTACTAAACCTCTGCCAGAGGAAAGATTTTTGGAGCTGAGCAGAGATCTTGGATTACTAGATTGGGAATCTAGTACTGAAGCAAGCTGAAGCATTTCAGAGGAAGGACGGACCCAACTGATTAAAGAAATCAGATCCTAGCTGATGCAGACAAAGGAACCTAGCTGATCAGAATATCAGGCGAGAAGACAATGGAGTTAACTTACCTGATGCAGAGCGGTCAACAGTCAAACCAGCTAAGTTTTCTAAACCGACCTCTGAATATTTAATTATTATCTGCCATATTTATAATATTATAATATTAATTTTGGTTAACAAATGGCATTTAAATATATTAATGTTCGATTCACAGGTGGCAATTTTTAATACAGGCGTCAATCGCTTATTAAATCGACCTCCATGGTGGCCAATCAAAACAAACCGTCAAATTTTAAAATGGACCACCGATTCAAATTTGAAATTCAAAAGAATCTCAAAAGGCGTACCACCGTTTCAAATATATATTAAGGGCGATTTACATCTGACTACCTTTTTAAATGGTCTAATTACAGTTTGATCCCTATTGTTTCAGATATTACAATGAAGGACAAACTTTGCACTGTCCAGAAACTATATTTACAACGAAGGACAAAAGTCAAATTTTCAGATGATGTCACTGGAGAGAGAGTACTGATATTCCGAATTTGCCCTTTTATTTTTCCTTTTCTTGTTTACCCATTTATTTTCCGCCTCACGTGGGTGGCACATGCTGGACCTCATTGTAATATATATAACACTTTTGGACTTCAGTGTAATAAATTTTCAAGCTTTCTAGAAAAAATATTTTTTCCAAAAAAGAAAGTATTTTCTGGAAAAAAAATTATTTTTCGAAAAAAAAATTATTTTGAAAATTATCTTTTCGAAAAATTAAAAAATATTTTCTGGAGAAAAAATTAATTTTGGGCAAAATAATATTTTTTCGAAATAAAATTATTTTCTGAAAAAAATATTATTTTCTGGAAAAAATATTATTTTTTCAAAAAATATAAAACTATTTTATGGAAAAAAATAAAAAAAATATTTGTTTGAAAAAATTAAAAAAATATTTTCTGGAGAAAAAGGTATTTTTTGGCAAAATAATATTTTTTAAAAATTAAATTATTTTCTGGAAAAAAAATTATTTTTTTCGAAAAAATAAAATTATTTTCTGGAAAAAAATAAAAAAAATGTTTTTTTTGAAAATATTAAAAAAATATTTTCTGGCAATATAATATTTTTTCGAAATAAAATTATTTTCTTGAAAAAATATTATTTTTTTGAAAAAAATAAAATTGTTTTCTGAAAAAAAAATAAAAAAAAATATTTTTGAAAAAAAATATATTTTATGGAAAAAAATTATATTTCGAAAAAAAATTATTTTCTGAAAAAAGAATGTTTTTTAAAAGAAATGTATTTGTCAAACACTTTAATAACTTATAAGCTATTTGTTTAATATGAAATGTATTTTAAAATAAATGTTTTATTCAAGTAAATAGAGGGGCATTTTCGTCTTTTTAATAGAAGTCAACACCATTTCAGATTTTTGTCCTTCGCTGTAATTTATGAAACAATAGGGACTAAAGTGTAAAGAGGCCATCTAATAGGGTAGTTGGTTGTAATTTCCCCTATATATTAATTTAATCCATACGTCTTTTCATCTTCTTTATAAGGAAAGAAACCCCTTCACTTTACCTTTTACGCTTACCCTAGATCTACAGAGCAAAAATTTACAGAGCAAAATTCTTGAACTCCGAATACACTAAAAATCCGTTATTTGCAGAAATGGAATCGTACTTCGAAGGCATCAACCTAAAGGCGGTCAAGGACCAGATTATTTTCTTGTTGGTCGTCGATTTCGAAGGCTTATTGGAAGCTAATCTGGAGGATTACGATGTGCTTAACCTAATCCGCGCGATGAAGCTCAATGGGATCTACCCATTCCTGGACATCAACCCTCAACATCTGTACAAGGAGGATGTTATCGCGTTCTATCGCGAAGCCTGTATAATTCAAGATGGAATTCGGAGCACAGTCGGCGGAAGACAAGTCGACATATCTCGAGAGTCGATCCGTACTATTTTTGGTATGAAGCACCGCGGCATAGCTGTCGAAGCTCTCAAGCAGTCCGCCGCCGAAACCTGGAAGAAGATCAATACGGAGATTCAGCCGGAAAATCTGAAACTCACTGCCAAGAGGAGTGAGATTTAGAGAGTTTATCGTTTTGCGTTGGATATAACCAACAAAATCATCATGGGGATGGCTGGAAGTTATGATCAACTGTCGTCGGCGAAGTCCATGGTGCTGGGAGCACTAACTAAGGATGAAGAAATTGACTGGGCATATTACATATTCAGGCAACTCGTTCGAGAGGTCAACAGAGCCGAATGGCTTGTTGATGAGAAGAGATTTAAAACAAAGCTGGCATTTGGAACGCAGCTGAGTTGGATGCTGGAAAAGACAGGCATGGCGAAGGGAATCACTGACCCCTTCCACCCCAACAAAAGACTTGGTCATCTGGATCAAGAGACGCTGAGAAAATTGGGAGGCACAAGGAGAGCAGCCCAGATGTTGAAGGACCTACCTGACACAAGGCCATACCCGAGATATTATTCGTCAGGAGAGTCGGACCGACCTGCAGCCGACATCCCAACTGCAGTCGAGTCAGACACCGAGTCCGACAACACCCCCATAGCAGTCCGATTTAAGTGAAGGGGACCAACCCCTAAAGGACCTTCGATCATGCAATCATCACCAGAACCCTCTCCCAAGAGACCCAGGAGACTGCAGTTTAGTGAGGAAGAGCAGTCAGATCATCATGCTAGCCCTGCAGTCAGGTCACCAACTCACCTGGAAGACCAGCCTGCCCCAAGCACCCTCGAGACTCAGATTGTGGCTGTCTTCACCCCAGCCTACATCTCTGAGGAAGAAGAAGCAGGTCTAATAATTTCTATCCCTGAAGCCAACTATATCTTTAACCTCTTGGAAAATAATATTTTCAATCTATCCATCGAACAATTACAACTTGTTAAACCTCTAGCCTTAAAACAATCGTTCCTTGAAGTTTTTGAAGAATGAAAATTTTTGAAATCCCTATCTTTTGTCAAACTTCAAACCTTCATTGACACTTGTGGTTGGGACTATCCCCAAGCCACGGAGGATGTGCTGATGGATTTTTGTAAAACATCAGACACAATTTTGATCCTTCAGGAGGACTGGTTCATGTCTAATTTTAAAACCAACATGGACCAATTCATCCACTGCATTATGCTTAGTATTTTTGATGGATCCTATGAGAAAGCTGTTGAGGAGGAAGTTGAAAAGGAAATAAGGATTGAGGAGGTAGATGGAGAAGAAAATGAAGAAGTTGTTGTTTTAGACGATGAAGAAGAAGAGCAGGAAGAGAGAAGAAAAGAAGAAAAGACTTTAGTTGAAAATCAGCCTGATGAAGTTGAGAAAACAGAAGAGTTGAATGAAGAAGAAGAAGAAGAAGAAGGAGAAGAAGTCGAAAAGGAAGAAGATGAAAGAGAAGGAGAATGATGAAGGTGAGGATGATGACGCGGATGAAGGAGAAAAGGATGGGAAGGATGATGACAATAATGATGATGATGATAAGGATGATGATGAAGGAGGAGATGAAGGAGCTGAAAAAGAAAATGAAAAATAAAAGGATGAGGAAAAAGAAAAAGAAAATATTGAAGAAGAAAAGGAGAAAGAGCAGGAGAAAGAGGGAGAGAAGGCAGAAGAAGAAAAGGAGCCGGAGCTAGAGCCGACGCAAGAAGCTGCAGATAAGACTGTGGTACCTGCCCGGTACACCAGCCTAGACGTGGAGTTAGCTGAGGACTCCAGATCAGGGATCCCAGAGAAGACCCCATCTGGAGTACCAGCTGCAGACAGAAGCTTGCAGTCCAGTGGTTCAATTGCAGAAGGCTCAGGAGAGCACTCTCCACCAGCTCAGATATCACCTGCCATGACTGAGCTGATCAGGCAGATAGTGAAAGATACGATTGGAGAGCTGCTGGAATCTCAGGTCACTCCTGACCTTCAAACCATCAATGCAAAGATCGACACTCTGTTGCAGAGAGAAGTTCCTCACCCTCCTCCCCCTACCAACAACAGAATGCCATTTGGCATGTCTGATTGGATGAGCAGAATGGAGCAGCAATTGACTACCCTAGTTGATGCTGGCAAAAAGGGGGAAGAGAGAATGCAGGGGGAAGGAAATGATCAAGAAGAGATAAGAAAGGAGTTTAGATCGAAGAAAAGGCAGGATGTCCAGATGATCACTGCTGGGACATCCTCAGCCAAGAGGAAGGGAGGAGCCGACCTAGAAAACAGGCTGACCAGCCTGAAGGCAAGAAGAGGGGGACTAGAGGAGGTTTGGAGCCTACTCTAGAGTGGGAAGGAAAGGAGTTGTGGTTTGTGGAGGATTTTGTTCCATATGAAGCTCTGGAAATGTGGGTATCTGCAAGAAAGAAGTTTATCAGAGACTACTACATCTGGGAAATACTCCAGGATGATAATCTCTCCCCACAGTAAATCTTCATAAATTTCATGGAGGAAGCCCATCCGTAACTCTGGGCTATTCTGAAGAAACATGCTGGGAAACTAAATGCCTATCCCAGGATTCCTTTATTCACTGCCAAAGATCCTCCTACTTTGAAAAGAGGAGGTGCGTTGGATGAACTTACGCTACAAAGGAAAATCAAGAAGCTATGTATTGAGAACAAATTTTCATCCCAAGAAGAGCAAGCCTTCGCAGCTCTCGTCGTGAAAAGGAAGTATGGTCTTGCCCCAGTCAAGACAAGACCAATCGCAGCTAAACCCTTCACACCTGGCAAACAGCCTATTCGAAGAGGCAGAGGAAGAGGCAGATGACTTTCACTTACTTATTTTGTACTTATAATGACTTATGTACTTGAAACTTTTCTTGTAAAATTCAGCCATGTACTTGTAAAATTAATAACAGTCTTTTTGAATGACAATTCCCAGTTGTCTCAAAAATTAGACTGACTTTAGTTTGGGTCTTGCACTTAAGTGCAGACTTGATCATTTGATTACTTGGTTAAAGTTTTTCCATCATCAAAATAGGGGGAATTTGTTAGGAATACTTGTTAGATTTTGATGATGTCATTAATATAAAATCAAATGTTTATTACTTGGCAAAAATGTAAGGAAGAACCAAATGAGTATCTTCCATAGGCCAAATAATGTTAGTATAAAACTTGGCAAAATGTAAAGAAGAACCAATTGAGTATCTTCTATAGGCCAAAAAAAGTTAGGCTAAAAATTGGCTAAGTACTAAGTACAGCTAAGTCCATCAGAGAGGATCAGCCGAGTCAAGTCAGAGTAGTTCTGGTCAACAAAAATTATCAGGGATGTTTGACCAGACTGCAGCCAAGGTACCTCAGACAAGTCACATGATCGGTCAAGTCATTAACAGTGAACATCAGAGAGGTCCAGACTGCAGAGATGTTAACTGCTCATCAGCCTAGTCGAAGTCAGCCGAGTACTCCAAGTCTATGTCAGCATGTGTTGAAAAGTCAAGTATTACGGAAAATCACATGCAACGTGAAGAGACAAATTGGAGTGATTCCCGCAAGAGATATGATTTAAATAAATCATCCAGATCCACCTTGAAGACTTTAATCATTTTATATTCAAAAGATTCAGCGCATCACATGCAGAGTCTTCACAACGGTCGGAAGATAGATTAAAATATGGGAATCCAGCCTTGCAACGTTCAGAAAAGATTTAACAAAGAAGTCTCCCTCTAACGGACGGATTTGTTCAAAAGACTTGCAACGGCTATAAGGAAAAGCTCAGAGATCGTGACCTATATATTTTCGAAGATTTGAAGCTGAGCATACCTAACAACAATACCTTACGAGAATCAGTGCTAACATACTTTCAAGCGATCAAAGCATTCAAGCTATCAAAAAGTGAAATACAGCATCGAGAAAAGAGCGGTTCTAAAAGTTCATACTTAAAGAAGCTCTTAGTTGGAGAAGACAAAAACTCTTGTGTATAATCCTGAGTTCGGGGTACTTCACTGGTTGAAGTTAAGAGACTGTAAAGGCATCCAAGGATCGAGGATCAAGAGGTGCAAGGCAGTCAAGTGTGGTACAACGGCACGGATTTCCACTGGTTGGAAGCTGTTGTAGTTTTGTTTGAATCACTGTAATATTTATCACTGGTTGAGAATTATAGTGAATTCATATCCAATTGGTTTGGAGAAAAGTGGATTAGTAGAGGATTACCCCACCTCTGAGACCACTATAATCGCCTGCGTTCTTTACTATCTTATTGCATCATACTTTAACTGCTGCATTCATTGTTAAGTGTTTCATTAGTTGCTTTCTATTCGTCATCAGCTGACTTCCGCATTCATTGAAGAACAAACGACTCCAAGTCATTTGTTTACCTATCAGCTGAAGAAACTCACTCTTCGTGAAAAAGAGTTTAATAGTTTCAACAAGTCTATTCACCCCCCTCTAGACTTGTTCCTGGACGACTTGTGACCTACATGTCTAACAGGAGATTGGAGTCCGGAAGCTAAAACGAGGCAAAACGGGCAAAAACGGCAATTTTTGGCCTGAGGCCGCGACACAAGGCAAGTGGGGCGCGGCACACGAAGAGGACCAGCAGACACAGAGCAAACTGTACTCTGAGCCGCGGCACAGTTATGGTGAGCCGCGGCCCAGAAGAAATAATCAGTGCCCAGGTTTTAATCTACGCCCTGTGAGCCGCGTCACAGATTAAGTGAGCCACGGCACACGGGGCGGTTTTGGTGTACTCCGCTCGGGTTTGGGCCGTTTTGAAGCCAGTTCTCGACCTAATCACACAGACGCGATTTAGAGGCTGTTGGGAGCTATAAATAAGGGTTTAAGGCCATAATTAATCATCTTTGATATGGGAAATCTTGGAGATGGCTATTAAGGAGGATCGCTGAAGTGAGGGCAGAAGCCAGAAGAACGGAGGAATCTGAGCTCTTCATCTGTGTTTGATTTTCATGTTTTCATTTATTAATTCTATATTTTTATCTTTTAGCATGTCAGGCTAAAACCCTGATCTAGGATTTTGATGAAACCTAAGTTTTGACAGATTTGCTTTAGATTATCTATATAATTCCCTTTTCGTTGAGTTTTCCCAATCGATTTTAATGCTTTCAATTGTCTGGCCAATAATTGGATTGTTTTAATTACCTTACTCGAATCGGGAGAGGAGAGTTGGTGAGGAACTATTGGTGAGGACCGTCTTATCTTGTGAGATAGGAATATACTCATAGGAATTATGTGGCTTTGTGAGCATTTTGTGCTTTTTGCCTATTGACGAATTAATTCACCTAGGGATAGAGTGCATTATTCGCCTTTAGAAAAATCTATTGACCTCGGGAGAGGCTGTAGAGTATTTTAGCAATCTTCGCCTTCAATAAATTGGGGAAATCATTAACTTCAGATAATCGAGAGTAAATTCGGATAAACCAAGGTGGATTCAGAATCCTAGACTTATTCATTATTTGATTTTCTTTCTTCAAGCGATCATTTTTACTGTCAGCTCTTTTATTGGTTTTATTTAATTATTAATTGCAACTCAAATTTCGACCGTTCAAATAAAATTAGAATACATAAAAATCGGTACTTAGTGATTCAGTCCTCGTGGGAACGATACTCACTCATCACTTTATTACTTGTAAATGATAACATGCACTTGCGTTAACGAAATATCGCAACAAGTGCAGGAGCAGGCAGATGCCAGCCCGCCGCCCGACAGAGAGCACTTGCAGGCTATGTTCGACGGGCTGAGAGAGGAGATGAGGAGAGAGAGAGAGAGGAGATGAAGAGAGAGAGAGAGAGCCTTCTGGCTGATATGAGAGAGGAGAGGCGGATGGAGAGGGAGAGCATCATTGCCGCCGTCCGAGATGAGATGCGAGAGCAGGCCCGCCGAGCCAATCGGCGTGAGACGAGGCATCTGGCAGCAAGGGATGCCTACCACCAGGAGCACCTTGCTGCATGGACGGCCCACATTATGCACCCGTACGGGCCATTTATTCCACCTGCTCGGCCAGCCACACCACCCTCCTCGCCGGAATACGCCGGCACCAGTACGTGAGCAGACTGGAGGGGAGTACTTGACCTTTCACTTTTATTGCATATTATATTTTGTCCATTGAGGTCAATGTACGTCTTAAGTTTGGGGGGGTTTATTTTCCGTTGATATACTTATTGATGTACTTATTCAGTTGCACTTTTCATTATTTCTAGTTATATTTTTGTTGCTAGCCTTGCTTGTCATGATTTTACGCTTATTCGTGAATTTTTCGTGCTTCTATTTGTGTAAAACTGATGTTACAATACTGATTTCTCTCTGAAGAAATGGTTGAGTTTTAGTCGAGTTGCATTCAGTGATATCTGTTTCTGTTAAGTCTTCATTTAGGTCCGAATTTTTTTTTGTTTTTGTAGAAATCTTAGCGGATAAGAGAGGAGACATACGTGTTTTAAAATCTCCGTCGATACGCTTGGTTACATTTTTCGTGTAGCTAGTCGGCCAGTAACATTAGTCGTGTTGGCACTTAGATCGAGTTGAGAGTCGATCAGTTTTTTCCAAAAGTCGAGATATTTTTTGTTCTATGATGGGAAGTCTAGTAACCAGGGGTATTCACGTAACCCGTTGTTTACTCTCGCGTAAAACGACGACCCTGATTAGACTAGTGGTTTAGAGATTTCGCTTGTGCCGATGATGGGGAGCCTAGTAATCGGGGGTATTCGCGTGACCCGCCGTTTACTCTCGCGTAAAACAGCGACCTTGAATTGGACATGCGGGAATAGCTATTCGAGTTGTTTCTCCGCTGTGGAGGGAAACTTAGTAACTAGAAGCATCCATGTGCCCCATGAGTGTCTTTTACGTCAAACGGTTCCCCAATACATGATAATGGAATTCCACCCTAGGATTTTCCCGATGAAACATCCCGAGATCCGAACCTAGTGGTCAACTCGAATCATCTTATTGAGCACATATAAGGGAACATTGTCCGAGGGTTATTTTTTTTTTATGAAACTCTTGAAATTTGTGCCACTAGACTGTGGGATTGTGCGAGTTAACTTGTTTATTTTAACCTTTCATATTGACGGTCGATTAAATTCACAACTTGTTTATCTTTGAGCTGAATTTTCTTCTTGAACGATTGATTAGGATTGAAATTGGTTACTTTGTGGAATCAGTGTCTTGGATGCGACTCACTATTACGATACTTGTGCTATTCTTTGAGATTTTCAGGATAGTATTGATTAGGTTGAGCACGATGAGTTGCACGATTATTCACGATTATTCTTTTATTTGTAATAAATTCTTTTTGCTTGAGGAAAAGCAAATGCTTAGGTTTGGGGGTATTTGTTAGGCGTATTTTTATACGCTTATTTATCCTTATTTTGTATTATTTTGGCGAGTAAATTTGCATAAATGAGCTTTTAATGCCTTATTCTTGTATGTCTAACAGGAGATTGGAGTCCGGAAGCTAAAACGAGGCAAAACGGGCGAAAACGGTGATTTTTGGCCTGGGGCCGCGGCACACGAAGAGGACCAGCAGACACAGAGCAAACTGTACTCTGAGCCGCGGCACAATTATGGTGAGTCGCGACCCAGAAGAAATAATCAGTGCCCAGGTTTTAATCTACGCCCCGTGAGCCACGACACAGATTAAGTGAGCCGCGGCACACGGGGCGGTTTTGGTGTACTCCGCGCGGGTTTGGTCCGTTTTGAAGCCAGTTCTCGACCTAATTACACGGACGCGATTTGGAGGCTGTTGGGAGCTATAAATAAGGGTTTAAGGCCATAATTAATCATCTTTGATCTGGGAAATCTTGGAGACGGCAATTAAGGAGGATCGCTGAAGAGAGGGCAGAAGCCAGAAGAATGGAGGAATCCGAGCTCTTCATCTGCGTTTGATTTTCATGTTTTCATTAATTTATTCTGTATTTTTATCTTTTAGCATGTCAGACTAAAACCCTGATCTAGGATTTTGATGAAACCTAAGTTTTGACGGATTTGCTTTAGATTATCTATATAATTCCCTTTTTGTTGAGTTTTCCCAATCGATTTTAATGCATTCAATTGTCTGGCCAATAATTGGATTGTTTTAATTACCTTACTCGAATCGGGAGAGGAGAGTTGGTGAGGAATTATTGGTGAGGACCGTCTTATCTTGTGAGATAGGAATATACTCATAGGAACTACGTGGCTTTGTGAGGATTTTGTGCTTTTTGCCTATTGACGAATTAATTCACCTAGGGATAGAGTGCGTTATTCGCCTTTAGAAAAATCTATTGACCTCGGGAGAGGCTGTAGAGTATTTTAGCAATCTTCGCCTTCAATAAATTGGGGAAATCATTAACTTCAGATAATCGAGAGTAAATTCGGATAAACCAAGGTGGATTCAGAATCCTAGACTTATTTATTATTTGATTTTCTTTCTTCAAGCGATCGTTTTTACTGTCAGCTCTTTTATTGGTTTTATTTAATTATTAATTGCAACTCAAATTTCGACCGTTCAAATAAAATTAGAATACATAAAAATCGGTACTTAGTGATTCAGTCCTCGTGGGAACGATACTCACTCATCACTTTATTACTTGTAAATGATAACGTGCACTTGCGTTAACGAAATATCGCAACACATGTAAAAGGCCATGCTCACAAAAAATATTGAAATATAATAAACTATAACTTTGACTCTGGTAGGAGTTTGTGTAATGGAAAAGAAGGTGAAGTGTCGCTCCTTTTTTTTTTTAAATATTTTGTCTTCAGTTTTGTTACTTCACGCAACCATGCATCACGAGTTGAAACACCATTGATGCTGCTGATTTTCGTTTACTTGTGTTTTTGTTGTTGTTGGTTTAGGCATTCGGGAAATAAGAGAAAAGAGAAAACACGGGAAATAAACAAAAAATGAACGATCCAGAATCACCACAGGAAAGAGAAAACGTAGAGCTGAGGCAGGATTTGCCTTCATCTAAGCCAGCTGAGCCATCATCATCCTCGTCTCCGGGATTAATGCAGGCGGCCTCCTCCACTAACGGCATGGTTGCGGCGGCTTTGCACTCGGTGCTTCAGCGGGTTAATCAAGCCACTCAGCGGTCCGTTCGCGTGTCGGACCATATCCGAGTTGTGGCCGTGAGCAAGACCAAGCAGGTCCCTCTTCTCCGCCAGGTGTACGACGCTGGCCACCGCTGCTTCGGAGAGAATTACGTCCAAGAGCTCGTCGAGAAAGCTGCGCAGGTCCAACATATCTGTATGCATTTGATTTTAGTTTGTTTTCAAACTGATGAGTAATATTTGATTAGGTTAAATAGGTACTTGTGTAATCGTGCTCACTATATTTCATTTGTGTGTTCGATTTCAGCTGCCGGAAGACATAGAATGGCATTTCATTGGGAATTTGCAGAGTAATAAAGTGAAGCCACTACTGTGTATGTTTATAACCTTCTCCGTTTGGAATAATATTCATATCTTCAGCCACAACCCACATGACCATGCACATTTGTTATGTTTCCCACTTCAGAAAAGGGCATTAAAAGCATCTCCACTTCTTGATTGATTCACTATATATAACTTCAATATCTTGAGGATTTCAGTAACCATCTAATTATCTGAAAAGGTATATAATGTGTATAATGTGCCCTGTGTGTGGAGATATTGGACCTTGTGAAAACTCAGAAGCCTGAGTCAGCGCCTTGCACATTAGATGTTGTCATTTGAATGCTTTGATTTGAATAAATATTTTACTTACGGTATTCTGCTGTAAATGGATTTCTATTTTAAACAAAAGCTTATACGCGTAAAAGTGTGGATGGGTTGACCGGAATGTAAAGTACTGATAAGATGCAGATTAAGCATGTTGTCTTGCCATTGAGAGTCTCGAAGAAAACATTTAAAAGCTAATGCTGTGTTGCACTGATCTGGATATGGATGCGTAGATACGTTGCATTTTTAAAATTATTAGGATACGGTATGTCACTATACACCCACACACCCACACACATACATATCAGTAGGGGTGTTTTCGGTTTCGGTCGGGGTAAAATTTTCGAAACCCAAACCCTCCCCAAACTTTAAAATTCGGTTTCGGTTTCGGTCGGTTCGGTTTTCAAAACTCAAAACTCAAACCCTCCCCAAATGTTTCGGTTTCGGATTAGTTCGGTCAAATTCGGTTTTGACCCAAACATATTTAATTTATATATATATTTATTTAATAAAGTAATAAAAAATTAATTATATTAATAAAACTTGTTCTAAAATAATAGATAGATCTTTAATTGATATATTTAATCATTGTTTTTATCAAAACTACAATATATGTGTAGATATATTATTTTATAAGTTTAAAAATTTTGTCATATAAATAAAATTTTATATAATATAAATAATTCGGGTTAGTTCGGTCCAATTCGGGGTAATTCGGTTCGATTCGGTTTTAAGTTATCTAAACCCGAATTAATTCGGTTTCGGTTTCGGTTTGTAAGTTTCAAGTTCGGGGTTGCTTTCGGTCGGAGATTTTCGGTTCGGTACGGAATAATTTGGATTGATTGATCGGTTTTCGGATTTCTATTAACACCCCTACATATCAGTATAATAGTTACAGAAAACTGGATTTCAGGTCAACAATCAAAATTCAACATTATTAATTGTAGTTTAAGTAGAAGTTTAAAGGCGGAACTCGAAATCAATCACATAATTCAAGTCGTTTAAGTAGAAGCTTGATCCGTGCGTCCATAACAAAACAACTAATACCGAAGTGTCTAACATGAGAAGTTGCACAATTTAAAGTTTAAGCAACTTGAGTAACTGCAAAACCTTGTTTTTCATCTGACCATCTCTTTTGAGTTTTAATTATGTAATTAGCAGTTTATTATATTTTTGCCCAAAAATTTCAAAAATTATGAAAAAAGACCTTGCATCGTATCCAAAACGTATAGCGGAAATGGTTATGCTTATGAAGACGTATCGCATCGCGTATTGAAAACTAATAAATAATTAAATGATGGATATGCCATGCTGCTGATTTTCGTTTACTTTTCTAGTTTAATTATTGATGAAATTATTTGGAATGCATAATCTTTGTTTTCAGTTAAATCATCACTAATGTAGCTTTGTAACTTTATTTCTTATAGGCCCTTCCTCGTAAATGAATTGGAACAAGAATGCCTTCTTCATGATCGGAGGAAAGTGTATGAGGTTTGCAATTCATTACTCTTTTTGGAGAAATGTAATGTACACATATTCCTTTGCAATTACCATTTGTGGCCTTCGTTGCACTGCAATATTTGCGCTTTAAGACAGATATCTCCATAGACTGGTAGTGAATAAATGAAACGAAAGTAGTTCAAGCATATGGGGAAGGATATTAATGGAACTAATATTTCCAACAAGGTAAAAAGAACATCTTCTGATTGCTTGTTATGAACTAAATTTAGTACTTCTACTTTTGATTTCCCTTGATTTTCTCCCACAATAGTATGCTTTTAGTTCTTGTTAGTTGGTAATGTTATGCTGGAATGGAGATAATGGAAGTCGAAATGCCTTTAGTGAACTTGTATATACAAAGAGGTTTTCATTATTTTCCTTAATACATATTTTAATTGCAGATTATTCGAAGATGTTTAGCTGATGCTTTTATTGTCTTTGTAAGTAGGCTTATGAGAAGAAGACCACTCCAAAATGGCGTTATGACCTTGGACGAATGAGAAATTTCCAACATGTAAGGGAACTTCCAGCCCCCACCCTTCTTTCTGTCCATGTCCATTTATCTTTATTTATTTTGGTTAATGACTTATTTATATATTTTATTTTGTTGTTCAGACAAAAGGTGCTCCTGAAACTATTATCTTAGGAGGCGTTGCTCCACCTGTTTGTTCCACGGATGAAGCTTATGATTCTATTAGTTTAACTTGTTATTTGTTGATATTTTTCAATATATAACTAATACCCCATACTTATTTTATTTTCAATGGGCTGGTTCGGAGTTTTCTTGACATGTGTTGACTTTCAGCATTATATTGTGATTTTTGTCTTGTAAAAATTAATTGGAGTGTTGTGTGAATACTTTGAGAAATATGTTTGGATTATATTATGAATTCATTGTAAAAAATGATTAGATTGCATTCAGAGAAAATTGAGGTTTTACTTTTTTTTTTTTTGTATTTTTTTCAACATTTGTGACTTCTAAAGACAGTCACAAGATAGTCAAGAAAAATGATAATTGTGACTGTCCATGGAAGTCACGAAAGTTGAAATTAGTGACTGCTAATGACTGTCACAAAAGTGTAAATTCGTGACTGCTAATGATAGTCATAAATGATATTTGTGACTGCCATGGAAAGTGGTATTGTAAAGTCATATAAATGAGGTTTTGTCACTGTTTTGTGACTGTTTTTGACAGTCACAAAAAACTTGTGACTGGTGATTTTATGACAGTCCTTTGTGACTGTTTTTGCCATTTGTGACTATTTTTTACAGTCATAAAATCGTGATTCTGGTGTAGTGACTTGCGTGCCGATTTCGAGGCAAGTACCTTGTCCATACAATTCTTGTTTTATGGATATGATAATTAGTTGTTGTGTTGGTTCAGTCATATTTTATTTCCGCTACAGTATAATTACCCCATTGTACGGGAGCATTTTGTATTCGATCCCTGCATGGGCATGTATTGAGTTGTATCTATTTATTGAAAGACTAAATCGGTCTACTGAGTCATTTTAGCCTTAAAGGCATTGTTGAGATGTTCGATGTTGTTTACCAGCCTGGTAGATCCTTGAGGAAAGGGTCTACGGCGTGTAATATTCCTGAGCGGATTGGGGGTGTTACACCCAGCGCCTGCCGATCGCTTACGGCCGTAACTGATAGGGCCTTACGGCCATAACTCGGTACTTACGGCCGTACCTGGCAGGTCCTTACGGTCGTAATCGGCATTCGTCCGAACACTGCCTGGCACCCGTACGGCCGTAACCATCATTCATCCACCCATGTATGCCGATCACGTAGGGCCGTAACTGGCACCTTACGGCCGTAACTCGGCCAGGCCAGGCCCTGCTCCAAGAAGTGCGGCCGTGACTCGGCCGTGGCCACTCCGACGGCCCGAACGACCCCGAAACCTGAACCTGAATATGAATAGAAGATATGGTTATGAAGTACTCGCAAATACGAATCCAAGCGCTAAGAGAACACACGATTCCGACCACCCGAAGGCTCGAAATTCGACAACGGAAAGTAATTACCCCAAACTTTGGGAAATTACGAAAATGGCCCAAAACGTTCGAAATATACGATACACGATCGAAACACCAAACCAAAGCTCGCAACATGAATAATATCATTAAATGCACTTACGAGAAACTCGAAACAACAGTTTGGACGAGATTCGCAAGAATCGAACTCAAGTGCGGAAAAGCCGCTTAAGAACACGGAACTCAACAAAACGATACCGAAACGAACTCGGATGACAAAAAGTGCAGAATTAATCATTCTCAGAATGATGATACGGTCATGAGTGAGTCGTCAATACAGACTTCTGCCAATAAAAAAAGATATTACCGGAAATCAAAATTGCGGATATTACATAGTTGTGTTTTGTTTTGCAAATTGTCACACCGCTGCCAGCCTCTCGGTACTTACAATGCTCGTAAGTTTTCCTTACTTGACTCTTTATTTTCTCATATCGTACCGTTTCTTGAATTGTGTATGTTTTTCCTCTCTTACTTATCAACGAGTTGCTTTTGCTACCTCTTAACACCAGTATGGATGCTGGAAGAGGCCGTGGTCGTGGTCGTGGTCGTGGATGCGGCTGGGGACGTGGGGCAGCCGGTGGGGCAGCCACGTCGCATTCTTCGGGAGCCACCAGCACCGGTGACTGTTATAGCAATGCTTCTTCTCAAGATGGCGCCGACCTTGGTGTTGCGGCTGTTATGCAATAGATGGTGAACCAAATGGCGGCGATAGCTCAGGTGGTTCAGAACCCAAATCCGGCCCATGCTGATCGGGATGGAGCTGACCGTTGGCTTTAGGATGTCATCAAGAAGCATCCTCCTCAGTTTACGGGAGCCTCATACCCGATTGGCTGGGAAGGGTGGATCAAGGAGATATCCAAAGTCTTCGTTGCCACCAACTGTCCCGAGGACCGCACGGTCCATATTGCCCAGTATTTTCTCAGTGGGGACGTTACTGATTGGTGGGAGGCCATTGGGCCTAAGGATCACGTTGCTTCGTGGGCGGAATTCAAGGACCTGATGGAGACTGAGTATTGCCCGTGGCCGGTTAGGCAGGCTCGAGTCCATGCCTTCTATGATGCTCATCCACGGTATATTCCTGTCTCTCAAGCTATTGCCGATTTCAACAAGGAGTTGGGCTACGTGAAGACCCAAGTTGTCGAGGAGAGCGACAAAATCTTCCACTTTTCTAGGCGGATGAAGCAGTCGATTCGGGACTACATGTCTGGGCTCGTCTGTACTACCTTGAAGGATTATCAGAGTCGAGCTCTTGCTTATGATATGTCTGTGACGGCCAGTGCGGTGGTTCGGGAGAGTAAGAAACAGAAATCCACCGGAAATTTTTCGGGTCACAAGGGTGGAGGTCAGCAGAAATCTCAGTCTGCAAATATTCCTGGGGGTGGTTCGGCTCGTTTCTCTGGGGGCTATCGAGGTGCTGCCAGTGCCTCCATTCGGGATGTCAAATGCTTTAACTGTGGCAAGTCGGGCCATCGGAGCCGGGAGTGTCCTCCTCTGCCCTTGACTTGTCATACTTGTGGTGAGTCGGGCCACAAGGCTTTCTTTTGTGAGCAGGTAGGACAGCTTTTTGGTGCTCAGGCTTCTTTTCCAGCACCTAGGGAGCCGAGTGTGAACCAGGGATCGTTTGCTTTGCAGTCTCCACCGAGTGCCAGCCGAGGGAGAGGTCGGGGTCAGCCCGCTAGAGGGGGAGCTTCCAGTGTCGGCTCCGCCCCTCCGCGTATCTATGCGATGAGGATGGCTGATGATCCAGCGGCCACTGTGGTGACAGGTACCGTTCACATCCATTACCATCCTGTCAGTGTGCTTTTTGATTCGGGTGCTACGCATTCATTCATCTCTCTGGAGTGTGTGCGCCGTTTGAGTCTTGACTGTTTATCACCTTGCGAGCCTTTCATTGTTGAACTTCCTAGCGGTGATATAATCGTTGGCGATTGAGAGGTCCGAGACTGTTCTTTGTTTATTTGTGAGAGGGCTTGGCTCTCTAATCTTATTGTTGTGGGTATTGAGGGTGAGGATTTGATTTTCGGGAATGCTTGGCTCGAGCGGCATGGTACAATCATGAACTACTGCAAGAGGATCATCACCATGATAGCTAAGGACGGCACCGAGCACTCTTTCGCGGGGCGAAAGAGAAACCAGAAGTTCGTAATTAACGCCTTGAAGGTGATGAGACTCCTGCGGAAGGGGTGTACTGGTTATTGGTGCTACACATTGAAGGCAGAGAGTGGTGGTGTCGATCTTTCATCGATTCCAGTCGTTAGTGAGTTTCCTAATGTTTTTCCTGATGAGTTACCGGGGTTGCCACCGGACCGTGAGGTAGAGTTTGCTATAGAGTTAGAGCCGAGTGCGGCCACGATTTCGAAGGCACCGTATCGCATGGCACCTTCAGAGATGGCCGAGTTGAAGAAGCAGTTGAGTGACCTTCTAGAGTTGGGATATATTCGACCGAGCGCTTCGCCTTGGGGCGCACCGATTCTGTTTGTGCGGAAGAAGGATGGTTCACTGCGTTTGTGTATCGCCTATTGTGAGATAAACAAGGTGACCATCAAGAACAAGTATCCTCTGCTGAGGATTGATGACTTGTTCAATCAGTTGCAGGGAGCTGCGGTATTCTCAAAGATTGACTTGAGATTGGGGTACTATCAGCTTCGGGTGAAGGAGTCCGACGTTCTGAGAACAACTTTTCGGACAAGATACGGACACTATGAGTTTGTAGTTATGCCTTTCGGGTTAACTAATGCACCGGCCGTGTTCATGCATTTGATGAACAAGGTCTTTATCGAGTATTTGGATAAGTGTGTCATCGTCTTCATTGACGATATTCTTATTTATTCAAGGAACGAGGAAGAGCATGTCCATCATCCACATGTGGTGTTAGACATTTTGAGGACCGAGCGACTCTATGCGAAGTTCTCGAAATGTGAGTTCTGGCTGAAGGAAGTGATGTTTTTCGGTCACGTGATTTCAGCCGAGGGAGTCTGTGTGGATCCGCAGAAGGTTGAGGCAGTGTTGGAGTGGGCACCGCCCAAGAATGTGAAGGAGGTCCATAGTTTCTTGGGCTTGGTTGGCTACTACTGTAGGTTCGTCAAGGGTTTCTCGAAACTAGCTCGGCCACTTACACAGTTACTCCAGAAGTCCGAGAAGTTCGTCTGGAATGACAAGAGGCAGTCGAGTTTTGAGGAGCTGAAGAGGCGTTTGACTTCAGCCCCGATTTTGGCGTTGCCATGTGGCAACAAGGGTTTTACCATTTATAGCGATGCTTCGGGTCAGGGTCTTGGGTGCGTGTTGATGCAGCACGGCAAGACTATTGCGTTTTCGTCGAGACAGTTGAGGCCGTATGAGCTTAACTACCCTACTCACGATTTGGAGTTAGCGGCAGTTGTTTTTGCGCTCAAGATTTGGCGTCACTAATTATTTGGCTCTACATGTCAGATTTTTACCGATCATAAAAGTCTGAAGTACATATTTACTCAGCGGGAGTCAAATATGAGGCAGAGGAGGTGGTTAGAGTTGATTAAGGATTATGACCTCGAAATCCTTTATCATCCGGGCAAGGCGAACGTCGTGGTCGAGGCCTTGAGTCGGAAACCGGTTGCGTTGCGGACGCTTGAGATCATTACGTCTCAATCTGAGCTTCAACGGGATTTTATTGAGTTGAGTGTTGAGATTTTGTTGCCTGGAGCCATAGGGCAACTTTGTGCTTTAGAGATTTCATCGTCTCTGATCGATGAAATTAAACTGAAGCAGCTGGAAGGGGTATTGAGATTCTAGAGTCATCTGTGTGTGCCGAACTACTCGGAATTGAGGCAGAGTATTTTGCGTGAGGCCCATGCTATGCCTTACTCCGTTCACCCTGGTTCGGGTAAGATGTACAAGGACCTAAGGAGGAATTTCTGGTGGAATGATATGAAGGAGGAGGTCGCACAGTTTTTAGCGAGATGTTTGACTTGTCAGCAGGTCAAAATCGAGCACCAGCGACCGACCGGGTTATTGCAGTCACTTCCCGTTCGGGAATCGAAATGGGAAGATATATCGATGGACATCATTATGAGTTTGTCGAATCGAGATCGGGCATGAACATGGTTTGGGTGATTGTTGATCGTCTGACCAAGTCGGCACATTTTCTGGGCATCAAAGATACTTGGGGCCCAGAGAAGTTGGCTTGTGTGTTTATTGCGCAGAATGTGAGGCTTCACGGTACTCCAAAGTCTATTGTTTCGGATCGGGATGGCCATTTTTTATCACACTTTTGGCAGGCGGTGCATAAGGCGTTGGGTAGACAGTGAGTCTGCCCAGTTTTGCCCAGACCCTTACGTACGTAAAGACATTAGTGTTACGTACGTAAGCTTCTTGTAGCGTACGCTAGCCGTCTAATGTAGCGTACGCTAACGATCTCAGCATTTTGGGGCGGACTGTTCTGCCCAGCCATTACGTACGCTAACACATGAGTGTTAACGTACGTAATGAGCATTACGTACGTTAACCAACTCATGTAACGTATGTAACGAGGGCCTATATTTTATAAACCGGGGGTTGACCTTCATTTCGGCATTTCCTTCATTTCTTCTCCACCGACCGAGAGCTGCGATCCAAGTGAGGTTTTGAGCGATTCTTCAAGTTTTGCCCGTGGAAATCCTTGGGGAATCAAGTATTGTGTTCCTAGTGTAGTTTATTCTCATCGTAATCATCTTCCTGCATCCGAATCAAGGTAAATCTTCTAAGAATCCTACTTTTGGGAAAATTAGGGGTTTTCAGTTTTATTGTTCGATTCCTCTTGTGTTGTTGATTAATTCATGATGAATATGATTAATCTTGTTGGTGTTCTTGGTTTTCCTACGGATTCATAGTATATTTCGTGGTATTTTGTAATCGAGAGGGTTTGGTTGTGGTCCACCCTCGTTGTTATTCTCGTACGAATATACATGAATCGTAGGCGGGTTTCGGGTGTATTCCTTTTCCGTATTCGTTTGGAAATGGTTGTGATTGTATTCTTCGAATTGTTAGGTTCGATTCCGTTGGTTCCTAGTGTTCATCGGTGATTTACCTTTCCGTTCGTTGCGTCGTCGATTATTCAAGGCAAGTATTTTTGAAAACCTTTATGTTTAACATAAAATGGTAATGTATATTGTATGTGCTTTGCTCACCTCGGGAGGGTCCGACGGGGCCTCGAGGGAATCTATGACTTCACTATGGATTCACGAGTTTATTTCGCTAGCCAGCTCGGGAGGGTCCTTAGAGGCCTCGAGTGGGATCAGTGGCTTCACCCCGGTCCTAGGCGATGTCTGTGCGTGATTTGTTTTATGATATGGCCATCCCGGGAGGGTCCTTAGAGGCCTCGAGTGGGACCAGTGGCTTCACCCCGGTCCTAGGAAAATTGATGATTGACTGTTTGTTTCTGGAAAAGACATGTCTGGTTTTTGGTTTTGAAATGAATTTGGTGCATTGTACTATGAAATGTGTAAGCGAATTGTTTGCCTTGATTACTTGTACTAGCGTAAATGCTAACCCCTCTAGGGACCCGTTTTGGGGAAATTCTTGTTATGGATTTCAGGTTATGATCAGCCGGACGAGCGGGCGCTGGGACAGTACGAGGATGCTGGCCAGGGTCGTTGACATGTGCATTTGAGTCCTTTTATTTCCGTTGTTCCATTCGATATGGTTGTTGTCTACTTTCTAAACTTATAAAGTCGTTGAATTGAAGGAACGAACGACAAAAGTTTAAGAGTTTCCCCCAAAATGGCCAAGAACACGAAGATACTATCATAATGAGAATCAAGATAAAAAACAACGGAAATCTCACCAAACTATTGAAGGGAAACTCATTGGGACATTTAATCGAACGCTCAATGTTCGATAACTCCCAAGAACATTCGAATCACTAATCGGGTTGAACAAACTCGAAATATGGATATACAACCCATAGAATAAGATTAATAATATTCAATAACATCAACGGATTCATCAAATTCGGACGAACAACGAAAATCAAGAAGAAATCCCGAAAGTCAACTTTAGGAGTTTTCAAGAATTTACCTCGATCCGATGAAGAACATAGATTGGATGATGATATAATCGAAGAGGATCTTCCAAAACACCTTGGAAATGATTAGAATCGACTAAGGACTCGAGCCCCCGAGCCTCCCGTCGCCAGCCGCCGCAAGAAGTGAGAAAATGGGTAAAAAAAAAGTTTGGCCGAGCCCAGGCATATATAGTCCGACAGGGTTATGGCCATAACCGGTAGTGCCTTACGGCCGTAACTCGGCACTTACGGCCGTACCCGGCAGGTCCTTACGGCCGTAACCGGTATTCGTCCGGAAGCTGCCTGGCGCCCGTACGGCCATAATCGGCATTCGTCAGGCCATGCCTGCCGATCACTTACGGCCGTAACCGGCACCTTACGGCCGTAACTTGGCCAGGCCAGTACCTGCTCCAAAATGTGTGGCCATAACTCGGCCGTGGCTACTCCGACGGTCCGAACGACTTCGAAACCCGAACCTGAATATGAATCGAACATACGGTTACGAAGTACTCGAAAAGACAATTCCAAGCGCTAAGAGAACACACGATTCCGACCACCCGAAGGCTCGAAATTCGACAACGGAAGTAATTACCCCAAACTGTGGGAAATTACGAAAATGGCCCAAAACGTCCGAAATACACGATACATGATCGAAACACCAAACCAAATCTCAAAACATGAATAATAACATTAAATGAAGTTACGAGAAACTCGAAACAACAGTTTCGGATGATATTCGCAAGAGTCGAACTCAAGTGCGGAAAAGCCGCTTAAGAACACGGAACTCAACAAAACGATACCGAAACGAACTCGGATGACAAAAAGTTCAGAATTAATCATTCTTGGAATGACGATACGGTCATGAAGGAGTCGTCAAAATGGACTTCCGCCGAATTTTTTTTTACCAGAAATCAAAATTGCGGATATTACATACTACCCTCCTTAAAAGAAGTTTCGTCCCGAAACTTAAAACAAGTAGGGAGAAGCAATATCCCGCCAGGAAAAACTCAACGAGATAAACAAGAAATACGTAACTTACGCCCATCGACAAAACGTTACAAGCAACGCAAAGGAATATACGGCGTGAAAACACGCTCCACGACGACCAACACAACGCCACCGGTAGAGACATAATAAAACTAACAAGTGACAAGCGTCATCGAAAAGATAATACATTCGATTCAAATATCCAAGCAATCACAAAATACAAAGTACCTATTACAAGAAAACACGCACAGTCGAGAAAACATAAAGTAAACACAAAACGATCCACAAAGGCAATCACAAACAATTCGGACTACGCCGAAATCCTCAAAAACCCTCAGCTACCATCTCGCAATGAACGGCTCGGTGACCCATCGGACCATACTCGAAACAGCTGACTAACGGTGAACGACAATTCTTCGCGGTACGAAATCAGGCAACAACAATCGGACAACCACGATTGAACAATAATGATCGAACAACAATAATCAAACAATAACGATCGGACCACAACGATCGAAAGACGACGATCGAACAACAACGATCGAACAACAATGATCGAGTAACAACGATCGAACAACAATGATCGGATAACAACGATCAAATAACAATGATTGAACAACAACGATCGAAAAACAATGATCGAGTAACAACGATCAAATAACAATGATCGAACAATAACGATCGAAAAACAATGATCGAGTAACAACGATCGAACAACAATGATCAGACAACAACAATTAAATAACAATGATCGAACAACGATCGAAAAATAATGAATCTGAAGTTCACACTTCAACTGAAGACATTAAAGAGCTGGTAGAAACTAAAAGATATTACTTTCGAACAAGGTTCTCAACAATCGAACCGAACTCGGAAAAGTCACAATGATAAACAGATCGATATGAAACAAGGTCACAACCCATTCGAACAATGACAACCGAGACACCAAACAAGTTCAAAAAGTATCGACGAACACGCACAAGTCGATAGAATTTAGAAGGAGAAAATGCAGAAGTCAAAAATAGTACGGGTATTACATTCGACCTCTTATAAAAGAAAGGTTCCCCGCAACTCACAACAACGGAAGTAAGGTAACAACACAAAAAGAAACTGACAGAAACATATCCCATGGGCCTCTCAGAGCCGATCCTGATATCTGTGCTAAAGCGCGGACTCCGAAAGTCTCGGTAACCAATTCGCAAAACTGAATCTC
Source organism: Orobanche coerulescens (assembly GCA_033398695.1). Lineage (NCBI taxonomy): Eukaryota > Viridiplantae > Streptophyta > Magnoliopsida > Lamiales > Orobanchaceae > Orobanche > Orobanche coerulescens. Next base: position 150,525,705 of record CM065812.1, on the reverse strand, counting down.
GTGTCCTTCGAGTCTACACTTGAAAAGCGTTACTGACAAGAAGGACAATTTTCACGTACATGCCTCTAGCACAATACGTTTGAAGCACCTCGGCTCGGCATACCGAAAATACAACTGCTAGGTACAATGGAATATATATATATATATATAACATCGCAAAACAACAAACCGAAGATGCCAACTCTGCACAACCGAAAATCATAACACGCAACACATACGATGATTATTATCATAAAGCAACACACATATCAACATCACAGCAACGACGGCACCGTTCGGCGATCTCCACGGCCCGAACGATAACCAGCACATAATCACAAAATATCATGAACAATCACACGTTTACACAAATGTACAAACCCAAGCTTCAACAGCTTGCACATGTGCGATAGCACGCAAATCACCACGAAATGACAACGATAAAGATCAACATCACACCTCTCACCGAGGGCTAAAGCAACAATTGCGTGGCGAACGACTCAGCGCTCACACCACCAATTCAATCACAACTTGGGGGTTAACACCCTAACGAAAATGCGAACATTCTACATACATTCCCGGACCGTAAACAGGAATGATAGGTTTTAAAAACGAAAACCACCTTGGAAAAAAATAATTTCGGAAACACTAGTTGATCATGAGTATCACCTTACAAAAAGTTGAACAAACATCATTGTCGAGACTTTGAAAAACATCATGCGTTTGGTAAAAATGAGGACACTTTCTTTTAGCGAAAATCTTTCATAAATATTTGACCCTCGGGTCTAAGCAAAGCATTTCCAAAATTACTGGAATAAAAAAAAATATTTTGGTCCTCAAGGTAGAAGAATTTGAAACAGATAGTTGCGCCAGTAGGCGCCTCGAAAATACAACCCATTTAAAAGTACGTCTCGAATTTTATTTTCTAAGATACTCAAGGTTTTCAAAAATCCAATAGGCCAGAATGCCCAAAACTCACACGTATCGATATTCACTTACATACATCATAATACACGCATCAACTCATTTAAAACCAAGACAACACCTATCTTTTACCGGAAACAAGCAGTCAAATATCATAGTCAAAAGGACATAATTAATGACAACACTTCTTATATAAACGAAACAAGAGAGTCACATAAACGCATCACAAAACCAAGAACCTGCATAAAGATTCCATCACTTAACACATAATCATACCAGTAGCTCGCGTCAGATGAGGCACAAACACAAAGAAGGGAGACTTACATCCACAGGTCGCACGAAGATGACGGTCGCCCATGATACTAATCTCAACGAACAACACAAACGACATGATATGACAACGCACAAGTCGACTTGTTAACTGACAACTCGGACGACGCCACAAAGCAAGACTCGACAAAACATGACTCCACTCGACCCGACAGCCTAGGTTTCCACAACCTAAGCTCCGATACCATAAATATAACACCGCCAGAAACCACCGGGAATATTACACGCCGTAGACCCTTTTTTCTATAAGGATCTACCAAGCTAACCACCACGATACGAACAATGTTTGACCGACCGAGGTCAAACGACTTACTAATACAGACCGATAAGGTCAAATATTAGTTACACTGACTAATGAGGTCTCACGATTAAATCAACCCAAAAATAAACTCATTGTTGTACATACCCACGCAGGGGTCAAAATACCATACAATAGAAGACTTAAAATAACTCAGCAATACAACGACATCAAACTCGACTCTTAACTCTTGATTAGTAACGCGGCTCGTATTCTTCCATGCCATCCCTGTGGTTGCTCCAACGAACTAAGCACACCTGAAATGCATGATACGCATTTCCCCCATTTAAGGGGTTAGCATTTGAATGGCTAGTACAAGTATTCAGTCTATACAAAAATATATCACGCCAATATCGGTTATAATACAATAACAACAGTAGTGAAAGAAGTTCCCGAGAAGTTTTCAATATTTAAGGTACAACTCAAGTCTTTGAAGATGATATATATATAAACTCGGGAGTTTTGGAAAACGACAGAAAGTCCTTTGGGACTTCAAGTTCAAGGTTATAAAGCCTTATTCGGAAATAATGGGGTCTCGGCCCAAATCTCTTTTGTGAAACAAACATTTTCATAAATAGTAAATTCTTCTGGACCTCACGTCCTAAATTCTGAAATCATTTCGAAACAAATGGGTCTCGACCCAAAAGTCATTTTCCACAAAACAATCTTAACACAACTGTTGGGATCTCATCCCATGATTTCCTCAAACCAAAGTACACGAAAACAATAACAAGTTCGTTTCCAATCACCAAAACCTCACAGTCAAGGATTTAAGCACTTACGACATAAATCCTAGTGCCATTCTAGCCAAGTACCAAAATTCAATATATAATGCACATCAACATCGATAACCAAAACGTTGGGATATTCCGAACATATCACAATTATCGGAAACATAAAAATCATCCACAAGATGAAAACCACACCTGGTAACCCGCGACCGTACCCCTTAGTATCGGCCCCCAGACGCCCCGTCGAATGCTCCGGGTGGAAGTTTAACCACACACATACCCAAGTCCACTTCATTGGCCGTACCCCTTAGTATCGACCCCAGACGTCCCGTCGAATGCTCCGGGTGGGAAGACAAGCAACTCACCCACACGTTCCAAACTTCACAGTTGCAAACCACAAGCCTCGATAGTCAATCACAATATATATAATCAAGGCACTTGCTAGAAATGGCCAATTATCCGAAACATAGCTACACCGACCTAGCTATATTACAACCTAACAATCCTAAACGCATCTCCACATATCAACGGCATAACAACCGATCAACCAATACGACTAACCTAACTCATAACACACCACTTAACCCATGCAACCCCGTGATCACCAAAACATTATAGCACATGTCTAAGTATACTATCTACCCGGCACTACGTCTCTATTGACATATCTCTATGACAAGCAATGAACCAACTCTAAATTCACATAACCACATAACGACTGCGATAATTCACATAAGGCACAATCAATAAAAATGCACAAACCAACACAATTTCATATACAACCTCAATTCAAACAATATAAATCGTATAGACAATAATACTTGCCTCGAATAACCACAACAGGGAGAATCGACCGAAGTAGGTTGGCACGAATCAACTACGAACCCGCCGACTCCACCGAACGCCAACTCGCGATAATAAACTACGAAGGACAATAACAACAATGAAAATAAATTCTATAGCACAACCTAAAGTCGTTGAATTGAAGGAACGAACGACAAAAGTTCAAGGGTTTCCCCCAAAATGGCCAAGAACAGGAAGATACGATCACAATGAGAATCAAGGTAAAAAACAACGGAAATCCCACCAAACTATCGAAGGGAAACTCATTGGGATATTTAATCGAACACTCAATGTTCGATAACTCCCAAGAACATTCGAATCACTAATCGGGTTAAACAAACTCGAAATATGGATATACAACCCATAGAATACGATTAATAATATTCAATAACATCAACTGATTCATCAAATTCGGACGAACAACGAAAATCAAGAAGAAATCCCGAAAGTCAACTTTAGTAGTTATCAAGAATTTACCTCGATCCGACGAAGAACACGGATTGGATGGTGATATAATCGAATTGGATCTTCCAAAACACCTTGGAAATGATTAGAATCGACTAAGGACTCGAGCCCCCGAGCCTCCCGTCGCCAGCCGCCGCAAGAAGTGAGAAAAGGGGTAAAAAATGAAGTCTGGCCAAGCCCAGGCATATATAGGCCGACAGGGTTACGTCCGTAACCGGCAGTGCCTTACGGCCGTAACTCGGCATTTACGGCCGTACCCGGCAGATCCTTACAGCCGTAACCGACATTCGTCCGGAAGCTGTCTGGCGCCCGTACGGCCGTAGCTCTCGGCCCTTACGGCCGTAAACGGCATTCGCCAGGCCATGCCTGCCGATCACTTACGGCCATAACCGGCACCTTACGAACGTAACTCAGCCAGGCCAGTACCTGCTCCAAAATGTGTGGCCGTGACTCCGCCGTGGCTACTCCGACGGTCCGAACGACCCCGAAATCCGAACCTGAATATGAATCGAACATACGGTTACGAAGTACTCGCAAAGACGAATCCAAGCACTAACAGAACACACGATTACGACCACCCGAAGGCTCGAAATTCGACAACGGAAAGTAATTACCCCAAACTTTGGGAAATTACGAAAATGGCCCAAAACGTTCGAAATACACAATACACGATCGAAACACCAAACCAAAACTCGCAACTTGAATAATAACACTAAATGAACTTACGAGAAACTCGAAATAACAGTTTCGGACGAGATTCGCAAAAGTCGAACTCAAGTGCGGAAAAGTCGCTTAAGAACACGGAACTCAACAAAACGATACCGAAATAAACTCGGATGACAAAAAGTGCAGAATTAATCATTCTTGGAATGACGATACGGTCATGAGAGATTCGTCAAAACGGACTTCTTCCGAAAAAAATTACCAAAAATCAAAATTGCGGATATTATAGAAGTTATCTTTTACTGCAATTTTATTCGGTAAAAATTTATTTTACTGAAACACCTCAATTAAATTCCGAATTTTTCGGATCCGGATAAATATTAATTTAATTGATAATTGTCGAACTAAACAGATCTAGATAAGTATTGAGATACCAATCTTGGTCGGTTTATAGTTCCTCCAGCACACAACCTCCTCCAGCCTTCACCTATAAATACCCGGCTTGAGGGGCTCGTTTTTTGCACTTCAGACGTACGATTTTCGAGAGCCTTTTTCAATCAGTTTTTCCTTCTTCATTTTTCGTGTTCTTTCAGTCAGTGATAGTATACAGAGCTGTTCAAGTTCGTTGAGGGTGCAGCGGATCATCGGTTCACTGCATCGAGCTGTTGTTTTATCCTGGGAGGCAGACATCATACACCATGGTGAGGGCGAATTTGCATTAAGGGGACAGATATTCTGGACTCAACAGCGACACTTCCATTCGTTTACGTGATCAGCAAATTTCTGTTTTGCTATCCAATTGTTTGCAGAATTTAGATAAAATATATATTCGATATATATATATATAGATATCTATATATATATATATATATATATATATATCTATATATACTCTGTTGTTTTTCATGTACTCGTTTTTCAAACTTATTCAACAATCTTAAAGCAAATTTTTGTTTACTTGATTAAAACAGATCTATTTTCGAAAGTTAAGCTAATATGTATTCTCAAAACCCAACGCCTACGGACGTTTCTGGAGGTGCGCCTCAGAAAATCGGCTCGGGTTCAGCGACTGGAGGTGCGCCTCTGATAACTGGATCGGGTTCAGCCAACAATCCAGCCTCGATTCCGATTAGTAATTCGGTTTAGGTTCCGGTCAACCATACGGACAAACCAGAGAAATTCAATGGGTAGAATTTCAAGAGATGGCAGCAGGAAATAATGTTCTATCTGACCACTCTAGGCTTGTCTCGGTTCCTCAAGGAGTATGCGCCAAAATATGACGAAGACAGTGACCAACAAACTTTGATGGCCATTGACGCTTGGAAAACTTCTGACTATCTGTGTCGGAACATTTGATGAATGGCCTTTCCGATACACTGTACAACGTGTACAGCAGTGCTAAATCAGCCAAGGCATTATGGGACTCACTAGACCATAAGTACAAGATCGAGGACGCCAGCGCCAAAAAGTGGATTGTTGGACGGTTTCTCGATTACAAGATGATGGACTCCAAGACTGTAGTCAGTCAGGTACAAGAGCTACAACTGATCATTCACGAAATCCATGCTGAATGAATGGTCATTAGCGAATCCTTCCAAGTGGCTGCTGTGATCGAAAAACTATCCTCGACTTGGAAAGACTTCAAGAATTATCTCAAGCACAAGCGCAAGGAGATGAGCATGGAAGATCTGAGCGTTAGACTTCGCATATAGGAAGACAACCGAGGATCATAGAAGAAGGTAAATGCTGTTGTGGCAAAGGCCAATATTGTGGAAATTGGACAGACTTCCAAGAAAAGCAACAATGGAAAGGGAACCAAGGTGGGACCTAAAGGAGGAATTGGGAAAAAGAAGGAAAAATTCCTTGGTAAATGCTACAACTGTGAAAATATGGGTCATAGGGCGGCTGACTGCAGGCTGCTAAAGAAAAAGGAAGGTAATGCAGCACATCATATTACCGAACAAGTGGAAAATCTTGACTTATGTGCTATGATCTCCGAAGTTAACCTAGTTGGCTCAAATCCTAAAGAGTGGTGGATTAACACTGGAGCAACTAGGCATATATGTGCCAATAAGACAATGTTCTCCTCCTTGGAAGAAACGGATGCCGGCGATATGCTGTATATGGGAAATTCTACAACCTCAACTATTTTGGGCGAAGGCACGATGATTTTGAAGATGACTTCTGTAAAGGAAGTGACTCTTAAACGAGTGTTATATGTGCCCGATATTCTCAAAAACCTTATTTCTGGTACCTTGTTGATAAAGCATGTCTTTAGATCAGTTTTTGAGTCCAATAAAGTTATTTTGTCGAAAATGATGTGTTTATGGGTAAGGGATATAGATGTGATGGGCTAGTTAAGCTCAATGTAATGACTATAAAAAAAATAATGAAATGAAGAATTATTCTGCTTACTTGGTTGAGTCTCCTAATTTATGGCATGCTAGATTAGGACATGTTAATTTTAATGCAATGCTTAGACTAATTGCATTAGATCACATACCAAAGTTTAAAATTGATTTAAACCACAAGTGTGAAATGTGTGTAGAGGCAAAATTAACTCGATCTCCATTCCAACAAGTGGAAAGAAACACCAAATCTTTAGAATTAATACATAGCGACCTATGTGATTTGAAGTTTGTTCAAACTAGAGGTGGAAATAAATATTTTATTACTTTCGTCGATGATTGTACTAAATATTGCTATGTATACTTGCTTAAAAGCAAAGATGAAGCCATAGAGAAATTCGTTCTCTATAAAACGGAAGTTGAGAATCAATTGAATGCTAAGATAAAAGTTTTGAGGAGTGACCGTGGAAGTGAATATGTGGAACCATTCGGCGAATTTTGCTCGCAACATGGGATTATTCATGAAGTCACTGCCCCATATGCACCAAAGTCAAATGGTGTGGCGGAACGTAAGAATCGCACTCTGAAAGAGATGATGAATGCGATATTACTAAATTAAAGTCTGCCGCAAAATATGTGGGGAGAAGCCATCTTAACGGCAAATTATCTCTTAAACAAGATATGCCATAAGAACGTGGACAAAACTCCTTATGAATTGTGGAAAGGAGTCAAGCCTTCCTACAATTACATGAAAGTGTGGGGGTGTCTAGCAAAGGTGCTGATACCTACCCCTAAGAAAGTTAAAAATATGCCCAAAAATGGTTGACTGCATCTTCATTGGATATGCACACAACAACAATGCTTATCGATTTCGTGTGCATGAATCCAAAGTGCATGAGATTCACAAGAATACAATTATGGAATCAAGGAATGCATCATTATTTGAGAATATCTTTCCTTGTAAGACTGCAAGTGAACCCCTTATCTCACCCGAACAGACTTCTGAACTAATGGATGAAGATAATGAAGACCAAATAATGGATAATGAGGACGAACCTAGAAGGAGCAAGCGACAAAGGACGGAAAAATCTTATGGACCAGATTTCATCACCTACTTGCTCGAAAAGGCACCTCAGACTTGCAAAGAAGCTGTGAGCTCGATGGATGGACCTCAATAAAAGGAGGCTATCAAAGAAGAGATTGATTCTATATTACAGAATCATACTTGGGAACTAGTGGGATTACCTCATAGGTGTAAACCATTATAAAATAAGTGGATTTTCAAGAAGAAATTGAAAGATGGAGCAGTTGATAAATATAAGGCTAGGCTCGTAGCGAAGGGATATAACCAACGTGAAGGCCTAGACTATTTTGATACTTACTCTCCTGTGACGAGAATAACTTCCATCAGGATGATACTTGCCATTGCCGCATTACGAGGTTTAGAAGTTCATCAAATGGATGTTAAGACTGCCTTTCTTAATGGGGACTTAGAAGAGGAAATCTACATGGAACAACCCGATGGGTTCTCTGCTCCTGGACAAGAAAGAAAACTCTGCAAGCTGGTAAAATATTTGTACGGATTGAAGCAGGCACCAAAACAGTGGCATGAAAAATTCGATCATGTCATGTTAAGCGGTGGCTTCAAAATTAATGAATCTGACAAATGTGTATCTGAAAGACACAGAAGATGATTATGTCATTTTATGTCTATATGTATATGACTTGCTCATTACCGGCAGTAATGAAAGAATAACCAAATCGACTAAAGACATGCTGAGGTCGAGATTTGATATGAAAGATATGGGACTCGCAGATGTAATTTTAGGGATTAAAATCACACGAACGTCACAAGGTCTCATACTGAGTCAAGCCCACTATGTGGATAAAATCCTTGAAAGGTTTAATAAAGATGATGCCGGCATAGCCAAAACCCCGGTGGATATGACGTTGAGACTATCCAAGAATAAGGGTGAATGAGTATCTCAACTTGAGTACTCACGCATAATAGGGAGTCTGATGTACTTGATGAGCTGTACAAGACTAGATACAACCTACTCAGTTAGTAGACTAAGTAGATACACGAGCAACCCCGGAAAGGATCACTAGAAGGCGATCATAAGGGTAGTAAGATACTTGAGGGGTACTCGTGAGTATGGGATGCACTATACCAAATATCCAGTAGTACTTGAAGGATATAATGATGCAAATTGGATAACTGATATAAAAGACTCCAAGTCAACAAGCAGATATGTATTCACACTAGCCGGTGCAGCAGTGGCATGGAAATCTTCGAAACAAACACTTATATCTCGGTCAACGATGGAATCCGAGTTTATAGCCTTAGATAAATGTGTAGAAGAGGGAGAATGGCTACACCATTTTCTAGAAAATATTTCAAGATAGGCAAACCCTGTGACCGCAATATGTATTCATTGCGATAGTCAATCTGCGATTGGCAGGGCACAAAGCGTAATGTACAATGGTAAGTCTCGTAACATAAGGAGGAGACATAATACCATTAGACAAGTGATATCAACAGGAGTTATCACTATTGATTATGTGTCATCAAAGGATAACATTACATATTCGCTAACCAAAGGGTTATCAAGAGACCTTGTTGATAAATCATCTAGAGGAATGGGTCTATTGCCTTGAGCTAATGGTTTTATGAAGGATACCCAACCTAAGCTGACTGGAGATCCCAATATCTAGGTTCAATGGGACAACCAATCCATAAAACTAGGCACGATCATTGCCGAACCGACCATTCCTAGGATGAAAACAGTGATACCCGTAGGGAGAGGTTAAACTTATGCTTTTTTAATGATTCTTAGGTCAACAACGTATAGTCGGGTGGAGTAAAATACGGATTTACTCAAAACACTTAAATAGAATCACCTATGTTTGAGAGAAGAGGGGCCGCTTCAAAAGAGAATTGTAAAGGCACAATTCTTTAGAAACTCTCGCAGAACCAGGACAGTGTCCGCAGCCAAAATGGGCACAATAATGAGAACAGAAAAAATCAGGAAGGGCACTTGTGAAGGATATACGATCACTTACACAAGCGGTCGGACAGTTCAAAGGCATCTAGTCACACTGTATAGCCAGTAAGGAGAATATATCTTTTCGAGGGAAGGTTGAATGAGCATACTCTACCTATCCTATACAATGTCTAACCGTAGTAACTATCACCAAGTTAACTCCGTGTCTGACGTGTGTTGTTGGACCATCAATCTCATTCATGTGGGAATTGTTTGAAATATTATAATAGAGGAAATGGGCTATTTTGAGCAGCCCACTTGAGAGGAAATTTTGAGTGGGCTCGACTACGAGTTAAAGTCGAGACTTAGTTTGAATACGTAGTACTCCGTACGAGGTTTCCAAAACATATAAGAACACTCAAAATGATTGAGGTATGAATGAGATATAATGTTCCAAAGTGAACTCTTTAGAAATGAGATTGGGATGCTATCCCACATTGGAAAAACAAGGGAAAAATTGTGAGTATATAAGGAGATGTGGACAAAGTCATGTTCAAAAAGTGAGACATGAGTGGATGTGTGACTAGGCGCCCCTCGCGCGCACACACACGCGCGCGCGCCGCCGCCGTCCGGCCGGGTCGGGTCGGGTCGGTCTCGGTCGAAGGGCGATTTGGGCGAAATGTCTCGGCATCTCGAAGTTATCTTTTACTGCAATTTTATTCGGTAAAATTTTATTTTACTGAAACACCTCAATTAAATTCGGATCCGGATAAATATCAATTTAATTGATAATTATCGAACTAAACAGATCTGGATAAGTATTGAGATACCAATCCTGGTCGGTTTAGATTTCTTCCAGCACACAACCTCCTCCAGCCTTCACCTATAAATACCCAGCTTGAGGGGCTCGTTTTTTGCACTTCAGACGTACGATTTTCGAGAGCCTTTTTCAGTCAGTTTTTCCTTCTTCGTTTTTCATCTTCTTTCAGTCGCTGATAGTAGATAGAGCTATTCTAGTACATTGAGGGTGCAACAGATCATCGGTTCACTGCATCGAGCTGTTGTGTTATCCTGGGAGGCAGACGTCATACACTGTGGTGAGGGCGAATTTGCTTTAAGGAGACAGATATTCTGGACTCAACAGCGACACTTCCATTCGTTTACGTGATCGGCAAATTTCTGTTTTCCTAACCAATTGTTTGCAGGATTTAGATAAAATATATATTCGATATATATATATATATATATATATATATATATATATAGGGGTGGGTTATGGAGTGAAATGATATAAGTGTAAGAAATAGGAATGATTGTGAGCCATTAATCCTTGGAGATTAATGACCCAGATTTTGTTCTGGTGTGCTAACACGGGAAACTAAGAGTGCTAACGAATTTAATTATTGAGGGTACCAATGTAATTTGATTAATTTATCTTATGGGAAGTTACTAAAATCATGGGAAGTTCCTATATTCATGGGATTTCATATTTTAGGTTAATATCTATTTTTTATGGGATTTCATATTTTTTAGTCGTTCAAATATTTTATATTTTTGGTGTATTTATTTTTATTTTTTTAACAACTAACATTATCTTTTTTTTCTATTTGATTTTTATTTTTAAAAATCGGAATCAAGTCTTAACCATTTGTTTTGTGTGTCTGCAAATTGGAAAAGCAGTGCGATTACGGTTATATTCCAATTATGTGATTTTTTTGTTATGCTTTATTGTGTACAATACAGTCAATTTTGATACAATGTGTTGTGCTTTATTTTTTTGGAAGATAAATAATCATACTCGTTTTCAAGTATAGGTACAAAATGATTTTCGCGTCATTTACTAAAAAAATACAATAAATACAATAAGACTCCATTTGTAAATCCCATAAACTCTTATGCAAGCATTACATACCATATATGCTAGTATTACCTATTAAATGTGCTAATACAAATAACATTTTAATGCTAAACTCTACTATTAAAACATTAACAGAAATAAAATGTATTAACAATGCAAAATTTTACAGATTTAAGTGCTAACTATCACATAAATGACATCACAATAATTATCAAAACAATATTCTCAAAGGTGCTAAAATTTGGGAAGAGATAAGAAGTGAGATATGAAATCCCATGATTGTAGGAAATACCAAACATAAAATCTGTATAATTACAAAAATATCCCCTCAAAAATATCCCACAGAAGCACACTTAGGCTAACTCTTTAGCACAACGTGCACAAATCGCAACCATTAATCACCAAAGATCAAGGGCCCTTAATCATTCTTATTTCTTACGGAAAAAAGCTTTCCTACCTGAACCTATCCATATATATATATATATATATATATATATATATATATATATATATATATATATATATATATATATATATATATATATATATACGTAATCATTCTTATTTCTTACGGAAAAAAGCTTTCCTACCTGAACCTATCCATATATATATATATATATATATATATATATATATATACACGGTTGTTTTTCAAGTACGCGTTTTTCAAAATTATTCAACAATTGGGAATTCCATTTAATTGATGATGTCAGAAATAACTTTATAGGAGTGACCAACTTCCACATTCATCCAATCCACCAACAAATAAGATGAAGAATCATCTGACAACCGCAAGCGTAGTTAAGTTGGTGGAGTAGGTGAACGCGGGACTGAAAGGTCACGAGTTCGATTCCCCCTACCAACACTTTCTTGGTTGAGCCTGTCACAGAGCTTGCCTAGTGTGATTTACCTGGTTGGCGTAGTTTGTAGGCTATTACGTCCGGCCCAAGAGTTTATCCAGTGCACACTCGAAGAGTAGCGGCTGCGGGTTCCCGTCGTCAAAAGAAATGAATCATCTGACAAAGTCAATGTTATTGCTCAAATGTAATTGAGGCGGCATATTAACTCAAACTTATGAATTTCAGTTTTTGAGGAAAGAAACCCATCAAATATCGACCATGCTTTTCATTTACTTCACCGGTGCTACTGATGATAAACTATTCAACCTACTGTAAATGGATAAAATGGAGGATCTTTAACTTGATCAATATCTCGATTTTTCTCATAATGTATATAACTGACCCACGTAAAGGACATTCTTAAGTTGATTTGGCTTTGCCGTTGAGAAATTGACTATATCTTCAAGTCATGACGAGATAATTACTTTGCATGAAGATTATTATTATACACTTCGGATAAACTAATGGTTTAAGTACTACTCCTGATGAACTTACTTTTCAAAAAATTATTGCAATTTTCTATTTACTCTATTAATTCAAGGATCATCAAGAAAAATATGTGAGATATAAGGCAATATTTTCACATATGTTGCACTTTTTTTTTCTTAGACCAGTGTTTTTATTTCCACTTGTTTTTGTTACTTGGCAAGGACTTTAATGAGGTAACGATATAAGAACAAGTATAATGAATATAAACATTAGGGGGAACCGTACATTTTTCCAACTTCCATGAGCAATGTAACGGTAAGGAGTGGTTATGAAAAAACCTATTAACTTACACTGTACTTTTTTTCTTTGACCAATGTTTGACATGTACCATTTTTCAAACTCCTTCATGGATGTAGATGTCAGGGGGAGATAGACTTGAGGAGGAGTCTTGCTCCACATAAACGTCACATGTTATACTCTTTTTCTTAACCAAGTTTTTCTATCGAGTTTTTATCACTTGAAAAGGTTTTTGACGAGGTAAATAGACGTATTGAATGTAACACCCCCAATCCGCTCAGGGATATTACACGCCGTAGACCCTCTCCTCGAGGATCTACCAGGCTGATAACTAAAATCAAACATCTAGACATCGCCTTTCAGGCTAAAATGACACAGTAGACCGATTTGGTCTTTCAATAATAACATACAACTCAATTCCAAACACATACCCACGCAGGGGTCAAAATACAATAAACTCCGTACAACGGGAAAAGATATCTTGCAATGAAAAGAAAATACAACTAGACCAAGAAGACATCAACGGATCCTCGTGTGATTAGTATCGTTCATCTTTCATCATCCTTCGTGCCGACCCCGTGCTATGCTCCAAAACCCGAATGCAAAATAGACATCCACCCCCGAATACTCGGGTTAGCAAAATTCCACTGTTTTGCTAGTGCAAGTACAAGTGCAAAAATACGAGCCATACAATTCACATTCCACGAATAACAATAACCAGGAATCCTCAAAAAAATCCAAACGTAACGAAAAGCACTTCCCGAGGCAAGAGTTTGGTAAAATATTCTAAAACCGAAAGGTCACAAATCAAGGGAAAACAATTTATAAAACCGTTTAAATGCCATCGAGAGTTTTGATAGAAAGCAACTTAGGATTTTCAAATCCTTATCTTTCCAAAAATCAACAGGGTCACAGCCCAAAGGTTTTGTTCTCACAAATAGAAAACCGACAATAATTCACAGGGCCAGAGCCCAACATCACGTGTCCTCAACGGACGAAAAATCAACGAAACATAATCACGCACGCGCATCGCCTAGGACCGGGACGCTACCACCGACATCCCACTCGAGGCCTCGAAGGACCCTCCCGAGCTGGCTAGCGAAACAAATCACACACATCTCACGATTGGATCAATCGCTTGTTGCATCCTGGCCACATGATCGCATGCCATGTGCCACCGTAGATTATCTCAGGCTCTCACGGTTGGATCAATCACTTGTTGCATCCTGACCACATGATCACGTGCCATGTGTCACCGTAGACCTTCAACCATATCCACACATTCACACAAATAACATATCACATCAAGGATATTCAAATAATTCGCCCAGAGGCATCAAACACTTAGCAAAACACCACGTCAATCCACAACACACCGAAATGAAATAATATACGTTCACACACAATGCCAAGTGCAACATTAACACCAAGCATATACATAGAATTCACATAGTTATTCACAAACCACGCCATTCACAAAACACACGCGTTTTGAAAGCAAGCCTTTAACAAGGCTAAACCGAATCTTTTGAAAGTTCAATTCAAACGACCAAACAACCACATTTAGACGATTACTAATTATCATATCCATAAAACAAGAATAGTATGGGCAAGGTACTTGCCTCGAAATCACGATCGCAATAAGACGACGGATAGGACGCGGTCGAATAGCTCCGAACCCCCGAACAATATCAAGAACGTGATAGCACCACGAGTATTACGAGAATAACACCACACGAATCATCAATCACCAAACGGGATTCAACATCGGAATCCTCGAACACCTATAAACCTCTGGAAGGAACAATAACACATGGTTACGACGAGAATCAAGGCCAAAACAACGGAAATCCCAACAAACTATCGAAGGGAAACTCATTGGGACATTTAACCGAACAATAAATGTTCAATAATTCCCAAGAACACTCGAATCGTCAATCGAGTTAAACAAACTCGATATATGGATATGCAACCCATAGAACACGATTAATAACATCATACTACACCAATCGATGTATCAAAATTGGATTAGAAACGAAATCAAGAACAATTTCTCCAAAAAGTCAACTTGAAGGAAAATCAAGAATATACCTTGATTTGACGAAGAACACGGATTGGATGATGATATAATCCACAAGAATCTTCCAAAATGCCTTGTAAATGATTAGAATCGGCCAAGAACTCGATTTCCCGAGCCTCCCGTCGCCAGACGCCGAAAAAGGAAGAAAAATCGCGTGGAAAATGAAATCTGGCCGAGCCAGGCTATATATAGCCGGCAGGGTTACGGCCGTAACCAGAAGGCCTTACGGCCGTAACTCGGTCCCTTACGGCCGTACTCGGCAAGCCTTACGGCCGTAACCGGCATTCGTCAAAAATCTGCCCAGCACCAGCCGGACACTTACGGCCATAACTCGCACACCTTACGGCCGTAACCGGCCTTCGTCAAAATCCGCCCAGCGCTCGTACGGCCGTACTCGATCACGCTTACGGCCGTAACTCGCACACCTTACGGCCGTAACCGACACCTTACGGCCGTAACTCGGCCAGGCCAGGCCCTGCTCCGGCCGTGACTCGGCCGTGGCCACTCCGACGGCCCGGACGACCCCGAAACCCGAACCTGAGTAAAAATCGAAGATACGGTAACGAAGTACTCGCAAAGACGAATCCAAGCACTAAGAGAACACACGATTCCGACCATCTGAAGTGTCAGAATTCGACAACGGAAGTAATTACCCCAAACTTTGGGAAATTACAAAAATGGCCCAAAACGTCCGAAAATCACGATACGTGATCGAAACACCGAACCAAAGCTCGCAACATGAATAATAACATTAAATGAACTTGCGAGAAACTCAAACAACAGATTTGACGAGATTCGCAAGAATCGAGCTCAAGTGCGGAAAAGTCGCTAAAAGCACGGAACTCAACAAAACGACACCAAACGAACTCGGATGACAAAAATGCGAATTAATCATTCTCGAAATGACGAAACGGTCATGAGCGAGTCGTCAAACGGACTTCCGCCGAAAAAAGAAAATTACCGAATTAAATTGCGGATATTACATTCTACCCTCCTTAAAAGAAGTTTCGTCCGAAACTTAAAACAAGTAGGGGAAGCAATATACCTGCCAGAAAACTCGACGAGATACGCAAAACCGAAAACTCGCGCCCGACGGCAACGCTGCAAGAAACGCAAAGAGACATACGGCGTGAAAACACGCTCCACGACCAATACAACGTCGCCGTTAGGAACATAATAAAGTCAACAAGTGACAAGCGTCATCAAATAGATAATACAATCAAGTCGATTATCCGAACAATCACAAAACACATCCAACGAAAATCAATACGATTGACCAACCCAACGGTATATCAATCAAAACATGAGCCACACGCCGAACAAATACGGAATTCCACCGCCCAAGGGTTGGAAGATCGAAAACGAGACTAATTTCCCGAACTTAAGGGAATTTCGAAGGAGTCTGAATGTTCAACAATCATGAAACGAGATCAACAAAAACTGAACAATCAAACGATCGAACCACAAAGATCGAGACAACAAAAATCGAACGATCATGTTCGGATCACGAAGAACAATAAGGTTCAACCGACAACTCCGAGGTTCACATCTCGACTCGAGACAAAACATGATCCGGTGAAAACAACAAGATGCACACTCGCATAAGACCCACAGGAAAGGGAATAACAATTGAAAAGTCACAACGACGAACGAGTAATTCCGAAATAATACCACCCTCGTTCGATCAACAAAAGCAAGGGGCAGGACAAGCTCAGAAAACGTCAATGAAGATAAACGAGTCGACAGAGTCGAAAATACAGAAGTTCCAAATCCGATCGACTTTGAATAAAAGAACTAGTAGAACCAAAAGATGTTACTTCCGAACAAGGTTCACAAGAATCGAACCGAACTCGGAAAAGTCACAGCGATACCAGGTCGACCCAAAACAAGATCACAGTTCGTTCGAATGATGAACCCGAAATACAAAACAAGTTCAGACAGTATCAACGAAGACGATAGAATCGATAGACTGGAGAAAGAGAAAATGAAGAAGTCCAAAAACAATACGGGTATTACATTCGACCTCTTATAAAAGAAGGTCGTCCCCGATACTCACAATAACGAAATCAAGGAGACGACACAACAGGCAATCGACAGAAACATCCTTCAAAGGCCTCTCAAAGCCGATTCGATATCTGTCTTTGAAGCGCGAACTCCGAAAGTCTCGGTAGCCAATTCGCAAAACTGAATTCGGTGACCCTCGAGTCCACACTCGAAATGTGTTACTGACGAGAAGGACAAATTGCACGTACATTCCCCCGGCACATCACGGTTGAAATGCCTCGGCTCGGCATACCGAAAATACAAATGCTAGATACAATGGAACATAACACCGCAAAACAACATACCGGAGATGCCAACTCAGCACAACAAGGAATCCTAACACATATCATATACAACGATTACCATCGTAAAGTAATACACAAACAAAAACTACAACAACGACGGTATCGTTTGGCGATCTCAATGGCCCGAACGATAACCAGCACGTAATACAAACATCATGAAACAATCACATATGTACACCAACGTACAAACCCAAGCTTCAACATCTCACACTCGTGTGGGACACGCAATCCACCACGAGACGACAACCATTAAGTACCAGTTCACACCTCTCACAGAGGGCTAGTACAACAAATACGTGGCAACGCCTCAACGTTCATGCCACCAACTCGATCATATTCGGGAGTTAACATCATAGCGACAAAGCCAACATCATACATACATACCCAGCCCTCAAACGGGAATGGATAGGTTTTAAAAACGAAAACCTCATTCGGAAAATAATTTAGAAAAACACCTCGATCTTGAGTATCACATTTCCAAAAAAGTAAAAACGTGAAACATCATTATCGAGACTTTGGAAAACCATTTCGCATTTGATAAAAATGAGGACACTTTCTTTTAGTGAAAAGCTTTGAATATTCGACCCTCGGGTCTAAGTAAAAGTGTTTATGAAACATTGAAAATATCTCAAAACATTTTGGTCCTCGAGGTAGAAGAATTTTGAAACATATTGTGGCACCTGGAAGTACCGCGAGAAAACAATTGATTTTAAACGTACGTCTCGAAATTTATTTCTAAGATACTCAAGTTTTCGAAAATAATTCAATGCCAAAGGAAAAAGGACGATGCCAAAAAGGCTAGAATGCCCAAAAATTTCAGGTAATTACACAAAACTTTATAGCGCCGTGGGTCCCACGCCGGAACCCACCAGGATAAAACCATTTACAAAAATGCCAAAAAGGCCGATGACGGTAATATTTCAAAAACTCACAGAAGCCATTTACAAAATGCTAAATACCATCATAAGAATTTCGCCAAAACGATCAAGGCCATAATGCCAAAAACTCGGTTAAGGGAATCGGATTTCGAAATAAAACTCAGTCGGTAAAATACTGAAAGTCATTACAAAAGAACTCACGCAGTGGATCAAAGAAATACGATTCAACATACACAATCGAGCAACATTACTCCTCATATGAACGAAATATGAGAGTCAAATAGCCACATATCAAGAAATCAAAATCCATAAGAGGATTCCGTCACTAATCAAATAATCATAAAATAGCTCGTGACACACGAGGCACAACACAAAGAAGGGAGACTTACAGCCACAAGTCGCACGAAGATGATGATCGCCCACGATACTAATCACGACCAACAAACTCAGACGACGCGTCGCGACACGACTTAGTCAGACATAATCCGACAAGACAAAACTCAATAGACACCACTGACCCGACAGCCTAGGTTTCCACAACCTAAGCTCCGATACCATTCTCAGAACACCCCAATCCGCTCGGGGATATTACACGCCGTAGACCCTCTCCTCGAGGATCTACCAGCCGATAACTAAAATCAAACATCTAGACATTGCCTTTCAAAGCTAAAATGACATGATGGACCGATTTGGTCTTTCAATAATAACATACAACTCAATTCCAAACACATACCCATGCGGGGTCAAAATACAATAAACTCCCGTACAACGGGAAAAGATCTTGCGGCGGAAAAGAAAATACAACTAGACCGGTAAGACATCAACGGATCCTCGTGTGATTAGTTTCGTTCATCTTTCATCATCCTTCGTGCCGACCACGTGCTATGCTCCAAAACCCGAATGCAAAATAGACATCCACCCCTAATACTCGGGGTTAGCAAAACTCCACTGTTTTGCTAGTGCAAGTACAAGTGCAAAAATACGAGCCATACAATTCACATTCCACGAATAACAATAACCAGGAATCCTCAAAAAAATCCAAACGTAACGAAAAGCACTTCCCGAGGCAAGAGTTTGGTAAAATATTCTAAAACTGAAAGGTCACAAATCAAGGGAAAACAATTTATAAAACCGTTTAAATGCCATCGAGAGTTTTGATAGAAAACAACTTAGGATTTTCAAATCCTTATCTTTCCAAAAATTAACAGGGTCACAGCCCAAAGGTTTTGTTTTCACAAATAGAAAACCGACAATAATTCACAGGGCCAGAGCCCAACATCACGTGTCCTCAACGGACGAAAAATCAACGAAACATAATCACGCACGCGCATCGCCTAGGACCGGGAACAAACACCCTCTATCGAAACAGCCGGGATACTCGAATCCCTGTAACGAATGTCATAAAGAAGGTTTTGACATATATGCCAAATACAGTAAAAGAAACTGTATCGAGGCTTTAAGGCTTTATCCTGTATCGAAGACCTGCCTCGAATCAGCATAAGTGAAGCTCATCAGTACAGCAAGAAGACTTGTAAAAGACCAAGTATAGAAACTGTCTCGATGCCCTAAATACAGTCATCTTCCATACAGTTCACAAAAGGACAAGAAGGAACACAAGTCAAGTCCCGTTGAACAAAGAAGTATTTAAATACTCAAGGATAAAGTATTTAAATACTGCCAGTCTTCAGATCTTCAGAATCCTGCGAAATCCGGATCATGTCATATTCCCGTTGAAGGACATCTTATTCAAACGGATATATCTCAACGGATACTTTCCTCAGAGACTATATATATCCTTGAAGACATTGAAGATCAGTGACACCCAAGTAACCTAATACTCAAGCTATTAAAGTTATCATCAGAGCAAACATATCTCCAAAGCATACTGCAAGTTAGAACGAAAGAGATATACAGTGCTCAACATCAAGAACAGCCATCATCAGCTCAAGAACTTGATATTCAAAGCTGCTGTTCTTACCTGGTTACCTACCTTTTACCTCTGTGTAAAAACCGAGCTCTGTGTGAACTCAACAAGTTATTCTGACCTGTGTGGGACGAATAAGGACGAAGCTTTGGAACTGTGTGTGAAGAAGCTAGTCAAGAAGGAAGCTTTAACCAATCTGTGTGAACGGTTGAAAGTGACATTCTTTGTATCAATCTGTGTGAACGATACAAGGATAGGTTTGTTTATAATTACGTAGTTGTGTACGCAGTAATTATAATAAACTTTTTACTCCTGTGTGGAGGACCAGTGGACGTAGAGGGGTTTACCTCGAACCACTTAAATTACTGTGTTATTTACCTTCTACTTTTACTGTTTTAAATTACTGTGATATATTAAGTATACACCAAATACTTCGTTGTTGTATCCACGACAACTAACTGTATCCAAGACTTCCGCTACGCACTCAGATTTTGATTCCGTACAGTTTGTTGTTTAAACTATTTTTCCAAACTGTATCCAGTATACTTAAGTGGGCCAACAAGTGGTATCGGAGCGGTTGATTCTAAAAAGAATCAGTCGTATTTCTTTTTAACCGAATCAGATTCAAATCACTTATTTTCAAAACAGTCTCTTTTATTCCTATATTATCAGTATGGATACTTCTATGATTAACAAAGTCCCTATGTTCTCTATTAACGAATTTGACGACTGGAGAATTAGAATGGAAGCTCATCTTGCAGCAATGCACGAAGAGATGATTTTTGTTATACAGGATGGTCCGATCAAGATCATGAAGGTCAATCCAGCCGCAAGGATTGAGGGCCAAGCCCATGCTGAAATGCTCGAGAAAGAACGCGAGCAATGGACAACAGATGAAAGGAAGCGAGCCAATCTCGACAACGTGGCTAAGAACGCGTTATTTGTCATTCTTGACAAAGGCACGTTCTCAAAGGTAAGAGGCGCAAAAGCGACAAAGAAATCAGGATAAACTCAAGTTAATTTGTGAGGAACCGAGCTCTCAAAAGAAAACAAGATTTCAAAACTTACTCAAGAATTTGAATCTTTTGAAATGAAACCAACGGAAACACTTGAGGAACTTGACCTCAGTTCTTGGTATTGTTGGTGAACTTGAAGCGTTGGGCAAGATTTACACCCAAAAGGAGAAGAACTTAAAAATTTTCAGATCTCTCCCACTCGATGGGACATTAAGACCACAACTATGCGTGTATCCTGTAATCTTAATGAAATATCCACTTTGATCTCTTCTCCGACCTTAAAGCTTTTGAGTATGACATTGACAAGAGAGAAAGTCAAGAATCTCATTCAAAGGTCACAGCTCTCGCTGCTGTATCGAACCGTCGACACAGCATGCCTAGCTCGTCGAAGCCCGGTCACAAGAACGCTGACAGTGACGACGACATCCTGTCACAAGATGAAATGGCGCTTCTAATGCATAAATTCAAAAAGTTCATCAAACAGTCTGGAAAGACTCCCTACAGGCCCAAACCTGTCAACAAGGTAAGTACCGAAACATCATCTGGTGATGCTAACCTGTGTTATAACTGCAGGAAACCAGGCCATTATGCAAACAAATGTCCTCATCCCAAAGTCCAAAGATTGCCTGAGGCCGAGCAACAAGAGAGAGATGAAAGAAGACGTGCTTGGAAAGACAAGCTCAAGGCCCTGATTGGAGAATCAGAAGCCTCCCCCACACCATCCAAATCAGCAGAATGTCTTCAGGTGGTCACTTTACGTGATTCATCTGACGATGAGTTCGATGATAAAGCATACATGTGCTTTATGGCCAAAGATGTTCCAGAAGGTGAAGACAGCGACGATGAGGTAAGTTCAACCTCAGCTATTCCATCTAATGCATCTCATACTTTCGAAAATATGATGAATGAATTCAAAAACATTCAAAAGGCCCATGAGACTCTAAAAACTGAGAATATACAGCTTCAATTAACAAATCTAGAGCTGAAAGATGAAAATGACTTGCTGAAAATAAACTATGAAAATATGTCTCTTGATTGTGAAACCAGCAAGTCGATTTTGAAAAATTCATGGAGAGCAATCATCAACTTGCTCATGAACTAAATGCGGTTAAAACCCATAATGAGAGCAAGACAAATGATTTGGTTCTACTACAAACCAAAATTACAACTCTCGAGAAGCGAGAAACTGAACTTGAGACCATTCTGAAGTCTTTTGAAAAATCATCCAAAAGAATGGAAGAAATTCTGAGCACTGGGCAACATGCTCATGATAAAGTGGCTTAGGATACAACTCATGTTCGAATAAAGGTAAAACTAGTACTGTGTTCGTCAAGAGTGTGGAACACATTCCAGAATCGGAAGATACTCCTAGTCCCATAAAGGAACCTGCTGTACCGAGAAAACCGAAGGCTGCAATTCCGCCCCGTCAACTCTATTATTCGAGACAGTGGAACCAACAACCACTCAGAAGGCGTAATCTACAGCATGCTCCACAAGCATATCATCAAAGCCGGCAGTCATTCAGAAAGAAGGCAATATCCAACCACCAAAGGCCCGCACAGCAGTACCCTCAGTACAGTGCGCCTAGGTATTGGATACAGGAGCCCCGTTATCCCTCAAGACAGCAGATGCCAGTTCAGTATCAACAACAGCATTGGGAATCCAACCGGAGACCCGTAAGACAAGTCATAGGCCTAAGAAAATGGCTCCACCTCCTAGACGGCACTCGTACTGGAATAATAATAATAATAACCCTGAATTTTACATGCATAGTAATTTTCATGATTATAACAACTACGGATATGCCCCCCGTAGATATTTCAATCTTGTCTGAGTACATCCTACAAGAAACCAATTCTTTGTCAGGAAAGTTTGGGTACCTAAAGGAACTAACATATATGGACCCAAAAATCAAAGGGGACCTAAATGTACCTAATTTCTTTGTTACAGGACATTCTAGAGGAGGATACCTGGTACTTTGATAGTGGATGCTCTCGTCACATGACCGGAGATAGGAGCAAGCTATCTGATTTTGTAGAAGGTCGTGGTCCGAAAGTTCGCTTCGGTGATAAGTCTAAAGGAAGAACAAGAGGGAAAGGAAACCTACTTGTCGGGAAATTCAAGGTCACCGATGTTGCATATGTTGAAGGCTTACAATATAATCTACTTAGTATTAGCCAGTTCTGTGATAAATGGGCCTTCGGTGAAGTTCTATATAGATCGTTGTAGAGTCAAGAACACCCAAACCAAGGAAGTTGTGCTTACAGAAGCGAGATCGGGTAATATGTACATTCTTGTTGGAAGCCTATGAGCTCCTCAATTCCATGTTTTGTTGCCAAAGGCACTGCAGATCTTAGCTGGCTATGGCACAAGAGGATGTCTCACGTCAACTTCAAGACGATCAACAAGCTTTCAAGATAGAGTATGGTTAGAGGTTTGCCAGATGTGTCATTCAAGAAGGACAGCGTCTGTGGACCATGCCAGAAAGGCAAGCAAATCAAGTCAACCCTGAAAAGCAAATCCTACCTTTCAACCCAAAGAGTGTTGGAAATGCTACACATGGATCTCTACGGTCCTGTAGACCCAGTAAGTTTGGGAGGTAAGAAATATTGCATGGTTGTTGTTGATGATTATTCCAGGTATGCTTGGACGATCTTTCTTAGCAAGAAGAAGGAAACAACATCAAGGCTGCCCGAGCTCCTGAGAAAGTTGCAAAATGAAAAAGCATCGAGTATCGTGTGCATTCGTTCCGACAGAGGTACTGAATTTACTAACCGCTTTATAGAGCAATGCTCGTGAGAATAGAATACGGACGAATACTCAAATGCCGTACACCTCAACAAAATGGTGTTCTTTGGAAAAGAATAAGACATTGAAAGAAGCAACAAGGACAATGATTGCCGCAAGCAAATTGCCACAGTGTTTAAGGGTGAAGCAACCAATACAACGTGCTACACTCAAAGCTATTTGTATCGTCAACAAGCACCACAACAAAACAGCTTATGAGGTATGGAATAACAAAACTCCATTAGTTTCGTATTTTCACATTTTTGGATGCAGGTGTTATGTATTGAACAATGGGAAGGACCAACTTAGAACCTTTGATGAAAAATCAGATGAAGGAATATTCGTAGGATACTCCTCCATCAGTAAAGCTTTCAGAATCTTTAATAAAAGGAGGCTGACGATCGAGGAATCAGTTCATGTAGTGTTCGACGAACCACACCATGACCCTACAGGAGTAGATGATATCACTCAGGAAATTCACCATCTATCTATCTTGGATCTACCTACACCCATAGAACCTGTAGTTGATTTAAAAATCAACCCCGCAGCTGTAAGAATCGATGTGGATGAAGCTGACGCATGTGTCAAGCCGTACCCACGAAACTTTCGATCTGAAGACGGATCCCTGAACTAGAACCCGACCAAGATGGTTGAGAGATCACCCGCAAGATCGATCATTGGAAACATTAATGCGGGTGTTTCTACTCGTAGGAGAATACAGTACATAAGGAAATGTACTTTGTGCACAAGAAGAATCTAATCTGTCAAGTCTCCCGGTTTCTGAATGGAAATCTCAATCCGAACTTAGGAGACTCAATATGTGCACTATCGCCGTATTCTTAGCCCGGTCGAACTGTTTCGACCATAGACGCTCTTAACAATTCTCATTGGATAACATCTATGGAAGAAGAGCTTAACGGTTTCGAAAGAAACAATGTATGGTATCTTGTACCTGCAGACACACCAATCGGTTATAGGGACCAAATGGGTATTTCAAACAAAAAGGATCGAAATGGACTTATCATAAGAAACAAATCCGGACTAGTAGCACAAGGCTATTGTCGGGAAGAAGGAATCGACTATGATGAAACCTTCGCCCTGTAGCGAGACTAGAAGCCATTAGGATATTTTTAGCCTTTGCCGCCCATAAGAGTTTTATCGTATACCAAATGGACGTCAAGAGTGCTTTCTGAATGGAGAGCTTGCGTAAGAAGTTTATGTTGAACAACCACCGTGGTTTGCCAACACAGATGGTATCGATCTAGTTTACGAGCTAAGGAAAGCGTACGGACTTAAACAAGCCCCTAGAGCACTGTACGAAACCCTGTCCCGATATCTAACCAACAACGGATTTGAGAAAGGTGTGTCGACAAAAGCGTTGTTCAAAATACAGAAGGTGATGACCTTCGATGGTACAAATCTATGTCGATGATATTATTTTTGGTTCAACTAACCTTGCTCTATGTCAAAGGTTCTCACATCTCATGCAAAGCAAATTTGAAATGAGTATGATGGGGAACTTAGTTATTTCCTAGGTTTGCAGTAAAGCGATTGCCTACAGTATATTCATCAACCAGAGAAATACGGAAGGAGCTTCTCAACAAATTTGGAATGAACACTTCCAAATCCTCGCCAACCCCATGAGCACTTCCGTGCAAATTAGTCGATGAAGCCGGAAATCCGTTTGACCAATCACTCTACAGAAGCTCATTGGTTCGCTCCTGTACCTAACGGCTAGCAGCCCGATATCCAGCTTTGTTGGAGTGTGTGCGAGATATCAAGTTGCACCTAAGGAATCACACTTCAATACAAATAACGAATCACGAAGTACATTAAAGGAACAATCGATGCAGGACTGTGGTATCCTAAAGAAGGCGGATTCGATTTAGTTGGATACAATGACTCGGATCTCGGAGGTCAAGCTAGATAGGAAGAGTACAAGTGGAACTTGTCACTTTCTCGGACCTAGACTCGTTTCTTGGTTCGGAAGAAGCAATTGGCTAACTATCTTTCCACGGTGAATCAGTACTATCTTTCTTTGGTAGGCTCAGTATGCATCCTTTGGATGCAGCAAAAACTGTCAGATTATGGAATCGATGCTAGAGAGACTCCAATCATGTGTGATAGCACGAGTGCAATTGCAATCACGCACAATCCTGTTTTGCACTCGCGCACTAAACATATCAACATGAAGCATCATTTTATCAGGAATCATGTCGAGAACAAGGATGTTCGCCTGGAAAAAGTTCATACAGACATCCAGCTGGCCGACATTCTCACCAAGCCTCTCGACACAGCAAGATTCAACATGCTTAGAACAGAATTGGGAATACTACAGCCAGACTCCCTATAAGTAAATTTACTGTTTTTACTCAACAATTGAGGGGGAATGCTGTAAGACCCGTGAATACAGTATCCAACATTAATTATCTGTACACTCAGAATCATCAATACAGTACTGTAGCGAACGAAGGCATATGAATCCTACAGCTGATGTGTGCAATAATTAAGGGGGAATACTGTAGGACCCATGAATACAGCATTAATCCAAATATTGTTGTATGGAATTTAAAACCTATTAGTACCTTTTTAAGGGGGAACGCTGTATCGACGCGGAGAACATCACATGCTATAGGATTTCGATTCAGTATATAATATAATATTATTTCCTTTTTAAAATAATTTTTGTCCACGTGCCCTGTTTTTATGTCAAACGTCATGTTCATTAAATGCCTTACACGACATCTGGACAACTGAATCTCAAAAGCCGCGATGTTTTTAAATTGTTTATTATTTTTAAACCGCCGTTTTAGGCATTTAGGGTATCAACCTATGTCAGAAGTGGGACCCGCTGTATTTTAAAACCTTTTAATGGATAGGCGTACCAGTTACACTCAATCCATCTTGACCGTTGATTTCAAAACCGGTTCCCATCCCTTAAAATCTGACCATTCGTACTCTGCAAAACCCTATTTCGCCGCCCAAGTATAAAAGGACTGTATCTGCCATTAGAGACTCTTTACGCTTTCTGCAATTACAAGAGTTCTCAAGCAAACAGCCTACATATTTTCTGCATATTCACTGCGAATTTCGACTGTTTTCTTCCACCTTTGTTTTAAGAAAACATCAATGGCTAGTCAATCTTCTTCCCCTGTTCTGAAGAAAACCTCCAACATCATTGATGGCCGGATTTTCTCCAAACCTGTCATCATCGAGCGTATTCTCTCGGAAATCAACGACACAGAACCGATGGAGTATATCATTACTCGTCTTGAACAACAAGGTCTCTATCGCTTCGGGAGCAAAACCGCCGACAAATACGACGCCCATCTGGTTGAGGAATTCTACCTCAACGCCGCCGTCCGTTTTCTGTCACTAGCCCAGGGAGGACATGTTGCTGACATCACCGCACATTAAGGAGTGGAAATCTGCATCAATCGCGATTTACTCCAGAGAATCTACAGGCTGCCCGCCGACGGCCTGACCATGGACCAACTTGAGACGTTCGGGTCTCAAGAGCTTATTACCAAGTTTTATGGACTATTTACAGGGTCCAAAGTGGTTGATATGGTGACAACCACTTGTCACAAGAAAAATTTTCTTCTTCATTTCGTTTATCTTCATGACTTTTGTTCCAGGATCATTGAAAACCGAACCGGTGCGTTCGAGATGTGCACGAACCTAAGGTTCAGGATGATGGTAGCTATTTTGACCTGTGAAAAGGTCAATTGGTGCCAAATCATTCTGAAACGTCTTCAAGAAGAGGTATGCAAACCTGCCACCCAAAAGAAATCCTTTGGTTTAATGCTGAACTACATCCTGACGAAGTGCGGAGTGACGCAATCCGCCGATGCAAAGAAAAATAGCTCGAGGATATATTTAGGAGGCGTCAAGCCCACTGCTTATAACCAGAGCACCATGCATGCCAATCACCCGAGAACCAGGCACATGCCTATTTCTGCCAACCCAAGAGATGAAACCGTGAAGGTCCCGGAAATGGAATCTTCAAAGAAGAAGCGAAGGCGTTCTCACAGCAAGAAACACTTTGCTGGTGAGAAGTCCAAGAAGAGACTCAGGAGGCTCTCAAAAATCAAAGCTAAGCACTCCGAGGATGTCTCGCCCGTGGCGCAACCCACTCATGAAGAACCCCAGGGCCCAACCCCTGTGGAAGAGGTGTCTCCTACTGCATCGACAGTAGATCCCGAGCCTTTGGCGGCAACGACGGATATAGAGACATCTGCCAACGCTCAAGACTTTAGCGAGTCGGCTGCCCATTCGGAGCCAAAAGCTACTTCTCCTCTGCGGGATCCCACACCCGTACAGGATCCAATTTCCTTCGGGGTACCATCCCCTGCAAGGAGTCCATCTTCCATACAGGATCCCATACCTGTACCGGAATCCCTCGAAACAGCGTCTCCAGACGTTATTCGAAGTCCCTCCCCTGACTCGATCATAAATCAAACACTTCTTTCGGTTCAAGTTGAACACGCGTACGAAAGATTTCTGCAATGGAAAGGCTATAGGCTTGCTCCGTACGATACACTGTACAACTGGAGCGAATGGAGCCACGAAGAGCGATTCGTCTCCGAAGTAACAGACTCAACTGAAATTGAGGCCCTGCTTCGATGGGACAACGCTTCTTGCAAGGATCTCATTGAAAGCCACCTGCTGCACAAATCTGACGCCAGAAGAAAAGGAAAGAAGAAGTCAGAGGATTCTCCCATTAATCCAAAAGATGACGACGATCATGACTCAGACGACGACGACGATGCTCTTCAAGCAGGTCTGAGAATGAGTCGTGAAGAGGCTGAAGCCCGAGACGCCTCTCCACCCAGAAAAGACGAAGGGCCTTCTAACCAAGCCAATCCACCTTCGCCACAGCCGGAGAACATTCCCGACCAGGAGGAATCAGTCCCTCCAGTCGAGGAAGTTCAAGAAATTTTGGAACAGGCACCCGAGCCTGCTGCGACCAAAGAAGCCATTCCTGCAACCCAACAGGAGGATTCAGTCCCTCTTGCATCCATATCTGCCGAAGAACCTTCGCCACAGGACACTTCTGGACCAACTGTCGCCGAACCACAGGAAGCTGCTCCCGCCCCTGCAACCTTGGAATCCGAGGACGGTAACGAACCTGAGGATATCTAACTTACTTCACGTCCATCCGTGAATGTAAGAAGATTGAACGGCGCTGCAGACTTCACCGAACCAGATTCTCCTATCTCTGCTGCACGTAAAGAACGCCTGCGAGCTCTTGGCCTTCAGACTGTATTTATCCAAGATGCAGTAAACGCTCTATCTTCCGTTGAAAAGGCACTGAATTGGATGCACACCTCTGCCGTAGAAGAAATGACCACTCTTCAACACGAAGTATCTCGAGTTGTCGACGCATTCATTCTTTTACCAGAAGTTTTCAAGCAAGCCTTGAAGATCATGGAAGATAAACAGAGCAAGCTGAAGGAGGAAGCTACAAAGACAAGGATTCTTTGAAGCCAAGACCGCTGTGCAATGATTGAGAACGACTCTCAGCTGCGTGCTCACGACAAATGCATTCAAGAAATGTCGAGACTCTTTCCTCCCTTGTTGAAAGAATAACCAGCATCGAGACCAAACAGGACGCCGCTCTTGAAATCCTGCAAAGTCTTGATGAAGCCAAAAAGGGGGAAGAGGCACGAGAAGCTGCAAGGAGAATAAGACTGCAACAAGAAAGGGAATTTGAGGCTGCTCAGAACAGTATCACTGCCGAATTGAACAAGCTAGCACCTCAATCCCAAAGCTTTAAAATTTCAGGCTCCAGACCGGAATTCCATGACCCAAATGTCCCTTGGCAAACTCTTATTCAAAGACCTTCGGAAATACGTCTGCCGACCAACCGCAACCCAACTGCCGACGAAGTGAAGCACTGGAGGAAGAATGAACTGATGAGATATTTTGTCAGACTCATCAGGGAATCCGCCATCTTCAAAAATTATAAAACGTTAGCGGAAGCGGCAGATAAATTTTCAAAGATGCTAGAAGAAGGTAAACTCCCTCTCCAAATCGAAATGAAATCAAAACATAGAAGATGAGATCGGGTCACCCATCCAGAAGATTGGATACTTGCCTTTGATCGTTCATATGAAGGAAGAGCGATATACCAGGAACGAGGCAATGATTCTCTTCAAAACTGGTGGCGTGGCACCGAGAATGAACAAGGAAAAAGACCATGGAGGCATGCGGATTATAGATAAAGAGCTAAAATTTATGTATATTATTTTTTGTTTTTGTAATTTCTATTCGAAACAGCAAACTTTGTACTCAATCATTTTGAATATCAATAAAATAGTTTGTTTGTCTTGAAAGATTACAACTCGTAATCTACTGTGTTAATGTATGATTACTTAAAATTGTTTGATAGGAATCTCAAGTTAGATAAACTTGATTAAAAAATAAGCTGTACGAACTAGTCTACGAACAGTTCATAATTTCAGTTGTAAACTTAGAATACATTGTAAGATTGTGCCTGCGCGCCAATCATAGGCTTAAGTTGTAATAAATCTCAAACTGTATCGAACGTGCCTACGAGCAGTTCATTATTGTAGACTAAGTCACTAAGTCAGACCTATTGACAAAAGACCAAGAAATCTGCCAGAAGTCATCGAAGAAGAATTCTTCATAAAGAAGGTTTTGGCATCATCAAGAAGACTCGAAGAGTTAAGTAAGTTAGTCTTGGCAAATTGTCAAAAAGGGGGAAATTGTTGGGAAAAACAAACACCTCAGATCAAACAAATGATACTCGAATCCTCGTAACGAATGTCATAAAGAAGGTTTTGACATATATGCCAAATACAAGAAAGGAAATCAGACGAGGCTTTAAGGATTTATCCTGTATCGAAGACCTGCCTCGAATCAGCATAAGTGAAGCTCATCAGTACAGCAAGAAGACTTGTAAAAGACCAAGTATGAAAACTGTCTCGATGCCCTAAATACAGTCATCTTCCATACAGTTCACAAAAGGACAAGAAGGAACACAAGTCAAGTCCCGTTGAACAAAGAAGTATTTAAATACTCAAGGATAAAGTATTTAAATACTGCCAGTCTTCAGATCTTCAGAATCCCGCGAAATCCGGATCATGTCATATTCCCGTTGAAGGACATCTTATTCAAACGGATATATCTCAACGGATACTTTCCTCAGAGACTATATATATATCCTTGAAGACATTGAAGATCAGTGACACCCAAGTAACCTAATACTCAAGCTATTAAAGTTATCATCAGAGCAAACATATCTCCAAAGCATACTGCAAGTTAGAACGAAAGAGATATACAAAGGCTCAACATCAAGAATGACCATCATCACCAAGAACTTGATATTCAAAGTCATTGTTCTTACCGGTTACCTACCTTTTACCTCTGTGTAAAAACCGAGCTCTGGTGAACTCAACAAGTTATTCGACTGTGTGGGACGAATAAGGACGAAGCTTTGGAACTGTGTGTGAAGAAGCTAGTCAAGAAGGAAGCTTTAACCAATCTGTGTGAACGGTTGAAAGTGACATTCTTTGTATCAATCTGTGTGAACGATACAAGGATAGGTTTGTTTATAATTACGTAGTTGTGTACGCAGTAATTATAATAAACTTTTTACTCCTGTGTCGAGGACCAGTGGACGTAGAGGGGTTTACCTCGAACCACTTAATTTACTGTGTTATTTACCTTCTGCTTTTACTGTTTTAAATTACTGTGATATATTAAGTATACACCAAATACTTCGTTGCTGTATCCACGGCAACTAACTGTATCCAAGACTTCCGCTACGCACTCAGATTTTGATTCCGTACAGTTTGTTGTTTAAACTATTTTTCCAAACTGTATCCAGTATACTTAAGTGGGCCAACACACCGACATCCCACTCGAGGCCTCGAAGGACCCTCCCGAGCTGGCTAGCGAAACAAATCACACACATCTCACGGTTGGATCAATCGCTTGTTGCATCCTGGCCACATGATCGCATGCCATGTGCCACCGTAGATTATCTCAGGCTCTCACGGTTGGATCAATCACTTGTTGCATCCTGACCACATGATCACGTGCCATGTGTCACCGTAGACCTTCAACCATATCCACACATTCACACAAATAACATATCACATCAAGGATATTCAAATAATTTGCCCAGAGGCATCAAACACTTAGCAAAACACCACGTCAATCCACAACACACCGAAATGAAATAATATACGTTCACACACAATGCCAAGTGCAACATTAACACCAAGCATATACATAGAATTCGCATAGTTATTCACAAACCACGCCATTCACAAAACACACGCGTTTTGAAAGCAAGCCTTTAACAAGGCTAAACCGAATCTTTTGAAAGTTCAATTCAAACGACCAAACAACCACATTTAGACGATTACTAATTATCATATCCATAAAACAAGAATAGTATGGGCAAGGTACTTGCCTCGAAATCACGATCGCAATAAGACGACGGATAGGACGCGGTCGAATAGCTCCGAACCCTCGAACAATATCAAGAACGTGATAGCACCACGAGTATTACGAGAATAACACCACACGAATCATCAATCACCAAACGGGATTCAACATCGGAATCCTCGAACACCTATAAACCTCCGGAAAGAACAATAACACATGGTTACGACGAGAATCAAGGCCAAAACAACGGAAATCCCAACAAACTATCGAAGGGAAACTCATTGGGACATTTAATCGAACACTAAATGTTCAATAATTCCCAAGAACACTTGAATCGTCAATCGAGTTAAACAAACTCGATATATGGATATACAACCCATAGAACACGATTAATAACATCATACTACACCAATCGATGTATCAAAATCGGATTAGAAACGAAATCAAGAACAATTTCTCCAAAAAGTCAACTTGAAGGAAAATCAAGAATATACCTTGATTTGACGAAGAACACGGATCGATGATGATATAATCCACAAGAATCTTCCAAAATGCCTTGGAAATGATTAGAATCGGCCAAGAACTCGATTTCCCGAGCCTCCGTCGCGACGCCGAAAAAAGGAAGAAAAATCGCGTGGAAAATGAAATCGCCGAGCCAGGCTATATATAGCCGGCAGGTTACTGGCCGTAATCGGCAGCCTTACGGCCGTAACTCGGTCCCTTACGGCCGTACTCGGCAAACCTTATGGCCAGAATCGCATTCATCAAAAATCGCCAAAGACCAAATGGACACTTACTACCAGAATCAAGACACCTTACGGCCAGAATCGGCCTTCGCCAAATCCGCCAAATGCGGCCGTACCCGATCACGCTTACGGCCGTAATCGCACACCTTACGGCCAGAATCGCACCTTACGGCCGTAACTCGCCGAGCCAGCCTCCTCCGGCCGTGACTCGGCCGTGACCACTCCGACGGCCCGGACGACCCCGAAACCCGAACCTGAGTAAAAATCGAAGATACGGTAACGAAGTACTCGCAAAGACGAATCCAAGCACTAAGAGAACACACGATTCCAACCATCCGAAGTGTCGGAATTCGACAACGGAAGTAATTACCCCAAACTTTGGGAAATTACAAAAATGGCCCAAAACGTCCCAAAATCACGATACGTGATCGAAACACCGAACCAAAGCTCGCAACATGAATAATAACATTAAATGAACTTGCGAGAAACTCGAAACAACAGTTTCGGACGAGATTCGCAAGAATCGAGCTCAAGTGCGGAAAAGTCGCTAAAAAGCACGGAACTCAACAAAACGACACCGAAACGAACTCGGATGACAAAAAGTGCAGAATTAATCATTCTCGAAATGACGAAACGGTCATGAGCGAGTCGTCAAAACGGACTTCCGCCGAAAAAAAGAAAATTACCAAAATTCGAAATTGCGGATATTACATTGAATCCATTGATCAAAAGGATGTTCATATTTGAGTGTACTCTTTTCCCTTCGATTAAGGTTATTTTTCCATATGGAGATTTTAATTAGGCAACAAGACATGAGTTACATTTTTAACTCGACACAAAGGAGATTGTTGAAATGTTACATACAAAATGCGTTGATCAAAGTAATGATCATATTGGAGAAATGACAGTAGTCCAATGAAGCAGTGTATATGTTGTACTCTTTTTTCTACGATCAAGATTTTCGTATTGAGTCTTTACTTAGTGAGGTCTTGATGAGTTAACAAAAAATACACCATCAACTCAACATAAGACGAAGCGTTATAGGAAATACATTTTATGTGCCTTCATCTAATTAATTGGTTTTTCCATAAATTGTTCCTTTATGATAGGTCTAGGCGTAATTATATACTCCATCTTGTATAGAAGAGTATTATTAATGAGAATTATCTTTTATGGTTTTCTTTCAGCATAAAGCTAATCTAGTGAGGATTTATTGTATAGAAATACTAGTGTGTAACCCGTCGAGATTCGACGGGTATAAATGGTTCGTTTAGTTTATAAATTAAGCTATAAAAATTTTTTATACTTAAAACAAAAGGTTATGCTATTACGATAGGTAAGAAGAAAAATTGTTAAAAAAATAATCAAGTACAATACAGAAATTGGTAAAAGAAAAAATGTCTTAGATGCTCATCCCAGCGACTAATTTTTTATACTTAAAAAAAGTTCACGCTATTACGGTAGTTAATAAGAAAAATTATTATAGAGTTGATCAAGTACACTACAAAAATTAGTAAAAGAATAAGTTTCTTATATGATCATATAATGTTGTTATTGTTGCATCAGGATGATATTTATTCATTCCCCGTATAATATTTTTCTTACAATTCATCCGCCTAACATTTTTGGTCTACCATCTTCTTATGTTTTTCCCATGTAGCATCTTCTTACGGATATTCCTTGTAGCCCATTCTTATGATTCTGCTATATAGCATCTTCACATGGTTCTCCCATATAGCATAATCGTATGGTTATCCCCTGTAGCATCTTCTAGTGTGTTTTTTTTTGTGTCTAGCTTCTAACGTCTTCTTACGATTCTCTTGTCTAGCATTTTCTTATGGATACCTTCTGTTTCTCATGTAAAATATTCTTCTGATTATCCCATTTAGCATCTTATTACAGTTCGCCAGTATAACATATTCTTACAGTTCTCCCGTGTAATATATTTTTATATTATCCTGTCTAACATCTTCTTTTGGTTCTCTCATCGAACATCTGCTTATGGTTCTCCTATATAGCAAATTTGTATGATTCTCCTATCTGGATTTAATTATGGTTCTCTTACTTGGCATCTTTTCATGTGTCTCATGTGTAGTATTTTTTTTATAGATCTCTAGTGTAACATCTTTTTATAATTTTTCCGTGTAATCTCATGGAGGTGAAGTATTTTGGTTCTCACGTGTAGCCTCTTCTTATGGTTTTCTCAAGTAACATCTTCATATGGATCTCTCGTGTACATCTTTTTATTATTCATTCATGAAGCATCTTCTTATGATTCTTCCTTGGAGCATCTTATTACAGTTCCCCCGTGTAATATCTTTATATAGTTCTCCGTTATAACACCCTCTTATGATTCTCCTCTCTAACATTTTCTTGTGGTTCTCCCGTCTAATATTTTCTTATGGATTCGTTGTAGCATCATTTTCTTTCTGTTCTCTTTCGTAGCATATTATTGTTAAAAATTGAACTAAAGATTTTTATTTAATAAACTTTCATCATTTTTTGAGGGTGAATTTTAATCATATTATTATTTATGTTTTAGATTAAGTTAAAAGTTGTACGGTAAACGAAACCACCATAAGTATAATTTATATTGATTTTAAATGACTAAATTTGTACTCTCATCGTGAAAATAACTATTTTAATTTTAATAATTAAATATATAAAACTATTGACCATTAATATACGAATTAGGGCAAATTTAGTTGACCACTTAATTCACTTGATATATTGATTCTAATTTTATAGAAGGTTTATAATTATGAAAGATTTGATTAGGACTAAGATTTTCAGAAATCTGAAACCAATTTTTTACAGAATTCAAAATTCCATGGATACAAATTAAGATCATAACTAAAAGTAACATAATACGAAAATATTTTTTGTTAGGTTATAACTTAATTAATCACCTTTATATATATATATATATATATATATATATATATATATATATATATATATATATATATATATATAAATACTAAATTTGGCACATGAATGGTGATATATATAGGACTTTTACAACTAAATAAATCATTATTATTTTTAAAATATGAAAATTCCAGTAGATAATAAATTGAGATTATAATTAAAAAATAGATAATAAATTCAGGTCATGATTGCAAACTATAAAAATATCGGTTGATGTGGATTTTGGAATTTAAAATTCTATTCTCTATTATTTCTAATTTAAAATAAATTTAAAAGTAATATAGTAAACAACATTACCATAGACTGATTTAAAAAAAAAATTCTCAACTTGAAAATAACTACTTTTATTTTAATAATTAAACAGATAAAACTATTATCCATTAATATAAGGATAAATATTAAATTAATTGGTCACTTAAGTAATAATTTATCTAAAAATCTGAATTTAAATAATTGCGACATATAAATAGTTCATGGGTCTCCTAATTTTTTTTCCACATGAATTATTGCACAAGGTAATAACTTGTCGAACAATGATAAAATAATTTAAAAATATAAAAACTATATAATAATTGAGAATTATACAAAAAGTATATTACAATCAGTATCCAATCAAGTTATTAATAGCCCCTGAAATTTGTGCTACATTCAATACAGAAATATTAAGTAATAACGTGCACTTCATACAATTACAAAACTAAAGTTTTGTTTGATAAATATTTACCAATTCGAGAATGAGATTCTTTAATTCTATTCTCTTTTATTTTCATTTTAGACTAATTTAAGAATAGTATGGTAAACAAAAGCACAGAAGCATAATTTTAGATTGATAACTCTTACCAAGTTTTTTCTTTCGTCAAAATTTCCTTCTTTTTGCTTAGCTTTGTATCGCTGTAATATTTTCTTCAGCTATCCCGGATATTTGATAAATAATATCAACACAGGTCTAAATATTAAAGCATGGCAGTGTTATGTATAAATTGTTATTAAAGGTCGGGAGAAGTTTGTTCTTTACCTAAATTGTTGCACAAAGTAATAGCGTCTCGAACTAAATATAACATAATAAATAAATAATTAAATTAATAATAATTCATGCAACTTGTGTAGTTTTTTATTCAAAAAATGAGTTCTCAATTACTTGTTGTACGACTAAAAAATAATATTTTTGTTTGATAGCATTTCACAACTTTCATGCGTCAAAGTTTATTGTCTATAAAGTTTTTCCTCCTCTTCGAGAGGGTGAGCCTGACAACAATTTGCTTTTGACATTCAGAGTCAGAAATATATAACAACAATACAAACTGAATCAATAGAGTATTATATAAAAATATTTTGAATAAGCGGATTGACATAAAAATTGTTATATAAATTCTTATTTTTACTCTACGTCAAGAGTTGCAGAAAGTAATAGCGTGTCAAACTAATACAAAATAGTTTGTAAAATGGAAAAATGCATAATATAATATGAATAAAAATATTTAATATAAAAGTTTAAAAAACTCATTCACACACACACACACATCCATACGAATTTCGCACCTAATTTATTTTGAGTACTCTCATTTCTATGTTACACAATAGATAGTCATTGATAACTACACAAAAAAAATATATTATACTTAGTATAATGAAGTTACTAATAGTGGATAAAACTCATGTTACATTAGATAAAAAGTTGAGCTTGTTTCAGGAGAAAGTAAAAAGACTGTAAATAGAGTCAATCAATTGCATTCATAACACTGATAGAGGGGCCTTTATATAGGCATTACAATGGGAGTCCTTCCATACATAAGATTCCTAGATAAGGTAAGACATCTAATAGGATCCTACTACCTCTAGAAGGATCTAGAACCTTCCATCTATGTATCTACAACTAGTATTAGGTAAGACACATCATGGGAATAATAATTCCCGGAACACTCCCCCTGTGTCGAGCACTAATACAACAATGGTGCAGAAGATGTTGCCTTCGTAAAAACTATTCCAAGCCAAAACAAAACCTCATGGGAAAAATAAAGGCTTGATGAGGAAAAGATTGCAATGCACCAAGATAACATGTCATGTATACTCCCCCTGATGTATACATAACGACTCCCCCTGATGAGTACCTCAAATCATAGGAGTCGGATGTCAAGTTGCCCTCACAACTATACCAAGGAAAAACCCAGTGGAAAAAATACCTTTTGGTCTAAGTTGAACAGAAGTACAACGCATCATTGTATGGATGTTCTCATAGGTCGCCTCGTTAAAAACCTTACCAAGTGAAAACCCAATGGGAAAAAACAAACCTTGGTCCAAGGACAAAAAGAGCGCGACACATCTAAAGTGCAGAGTCGCTAAAGACTTAAGTTTTCTAAAGTCTTGACCTCCTTGCACTAAATCAGTCATAACTTCTTTGATTCAATAGGCATCAACGAAACTGTAAGAACTTATGAAAACTAGACACCCATAGCTTTCATTCACATACAGTACGTAACCTAGATCGACTTGAGCAGATCACAAAGCTCTATCGAAGTTGACTCAGCAAATTACCGGACATATCCTGTCCTACTTTGCAACAATAGTCATATGTCACTCAACATGGTGGATGTGATCAAATGGTTGGTTTCCTTTGGAAAGTAGACATAAACCTTTCCAATGGTACCAATTTCACCATTTTCCAGCAAGTGAGCTGCCCTGTAGGTCATATGGGAGATAGACCAACATATTCTGGGCAGATTCGGGTATCGATATTCAAGTGTCCTTTTATCGAGATAGAGCGAGCTTCAAGCTTCTTGTCAATCACAGACATTGCATGAGCGCATCCTAGGCCATCATTACAGTGGCTTTACCGGATTATTACGAATGAGTACATCGAGTCAAACATGAGTACATATTACCGTACTCTTAAGACTGCATCATCACTTAAGTGAGCCAAGTCTTATGATGACTTCGACTAATCATTGGGAATCATATAGGCATTACTTTATCGTCTCTTAGGGAAACCGTCCCTTAGATTGCCTTAAACCGATTGATGAATACGCATCATCAAGTGTCCCCAAGATCCTTTCATTCTTAACTTTGGATTTAGCGGAATCTCTTAGTCTCACAAGAGTACATCACTATAAACCCTTAGTTTTACACGCAAAAGCTTCATATCTCTTCCAAATCAAGTATATACTTAGTATGCGTTCCCGACATTCACTTGTCGACGCGCTCCGTGGTCAGGAGCCACTTGATTTGAGTCTGATCCACCACGAGATCATTTTTATCACTTAACTTAGTTCCCCACTAAGATAAGATTTAACCACAAGCTGCACGTCAGTTTTTGGGAAACTATCTAACTGAAAAGATAGTGGATGTTATAACATCCATTACGATAGCACAACTAAGTTTCGTGTCATTGTAGTCGATTCCAGTACGTTCATGAGAAACCTCGCGCCATGAGGTGAGTTTAACTCCTTCTCTCACTCGCTTTGACAAAGTATACAGATAGAGCTTATCTTTGAAGTGTCGGCACCACTTCAACAAAGGGCTATCACTTTGTTTATACTCGAGTCGCATATGTTTCCATTTTAGGCCAAGGCTACAACGTTGTAGATTTTCAATGAAGTATGGTTCGATTAAACTCACATTCCACGTACTCATGAACCAGCTTTATTCATAGAGTACTCTTTATGGATTGGCATTCATTGAGGCGTCCCCCAATGATGACTATAATCTAGAATCACATGAGACGGATGAGTTCATTTGATCATATGATCAAGTTTCATGTACCAAGCTCGCATACATTCTTAGTGAGAGTATTTATCGAACCAAGTGGCATCCCAATACTCTATGAGATCCACGGCCCAGTAACACCATCTACCACAATTTGTGGTGTTACCATATCACCATTTATAGGTGACGAACATCCATGACCGGACACAATTCTTGCAGACATGTTTGCAGCATGTATTTAATTTCGTCACTTTAGGGAACATGGTGAGGCACAGTAGGGACAAACTACGACAATTCCAAGTCGTTCTACTCGAACATGATCGTTCGCATCTCCCCCTAACGACGGGAAGACTGGCTCATCAAAGTGACTTACGAGATCGTCTGCCAAGGTATATTTTAAGCGGACAATGAGTGAAAGCGCATGTCATATTCATCATTTATATCCCGTCATAATGCGTTGTGGTGACGCACTTTGGCACATGAACATGTGGACGATAAAGGTTTTCTTTGTTAACACAATCTAGTTAACAAAATGCATATTGTTACACTCGTAACTAAGCATTTGAATGATGATAGGTATAGGTGAATATGACATGTTGACCTATGCTACATAACCGTAGCTACTGGTCTTGAGAATCCAACAAAACCGCCACCATGCACCACCGGGATCGAACATAAAGAAACGATTGAACCGATGATAGGCCGTTGGTTTTATCGAACCTCTAGTGCTTTCTTGAAGAGTTCACTCCCTTCACCAGCCCCAAACACCTCAAAATTTCGTGAGCATGTATAAACGGGTGTTTAGGATTCCAAAATCATCAACCTTGTGGTCAAAAACCGGTCGAAATGACATCGAACTGGTCGTTCGGACGGCTGATGGTATGTGAAAACTTCATTTAAGTGGTTCACCTCCTTCCAAGTCTCCAAATGGCACCAAAATTTGTGAGAAGGTAGCCTTGTATGTTAGGAATTACTCGTTAAAATTTCACTTTAAGACTTGGTCTAAAAAGTGGGTGAACCGACCTTTACAATGACTGGTCCGCAAGTTGGACAACCATAACTCAGGTTTCATCAACTTATCAATCATTGTCAAAGGAACAACATAACATATAAATGTTATTACTTGAGTACGACCATTTGTGAACACCATCATAGCATCATAAGCCACCCAGGCTAATACTTATGATCATGTATGTATAAGGACTCGGTGAAAAGGGAGGACTCAGCACCATGCTTATGCGAGCCGCTATATTATTCTCTTTGGCATAGGAGGGTGTCATCTCCTAATCGTGCCAAAGAATAAGCTTTAATCAATGAACATGGCTAAAAAGGATCATCGGGGGGGTCTTTGGCGTCACACATGCTTATGAAAGCAAGACGCGGATGACATAAATATCATCATCGGTCATGAGCCCTGCTCATGACTCCACCAACGTACGTTGGTGTCTTTGATCCAACTAGTTTCTTTGTTCAAAGAAAATGAAGCCCATGACAATACCGTGGTATATGGATCATCAAAATGTCCAAACTCCGGACTATTAAAGCCTAAATGTGTCAATGTCCCAATACATCTTCTGGTTACAAAAACCGATGCAAGCCGGACCATATTGACTCATGAATATTTTTTCTTTCACATATCTAATACAAGTGATGCATAAGATTTTATTTCTCACAAATCATAATGAGATGCTATGAGTGATACTCTTTGGCATATGTATCATCGAGTCATAACATGGTTCAATTGTTACGGAACATATGTGACTAGAAAACGCCATTCGGCATTCAACAACTTGAGCATTATACCGCTCATTGATTGTGATGATCTATTCATCATAGTCATAATGGATTTATAAACTGAAATCCAAAAATATCGTGTTCCTTGAAAATAGCTTAATACGCACTCAATTTCGCTTGCAAAATTTTACAAATATGAGCATAGCGAACACTCTAACAACATAGAGACTTTATACCAGATACGATCAAAATGATCTATCATATTGAGTGCATAACATGGCAAAGTTATATGCCTAAGGGGCAAAATTACGACACAAGCATGGTGTAACACTACCATGCACACGCTCGACCTTCTTATAAGGGTGCGTATTTTGGGCTTCCCCAAGGAAACTGTTTTTCAACATTTGAAAGATGATATTTTAGCGTACAATGCATATCAAAAATTGCATCATCTATGGCAAATTCGGCCAAAAAGAGGTTGAAAAATATGTGTCATAAGACCACTTGCAAATTTAAGATGGGAACCAAGTTGGTTGGGACAAAAATTAGCACAATCGATGGAAATAAGATTCTGCGCAGCTTGACCTTTGTTCACTAAAACAGCGATAACTCCCTTGTTGGGAAGTCTATGGACGAACGGTCAGATGTTCTGGAAACTAGACTTCCGTATTTTTCTATCCATATATTGTGGACCACACGAATCCTTAAACTCAGACCACAGTGCATATTTTAATTGACTGTTTTAGTATTTCCCAAGTTTAGTGAGAAAACAAGGTTGAGACCATATCCAATGGCATAAGTGTTGATGCAAAAACATGGCAATAACAGCCATAGGTGCGTCTAAATGCAGCAGGGTGCTCGATTTCTTATCTCGACTAATGATCCTTTCGGTAACTCCAACTTGGTAGACTTGCAGAGAAAGTAGGAATGTCGGTACAGCTAAGGCTGTTTAAAAACCACTGATTCCGTTTGAACTTTCAAAGCATAAATAAATACCAAGGAGGATACGCCTAGTCATGATCAAAAGTGTAGACAAAATCCACCAAAGTGCATCAAATCAACCAAAAATTTTGATTCTCAATTTGCAAGTATATGTCATAATAGCCATGTTATATGGATGCAACGCGGTGCATCAATATTAAGCATTTTGAACCATGAGACATAATGAATATACCATAACCAACTCGTCTTGACCATCCAATAAGATCGACTAAACATAGTCAAATGTATAAGGCACATGCCTTTACAAATACTCGAAAAAGTATTCGGACCTATATAGTCATACGAACTATAATCGAGGTCAACGAATTCATGTATTTACCGCAATATGCCATTGCTTTACATGTTAAAATTCATGAGAATTACTCGTACATTCTTTCATATATCTTATTGCAAGGAGACGGTGCATGACTACACCCACATGCAATATTTTATTTTAATAAGATGAAAGATGGAGTTTTCCAAGTATGGGATTGGGTCAAGACCAACGTGGTGATCGCTCAATTCATCGTGACAAATCCGTCACAAATCGATTTTAACCACGACATATCCGTCACAATCGATGTTTGTCCCAATTGTACGTCACAATTCCGTGACTAATCATGAACAAGTCATAACTTTACCATTACCGATAATATTCATTTTATTCAATTGTTGGTTTAAAATCGACAAAACGGCGACGTCAAATCGCACCCAAAACGTGGTGTATGCAACAACCAAATATCGACTTTCAACAATTATCCGTGACTCCCCCAGGACCGTCACACAATTTATATCGACATACGAGAGTGATACCACCTCTCATAGTCTCATCCACCGCAAAGTAGCGTGGGAGATAAAGAACCCAAATACCCAAATCCCAAAAAAAAAATTCCCCAAAGAGAGAAATTAAAAAAAACGGGAACTTTAATAAAGTCTTACGTGGGTACTTGGTTCCATATTTGCTTTGATCCTTGAACGGGAGCTTCTTTCCATATGAGCAACATATTTTCGTGGTACTCGGTTCCATATTTACTTTGATCCTTGAACGGGATAACAAATATGGCTTTTCTCCATAGCGTGCACATCATCACGAGTGGCGTATTTTCCTATATACACGTAAAACATAAACATGGTAAGATTCATAAGCGTACAAATTAATGAACAAATGAATCATTAATTAGGAAAAGATGGAGAGTTGAGAAACGCCCGGATAGGGCTACTGGGCTCGATAATTCGGCCGAAAAAGGGCTCGAGCGCGGCGATGCAGCAACTCGGTATTGGATGAGGTCGGATCTCCAAATTTCCTCGTAAAAATCTGCTTCTGTTCGGCGGCAGATTCAGTAATCAATATTACTCAGAATCCGATCTTCACCGTTGAATATACATATATTTGTGTTGGGAAGTTGCTGTCAAAATTTCATACCGATCCGACGGTTAACGAATTAGGAAATATGTTTTTAGTACGACTGCGCTGTGCAGAAAATTTACGCGCGGAAATTCTCGTCTCTCGTTTTTTTTCTTTCGCGTACAGTTTCATCGAGAAATACTGTCCCGGATCAGATCTTCACCATTAAATTTGTAGTTCTTGCTACATGGTTGAGATGGTAAAAATCTGAGCGAGCACTAAAGAAATCGTGTCGGACCGCGACTGGATTGGATCTGCAACACGCATCAACTGACTGGTCCAGAATCGAACCGGTCGGGCCGGGCAGAATGGGCCGGGATCCGACCGAGGCGGACGACGCGAGCAGTTGTGCGCGTGAAGACGGGCGATTGCGGTGGTTCTCGTGGTGTCGGTCGGGCCGGTTGGATTGACCACGGTGGTCGGATCGGAGCACGGTGGCGTCTGGTATGTAGGTGGCCGATCCGTGCGGGCCGAACGCGGAATTCGAAGTCCGGCGGCGAGGGTGGTCGGTGGTGTTTGGCCGGCGGCGAAGGCCGTCCGCGCCGATCAGAGAAGATGGAGCGTAAGACGGCGCGATCGGGGAAGAAGGCGGATCGCGATCCGGGATGGCGGCGGCGATCGCGCTAGGGTTTCTGCGAAATTTTTTTCGCTTTTTTCGGAATATTGCAGAAAACGGGAGGTTTTTTTCTTTTTCTTGCTCAGTTGGGAAACTACGTGCTGATAACGTGCTTCAGGAGAAAGTAAAAAGACTGTAAATAGAGTCAATCAATTGCATTCATAACACTGATAGAGGAGCCTTTATATAGGCATTACAATGAGAGTCCTTCCATACATAAGATTCCTAGATAAGGTAAGACATCTAATAGGATCCTACTACCTCTAGAAGGATCTAGAACCTTCCATCTATGTATCTACAACTAGTATTAGGTAAGACACATCACAGGAATAATAATTTCCGGAACAGAGTTCAAAATTTAGAAAAATAACAGAAC
This sequence comes from Orobanche coerulescens, assembly GCA_033398695.1. Taxonomy (NCBI): domain Eukaryota; kingdom Viridiplantae; phylum Streptophyta; class Magnoliopsida; order Lamiales; family Orobanchaceae; genus Orobanche; species Orobanche coerulescens. The sequence goes on along the minus strand of CM065812.1, from coordinate 150,480,715 downwards.
TAAACAAAATTTGATGGTAAATGCTAACTTAATTGGCCGCTTTTAATAATAATAGTAAATTCAATTTGTGAAGCGTGATTCTATAGGACTTCCAAAATTGAAAATTGTTTAAATAAAACCAAAGTTTTAGGAATTATGTATATCATATTTTTAGCTATTCAAAAATTTCAAAGACTAAAAGTTGAAATTATAATTCAAAAGATATAATAAATTATGATCAGTTAAATAGAAAATAGATAAAAAAAATGCTTGATGACGTGGACCTCTCAATTTTGAATATTTCTATTCCCTATCATTTATAATTAATGAGAATTAAAAGACATATTATTTACATACATACATCTATACTTCTATTAAAAGAGAGTTGAGAAATGTGCCATCTCTTTAATATTTTCATTTTTTAAAAAAGTATAGCTTATATATAGAGATGTCTTCTCGAAATTTCAGAAATATAAAAAGAAAATCTGAATATATATTGTGGGAGTTTTATTCCGCAATTACACTCATCTACCAATAATTTTTTTCTAACTTAAAATTCTAAATATTTATAATTTTTTTATATCAAGTTCATTCTTAATGAAAAATATATCAAATTAATTTTTATTTCACGACATTCAATTAGACATCCATATTGAATATAATTATTGACATATTGCACAAAAATTTTATATTAAAAAAATATGAATATTTTTTCAGTAAAATAAACTATTACAGAATAAAAATAAATTTATTCACTTCTAAGAAATTAGATTCAAGATTCATATTGTCTACATAAAAATTGGAATTTATTTAATTTTCATAACTAAAAATACTAAAACACACGCTGCAAACACACATATATTAGGACTTAATCACATATTACTTTCGTCCCCAAATTTATTCCTACCTATTCTTTTCATTATGTACCCCAAATTTATTCATATAATAAACACTAATTACGCTAATGTGAGACTTTTCTCCAATTACATTACACTTCATGATACATTCAATAATTTTTTATCAAGATGCGTATCGAAAATCCTCAAGAACAATTTTGGGGATAGATAGAATATTTCTTAAGTAAAAGAAAGTTCTGTCTGATGCATCGCACGAGCGAACATCTAGTTTAAAATTAAAGTAAAGATGTCATGACAAATGTCGAAAAAGTAAGAACAGGATAATAAGCTAAATAATCATTTTTAATATATATTACCTACTAATTAGGATTCTATTTGTATAATTATTTATATAAAGGATATGACTCTATAAAAAAAATATCAGGCTAAGAAACTCCGATGAATATGATGAAAGTTGCAAAATCTGAACTTTTCTTTTAATATATAATATAGATGTATTCTACTTCATTTTTTTGACCGTTAGATCATAATTACAAAAGAGGTGATTGCAAGACACTCCCTTGTCAACAAATCCCACTCAACCATCTGATTGTAGCTGATAAGAGAGAGAAGTTATGAGCTGTAGCTTTTTCCTAATATGAACTGTTTTGACAGCTGCTAGTAGAAGCAAAACAGACTAAGGGGTTGTTCAGTTGGTTTTTTATTAAGCTCTGTATGAGTTAAGTTATTTGTACGGATTTAATTGTCCGTACAAATTAATGTATATACATACAACAATTAGCGTACGCTATAGGCATGACTATCATGCGCTATTATGGGTAACGTGCATTCCAGAGACTTCTGTCTTCCCCGTTAGCTTACGTTAATATCAAATTAGCGTGCGCTAACGATCGTGTTAGCATACGTTAACTACTGTCTTAGTGTACGCTAACTGGTACAGCCCAGATCACTGAACCTTCTGTCTAACTCCAGGATATTCTGCCAATCCGCATTAGCGTACGCAACGGTATATTAACATACACTAAACGCAATGGAGACCATAACGTACGTTAACCAAACCATTCCAGAAATCAGAGCTTACTGCCCAGCCTGATTAACGCGCTACACATGAGATTAGCGTGCACTAGTGATGCCCCCTTAGCGGGCGCTATGGATATAGTTAGCGTGCGCTAACTGCTCTGTTACAGAATATAATTGTGAACCCCGGTCAGAAAGTAAACATCTCGGAAGGTATAAAACCCGATAGTTATCAACGGATAACAAAGCGTTAACAAGAAACAACAACATGCAAGTTCAATCTCCCATCAGAATACATGATTCCGATCATTCGATGTAATAGACAACAATTTCCTATGATGGTATCCCAACTAATGAAAAATACAAAACGACCCTAACTCTCGAGAATCACGACCTGGGGCCAACTAACAATCTGAGAAAGTTGTAACGCATCTAGAAGTATTAAAGGAACTCGCAGAAGTAAAGAAACGTCAGTTTAGAACGATATTGACGAGAATCGATCCTAAACACGGAAAAGTTACAGAATAAGTAAAATCTCATAAAAAAACTCCGAAACTCATCCGGATGGTCATGGATGTATAACCAAATAGTTTCAAAATACCAAAATAATTACAAGCGAGTAGTCCGAAATGAAAATATAATAAAAATAGAAATTGCTAAAAATGGAAAGTGTGGATATTACATTCTCTCCCTCTAAAAAGAAGTTTCGTCCCGAAACTTACAAGGTGAATAACTCGGGATATCTAGCCTTCATATTGTCCTCTGTTCCCCATGTCGCTTCCTCTGATCCGTGTCTCGACTACTGCACTTTAACCAAAGGAATGGTTTTGTGCCTAAGTTGTTTTATCCGACGCTCCAAAATCTAAATTAGTCTCTCCTCAAATGTGATGTCGGGACCCAATTTAATCTCTCCAAAATCGATGACATGTCCAGGATACGGTTCATACTTCCTAAGGTGGGAGACATGGAATACGTTATGCACATGACTCAAGGACGGCGACAAACCCAACCGATATGCAAGATCTCCAACCCGCTCTAAAATCTCGAAAGGTTGGATATACCTCAGACTAAGTTTATCCTTACGACCGAAGCGGTAAACTCCCCGAGTCGGAGACACCTTCAGTAATACATGGTCTCCAACATCAAACTCTAACGGCCGGCAACACATGTCGGCATAGGACTTCTGCTGACTCTGTGTAACACCCCCAGAATACATCCGGAAATGTTACACGCCGTAGGCCCTTCTTACAAGGATCTACAAGGCTAAACTCTACTAGACTACAAAATGACTGACCGACCGGGGTCAATCTAAATACAACACAGACCGACAAGGTCATTAAACAATTCAGAAACAAATGAACTTTACATCTCAATGATGAAAATAAAGATGAACACAGAAAAGAACGACAATTCAATTTAATAAATGAAAACTACACCCATGCAAGGGTGAATACTCGAACGACAGAGAAATACCGACCAAAATGAAACAAAAGAAAAGACTCTAACTCGTGTGATTAGTATCATTGTCCTCCATCTCCTTCCCACCAATCTCGTGATCGCTCCCGAGCCGCCAAAACTCGAGCGCATAACAGCACCCACCCCGAAAACTCGGGGTTAGCAACCGGAATTTTGCTAGTGCAAGTACATAACACACAAGATATACGAATAATAATAACACAAACTCAACGAATGTGAAACCTTAACACAACCCACACATTCAAATGGCTAACAGAATAGTATTACATACACAAGGTGAAAGATAATCACATTGTCATATTCTCCGTCTGAGAACATAACACAAATGAAACTTTAAACGAGCCCAAGGAGTCGAAAATTCCCTTTTAATAAAATGAAAAGTGTTTTGATAAGAAAGTTCGAACACATTAATATTGACTCGGGCCATCTTGGGATTTTGAAAATCGATGGAAATATATTTTAGAAAATACTTCAAAGCTCTCGGGTCCTTGACCCGAGATGTGGAAAACAATTTGCAAGAAAACCATTACAACGTTATTCGGGTCCTCGACCCAAATGATAAAACACTATCACAAGTGAATCATTACAACATCTCACGGGGTTCTCGGCCCAATCCAAATAATATCATCACGAGATCAAATCTCAACATCTCACGGGGTCCTCGACCCAATACACGAATAATCAACACAAGATAATCAAAGGCACACCTCTCATTCGACAAATCCTGCTCAAGACCCCTGGTTAATTAACCCTGAGATCTCGTCAAATATCCTTGGTTAATTAACTCGATACCAACATTTAAAACGAGTTGGAACGAACTCCGAAACACAATCCGCGGTCTACATCAAGACCAACATTAAAAGCAAGTTGCAAGGATTTAAATTTGAAAATCATTTGGTAACGGGGTCTTAGCTATCACTCAAATATCCGTTACCAATAAGCTTTGCCAGCGCCTCCCTTACACACTGTGTACCGGCGTTCACTCCACTATATTGGCCGCCCATTGCACATGTCACCGCGCCGCGTTCACTCCCACAGAGCGCCTGCTCGCGCATTAAGTAACACCGGTGTTCACCAATCATATGGAGCCGCTCATTGCAGCGTACAACAGGCCGGAGTGCACGCCCCGCCCTCAGAGGTACCCGGATATGACGTCTCTCATAACAAGTATTCACATTATTACAAATACCAAGCACACAGTCAATCGTTTCCACAATTATCAAATCAGTTCATCAATCCACATAATTTAATCGCCAGTACGCAACTACGCAGAATAAACAATAACTCACACGTTATTCATCAAGACTTTGCACATCAGGCCTTCAACTCTATCAATTAATACTACATAAATATCCACACATATCTATATATATATATAATATAAATACAGATATTCATGACATAATTCATATACTTCAGCAACAATGATTTCAACGTAATTATAATTCGTATATCAAGGTACTTGCCTCGATTTGAAGATAATAACAATACTTCCACGGAAATGAACACTCGACGGTCGTCCTCCTCAATCAATCACGTAACGAGGCCAAACCTTAACAAAAGAAATGATATAGGATTTATCTCACGTCGCATGAATGTTTAACAATTTGATTCACGGTCAAAAGTTCATAAAATACAATCTGCTGAATCAAGTGCGCTACGTACTCTACGTAACGCGGCGCTAAGCGAGCTTGTTAGCGTACGCTATCGTAAGACTAGCGCGGCGCTAGCCACGGCCTGGTCGACTCGGCTGGTCTCATAACGTCGCTACGTACGCCGGGCGTTAATCGACCCCGATAGCGCACGTTAACTCACATGTGTTAGCGTGCGCTAATATTGCATGGCAGAATACTACAACCCGAAAACTGGGTTGAATGGTGAAGAACTCATGAATTCTACCGTGATAATACAAGTTATCTTCGGCAAATCATGCTAATAAGGTTTGTGGAAGATTTATGATCGTGAAATACAAATATACGGATAGTCATCTCAATATCATATCTTTTCTAAGATCTTCAGAAGTATTCTAAGTTCCGATTATTCCAAGTCCCAAAACACATGATTCCAACGTGTACAACGTAGCAACCGGGTAATATCCGACATCGATCATAAATTGATTTGAAAACGCTTAGGAGTCCAATCTACTAAGATGGTTCAAAGGTTCATAAGATAGATAGTGCCGATACGTCAAAGTATCCTTCTATCATGTGATGACCGATCATAAACGAAATAACTGGCTATCTAAGCATGATCAGACGTCTTTAAGAACATTACTAACATTAGTGAAGAATCACCTACCTCAAGTAGTAAAGAACACGGAGGAAAATGAAGCAATCCGACACCGAAAGCTTGAACAACAATCTCCAATGATAAACGATCTTCAATCACGAATCAGGATGTTGATATGAGATGTTTAGGATGAAGGAAGACATGTTCTAAGTGTAGGAACTCGGGTAATGGGAGAAGAGAGAACTGAAATCACGAATAGGATGCTGTCCTATTTATAATAAATGGCTATTAGCGCGCGCTAGACCCTGCTCGTAGCGTGCGCTAACGGCTCACTGGACTAAACTGTACTCGGCACTTAGCGTGCGCTACGCATATACCTGTAGCGTGCGCTAAGGCGTTGACTCGGCTCTTCCCCGAAAGACGTCCAGGTACATCCCGACACCAACCGACAGGGGTCCCCCGGCCAGCTCTCACCTACCGCACGTCTCAATCAATTTGACCGTGCATAGCGTGCGCTAAGGACACTCAGTAGCCTGCGCTATGAACCCACGTTAGCGCACGCTAAACATAGCTGATAGCGTGCGCTACATGCGCAGATTTACAATCTTTAATTCCAAATCACGGAATTAAACGCTCGACAACATCGGATTATGAAATACGGAAAATAATACTCAAATCAAGTACAATCATTACAATATCACAAGTTCCAACTACATAACAGAAATCTCGGGTATTACATCCTTCCTCCCTAAAAAGAAGTTTCACGAAACTTAAAGTAGAGTGGTGGAACAACCAAGGAAAAGTATCTACTTGCTCAACCCCAAAATATCACGAGCGATGCGCGAATGCAAGGTTCAAAAAGAAATACGATGATCGGACTTAGGAAGTATCAGGCACGTCAATTGAGGCAATAAGTTATACGCGTACACGAGAAGTTAGAGTGGAGAAGTAGAAGCTCACGGAATTAAGGAAATTCACAAATGGCTCAGATGTACCAAAATCGCGTGTCGAGCTCGACCCACCGTATTCAAGTTCATAACACATTGAAAATATTAATCATACGAATGGGAACAAATAGTTTCGAACAAAATTCTGCAAAGATTAAGTTCAGATGTGAATAGACCACAATAATTCAAAGAGTCTAACAAATCGGTTCTGAAATTCGTTCGAATGATGGTAGGTTCGTAGAATATGGTAGTTTGAAATTGTCAAGAGAATCACAGATGAATCATCAACAATGAAAGTCTCCTAACATCGGAAATACTAAGAAGAGCACGATTACTACGTGTCCCCGTATTAAGAAGACATGTCAGCCACGAAACTTAAAACAATAGGAGTTGGAAGCGAAAAGCAATTAAAATGAAAAACAATCAAAATCACGATTGTTGGAAAAAGAACGACTAGAACACGGCACAAAATCTTCATTCGCCTATGATAGGCTCTTCACAGAAGACATAAGGTTTGGTCATTCTCCGTCCACTTGCTCTGCTCACCGACGAGTAGCATTCTTTGCCAATTCGGAAATTATCTCACAATGTTTCTCCCGATGGCCTTCACACCCGCACCGATGACAAGTCAAGAGTGGGAGGTACAGCTTACACGGATATGTCCCGTGCGGTTGCGGTTGAAGCACACTCTCTTCTTACCGGAGTCACCGATGTCGGGCCGGGATTCCCGATGCTCATTCTCGACCGCGAAGATGACGTATTCGAGCAGCGTGGGGTTTGAGAACCTTAATCTCTTCACCGCCCAAAAATTTTCCGGATGTCCTCGGTCTCTTTTCTCCGCTCGTTGGCTCGGTCACCGAGGAGGTTTCATAGGTTATCGTCGATCTTGATATTCCTTCACCGTAACATGAATCGTTGTCGACGAACCACTTCACCTCTTCCGCTTCCTATATTATGTCTACATCCGCCAGTGGCTCGTCATGCTAATGCGAGATAGTACCGTCTATTGTTATCACATAGTCGGTTTTAACGAAAACCACAAAAATCAACATAAGTTTTAATAAGAATCCTTAGAATAACGGTAATATCGTAAAGCACGAAATTTTCGAAATCAACTTCCAAGTCCTTCGTCCAGACGATCATTATGCGTATGCTTTTTTTTAAAAAAATTTGAAACAAAAGTCGAATCACGTTGTGCTCAAAACTTGTAAATACCGTCCTTTGTTTTGGAAGAGGAAGTTTATACAATGACTCTAAAAATTTATTTTCGAGTAATGCTTACAAGAAAATTGAAAATCGAATTGTAACTAATTTAAAATATTTCAAAAGTGTTGAGTCCCAAATACCACAATTTTGAAAATCCTTCCTCTTCTACCAAAATGTTTATTCGAAAGAACTTTTTACCAAAATACGTGACTATTCGACACGACTACATTAAATCATGAGGTTTACAATGCTAGGAAAATTTTAAAACACTACTTTGAAATGTTCGTAATTCGGCCCTAAATATCACATGCCGGATTACGTGCGGAACCTACTGTGCTAAAAGCCATTTAAATTCATTTCAAAATATGCCAAAAAGCCGATGACGGTAGCATTTTCCAAAACTTACAAAATCATTTGTAAAATATTAAATACCGTCATAAAAATACCGTTAAAATGTGCAAGACTAAAAATGCCAAAATGTCAAGAGTCATTTCAAAATACTCACGCAGCGGATAAAGTTAACACTCAAATATTTATCCTACTGAAATGTAGAAACCGATAAATATGTTCGACTACCGAAGTATACTACATAACCATTCTCACTCGAACCGTATACGCAGGTGATATCGTAAAACAATATAATCTCTAACAAGTTCAAATCCTAGGTTCACGTTAAGCACAATATAATCAATACGTATATAAGGGGACTTACAATTCGGAAGGCTTACCATCACGGATTGCTTGAAGATGATGTTGGAACCACGATACTAATCACAACTTTGACGCGCGCGACTTACACAAGACATGGACTTGACCCAACGGCCTAGGTTTTTCGCCAACCTAAGCTCCGATACCATATTTGTAACACCCCGAATACATCCGGAAATGTTACACGCCGTAGGCCCTTCTTACAAGGATCTACAAGGCTAAACTCTACTAGACTACAAAATGACCGACCGACCTGGGTCAATCTAAATACAACACGGACCGACAAGGTCATTAAACAATTCAGAAACAAATGAACTTTACATCTCAATGATGAAAATAAAGATGAACACAGAAAAGAACGACAATTCAATTTAATAAATGAAAACTACACCCATGCAAGGGTGAATACTCGAACGGCAGAGAAATACCGACCAAAATGAAACAAAAGAAAAGACTCTAACTCTGGTGTGATTAGTATCATTGTCCTCCATCTCCTTCCCACCTAATCCCGTGGATCGCTCCCGAGCCGCCAAAACTCGAGCGCATAACAGCACCCACCCCGAAAACTCGGGGTTAGCAACCGGAATTTTGCTAGTGCAAGTACATAACACACAAGATATACGAATAATAATAACACAAACTCAACAAATGTGAAACCTTAACACAACCCACACATTCAAATGGCTAACACAGAATAGTATTACATACACAAGGTGAAAGATAATCACATTGTCATATTCTCCGTCTGAGAACATAACACAAATGAAACTTTAAACGAGCCCAAGGAGTCGAAAATTCCCTTTTAATAAAATGAAAAGTGTTTTGATAAGAAAGTTCGAACACATTAATATTGACTCGGGCCATCTTGGGATTTTGAAAATCAGATGGAAATATATTTTAGAAAATACTTCAAAAGCTCTCGGGTCCTTGACCCGACATGTGGAAAACAATTTGCAAGAAAACCATTACAACGTTATTCGGGGTCCTCGACCCAAATGATAAAACACTATCACAAGTGAATCATTACAACATCTCACGGGGTTCTCGGCCCAATCCAAATAATATCATCACGAGATCAAATCTCAACATCTCACGGGTCCTCGACCAAGACATACGTAATAATCAACACAGTACAATCAAAGGCACAGCCTCTCATTCGACAAATCCTGCTCAAGACCCCTGGTTAATTAACCCTCGGAGATCTCGTCAAATATCCTTGGTTAATTAACTCTGATACCAACATTTAAAACGAGTTGGAACGAACTCCAGAAACACAATCCGCGGTCTACATCAAGACCAACATTAAAAGCAAGTTGCAAGGATTTAAATTTCGAAAATCATTTGGTAACGGGGTCTTAGCTATCACTCAAATATCCGTTACCAATAAGCCTGCCAGGTGCCTCCCTTGCACACCTGTGTACCGGCGTTCACTCCACTATATTGGCCGCCCATTGCACATGTCACCGCGCCGGCGTTCACTCCCACAGGAGCGCCTGCTCGCGCATTAAGTAACACCGGTGTTCACCAATCATATGGAGCCGCTCATTGCAGCATACAACAGGCCGGAGTGCACGCCCCGCCCTCAGAGGTACCCGGATATGACGTCTCTCATAACAAGTATTCACATTATTACAAATACCAAGCACACCGTCAATCGTTTCCACAATTATCAAATCAGTTCATCAATCCACATAATTTAATCGCCAGTACGCGACTACGCAGAATAAACAATAACTCACACGTTATTCATCAAGACTTTGCACATCAGGCCTTCAACTCTATCAATTAATACTACATAAATATCCACACATATCTATATATATATATAATATAAATACAGATATTCATGACATAATTCATATACTTCAGCAACAATGATTTCAACGTAATTATAATTCGTATATCAAGGTACTTGCCTCAATTTGAAGATAATAACAATACTTCCACGGAAATGAACACTCGACGGTCGTCCTCCTCAATCAATCACGTAACGAGGCCAAACCTTAACAAAAGAAATGATATAGGATTTATCTCACGTCGCATGAATGTTTAACAATTTGATTCACGGTCAAAAGTTCATAATATACAATGCTGAATCGCTTAGCGTGCGCTACGTACTCTACGTAACGTGCGCTAAGCGAGCTTGTTAGCGTACGCTATCGTGTAAGACTAGCGTGCGCTAGCCACGGCCGCGATCGACTGGCTGGTCTCATAACGTACGCTACGTTCGTTTCGGGCGTTAACTGACCCCGATAGCGCACGTTAACTCACATGTGTTAGCGTGCGCTAATATTGCATGGCAGAATACTACAACCCGAAAACTGGGTTGAATGGTGAAGAACTCATGAATTCTACCGTGATAATACAAGTTATCTTCGGGCAAATCATGCTAATAAGGTTTGTGGAAGATTTATGATCGTGAAATACAAATATACGGATAGTCATCTCAATATCATATCTTTTCTAAGATCTTCAGAAGTATTCTAAGTTCCGATTATTCCAAGTCCCAAAACACATGATTCCAACGTGTACAACGTAGCAACTGGGTAATATCCGATTACTGATCATAAATTGATTTGAAAACGCTTAGGAGTCCAATCTACTAAGATGGTTCAAAGGTTCATAAGATAGATAGTGCCGATACGTCAAAGTATCCTTCTATCATGTGATGACCGATCATAAACGAAATAACTGGCTATCTAAGCATGATCAGACGTCTTTAAGAACATTACTAACATTAGTGAAGAATCACCTACCTCAAGTAGTAAAGAACACGGAGGAAAATGAAGCAATCCGACACCGAAAGCTTGAACAACAATCTCCAATGATAAACGATCTTCAATCACGAATCAGGATGTTGATATGAGATGTTTAGGATGAAGGAAGACATGTTCTAAGTGTAGGAACTCGGGTAATGGGAGAAGAGAGAACTGAAATCACGAATAGGATGCTGTCCTATTTATAATAAATGGCTATTAGCGCGCGCTAGACCCTGCTCGTAGCGTGCGCTAACGGCTCACTGGACTAAACTGTACTCGGCACTTAGCGTGCGCTACGCATATACCTGTAGCGTGCGCTAAGGCGTTGACTCGGCTCTTCCCCGAAAGACGTCCAGGTACATCCCGACACCAACCGACAGGGGTCCCCCGGCCAGCTCTCACCTACCGCACGTCTCAATCAATTTGACCGTGCATAGCGTGCGCTAAGGACACTCAGTAGCCTGCGCTATGAACCCACGTTAGCGCACGCTAAACATAGCTGATAGCGTGCGCTACATGCGCAGATTTACAATCTTTAATTCCAAATCACGGAATTAAACGCTCGACAACATCGGATTATGAAATACGGAAAATAATACTCAAATCAAGTACAATCATTACAATATCACAAGTTCCAACTACATAACAGAAATCTCGGGTATTACACTCTGAGCCATTAACAACCTATCACGAATCAAGTCAGTATTATCTCTCGTATCAACTACTATATCTGGTTCAGTACCAATCAATTTGGATGTATCATCCCAACACAACAGCAATCTGCACCTCTTTCCGTATCAAACCTCAAATGGTGCCATTCTAATCGAGGAGTGCCAACTATTGTTGTACGTAAACTCAATCAACGGCAGGTGCGACTCCCAATCATCTTTCCAGTCCAAGGCACATACTCTCAACATCTCCTAAAGTGTCTGAATCGTCCGTTATGACTGCCCGTCTGTCTGGGGATGGTAGGAAGTACTGATTCTCAATTCAGTCCCCAAAGCCCGATGAACAGCCTGCCAAAAATGTGATACGAATCGGCCATCTCGATCAGAAACAATACTCATAGGAGTCCCATGCAAACTCACGATTTCTGCAATGAACTCCTGTGCTAGTCTCTCTGTTCCCCAAGTATCCTTAATACCCAGAAAATGAGCAGATTTGGTTAGTCGATCGACAATGACTCAAATCATGTTCATTCCAGTCTGAGTCCTAGACATGATGGTAATGAAATCCATAGAAATATCCTCCCACTTACACTCTGGAATAGGAAGTGGTTTCAATAACCCTGCGGGTCACTGATGCTCGATCTTAACCTACTGACAAGGTAAGCACTTCGACACAAACTCACTAACGTCCGTCTTCAAGTTGCTCCACCAGAAGTTACTCCTTACATTCTTGTATATTTTGCTTATACCAGAATGTATGGAATAAGGCGTAGTATGAGCTTCTCTCAAGATTTTCTGTCTCAACTCAATATCACACGGCACACACAATCTGCCTCGAAATCTCAAAACTCTGTCATCCTGAACCACAAACCCAGGAGCTTTCCCTTTCTTCATGTCCTCCCTCAACTGGACTAAAAATGGGTCATCATACTGTCTCGCCTTGATATCATCAACCAAAGACAAAGTTATTTTTAATGCACATAACTGACTTGAACTCTCTGAACCGAAACTTCGATATTCTGACAAATTAAATCATACTTGATCCTGCTTTGATGCGTAAGCACCTCTAACATTTGTAGAGCCATCGGCTTATGACTCAATGCATCAACCACTATATTAGCCTTGCCCGGATGATAAAGAATCTCAAGATTGTAATCCTTAATTAGTTCCAGCCACCTATGTTGCCTCATGTTCAATTTCTGCTTGTGGTCCGTGTAAATTTTACACGACGACCCATAAAGATAGTGCCTCCAAATTTTCAAAGCAAAATCGACCGCAACTAACTCTAAATCATGTGTAGGGTAATTTGCTTCATAAGGTTTCAGCTGACGAGATGCATAAGCAATAACCCTATCTCTCTGCATCAAAACACATTCGAGTCCGAGGCCCGAAGCATCACTATAAACCACAAAATCCTCGTTCCCCTGAGGCAAAGCTAAAACTGATGCGGTAGTCAATCGTGTCTTCAACTCTTCAAAGCTATCCTGTCTATCTGTGTTCCACTCGAACTTCTGAGTTTTCTGAAGTAACTGCATGAGTGGTCGCGCGATCTTGTAAAATCCTTCGACGAACCTACGATAATAACCCGCAAGTCCTAGGAAACTCCTCACTTCTTTCACATTCTTAGGTGGTTCCAATGCCAGTACCGCCTCTATCTTCTGTGGATCAACCTGAACTCCCTCCGATGATATCACATGCCCGAGGAATGTTACTTCCTTGGGCCAAAACTCACATTTAGAAAACTTCGCATATAACTGCTCAGCTCTCAAAATGTCTAACACAATACGAAGATGTACAGCGTGCTCCTATTGACTCCGGGAGTAGATAAGAATGTTGTCGACAAAGACGACTACGAATTTGTCCAGATACTCGATAAAAACCTTGTTCATCAACTGCATGAACACTGTTGGGGCATTGGTTAGCCCAAAAGGCACAACCACAAACTCGTAATGGCCATAGCTCGTCCCGAAAGGCAGCTATCGGTATGTCGTTATCTCGAATTCTCAATTGATAGTAAGCCGATCGTAAATCAGTCGCCGAGAAGACTGTCTCTCCCTAAAGCTGATCAAATAAGTCATCAATCCGGGGCAAAGGGTAATTATTTTTTATGGTCAACTTGTTTAATTCTCGGTAGTCGATGCATAAACAAAGCGATCCATCCTTCTTCTTAACGAAAAGCACAGGCGCACCCCAAGGTGATGCGCTCAGTTGGATATACCCTTTATCTAGCAATTCCCCCAACTGTTTATTCAACTCTAACATTTCTGAGGGCGCCGTACGATACAGTGCCTGAGAAATAGGAGCTGCATTCGGCTCTAAATCGATGGGAAACTCAACTTCCCACTGTGGTGGTAATCCCAGCAAGTCATCCGAAAATACATCAGGATATTCGTTAACAGCTGGAATCTATGACATGTTAACTCCACCATTTTCCGCCTTCAAAGCATAACACCAATATCCTACGCAACCCTATTCCATAAGTCTCATCGCCTTCAAGGCGCTGATCACATTCCCTGATCTACCCACTTATAACCTACAAGAGTATGCTCCGTGCCATCCTCAGCCACTATCGAGATAGTACGAGTCCGATAGTCAATAATAGCACCGTGACGAGCCAGCCAATCGTCCCTGAGGATTAAATCCTCACCCTTTAAGTCTATGACAATGAGGTTCGAGGGCCAATCTCGGTTCCCAATTATCACTGGGCAGTCTCTAACTTCCCAATTCCCAACCATACGATCCCCACTAGGCATACCCACTACAAACGGTTCGCACTCAAATAAACAGTCAATGCCAATTTGATATACACAATCCCAAGCAATGAATGAATGAGTAGCACCCGAATCAAAAAGCACTGAAACTGGATGAGAAAGGATCTGAGTGGTACCTGATGCCACCGGAGTATCTGTCTCCTCTGTGCGTCTCATCTGATATAGTCAGAGGTGTACTGAGCCCGAACTCGATACAACACGGAAGTCCGGCTGACCCCGACCCCTACCACGGCCCGAACTCTGAGGGGCCTGAGTGACTGGACTCCTATGATCAACACTATGCTCCTTCGGTACTGTAGTGGAAGTCGGAACTCTGGATACCCTGGTAGCCTTCTCACAATGAACTGCTCGATGCCCACTCTGTCCACATGTAAAGCAATTAACTAATGGAAATGGACAATATTTCACCACATGCTCAGTATGACTACAGTTGAAACAAACTCTGCCATCATGAATAGAGGACTGAACCGGACAGTTACTCTGGGAATCTCCAGCTTGATGGAACCATCTCTTTCCCTAAGTTGGATCAGACAACAACTTATAAAACCGATTCCCCTTGTCGGCTGAAAAGTTACTGAAGTCTTCTGTTTCTTTGCCTCGGAATCAAACTCTGACTCCAGAATTTCCCTCTCGATTGCTAGAGCGCTATCCTGGTACTCGCACACATGATTGGTGCCATGCTCTGTCTGGTATGCGGCTTCATGCATATATTAAAGTAGCACATCTTATCAGCCTCAGTCCTCACTTGCTCTTTCACGTATCTCAACTGCTGATTATAAGTGATGATGGCCTGGGACATTGGTACATCCTGAGGCGTAGCATTAAAGAGCTCCACTATCCTACGATCCCGAACTGGCGGTTGACAGTATTCCGCTTCCATAGCGGTCTTAAACTCCTCCCAGGTGACTATACGATCCTTGGGCATCACGGCCTCCCACCACTCCGCAGCTTCTTATCCAGGAGGTATTGAGCAATAGGTACCCTCCTGTCATCAGGACAAGCTACAGCATCGAACGTCCTACCCAATTGAAAAGGCCAAATCTCCCAACCTAGGGAGTCAGTAGAACCAACAAAGCAAGGGGGTGGATCTTAGTCACCTTCTGAAGCCATTTACTAACTTCATCCCCTGGAGTCGGGGGCGGATTCTGATGCCCACCTTGAGCTATCTGATCTAGCTGAGCTACCAGCTGCTGAAGTAGACCCGGCAAAATAGGCCCAGGCCCGTGGGCCGGGCCAGCCCGCCCGTTTTTGGGCGGGCATTGGGCTGCATATTATTAGCCTAAAAAAATCCGGGCCTTTTTGGCCCGGCCCAGATTTGGCCCGCCCATAGAGGCCCGGCCCGCGGGCGGCCCGCCCGGCCCAGTTTTTTTTTTTTTTTCTTTAATTTATGTTATGTGTAATTATAATATTTAATTTTTTTTCCTTGTTTGTTAGATTATAATACATCTATATGTTAATTATTGATGTAATTTTATTTTTTTTGGGGCTTTGTGATTATTTGTAGTATCTCATATCAATAATAATATTATTTTTATTTTATGATTTTATAAGAAATTAGTAGTGATAAATGATATGATGATCAAATAAAAATATTTGTATATTTGTCTTTTGATTATGGTAGTGTAGTAAATAATGTAATTATCAAATAAAAATAATTTTATATTTATTTATGTGATTGTCATAGTATAGTGAATTATATAATAATTAAGGATCGAAAAATATTTGTATATTTATTTCAGAATTAATATTTCAAAAAAAAAAAAAGTCGAGGCCCGCCCGGGGCGGGCCACGGGCCTAATAATTTTGGCCCAGGAAAAACCGGGCCTTTTTGGCCCGGCCCAAAAAAGGCCCGCCCGTTTTATGCCCGGCCCGTTTGGGCCGGACCCGCCCGTTTGCCAGGTCTATGCTGAAGTATAGCAGTATCTCCTGTGTCGGCATTATTACTCGACGGTTGGACCTGACTGACTGATAAGTCTTGTTGTCCGTCAGAACTAAGGGGTAGAGTATTCGGCACTGAATATGAGGCCGGATCTGTATATGACTGAGAAAGCGGAGCTTTCTCACTATTAGCACCACGACCACGGCCTCGGCCGCGTCCCTTAGCTAGTCTACCATGACCTCTCAACATACTGAAGAATAAGAATTGAAAAGAATAGATCAGCAAAATCACAATTTACAAAGTTGTTATCCCAAATCACAATTTCGATTTATGTAAGAGAAATAATACAAGAATGTAATAGTTTGAGGAGACTTACAGCCACGAGTCGCATGAAAAGATGGTAGCACGATGATATCAGGCTCAACAACTAACTCTTACGACATAATTGACAGACCCAATTTAACCGACAACCTATGTATTCATAACCTAGGACTCCGATACCATAAATGTAACACCCCAAATGTCATAAGGGATATTACATGCCGTAGAACCTTCAACAAGGTCTACCAGGCTAGTACATTACACACAATACACGATAATCTCTAAACAACACATTAATAATCTAAATAGGGTCGTGGCCTCGGCCAAAATATTTTAGTTCAATTTCAAAAAAAAAACAGAAAGTAAAATAAGTTCATTGCCCACGCAGGGGACTTCAGCGACATCCTTAAGACAATAATAAGTTTACTCGACTAACTCCGACAAACCACGTAAGCATAATAATAAAATATTCAACAAAGACTCGAGTATCATCATCATGCTTGGGCATCCTTAGCATATGGTTCCCGTGATGGCTCCTCAGCCTGCCCAATACCTAAAATGCGTGAAACGCATTTCCCTCATTTAAGGGATTAGCATTCGAATGGCTAGTGCAAGTACACAATTACAGTACATTATATACAGATACGATTCAACACATTCATCTCATTTAAAAAGCATTTGAAAACCATATTCCGGAATATCACATTTGCGTTAAACATCATTTTCATAAACACTACATCAACTCATTTCATCACAACCACATCCATAATTGGTAACTCATGGCCGTACCCATTAGTATCGACCCCCCAGAGGCCCCGTCGGACTATCCCTGGGTGGGAAACCACTTCCACGGACATACCCATTAGCATTGGCCCCCAGAGGCCCCGTCGGACCATCCCTGGGTGGAAGAACATCAACACACACACACACGATACCACAGTTCATAATTCGTATCAAAACCGTAACACACATAACGAAATTTAATACATGTACTTACTTTGAGCAGTTCCGTCTAAACTACAATATGAATCGTAGAGAGTATACCTTGGCGGAATTGTTGATAGAGCTTAAAGCTGCATAAGTCTCTTCAGTCAAGGGTATCAAGTTCTTGCGGCTACTAGTTTAGACTTCTAAACCCAAGTGGGGGAAGAAGAAACAAGTGGGCCAGAAGCAAGTGGCAACTCTCAAGGTGAAAAGCAAGGCTCCTCAGCTTAAGGCAAACAAAAATCCAAAGGTAAAGTGCTACAAGTGCGGTAAAAAATGACATTTTAAAGCGGATTGCCCTACTTTTAAGAAAGGTATGTATCGTGCACTAGTAGTCAAAACCTGTTTGGCAGCTTGTTCTTCCACTTCATGGATAGTTGATTCAGGCTCCACTGATCATGTTTTCTTTGACTCGCATGGTTTTCAGGTAACCAAACAGCTTAGTGTGGGCGAGATAACCATCAACTGGGGCGACTATTCCAGGCTTATGGCTGTTGTAATGGGAATTGTGTAGTTGAAGATTAATGATAAAATTCTAGTCCTCAATAATGTATTGTTAGTACCAAATTTTAGAATGAATTTAATTTCGGTTTCTAAATTAAAATGTGATGGTTATTCAGTTTCTTTCGATGATGATGCTATTATTAGAAAAAGAAATGGTGAATAATTTGCAAAGGTACTTTTACTGATGGACTATATGTCATTAATACTGCACAAACTCCCATGCATGAACATAAATCACTTAACTCTTTGTCTAAACCTAAAAAAAGAAAAGAATCTTCGAGCATAAACCAAACATATATGTGGCATTTACGGCTAGGTCATGTAAACCTTAGGAGGATTCAAAGATTGGTAGATGATGGCCCATTGGATGATCTCCAAATTGAGTCATATCTAATTTGTGATTCCTGTCTGGAATGTAAGATGACCAAAAACGTTTTTAAGACCAAGGAAAACCGTGCTCAGAATATGTTAGAATTGGTTCATACGGATGTATATGGTCTAATGAACATCCAGGCTAGGAGTGGTTTCGAATACTTCATCACGTTTATGGATGACTATTCGAGATATGGATACACCTAAGCTTTTGATAAGTTCGGAGACTTCAAGGCTGAAATGGAGAATCATCATGGGAAGAGTATCAAGTCACTACGATCTGATCGTGGTGGCAAATACCTCAGTGGAGAGTTTTTGAATTTCTTGGCGAATGAGGGTATTTCGTCCCAGCTCACTGCGCCGGGACCTCCACAACAAAACAGTGTTGCTGGGAGAAGGAATAGAACTCTTTCAGAATTGTTTAGGTCAATGATAAGTTACTCGTATTTACCTATTTCGTTCTGGGGGTATGCCTTGGAAACAGCGGCGTACATTCTAAACCTGGTGCCTTCGAAATCAGTTCCAAAAACACCTACAGAACTGTGGAGTTGGCGAAAGCCCAGTCTAGGACACGTTCAGATTTGGGGTACTCCAGCACATGTGCTGAAAAAGGAAGCTGATAAGCTGGCATTGTAGGATATCCTATGGGAACGAAGGGTGGCTTGTTCTATAGTCCCCAGGATCAGAAGGTCATTGTTAGCACCAATGCTCGATTCCTGGAAGAGGATTATATGATTAGTCACAAGCACGTGAGCGAAATAATTCTGGAAGAGTTGAGAGGCGAGACTCCATTGTTGTGTCGAGAATTATACTCTCCGACCAGCGATCGCCTCGGAGATCGGGCGACCTAGCCATTGCCGAGCAGCCGAGGCAGAACTGCCGACCAGCGACCAGGCGGCCTAGCCTTAGACCAGCAGTCAAGATAAATCGGCCAACCGAAGGTCCCAGGACAAGTCCCGGTGCCGAGCGATCGACATCAAAGACGATCGTCTCTCGGTACTTGGCGATCGACTCCTGGCGACCGACTAGCAGACGATCATCTCCTGGCACTTGCCGACCGACCCTTGGTGACCGACCGATGCGGACCCTTAGCAACTGGCCGATGCCGACCTCTGGTGACCAGCTAGAGACAACCGCCTCATGTCGCTCGAAGCCGATGGTCATCCAGTCGGCAGAGGCCGAGCCTCAGGACTGAACCCACGTGCAGAGCCGAGACAAGATCCGCATATCACGGATCGTTGACCACAGCATGTGAGCATCTTCCCACCAGCCGACAGGCCCGCCGAAAGGTGTCAGTAGGACCGCATGTGATAGTGACCCCGGACGCGTGCTGGCTCCTCATTGGACCGCACAGCTGGCTGCCAGCAGCAGCCTTGGACTTTAGGCAGACTGCCCATGTGACCTTGAGGACGATCGCCCCATTATTATATTGGCCGGAAGACGATCGCCCACTAGGATACAAGGCTCCTCAGCCCCTATAAATAAAAGGCAGCCTACACTTGGATTTCCAGCTGGCATTATCGCGATTTCAGCACACAATACACAAGCAATACACACACTTGGCTTTCTCCTACTCTTGGCAACAGCTATCTTTTGGTTCTTTCTTCTCTCGGCCTCTCTCATACAGAAGGCGATCGGCAGGGACGAAGAACACCAAGCTTCGCTCAAGAGCTGGATTAACAGAGTCTTTTTACACTCATTGTACTTAGATTCTCACATTAATACTTGTATCCACGAATATTTGCATTAATAACATCTCGCGAGAGCATTCAAGCCCGGGCCTAACAAACCCGGCAAATCTTGTGTTTATTCATATTCTCTCGGAAGTGCTCCCGCAACTTTGTTTGTTGTCCGTTCATTCCAGCAGTATTTAATCTTCGGATAAATATTTTGGGCAACAACAATTGGCGCTAGAAGGAGGGGATCTAACCCTCAATTTTATTCCTACCGTCCCGAAGAACACTCAATGTTCTCAGGGCATATACTTGAAGTGACACTCACTGCGCTTCAAAGAAATCTTTCAGAAATCATGTCTTCCGCCTCCGCATCGAAGAAAGCCGCCGGCCAACCCCCCAGATGCCTCGTTCCATCTCAGTCCGAGCCTCAGCCGATGGCGGAGGGTAGCCGCCGCGGTCCGAGATGCTCGATCCCGCCCCTGAGGTCCGGCCCAAGCCTCTCGCTCGATCAGCTCCGAACCGCGGAACAGATCGACGAGGCCATGGCCGTCCTACAGGAGCGGCGGAGTGCTCTCGACGCGCCTCCCGCTATCACCCCCTCGGCCATCCGCCGGAAGACCAAGCGGAAGTTCAAGGCGTTACTGGCCGAGCGATCGCCAGGAGGCTCTCGTCCGCAAGGAGAGGCGCTCGCTAGCCGGGGCACATCGGTTTTTGATCGCCTCGGCAGCGACCCATCTTGGCGACCGGGGCAGTCCGGCCCCAGCCACGAGACGACGGAGTTTGAATCCATCACCAGGAGCTCGGCCTATCCGACTCCCAGAAGGCAGCCCAACCGTCTGGCTCCCCCTCGCCAAATAGCCGAGGTCGGCAGCAGCGGAGTCAGGAGATCGGTACACGATCGCCTCGGCTCCCGCTCCCAAAGCCGATCTGCAAGCGACCGAGCCACGGCAATGGCCGCGATGCAACGCCAGCTCGACCACATGAAGGCGCTCCTGGAATCCGGGGCAGGCGCCAAGAAGACGATCGCCGAGCCAAGCGAGCCGCTCGAGGTCCACATCGAGATCGCCCCCGTGCAGCACAAGATCGCTCCTCCGCAAACACCTTTGTACGAGGGGAGATCAGACCCCCAAATGCACCTGAGCAAGTTCAACATCTACATGACCGGGTGTGGGGAATCAGATGCGACCAGGTGCCGAATGTTCCCTATGATGCTGGACGACCTCGCCTACAGGTGGTACACCTCATTGCCACCTCGGTCCATTGGCTCCTTTAACCAACTGGCGAACGTCTTCACAGCGTACTTCGCCACCAGGGTCGCCCGGCCAGAAGGTCCCCATCGCAGGATGCGAATCAAGCAAGGCGAGGAAGAGTCCGATTCGGACTACATCGACCGGGTAGACGAGATCATCCTCAACGGTGAGCCCGTAAGCAATGATATCGCCCTCTACGCGGTCCTAGGAGGATTTCATGGTCTTTCGCCTATGTTCAGGCATCTCATGAAGGACCAACCCGCGACCTACGCGATCTTCCGAGCTAAGGCCGCAGACTTCCTGGCCAGGCAAAGGATTCTTCTCAACCTTTGAACAGCGCGATTGGCGCCAGAACGACGATTTCCCGCCCGATCGCCAGTATCAACTTATGAATAATGCGATCGACAGCCGAGCGACGATCACCAGTCTTCCAGCCCGATCGCCGACCATCAAGCTACATCACCAAATCGAAGGACTCGTTCGCCATCTACAGTTCAGCATCTAACATGACGGACTAAGGCATGAGATCGCCTCCACCGCACATCATAAAGCCATGGTCCTGGTAGTCGATGGAACCGGCTGCTTCGACCATGCAAGGTCCCTTTGGGCCAAGATCGCCCGCCCTTCGTTTAAATACGAGGCCGGTGTAGTCTGATGGCCCTCCAAAATTAATCAGTGGACACGATCGCCCGCCCTCAAACGATCATCATCTAACATGGTGAACCTGGACAATGCGACGTGCCACTACCCCCGTCTCAACGTACACCGTCGAGGTTCGCCATCTTCATGGTGTGCCGAGGTGGAAGCAGAGCTAACAAGCCGCGGACGTGGAGTTGAATCATCCGACACTGCCCCGCGCAAGGACTCCTCTAGACCAAGACCGCACGCCTTTCATTTAAATACGAGGTGAGGCGCAGCCTAACAGAGGACCCTCACAATAAAATGAGTCACGAGACACTCAATGTCTTCGCGCACAAGACACGGTCATGGATTCGGTCTATCGAACTCCGCGACTGTGCACGGTTCCTCAGCGATGAAACAATCAAGTTTCTACGAGGGATCGGCCAATGTTGTTCTTTGCAGGTACAAGACCGAGAGATAGCTAGCCAATCGACCAGATAGCCCAAGTCTGAATCCAAAGTCAGCTCAACGGATCGCCCGTCCTCATCTTACACGATCGCCAGCAAGAACCACCTCGCCCCATATCTTCAACATCGGAGCAAGCTTGGGGGCAATTGTTGTGTCGAGAATTATACTCTCCGACCGGCGATCGCCTCAGAGATCGGGTGACCTAGCCATTGCCGAGCAGCCGAGGCAGAACTGCCGACCAGCGACCAGGCGGCCTAGCCTTAGCCCGGCAGTCAAGATAAATCGGCCAACCGAAGGTCCTAGGACAAGTCCCGGTGCCGAGCGATCGACATCAAAGACGATCATCTCTCGGTACTTGGCGATCGACTCCTGGCGACCGACTAGCAGACGATCATCTCCTGGCACTTGCCGACCGACCCTTGGTGACCGACCGATGCCGACCCTCAGCAACTAGCCGATGCCGACCTCTGGTGACCAGCTAGAGACGACCGCCTCATGTCGCTCGAAGCCGATGGTCATCCAGTCGGCAGAGGCTGAGCCTCAGGACTGAACCCACGTGCAGAGCCGAGACAAGATCCGCATATCACGGATCGTTGACCACATCCTGTTAGCATCTTCCCACCAGCCGACAGGCCCGCCGAAAGGTGTCAGTAGGACCGCATGTGACAGTGACCCCAGACGCGTGCTGGCTCCTCATTGGACCGCACAGCTGGCTGCCAGCAGCAGCCTTGGACTTTAGGCAGACTGCCCATGTGACCTTGAGGACGATCGCCCCATTATTATATTAGCCGGAAGACGATCGCCCGCTAGGATACAAGGCTCCTCAGCCCCTATAAATAAAAGGCAGCCTGCACTTGGATTTCCAGCTGGCATTATCGCTATTTCAGCACACAATACACAAGCAATACACACATTTAGCTTTCTCCTACTCTTGGCAACAGCTATCTTTTGGTTCTTTCTTCTCTCGGCCTCTCTCATACAGAAGGCGATCGGCAGGGACGAAGAACACCAAGCTTCGCTCAAGAGCTGGATTAACAGAGTCTTTTTACACTCATTGTACTTAGATTCTCACATTAATACTTGTATCCACGAATATTTGTATTAATAACATATCGCGAGAGCATTCAAGCCCGGGCCTAACAAACCCGGCAAATCTTGTGTTTATTCATATTCTCTCGGAAGTGCTCCCGCAACTTTGTTTGTTGTCCGTTCATTCCAGCAGTATTTAATCTTCGGATAAATATTTTGGGCAACAACATCCGTCTATACCAATCGTACAATCACCAACTAACACTACACCACGTATCGATTTTGAGACTTTTACACCAACTCAAGATTTGTCTCGTCGTAGTGGGAGGGTTGTTCATCAATCGGAATGATTCATAGGCGTGGGACAGTCTTCAGACTCAATCCCAGGCAAAGATGAGTCATATCCCTGGACTTATAAGGAGGCAATCCAAGATGAAGATGCTGACTCCTGGCAAGTAGCAATGGAATCAAAAATGGGATCTTTGGATTCCAATCAAGTGTGGAAGCTAGTAGAACTACCTGATGGGGTACAAGCCATTGGGAGTAAATGGGTCTACAAGTGAAAGAAAGGAGGTGACAATAATGGAAAAAATGTTAATCACAAAATGATAAATAATTCAAGACAACATAACTAAAAATTCCGGATATTATATTCCACACCATTAAAAAAAATTTCATCCTCGAAACTGAGAACTAAAAGTGTCAAGTAACAAAACAAGGATAATAACGCAAGAAAAACCCATCATCAAATGTTTCCATGAGACAATTTCGACACTAGAGCTGAAGCCTGAGTCTTGAACAATTCAGAGACCACATTAAAATATTGGATTTGGTGCCCCTTGTCTCATAATTATAACAAGTCACTGGTGGTGACTTACAATTCGCACAAACATGACCCATGATATTGTTGGAGCAAGATCGGTATATGCTCCGTTTGTGCGGAAGCGTAAATTACATGTGCGGAAATGAAACGACATAAGGATTTATAGAGGTTCAGCTATAATCGAGCCTACGTCCTCTCTCGGTATCTTTTTCAATAGGTTAAAGAAAAACCTCTGCACCTCTCTTCTATCGGTCGAGGGATAACCGTTACAATCACGTCTTCTATTGGTCCATGATAAACCACTCGTACTTGTTGTAATATCCGGTATTTTTCTTTCCCTTGTATTTTCATTTTTGGTATATTTCTCGGTCATAGTGACCCTCGTGTACCTTTCAGTGTGTCCTTCCTGTCAACTGTTGAACTGTATTCTCGTTATTGTGGTGCGGAACCGCCGTTTCGGGGTTGCCGTGGATCCATTTCGTGTTATTAGTCCCCATATATTGATTCCTATCGTTTTATTCTCTTTCCGGATCATTTTATCATTTTGGGACCCAAAAGGGGTGTGGGCCGCGGCACAAGGTGTGTGCGCCGCGGCACACAAATTCCTTCAGTTCTTGGTCGAACAAAGCATCTTGTGTGCCGCGGCACACATCCCGTCCGCGCGGCACGGTGCCGAGGCAGTGCCGCGGCACACCTGTCCGGTGCCGCGGCACACTCGTGTGTCTTCTGCGACCAAAACCCAACTGTACCGGGTGCCGCGACACACGCAGGCTGTGCCGCGGCATAATGCCGAAACCTGGGAGTAATTTTTTAGCCTGTGCCGCGGCGCACTTCGGCTGTGTCGCGGCACACAATGCGGTCAACCCCCTATATTGTGTCGTTTTGAGCGTCCGCTGCTCATTTCTTTTTTTCTTCTTCCTGCATCGCGAGAGAGAGTGAGAGAGTGGGGGAGAGTTCTTCATCAATATTCATTGGGGGGTTGATTTTCATCATTTTTCTTCGGTAGTGAAGCCCGGACGATCAATCCAACGCGTGTTCTACGGATCTTAGTTCTTGAATCTCCAAAGGTAATATCTCTAGAACCCTATTTTCGATTAATTTGGGGGTTTTGGGTTTTTCTTCCGATTCGTTCCGTTTTATTGGTGGATTCATGATGAATACGATTAATATTGTTAGTATCTTTAGTTTTCCTACGGATTCATGGATATTTTATGGATTTTTACGGAATAGAGAGGGTTTGGTTGTGTTCCGCCCTCGTTGTTATTTTTGGTACGAATATACATGAATCGTAGGCGGGTTTCTGGGTGTATTCCATTTCCATAATCGTTTAGAAGTGGTTGTGATTGTGCTATTCGAATCGTTAGGTTCATTTTCGTCGGTTCCTCGCGGTTGTGCTTGATTCTTCCGTTCCGTTCGTGTCATCGTCTATTTAATCGAGGCAAGTATTCTTATGAACTTACGATCTTGACATAGTAGTTTTGTATGAGAAATTGTGTGTGTGTGTATGCTCACTACGGGTTAGACTCGACGGGGTCTCGGTAGGGCTCCATGAAGCTGTGGAACCGAGAGCTTGCTTTTAACCACTATGGGTTAGATCCGACGGGGTCTCGGCAGGGATCCACGAAGCTGTGGGTCCGCGGTTAATTGTGGTGCATTTTTATAAATGTGGTTTGATCATTGCCATTTCCGGAAATGAGTGTTTTGGAACTATGTTTTCTTGAATTGCATGCATTACTATATGTGTAAGATGTAAGTCGTTCATCTGGTTACTTGTACTAGCCTAATTGCTAACCCCTCTGGGGACCCGTTTTGGGGAAATTAGTTTTATGAATTTCAGGTCAGGTTCATCGAGACGAGCGGGCGCTGGACCAGTATGCGGATGATGGTCGTGCGTGATGATTGTGCACAAGTGGTGTCTTGTTTCTTTCTATCTTTTACCTTGGTGGTCTTTCAACTAATAGAAGTACTCGAGTACTTAAGAACTTTTACTTGTCGGGATTGTATTGTTGTTTATTATGTTGTGAAGGATTATGGTGTCATGTTTGACCGGTTAAACCGGGTGAATTATTTTGTTGGGCGTCTTTATGACGAGGTATTTTTCTGTTGTCTCTGTGAGTCGATGAGTATGATGCTTGTTCGGCCTGGTGGGTCCCATGTAGGGATTCACGGCGCTGTAATATACCTCGGATATCCTGGGGGTGTTACACTTGTCTTTGTGTCGGTCCAAGTTAAACTGTTTTCCTTTTCTATCGGACAAGGAATCAACCTCTCTAGTTTTCTATTGTTACTAGATAAACCTCACGAAGATATCGATTACGATTCTAATAATGCTGGATTCTTGATCCTAATAACACCAAATCCAATCGTATCTTTTCTTTTACCTATCGTGTATGATGTTGAATCTATAAATACTCAATCTAACAATATAATCTCAATATCACAACAATAATAATATCAATATCAAGGTTGAAACCTTCAAAGCGAGGCTTGTTGCGAAAGGTTACACTCAGAAAGAGGGTATCGATTATGATGAAACCTTTTCGCCGGTAGCCATGCTTAAGTCAATCCAGATTCTTTCAGCTATAGCTGCGCATTTGGATCTGGAGATTTGGCAAAGGGATTTCAAGACTGCATTCTTGAATGGGAGACTAGACAATAGAAAATCTACATGGCCCAACCAGAGGAAATTGCTGAAGGAGAAGATCACTTAGTGTGCAAGCGTAAGAGATCCATTTATGGACTTAAGCAAGCATCTAGATCTTGGAACACTCGATTTGATGAGGTTGTCCAGTCATATGGAGTCGTCCAATGTCCAAGTGAGAGTTGTGTATACAAGAAGTGCGATGGAAACGTGTTGGTGTTTGTTGTACTGTATGTAGATGATGTCCTTCTGATTAGAAACTGTAACACCCCAAATCTCATAAGGGATATTACACGCCGTAGAACCTTAAACAAGGCCTACCATGCTAGTACATCACACACAATACACGATAATCTCTTAACAACACATTAATAATCTAAATAGGGCCATGGCCTCGGCCAAAACATTTTAGTTCAATTTAAAAAAAAGTAAAATAAGTTCATTGCCCACGCAGGGGACTTCGAATACATCCTTAGACAATAATAATTTTAATCGACTAACTCCGACAAACCACGTAATCATAATAATAAAATATTCAATAAAGACTCGAGCCTCATCATCTTGCTTGGCCATCCTTAGCATGTGGTTCCCGTGCTGGCTCCTCAGCTCGCCCGATACCTGAAATACATGAAACACATTTCCCCCATTTAAGGGGTTAGCATTCGAATGGCTAGTGCAAGTACACAATTACAGTACATTATATACAGATATGATTCTACACATTCATCTCATTTATAAAGCATTTGAAAACCATATTCTGGAATATCAAATTTGCGTTAAACATCATTTTCATAAACACAACATCAACTCATTTCATCACAACCACATCCATAATTGGTAACCCGCGGTCGTACCCATTAGTATCAACCCTCAGAGGCCCCGTCGGACTGTCCTTGATGGAAGAACATCAACACACACACACGATACCACAGTTCATAATTCGTATCGAAATCGTAACACACATAACGAAACGTAATACATGTACTTGCCTTGAATAATATGATCTGAAGGAAACGGTGAAGTGTTGAACAAATTATTTTGATGATGAATGTTTTCAAAACATTTAACGAAATTCAAATAAACGACATGAATCATTGAAGACAAACTCAATGTATAGCGCATGCTACACATATGTGGTAGCGCACGCTAATGGAAATCTATCTGAAGTCAGAAAGTCACCTGAAGAAGTTACCTGAAGTCTCACCTGATGTTTAGCGCACGCAATCTACAAATATTAGCGCATGCTATGTAGATCAACTAACGCACGTAAACAAATACCTAGTGCACGCTATCGGTTTCATGTTTAAACAAGACAGTAAGGACAATGAGTTCTAGACTGAAAAAGGAACAACAGGTAACGGACGCAAAGAAGACATTTGTGCACGTTATCAAAAGGAGTGACGCACGTTATGGGATATAATTATGCACGCTACCTGTTAGTATATCCGATACAAAAATCTTTGAAGTTTAAATGAAGCAATAGGTAACGTACGCTACAATGAAGACTAACACACGCTACCTGAAGACCAATAGCGCACGCTATCTACTACATGTTAGCGCATGCTAACTGTTCAAAATCCTACAGTTAGTCATTCAACTGTTGAATCAACAAAGTCAACACAAGAATCTTGCTCAAATATGGAAAGCATATCTTGAACGTCTAGCGCACGCTAGGAATGAGTATTAGTGCACGCTAAGTTCAAAATTTATCCATTGGAAAGAGACGTTAAGAGACAAGCCCGTTTTAGGTCAGCAGCAAAGAAAAATTGGTTGACTAAGCCGCTAGCACACGCAATGCATAAGATTTAGCGCACGCTAAACTCCACAAATCAGTAACGACTATAAGGCTCAAAATGCCTATAAATACCATCACATTTGGAATTGATGGACACACAACTACAAGCATACTTGCAATACTTTGAGCTTCTATTGTCTTGATTTATTTCCATCATATAAGTTGTGAGAAAGAGAAAAACGAGAGTTGTTCCCATTTTGTAACATTCCATATACCTCGTATTTTCTTATTGTATTGAGAGTGTTGCATCACTCATTTGAGTTCTTGAGATAAACGATTCTAAGAGTATTAATCTGGTGTTATTAGGATCAATTGATCCGGCATTGTTAGGATTAAACTCCAACGATCGTAAGTAAGGACTTTCTAGTTCCGATAGAATACTAGAAGAAATATTTATTCTTGAGTGATCGGTTGTGCTTGGACCTATTGAAGACAGGCTTTGTAAAGGTTGTGCTCAGACCGATATACGACGAGACAAGGTTGTGTGTGGTTGTTCTTAAGCCAATAGAAAAAGATCGAAGAGATGAGGTAGGTCACGTTTAGACCGAACCTCTATAAATCTGGTGTCATTTATTTTCCGCATTATTTTTAATTTCTCGAAAAAACTTCTCTCCACTATTCAACCCCCCCTTCTAGTGGAAATTTTACTTTATCAATTGGTATCGGAGCGGGTCACCTCATATATCGGTTTAACCACCGGAGGAAGATCCGCAATGGCACTTATGGCTCAGACCGAAGGCAACGCTCTTAACCGTCCATCTTTCTTCGACGGATCAAATTTTATGACCTGGAAGAAGAAGATGGCTATATTCTTCCAAGCCTACGATATCGAAATCTGTAAAGTAATCGCACTTGGTCTGAAAATTGCCAAAAAGGAAGATGGATCGCTGAAAAAATTCGATGAGTATAATGATGAAGACTGGAAAAACACGCACATAAACTCCCGTGCCACTCAACTTCTTTATTGTGCTCTAAATCCGGAAGAGTTGAATCGAATCTCGGCATATGAAAGTGCTAAAGAAATATGGGAGATTCTCGAAGTCACACACGAGGGGATGAGCCAAGTCAAGGAAACAAAAATAAACATGCTCCTCCACGACTCTGAACTCTTCTCCATGAAGGATGACGAAACAATCACCAATATACTGGACCATTTTTCAGCAATTACAAATGGCCTTGCATCATTTGGAAAGACCATATCCAGTAGCGACAAGGCGAAGAAGATCCTCCGATCTCTTCCTCGAGAATGGGATGCCACGGTCGGCCATCATGGAATCAAAGGACCTCAACAAACTTGAATTCAGCGCTCTCATAGTATCTCTTATAAACTATGAGATAGTGCTAAAATCGAGAGGCTCCAAACCTAAGCCCCGTGAGAAAGTTGCTTTCAAAGTCGATAGCGACGACGACGATGAAATTACGGAAAATGAGGACGATGAGGAAATTGTGCTATATGTCAAAAATATGAGATGGTATAAAATCTTGATTCAGAAAAGGTGAAATATTCTTGGTCAATATTCTAAAAACGACCAAAGAAAGAATCAGTTTGTTCCTACGAAAAAGTTTGACAACAACTGTCGTAGGTGCGGTAAATCCGGATACTATGCCAAAGACTGCCGGGTAAATCTTAAAGGTCAAACTGATCGATTCAAAAAGAAGGAAGTCTTAATTGCATCTTGGAGCGATGACGAGTACGAAATCAAGGGAATCGAGGAATCCAATCTCGCTCTTATGGCACTTGAATCCAAAGAATCCTACAACGAGGTTGGTTCTATTTTCGATGACGATCTTTTAGATGTTTGTGAATCTAAATATAATAAACTCCTAGACGCATTTGAATCTATAAACAACTAGTACGATGAGATGTTCAAAAGAAACATATCTTTGAAAAAGAAAAGAAAATCTCTCGAATTAGAAAATGCAAATCTTCGAATAAAGGGAAAAATGTTGAATTAGATCATACTTCTTGTCTCAACAACGAAAATATTTTGAAAATTGAGTTCTCTAAAACTCAAAAGGAATTAAAATATATAATGAATAAATTCATTCTCGGTATTGAGAAATTTGAGACACTTCTATCCATTCAAAAATCTCCTTTGTTAAAACACGGTCTTGGTTTCGATCCATTTAAAAGAGAACGATCTCTTATAAATCCCGATAAAATTAAAGAAACCAGAAATTAAAACCATGAACGAAAATTGAACGAAGAAAATAAAAATGAAGTTCGTTCAAAATTGAGGACTATAAAAGTTCGACAAATTTGGATTCTTAAGGGAACAATAGTCCTGAATGCCATTAGCATTTTTAACACTGGAGGACCCAAAGGGGCATGGGTGCCAAAACAATCGCAACAATTCATTTTTACAGGTACCTCATTTAAAGGAAAGCAAGTGTTACGTTGACAGTGGCTGCTCTAGACATATGTGCGGCACCAAAGAGTTGTTCGAAGAATTTGAATATCAAGAACAAGGATTCGTGACCTTTGGTGACAACAAAAAGGGGAAAATTATAGGCACCGGTAAGGTTGGTAAGGAACATTCTCCCTCTATAAATAAAGTTCTATTTGTTGAAGGACTACATCATACTCTTCTTAGTGTATCTCAACTGTGCGACGAAGGTTTTAAAATACTTTTTGAAGAAACTCATTGCACCGCCTTCAAAAATAATAAAGTCGCATTTATTGGATTAAGATGCGGGAATATTTATATTGTTGACCTCAATGATGAAAACTCGTTCAGTGAAAAATGTCTTATGACTTTAGACGAAAATGCATTTGTGTGGCATCGAAAATTAGGACATACGTCCTTACCCATTATTTCAAAACTTTCAAAATATGATTTGGTTCGAGGTTTAGCAAAATTGAAATTTGATCGAAAACACTTATGTGAATCTTGTATTAAAGGTAAACACATACGAGAATCATTTAAACCAAAATTTAAATCTCTACTTCTCGTATTCTCGAACTTGTCCACATGGATTTAATTGGACCATCCCGATATGCTAGCCTAAATGGCAAATTTTACCTTTAGTTATTGTGGATGATTTTTCTTGATTTACTTGGGTCAAATTCCTAACCCATAAAGATGATGCCTTTGCAGAATGTTCTAAATGGTGTCGGTTGGTTCAAAATGAGAAAAATATTTCTATTATTTCTATTCGAACCGATCATGGAGGAGAATTTGATTGCTCTCCATTTGAAATACTTTGTGACAAATATAGTATTAACAATAATTTTTCGGCTCCTAGAACTCCTCAGCAGAATGGAGTCGTTGAAAGAAAAACCGGTCCTTGGAAGAAATATCCAGAAAAATGTTAAACAAATACTCTCTTCCATAATATTTTTGGGCCGAGGCCGTAAATACGACGTGTTATACTATAAACCGAGTCGTACTTCGGAGAGGTCAACTTAAAACCCCGTATGAGATTTGGAACAATAAAAGGCCTAATATTTCTTATTTCCACCCTTTTAGATGTAAAGTTTTCATACATAATAACGATAAAGAAAATTTGGGAAAATTTGATCCTAAATCCGACTCAAGGATATTTTTGGGATATTCGTTAAATAGTAAAGCCTTTAAAGTTTACAATCTAAAATCAAATAAAGTAGAAGAATCCATTCATGTTAAATTTGATGATTCAATCTCACCACCGAGGAAGGTAGATCTTGTTAATGATGCAGGTACACTCCCGGAAGTCCAGCTATCAAAAGAACCAGAAAATACTCATGAAGTCTTGGTTGACAAATTACCATGTACGAGACCATCCCAAAGACTTGGTGATTGGAAATATTGAGGATGGAATTCAAACTCGAAAAAGATCGCTTGAATTTTAGAATAACTGTGCTTTCGTTTCCGAAATCGTACCCAAAAACATCAATGAAGCTATTGATGATGAAAGCTGGGTAATGGCAATGCAGGAAGAGCTTGTGCAATTCGAGCGAAATAAAGTTTGGGAATTAGTCCCTACTCCTGAAGATAAATCTATCATCGGAACAAGATGGGTACATAAAATAAAGCACGTTGAAGATGGTTACCCAATTAAAAACAAATCGCGGCTAGTTGCTCAGGGCTACAGTCAAGAGGAAGGAATCGATTATAAAGAAAGTTTTGCCCCTGTTGATCGACTCGAAGCCATTCGACTTTTTTGTGCTTTTGCATCTCACAAAAAGTGTAGATTATTCCAAATGGATGTCAAAAGTGCGTTTCTAAATGGTTTCATTCAAGAAGAAGTCTACGTGAAGCAACCTCCGGGATTTGAAGACTACGAATTTTCGGAACATGTGTACAAACCCAACAAAGCTCTATACGGTTTGAAACAAGCTCCACGAGCATGGTATGATCGTTTGAGTAATTTTCTTATTTCACATAATTATAGAAGAGGTAAAGTTGACAATACCCTTTTTATAATACTTATTAATGATGATATGCTGATTTGCCAAATTTATGTGGATGACATCGTTTTTGGTGCTACTAATATATCCCTTTGTCAAGTATTTTTCGATCTTATGAAGGGTGAATTTGAGATGAGTATGACGGGCGAACTCACATACTTTCTTGGTCTTCAAATTAAGCAAGGAGATGATGGAATTTTTATTCATCAAACGAAATACACCAGAGATTTGCTTAAGAAATTCAAATTGGAGAATTGCAAAGTCATACCTACTCTAATGGCATATTCATTAAAACTTGAAAAAGACGAACATGGAAAACCTGTGGATCAAAAATTCTATCAAGGTATGATCGGTACATTACTTTATCTGACGTCTTCTAGGCCGGATATAATATTTGCTACTTACGTATGTGCTCGATATCAGTCTAATCCAAAGGAATCACATTTAATTGCGTGTAAACGAATTTTTCCTTATCTTAGTGGAACCATTGGCTTAGGCTTATGGTATCCTTCGTGCCTTGATTTAACCTTGTTGTGTATAGCGATGCTGATTTCGATGGATGCAATATAGATAAAAAGAGTACAAGTGGTACATGTCACTTTCTTGGCTCGTGCCTGATCTTTTTGGAGAGTAAGAAACAAACAATTGTAACGATTTCCACAGCAGAAGCCGAATATGTGGCCGCCGACAGATCCCCTTTTCATTCTCATAAACCCTAATCTCTCTGCCGACAGAAAAACCTCAAAATTCTTCACCCATCTCTGAAATATCACCAAAAATCTTCATCTAATCATGGCTAGTGGATCCAGAGTCCCAATGAAGAAACAATATAAAAGCTCCAAACGAACTCGAGAGCCCAATTCGATCCAAATAGATTCATATCCTCCGCAACATACAAGGTATTCTTGGAAATTCTTCCTCAAGAGAACTTAACATATTGTTACTACTTTAATTTCGGATGTTTAGAAAGAGTTAAGGTGCAAATTCATGAATTTTTCTCGACCTTGGGTATTGACCAATTTGTAGAATATAAAGATCCTATTTTTCCTGGACTCGTGCGTGAATTCTATGCTAATCTGCATATTAGAGAGAGTGAGGGATCCCCGTCGTTCGTTCTTAAGAGTATTGTTAGTGGAACGGCTGTGAAGGTTTCATCGAAAATTTTGAATGAGTTGTTTGGATTGTCTATAGATGGCTATGCTTGTTCTCGGAAATCGGTTGCTGAAGAAACCGATTTATCTGAGCTCGAAGTAACAGAATTTTTGAGCTGGGAGGCGGTTATCGAAATAACCGACGACGTCTTCGAGAACAACGATTTTGGAATACAAATGCGATTACTATCGGTTGCTCTCACAAAAAGTTTGATGCCTAAAGTGAACACTCAACACAAGCTTGTAGGAATCGACAAACATGTCGTATATAGGGTTTTGAACGGTGATAAAGTGGACTTTGCGTTGATTGTGACTGGTTGGATGAAAGTAAAGGTAGACACGTTTCGTTCCAAACACTACGTGTCTCGGTCTCCAAAGGCAGGGCTGTCTTTTGGCTCGGTTCTTACGGTCCTTTTCAGGCATTTTAATGTGGACCTCTCGGGAGAGCCATCGGTTCCAGTCTCTCGGGGACATGAAATCTCCGACGCAACTCTCAAGGCCCTGCGCTATGTGGAGACGAATAACCATGGTTGGGTTTTATTTCAATATCTCAAGGAAGATGATGAGGTTCCTAAAGGAACTCGGGTGCAGACCCCGGCTGAACGTGTCATAAGAAGGGGTCAGAAACGTTGATGGATTGCAAACGGGATCCTTTGTTCGTCACCCGAAGGTAAAAGGAAAGAGGAAAGTAAACTTTGAATATAATGAAGAAGATGATCTTGTAGCCCGGATGCGTAGCCTCGAAACTACGCAAATCGAGATCTGTGATGACGTTAGGGCTCTACGTTCCGAGGTCCGTGAAGCTTCCCAAGAAATTCACTCCGTTAAGAATCTTTTAGAAGACTTTATGCATTTCTCCAACCCGTCTTCTCTGTTTCCTACTTCCCACTCCAACCAATCCCCATAGTCTCTTGTGTTTTGATTCTCGTTAAAGACGAATTAATTGATGTATCTTGATGACTTTGGATTTTGTTTGACTTTTGGTGTGATTAAATGTGTGATTTTTTGGCTAATCTTATTTGCATGTGGTGTAGTTTGAATTTTTGCATTATCAATGAAGTATCGGATTTCACATTGTTTATCAATGACCTTCAATTTGTCTTATTCTCATCTATACAAAAGATAGCTTCGATTCAGGGAAAGTACCTTTTTGCTTATGTCAAAAAGGGGGAGAAAAACATCAGAAACTGAAAATACTAACTCAATCAAACAAAGAACTTTGATTCGAATTTTCTTTACACTTTTTGCAGGTATTTATTAAATATTTTGACATCATCAAAAAGGAGGAGATTGTTGAACAAATTATTTTGATGATGAATGTTTTCAAAACATTTAACGAAATTCAACTAAACGGCATGAATCATTGAAGATAAACTCAACGTATAGCGCACGCTACACATGTGGTAGCGCACGCTAACGAAAAGCTATCTGAAGTCATAAATCACCTGAAGAAGTTACATGAAGTATCACCTGATGTTTAGCGCACGCAATCTACAAATATTAGCGCACGCTATGTAGATCAACTACCGCACACAAATAATACCTAGCGCACGCTATCGGTTTCATGTTTAAACAAGACAGTAAGGACAGTGAGTTCTGGACTGAAAAATGAACAACAGGTAACGCACGCTAAGAATACATTTGTGCATGCCATGAAAAGGAGTAACGCACGCTACGGGATATAATTACGCACGCTACCTGTTAGTATATCCGAGATAGAAAGCTTTGAAGTTTAAATGAAGCAACAGGTAATATATCCTGCAATGAAGACTAATGTACGCTACCTGAAGACCATTAGCGCAGGCTATCTACTACATGTTAGCGCATGCTAACTGTTTAAAATCCTACCGTTAGTCATTCAACCGCTGAATCAACAAAGTCAACACAAGAATCTCGCTCAAATCTGTAAAGCATATCTTGAACGTCTAGCGCACGCTAGGAATGAGTATTAGCGCACGCTAAGTTCAAAATTTATCCGTTGGAAAGAGACGTTAAGAGATAAGCCCATTTCAAGTCAACATCAAAAGAAAAGTTGGTTGACTAAGCCGTTAGCACACGCAATGCATAAGAGTTAGCGCACGCTGAACTCCACAAATCAGTAAAGGCTATAAGGCTCAAATGCCTATAAATACCATCACATTTGGAATTGATGGACACACAACTATAAGCATACTTGCAATACTTTGAGCTTCGATTATCTTGATTTATTTCCATCATATAAGTTGTGACAAAGAGAAAACGAGAGTTATTCACATTTTGTAACATTCCATATACCTCGTATTTTCTTATTGTATTGAGAGTGTTGCATCACTCATTTGAGTTCTTGAGAGGAACGATTCTAAGAGTATTAATCCAGTGTTATTAGGATCAATTGATCCGGCATTGTTAGGATTAAACTCCAACGATCGTAGGTAAGGACTTTCTAGTTCCAATAGAACATTAGAAGAAATATTTATTCTTGAGTGATTGGTTGTGCTTGGACCTATTGAAGACTAGCTTTGTAAAGGTTGTGCTCAGACCGATACAAGACGATACAAGGTTGTGTGTGGTTGTTCTTAAGCCAATAGAAAAATATCGAAGAGGGGACGTAGGTCACGTTTAGACCAAACCTCTATAAATCTGGTGACATTTATTTTCGTATTATTTTTAATTTCTCGAAAAAACTTCTCTCCATTTTCAACCCCCCTTCTAGTGGAAATTTTACTTTATCATGAAGAAAATGTTTTTGGTCCGACTCCTTTCAAAGATTCGATCATAAATCACAATGACACATAATCAATCACAACCATACGGAAACATAGGAATCCTTCATAAGTTCTACTCGTAGACACAATTCGTCGAACACTACGAGGGCATAATCCGAACATAATCGAATAATGGAAGAGTTCATGAATTCAATTATCTAAAACTACAACAATAACAAGGAATCTCGAATATACAATCCTAATCTAATAACAAATCGGCTGAATTGGAATACTAAAATGAAATCACAAGAAAATCCCCCAATTTCCCAAAACTAGGGTTCAAGCCGATTTACCTTGACTAGGATGGAGAAAGATGTTGCAACAATGTTAAATCCGTGTTGGAAACTCGAAATTATTGAAGGATGATGACATCCGGTTGAAATCTGAACTACACTGCTTAAATCATCGCTAATTCGTCAAGGGAGAGTAGGAGATAGGAAAAGTGACGAAAATAACTGCTGATGTCCTACATATACATACAACAATTAGCGTACGCTATAGGCATGACTATCATGCGCTATTATGGGTAACGTGCATTCCAGAGACTTCTGTCTTCCCCGTTAGCTTACGTTAATATCAAATTAGCATGCGCTAATGATCGTGTTAGCATACGTTAACTACTGTCTTAGTGTACGCTAACTGGTACAGCCCAGATCACTGAACCTTCTGTCCAACTCCAGGATATTCTGCCCACCCGCATTAGCGTACGCAACAGTATATTAACATACACTAAACGCAATGGAGACCATAACGTACGTTAACCAAACCATTCCAGAAATCAGAGCTTACTGCCCAGCCTGATTAGCGCGCTACACATGAGATTAGCGTGAGCTAGTGATGCCCCCTTAGCACGCGCTATGGATATAGTTAGCGTGCGCTAACTGCTCTGTTACAGAATATAATTGTGAACCCC
Source organism: Orobanche coerulescens (assembly GCA_033398695.1). Taxonomy (NCBI): domain Eukaryota; kingdom Viridiplantae; phylum Streptophyta; class Magnoliopsida; order Lamiales; family Orobanchaceae; genus Orobanche; species Orobanche coerulescens. Next base: position 150,442,537 of record CM065812.1, on the reverse strand, counting down.
GGTCAGAAAGTAAACGTCTCAGGAGGTAAAAAACCCGATAGTTATCAACGGATAACAAAGCGTTAACAAGAAACAAACGATGTTGATGAGAATTGATCCTAAACACGGAAAAGTTACAGAATAAGTAAAATCTCGTAAAACTAACTCCGAAACTCGTCCGGATAGTCATGGATGTATGACCAAATAGTTTCAGAATACCAAAATAATTACAATCGAGTCGTACGAAATGAAAATATAATAAAAATAGAAATTACTAAAAATGGAAAGTGCGGATATTACATTCTCTCCCTCTAAAAAGAAGTTTCGTCCCGAAACTTACAAGGTGAATAACTCGGGATATCTCGCCTTTATATTGTCCTTTGTTCCCCATGTCGCTTCCTCTGATCCGTGTCTCGACTACTGCACTTTAACCAAAGGAATGGTTTTGTGCCTAAGTTGTTTTATCCGACGCTCCAAAATCTGAATTGGTCTTTCCTCAAATGTGATGTCGGGACCTAGTTTAATCTCTCCAAAATCAATGACATGGCCAGGATCCGGTTCATACTTCCTAAGGTGGGAGACATGGAATACGTTATGCACATGACTCAAGGACGGCGGAAAACCCAACCGATATGCAAGATCTCCAACCCGCTCTAAAATCTCGAAAGGTCCGATATACCTCAAACTAAGTTTACCCTTACGACCGAAGCGGTAAACTCCCCGAGTCGGAGACACCTTCAGTATTACATGGTCTCCAACATCAAACTCTAACGGCCGACAACACATGTCGGCATAGGACTTCTGCTGACTCTGAGCCATTAACAACCTATCACGAATCAAGTCAATATTCTATCTCGTCTCAACTACTATATCTGGTTCAGTACCAATCAATTCAGATGCATCATCCCAACACAACAGCGATCTGCACCTCTTTCCGTATCAAACCTCAAATGGTGACATTCTAATCGAGGCGTGCCAACTATTGTTGTACGTAAACTCGATCAACGGCAGCTGCGACTCCCAATCATCTTTCCAGTCCAAGGCACATGCTGTCAACATGTCCTCACGTGTCTAAATCGTCCGTTCTGACTGCCCGTCTGTATGGGGATGGTAGGAAGTACTGATTCTCAATTCAGTCCCCAAAGCCCGATGAACAGCCTGCCAAAAATATGATACGAACCGGCCATCTCGATCAGAAACAATACTCTTAGGAGTCCCATGCAAACTCATGATTTCTGCAATGAACTCCTGTGCTAGTCTCTCCGGTCCCCAAGTATCCTTAATACCCAGAAAATGAGCAGATTTGGTTAGTTGATCGACAATGACTCAAATCATGTTCATTCCAGTATGAGTCCTAGGCATGCTGGTAGTGAAATCCATAGATATATCTTCCCACTTCCACTCCGGAATAGGAAGTGGTTTCAATAACCCTGCGGGTCAATGATGCTCGATCTTAACCTACTGACAAGGTAAACACTTCGACACAAACTCACTAATGTCCGTCTTCAAGTTGCTCCAGCAGAAGTTACTCCTTATATCCTTGTATATTTTGCTTGTACCAGAATGTATGGAATAAGGTATAGTATGAGCTTCTCTCAAGATTTTCTGTCTCAACTCAATATCACACGGCACACATAATCTGCCTCAAAATCTCAAAACTCTGTCATCCTGAACCACAAACCCAGGAGCTTTCCCTTTCTTCATGTCCTCCCTCAACTGGACTAAAAATGGGTCATTATATTGTCTCGCCTTGATATCATCAACCAAAGACGAAGTGATTTCTAATGCACATAACTGAATTGAACTCTCTGAACCCCAACTTCGATATTTTGACAAATTAAATCCTACTTGATCCTACTTTGGTACGTAAGCACCTTTAACATTTGTAGAGCCATCAGCTTATGACTCGATGCATCCGCCACTACATTAGCCGTGCTCGGATGATAAAGAATCTCAAGATCGTAATCCTTAATTATTTCCAGCCACCTATGTTGCCTCATGTTCAATTCCTGCTGGATGGAGATATACTCCAGACTCTTGTGGTCCGTGTAAATTTTACATGACGACCCATAAAGATAGTGCCTCCAAATTTTCAAAGCGAAAACGACCGCAGCTAACTCTAAATCATGTGTAGGGTAGTTTGCTTCATAAGGTTTCAGCTGACGAGATGCATAAGCAATAACCCTATCTCTCTGCATCAAAACACATACGAGTCCGAGGACCAAAGCATAAGCAATAACCCTATCTATCTAGTGCGGTAGTCAATCGTGTCTTCAACTCTTCAAAGCTATCCTGTCTATTTGTGTTCTACTCGAACTTCTGAGTTTTCTGAAGTAACTGCATGAGTGGTCGAGCGATCTTGTAAAATCCTTCGACGAACCTACGGTAATAACCCGCAAGTCCTAGGAAACTCCTCACTTCTTTCACATTCTTAGGTGGTTCCCATGCCAGTACCGCCTCTATCTTCTGTGGATTAACCTGAACTCCCTCCGCTGATATCACATGCCCGAGGAATGTTACTTCCTTGAGCCAAAACTCACATTTAGAAAACTTCGCATATAACTGCTCAGCTCTCAAAATGTCTAACACAATACGAAGATGTACTACGTGCTCCTATTGACTCCGGGAATAGATAAGAATGTTGTCGGCAAAGACGAATACGAATTTGTCCAGATACTCGATAAAAACCTTGTTCATCAACTGCATGAACACTGTTGGGGCATTGGTTAGCCTGAAAGGCACAGCCACAAACTCGTAATGGCCATATCTCGTCCGAAAGGAAGCTATCGGTATGTCGTTATCTCGAATTCTCAATTGATAGTAAGCTGATCGTAAATCAATCTTTGAGAAGACTGTCGCTCCATGAAGCTGATCAAATAAGTCATCAATCCGGGGCAAAGGGTAATTGTTTTTTATGGTCAACTTGTTTAATTCTCAGTAGTCGATGCAAAAACAAAGCGATCCATCCTTCTTCTTAACGAAAAGCACAGGCGCACCCTAAGGTGATGCGCTCAGTCGGATATACCCTTTATCTAGCAATTCTGCCAAGTGTTTATTTAACTCTAACATCTTCGAGGGCGCCGTACAATACAGTGCCCTAGAAATAGGAGCCGCATTCGGCTCTAAATCGATGGGAAACTCAACTTCCTACTATGGTGGTAATCCCAGCAAGTCATCCGAAAATACATCAGGATATTCGTTAACAGTTGGAATCGATGACATGTTAACTCCACCATCTTCAAAGCATAACACCAATATCCTACGCAACCCTATTTCAGAAGTCTCATCGCCTTAAAGGCGCTGATCACATTCCCTGATCTACCCGCTTATAACCTACAAGAGTATGCTCCGTGCCATCCTCAACCACTATCGAGATAGTACGAGTCCGATAGTCCATAATAGCACCGTGACGAGCCAGCCAATCGTCCCTGAGGATCAAATCCTCACCCTTTAAGTCTATGACAATGAGGTTCGAGGGCCAATATCGGTTCCCGATTATCACTAGGCAGTCTCTAACTTCCCAAATCCCAACCATACGATCCTCACTAGGCATACCCACTACAAACGGTTCGCACTCAAATAAACAGTCAATGCCAATATGATATACACAATCCAAAGCAATGAATGAATGAGTAGCACCCGAATCAAAAAGCACTGAAACTGGATGAGAAATGATCTGAGTAGTACCTGATGCCACCGGAGTATCTGTCTCCTGTGTGCATCTCATCTGATATAGACAGAGGTGTACTGAGCCCGAACTCGATACTACACGGTGGTACGGCTAACCCCGACCCCTACCATGGCCCGAACTCTAAGGGGACTGAGTGAATGGACTCCTATGATCAACACTATGCTCCTTCTGTATTGTAGTGGAAGTCGGAACTCTGGCTACCCTGGTAGCCTTATTACAATGAACTGCTCGATGCCCACTCTGTCCACATGTAAAGTAATTAACTAATGGAAATGGACAATCTTTCACCACATACTCGGTATGACTACAGTTGAAACAAACTCTGCCATCATAAATAGAGGAATGAACCGGACAATTACTCTGGGAATCTCCAGCCTGATGGAATGATCTCTTTCCCTAAGTGTGATCAGACCACAACTTAGAAAACTGATTCCCCTTGTCGGCTGAAAAGTTACTGAAGTCTTTTATTTCTTTGCCTCAGAATCAAACTCTAACTCCGGAATTGCCCTCTCGATTGCTAGCGCGCGATCCTGGTACCCCTTCAATGTGGCACACATGATTGGTGCCATGCTTTGTCTGGTATGCGGCTTCATGCGTATATTGAAGTAGCGCATCTTATCAGCCTCGGTCCTCACTTGCTCTTTCACGTATCTCAACTGCTGATTATAAGTGATGATGGCCTGGGACATCGGTACATCCTGAGGCGTAGCAGTAAAGAGCTCCACTATGCTACGATCCCGAACCGGTGGTGGACAGTATTCCACTTCCATAGCGGTCTTAAACTCCTCCCAGGTGACTATACGATCCTTGGGCATCACGGCCTCCCACCACTCCGCAGCTTCCTTATCCAGGAGGTATTGAGCAATAGGTACCCTCCTGTCATCAGGACAAGCTACAACATCGAACGTCCTACCCAATTGAAAAGGCCAAATCTCCCAACCTAGGGAGTCAGTAGAACCAACAAAGCAAGGGGGTGCATCTTAGTCACCTTTTGAAGCCATTTACTAACTTCATCCCCTGGAGTCGGGGGCGGATTCTGACGCCCACCTTAACCTATCTGAGCTAGCTGAGCTACCAGCTGCTGAAGTATAGCAGAAACTCCTGTTTCAACATTATTATTCGACGGTTGGACCTGACTGACTCATAAGTCTTGTTGCCCGTCAGAACTAAGGGGTAGAGTATTCGGCACTGAATGTGAGGCCGGATCTGTAGATGACTGAGAAAGTGGAGCTTTTTCACTATTAGCACCACAACCACGGCCTTGGCCGTGTCCCTTAGCTTGTATACCACGACCTCTCAACATACTGAAGAATAAGAATTGAAAAGAATAGATCAGAAAAAATCACAATTTACAAAGTTGGTATCCCAACTCACAATTTCGATTTACGTAAGAGAAGTAATACAAGAATATAATAGTTTGAGGAGACTTACAGCCACGAGTCGCATGAAAAGATGGTAGCACGATGATATGAGGCTCAAAAACTAACTCTTACGACATAATTTACAGACCCAATTTAACCGACAGTCTATGTATTCACAATCTAAGACTCCGATACCATAAATGTAACACCCCAAATCTCATAAGGAATATTACACGCCATAGAACCCTCAATAAGGTCTACCAGGCTAGTACATCACACACAATACACGATAATCTCTAAACAACACATTAATAATGTAAATAGGGACATGGCCTCGGCCAAAATATTTTAGTTCAATTTAAAAAAAAATAGAAAGTAAAATAATTTCATTGCCCACGCAGGGGACTTCAACAACATCCTTAAGACAATAATAAGTTTACTCGACTAACTCCGACAAACCACATAAGCATAATAATAAAATATTTAATAAAAACTCGAGTATCATCATCATGTTTGGCCATCCTTAGCATGTGGTTCCCGTGCTGGCTCCTCAGCTTGCCCGATACCTGAAATGCATGAAATGCATTTCACCATTACAATATATTATATACAGATACGATTCAACACATTCATCTCATTTAAAAAGCATTTGAAAACCATATTCCGGAATATCACATTTGCGTTAAACATCATTTTCATAAACACTACATCAACTCATTTCATCACAACCACATCCATAATTGGTAACCCGCGGCCGTACCCATTAGTATCGACCCCCAGAGGCCCCGTCGGACTATCCCTGGGTGGGAAACCACTTCCACGGCCATACCCATTAGCATTGGCCCCCAGAGGCCCCGTCGGACCATCCCTGGGTGGAAGAACATCAACACACATACACGATACCACAGTTCATAATTCGTATCAAAACCGTAACACACATAACGAAATGTAATACATGTACTTGCCTTGAATAATATGATGTGATGGAAACGGTGAAGAAAAGGTTTTCAGTCCGACTCCCTTCAAAGATTCGATCCTAAATCACAACAACATATAATCAATCACAACCCCACGAAAACATAGGAACCCATCATAAGTTCTACTCGTAGACACAATTCGTCGAACACTACGAGGGTATAATCCGAACATAATTGAATAATGGAAGAGTTCATGAATTCTATTCTCCAAAATTACAAGAATAACAAGGAATCTCGAATATACAATCCTAACCTAAAAACAAATCGGTCGAATTGGAATACTAAAATGAAATCACAAGAAAATCCCCAATTTCCCAAAACTAGGGCTCAAGCCCATTTACCTTGACTAGGGTGGAGAAAGATGTTGCAACGATGTTAAATCCCCATTGGAAACTTGAAATTATTGAAGGATGATGATAGCCAGTTGAAATCTGAACTACACTGCTCAAATCGTCGCTAATTCGTCAAGGGAGAGGAGGATATAGGAAAAGTGACGAAAATAACTGCTGCTGTCCTATATATACAGACAACAATTCGCGTACGCTATAGGCATTCCTAGCGTGTGATATTATGGGTAACGTGCAGTCCAGAGACTTCTGTCTTCCCCGTTAGCTTACGTTAATATCAAATTAGCGTGCGCTAACGATCGTGTTAGCATACATTAACTACTGTCTTAGCATACGCTAACTGGTACAGCCCAGATCACTGAACCTTCTGTCCAACTCCAGGATATTCTGCCCATCTGCATTAGCGTACGCAATGATATATTAATGTACGCTAGTCTACAGAGTACCATATGCGATGGAGACCATAACGTATGTTAACCAAACCACTCCAGAAATCAGAGCTTACTTCCCAGTTTGATTAGCGCGTGATACACATTAGATTAGCGTGCGCTAGTGATGCCCTTTAGCGCGCGCTATGGATATAGTTAACGTGCGCTAACTGCTCTGTTACATAATATAGTTGTGAACCCCGGTCAGAAACTACACATCTCAGAAGGTATAAAACCCAAGAGTTATCAACGGATAACGAAGCGTTAAGAAGAAACAACAACATGCAAGTTCACTCTCCCATCAGAATATATGATTCCGACAATTAGATGGAACGGACAATATGGCTATCTGAGCAGTTCGATATGAAGGATTTGGGAGAAGCAGGACACATCTTTGGAATCAGGATCTTTTGTGATCGGAAGAAAAGGATGTTATGCTTATCCCACGCATCATATATCGATACAGTGCTAAAGCGGATTAACATGACGAATTCTAAGAAAGGTTTTCTACCTTACAGGCATGGAATTCAACTATCTAAGGATATGTGTCCCAAGACACAAAAGGAGATAGATGACATGAAGCTGATCCCTTTTGCGTCAGCTGTGGGAAGCCTCATGTATGCTATGCTTTGCACTAGACCAGATATCTGTCATGTCGTAGGCATGGCTTCTAGATATCAATCGAACCCAAGACCAAGACACTGGATTGCTGTCAAGCACATACTCAAGCACCTGAGAAGGACTAGGGAGTATATGCTAGTATATCATCTTAAACACGGGAAAGTGAACTCAACCATATTAGGAAAGGGATTAATATGGAAAGTTGAGTTGCGCTAGGAGTCTTAACCCTAATCCTCCTTAAGATCCCTAGAATAGTCCAAAAGCCTATAAATATGACTTATGGGAGGTTCGGTCGTGATGTTCCATTCCAACTTGTGATATCGATTTTTGTCTTGTGTTTAATTATAGATCTTGACTTGTGTCCTTGATTCTACAATTTAGATAACACATCAATTTTCTAAGAGTATTTACATAATACTATAAAATAAAGAAAAATCGAGTGACTCCCAAGAAAATATTCAGTTGATCCCATCAAAGTCGAAGCAAGAATCGGTAGCTCGTTGCCACACAATGTCCGGATTCAGGCGGATCATACTCTAGAAGATCTAAAGGTAAAAATACAAAGGAGGTCTACTAGAATTCGAAGACTTTGCTTCAAAGGTAATGTATTCTTAGATATCTTCAATCTAGATAAGAATACTACGAATTATCATAGTTAGACGCGTAGATTAATTTTATTCGTTTAAATTGCTTAATAATCTGTTAATTAATTATTTGACGAGCCTAAATAGATCATCTCCATGAGGGCCGATTTTAGCAAATCAAACCCCGACACTTCCGCTGCATTTTATTTCCAACATATTCGACAGGCGATCTATTTACCGCTTGATTTGTGGATTGTCACTTCGATGAGACAACCTTCCCATCGTTAGGAAAAGGGGAGAAGACGAACTTTCTCCAGGAATGACAGGAATTGTTGTGGTCAGTTCCTACTCTATCTCATTTCGAACTTTGCTATATGATAGTGAAATGAAAAGAATTCTCGATCTTCAGAACGTAGCAGATTCGATGCCTGATGCGTTTACTAGTATCACGAAAGTGACGATATCACACATACCTGTCTAAACGTGTCTTCGAGGTTAGAAGTCCCCATAAAGGGGCACAACACCGACGAACTGAGTGTTGTTGTCGCCCCTGGTGGCGGTGCGGCTGAGGCTGTGGCTCCCCAAAGGAAGTGGAGAAGACCACTTGGTTCGATTGAAACCCGACCAAGGAAGAAAATGGCCGGTGAGGCACATAATAATCCTCTAAACATCAATGCTGGGAACCCTTCCCACGAGATTGTAATATCCGCAATTTTCAATTTTCGGTAAATTTCTTTTTTGGGCCAGAGTCCGTTTTGACGACTCGCTCATGAACTTTTCGTCATTTCGAGAATGATTAATTCTGCAATTTTTGTCATCCGAGTTCGTTTCGGTATCGTTTTGTTGAGTTTCGAGCTTTTTAGCGACTTTTCCGCACTTGAGTTCGATTCTTGCGAATCTCGTCCGAAACTGTTGTTTCGAGTTTCTCGTAAGTTCATTTAATGTTATTATTCATGTTGCGAGCTTTGGTTTGGTGTTTCGATCGCGTATCGTGATTTTCGGACGTTTTGGGCCATTTTCGTAATTTCCCAAAGTTTTGGGTAATTACTTCCGTTGTTGAATTCCGAGCCTTCGGGTGGTCGGAATTGTGTGTTCTCTTAGCTATTAGATTCGTCTTTGCGAGTACATCGTAACCGTATCATCGATTCGTATTCAGGTTCGGGTTTCGGGGTCGTTCGGGCCGTCGGAGTTGGCCCCGGCCGAGTCATGGCCGGGCAATCTGGGCCCAGGCCGGCACTGGCCGAGTCACGGCCGGTAGTGCTCGGCAGCTTCTGGCCGAGTCACGGTCGGCAGTGATCGGCAGCTTCCGGCCGAGCAGGCCGCACCATAGGGCCGCGGCACATGCTGTGTAACACCCCCAAACCACTCGGGAATATTACAGCGCCGCAGACCCTCTCCGCGAGGATCTACCAGGCTAAAACAAAACAATGCATCACTTCACATGCCGACATGGCTACATAAAGGACCATTAGACCGATTTGGTCTTATATCACAACGCACACAACAATACATGCAAGATCCTTGCCCAGAACACATACCCACGCAGGGGCTAGAATACAATAACACTTCCATAATTCGAGAAAATAACACATCGGAGGAATAACCAACACGACTCTACCAAATACTCTATAATTGGTCTTCACGTGATTAGTATCTTCGTCTCCCATCATCCTTCGTATCGATCCTGTGATTCGCTCCCCAGCTACCTGTAAGTACCTGGACGCAATACAGGCATCCACCCCCCGAATACTCGGGGGTTAGCAAAACTCCACTGTTTTGCTAGTGCAAGTATAAAACAAAAGTACAAGCCATACACAACGTGCTTCAAGAATATAAAATCTTGAATATATTTCCCGAGATAAATCACTTAATCAAAACAGTTTGATTTATAAAAGGTAGGAATAGAACCATGTATCTCATACAAAATATTTTACGGTCTCGGGAGTTTGAAAACATTTGGAAATAAGAAATTCTCAAGTCTTTCGAAAACACTTGGGGACACGGCCCAAAATCATCTTTCCAAAATACGATTCCAATAATAAAACGTGGTTTCACAACCCAATTCACAACACACGGGGTCCAAGACCCGAATCATAAGCCACAGGTCCACGATCCGAATAACATAACACATGTTCCTAAGGATTATTCGCGTCCCGTGCTAACAAGCCACGAACCTCAGATGCTCCCGTGGAACATACCCGAGTGAATAATCCAATAGGAAACCATACCAAATCACATGTCCTCGTGACAACAGTCACAGAACCATTCCAAACCACAACCATAAGTTATCCCGGCATCGGGCTAACAAGCCACGAACCTCGGAGTCCCCGCAAGACATACCCGATGATAACCCCAAAAGTTATCTCGGCATCGGGCTAGCAAGCCCCGAACCTCGGAGCCCCCGCAAGAAATACCCGGATTGGATAACCCTACGGTCACGCCCGACCTATACTAGCAAGTATGGATCCCGGAGATTCAACAATCCTACCCGGAGGCACATCACTATCAACGATCACATAACAATGAGCAGAAAATCAAGCCAAGCAACACTTAAACATCACAACCTCCTTTCAAAGGAGTATAAACTAATATCACACCCAATACGTTCTTACCGAACAAATACACATAACAATACGTAATCCCCGGCAAAGGATTACGGTCTATTAAACTCACTCAAAGTGGTCATAGCATCTTTTCAACATACAAAACCAACACACATATCCCGAGAACACATATATTCACGAGATACACGAATTATCGTTGAAAGACAACATTTATCGGGAATATACCGATCCCTTTTTACGTTCATTAAACATTGGGTTTCGTATATAATCATTTATCAATAATTACGCCTACGAAACATGAAACGTATGGACAAGATACTTGCCTCGATATCACGAGCGACGAAACGAAGAACGGGCACGATCGGGCAACCTTCGAACCTCCAAAAACGATCAAGACCTCGACAGCCCACGAATACTACGAAAATAGCATCACCACGAATCAATAACACTAATCGAAATCCGAAACGATCCTAAAAATGACAAGGATCTAAGTGTTATCAAAGAAATCAAGAATCGTTGATCCGGGCTATAAAAATCGATGAACGTTTAACAAAATCTGAAGATTACGGTCAAGACAAACAAGAACAAATAACCGATCGGATGAGATCGGTTAAGAATCACAAATCCAAGCAAAAACCCCAAATTTAAGAAAATAGGGTTCTAACAAGAGATTACCTTGATTTGGACCAAGAAAATGATTAGATGTTGTTAAACATCTACAAATCCGCTCAAGGATGAAGCTAGAAGAAAAAGATCGGTCCTACTTGCCTCTGGATCTCACTCCCGTCGGAAGGGATGAAGAAAAGTGGGAAAATGACGACTTAATGCTGTCGGTATTTATCTTGGGCCGATTATTAGCGCTAAACACCTGCATTAGCGTGCGCTAACGGTCAACGCTCCGTAGAAACCGCCTATAACACGCTTAGCGTGCGCTAGCTAAAAGCCGTAGCGTGCGCTAACGGGTCACAAAACCATCCGGTAGCCTGGGCCAGAGCCTTTGTCGGGTAGCGTGCGCTAGAAAGAAGAGAGAGCGTGCGCTAAGCAGTCGATAGCGTGCGCTAGCTATCGGACTTAGCGTGCGCTAACAAAGCTCCAGTCCCAGTCCAGTAGCTACTGGACTGCCTCTGGACTGCCAGTTAGCGTGCGCTACACATTCAGTAGCGTGCGCTAAACACCATGCAGTAGCGTGCGCTATGCCTAAAGCATTAGCGTGCGCTACACCACAAAAACTCAAAAACTCACATAGTGATCCGAAACGCCTCCAAACACGTGTCCCAACAAGACAGACCCAAACATGGCACGAATTTCCAACGATGAGGAGAATGACAATCCGATAAAACCCAGAAAACCCAACGAATCCGGAATAAAGATCTCGGGTATTATATTCTACCCCTCTTAAAAGAAGTTTCGTCCTCGAAACTTGAAACATGGAACGAACGACGCAAAACAAACTCAGATAACACACGATATCCGTTGCCGAAATAACAAAACACAACGAACGAAAATCAATACAGTTGAACAATTCAACAGTACATCAACCAAAACACGAACTATACGCTGAACCAATACGAGATTCCACAGCCCAAGGGTTGGAAGATCGAACACAAAACAAATTTCCTGAACTTAAGGAAATTACGAAGGAGTCCTAACGCTCAACAATTACGAAACGAGATCAACAAAAACTGAACCATCAAACGATTGAGTTACAACGATCGAGACAACAACAGTCGATCAATCATGTTCAAATCACGACGAACAATAATACTCAAACAACAACCCCAAAGTTCACATCTCGACTAGAGATAATATACGATCCGGTGAAGACAACAAGATGTTTATTCACATAAGATCCACAGGAAAGGGAATAGCAATTGGAAAGTCATAACGACAAACGGGTTATTCTGAAACAACACCACAACTCGTTCGATCAACCAAAAGCACAAGACAGGACAAGTTCAGAAAATATCAATGAACATAAACGATTCGACAGAGTCGAAAGTACAGAGTTCAAAATCCGATTCACTTCAAATAAAAGAAGTTAATCTCCAGAATATCAAAACAACAAAACGAGGGAAATAACATAACAAACAACTGATAGGCTAAGCCACTCAGAGGCTTCTCGGAGTCGACCCAGATATCGGTGCTCAATTCCGCGCCCCGGAAGGCTCGGTAACCATCTCGCAAAACTGAACTCGGTGTCCCTCGAGCCCGCACTTGTAACACGTTACTGGCGGAGAAGGACAATGTGCACGAACATGTCCCGCCACATTACAGTTAAAACATCTCCTGGCTTTACCAGGAGTCAGAGCAGACGACTTGGAACTCTCAGTTCCACGCATCAAGCGATGGAGCTTCACAGCGGAAAGGCTACGACATTGAAAACTAGAAACACCAACTCCTGTACCGTCCACACGGTCATCGGACTTCTTCTGCTTCTTCAACTCGGACACACGCTCCGGTGATAACGAAGCTAGTTCACGGGCTAATGCTCGATCTTGATAGTCCCTCAACGAAGTGCAATTGAATCCCGACATATATACGCGAATATCCGGCTTCATCCGTCTGTCAAAGTGAAGGATCCTCTCTTCCTCGGTTCTCACCCGGTCTCGTACATAACTGAGTTGTTTGCTATAATCAATGATAGATCGCGACACCGATATATCTTGCAGTTCTGCCAAGTAGAATTCGCGAATCCTCTGCTCTCTAATCGGTTTCGGACAGAACTCAGCTTCCATAAGTGCTTGGAACTCCGCCCACGTGACATCACGATCACGAGGTTTAACAGCTTCCCACCAATTAGCGGCATCTTTGTCGAGAAGGTACTGAGCGATAGGTACCTTCCGCTCTTCAGGACATCCGACAGCCTCGAAAATCTTTCCCAACTGGAAAATCCAACCATCCCAGCCCAACACATCCGCAGCACCGGCGAATCGAGGGGGATTCATACGAACTACCTCGCGAAGCCATTGATTCACACCGACGTTCTGACTCGCGTCAATGCTACGTTGAACCACCTGGGTCAACTGAGTCATCTGAGTCGCTACTTGTTGCAATATAGTAGCAACACCCAAACTAAAATCATTCTCAACGACATTCTCTCGATTCCGCATCTGATCCCCATGGCCATCAGCACCACGGTTACGACCACGACCTCTGCCCCTCGGCATACTAACAAACAACAACCTATGGTAACGAAAGATCATAACACATAGCAAGATATTCACATCTTTGTCTCTAATCCAACATCATTAAATCATATACATATTACCATTTAATTCGAGCTAGAGCACAATATACAAACTATTTTACCAAAAATCTTCATTTATAATGCCGTTGTTATGCGATTTATAAATGCAATGAAATTGAAATCATCCGTTATATCAAAATCATTTCCTGTACGGTTTCCGCGCCGGAACTCACCAAAAGTTGAAAACCATTTTCAAAAACGTTCCAAAATGCCAGAAAGGCCGATGACGGTAATACTTTCCAAATACTCCCCAAAAGTGATTTTTCAAATACCAAATACCGTCACCAAATACCATTTGAAATTACAAGGCGTAGACGCGAAAACTCAATAGTTTCAAAATATATGTTAAATCGCCCGACAAAAGAGTTGGGAAAAAGGGTCAAAGAAATAATTCAAATTTACAAACACGAAAGGTCATTTTGAAACACACACTATTTGGTAAAAGTACCCAAAAAGTCACTTTGAACTTTACACACGCAGCGGACAAGAACACTGCTCAAATTATACATAACCACACCCAACAATTGTTATTCATGAACAACACACATGGAGTACCGTCTCAAACGGTCAGCCTAACAATCGCAAAAGTTAGACTTACGGCCAGAATGTAGTTCTCGAGCTTCTGCTCAGACCGGTTAGGGTATGATTCAACAGAGACTTAGCGTGCGCTAGCCATGCCACGTTAGCGCGCGCTAGCTATACTAATTCAGCAACACATTCATGAACATATACCAAATAATGCCAAAAGCCGAAGGTTACATATAAACAACAACATACGAATCCAAACGCCAACAATTTACATTCTCACTACATATCGTTTAATCGAAAAAGTTGAAGGCGAAAGTCACGTCTCAAGTAAACTATTGATAGACCTCGTTTAAGCATTTAAAAATCAAATTTTGAAAATTTTCAATGCAAGATGAAAATATAATATATGTAGTTTGAATTCTCAAAATCTTTGGTCTTGAGGTCATCATACGAAAATCAAATCATTTTTCCTCCTCGAAGGATGTTTTTAAATAGAATTTACGTGACTTCCCCAAAACATTTGAAATTTAAAATACCACATTGATAAACTTTTATCGAGTAACCAATCCAAAACATCACCCCTATAAAAAAAATGATTTCACACAAAGATGTATACATATATACATGCATACCGGTACTACTCTTTGTTCCAACACAATACGAGAATCAAACAAGTATGGAGTAAGTATTCACGAGGCATAATTAAACTCCACATAATAACACAGAATCACATAAACTCGTATAACACGAGACACAACAAAATAGGGAGACTTACATCCACAGATTGCACGAAGATGATGATTGCACCTCGATACTAATCACGACCGACAACTCAGACGACGCGTCGCGACACCACTCAGTCAGACCAAATCTGACAAGACAAGACCTGACAACACACAACTCAACCCGACAGCCTAGGTTTCCTCAACCTAAGCTCTGATACCATATTCTGTAACACCCCCAAACCACTCGGGAATATTACAGCGCAGCAAACCCTCTCCGCGAGGATCTACCAGGCTAAAACAAAACAATGCATCACTTCACATGCCGACATGGCTACATAAAGGACCATTAGACCGATTTGGCCTTATATCACAACACACACAACAATACATGCAAGATCCTTGCCCAGAACACATACCTACGCAGGGGCTAGAATACAATAACACTTCCATAATTCGAGAAAATAACACATCGGAGGAATAACCAACACGACTCTACCAAATACTCTATAATTGGTCTTCACGTGATTAGTATCTTCGTCTCCCATCATCCTTCGTATCGATCCTGTGATTCGCTCCCCAGCTACCTGTAAGTACCTGGACGCAATACAGACATCCACCCCCCGAATACTCGGGGGTTAGCAAAACTCCACTGTTTTGCTAGTGCAAGTATAAAACAAAAGTACAAGCCATACACAACGTGCTTTAAGAATATAAAATCTTGAATATATTTCCCGAGATAAATCACTTAATCAAAACAGTTTGATTTATAAAAGGTAGGACTAGAACCATGTATCTCATACAAAATATTTTACGGTCTCGGGAGTTTGAAAACATTTGGAAATAAGAAATTCTCAAGTCTTTCGAAAACACTTGGGGACACGGCCCAAAATCATCTTTCCAAAATACGATTCCAATAATAAAACGTGGTTTCACAACACACGGGGTCCAAGACCCGAATCATAAGCCACAGGTCCACGACCCGAATAACATAACACATGTTCCTAAGGATTATTCGCGTCCCGTGCTAACAAGCCACGAACCTCAGATGCTCCCGTGGAACATACCCGAGTGAATAATCCAATAGGAAACCATACCAAATCACATGTCCTCGTGACAACAGTCACAGAACCATTCCAAACCACAACCATAAGTTATCCCGGCATCGGGCTAACAAGCCACGAACCTCGGAGTCCCCGCAAGACATACCCGATGATAACCCCAAAAGTTATCTCGGCATCGGTCTAGCAAGCCCCGAACCTCGGAGTCCCCGCAAGACATACCCGGATTGGATAACCCTACGGTCACGCCCGACCCATACTAGCAAGTATGGATCCCGGAGATTCAACAATCCTACCCGGAGGCACATCACTATCAACGATCACATAACAATGAGCAGAAAATCAAGCCAAGCAACACTTAAACATCACAACCTCTTTTCAAAGGAGTATAAACTAATATCACACCCAATACGTTCTTACCGAACAAATACACATAACAATATGTAATCCCCGGCAAAGGATTACGGTCTATTAAACTCACTCAAAGTGGTCATAACATCTTTTCAACATACAAAACCAACACACATATCCCGAGAACACATATATTCACGAGATACACGAATTATCGTTGAAAGACAACATTTATCGGGAATATACGGATCCCTTTTTACGTTCATTAAACATTGGGTTTCGTATATAATCATTTATCAATAATTACGCCTACGAAACATGAAACGTATGGACAAGATACTTGCCTCGATATCACGAGCGACGAAACGAAGAACGGGCACGACGGCAACCTTCAACCTCCAAAATGATCAAGACCTCGATTTCACGAATACTACGAAAATAGCATCACCACGAATCAATAACACTAATCGAATCCAAACGATCCTAAAAATGACAAGGATCTAAGTGTTCTCAAAGAAATCAAGAATCGTTGATCCGGGCTATAAAAATCGATGAACGGTTAACAAAATCTGAAGATTACGGTCAAGACAAACAAGAACAAATAACCGATCGGATGAGATCGGTTAAGAATCACAAATCCAAGCGAAAACCCCAAATTTAAGAAAATAGGGTTCTAACAAGAGATTACCTTGATTTGGACCAAGAAAACGATTAGATGTTGTTAAACATCTACAAATCCGCTCAAGGATGAAGCTAGAAGAAAAAGATCGGTCCTACTTGCCTCTGGATCTCACTCCCATCGGAAGGGATGAAGAAAAGTGGGAAAATGACGACTTAATCGCCGCCCGCATTTATATCGATGCTTATTAGCGCGCGCTAAACACCCTGCATTAGCGTGCGCTAACGGGGTCAACGCTCCAGAGAAACCGCCTATAACACAGTTAGCGTGCGCTAGCCAAAAGCCGTAGCGTGCGCTAACGGGTCACAAAACCAGCCTAGTAGCCCCTGGACAGAACCGCACCTGTCGGGTAGCGTGCGCTAGAAAGAAGAGAAAGCGTGCGCTAAGCAGTCGATAGCGTGCGCTAGCTATCGGCCTTAGCGTGCGCTAACAAAGCTCCGCCTGGGCCCCGGCCCGAGCTACCGGATCGCCTCGATCGCCAGTTAGCGTGCGCTACACATTCAGTAGCGTGCGCTAAACACCATGCAGTAGCGTGCGCTATGCCTAAAGCATTAGCGTGCGCTACACCACAAAAACTCAAAAACTCACATAGTGATCCGAAACGCCTCCAAACACGTTTCCCAACAAGATAGACCCAAACATGGCACGAATTTCCAACGATGAGGACAATGACAATCCGATAAAACCCAGAAAACCCAACGAATCCAGAATAAAGATATCGGGTATTATATGCTGGCAGGGCCGCGGCACACTCTGTGGCATTTTTCGGCCAACCCGACTGTACCGGGTGCCGCGGCACACGCCGGCTGAGCCGCGGCACACTGCCGACCACTGGGAGCCATTTTTGGGCTCGTGCCGCGGCACACTCCCATGGCCGCGCACACCGTGCGGCACTATTTATGGTCCCGCACACGGGTTTTGCCATTTTCTCCTTCTTCTCATTTCCTTCCGCGGCCGAGGGTGATACCACCATGGAGCCATGTTGTTTGACAACAAATCCATGAAGTTATTGAGTTCATATCATCAATCAATCATCCGTTATCATCCTTTGATCCAAATAATCAAGGTAATCTTCCTTAGAACCCTAATTTCGTGAATTTGGGGGTTTTGCGTTTTGTCCGATTCGCTCAAGATATTGGTTCATTCATGATGGATATGATTAATCTTAGTAGTATTCTTATGTTTAACATCATTTAATCCATTGTTCTTCGTCGAATCAAGTATATTTCTTGATTTCCTTCAAATTGACTTTTGGGGATTTGTCCTTGATCTTGTTTTTCATCCGCTTTTGATGGATTGATTATGGTTAAATGATGTTGTTAAACATATTCTATGGATTGTATATCCATATTTCAACTTGGAATTCCGCTGGTTTTGACGAACGAATCGTGTTCTTGGCCGTTTGGGAAACGCTGAACGTCGTCATTTGTTCTTTGTCTTCAACGGCTTTGAGTCGTGTTATGGAATTCATTTCTTTGTTGTTCTTGTCCTTCGTAGTTTTGGACCGCGAGTTGGCGATCGGTGGAGTCGGTGGGTTCGTAGTCGGTTCGTGTCAACCTACTTGGCCGATTCTCCGTGTTGCGATTATTCGAGGCAAGTATCTTGCCCATACATTTCATATTTCATCGGCATAATTATTGATAAATGATTTTATGCGAAATCCAATGTTTAATGAACGCGTTAAAAGGATCGGTATGTCCTCGATAAATATTGTCTTTCAACGATAATTCAATACTTCGTGAACGGATATGTTCTCGGAATATGTGTGTTAGTTTCAGACGTTGAGAGACGTTATAATCGCATTGAGTGAATATAATAGACCATAATTGTTTGCCGAGGATTGTGTATTGAATTGTATGTTTGTTCGTGGGTATTCGACATGATGTGATGTTAGTCGTTACTCCTTTGAAAGGAGGTTGTGATGCTTAATGTTGATTGTCTTGATAATCGACTGTTGTGTGCTTGTTGTATGTGATGTGCCTCCGGGTAGGATTGTTGAATCTCCGGATCCATACTTGCTAGTATGGGTCGGGCAAAATCGTAGGTTATCCAATACGGGTATGTCTTGCGGGACTCCGAGGTTCGTGGCTTGCTACCCCGATGCCGGATAACTTGTGGGGTTATCATCGGGTATGTCTTGTGGGGACTCCGAGGTTCGTGGCTTGTTAGCGCGATGCCGGATAACTTATGGTTGTGGTTTGGTTGTGATATTCGTGTCGTGGAGACATGTGATTTGATATGTTTTTCCTATTGGGTTATTCACTCGGGTTTGTTCTTCGGGAGCATCCGAGGTTCGTGGCTTGTTAGCACGGGACACGAATAATCCTTAGAACATGTGATTTGTGATTTGGGTCACGAACCCCGTGTTTTGTGAAATGGGTTGTGGACCCCGCGTATTGTTACCTAACTTGAATTTTTGGAAAATGACTTTTGGTCATGTGTCCCTAAATGTTTTCGAAAGGTTTTAGAATTCTTATATCCCAAATGTTTTCTAAACTCCCGAGATCGTCAAATGTTTTGTAATATGGACATTGGGTTATTTCCTACCTTTCACGTTTTGAATGGTTTGATCAAGTGAATTTTCTCGGGAAGTATATTCGCGATTATTCTGTGTTTGTGGAGTATGATATGTATGGCTTGTTTTCGTATTTATACTTGCACTAGCAAAACAGTGGAGTTCTGCTAACCCCCGAGTATTCGGGGGGTGGATGTCTATTTTTGCATTCAGGTTTTGGAGCATAGCACAGGGTCGGCACGAAGGATGATGAAAGATGAACGATACTAATCACACGAGGATCCGTTGATGTCGTATTGGTCTAGTTGTATTTTCTTTTCCGCTGCAGTATCTTTTCCCCGTTGTACGGGAGTTTATTGTATTTTGACCCCTGCGTGGGTACATATTGTAATTGAGCTGTATATTTTTATTGAAAGACCAAATCGGTCTACTGAGTCATTTAGCCTTGAAGGCATTGTCGAGATGTTAAATGTTGTTACCAGCCTGGTAGATCTTCGAGGAGAGGGTCTACGGCGTGTAATATCCCTAAGTGGATTGGGGGTGTTACATAAATGGTATCAGAGATTAGGTTGTGGAAACCTAGGCTGTCGGGTCAGTGGTGTCTGTTGAGTTTTTGGTCTCGTCGGATTTTGTCTGACTGAGTCGTGTCGCGACGCGTCGTTTTGTTGGTCGTGATTAGTATCGTGGGCGATCATCATCTTCGTGCGACCTGTGAATGTAAGTCTCCCTTCTTTGTGTTGTGCCTCGTGTGACACGAGCCATTTTTATGATTATTGGTTAAGTGACGGAATCCTCTTATGGATTTTGATTTTGTGATATGTGGTTATTTGACTCTCATATTTCGTTCATATGAGGAGTAGTGTTGCTGGATTGTGCATGTTGAACTGTATTTCTTTTATCCGCTGCGTGAGTTCTTTTGTAATGACTTTCGGTATTTTACCGACCGAGTTTTATTTCGAAAACCGATTCCCTTAACCGAGCTTTTGGCATTTTGGCCTTGAATGTTTTATGACGGTTTGATAAATGATCATGTGAGTTTTTAGGCATTCTAGCCTAATATATATTTTTTTTTTTTTTTTACCTTGAGTATCTTAGAGAATGAATTCTGAGACGTACATTTTAAAATGAATTATTTTTTTTTCTCGTGGTACTTTCAAGGTGCCACAATACGATTCAAAATTATTCCAATTGAGGACCAAAATATTTTGAGATATTTTCAAATTAATTAGAAATGCTTTGCTTAGACCCGAGGGTCGAATATATTTGAAATTTTTTTTTTCACTAAAAGAAAAGTGTCCTCATTTTTATCAAACGCAAGATGGTTTTCAAAGTCTCGATAACAATGTTTGTACTACTTTTTGAAAGGTAATACTCAAGATCAACTGGTGTTTCTAAATTGTTTTCAAAAAGGGTGGTTTCCATTTTTAAAACTTATCATTCCCGTTTGCGGTCCGGGAATGTGTGTACGATGTTAATATTGTCGTTAGAATTGTTAGCCTCCATGAGGGGTGTTGTAACACCCCCAGATCAAACTGGGAATATTACACGCCGCAGACCCTCTCCGTGAGGATCCGCCAGGCTAGACATCAAAACAACACATTACATTACATACCGACGAATCAAATAACGAACCAATAGACCGATTTGGTCTTTCGTCACTGACTTACAAATCAAAATACATAAACTCATCCAGACTCATACCCATGCAAGGGTAAAATACTCGCAACAATGAACAATAAGACAGCGGAAAAGACAATACAATGGACTCCGACTAACTGAACCCAAAACTGGCCTTCATGTGATTAGTATCATTCGTCTTTCATCATCCCTCGTACCGATCCTGTGTCTTGCTCCCGAAAACTTGCATGTACCTGGACACAATACAGATATCCACCCCCCGATTACTCGGGGGTTAGCAAAACTCCACTGTTTCACTAGTGCAAGTATAAAGTGCAAATACGAGCCATACACAACACATTCCGAGAATATAACGAAAGACTTCCCGAGATATATTTAGTAAAAAAATAGTTCAAGTCTTGAAAGCAGAAACGAAGTAAGTAAGCATTTTGAAAACATTTCCAAATCTCGGGAGTTTTGAGAACATCAGAAATTGAAAAGTTCTTAATTCCTCGAAATCCATTTAGGGTCACAGCCCCAAAGTTCAATTTCCAAAATACTAATCCGTTTAACAAAACACGGGGTCCACGACCCAACCGTTCCGATCACAAAACACAGGGTCCACGACCCGGTCATCCACTTCAATTCACTAGAAGGACACATTACACATAACACATTATTCTTATGCCATTCTAGCCGAGCACCAAGACTCGATATATAATGTCTCTCGACCCCGAGCGCAAAGCATTGTGATACTCCGGACAATATCACAATTAATCATCAAAACATCAACATCAATATCACAGAAACCACACTTGGTAACCCATGGCCGTACCCATTAGTATCGGCCCCCAGAGGCCCCGTCGGATCGTCCCCAGGTGGGAAACCCCTTCCGCGGGCGTACCCATTAGTTTCGGGCCCCAGAGGTCCCGTCGAACCGTCCCCTGTGGAAGAACATCAACACACACCCAAGTCCACTTCCGTGGCCGTACCCATTAGTATCGGCCCCCGAGGCCACATGCCATCCCTGTGGAAGAGTAACAACTCACAGACACAAAACCACGACTCTCAAAGGTCAAACACACAAAATATATATAGTCGAGGTACCTTGCTAGAATGGCCAAATTATCCAACACGTACTCACGACCCAGAACTATATCAATTCACAAGGGAGCACAAGATTTCAAAAGCACCGAACGACACAACCAATATCACCAAAAACTCACATATTCGTCCATAGCCACGCGACTCCAAGCACATAATTTGACAAAAGAATTACACTTTATATTTACCAACGACATAATCATACGCAATGACACCACAAGAAAGTAAGGTGATTCTATACTCGACACTAGCACACATATTCAACTAAGCACATTAATTCCCGACACACACGGGTCACCTTTACAAAAACCATGATGGTAAATATACCGATTCTTTTGAAAAATGGTCATTAATATTTATTTAGCACATATCGACGATTAAAAACCATAATATCCACAAAACACGTAACGTATGGGCAAGATACTTGCCTCGAATAACCACAACGCAGAGAATCGGCCGAAGTAGGTTGGCACGAACCGACTACGAACTCACCGACTCCACCGAACGACAATCCGCAACAATGAACTATGAACGAAGAAAATAACAACGAAAATGAATTCCATAATACGACTCAAAGCCGCTGAATTCAAAGAACAAATGATGAAAGTTCAAGCGTTTCCCCCAAAACGGCCAAGAACACGATTCGTTCCGTCAAAACCCGAAAACAAAATTCCAAGTTGAAATATGGATATACAATCCATAGAATATGTTTAACAACATCATTTAACCATAATCTATCCATCAAAAACGGATGAAAAACAAGATCGAGGATAAATCCCCCAAAAAGTCGATTTGAAGGAAATCAAGAAATATACTTCGATTCGACGAAGAACAATGGATTAAATGATGTTAAACACAATAATACTACCAAGATTAATCATACCTGTTGTTACCCAAAATATTATCCGGAGATAGTATTGCTGGAATGATCGAGTAACAAACAAATGCGAGAACACTTCCGTGAGAAAATAGATAACACAAGATTTGCCGGGGTTGTTAATCCCGGGCTTGAATGCTCTCGCGAGATGTTATTAATAAATATACTGTCGAGTACAAATATTAATGTTAGAATCTAATACAAGGAGTGTAAAGACTTCTAGTTATCTAGGCTTTAGAGCGCGTAGATTGCCGGAAGAACCAGATGGATGAATCTGTGAGTTCTTGCTTGGGATATATGATGAATGTGTATGAATATCGCTATGAATGTGTTAGTGGTTGCCAAAAGAGCTTTTGATTCTCTCTTTGATGTGTATTTTTCACTTGATTCGTAGTGGATTCGCCTCCCCTTTGGCCGCAACAGTGAGTCCTCTATTTATAGGGGACAAGGTAGTTGGGATCCCTCAGGCGATCGCGGGCGATCGCCGTTTTCTATATTAAAATAAACGGCCGATCGTCCCGTCACGTGGGCCTGTTCCCTTGAGGTCCGAGGTTGCGCTGAGGCCACCGGGTGAACCAATGGGAATCAAAGACGTGTTGCGTAGTCGCTGCTCGAGGAGGGCCCGCCGTACCTTTCGGCGGCCTTGTCGGTAGGTGTGGTAGGTGACAGGCTGGGGTCAATGATCCTATCTGTCGGTATCCTATGAAGATCCGCGGGTGGGCCATCGTCCAAGATTCGGTCTTCGACGACTTTGACGGATGCTGGATCCCCACGTGGCATGAGACGATCGCCTCTGGTCCGTTCTTTAAAGACGATCGCCAGGTATCAAAAGACGATCGCTGGTTACCAAAAGGCGATCGCTGGTTACCAAAAGACGATCGCCGAATTATGCCGAACTCTAGGCGTTTGTCCGGAGTTTGTCTTCCATGGTTGACTTTTCTGGGAGGTCGCCGATCGCCTATCGTGGCGAATTAATCGCCGCACAACAATTGCCCCCCCAGCTCGCCTCGATGTTGAAAACACGGGGTGAGGTGGCACTGTTGGCGATCGCCGATGTTTAAACGACCAACCGATCTAAATTCAAATATGGACGACCTTCTTTCGCGTCGGGAGCAGCGGGAAAAGAAGGCGGGCCTTCCAAAAGTGGCTGGGACACGCATCGTGCCGCTGTTGGGGGAATCCGACGGTTTGTCAGACTGGCTTACCGGCATGCCCTCGAAAAGACGCGTATGCGGGATTCGAGGGCCGCATTTAATGCGTCCCCACGTGACGGTTGCGATTCAGCCCCCGAGGTTTCTCCTATTTGCACTTAGGCCCTCGTCTCCATCTATAAAAAGAGGAGGGCTTCTTCTCCTTCACTTTTTACGCGCCCTTAGTATCCATAGCCGAATTTCTGCAGAAATTTCTGGAGCTTTTGTGTGCCGATCTTCTTCTTTTTTCTAGGTAAGAAAAAATTAACCTTCTTCCTCTCTTTATTTTCTAATATGTCGGGAGGATCAAAAACCTTCGAGACCGGAAGTTCTTCCGCTGCCGCCGTGTCGTCTGAATGGGAGGAGGTTCCCGTTAGAGTGGATATGGAGACGGCCGCTGAAGCTATTCGAGCGGGGATTGCTCCCGAACAACTCGAAGAACTTTTCAACGAGGCCGAGGTGGCGAGGACGGCGGCGACGGCGGAGCAGGGGGGCTCGCCGTTGGAGGGAGACGAACTGATGCGTTTGTCTTGGGAAAAAGATAGCGTCCCCGGCCCCGTCTATACGGCCTTTGCTAGACTTATGGAGGGGATAGCCGGGCCCTGTCCGGAGTTTGATTTCGAAGCTTACTCCGCCGCTCATCCCTACGTACATGTGAAGCGGACGGAGTTTCGGGCTGCTGAGCCGTCAGAATGGACTCTTGGTCAGATTCAGAGTTCGGCGACCTGGAAGGACATGACCCGATGGAGGGCCAAATATCATATCCCTTCTGATGTGTCATTGCACGTGCCCTCCGAGAACGAACGTGCCGACCAGCCTCCCGAGGGTATGGTCGCCATCAACGAAATGACCCTGGCTGCCGGACTGCGGTTTCCCTTGCCGTTCGCCGTTTCGTATCTGCTGATCGCCTGGAATTTGGCGCCTCTTCAGTTGACGCCGAACGCGTGGCTGCAGATTATCAGCACATTAACTTTGTTCGGCGGTCACAGGTTGTTTCGCTTGCCTTCTACGCTGGAGATGAATTATCTCTTGAAGCTGACTGTGCAGAAGGGATCGATCGGCGGTTACCATATCCAAGGTCGCCAGGGTAGGGTGGTTATCGGGGTGCCGAGCAAGAGTCGGGCGACTCAAAAAGTGGTCTTTGGGTTGGTGGTGCATGGAGGTCGGCATCGAGCGAACCACGAGGAGGAGTGGATATCCCTACCAATTTTCGGAGAGGAATCCAAGTAAGGGTTTCCATTCTCCCTTTATTTCGATACTCCTTGACCGATCTAATTTATTTCCCTTTTGCAGATCCCTTGTTCCATCGATCGACGATCTCCGCTTTGATTTCTCGATCGTCGGGAGCGGATCCGCGCATTGCCGGCTTCCTATAAAGACGTTCTCACCGCCACCACGAATCTCACCGATTGGGAGCTCGACTGCTTCGCTTCCTCGCCACTTGAAGGCCCCCGGTATGACTTTTCATCTACTCTCTTCGCGAGGCGATCGTCTCCAAGAGGTCGCCATGACTAAGTAAGTGTCTAACTTGTTTGAATTTCTTCTTTGGCGTAGATTTATTTTCCTCGTATCGCCGAGCTACCGCAGAGATTGCCATGTCTAATCCCGGTTTTATCGGCCGCCTTCATCCTGGGAAAGAAAACGGGTCGCGCTGCCGCGACGCTGCCTCGCCCGCCTGTGGTGAAGCCCGCTGCGGTGCCGGTCGCCGAGCCGGTGGTCCAGGAAGAGGAACAGCTCCAGCGCCGCAAGAGGCGGAGGCCGGAAGAGTCCCTTCCGTCGGCTGAGGCGGATTTAGCTATTTTGGAGCCGCCGATCGCTGCTCCCCCTGTTTCTTCCGTTCCGATGATGGAGGGGTCTGGTCCCAGGCCATCGGTATCAAGCTCCAGGACATCTGCCGGATTTTTGAAAAGGACGGCGATCGCTGACGCCGAGACTCCTCGGGGAAAGCCCTTTTTCGGCCGTGATCCACAGCTGGTCAACCGGTGAGAATGGTTTGAACCTTCCGAGCTAGGCGTTCTGAGTAAGGTTTAGGCTAACTCCTTTGGTTTCCTTGGTTTGCGCTGCAGGGTTCGTCTTGCCGATCCGGACGTTGCTCCCATGGTGCTGGACTTTCTGTCGAGCAAGGCTCCGCAACAGTCTCTCGACGTCCCTGCTTACGTTCGCCAGGCTATCAACTCTCTGCCCAAGGCTTGGACGACCGATCTCGATGCGATCGCTCGTCGGCGATCTGGAGACGCCATGCAGGCGACCGTTGCCCTGGCTCTTCAGACGGCGACGATGGCCGTCCAAGCCGCTAGGGATTTTGAGGGGCGACCCTCCACTGCTCATCTCCATCGCACCTTGAGGCCGCCCGGAACAAAAATATCGAGGATGCTAACCGGATCCGGTCTATGGAGAAAGAGTATGAGGAGACGGCCAAAAGGGCTAAGCAGGACGTGGATCGATTGATGCAGGAGCTGAGTCGCTCCA
The DNA here is from genome assembly GCA_033398695.1 of Orobanche coerulescens. Classification (NCBI taxonomy): domain Eukaryota; kingdom Viridiplantae; phylum Streptophyta; class Magnoliopsida; order Lamiales; family Orobanchaceae; genus Orobanche; species Orobanche coerulescens. The sequence continues at coordinate 150,415,625 of CM065812.1, read as the reverse complement.
AGGAGGCTGCCGATCGGTCCCGTGATGAGGAGAAAGAAACTCGCCAGAAGCTCGCGGCGTCGCAGGAGGAGGCGGCCGGACTGAAGGCGATGGTCGATCGGCCGGGCGGTGAGCCGGACGTGGCGAGGAAGGAGCCGGAGAAGGCCCGTGTGAGAATGCCGCCAAGGTTGCCGAGCCGGCGAGGCCGAGAAACGGCCGTGGAGTTGAAGGGCTAATCAAGGCGATCGAGACCGATCCCTACCAAAGTGTGGCGCTCGCCGGCGAGTTCGCCTACTACTTGGCCTTTGCTGACGCTGTTCGAGCCGCAAAGAAGGCAGGGATCGAGATCGGTCCCTTGATGGAGAGCTTCAAATCCTACGCCCTCGCGAATCCTCTGCACCCGGAGTTCTCCTTGCCGATCCTCGACTTAGCCGACTTCGGGATCAACTTGAGTTGGTATATGGGAAAACTCATTTATCCCGAGGCCGAAGCCGATCCGAAACCCGAGGGTGAAGACCAGCAGGCGGGGCCTTGAGAGGCATTTTTGTTTTTCCTCCATAACTTGTACTTTTTGTTGTAATGCCTTCGGGCCTCGAAATGTATGAAGCTTGTGTTATGAATAAAATACTCCTTTTTTCATACTGCGTAATGTATTACATGCGATCGCCTTTGATTGTTTGCGTGCAATTTTTTATGAGTACGTGTATATTTGCTTTCGACTTTTTGTTCGTCCGGCCGATCGTCTGAGTGTTGAAAGTGTTGACATGTTTTGAATCGGAATTCTTACTTGTAATTTTTGTCGGACGACCCCGATCGCCCTGCATGTTTCCTCTTCGTTCGATCGTATTTGAGATTAGCTCGACCTATCCCTGCCCCCTTGTTTTTGTTCACTTATAGTAAGTAAGTAAACAAAGACTAGTCTGTCTGGCGAGCTATCTTCATTTTGCCGATTCTGAAGAGTCATGTGTGGTTGGGGTGTTCGATGGACCGATCTCCCCAATCGTGTCTTCGTGTGCGAGGGATATTGTGTATCCTGCGACTCACTTTTTGTGAGGGTCCTCCGTTAGGCTACGCCTGCCTTGTGTTAAAACGAAAGGCGGGCGATCTCGGTCTGGAGGAGTCCTTGCGCGGAGTGTTGTCGGCTTATTCGAAACCACGTTCGTGGCTTGTCAGCTCTGCTTCCACCTCGGCCCGCCATGAAGATGTCGATCCTCGACGGTGTACGTTGAGACGGGGGTAACAGCACGTCGCATTGTTCGGGTTCACCATGTTAGATGATGTACCTTGAGGACGTGCGATCGTGCCTACTGATTATTTTGGAGGGTCCTTCGGCTACGTCGGCCTCGTATTTAAACGAAGGGCGGACGATCTCAGCCCAAAGGAACCTTGCATGGGCGAAGTTGTCCGTTCCATCGACCTCCAGGACCATGGCTGCATTAATTTTACCTAGGATCGTCGTGATCAGCGATCGTCGGCGATATGCGATATGCCTGGTGGGGCGATCGCCATAATAGATGGGATAGGAAAAAATCTCATTATATTCCTTGTACATCATTGAAATCGAATACAAATTTATCACTGATAGTATTTTTTTCAGATGCACGGCGTTCCAGGGATATTGGTCCGGAGTACCGTCACGATGTTCCAGTTCGTAGGCTCCTTTGGTTAGCCATCTGGATACTCTGAAAGGTCCCTCCCAGTTCGGACCAAAAACGCCTGTGTGGGTTTGGATCTTCTTAAGGACGAGATCGCCCACTTGAAATCTTCTTTCTCTCACCTTTGAATTGAAGAACTTCTCGGCTCTCCTTTTGTGGATTGTGTTCTTCATTTCTGAGGTCATCCGTCTTTCTTCGAGCATGTCTAGGTCGATTCGTCGGGCTATATCGTTGTCGGTCGTCATCTCCTGTTCGGTTCGATGGCTGAGGACGTCGATCTCTGAGGGAATCACCGCTTCCGTTCTGAAGGCAAGGGCGAATGGGGTTTCGCCACGGCCAATTGCGGGTCGCCGCTCGGTAGGACCACAAAACGCCCGGGAGCTCGCCGCCCATCGTCCTGCCTCGGATTCGAGTCGTGCTTTGATCGTGTGTTTGAGGATCTTATTCACCGCCTCTACCCGCCTGCTCGTCTCGAGGGTGATAGGGTGCCGAGAATAACCTTTGATTCCCACTTTTCACGTAATCGCATGACTTCTAAGCCGCCGAATCAAGCTTTCCCGTTGTCGGAGATGACGGCCTGGGGCAGACCGAATCGGCATACGATGTTTTTCCATATAAACTTGATCACTTGCTCTTGGCCGATATTGTTGAGCGGTTCGGCCTCAGCCCATTTGGTGAAATAATCGACCCCTACGATGGCGTACTTACAGCCCCCTGGAGCCGTCGGCAAGGGACCTATGAGGTCGATGCCCCATTGCGCAAATGGCCAAGGGCTATACATTGAGGTGAGCTTCTCGGGTGATAGTTTAATGTTGGGGCCCATTATCTGGCATCTATGACATGATCTGGCATAAGCGATTGCATCTTTCCGAAGTGATGGCCAGAAAAATCCTTGTCTGGTTGTCTTATGGATGAGGGCTCGCCCGCCCGCGTGGTTTCCACAAATCCCGTCATGGATCTCAGCTAAAACGAGCCGACCTTCCTCCGGTGTAATACACTTGAGGAGGGGAAGGCTGAAGGCTCGCTTGTAAAGCCGATCGTCCAATAGGGTATACCTGGTCGCACGAAGTTGGAGTTGGCGAGCTTTAACACGGCCGCCGTGACCGCCTGGCCCTTTAAGTATTTGATGAACGGAGTCATCCAATTCTCCTCGGCGATGGCGACCGTGGTAACCATATTTCTGTCGATCGCCGGCCTTACTGACTTTGTGATTTGGATATTGGAGAAGTCGGCTGCCCCATCCGATGATGCTAGCTTGGAAAGAGCATCGTCCTGGGAGTTGTGCTCTCTCGGGATTTGTTCGATTAGTACTTCTTCAAATTTTGTGCACATTTCGGCGACCAGCTCTTGGTATTTGACCATCTGTTCGCCGCGTGCCTCATATTCTCCCTTGACTTGGTTTACGACCAAAAGGGAGTCCATGAAGATATGGAGGCGACGAACATCCAGGGCGAGGGCTAGATCAAGCCCGCCTAACAAAGCTTCGTATTCAGCTTCATTGTTGGTCGCACGAAAACCGAAACGCACAGCATTTGTGAAACTCTGACCGTCGGGGCTAATGAGGACAATCCCTGCCCCTGCCCTCGCATTGGTCGCTGAGCCATCCACGTATAATTTCCAGGCAGGTCGGCCGACCTGGGTCGGACTGTGAGGGAACGTTAATTCCACCACGAAGTCCGCCAGAGCTTGGCCTTTGATCGCCGTGTGAGGAGCGTAAGTGACACCATATTGGGCGATCTCCAGCGACCACTTGAGGAGTCGCCCGTTGGTGTCCGGTCGGTGCAGAACTTGTCTTAGAGGTAGAGTTGTTAGGACCTCCACTTGGTGATCGATGAAGTAAGCCCTCAGCTTACGTACACTCATGACAAGGGCATAGGCGATCTTCTCCAATGGTGTATAACGTGTCTCAGCGTCGTGGAGCGCCTGGCTAACATAGTAGATCGGCAAGTGGGCTTGCCCCTCTGCTCGCACCAGAACGGCACTCAGTGCGACCTCCGAGGCTGCTAAGTAAAGGAATAATTTTTCACCGGGGATCGGCTTCGCCAGGATCTGGGGGTTAGATAGATATTCCTTTATCTTGGCGAATGCTATCTGGCTTTCTTTCGTCCATGCGAACTTCTTGTTCTTGATGGTTGCGAAGAAAGGCTTGCTTTTATCGCCGAGCCGTGATATGAAACGGTTGAGGGCGGCTAGACAACCTGTGAGGCGTTGCACCTGCTTGATGTTTCGCAGTTCCTGCATGTCAAGGATCGCCTGTATCTTGGTGGGGTTCACCTCGATCCCCCTTTGGCTCACTATGTGCCCCAGGAACTTCCCGGAGCCCACCCCGAAGTTGCATTTCTTGGGGTTCAGCTTCATGTTAAACTTCTCAAGGATGGCGAACGTCTCGGCGAGATCACTCAGGTGATCTTCCTTCTTGAGGCTTTTGACTACGATATCGTCAATGTAGACCTCCATGGTCTTGCCGATCTGATCGGCGAACATTCTGTTGACTAATCGCTGGTAGGTCGCCCCCGCGTTTTTCAAGCCGAACCGCATTCTGACCCAAAAGTATATGTCTTTTTCTGTGTGGAAAGATGTGTGTTTTATGTCTTCCTCTGCCATTGGGATTTGATGATATCCGGCGAAGGCATCCATAAACGACATCATTTCGCAACCTGCCGTGCTATCGACCAGGTGATCGATATGAGGCATCGGGAAGTGATCTTTTGGACATGCCGCGTTGAGCTCGGTGAAGTCAATGCATAATCTCCAGGAGCCGCTTTTTTAACGAGCACCGCTGGCGACCCACCGTGGTTCGCCCGTGGCTACTCGATCAATTTGTTGTTGAGTAACTTCGACTTCTATGTCGAGCGCCACATATTTCTCGACCGAACTTCCTACGCTGGTGAACAGGCTTCATCGCCCGGTCGATCTTCAGATAATGGCAAGCGTGTTCGGGACTTATGCCAACCATATCTTGATGCGACCAGGCAAAGACTCCGATGTTCCTACGTAGCAAGTTGATCAGATCCCCCTTTAATTCATGGTCGATGCTCGCGCCGATCTGTACTTCCCGTTCTGGATGATCCGGATCCATCGTAATACTTTCCAACTCTTCGACAGGAACGGTCGCCTCTCGTTTGGTATGATCTCCGGACTCGGTCCTAGGATCGATGTCGAGGCTTGGCTCGAAACCGATCCTTGGCTCGATGTCGTCCGTCAATTGATGAGAGATGGCGTCCCCTGAGTCGGGTTGGTACGAAGTGTTAGGCTCGTCGATCTCTATGGGTTGATCGTCGGTTGCTTCAATGTTACATATAGTATGGGAAGTATTGAAGGAAGTAACAACATAGGAGTAATTCAAACATCTCTTTGCCATTAGCTGATCTCCTTTTACAGTACCGACCGTCCCATCGGCAGTGGGGAATTTGATACAGTAAAAGAAAGATGAGGCGACCGCCTCAAAGGTTTCTAAAAAGGGGCGACCTAGGAACCCATTATAGATGCTGGGCCTATCTATGATTACAAAGCTTAGGTTCCTAGTAATCCTAACCTTGGGATCATAAAAGCATACTAGCTCAACGGAGAGCTTGATCCTCCCGTAGGCTCGATCATGTTGTCGCCGAACCCTTGGAGCACGGTGTCGAAAGGCTTGATGAATTTGATTAGGTTGCCGAGTTGGTCTAGGGCGGATTTGAATATGATGTTGCAAAAACTCCCATTGTCGACCAACACGCGATCGACCGTCTTCCCAAGGATGCACGCGGAGATTACTAGTGCATCTTCTTTGGGACATTGCACTCCCTCCCTGTCCTTGTTGGGAAAGGTGATGAGCGCGTCTCTAGCGATGGTCGGCTCCGGAGGTACTAAAACATGGACTTCGGCGAAAGCCCTCAGCTCGGCTTCGCTCGCTTGACAGGTGGAAACCGGGAAAGGCCCCCGAGGCTCCCACCTCCTGCTTGGAGCATGTTGATCCGACCGCCAGGGTTGATCGGAGGGATCGACTCATCAGAGTACTCCGGCTCATGCTCGATCCTGGCGATCGGATTGGGAGGAATTCTCTCGCTCGGTCGGCGTTCGCGCCCTCCGGCTCTTTCCGCCCCGGTTACGGCTTGGTGATCAAATTGTCCAGTTTGCCTTCCTCAAACAGTCGCCAGAGCTGTCTGAGGAGGTCGCGGCATTGGCTAGTGTTTTGGCCGGGACTCTTATGATAGGCACAGAATTTGCTACGGTCTAGGTGATTGTGGTCCCTTATTGGCTTTGGCTTGGAAAGCCACTCGCGACCCTTGATCGCGTTGAAGATGTGGGCCAGAGATAAGTTGAGATTGTGAAGAAGGTGGACCTCTTCATCCTCGAAGGCTTTGAACTCGCCAGGCGGCTTTGCGACCGCCTTTCTGGGCTTGGCGACCGCCTTCTTCTGGACATGGGAAGGTGCTTTTCCTTCTTCGGACTGTCCCTCGTCCAAGCGGAGTGAGAGCATCTTCTCGCCCGGCCGATAATCGCGGCTCGACGCGAACGTCAGATAGGTCGGAGGAAAATCCTTTGTGAGGTGCCTGAACATGGGCGAGCGTCCGTGGAATCCGTTCAGGACTGCGTGGTGAGCGATCTCGTCGCTGACGGGCTCACCGGTGAGGACTATCTCGTCCACCCGATCGATGTAATCCTCATCCGATTCGTCCTTTCCCTGCCTGATTTTCATCATGCGGTGGGGACCTTCCGGGCGAGCGACTTTGGCGGCGAAGTACGACGTGAAGTCGTTCGCCAGCTTCTCAAAGCAATTGATTGAGCGAGATGGTAGTAAGGTGTACCACCTGTGGGCGATATCGCCAGAGTTAACGGAACATACGACATTTCGTCGCATCTCAAGCTCGCATCCAGTCATGTAGATCCGAATTTGCTTAAGTGGGTTCCTGATCCGTTCTCCTCATATAGAGGTGTTTGTGGGGTATTGATCGTTGATTGACCGGGCGATCTCGATCCGACCGCGAGTGGCTCATTTAGCCTGGGCCGATCGGTCTCGGCATTTGCCCCAATTTCTAGGAGCGTCTTCATCTCGCCGAATCAAGGCGCATAGCGGCGATCGCTGTTGTTCGATCGCCGCCGATTGGCTCTCAGAATGCGAACCAAGGCGATCGTGTACCGATCCCCTAGGTCCGTGGTGAATGACGATCTCCCTGCCAGAGGGTTCCCTTCTTGGGCGAGCAGGGGCTCGTTGACCGGTCTGTCTCTTGGGAGTCGGATATGCCGAACTCCTGGTAAAGGATTCAGATACCGATGTCTCACTGGGCCCGAGTGCCTGTGTCGCCATGAGGGATCGCTCCTAGGCGGCCAAGACGGAATCGTCCCGCCTTACGAGAGCCTTCCCCTGCGGCTCGGGGCTTTCTGTCGATTTCTCAACATAGATCCCCTTGAGCTTCCGTTTGCTTGCCCGGCGGTTAGCTGACGGGGTGATGGTGGGCGTATCGTGGGCCCTCTGCCGTTCCCTGAGGATGGCTATAGCCTCCTCAATCTATTCCGATGTCTGGAACTGATCGAGTGAGAGGCTAGAACCGTCCCTCGGGGGCGGGAGTGAGAGCCTAGCGTCGCCACGGTCGCCTTCCGCCGTGGGCTGGGATTCGGTCCTCGCCGGAATAAGATTTCCGGCAGATCTCAGGGTGGCCCTCTTGGAGGTTGTTGCTGATGTCATTTTCTGAAAGTTTTTCTATTGAAGAACAGTGAGTGTTTCTTCAAGTATATGTCCGGAGAACAGTGAGTGTTCTTCGAGACGGTAGGAATAAAAACGAAGGTTCAACCCTCCTTCTAGCGGGAATTGTTGTTACCCAAAATATTATCCGGAGATAGTATTGCTGGAATGATCGAGTAACAAACAAATGCGAGAACACTTCCGTGAGAAAATAGATAACACAAGATTTGCCGGGGTTGTTAATCCCGGGCTTGAATGCTCTCGCGAGATGTTATTAATAAATATCGTCAGTACAAATATTAATGTTAGAATCTAATACAAGGAGTGTAAAGACTTCTAGTTATCTAGGCTTTAGAGCGCGTAGATTGCCGGAAGAACCAGATGGATGAATCTGTGAGTTCTTGCTTGGGATATATGATGAATGTGTATGAATATCGCTATGAATGTGTTAGTGGTTGCCAAAAGAGCTTTTGATTCTCTCTTTGATGTGTATTTTTCACTTGATTCGTAGTGGATTCGCCTCCCCTTTGGCCGCAACAGTGAGTCCTCTATTTATAGGGGACAAGGTAGTTGGGATCCCTCAGGCGATCGCGGGCGATCGCCGTTTTCTATATTAAAATAACGGCCGATCGTCCGCCACGTGGGCTGTTCCCTTGAGGTCCGAGGTTGCGGTTGGAGGCCATGGGTGAACCAATGGGAAGCCGCCACGTGCGAGTCGCCGTCGAGGAGGGCCGCCGTACCTCGGCCTTGTCGGTAGGTGTGGTAGGTGACAGTGGGTCAATGATCTATTCGTCGGTATCCTATGAAGATCCGCGGGTGGGCCATCGTCCAAGATTCGGTCTTCGACGACTTTGACGGATGCTGGATCCCCACGTGGCATGAGACGATCGCCTCTGGTCCGTTCTTTAAAGACGATCGCCAGGTATCAAAAGACGATCGCTGGTTACCAAAAGGCGATCGCTGGTTACCAAAAGACGATCGCCGCATTATGCCGAACTCTAGGCGTTTGTCCGGAGTTTGTCTTCCATGGTTGACTTTTCTGGGAGGTCGCCGATCGCCTATCGTGGCGAATTAATCGCCGCACAACAATTGCCCCCCAGCTCGCCACGATGTTGAAAACACGGGGTGAGGTGGCAAAGATGGCGATCGCCGATGTTTAAACGACCAGCCGATCTGAATTCAAATATGGACGACCTTCTTTCGCGTCGGGAGCAGCGGGAAAAGAAGGCGGGCCTTCCAAAAGTGGCTGGGACACGCGTCTTTTCGAGGGCATGCCAGCCGAGAGGTCTGACAAACCATCGGATTCCCCCAACAGCGGCACGACGCGTGTCCCAGCCACTTTTGGAAGGCCCGCCTTCTTTTCCCGCTGCTCCCGACGCGAAAGAAGGTCGTCCATATTTGAATTCAGATCGGCTGGTCGTTTAAACATCGGCGATCGCCAACAGTGCCACCTCACCCCGTGTTTTCAACATCGAGGCGAGCTGGGGGGCAATTGTTGTGCGGCGATTAATTCGCCACGATAGGCGATCGGCGACCTCCTAGAAAAGTCAACCATGGAAGACAAACTCCGGACAAACGCCTAGAGTTCGGCATAATGCGGCGATCGTCTTTTGCAACCAACCGATCGCCTTTGGTAACGGCGATCGTCTTTTGATACCTCGCGATCGTCTTTAAAGAACGGACTGAGGCGATCGTGTCATGCCACGTGGGGATCCAAAGATCCGTCAAAGTCGTCGAAGACCGAATCTGGACGATGGCCCACCCGCTGATCTTCATAGGATACCGACAGATAGATCATCGACCCCACTGTCACCTACCACACCTACCGACAAGGCCGCCGAAAGGTACGAAGCGGGCCCTCCTCGACAAATGACTGCAACAGCCGGCTTCCCATCGTTCACCCACCGGCCTCCAACTGCAACCTCGGACCTCAAGGGAACAGGCCCACGTGACGGGACGATCGGCCGTTTATTTTAATATAGAAAACGGCGATCGCCCGCGATCGCCTGAGGGATCTCAACTACCTTGTCCCCTATAAATAGAGGACTCACTGTTGCGGCCAAAGGGGAGGCGAATCCACTACGAATCAAGTAAAAATACACATCAAAGAGAGAATCAAAAGCTCTTTTGGCAACCACTAACACATTCATAGCGATATTCATACATATTCATCATATATCCCAAGCAAGAACTCACAGATTCATCCATCTGGTTCTTCCGACAATCTACGCGCTCTAAAGCCTAGATAACTAGAAGTCTTTACACTCCTTGTATTAGATTCTAACATTAATATTTGTACTCGACAGTATATTTATTAATAACATCTCGCGAGAGCATTCAAGCCCGGGATTAACAACCCCGGCAAATCTTGTGTTATCTATTTTCTCACGGAAGTGTTCTCGCATTTGTTTGTTACTCGATCATTCCAGCAATACTATCTCCGGATAATATTTTGGGTAACAACAATACCCATCATGAATTAATCAATAATACGGAACGAATCGGACAAAAACGCAAAAAAACCCCAAATTCACGAAATTAGGGTTCTAAGGAAGATTACCTTGATTCACTGGATCAAAGGATGATAACGGATGATTGATTGATGATATGAACTCAAGAACTTCATGGATTTGTTGTTAAACAACATGGCTCCATGTTAAAATCACCCTCAGCCGCGGAAGAGAAGGAGAAGAAGGAGAAAAATGGCCAAAAACCCGTGTGTGTGTAGACCATAAATAAGCCGCATGCCGCGGGCTGGCCACGGGAGTGTGCCGCGCACAGGCCAAAAATGGCTCCCGGTGGTCGGCAGCATGGCTCGGCCGGAGTGCCGCGGCACCGTACGGCTTGGCCGGGAAAAATGCCAGAGTGTGCCGCGCCCGCTAAGATGTGCCGCGCCCACGGACGCTCGCCGAGCCGCCGAGCACCGGCCGTGACTCGGCGGAAGGCCGCCGAGCACTACCGCCGTGACTCGGCCAGCGCCGGCCCAGTTGCTGCCGGCCATGACTCGGCCGGGCCAACTCCGACGGCCCGAACAACCCCGAAACCCGAACCTGAATACGAATCGATGATACGGTTACGACGTACTCGCAAAGACGAATCTAAGAGCTAAGAGAACACACAATTCCGACCACCCGAAGGCTCGGAATTCAACAATAGAAGTAATTACCCAAAACTTTGGGAAATTACGAAAATGGCCCAAAACGTCCGAAAATCACGATACGCGATCGAAAAACCAAACCAAAGCTCGCAACATGAATAATAACATCAAATGAACTTACGAGAAACTCGAAACAACAGTTTCGGACGAGATTCGCAAGAATCGAGCTCAAGTGCGGAAAAGTCGCTAAAAGCTCTAACTCAACAAAACGATACCAAACGAACTCGGATGACAAAAAGTGCAATTAACCATTCTCGAAATGACGAAACGGTCATGAGCGAAGTCAAAACGGACTTCCACTAAAAAAGAAAATTACCGAATTAAATTACGGATATTACATTCTACCCTCCTAAAAGAAGTTTCGTCTCCAAACTTAAAACAAGTAGGAGAAGCAATATCCCGCCAGGAAAACTCAACGAGATACGCAAGGAAATGCGTAACTTACGCCCATCGGCGAAACGTTACAAGCAACGCAAAGGAATATACGGCGTGAAAACACGCTCCACGACGACCAACACAACGCCGCCGTTAGGGATATAATAAAACCAACAAGTGACAAGCGTCATAAAATGGATAATACAATCAAGTCAATTATCCGAACAATCACAAAACACAACGAACGAAAATCAATACGATTGACCAACCCAACGGTACATCAATCAAAATGCAAGCCAATCGCTGAACAAATACGGAATTCCACCGCCCAAGGGTTGGAAGATCGAAAACGAGACTAATTTTCCGAACTTGGAAAGGTCACAACGATATATAGATCAATTTGGGACAATATCAGAACTCATTCGAATGACAAAGGTGGGAAACAACACTGTGTCGAAGCATCAACGAACACAATGAGTCGATACGGTTGACGAAACAAGAGAAAGAAAGAAAAATGTGGGTATTACATCATATCACCTTTAAAAGAGGTTTCGTCCCGAAACCTAAACAACGAGAACGAAGTGCTGGAATAGCAACCTCCCCGACTATACCCTCTTGGTCCACATCCGATCTTCATGGCCATTAGTATCGTGGTCACGGCTGTGTCCTCTGCCCAACGGCATACTAAGCGGATCCCCACTCAATACGATTGCACAACTTCGCAAAATATTATACTAAAGTACCAACTCAGCACGACATATCACATAAGGTAACCAATAACAACTCGAAAAGAAAATCCACGAGGTATCCTTTTAAAGGAGATCTTTTGAAAATCCTTGGATTTGTATGCTATTTAAAATAAACTTTAAAAGTACTTTTGGTACCTCGGTTTGTTTCATCAAAACTTGTAAACAACATACTTTAACCGTCTCATTTGAAATCATTTGAAGTCATCATGCCTCTACGTATAATCATCGCCGTTAACAACTAACAAGTTAACCATGCAAGATCATCAAATCATTCTTACATACTCTAACATTTCCGAATCCGAGTTTGAACTTTACATCGAGTGAGATTTTTCATCTTTCACTATATATTTTTGAAAAATAAAAATCGCATTGGTTTTTTGAATTAAAATATTTTTATGGTGTGAAAGATTTTTTTGAAAATCATTCACTCGAATTATTTGAAAATGCAACAATACGTTAAAATCATTTTCGAAAATTCTCCCAACATTTCACAAACATCAACGACGGTAATATTTTACAAAATGTTCAAGGTACTTTAAAACAACTCTTTCAAATACCGTCGAGGTTTTATTTGAGAATCCTAGGCCGGCTCGCAAATTTCAAACAATTTCCAAAGTTCATACGAAGCCGCCGGCTAATCGCACTTGCACAAACTTATGAAAGTTTTAGAAAAGCGTGTTCGAACACACTCGCGGCAGACATAATTTATCAATTTGCCGAACTCAATCAATTATCACTTAACGCAACGAAAAAAAAATCATAATGCACATTCATACCAAACAGTTGTCATTACTTGACAACACACATAGAATACAGTCCCGGGTGATTGACTGCTAAGGTTAGGCCTGACGGCTAAAAGAAATGTAGTTCCCTAGCCTCTGTCCAGACTGACTAACGCGCGCTACAACACATATTTAGCGTGCGCTACCCATGCTGCATTAGCGCGCGCTAGACTTACACTTAGCATGCGCTAACGGTTCTATTTTAGCAACATGATTGCGAACATATATACGACATTACTAGAATCGATGGTCACAAATAAACAACAACACGTTCGAATCTCAAAGCCATCGATTCAACACTTCATGAGCAACAAACAAAAGACAATTGTCATCCAAAATCGAAATTTCATCTTTTAATAAAGAGAACTATCTTAACTCATACCGAATGACTTAACATTCACATCACTATTTTGATCTAAAACTGGCAACACTGCCCAAACAATAAGAACATGATCATGTACTTCTTGACTAGCAACCATGAAATCGAAAGGTTGAAAGCGAGAGTCACATCTTGAGTATAATTTGTAGACCTCATTTGAGTTCAAAAATTGTGTTTGAAAACTTATAGTACACAGTGGAAAAGAATTATCAATAATTCGAGTTTTCAGAACTTTCAGCCTTGAGGTCAACATACGAAAATCAACTTTTTCCTCCCTTGGAGGGCATTTTAAAAATTTTACGTGACTCCCCGAAAGGATTCGAAAACTTAAAATTCCAAGGTTTATACTCTTGTAAGAAAAATGATTTATACAAAGATACATTCAGCAATATCATTCTACATTTTAGCGCAGGACGGGAATCAACAAATATATGTCACTTACTCACGATGCACCTTCAAATATTAACTACATAACACAAAATCACACAGGCTCGTATAGCTCGTGGTACAACCTGTAGTAGGGAGACTTACATCCACAGATCGCACGAAGATGATGGCTGCACCCTGATACTAATCACGACCGACATTCCAAATGACGCGCGTCGCGACACGACATCGCCGACTCAACTGACAAGACAAGACCCAACAATACACGATCGACCTTGTAGCCTAGGTTTCCGCAACCTAAGCTCGATACCATAAATGTAACACCCTGCATCAAACCGAATATTACACGCCGTGCACCCTCTCCGTGAGGATCCGCCAGCTAGACATCAAAACAACACATTACATTACATACCGACGAATCAAATAACGAACCAATAGACCGATTTGGTCTTTCACACGACTTACAAATCAAAATACATAAACTCATCCAGACTCATACCTATGCAAGGGTAAAATACTGCAACAATGAACAATAAGACAATGAAAAGATAATACAATGGACTCGACTAATCGAACCCAAAATGGCCTTCATGTGATTAGTATCATTCGTCTTTCATCATCCTCGTACCGATCCCGTGTCTTGCTCCCGAAAACCCGCATGTACCGGACACAATACAGATATCCACCCCGATTACTCGGGGTTAGCAAACTCCACCGCTTCGCTAGTGCAAGTATAAAGTGCAAATACGAGCCATACACAACACATTCCGAGAATATAACGAAAGACTTCCCGAGATATATTTAGTAAAAAAATAGTTCAAGTCTTGAAAGCAGAAACGAAGTAAGTAAGCATTTTGAAAACATTTCCAAATCTCGGGAGTTTTGAGAACATCAGAAATTGAAAAGTTCTTAATTCCTCGAAAGCCATTTAGGGACACAGCCCCAAAGTTCAATTTCCAAAATACTAATCCGTTTAACAAAACACGGGGTCCACGACCCAACCGTTCCAATCACAAAACACAGGGTCCATGACCCGGTCATCCACTTCAATTCACTAGAAGGACACATTACACATAACACATTATTCTTATGCCATTCTAGCCGAGCACCAAGACTCGATATATAATGTCTCTCGACCCCGAGCGCAAAGCATTGTGATACTCCGGACTGTTAGGAATATGCCCTCGAATGCCACTCAGAGGATGAGAGAGTGAGAGCAATTGTATTGTAATTATGAATATTATATTTAATAAGGCAATTATTATTTCTATATTATTGTATATCACTGGCATTGTGATTTGGTATATAGAATAGTAGTCCTTGCATTTGAGAGTGAACATTCTACTCCTTATAGAGATAAGGAGATAGGCACTAGAAGTGTTTAGAGCTCGAATGCTTAACTAGTTCGCAAGTCGATAAAACTTAACAGGACATTAAGTTTTAATAAGACTTGTATAACTGATGCTAGGACGTGTGCACGTCTTGATAGCATAGTTATAAGTATATTGGTGGGACCAGTATACTCGAACACGACTCATACTCGATTCAGTCACACGGTATTCACTCTCGGAGAGTCGATGACGAATCGAAAGGTTGTGATAGTATACGTGGACCTTTGACTTGAGGGTTCAGTAGAAGATGTGTCTGTGACGTTTAGTTTGTCATTAGAGTAATTAGACTAATTTGCTTAATTGTTGAGTCGACCTCGAAGTGCGGACTATACGGGCAGGTAGCAGTCTTTGATGTACGCCAAGAAAGGGTTCTATCTCCTGTTAGTGAGCAGGCGAATGTCCTATACGGTTAATGGCAAATAAGATCATAAGTCTTTGGCCAAAGCATTCTGATATAGTCGTATTAGATACACTATTAATCAGTCGGTTTTGATTTGCATTAACACATGTATAGAGTTTAGTCAACAGTAGGGTTTGACTTTACCGTGACCCGAAGACTTGACCGGGACATCTGATGAAGGGTCTATACGTATATAGTATTCACGACATAATGGTTCTGGAATGATTCGTTCATTCGTTCTCGCCGGGTTTACAAAGGCGGACCGCTAGTCAAGCTAAGTGTTGCCCGCACTCATTGGTTCCTCCCAATGCCGGCCGAGACGAACCTACGAGTCGCGCAATAGGATCATTGATGGATAAATGTGAATTAATAATCTCTCTTATAATATTAGATATTAGATATCTAATTTTGATTTATCGGATAAATCAAATAGCGGTCTAATGAATTGTAAGTAGTTACTGGGTGATTACTTTAATTCATAAATTATATTTCTTAGAGAAATATATATTTGTGTTTGATATAATTAATTAATTGGATTAATTAATTAGTCCAAACACATTGGAAATAAAACGGATTCGTTTGACGAACATCCGCATACACGAGGGATTCGTTGATTTAACATCCAGTACACGAGCCGAGTAAATTCGACCCGTCTTCTTGGAAATTTCCCTTAAGGCCACCCCCCTTCCATCTCTTGTCTCTTATATACTTATTTTATGTCACTAGGTGACATATGTGAGGTGTATTTGATACCCTCAATAATGTGTTAAAGGTAGACTTTCATTTTTTTTATAAATAAAAGTCTTTAAAAAGGAGTTATGACAACTTCTTCTTACTTTAACTCATAATCACGAATTTGAGAGAGAGAGTAAGGTAGAAAACTTCATCTTGATCTTAGAGACAAGATATAAGAAGAATACATTGAGAGAGAAAATTCCTACAAGCTTCCCTAGCCGCATTCTTGAAGAAAGGAAGCTTGTCGATTTTTCCATCAAGTTCCGGCGTGTGAAGTAGAGGCATCTTGCTTTAGGTGCTTGGAACGAAGGGCTCTTCATCATCATCATCATCATACGAAGGTTTTTCAGAGACATCATAGGTATGGGACTTTGATTCCTTGATCTTCGTATTTTTTTTTCGTATATACGTTACTTGATCGATCCTCTTAGGGATTCCGTTTATTCTTCCGTTGTATTTATTTTCTGAGGAATCCCAACAGTGGTATCGGAGAGAGGTCAAATATATCGTATATACGATCATCTTTGCATTTGGAATGTTATTTGATGATGTTTATGATTTAGAATCATAATAGATATAATCGAAGAAATTTAATCGTTCGTAGTAAGTCAAGTTTCGACTATTTTATGTGAATTATAAATCTGAAAAATTTGATTTTTGTTGATTTATAAGTTCTTCATGAAGTTAAGAAACTTTTTCGTTTTGGAAGCGAGTCGAAAAAATGAGAAAAACGGGGGTTAAACACGAATACCGCACGAAGACGCAATGCCGGCAGCAGCTCATCGGATCGCTGCTCGGCCGCCGAGAGTGACTCGGTAGGCTACTATAGCTGCTCGCCACTGCCGGCGCTGACCGAGAGTGACTCGTCCGAGCGGTTTCGGGTTTTCGCCCGATTTTGAATCGGGCCGTGGTCGGGCCCGATACCGATTTTCCGGACTCCATTTTTGTGTTTATATTTCGTTGTAATAATTTCCGAAATTTAAATTGGATTTAATTAGATTTAATAAAATATTTGGAATATTTTTTTAAGGGAAATTATTAGACGAGAATATTATTTTGGCCGGATTACTTTGAACGGATTAAAATGACGATTATAAATATTAATTTGATTAATATTGTAGAAATTAAATAAATTAATTTTTATATTAATTGGATTAATATATTAATTGATTATTTAATTTTATTTACCGTTACATGTTGTATTAAATGCCTTATGTGATGGTGATATAGCTCGTGGACTTAGTTGTTGATTTGTTCGATTCGATATTGTTGTAAAGGCCATTTTGAGCCTATTTATTTTTACTAGAAAATATGTATAAAAGGACGTATTGTTCAATGATGTAATTATTCATATGGCTATGACGAAGATCGAAGACGACCGACTGGAAGACGAAGAATCAATACTGTATTTTTGTTTTCGTTATTTGGCTTGGCCCAATACTTAGGAAAAAGTCCATGAGCTATATGTTGGTAGTAACTAGGTTGCTATTTATTGTTTTTCATTTTGAATGATTGACAAACCACAAACCGCGCTTATAAACGGATTAATGTGCAAAGTGTAACATATAATCGCGTTAATACTCCCACTTACAAACACTAAGTTATAAAGGTTACGAGGTTTCCTACCCTCCGTCAAACTCATGGAAAATTGAAACCTAAACCGGAATATTATTCTTCCGAGTATGTCAGGGTAATATTTTTGGGGAAAGTTGATAAATTCCTAGAGTGCATTAGATGCCTTTGGTTGTGACAAATCAAACCCCTATAAACCGTATGGGTTGCCGTAAGATTCTATTGTCAGAATAATAGGAGTTGACGGTTTAAACTTAGATAGTTCAGCGAGCAATAGAAACCGAATGGGTTGAGGGCAAGTGAACTAGGGGTAAAAGAAGATCGAATCATCCATTAGATGGGTTGGTATTAGACACCACTTTATAAAGAATAATAGAATATAAACCGTATGGGTTGCCCTCTATTAAACTTTGTAAAGAAATCGATCACCACTATGAAGTCACCCAAGACTTCCGGATTTAACATGGAGTGTGTAAATGCCGATAAAATAGTGGGAGCCGAGTTATGAATAAAGAAAGTCCTTAAATTCTTTACTCGGATCATAATTAAACAATCACTAACGAATCTCAAATTATTCTCTCAGCTTAACAAAACTCTCAATATGACAATGAACCCACTCTCTATACTACTTGAAAAGAACGTCCTGACTGGTCCGAACTATGTGGACTGGCTTCGGAACTTGAGGATTGTCCTAACTATGGAAATGCTGGGATACGTCTTGGAGGCGGACATCGCAGCGGCTCCTGCAAGAACCCGATCCAATCAGGAAGATGTCGATGCCCATGAGAAATGGGTAAAAGACGACATAAGAGTGCGAGGGTACATGTTAGGCTCAATGACCAATGAGCTTCAACGTGCCCATGAAAAGATGACTTCTTCACGAGCCATCTTAGCGCACCTGGCTGAGCTCTATGGAGAGCATAGCCGAACTGCTAGATATGAGATATCAAAGCAATTATTCGGCGCCAGGATGAAGGAATGAGAGAAGGTTGGGGACCATGTCCTCAAGATGATCTCGATGATTGAGAGATTGGAAGCTCTTGATTTTCAGATGCATGCATCTCTCCAAACTGACCTTATCCTGTAGTCACTTCCTCACTCCTTTTCCCAATTTGTCATGAACTTCAACTGCAATGAGATTGCATGTAACTTAGTCAAGCTAATGAACAAACCGACGATCGCCTGGGCCTCGATGAAGACATAGGGAAAGGAAGCTTCACTTGTGATTTCTTCTAAGACTTGGAAGTCCAAGAATAATAAGAAAAAGAACAAGAAGCAGTTAGGTCCGATAGCCAAGATCGACAAGGGAAGGGGCAAGGCCCCAATGGTTCAAAAGAGCAAAGGGGCCAAGAAAACGGATGTATGCCTCAATCATGTGAGCTAGGCCACTGGAAGAGGTATTGTCCAAAGCTTGACCGTAATGCGCCTTCAGGTACGGAACTATTGGTTTTAGAAACAAATTGTTCTATAACTGTATATTCTACTTCTTGGATACTTGATTCCGGTGCGAGTTCTCACATTTGTACAATGAATCAGGATCTGGAACGAAGTAGGAAGCTGGATTCGGGGAGGTGATGGTCACCGCTTGGAAGTGGGCATAGTGTCGAGGCTTCGATATCGGATCCCTTATGTTGGATTTAGAATCGGGTTTTATTCTCACTTTAGATGATGTACTTGTTTTGCCCAAGGGGCACAAGAATATTGTATCAATTCCGGCCATGGACCGAAAGGGATTTCACTTCTTTATCGAGATGGGTCCCGTCGTATTTATTTTAAATAAATTGGTTGGTATCTACATTATTAAATGGTTTATACCATTTAAATTTAAAGAATAAGACAACCGTGAACACTATAACTAGGAAGCGTGGTAGGGATGAAACGAACCAAGCACTTAAGTGGCATCTTAGACTTGGTCATATCGGACCAAGGTTCATAAAATGGAGAAAGATGGGCTTACGGGTCCATTGGGATCGATCCCTATCCAACTTGTGAATCTTGCCTTCAAGGCAAAATGACTAAGTTACCCTTCGCAGGACTTTTGAAAGAGTCACAAAAACTTGGATTGATCCATACCGACGCCTCGTGGCCCTTTGAAGTGGCACGAGACGGCTTTCGATTTCATTACATTCACCGATGACCATACCTGTATGGATTCATGTACTTAATGAAACATAAGTCTCAAGCTTTTGATAAATTCAAGGAATTTAAAGCCCTAGTTGAAAATCAAACAGTAACCGTGTTAAGACTCTTCGGTCGACCGGGTGGTGAGTACATGAGTATCGAATTTGATGAGTTCTTAAAAGAACTAAGAATAGTGTCACAATTCACTCCTCCACTACTCCACAATTAAATGGTGTATCGTAAAGAAGGAACCGAACCTTGTTGGACATGGTTCGCTCCATGCTTAACTATACCGATCTACCGATTTATCTCGTGGGGTTACGCGATCCTTATCACTGCGTGCATATCTTGAACAGATGTCCTTCCAAACTGCTCCTAAGACTCTCCATGAGATGTGGAGAGTTAGGAAACCAAGTCTTAATCACATTAGGATTTGGGGATGCCCGCTTATGTCAAGAAGACTAAAGTAGAGAAATTGGAAACTAGGTCTCGTAAAGGTCGTTTCATAGGATATCCAGGGATTCCATGGGATATCTATTCTACATGCACGAAGATCATAGGATCATCGTTGCTATACAAGCACACTTCCCGGAAGATCGTTTATTCAGAAGGAGGGGCAGTAGAAATATTTCTTTGGAAGAAATAAAAGAAACACCAAATGAGACACCTATGCAAGATACAAGAACCGAACCTTCGAAATACAAATACAACCTCGCAAGTCTAGTAGAATTTTTCAATTACTCGAGAGGTATGGCTATCTCGCATCAAGAGGAACCGGGTGTCCATGAGATGACGTAAAGTAGTCAAGAGAAAGATCCTTCTACATACGACCAAGCGATGGTAGACGTTGACTCCACCAAGTGGCAAGAAGCTATGGAAGCCGAGATAGACTCAATGCATGCTAATCGTGTCCGACTTTAGTAGATCGTCCTAAAGGCATAGTGCCTATTGGAAACAAATGGATCTATAAGAGAAAGACTGATGGAGATGGCAAGGTTGATACCTATAAGGCCAGGCTTGTGGCAAAGGGTTATTCCCAAAGAGAAGGAATCGATTACTTCGAGACCTTCTCGCCTGTAGCTATGATTAAGTCTATTCGCATGATGCTTGCTATAGCAGCCCACTTAGATTATGAAATATGGCAAATGGATGTGAAAACGGCATTACTAAATGGATTCCTCGAGGAGGAGATTTATATGGAATAGCCTAAGGGATTCATATCTCAAACCAATATTCATAAAGTATGCAAACTTCAGCGTGCCATTTATGGACTGAAGCAAGCTTCACGGAGTTGGAATCTTCGTTTTAACGAGACAGTCAAAGAGTTTGATTTTGTCCAAAACGAAGAAGAGCCCTGTATTTACAAGAAGTTTAGTGGGAGAAAAATTGCGTTCTTAATACTATATGTAGATGACATTCTACTTATAGGAAACGACGTAGGAATGCTCAGTTCTGTGAAAGCTTGGCTTTCTAAAGAGTTCTCAATGAAAGACTTGGGAGAAGCTACCTATATTCTGGTTATTCGTCTCTACCGGGATAGAGCGAAAAGAATGTTAGGTCTTTCCCAAGCCCTCTACATAGAAAAGATCCTGAAGCGATTTAGGATGGAAGATTCTAAAAGAGGGTTTCTACCTATGCAACATGGTGCAAAACTATCCTTATAGATGTGTCCTCAAAGTGAGGAAGATAGAAAGGAAATGAGCAAGGTACCTTATGCTTCAGCAGTAGGTAGCCTTATGTATGCAATGATTTGCACTAGACCGGACATTGCCTATGCTGTGAGCGTAGTAAGTCGGTTTCACCAAATCCAGGTGAACATTGGATCGTAGAAAGAACATTCTTAAGTACCTAAGGAGGACTAAAGACTTGGTTCTTACATACGGCGGTGGAGAACTAAGAGTGATGGGTTATACAGACTCGCATTTTTCTGGGGACATGGATGCTCGATGTCCACATCGGTATATCTTTACTCGAATAGTGGGGCGCTTGAGAAGTGCTAAGCAAAGTTCGACCGCTATCTCCACATATCAAGCCGAATATCAGCAACACGGAGGTCGCTAAAGAAGCTTTTGGATAAAGAAGTTCACCGAGGAACTTCAAGTGGTTCCTAACGCAGAAGCCCGTGACATCGCTTTTGTGACAACGACGGAGCTGTTGCACAGTGCTAAGGAGCCTAGGGCTCACCACAACACCAAACATATTATGCGAGAAAATATCATTTCGTTAGAGAAATGGTTCGGGATGGGAATGTTACATCATAGAGAGTAGACACAAGAAATAACGTTGCCGATCCGCTTACCAAGCCACTATCTCGTAAGGTCTTAGAGAGACATCTGAGAGTATGGGTATTAGATACCATAGTTTGTGGCATTGAGTGCAAGTGGGAGATTGTTAGGAATATGCCCTCGAATGCCACTCGGAGGATGAGAGAGTGAGAGCAATTGTATTGTAATTATGAATATTATATTTAATAAGGCAATTATTATTTCTATATTATCAGTATATCACCGGCATTGTGATTTGGTATATAGAATAGTAGTCCTTGCATTTGAGAGTGAACATTATACTCCTTATAGAGATAAGGAGATAGGCACTAGAAGTGTTTAGAGCTCGAATGCTTAACTAGTTCGCAAGTCGATAAAACTTAACAGACATTAAGTTTTAATAAGACTTGTATAATCGATGCTAGGACGTGTGCACGTCTTGATAGCATAGTTATAAGTATATTGGTGGGACCAGATACTCGAACACGACTCATACTCGATTCACCACACGGTATTCACTCTGAGAGTCGATGACGAATCGAAAGGTTGTGATAGTATACGTGGACCTTTGACTTGAGGGTTCAAGAGAAGATGTGTCCGTGACGTTTAGTTTGTCATTAGAGTAGTTAGACTCATTTGCTTAATTGCCGAGTCGACCTCGAAGTGCGGACTATACGGGCAGTAGCGCCTTTGTCAGACGCCAAGAAAGGATTCTATCTCCTGTTAGTGAGCATGCGAATGTCCTATACGGTTAATGGCAAATAAGATCATAAGTATTTGGCCAAAGCATTCTGATATAGTCGTATTAGATACACTATTAATCAGTCGGTTTTGATTTGCATTAACACATGTATAGAGTTTAGTCAACAGTAGGGTTTGACTTTACCGTGACCCGAAGACTTGACTGGGACATCTGATGAAGGGTCTATACGTATATAGTATTCACGACATAATGGTTCTGGAATGATTCATTCATTCGTTCTCAGTCGGGGTTTACAGTGTGGCCCGCTAGGCTGGCTAAGTGTTGCCCGCACTCATTGGTTCCTCCCAATGCCGGCTGAGACGAACCTACGGAGTCGCGCAATAGGATCATTGATGGATAAATGTGAATTAATAATCTCTCTTATAATATTAGATATTATATATCTAATTTTGATTTATCAGATAAATCAAATAGCGGTCTAATGAATTGTAACTAGTTACTGGGTGATTACTTTAATTCATAAATTATATTTCTTAGAGAAATATATATTTGTGTTTGATATAATTAATTAATTGGATTAATTAATTAGTCCAAACACATTGGAAATAAAACGGATTCGTTTGACGAACATCCGCATACACGAGGGATTCGTTTTGACGAACATCCAAAGACACGAGCCGAGTAAATTCGACCCGCCTTCTTGGAAATTTCCCTTAAGGCCACCCTCCATCTCTTGTCTCTTATATACTTATTTTATGTCACTAGGTGACATATGTGAGGTGTATTTGATACCCTCAATCATGTGTTAAAGGTAGACTTTCATTTTTTTTATAAATAAAAGTCTTTAAAAAGGAGTTATGACAACTTCTTCTTACTTTAACTCATAATCACGAATTTGAGAGAGAGAGTAAGGTAGAAAACTTCATCTTGATCTTAGAGACAAGATATAAGAAGAATACATTGAGAGAGAAAATTACTACAAGCTTCCCTAGCCGCATTCTTGAAGAAAGGAAGCTTGTCGATTTTTCCATCAAGTTCCGGCGTGTGAAGTAGAGGCATCTTGCTTTAGGTGCTTGGAACGAAGGGCTCTTCATCATCATCATCATCATACGAAGGTTTTTCAGAGACATCATAGGTATGGGACTTTGATTCCTTGATCTTCGTATTTTTCTTTTCGTATATACGTTACTTGATCGATCCTCTTAGGGATTCCGTTTATTCTTCCGTTGCATTTATTTTCTGAGGAATCCCAACACGGACAATATCACAATTAATCATCAAAACATCAACATCAATATCACAGAAACCACACTTGGTAACCCGTGGCCGTACCCATTAGTATCGGCCCCCAGAGGCCCCGTCGGACCGCCCCTGTGGGAAACCCTTCCGCGGCCGTACCCATTAGTATCGCCCCCGCAGGTCCCGCCGAACCGCCCCTGTGGAAGAACATCAACACACGCACCCAAGTCCACTTCCGTGGCCGTACCCATTAGTATCGGCCCCCAGAGGCCACATGCCATCCCCAGGTGGAAGAGTAACAACTCACAGATTACAAAACCACGACTCTCAAAGGTCAAACACACAAAATATATATAGTCGAGGTACCTTGCTAGAATGGCCAAATTATCCAACACGTACTCACGACCCAGAACTATATCAATTCACAAGGGAGCACAAGATTTCAAAAGCACCGAAAGACACAACCAATATCACCAAAAACTCACATATTCGTCCATAGCCACGCGACTCCAAGCACATAATTTGACAAAAGAATTACACTTTATATTTACCAACGACATAATCATACGCAATGACACCACAAGAAAGTAAGGTGATTCTATACTCGACACTAGCACACATATTCAACTAAGCACATTAATTCCCGACACACACGGGTCACCTTTACAAAAACCATGATGGTAAATATACCGATTCTTTTGAAAAATGGTCATTAATATTTATTTAGCATATATCGACGATTAAAAACCATAATATCCACAAAACACGTAATGTATGGGCAAGATACTTGCCTCGAATAACCACAACGCAGAGAATCGGCCGAAGTAGGTTGGCACGAACCGACTACGAACTCACCGACTCCACCGAACGACAATCCGCAACAATGAACTATGAACGAAGAAAATAACAACGAAAATGAATTCCATAATACGACTCAAAGCCGCTGAATTCAAAGAACAAATGACGAAAGTTCAAGCGTTTCCCCCAAAACGGCCAAGAACACGATTCGTTCCGTCAAAACCCGAAAACGAAATTCCAAGTTGAAATATGGATATACAATCCATAGAATATGTTTAACAACATCATTTAACCATAATCTATCCATCAAAAACGGATGAAAAACAAGATCGAGGATAAATCCCCCAAAAAGTCGATTTGAAGGAAATCAAGAAATATACTTCGATTCGACGAAGAACAATGGATTAAATGATGTTAAACACAATAATACTACCAAGATTAATCATACCCATCATGAATTAATCAATAATACGGAACGAATCGGACAAAAACGTAAAAAAACCCCAAATTCACGAAATTAGGGTTCTAAGGAAGATTACCTTGATTCGCTGGATCAAAGGATGATAACGGATGATTGATTGATGATATGAACTCAAGAACTTCATGGATTTGTTGTTAAACAACATGGCTCCATGTTAAAATCACCTTCAGCCGCGGAAGAGAAGGAGAAGAAGGAGAAAAATGGCCAAAACCCGTGGCAGACTATAAATAGCCGCATGCCGTGCCGCGGCCAGCGGGAGTGTGCCGCGCACAGGCTAAAAATGGCTCCTGGTCGGCAAGGTGCCGCGGCTCGGCCGGAGTGTGCCGCGGCACGGCATACTTCTGGCTTGGCCGAAAAATGCCACAGAGTGTGCCGCGCCCTGCAAGATGTGCCGCGGCCCACTGGATCGCCGCCGTGGAAGCCGAGCACCGCCGGCCGTGACTCGGCCTGAGCCGCCGAGCACTACCGGCCGTGACTCGCCAAGGCTGCCTGGGCCTGTGCTGCCGCCATGACTCGGCCGGCCAACTCCGACGGCCCGAACGACCCAAATCCGAACCTCGAATACGAATCAATGATACTACATTACGTACTCGCAAAGACGAATCTAAGAGCTAAGAGAACACACAATTCCGACCACCCAAGGCTCGAATTCAACAATGTAAGTAATTACCCAAAACTTTGGGAAATTACGAAAATGGCCCAAAACGTCCGAAAATCACGATACGCGATCGAAACACCAAACCAAAGCTCGCAACATGAATAATAACATCAAATGAACTTACGAGAAACTCGAAACAACAGTTTCGGACGAGATTCGCAAGAATCGAGCTCAAGTGCGGAAAAGTCGCTAAAAAACTCGGAACTCAACAAAACGATACCGAAACGAACTCGGATGACAAAAAGTGCAGAATTAACCATTCTCGAAATGACGAAACGGTCATGAGCGAGTCGTCAAAATGGACTTCCGCCGAAAAAAGAAAATTACCAAAATTCGAAATTACGGATATTACAGGTGTGATGTTGGTATTTAATGTTTGTCGCCTCATGGGGAATTGCGCGTTGTCGCACCCGTGCGAGCTGTTAGAGCTTGGGTTTGTGTGATTGTGCACATATGTGGTTGTTTCATGATGTTTTGTAATTGTGCACTGGTTATCGTTCGAGTCGTTGATGTCGCCGAACGATGCCGTCGTTACTGTGATATTCATGTGTGTGTTGCCTTACGATGGTAATCGTAGTATGTGTTATGTGTTATGATTTTCTGTTGTGCTGAGTGGTTACTTATTCAGTATGCCGAGG
This sequence comes from Orobanche coerulescens, assembly GCA_033398695.1. NCBI lineage: Eukaryota > Viridiplantae > Streptophyta > Magnoliopsida > Lamiales > Orobanchaceae > Orobanche > Orobanche coerulescens. The sequence continues at coordinate 150,389,497 of CM065812.1, read as the reverse complement.
GGCCGAGGTCGTGGTCGTGGCGATCGGATGCATGGTCGAGATCATGCTGCCGGTGATGATATTGGTGTCGGCGTTGTTGGGATTCCTCAGAAAATAAATGCAACGGAAGAATAAACGGAATCCCTAAGAGGATCGATCAAGTAACGTATATACGAAAAGAAAAATACGAAGATCAAGGAATCAAAGTCACATACCTATGATGTCTCTGAAAAACCTTCGTATGATGATGATGATGATGATGAGCCCTTCGTTCCAAGCACCTAAAGCAAGATGCCTCTACTTCACACGCCGGAACTTGATGGAAAAATCGACAAGCTTCCTTTCTTCAAGAATGCGGCTAGGGAAGCTTGTAGGAATTTTCTCTCTCAATGTATTCTTCTTATATCTTGTCTCTAAGATCAAGATGAAGTTTTCTACCTTACTCTCTCTCTCAAATTCGTGATTATGAGTTAAAGTAAGAAGAAGTTGTCATAACTCCTTTTTAATGACTTTTATTTATAAAAAAAATGAAAGTCTACCTTTAACACATGATTGAGGGTATCAAATACACCTCACATATGTCACCTAGTGACATAAAATAAGTATATAAGAGACAAGAGATGGAGGGGGGTGGCCTTAAGGAAAATTTCCAAGAAGACGGGTCGAATTTACTCGCTCGTAATCGATGTTCACAAAACGAATCCCTCGTGTACCGGATGTTCGTCAAACGAATCCGTTTTATTTCCAATGTGTTCGGACTAATTAATTAATCCAATTAATTAATTATATCAAACACAAATATATATTTCTCTAAGAAATATAATTTATGAATTAAAGTAATCACCCGGAACTACTTACAATTCATTAGACCGCTATTTGATTTATCCGATAAATCAAAATTAGATATCTAATATCTAATATTATAAGAGAGATTATTAATTCACATTTATCCATCAATGATCCTATTACGCGACTCCGTAGGTTCGTCTCAGCCGGCATTGGGAGGAACCAATGAGTGCGGGCAACACTTAGCCACTTAGCGGGCCGCACAGTAAACCCCGATCGAGAACGAATGAACGAATCATTCCGTAACCATTATGTCGTGAATACTATATACGTATAGACCCTTCATCGATGTCCCGGTCAAGTCTTCGGTCACGATAAAGTCAAACCTCATCGTTGACTAAACTCTATACATGTGTTAATGCAAATCAAAACCGATCGATTAATAGTGTATCTAATACGACTATATCGTAATGCTTTGCCAAAGACTTATGATCTTATTTGCCATTAACCGTATAGGACATTCGCCGCTCACTAACAGAGATAGAATCCTTTCTTGGCGCACAAAGAAAGATCGCTACTCGCCCGTATAGTCCGCACTTCGAGGTCGACTCAAGAATTAAGCAAATGAGTCTAACTACTCTAATGACAAACTAAACGTCACGCATACATCTTCTACCGAACCCTCAAGTCAAAGGTCCACGTATACTATCACAACCTTTCGATTCGTCATCGACTCTCCGAGAGTGAATACCGTGTGATCAATCGAGTATGAGTCGTGTTCGAGTATACCGTCCCACCAATATACTTATAACTATGCTATCAAGACGTGCACACGCCCTAGCATCGATTATACAAGTCTTATTAAAACTTAATGTCCTGTTAAGTTTTATCGACTTGCGAACTAGTTAAGCATTCGAGCTCTAAACACTTCTAGTGCCTATCTCCTTATCTCTATAAGGAGTAGAATGTTCACTCTCAAATGCAAGGACTACTATTCTATATACCAAATCACAATGCCTGATATACAATAATATAGAAATAATAATTGCCTTATTAAATATAATATTCATAGTTACAATACAATTGCTCTCACTCTCTCATCCTCCGAGTGGCATTCGAGGGCATATTCCTAACAATCTCCCACTTGCACTCAATGCCACAAACTATGGTATCTAATACCCATACTCTCCAGATGTCTCTCTAAGACCTTCCGAGATAGTGGCTTGGTAAGCGGATCAAGAACGTTATTTGCCGTGTCTACTCTCTGCAGGTAACATTCCCATCCCGAACCATTTCTCTAACAAAATGATATTTTCTCGCAATATGTTTGGTGTTGTGGTGAGCCCTAGGCTCCTTAGCACAATGCAAATGACTCGTCGTTGTCACAAAACAAAGGTCACGGGCTTCTCTCGTAGGGAACCACTTGAAGTTCCTCGAACTTCTTTATCCAAAAGCTTCTTTAGCATTCTCCGTGGTCGCCCGATATTCGGCTTGACATGTGGAGATAGCAATCGAACTTTGCTTGGCACTCCTCCAAGAAATCGCCCACTATTCGAGTAAAGATATACCCCGATGTGGACATCCGAGCATCCATGTCCCCTAAAAATCTGAGTCTGTATAACCCATCACTCTTAGTTCTCCACCGCCGTATATAAGAACCAAGTCTTTAGTCCTCCTTAGGTACTTAAGAATATTCTTTACAAAGCCCAATGTTCCCGCTCGGATTTGATCAAACCGACTTACTACGCTCACAAAGATAGGCAATGTCCGGTCTAGTGCAAATCATTGCATACATAAGGCTACCTATCACAAGCATAAGGTACCTTGCTCATTTCCTTTCTATCTTCCTCACTTTGAGGACACATCTCTAAGGAAAGTTTTGCACCATGTTGCATAGGTAGAAACCCTCTTTAGAATCTTCCATCCTAAATCGCCTTAATCTTTTCTATGTAGAGGGCTTGGGAAAGACCTAACATTCTTTTCGCTCTATCCCAGAGAGACGAATACCTGAATATAGGTAGCTTCTCCCAAGTCTTTCATTGAGAACTCTTTAGAAAGCCAAGCTTTCACGTAATCGAGCATTCTACGCTGCTTCCTATAAGTAGAATGTCATCTACATATAGTATTAAGAACGCAATTTTTCTCCCACTAACCTTCTTGTAAATACAGGGCTCTTCTTCGTTTTGGACAAAATCAAACTCTTTAACTGTCTCGTTAAAACGAAGATTCCAACTCCGTGAAGCTTGCTTCAGTCCATAAATGGCACGCTGAAGTTTGCATACTTTATGAATATTGGTTTGAGATATGAATCCCTTAGGCTGTTCCATATAAATCTCCTCCTCGAGGAATCCATTTAGGAATGACGTTTTCACATCTATTTGCCATATTTTATAATCTAAGTGGGCTGCTATAGCAAGCATCATGCGAATAGACTTAATCATAGCTACAGGCGAGAAGGTCTCGAAGTAATCGATTCCTTCTCTTTGGGAATAACCCTTTGCCACAAGCCTGGCCTTATAGGTATCAACCTTGCCATCTCCATCAGTCTTTCTCTTATAGATCCATTTGTTTCCAATAGGCACTATGCCTTTAGGACGATCTACTAAAGTCCAGACCTGATTAGCATGCATTGAGTCTATCTGAGCTTCCATAGCTTCTTGCCACTTGGTGGAGTCAACGTCTACCATCGCTTGGTCGTATGTAGAAGGATCTTTCTCTTGACTACTTTCTGTCATCTCATGGACACCCAGTTCCTATTGATGCAAATAGCCATACCTCTCAGGTAATTGAGAAATTCTACTAGACTTGCGAGGTTGTATTTGTATTTCAGAAGGTTCGGTTCTTGTATCTTGCATAGGTGTCTCATTTGGTGTTTTTTTTATTTCTTCCAAAGAAATATTTCTACCTGCCCCTCCTTCCTGAATAAACTGATCTTCCAGGAAGTGTGCTTGTATAGCAACGATGATCCTATGATCTTCGTGCATGTAGAATAGATATCCCATGGAATCCCCTGGATATCCTATGAAACGACCTTTTACAGACCTAGTTTCCAATTTCTCTACTTTAGTCTTCTTGACATAAGCAGGGCATCCCTAAATCCTAATGTGATTAAGACTTGGTTTCCTACCTCTCCACATCTCATGGGGAGTATTAGGAACGGATTTGGAAGGACATCTGTTCAAGATATGCACAGCAGTAAGGATCGCGTAACCCCACAGATAAATCGATAGATCAGTATTGTTAAGCATGGAGCGAACCATGTCCAACAAGGTTCGGTTCCTTCTTTCTGATACACCATTTAATTGTGGAGTAGCTGGAGGAGTGAATTGTGACACTATTCCTAGTTCTGTTAAGAACTCATCAAATTCGGTACTCATGTACTCACCACCCCTGGCCCGACCAAGAGTCTTAACACTTACACTGCTTGATTTTCAACTAGGGCTTTAAATTCCTTGAATTTATCAAAAGCTTCAGACTTATGTTTCATTAAGTACACGAATCCATACCTGTATGGTCATCTGAATGTAATGAAATATCAAAGCCGCCTCGTGCCACTTCAAAAGGGCCACAGACGCGTCGGTATGGATCAATCCAAGTTTTTCAAAGACTCTTTCAAAAGTCCTCGAAGGGTAACTTAGTCATTTTGCCTTGAAGGCAAGATTCACAAGTTGGATAGGATCTGATCCCAATAGACCCGTAAGCCCATCTTTCTCCATTTTATGAACCTTGGTCCGACCGATATGACCAAGTCTAAGATGCCACTTAAGTGCTTGGTCTGCTTCATCCCTACCACGCTTCCTAGTTATAGTGTTCACGCTTGTCTTATTCTTTAAATTTAAATGGTATAAACCATTTAATAATGTAGCAAGATACCAACCAATTTATTTCAAATAAATACGATAGACCCATCTCCAATAAAGAAGTGAAATCCCTTTCGGTCCATGACCGGAATTGATACAATATTCTTGTGCCCCTTGGGCAAAACAAGTACATCATCTAAAGTGAGAATAAAACCAGATTCTAAATCCAACATAAGGGATCCGATATCGAAGCCTCGACACTATGCCCACTTCCGACGGTGACTATCACCTCCCCGAATCCAGACTTCCTACTGCTCCAGATCCCGATTCATTGTACAAATGTGAGAACTCGCACCGAATCAAGTATCCAAGAAGTAGAATATACGATTCTGTAACAATTTGTTTCTAAAACCAATAGTTCCGTACCTGAAGGCGCATTACGGTCAAGCTTTGGACAATACCTCTTCCAGTGGCCTAGCTCACCGCAGTTGAGGCATACATCCGTTTTCTTGGCCCCTTTGCTCTTTTGAACCATTGGGGCCTTGCCCCTTCCCTTTTCGATCTTGGCTATCGGACCTAACTGCTTCTTGTTCTTTTTCTTCTTATTCTTGGACTTCCAAGTCTTAGAAGAAATCACAAGTGCAGCTTCCTTTCCCTTTGTCTTCATCTGAGACTGGGCAGTCATCAGTTTGTTCATTAGCCCAGCTAAGTTACATGCAATCTCATTGCAGTTGAAGTTCATGACAAATTGGGAAAAAGAGTCAGGAAGTGACTGCAAGATAAGGTCAGTTTGGAGAGATGCATGCATCTGAAAATCAAGAGCTTCCAATCTCTCAATCATCGAGATCATCTTGAGAACATGGTCCCCAACCTTCTCTCCTTCCTTCATCCTGGCGCCGAATAATTGCTTTGATATCTCATATCTAGCAGTTCGGCTATGCTCTCCATATAGCTCAGCCAGGTGCGCTAAGATGGCTCGTGAAGACGTCATCTTTTCATGGGCACGTTGAAGCTCATTGGTCATTGAGCCTAACATGTACCCTCGCACTCTTATGTCGTCTTTTACCCATTTCTCATGGGCATCGACATCTTCCTGATTGGCTCGGGTTCTTGCAGGAGACGCTGCGATGTCCGCCTCCAAGACGTATCCCAGCATTTCCATAGTTAGGACAATCCTCATGTTCCGGCTACCCACATAGTTCGGACGACCAGACGTTCTTTTCAAGTAGTATAGCGAGTGGGTTCATTGTCATATTGAGAGTTTTGTTAACTGCAGAGAATAATTTGAGATTCGTTAGTGATTGTTTAATTATGATCCGAGTAAATAATTTAAGGACTTTCTTTATTCATAACTCGGCTCCCACTATTTTATCGGCATTTACACACTCCCATGTTAAATCCTAAGTCTTGGGTGACTTCATAGTGGTGATCGATTTCTTTACAAAGTTTAATAGAGGGCAACCCATACGGTTTATATTCTATTATTCTTTATAAAGTGGTGTCTAATACCAACCCATCTAATGGATGATTCGATCTTCTTTTACCCCTAGTTCACTTGCCCTCAACCCATTCGGTTTCTATGGCTCGAACTATCTAAGTTTAAACCGTCAACTCCTATTAGTCCGACAATTGAATCTTACCCGCAACCCATACGGTTTATAGGGGTTTGATTTGTCACAACCAAAGGCATCTAATGCACTCTAGGAATTTATCAACTTTCCCCAAAAATATTACCCGACATACTCGGAAGAATAATATTCCGGTTTAGATTTCAATTTTCCATGAGTTTGACGGAGGGTAGGAAACCTCGTAACCTTTATAACTTAGTGTTTGTAAGTGGGAGTATTAACGCGATTATATGTTACACTTTGCACATTAATCCGTTTATAAGCGCGGTTTGTGGTTTGTCAATCATTCAAAATGAAAAACAATAAATAGCAACCTAGTTACTACCAACATATAGCTCATGGACTTTTTCCTAAGTATTGGGCCAAGCCAAATAACGAAAAGAAAAATACAAGATTGATTCTTCGTCTTCCAAATCGGTCGTCTTCGGTCTTCGTCATAGCCATATGAATAATTACATCATTGAACAATACGTCCTTTTATACATATTTTCTAGTAAAAATAAATAGGCTCAAAATGGCCTTTACAACCATATCGAATCGAACAAATCAACAACTAAGTCCACGAGCTATATCACCATCACATAAGGCATTTAATACAACATGTAACGGTAAATAAAATTAAATAATCAATTAATATATTAATCCAATTAATATAAAAATTAATTTATTTAATTTCTACAATATTAATCAAATTAATATTTATACTTGTCATTTTAATCCGTTCAAAGTAATCCGGCCAAAATAATATTCTCGTCTAATAATTTCCTTAAAAAATATTCCAAATATTTTATTAAATCTAATTAAATCCAATTTAAATTTGAAATTATTACAACGAAATATAAACACAAAATGGAGTCCCGAAAATCCGTATCATGCCCACGGCCCGATTCAAAATCGGCCGAAACCCGAAACCGCCGGACCGAGTCACTCTCGCCATCGCCCGGCAGTCGGCCGAGCAGCTACAGAGCCTACCGAGTCACTCGCCGCCGTGCAGCCCGAAGTCGCTGCTGCAATGCGTCTTCGTGCGGTATTCGTGTTTAACCCCCGTTTTTCTCATTTTTTCGACTAGCTTCCAAAACGAAAAAGTTTCTTAACTTCATAAAGAACTTATAAATCAACAAAAATAAAATTTTTCAGATTTATAATTCACATAAAATAGTCGAAACTTGACTTACTACGAACGATTAAATTTCTTCGATTATATCTATTATGATTCTAAATCATAAACATCATCAAATAACATTCCAAATGCAAAGATGATCGTATATACGATATATTTGACCTTGCTCCGATACCACTGTTGGGATTCTTCAGAAAATAAATGCAACGGAAGAATAAACGGAATCCCTAAGAGGATCGATCAAGTAACGTATATACGAAAAGAAAAATACGAAGATCAAGGAATCAAAGTCCCATACCTATGATGTCTCTGAAAAACCTTCGTATGATGATGATGATGATGAAGAGCCCTTCGTTCCAAGCACCTAAAGCAAGATGCCTCTACTTCACACGCCGGAACTTGATGGAAAAATCGACAAGCTTCCTTTCTTCAAGAATGCGGCTAGGGAAGCTTGTAGGAATTTTCTCTCTCAATGTATTCTTCTTATATCTTGTCTCTAAGATCAAGATGAAGTTTTCTACCTTACTCTCTCTCTCAAATTCGTGATTATGAGTTAAAGTAAGAAGAAGTTGTCATAACTCCTTTTTAAAGACTTTTATTTATAAAAAAATGAAAGTCTACCTTTAACACATGATTGAGGGTATCAAATACACCTCACATATGTCACCTAGTGACATAAAATAAGTATATAAGAGACAAGAGATGGAGGGGGGGTGGCCTTAAGGGAAATTTCCAAGAAGACGGGTCGAATTTACTCGGCTCGTGTACTGGATGTTTGTCAAAACGAATCCCTCGTGTACCGGATGTTCACAAACGAATCCGCTTTATTTCCAATGTTGGACTAATTAATTAATCCAATTAATTAATTATATCAAACACAAATATATATTTCTCTAAGAAATATAATTTATGAATTAAAGTAATCACCCAAGAACTACTTACAATTCATTAGACCGCTATTTGATTTATCCGATAAATCAAAATTAGATATCTAATATCTAATATTATAAGAGAGATTATTAATTCACATTTATCCATCAATGATCCTATTACGCGACTCAGTAGGTTCGTCTCACCGCATTGGGAGGAACCAATGAGTGCGGGCAACACTTAGCCACTTAGCGGCCGCATCAGAAACCCCGATCGAGAACGAATGAACGAATCATTCCGTAACCATTATGTCGTGAATACTATATACGTATAGACCCTTCATCGATGTCCCGGTCAAGTCTTCGGTCACGATAAAGTCAAACCCTACCGTTGACTAAACTCTATACATGTGTTAATGCAAATCAAAACCGATCGATTAATAGTGTATCTAATACGACTATATCGTAATGCTTTGGCCAAAGACTTATGATCTTATTTGCCATTAACCGTATAGGACATTCGCCGCTCACTAACAGAGATAGAATCCTTTCTTGGCGTACAAAGAAAGATCGCTACTGCCCGTATAGTCCGCACTTCGAGGTCGACTCAAGAATTAAGCAAATGAGTCTAACTACTCTAATGACAAACTAAACGTCACGCACATCTTCTACCGAACCCTCAAGTCAAAGGTCCACGTATACTATCACAACCTTCGATTCGTCATCGACTCTCCGAGAGTGAATACCGTGTGATCAATCGAGTATGAGTCGTGTTCGAGTATACTGGTCCCACCAATATACTTATAACTATGCTATCAAGACGTGCACACGTCCTAGCATCAGTTATACAAGTCTTATTAAAACTTAATGTCCTGTTAAGTTTTATCGACTTGCGAACTAGTTAAGCATTCGAGCTCTAAACACTTCTAGTGCCTATCTCCTTATCTCTATAAGGAGTAGAATGTTCACTCTCAAATGCAAGGACTACTATTCTATATACCAAATCACAATGCCAGTGATATACAATAATATAGAAATAATAATTGCCTTATTAAATATAATATTCATAATTACAATACAATTGCTCTCACTCTCTCATCCTCTGAGTGGCATTCGAGGGCATATTCCTAACAGGCGTCGCTACTATTTTACAGCAGGTAGCTACACAGATGACTCAGTTGACTCAGGCAGTTGAGCGCGTTACAGATGTGACCCTAAACACTGGCGCAAATCAGTGGCTTCGGGAGGTAATTCGTATGAATCCCCCTCGATTCGCCGGTGTTGCGGATGCGTTGGGCTGGGATGGTTGGCTTTTCTAGTTGGGAAAGATATTCGAGGCTGTCGATTGTCCTGCAGAGCAGAAGGTACCTATTGCGCAGTACCTTCTTGATAAAGATGCCGCTAATTGGTGGGAAGCTGTTAAGCCTCGTGATCGTGATGTCACGTGGGCGGAGTTCCAGACATTTATGGAGGCTGAGTTCTGTCCGAAACCGATTAGAGAGCAGAGGATTCACGAATTTTATTTGGCAGAGCCGCAAGATATTTCAGTGTCACAGGCTATCATCGACTATAGCAAACAACTCAGTTATGTGCGAGATCGGGTGAGAACCGAGGAAGAGAGGATCTTTCATTTTGACAGACGAATGAAGCCAGAGATTCGCGTGTATATGTCGGGACTCACTTGCACTTCGTTGAGGGACTACCAAGATCGGGCCTTGGCCCATGAACTAGCTTCGTTATCATCGGAGCGTGTGCCTGAGCCGAACAAACAGAGGAAGTCCGATGACCTTATGGACAGTGTAGGAGCTGGTGGTTCTAGTTCGCAACGTCATAGTCTTTCTGCTGTGAAGCTCTGTCGCTCGTTACGTGGGACTGAGAGTTCCAAGTCGTCTGCTTTGACTACTGGTAAATCCAGGAGGTGTTTTAACTGCAATGTGGCGGGGCATATCCGTGCACATTGTCCTTCTCCGCTAGTAACGTGTTACAAGTGCGGGCTTGAGGGACATCAGGTTCAGTTTTGCGAGTTAGTCGCCGAGCCTTCCGAGGCACGGAATTGAACACTGATATCAGGACCAACTCCGAGGAGTCCCTGGGGGGCGTGGTCTATCAGTTGTATGTTATGATTTTTCCTAACCCGGTTGTTTCGAATTTCGGAGATTAAGTTCTTTTATTCGAAGTGGATCGTTTTGTGTTTATTTTTCGTTTTCTCGACTGTGCACGGTGGTTAGTGTTTTGTGATTGTTCGGATAATTGAATTGATTGTATTATCCATTTGATGACGCCTGACATTTGTTGGTTTTATTATATCCCTAACGGCGACGTTGTGTTGGTCGTCGTGGAGCGTGTTTTCACGCCGTATATTCCTTTGCGTTGCTTGTAACGTTTCGCCGATGGGCGTAAGTTACGCATTTCCTTGCGTATCTCGTTGAGTTTTCCTAGCGTGATATTGCTTCTCCCTACTTGTTTTAATTTTCGGGACGAAACTTCTTTTAAGGAGGGTAGAATGTAATATCCGCAATTTTCGATTTTCGGTAAATTTCTTTTTTGGGCCAGAGTCCATTTTGACGACTCGCTCATGACCGTTTCGTCATTTCGAGAATGATTAATTCTGCACTTTTTGTCATCCGAGTTCGTTTCGGTATCGTTTTGTTGAGTTCCGAGCCTTTTAGCGACTTTTCCGCACTTGAGTTCGATTCTTGCGAATCTCGTCCGAAACTGTTGTTTCGAGTTTCTCGTAAGTTCATTTAATGTTATTATTCATGTTTCGAGCTTTGGTTTGGTATTTCGATCGCGTATCGTGATTTTCGGACGTTTTGGGCCATTTTCGTAATTTCCCAAAGTTTTGGGTAATTACTTCCGTTGTTGAATTCCGAGCCTTCGGGTGGTCGGAATTGTGTGTTCTCTTAGCTCTTAGATTCGTCTTTGCGAGTACGTCGTAACCGTATCATCGATTCATATTCAGGTTTCGGGTCGTTCGGCCGTCGGAGTTGGGCCCCGACCGAGTCATGGCCGGCACCGGGCCCAGCCGATCGCCGAGTCACGGCCGGTAGTGCTCGGCAGCCTTCGGCCGAGCAGCCGCACCGTAGGGCCGCGGCACATGCCGGGTGGCCGCGGCACACTCGTGGCATTTTTCGCCAACCCGATCAGACGGTGCCGCGGCACACGCCGGCCGAGCCGCGGCACACCGCCGACCACCGGGAGCCATTTTGGGCACTGTGCCGCGGCACACTCCCGCTGGGCCGCGGCACACTGTGCAGCCTATTTATGGTCCTGCACCCGGGTTTTTGGCCATTTTTCTCCTTCTTCTCATTTCCTTCCGCGGCTGAGGGTGATACCACCATGGAGCCATGTTGTTTGACAACAAATCCATGAAGTTATTGAGTTCATATTATCAATCAATCATCCGTTATCATCCTTTGATCCAGCGAATCAAGGTAATCTTCCTTAGAACCCTAATTTCGTGAATTTGGGGGTTTTTGCGTTTTTGTCCGATTCGTTCAGTATTATTGGTTAATTCATGATGGATATGATTAATCTTAGTAGTATTCTTGTGTTTAACATCATTTAATCCATTGTTCTTCGTCGAATCGAAGTATATTTCTTGATTTCCTTCAAATTGACTTTTTGGGGGATTTGTCCTTGATCTTGTTTTTCATCCGTTTTTGATGGATCGATTATGGTTAAATGATGTTGTTAAACATATTCTATGGATTGTATATCCTGTTGTGCGGCGATTTCTTTCACCTCGATAGGCGATCGGCATCACAATCAGAGAGGCCAACCATGGTAGACATATTCTGGACAGACTCCTAGTGTTCGGCATAATACGGCGATCGTCTTTTAGTATCCAGCGATCGTCTTATGATGTCTGACGATCGTCTTTAATGAGCGGACCAGAGGCGATCATCTCATGCCACGTATGGATCCGGCATACATCAAAGTCGTCGAAGACCGAAATCTTGGACGGTGGCCCACATACGGATCTTCAAAAGATCCCGACAGATAGGATCTTTGACCCCAGCCTGTCACCTAACACATCTGCCACACCTACCGACAAAGCCGCCGAAAGGTACAGAGTGGGTCCTCCCTTGACAGCTGCCCTGGACGCGTGTTGGCCTCTCATTGGCTCACACAGCTGGCACCAGCAGCAGCCCCTGACTTTAAGGGGACAACCCCATGTGACGGGACGATCGGCCACCTTATTATAAGATAGAAAACGGCGGTCGCCGGCGATCGCCTGAGGGGTCCCAACTACCTTGTCCCCTATAAATAGGGAACTCACTGCAGCAGCAAAAGGGACGGAAAAATTACTATGAATTCAGTGCAAAATACATACCAAAACGAGAATCAAAGGCTCTTTTGGCATCCACTAACACATTCATAGTGATATTCATACACATTCATCATATATCCCAAGCAAGAACTCACAGATTCATCTATCTGGTTCTTCCGGCAATCTACGCGCTCTAAAGCCTAGATAACTAGAAGTCTTTACACTCCTTGTATTAGATTCTAACATTAATATCTGTACTCGACAGTATATTTATTAATACATCTCGCGAGAGCATTCAAGCCCGGGATTAACAACCCCGGCAAATCTTGTGTTATCTATTTTCTCACGGAAGTGTTCTCGCATTTGTTTGTTATTCGATTATTCCAGCAATACTATCTCCGGATAATATTTTGGGTAACAACAATTGGCGCTAGAGGAAGGGCGGCGAAAATCTAAACCTTCATTTTTATTCCTACCGTCTCGAAGAACACTCACTGTTCTCCGGACATATACTTGAAGAAACACTCACTGTTCTTCAATAGAAAAACCTTCAGAAAATGACATCAGCAACAACCTCCAAGAGGGCCACCCTGAGATCTGCCGGAAATCTTATTCCGGCGAGGACCGAATCCCAGCCCACGGCGGAAGGCGACCGTGGCGACGCTAGGCTCTCGCTCCCGCCCCCGAGGGATGGTTCTAGCCTCTCACTCGATCAGTTCCAGACATCGGAACAGATTGAGGAGGCTATAGCCATCCTCAGGGAACGGCAGAGGGCCCGCGATTCGCCCACCATCACCCCGTCAGCTAACCGCCGGGCAAGCAAATGGAAGCTCAAGGGGATCTATGTTGAGAAATCGACAGAAAGCCCCGAGCCACAGGGGAAGGCTCTCGTAAGGCGGGATGATTCCGTCTTCATCCGCCTGGGGAGCGATCCCTCATGGCGGCCCGGGCACTCAGGTCCCAGCCGGGTGACATCGGAATCCGAATCCTTTACCAGGAGTTCGGCATATCCGACTCCCAGGAGACAGGCCGGCGAGCCTCGCCGCCCAAGAAAGGAACCCACTGGCAGGGAGCTCGTCATTCACCACGGGGCTAGGGGATCGGTACACGATCGCCTTGGTTCACGCTCTGAGAGCCAGTCGGCAAGCAGTCAGGCAACGGCGATGGCCGCCATGCAACGCCAGCTGGACGAGGTGAAGGCGCTCCTGGAAAATGGGGCAGGCGCCAGGAGACCGATCGTTGGGTCAAGCAAACCACTCGCGACTCAGATCGAGCTCGCCCCAGTACAACCAACGATCAATCCCCCACAAACGCCTCTATATGAGGGGAGATCGGATCCGTAAACCCACTTAAGCAAATTCCGGATCTACATGACCGGATGCGGAGCTTCAGATGCGACGAAATGTCGTATGTTCCCGTTAACTCTGGGCGATCTCGCCCACAGGTGGTACATCTCACTACCATCTCGCTCAATCAATTGCTTTGAGAAGCTGGCGAACGACTTCACGTCGTATTTCGCCACCAAGGTCGCTCGCCCGGAAGGTCCCCACCGCATGATGAAAATCAGGCAGGGGAAGGACGAATCGGATGAGGATTACATCGACCGGGTAGACGAGATAGTCCTCACCGGTGAGCCCGTCAGCGACGAGATCGCTCTCAACTCAGTTATGAGCGGATTCCACGGACGTTCGCCCATGTTCAGACACCTCACAAAAGATATCCCCCCGACCTACTCAATCTTCTGCGGCAAAGCCGCCAGTTTCTTGGCTAGACAGAGGATGCTCTCACTCCGCTTGGAAGAGGGACCATCCGAAGAAGGAAAAGCACCTTCCCATGTCCAGAAGAAGGCGGTCGCCAAGCCAAGAAAGGCGATCGCCAAGCCGCCTGGTGAGTTCAAAGCCTTCGAGGATGTAGAAGTCCACCTTCTCCACAACCTCAACTTATCTTCGGCCCACATCTTCAACGCGATCAAGGGTCGCGAGTGGCTTTCCAAACCAAAGCCGATAAGGGACCACGGTCACCTAGACCGTAGCAAATTCTGTGCCTGTCATAAGAGTCCCGGCCACAACACTAGCCAATGCCGCGACCTCCTCAGACAGCTCTGGCGACTGTTTGAGGAAGGCAAACTGGACAACTTGGTCACCAAGCCGGAGCCAAGGACGGAAAGGACCGGAGGGCGCGAACGCCGACAACGCGAGAGAACTCCTCCCAATCCGGTCGCCAGGATCGAGCATGAGCCGGAATACTCTGATGAATCGGTCCCACCGATCAACCCTGGCGGTCGGATCAACATGCTTCAAGCCGGAGGTGGAAACCTCGGAGGTCTTTCCCCGGTTTCCACCATGTCGAACAGGAAGCGAAAGGCCGAGCTGAGGGCATTCGCCGGAGTCCATGTTGTAGTTCCTCCGGAGCCGACCATCTCTAGAGACGCGCTCATCACCTTTTCCAACAAGGACAGGGAAGGAGTGCAATGTCCCAAAGAGGATGCACTAGTGATCTCCGCTTGCATCCTTGGGAAGACGGTCGATCGCGTGTTGGTCGACAATGGGAGTTTTTGCAACATCATATTCAAATCCGCCCTAGACCAACTCGGCAACTTAATCAAATTCATCAAGCCTTTCGACACCGTGCTCCAAGGGTTCGGCGACAACACAGTCCAAGCCTACGGGAGGATCAAGCTCTCCGTTGAGCTAGTATGCTTTTACGATCCCAAGGTTAGGATTACTAGGAACCTAAACTTTGTAATCATAGATAGGCCCAGCATCTATAATGGGTTCCTAGGTCGCCCCTTTTTAGAAACCTTTGAGGCGGTCGCCTCATCTTTCTTTTACTGGATTACTAAACACCGCCCAAAATTACTAGCCACCGCCCTAGAAAATTACCTTTTTGCCCTTACTTCAGTTTAATTTGATTTTGGATCCTAGTTTAGTAATAGTTTTATCTCTAAACAACTCATCCGACGCAGCCGAACCGCCACAACACTGCCGCCGTCCGCCGCCATCTTACCGCCGCGTAGCCGCCGTCTGCCGCCGCACCGCCGCCATGTCCGGAAAAGGAAAAGCGCCGGTAATCTTATTTTTTCATCCGTCTACTGTTTCATTGGCCGCGCCGCCGTGCCGGAGTGCACGACAGAGGCGCGGCGATTATTTTGTTACAGGCGTCCGACGATGACGCCTGGCCATGGCACAGGCGTCCGTCGATTCCGCCTGTCCATGGCTCAGCGCCCACGTGGACGCCACTTATGGTACAAACGTCCACGGCGGACGTCCAGACCATGGCACAGGCGTCCAGATCGGACGCCTAGCCGCTGGATAAGCGTCTGCCTCGGACGCTTCGACCACGGAAATGGCGTCCGGACCAGACGCCTGTACCGTGGTTCTAGCGTCCGTTCCGGATGCCCCAGCCATATTTTTGGAAAAAAATAAAATTTTCAATTAATAATTAATAATGTGTATTCTTTTTATGATTATTACTTATTAGTTGTATTGTTTGCTAAATGCAGATGAGAGGAGGAGCGGGCAAATCTATGCCGCTAGTCACAGAGTTGATGGCAACTGGAGCGCGTCACACCAGAGCTCGTGGTGTTGATGCTTCCGTTCGTAGACAGCGGGAGGCAGAGCGTAGGGGATTCGAGGACATACCTTATACTGATTTTGGTACTAAGGATTCGAGCGAGTATTATTCGCATGATGTGGCCGACGATCAGGAGGGCGGTGATGATTCTTCTTCATTTTCGTGCCGGGTTCGGAAGGGGAGAGGGGGGAGGTTTGTTACTTCTAGGTCTACCAGTAGTAAACGGCGTAGGGGGGAGGATGAGACATCTTGGATGGTTTCTGAGGAGATTCCTGGTGGCCCTATCGACGGCAGCGTTATCCCGAGTTTTGGTGGGCATGTCGCCGCGCGTATCTGGACTGGAGATATGAGAGGTTTGCTGAAATGTCACACCAGGACTGCTGCTTGTCAGAGCTTGAGTCAGTGGCGCTCAGTTATGTCACCCTCTTTAGTGAGTCGGATCAGTGGGACTGGGTTATCCCACCTGACGGACGCCATGTTCAGACATATTGACTCCCCGTTGATTTCTGCGTTCGTTGAGCGGTGGAAGCCCGATACGAACTATTTTCACATGCCGTTCGGAGAGATGACCATCATGTTACATGATGTGTGGCAGATCCTTCGCATTCCTGTCGAGGGGCGATTGGTTGATGCCGATAGCACATCTACACAGTTGCAGGTGGATGTGATGGAGGTTCTTGGAGTATCGCGGTTGGAGCTATTGAGTACTCACTGGGGGGTGGCGGCGTACTTATGGACTCGATTTTCAGGTCATGTCGCGATGGGGGTCGAGTGGAGGGCACCCAGGCCGTAGCTTGGATGTGGTTGTTATTTGGATCCACCTTGTTTGTTGACAAGAGTGGTAACCGGATTAGGTCTTCCTGCATATTGGAGGTGAGGGACGGTATGGATACTACCGGTCAGTATTCATGGGGTTCGGCCGCATTGGCTTTCATGTACCGTCAGCTCGGTATCGCTAGTCGCAGCGACTCCATGGGGATTTGTGGATACCTTACCCTCGTTCAGGCTTGGATTTACGAGTATTTTCCCTGCTTTCGACCTCATCGAGAGCGTATGATTGTTGACTCCACGCAGCCTCGAGCTTCGACATGGAGTGTCCAGCCCGAGGGTAGGGACGAGCACTGCCTCCAGTCTTTACGTCTCCGCATTGATCAGTTGACAGCCGCAGAGGTATAACGATTCCTTCTAACAATATCACAATTCATTTAAAAATAGCTTGTCTAACTTATTGATTACATGTACGCAGATACAGTGGTTGCCTTATGGCCCTGATCCGGTGAGGGATGTCCCGAGAACCACATTCATTGGATGGCTACGATATCGGGATATTATCGAGACATACATGCCTGGTCGGGCATTACGGCAGCTCGGTTATGTGCAGACCATCCCTTTCCCGATCACCAGACCGGAGAAAGCGGTTCGGGCGTGGTCGAGCAGATTGTACCGAGTTGACTATCCCATCCGGATGTTATCTGATGCTTGGATGATGTTTCCGGGTGCATACAGGCTTCCTCTCGCTGACTATGAGGCGGCTACTCATGATCAGGCTGCTTGCACCGATGATTACATTGAGTGGTATTATCTGTATTCGCACCTCGCCCATCGAACGACGGTGCAAAGACTGGATCGCTGATCCCTTCTCGCTCGAGCACCGATTACGTATGTTCTTTAACTTTGTACTTTGTTTGATTTCATCATACATTACTCATTGTATTATATTGTCTCTATTTTTTACAGGTGGGTGAGTCGATCCGTCGGTATTACCCAAAGATCAGACGTATACACCTTCCCCTGGACCAAACGGAAGAAGCGATTTACGATGCTCGAGGAGTTCATGAGGGATTGGCATTTGGCCAACTGATTTTGTATTTTATATTTTGTTTGTGACAGTATTTTGTGTTGCGTTTTCGTTTTTTTTTTTATTTTGTATATTGATTGACACCTTCGTTTTGCATTTGGCACTTTACTTTTGTTTGTTTTTTTCTATTCTGCTTACAAAAACGAAAATTTTTCTGTCAACTATCAAGATCAACATAAAAGAAAATCAACTATCAACTATAAAGATCAACAAAAAACGAAAATTTTATTAATTAAGGAACATACAACAAATAAAGTTTTACATCATACCGACTAATCTATTCCATTTTTCTCTCCCGTCGTATACAAATTCTCCCACCACCAACACTACTATCATGGATTCTAAACCAGTTACTCGCTATGGGCGATGCAGAAAATTAGGCATTAAATCTAGACGAATAAAATGTTTGTACGTATCTCCTAAATGACAAATGACAATCTCTTGGCTAGGCCGTGTTGCCGTTGAGGGTGCTTTCAACAGCAGCACAGTGAGACATGCAAATAAAGATCTACCGTTTCCGAATCCGAATAGTATGACAGCGGCATTGAAAATAGTAGCAATAGGGAATAAATCTTCAGCAATAGCCATCCAATGATCCGATCCACACGCACCACCATCCCATGTAATACGACGAACCTCAGGTTCAATCCCATCATAGTAGATCGAACGGTAGAGTGTACAGTTAGCCATAATTTCATTTGCAATGCATACACGTACAATACGCCATTTATCTTGGTCGCCAAATATGTAGTCGGCGATAACACGAAATCCGCAATTACCGTCTCCGGGGATATCGAGATAACCTTCAACAAACGGCAAAATAATTCTCGGTATCTTGTCGATATGGTGATAGTTACCAATCTCCACTCGGTGGTGTCCATCTGCAAATACATATTCAATATATTACATATTATCGAACTTAAAAAGATACAACTCATTGAAAAACTTCAAAAAATAATACATCTACAAAAAAATTTCTCATAACAATATAAATATAAAAAATTAGTCAAGAAGACTATTTTTATTTTTATTCCTAACGTTTTTTATTTAACTTGTAACAATATAAATATAAAAAATTAGTCAAGAAGACTATTTTTATTTTTATTCCTAACATTTTTATTTAACTTGTAACATATAAATATAAAAATTAGTCAAGAAGACTATTTTTATTTTTATTCCTAACGTTTTTATTTAACTTGTAACATATAAATATAAAAATTAGTCAAGAAGACTATTTTTATTTTTATTCCTAACGTTTTTTATTTAACTTGTAACATATAAATATAAAAAATTATTCAAGAAGACTATTTTTATTTTTATTCCTAACGTTTTTTATTTAACTTGTAACATATAAATATAAAAAATTAGTCAAGAAGACTATTTTTATTTTTGTTTCTAATAAAAATTACCTGTTGAAGGCGCATTGTGGACTGATGCAGAAGAGCTGCGCCACGACCACCGGACGAGCGAACGACCACGACCACTTTGGCTAAACTCCCAACCACAAGGAACGCGACTAGTCGATGAACTTCCTCTTGGTCGACCCATAACAGCCGTATTCACTAGTGGTACAACGTAACGCGTTTGATCAGGGTGAAGATGATCGTGGATCATAAGTGATACGTTACGGACAACTGCAGGATCGCTCTGTCTGACCTCATCGACAAGGGCCTGAAAGTACAGCTGGTCCTCCAATTCAGCACCGGTAGAAGGATCGACAAATTCGGTCGTGTCCCCACCATCACTAATAATAAGTGTTTGCCAAAATATGTGAAGATGACTAACACTGCATGGGGTCCGCGATTCCATATGTCTCTTGAGCTCACACGCACAAGGAATCTGATGGGTGGTTTGGAGTGAACAACTGCAACGATCGTACACTTGATCACTTAATTCTCTCATACGTGTCAATTCATTCGACAGTAATCGCAGACAATAATGGGAAACACGACAGCGCAAGTAGTTGAACGGAAAACCAGAATACACCACGCCTGTACGACACCTAGACTGTTCAAGTGTGTATCTGATCTGCGTAAGTTGTTATTCAATCTCCTGGTTCACTTTAGTCCAGACGGTATCGAGGGCTCCGGTGGAAGAATTAAGCCATTGCTTTAACTCGGCATGTGCACTCTCAACTCTACAAGTGGTTGTGTTTCCAAAATGAAGCACTTTATTCGTCCACGCAACAACGAACATCTCCTTGTATTTTAGCCATGTACCCTCAACGTATGATATCACCTTAGGATTCCATCTCCATGTATCCTTCATGAGTTGCACCGCTTGATCATATTCCTCTTCGGTCGCCGCTTCCATGATTTTCTTCCATTTCCCATTTTTAAACCTTTGGCCCATTTCATTATCTTTTCCACAAATTCTGTAGACCTTGTCTTCAACATCCTTATTAATATGCCATGTGCAAAGTAAGTGGGCACTCTCTGGAAATATCTCTTCAATAGGACGCATCAATCCCAACTCACGATCCGTAACAATAGTCGTTGGATGAACATCAAACCCAAGCAAAATTTTCAACTTCTGTAACACCCACGCGTAGCTCGATTCGGTCTCATCTTTCATAATTGCATAGGCGATTAGGAAGTTCTTGTTACATGGAGTCATCCCGACTATCTCGAGAAATGGCATCTTGTACTTATTCGTTTTGTAGGTGGAATCCATGCCAATGAACCATCTGTAGGTCCGGATTAAGTTGATTGATGTTGGATGTGCCATGAACACGTGGGTAACATCATTTGTATCCGGGTCGGCCTGCGTCCAATGTACGTAGTTATTCGTCACAGCCAAATGGTGAAACTGACCGACGACATCTCTTTCTTCAAAATCATGCTTCCTCAAGTGGTCTCTATAATTATAGATATGTCGTCTAGTCGGTTTGTCCTCGGAAAATTTATTCTCGAATGGCCGCCAAGATGGCACACGGCTTGGCTTGAGCAAAGACTCATCTCACGAACAACTTGTTTGGCGATTTACTCGATCCACTCATTTGACGATGCCCCTCCGGATAAACAATAAATGAGTGATTGTGCATACCCTTACTCCCGAGAGATCGGTCGATTATCCAACCACTCAAGTCATGCAATTGTTCGGCCTTTATCGAAATGTACACTTGCATGCTTTCGTCTTTGTGTCCTTTCGAGCAATGACATCCAAATCTCTTAATACCCCTCTGTGCTCACCACGGTTACATCTCAATAGCTTTGTCTTTCCTTTATTCTTGTACGATGAAATGATCAACTCGAAACCAATTTGAAGAGCAATTTTTTTCGCCCAAGCAATCGCATCACAATCACTAGCGAATATTTCGTCATTAACGAAATAACCACTATAATCAACGCCGTCGCCTTCAAATTCTTCCAATATAACCTGAAATTTTTAATTGACACAATGTTAATAATAATACCAATAATATTATTATTAATATTTAAAATCGAAAAAAAAGGGTCCAGGCGTCAAAATTGCGCCTGGACCATGGCCGAGGCGTCTCGCTTGGACGCCTGGCCACGGTACAGCGTCTGAATCGGACGCTTTGGCCATGGAACAGCGTCGATCGGACGCCCTTGACCATGGTTCAAAGCGTCTGTTTAGACGCCTAGACCATGGACAGAAAGGCGCACAGACCCGTACCATGGTCCAGGCGGAATCTGGGGACGCTTGTACCATGGAACAGGCGGAATATTCAGACGCCTGCGTCATTTTCTACGAAAAATTACCTCCAGATGCGAATTCCCGTCCATTTTTGTAGTTGTCGATAATATTGACGATATATATTTGATTGTGTGTTATATTCGAAAAACTTGAGCTTGAAAGATTTTGATGTGGTGTGGTGTTTAGAAATAATGAAAGACTTGAAATGGATAAAAAGGTAATCTTATAGGGCGGTGGTTAGTAATTTTGGGCGGTGTTTAGTAATACCCTTCTTTTACTGTATCAAATTCCCCACTGCCGATGGGACGGTCGGTACTGTAAAAGGAGATCAGCTAATGGCAAAGAGATGTTTGAATTACTCCTATGTTGTTACTTCTTTCAAAACTTCCCATACTATATGTAGCATTGAAGCGACCGACGATCAACCCATGGAGGTCGACGAGCCTAACACTTCGTACCAACCCGACTCAGGGGACGTCATCACTCATCAATTGACGGACGACATCGAGCCAAGGATCGGTTTCGAGCCAAGTCTCGACATCGATCCAAGGACCGAGTCCGGAGATCGTACCAAACGAGAGGCGACCGTTCCTGTCGAAGAGTTGGAAAATATTACGATGGATCTGGATCATCCAGAACGGGAAGTACAGATCGGCGCAAGCATCGATCACGAATTAAAGGGGGATCTGATCAACTTGCTACGTAGGAACATCGGAGTCTTTGCCTGGTCGCATCAAGATATGGTTGGCATAAGTCCCGAACACGCTTGCCATTATCTGAAGATCGACCGGGAAATGAAGCCTGTTCACCAGAAGCGTAGGAAGTTCGGTCCCGAGAAATACGCGGCGCTAGATATAGAAGTCCAGAAGTTACTCAACAACAAATTGATCGGAGTAGCCACAGACGAACCACAGTGGGTCTCCAACGCGGTGCTCGTCAAAAAGCCAACTGGCTCCTGGAGATTATGCATTGACTTCACCAATCTCAACGCGGCATGTCCAAAAGATCACTTCCCGATGCCTCATATTGATCACCTGGTCGATAGCACGGCAGGTTGCGAAATGATGTCGTTTATGGATGCCTTCGCCGGATATCACCAAATCCCAATGGTGTAGGAAGATATAAAACACACATCTTTCCACACAGAAAAAGACATATACTTTTGGGTCAGAATGTCGTTCGGCTTGAAAAACGCGGGGGCGACCTACCAACGATTAGTCAACAGAATGTTCGCCGATCAGATCGGCAAGACCATGGAGGTCTACATTGACGATATCGTAGTCAAAAGCCTCAAGAAGGAAGATCACCTCAACGATCTCGTCGAGACGTTCACCATCCTTGAGAAGTTTAACATGAAGCTGAATCCCAAGAAATGCAACTTCGGGGTGGGCTCCGGGAAGTTCCTGGGGCACATAGTGAGCCATAGGGGGATCGAGGCGAACCCCACCAAGATACAGGCGATCCTTGACATGCAGGAACCGCGAAACATCAAACAGGTGCAACGCCTCACAGGCTGTCTAGCCGCCCTCAACCGTTTCATATCACGGCTCGGCGATAAAAGCAAGCCTTTCTTCGCGACCATCAAGAACAAAAAGTTCGCATGGACGAAAGAAAGCCAGATAGCATTCACCAAGATAAAGGAATATCTATCTAACCCCCAGATCCTGGCAAAGCCGATCCCCGGTGAAAAATTATTCCTTTACTTAGCGGCCTCAAGGGTCGCGCTGAGTGCCGTTCTGGTGCGAGCAGAGGGGCAAGCCCACTTGCCGATCTACTATGTTAGCCAGGCGCTCCACGACGCTGAGACACGTTATACACCATTGGAAAAGATCGCCTACGCCCTTGTCATGACTGTACGTAAGCTGAGGGCTTACTTCTTCGATCATCAAGTGGAAGTCCTAACAACTCTACCTCTAAGACAAATCCTGCACCGACCGGACACCAACGGGCGACTCCTCAAGTGGTCGCTAGAGATCGCCCAATACAGTATCACTTACGCTCCTCGCACGGCGATCAAAGGCCAAGCTCTGGCGGACTTCGTGGTGGAATTAACGTTCCCTCACGGTCACCTGTGCCTGGTCGACTGCACTGAAATTATACGTGGATGTCTCAGCGACCAATGCGAGAGCAGGGGCAGGGATTGTCCTCATTAACCCCGACGGTCAGAGTTTCACAAATGCTGTACGTTTTGGTTTTCGTGCGACCAACAATGAAGCTGAATACGAAGCTCTGGTAGGCGGGCTTGATCTAGCCCTCGCCCTGGATGTTCGTCGCCTCCATGTCTTCATGGACTCCCTTCTGGTCGTAAACCAAGTCAAGGGAGAATATGAGGCACGCGGCGAACAGATGGTCAAATACCAAGAGCTGGTCGCCGAAATGTGCACAAAATTTGAAGAAGTACTAATCGAACAAGTCCCGAGAGAGCATAACTCCCAGGCCGATGCTCTTTCCAAGCTAGCATCATCGGATGGGGCAGCCGACTTCTCCAATATCCAAATCACAAAGTCCGCAAGGCCGACGATCGACAGGAATTTGGTTACCACGGTCGCCATCGCCGAAGAGAATTGGATGACTCCATTCATCAAATACTTAAAGGGCCAGGCGGTCCCGACGGCCGTGTTAAAGCTCGCCAACTCCCGGCCGTGCGACCAGTATACCCTATTGGACGATCGGCTTTACAAGCGAGCCTTCACCTTCCCTCCTCAAGTGTATTACACCGGAGGAAGGTCGGCTCGTTTTAGCTGAGATCCATGACGGGATTTGTGGAAACCACGCGGGCGGGCGAGCCCTCATCCATAAGACAACCAGACAAGGATTTTTCTGGCCATCACTTCGGAAAGATGCGATCGCCTATGCCAGATCGTGTCATAGGTGTCAGATAATGGGCCCCAACATTAAACTATCACCCGAACAGCTCACCTCCATGTATAGCCCTTGTCCATTTGCGCAATGGGACATCGACCTTATAGGTCCCTTGCCGACGGCTCCAGGAGGCTGTAAGTTCGCCATCGTTGGGGTCGACTATTTCACCAAATGGGCTGAGGCCGAACCGCTCAACAAGATCGGCCAAGAACAAGTAATCAAGTTTATATGGAAAAACATAGTATGCCGATTCGGTCTGCCCCAGGCCATCATCTCCGACAACGGAAAACAGTTCGACGGTTTAGAAGTCATGCAATTCTGTGAGAAGTGGGGAATCAAAAGGTTATTCTCGGCGCCCTATCACCCTCAGACGAACGGGCAGGTAGAGGCAGTGAATAAGATCCTCAAACACACGATTAAAGCGCGACTCGAATCCAGGCAAGGACGTTGGGCGAGCGAGCTCCCAGACGTTTTGTGGTCCTACCGAACGACGACCCGCAATTCAACCGGTGAAACCCCGTTCGCCCTTACCTTCGGAACAGAAGCGGTGATTCCTTCAGAGATCGCCGTCCTCAGCCATCGAACCGAACAGGAGATGACGACCGACAACGATATAGCCCGACGAATCGACCTAGACATGCTCGAAGAAAGACGGCTGACCTCAGAAATGAAGAACACAATCCACAAAAGGAGAGCCGAGAAGTTCTTCAATTCAAAGGTCAGAGAAAGAAGATTTCAAGTGGGCAATCTCGTCCTTAAGAAGATCCAAACCCACACAGGCGTTTTTGGTCCGAACTGGGAGGGGCCTTTCAGAGTATCCAGATGGTTAACTAAAGGAGCCTACGAACTGGAACATCCTGACGGTACTCCGGACCAATACCCCTGGAACGCCGTGCATCTGAAAAAATACTATCAATGATAAATTTGTATTCAATTTCAATGATGTCCAAGGAATATAATGAGATCTTTTCCTATCCCATCTATTATGGCGATCGCCCCACCAGGCATATCGCATACCGCCGACGATCGCTGATCACGACGATCCTAGGTAAAATTGATGCAGCCATGGTCCTGGAGGTCGATGGAACCGACAGCTTCGCCCATGCAAGGTTCCTTTGGGCTGAGATCGTCCGCCCTTCGTTTAAATACGAGGCCGGCATAGCCTAAGGACCCTCCAAAACAATCAGTAGGCACGATCGCACGTCCTCAAGGTACACCATCTAACATGGTGAACCCGAACAATGCGACGTGCCGTTACCCCCATCTCAACATACACCGTCGAGGATCGCCATCTTCATGGCGGGCCGAGGTGGAAGCAGAGCTGACAAGCCGCGGACGTGATGTCGAATAAACCGACAACACTCCGCGCAAGGACTCCTCCAGACCGAGATCACCCGCCTTTCGTTTTAACACAAGGCAGGCGTAGCCTAACGGAGGACCCTCACAAAAAGTGAGTCGCGGGATACACAATATCCCTCGCACACGAAGACACGATTGGAGAGATCGGTCCATCGAACACCCCAACCACACATGACTCTTCAGATTCAGCAAAATGAAGATAGCTCGCCATACAGACTAGTCTTTGTTTCCTTACTTACAATAAGTGAACAAAATCAAGGGGGCAGGGATAGGTCGAGCTAATCTCAAAAACGATCGAACAAAGAGGAACCACAATATGCAGGGCAATCGGGGTCGTCCGACGAAAATTACAAGTAAGAATTCCGATTCAAAACATGTCAATGCTTTCAACACTCAGACAATCGGCCAGACAAACAAAAAGTCGAAAACAAATATACACATACTCGTAAAAATTGCACGCAAAACATTCAAAGGGCGATCGTATATAAAAAGACAGCATGAAAAGAAGAACATCTTATTCATAACACGAGTTTCACACATCGCGAGGCCCGAAGGCATTACAAAAGGAAAACAAAAAGTACAAGTTATGGAGGAAAAACAAAAATGCCTCTCAAGGCCCCGCCTGCTGGTCTTCGCCCTCGGGTTGCGGATCGGCTTCGGCCTCGGGATGAATGAGTTTACCCGTATACCAACTCAAGTTGATCCCGAAGTCGGCTAAGTCAAGGATCGGCAAGGAGAATTCTGGATGCAGAGGATGCTCGAGGACATAGGATTTGAAGCTCTCCATCAAAGGACCGATCTCAATCCCTGCCTTCTTTGCGGCTCGAACAGCGTCAGCATAGGCCAAGTAGTAGGCGAACTCGCCGGCGAGCGCCACACTTTGGTAGGGATCGGTCTCGATCACCTTCAGTTGGCCCTTCAACTCCACGGCCGTTTTCTCAGCCTCCGCCAGCTCGGCAACCTTGGCGGCATTCTCACAGTGGGCCTTCTCCAGCTCCTTCCTCGCCACGTCTAGCTCACCGCTGAGCCAATCAACCATCGCCTTCAGTCCGGCCGCCTCCTCCTGCGACGCCGCGAGCTTCTGGCGAGTTTCTTTCTCCTCATCACGGGACCGATCGGAAGCCTCCTTGGAGCGGCTCAGCTCCTGCATCAATCGATCCACGTCCTGCTTAGCCCTTTTGGCCGTCTCCTCATACTCCTTCTCCATAGACCGGATCCGGTTAGCATCCTCGATATTTTTGTTCCGGGCGGCCTGGAGGTCGCGATGGAGATGAGCAGTGGAGGGTCGCCCCTCAAAATCCCTAGCAGCTTGGACGGCCATCGTCGCCGTCTGAAGAGCCAGGACAACGGTCGCCTGCATGGCGTCTCCAGATCGCCGACGAGCGATCGCATCGAGATCGGTCGTTCAAGCCTTGGGCAGAGAGGTGATAGCCTGGCGAACGTAAGTAGGGACATCAAGAGACTGTTGCGGGGCCTTGCTCGACAGAAAGTCCAGCACCATGGGAGCAACGTCCGGATCGGCAAGACGAACCCTGCAGCGCAAACCAAGGAAACCAAAGAGTTAGCCTAAGCCTTACTCAGAACGCCTAGCTCGAAAGGTTCAAACCGTTCTCACCTATTGACCAGCTCTGGATCACGGCCGAAAAAGGGCTTTCCCCGAGGAGTCTCGGCGTCAGCAATCGCCGTCCTTTTCAAAAAGCCGGCAAATGCCCTGGAGCTTGATGCCGATGGCCTAGGACCAGACCCCTACGCCATCGGAACAGAAGAAACAGGGGGAGTGGCGATCGGCGGCTCCAAAATAGCTAAATCCGCCTCAGCCGACGGAAGGGACCCCTCCGGCCTCCGCCTCTTGCGGTTGCGCTGAAGTTGTTCCTCACCTGGAGATTCCGGTTCGGCGACCGGCACCGCAGCGGGCCTCACCACAGGGGCAGGGCGAGACGACGTCGCAGCAACGCGACCCGTTTTCTTTCCCAGATGAAGGCGACCGAGAAAACCGGGATTAGACATGGCAATCTCCTGCGGTAGCTCGGCGATACGGGGAAAATAAATCTCTGCCAAAGAAGAAACTCAAACGAGTTAGATACTTACTTAGACATGGAGACCTCTTGGAGACGATCGCCTCGCAGAAGAGAGTAAATGAAAAGTCATACCAGGGGCCTTCAGGTGGCGAGGGAAGCGAAAAAGTCGAGCTCCCAACCGATGAGATTCTTGGCTGACTGATTGAACGTCCTTATAGGAATCCGGCAATGCGCGAATCCGCTCCTAGACGATCGAGAAATTAAAGGAGAGATCGTCGATCGATGGAACAAGGGATCCTGCAAAAAGGAAAATAAATTAGATCAGTCCAAGGAGTATCCAAATAAAGGGAGAATGGAAACCCTTACTTGGATTCCTCTCCCGAAAATTGGTGGGGATATCCAACTCCTCCTCCGGCGACTCGCTCGATGCCGACTTCCAAGCACCACCAACCCAGCACCATTTTGTCAGGTTGCCCCGAGCCTTGCTCGGCATCCCAATGACCACCCTACCCTGGCGACCTTGGATATGGTAACCGCCGGTCGATCCCTTCTGTACGGTCAGCTTAAAGAGATAATTCATCTCCAGCGCAGAAGGCAAGCGAAACAACCTGTGACCGCCAAACAACGTCAATGTGCTGATAATCTGCAGCCAGGCGTTCGGCGTCAACTGAAGAGGCGCCAAATTCCAGGCGATCAGCAGATACGAAACGGCGAACGGCAAGGGAAACCGCAATCCGGCAGCCAGGGTCATTTCGTTGATGGCGACCATACCCTCGGGAGGCTGGTCGGCACGTTCGTTCTCGGATGGCACGTGCAATGACACATCAGAGGGGATATGATATTTGGCCCTCCAGCGGGTCATGTCCTTCCAAGTCGCCGAACTCCGAATCTGACCAAGAGCCCATTGAGACGGTTCAGCAGCCCGAAACTCCGTCCGCTTCACATGTACATAGGGATGAGCAGCGAAGTAAGCCTCGAAATCAAACTCCGGACAGGGCCCGGCAATCCCCTCCATAAGTTTAGCAAAAGCCGTATAGACGGGGCCGGAGACGCTATCTTTTTCCCAAGACAAACGCATCAATTCATCTTCCTCCACCGGCGACGCATTTCGCTCCTCCGCCGCCGCAGATCCCGCCACTACGGCCTCGTTAAAAAGCTCCTGAAGCTCTGCGGGCGCGATCCCCGCGCGAATAGCCTCTACGTCCGTTTCCACGGGGATTCCCTCAGGAATTCCCTCCCGGTCCGGCAAAGCCACGACGGCAGAAGTGCTTCCGGCCTCGAAGACTTTAGATCCTCCCGACATATTCTCAAAAGAAAAAACTAAGGGAGAGAGAAGAATTGGGTTTCTTACCTAAAGAAAGGAAGACGGTCGGCACAACAAGCTCCAAAAATCTCTGCAGAAATACGGCTATGGATATAAAGGACGCATAAAAAGTGAAGGAGAAGAAGCACAGGCCCTTTTATAGATGGGGACGAGGGTCTAAATGCAAATAGGAGAAACCTCGAGGACTGGATCGCAACCGTCATGTGGGGACGCATTAAAAAATGCCCTCGGATCCCGCGTACGCGTCTTTTCGAGGGCACGCCAGCCGACAAATCTGACAAACCGTCAGATTCCCCCAACAGCGGCGCGAGACGAGTCCCTGCCACTTTTGGAAAGCCCGCCCTCTTTTCCCGCTGCTCCCGAAACGAAAGAAGGTCGTCCATTTTTTTTTTTTTTTCAGATCGTCTGATCGTTTAAACATTGGCGATCGCCAACAGTGCCACCTCACCCCATGTTTTCAACATAGAGGCGAGCTGGGGGGCAATTGTTGTGCGGCGATTTCTTTCGCCTCGATAGGCGATCGGCATCACAATCAGAGAGGCCAACCATGGTAGACATATTCTGGACAGACTTCTAGTGTTCGGCATAATACGGCGATCGTCTTTTAGTATCCAGCGATCGTCTTATGATGTCTGACGATCGTCTTTAATGAGCGGACCAGAGGCGATCATCTCATGCCACGTATGGATCCGGCATACATCAAAGTCGTCGAAGACCGAAATCTTGGACGGTGGCCCACATACGGATCTTCAAAAGATCCCGACAGATAGGATCTTTGACCCCAGCCTGTCACCTACCACATCTGCCACACCTACCGACAAAGCCGCCGAAAGGTACAGAGTGGGTCCTCCCTTGACAGCTGCCCTGGACGCGTGTTGGCCTCTCATTGGCTCACACAGCTGGCACCAGCAGCAGCCCCTGACTTTAAGGGGACAACCCCATGTGACGGGACGATCGGCCACCTTATTATAAGATAGAAAACGGCGGTCGCCGGCGATCGCCTAAGGGGTCCCAACTACCTTGTCCCCTATAAATAGGGAACTCACTGCAGCAGCAAAAGGGACGGAAAAATTACTACAAATTCAGTGCAAAATACATACCAAAACGAGAATCAAAGGCTCTTTTGGCATCCACTAACACATTCATAGTGATATTCATACACATTCATCATATATCCCAAGCAAGAACTCACATATTCATCTATCTGGTTCTTCCGGCAATCTACGCGCTCTAAAGCCTAGATAACTAGAAGTCTTTACACTCCTTGTATTAGATTCTAACATTAATATCTGTACTCGACAGTATATTTATTAATACATCTCGCGAGAGCATTCAAGCCCGGGATTAACAACCCCGACAAATCTTGTGTTATCTATTTTCTCACGGAAGTGTTCTCGCATTTGTTTGTTATTCGATCATTCCAGCAATACTATCTCCGGATAATATTTTGGGTAACAACATATCCATATTTCAACTTGGAATTCCGTTTTCGGGTTTTGACGGAACGAATCGTGTTCTTGGCCGTTTTGGGGGAAACGTTTGAACGTTCGTCATTTGTTCTTTAAATTCAACGGCTTTGAATCGTGTTATGGAATTCATTTCATTGTTGTTCTTGTCCTTCATAATTTTTGACCGCGAGTTGGCGATCGGTGGAGTCGGTGGGTTCGTAGTCGGTTCGTGTCAACCTACTTCGGTCGATTCTCCGTGTTGCGATTATTCGAGGCAAGTATCTTGCCCATACATTTCATATTTCATCGGCATAATTATTGATAAATGATTTTATGCGAAATCCAATGTTTAATGAACGTTAAAAAGGATCGGTATGTCCTCGATAAATATTGTCTTTCAACGATAATTCGAATACTTCGTGAATGGATATGTTCTCGAAATATGTGTGTTAGTTTCGTACGTTAAGAGACGTTATAATCGCATTGAGTGAATATAATAGACCATAATTGTTTGCCGAGGATTGTGTATTGAATTGTATGTTTGTTCGGTGGGTATTCGACATGATGTGATTTTAGTCGTTACTCCTTTGAAAGGAGGTTGTGATGCTTAATGTTGCTTGTCTTGATAATCGACTATTGTTGTGTGCTTGTTGTATGTGATGTGCCTCCGGGTAAGATTGTTGAATCTCCGGGATCCATACTTGCTAGTATGGGTCGGGCGAAATCATAGGGTTATCCAATACGGGTATGTCTTGCGGGGACTCCGAGGTTCGGGGCTTGCTAGCCCGATGCCGGGATAACTTGTGGGGTTATCATCGGGTATGTCTTGCGGGGACTCCGAGGTTCGTGGCTTGTTAGCGCGATGCCGGGATAACTTATGGTTGTGGTTTGGTTGTGATATTCGTGTCGTGGAGACATGTGATTTGATATGTTTTTCCTATTGGGTTATTCACTCGGGTTTGTTCTTCGGGAGCATCTGAGGTTCGTGGCTTGTTAGCACGGGACACGAATAATCCTTAGGAACATGTGATTTGTGATTTGGGTCACGAACCCCGTGTTTTGTGAAATGGGTTGTGGACCCTGCGTATTGTTACCGGAACTTGAATTTTTGGAAAATGACTTTTGGGCTGTGTCCCTAAATGTTTTCGAAAGGTTTTAGAATTCTTATATCCAAATGTTTTCTAAACTCCCGGGATCGTCAAATGTTTTGTAATATGGACATTGGGTTATTTCCTACCTTTCACGTTTTGAATGGTTTGATCAAGTGAATTTTCTCGGGAAGTATATTCGCGATTATTCTGTTTTTGTGGAGTATGATATGTATGGCTTGTTTTCGTATTTATACTTGTACTAGCAAAACAGTGGAGTTTTGCTAACCCCCGAGTATTCGGGGGGTGGATGTCTATTTTTGCATTCAGGTTTTGGAGCATAGCACAGGGTCGGCACGAAGGATGATGAAAGATGAACGATACTAATCACACGAGGATCCGTTGATGTCGTATTGGTCTAGTTGTATTTTCTTTTCCGCCGCAAGATCTTTTCCCGTTATGCGGAGTTTATCAGTATTTTGACCCCTGCGTGGGTACATATTGTAATTGAGCTGTATATTTTTATTGAAAGACCAAATCGGTCTACTGAGTCATTTAGCCTTGAAGGCATTGTCGAGATGTTAAATGTTGTTACCAGCCTGGTAGATCTTCGAGGAGAGGGTCTACGGCGTGTAATATCCCTGAGTGGATTGGGGGTGTTACAGAGATTGTCTCTGACTATAGCTATATCCATTAATCCTTTTTGGGGGACGCCCTGAGGTCTGATTCGAGCTCAGAGAACAAAGAAATCTCCATGTATGAGAGTGTGTGTGATCTAGTTGATAGGTCGACAACTCACATTGATGATGTGTTTGCTTACGATGTCGCCTATGACATCATGGAGCATGATATCGAACCATACTCCGTGGACAAATGCCAACGTAGAGCGGATTGGCCTAAATGAAAAGAAGCAATCCAGGCAAAACTTGATTCTATGACAAAATGCCAGGTATTTGGCCCAGTAGTGCTAACCCCGCTAAGTATAAAGCCTCTTGGAAATAAATGGATTTTTGTTAGAAAGCGAAATAAGAAGAAAGAGAAAAGGCTCAACTTGTCGCCCAAGGATTCTCCAAACGCCCTGGAATTGATTATGAGGAGATGTAATTTCCCGTAATGGACGTGATAACATTCCGTTACTTAATTAACTTAGAAGTTTCTGAAGGACTAGAAATGAAGCTAATGGATGTGGTCATTGCATATCTCTACGGGGATCATAATAGAGAGATATACATGAAAATGCCTGATGGCATTTCACTACCCAAGTCAAGTGACTCAGACCACAGAGTGCGTATTCAGTTCGATTGAAACGCTCACTTTACAGATTAAAACAATCCGGGAGGATGTGGTATACACACCTAAGTGACTACTTGATTGGAAGGGGATATAAGAACGATGAACTATGTCCCTGCATGTTTATTAAGAAACAAGTTCCGGATTAGCAATTATAGCTATATATGTCAACGATATGAACATAATCGGTACTCTTGACAAAGTAAGGGAAACCGCCACCTATCTAAAATCTGAATTTGAGATGAAAGATCTGGGGAAAACTCGGTTTTTTCTAGGTATTGAGCTAGAATACCGAGCTTGTGGAATCCTCATCCACTAGTCTGCCTATGTCCAAAAGATACTTAGGCATTTCAATATGGACAAGGCACACCCAGTTAGCACCCCCACAATTGGTCGTAGACTGGATTTGGAAAAAGATCCATTTCGTCCAAAGTAATGTGACGAAGAGCTGTTCGGAGCTGAAATTTCCTACTTAAGTGCAATTAGCGCGTTATTATATTTATCTCAGTGTACTCGACCTGATATTGCCTTCTCAGTGAACTTGTTGGCGAGATATAGTTCTGAGCCCACGCAACATCATTGGACCGGTATCAAGAAAATCTTTCGATACCTGAAAAGAACCATTGACTTGAGACTTTTCTTCCCATACAAGGCTAATGAAACTGATGGAATAATACTCCAGTCCATAATAATAATAGTATCTCTATACATTTATTATTACAAATAATATAACCGTTGATTATATTTCGTGAATAATTATTCCGCTTACGATCATCAAGTTTGTGACTTGATAGTAAAACTCGATAAAGCATAAAAGAATATTATTCTACAATATCCTTGTTCTATTAATACTAGTATGATGAGTGATAGATGACTATGTTTTACTAGTCATGGATATGGGATATCATATCATATCATACATGTTTGGAACATGATATTGAATATGACCCATCATGAGAATTCTTCATGAATCGCGTCATAAGAAATTATCATTATGTTTTATAATATTTAAGTCCTTTGACCCGAATGCACTACAGTTTCCTACATAACTAGTATCATGTCTTGACACAATGCAAACATCATCTTTAACCGGGTGACTATAAAGTATGTTTGGATATAATAAGAATTATGCAGAGGGATGTGAGTGACTAAAAGGGACTTATCCATATCATAATAGAGAGAGATATCGATGGGCCCTTGATATGTTAAATTGTGGAAATGCATGGCCATGCTCAGATATTACCAATAAGGAGCTATTGATATATATTTGATTGGACAGTTTAACGAGAAATCAAGAAATATAAAATTCAGCTATATAATGATGACTTGACCATGTCTTATGCTTAATTGGAACATCACGTGGCAAGAGGATTTGATATTAGTCTATAACAAGGTTTACTCGGACCATCGAATTATTCATTTAAACTAGGTAATCATAACGTCTTGCTAGAGGCCGCTTTTGATTTATGAGTTTGATAAAATTGTTTTATGCTCACTGCCATTTTAAATGAACCTATAGGGTCACACACTTAAACGAACTCGACAGGCATTTATTTGTTATTATCAATTTTGAATTTATATATATAATTATATATAAAATATATATAAATATATATATATACATATCAAAAGGAATCGAATTCCTTGATATTGTGTCCCTTCCATCTTTTGACTAGAGGGGCCTTGAGACATGGGAATTGATTCCCCATATCTTGTCTCCTAATTGACCAAGACTTCTGAAGGAATGAGATTCCTTCACATGTTATATAGGAGAGAGGGGTATAGTCAAACAGGGCTGAAAAAAAATTGATTTCCCAAGAACACTTGTTTCTCTCACCTTTGGTTTTCAGAAAACAAAAAACAAAATACACATGACAGTCCTAGATTTCGGAAATCACAAGGAAGATAGGAGCTAGCACGTCGAGCCTGTTCGTAGCTTGTTTGTTGTGTGGATACCGATAGAGGTCGTTCGCAATTCACAACGTCTTGAGGTGGTCAAACAAATTCTAATTCAATGCAACCATCTCCACCATCAATCTTTCATAATATACATGGATCCTCAAATGGGTTTTATAAAATAAATTTATTTCCACTATGTATTTATACTCGTAAAAACCCCAATAGAAACTACCAATGATTGCGCAATCACTAAAGCAATTGTGAATGTGTTGGTAGGTTTTGCTGATGTTGGGTATCTTTTAGACCCACATAAAGGTCGATCCCAAACTGGTTATATATTTATCGTTGGGGACACCGCTATATCTTGGAGATCAACTAAGCAAGCCCTTGTTGCTACCGCCTCAAATCACGCTGAGATTATCGCTCTACACGAGGCAGTACGTGATTATATATAGCTGAGATCCATCGTCACACATATTCGAGGTAATGTAACTGATGAGCCCACATGCATATACGAAGATAATGCCACTTGCATCGAACAGATTGTAATATCCGTAAAAATTTTCCATTCCGTATTTCTCAATTTTTCCTAATATTTGAACTTCATATCAAATGATATTAAATTGTCGCGTACCTTTCACATTGTGCATTATGTGGTTCGTGTGAAGTCTTGGATGAAATACGTATTCCTATCCTTCCTTTAATTTTCTCGAGTTACGTACGTTATAAGTCATTAGCATACGTTATGTGTTATTCATAACGTACGTAATCGGCCAGACGATTTGAGGCAGTAGACTCTGGAGACGGTGTTACGTACGCTAGCATGGGGGATATAACATACGCTAGAACCCATAATGTACGTTAAGTGATCCGCATTACATACGTAATGCCTTTGTTTGTTCGAAACAGTGGCCCATGCCCAGGCCATAACGTACGCAATATGCCCTCGAATGCCACTCAGGGGATGAGAGAGAAGGGGCATTGTACTTGTAATTATGGAATTATCAATAAAAGGCAATATGATTCATACTGTTTATTGTATTTCAAATGCATTCTTGATTTGGTAAATATTGAAGTGAAGTCCACGTAAATAAGAGCGAACATTCCACTCTCGTTACTGGATAAGAGATAATGCACTGGAAGTGTTTATAGTTTATTTTCGTAAACCGTTCGCAAGTCGATAAACTTAATTGGGCATTACGTTTTGAGTAAAGACTTGTATAACTGATGCTAGGACGTGTGAATGTATTGATAGCATAGTTATAAGTATATTGGTGGGACCAGTATACTCGAACACGACTCATACTTGATTCAGTCACACGGTATTCACTCTTGTAGAGTCGATGATGAATCGAAAGGTTGTGATAATGTACGTGGACCTTTGACTTGAGGGTTCAGTAAGAGATATGCCTGTGACATTTAGTTTGTCATTAGAGTAGTTAGAATCATTTGCTTAATCGCTGAGTCAACCTCGAAGTACGGACTATACGGGCAGGTAGCATTCTTTACTGTATGCCAACAAAGGATTCTATCTCCTGTTAGTGAGCAGGCGAATGTCCTATACGGTTAATGGCAAATAAGATCATAAGTCTTTGGCCAAAGCATTCTGATCTAGTCGTATTAGATACACTAATAATCAGTCGGTCTTGATTTGCATTAACACATGTATAGTGTCTAGTCAATAGTAGGTTTTGACTTTACCGTGACTCGAAGACTTAACTGGGACATCTGATGAAGGGTCTATACGTATATGGTATTTACAACATAATGGTTCTGGAATGATCCCTTCATTCGATTTCAGTCGGGGTTTACAGTGCAGCCCGCTAGGCTGGCTAAGTGCTGCCCGCACTCATTGGTTCCTCCCAATACCGGTTGAGATGGACCTACAGAGTCGTACATCAGGATCGTGGACGGATAAATATGAATTTCTCATCTCTCTATTAATATTAGATATTAGATATCTAATTATGATTTATTGGATAAATCAAATAGCGGTCTTATGAATTTAAATTAAGTTACTGGGTAATTAATTTAATTCATAAATAATATTTCTTAAGAGAAATATATTTGTGTTTGATATAATTAATTAATTGGATTAATTAATTAAGTATAAATGCATTGGAAATAAAATGTAATATATTTAACGGATTCGTTTGACGAACGTCGGGTACACGAGCCGAGTGACTCGGCCCGTTTTCTTGGAAATTTCCTCATGCCACCCCCCTTTAGTTGACTAGGTGTGTTGATTGTTTATTTATAAGATTAGGCATGTGAACCCTTCACATGTTTTTCAAAAAGATTTGATTTGATTCCCATCATTTAATATCTTATTTAAGTCATGGTGATTTAAAATAAATAATCACATCATCACCACCATTTTTAGACTTCCTGTACTTCAGTCGAGAAGAGGATTGAGAGGAGAGAGAAACTTTATTATTTTTGTTCTTCATCTTAGAGGTGAAAGAAAATCAAGAATAAAGAGAGAAAAATTCCTTTGAAACTTCCTAGCCGTGTTGTTTCAAGAACGGAGTTTCGGTGATTTTTTCGGTCAAGTTCCGTCGCGTGGTGATGTAGAGGCATCATATTTTCGGTGCTTGGGACGAAGGGATTCCGTGGTCATGCTCGAGTTCGTGAACAACATCAACTTACGAAGATATTATCAAAGGCTTCAAGGGTATGGGATCTTAATCCTTTTATCTTCGTTTTTCATTTCGTATATACCTTACTTGATCGATCCTGTTTGGGATTCTTTATTATTTTTCCACTGCGTATTCGTTTTTGTTTCCGGAATCCCAACAGTGGTATCGGAGCGAGGTCAATGATACCGTACATATGATTTTTGTGCATTTTGAATGCTTTTGGTTGATGTTTATGATTTAGAGTCATTATTGGTATAATCGTAGACTTGTTCGTTGTAACATCACATTTTTTTAAACGAGCCGAAAAAATGAGAAAAGGGGCTGCTGGCAGTGGTGCCGGCCGCACTGCCTGGGCCGGCTGCCGAGGATGCCGAGAGTGTCTCGGCCTGACTGCCGAGCATGGTTCGGCCATGCCACCTCTCGGATTTTGGGCCTAATACCGGATAGTCCGGGACTCCGTTTTAAGTTTATATTTCGTTGTTATTATTTTCCGAAATTTAAATTGGATTTAATTTGACTAAATTAATATTTGGAATATTTTTTGTGTTAAGGGAAATTAATTAAACGAAAATATTATTTTTGGACGGATTACTTCGATCGAATTTAAATGACGATTATATGCATTAATTGGATTAATACCGTTGAAATTGAATAGATTAATTTTATATTGATTGGATTAATATATTTATTGATTATTTAATTTTAATGCCACTAAATATTAATTGGATTAATATTGTAGAAATTGAATAGTTTAATTTCATAGATTAGTTGGATTAATATATTAAATTAATTATTTAATTTCATTACCGTTACACGTTGTGTGGAATCCTTATGTGATGGCGATATAGCTCGTGGACTTAATTTTGATTTGTTCGATTCGATTGGGTTGTAAAGACCGTTTTGAGCCTATTTATTTTTACTAGAAAAATTTGTATATGATGCATTTTTCAATAATGTAATTATTTATTTGGCTATGACGAAGACCGAATACAACCGACCGAGAAGACGAAGAATCGAAGACTATTTTATTTTTTTTATTGGGTCATTCGCTTGGCCCAGTACTTAGGAAAAAGTCCATGAGCTATATGTTGGTAGTAACTAGGTGGCTATTTACTGTTTTTCATTTTGAATGATTGACAAACAAACGCGCTTATAAATAAATTAATGTGCAAAGTGTAACTTTAATTGCGAAATTCTCCCGACAAACTAACAGACTAAATTTGAAAAAGGTTACGAGGTTTCCTACCCTCCATCAAGCTCGTAGAAAATTGATACCCTAGCCGGTGTACTATGCTTCCGAGTTATCGGGGTAGTACATTTGGTAGAGTTTGAAAAATTCTTGAGTGCATTAGATGCCTTCGGTTGGTGATAAATTTCGCCCCTAAAAACCTGATAGGTGCGAGATTCAATAGTCAGACTGATAAACGTTGATGGTCAACAGCTTAGATAGTCTGGATTGCCAAGAAACCTGATAGGTTGAGGGCATGAAGACTAGGGGTAAAAGAAGATCGAATCATTCGTTGGACGGGTTAGTGTTGGACACCACTTTACAGAAATTAATAGGCAAGAAACCTGACAGGTTGCATCTGTTAAAATTTGTAAAGAACTCGATCACGAATAAGAAGTCGATCTTATCATGACTTCCGGGTTATAACATGGGAGTGTGTAATTCCGATAAAATTAGTGGGATCCGAGACAAGAATTATACAAGCTCTTAAATTCCATACTCGGTCATAATAAAACAAGTCACTAATTCAATCTTGTCTAAATCAATGCAGAGAAACAAAACTATCTCTCTCTAAAAATGGCAAAGAATCCACTTGCAACACTACTTGAAAAAAATCTCCTAACTGACCCAACTTTGTTGACTGGTTGCGGAATCTGATGATTGTACTCAGCATGGAGTCTCTGAGATACGTCTTGGAGGCGGACATTCCACCGACTCCAGTCCGGACTAGAGGTAATCAGGAAGAGATTGACGTCCATGAAAAATGGGTCAAGGATGACGTGCTGGTCCGTGGCTTTATGATGGGCTCAATGACTAATGAGCTGCAGAGAGTGCACGAAAAAATGACTTCTGCTAGGCAGATTCTAGCACACTTGACCGAGCTATATGGAGAGCACAGTAGGACTGCTAGATATGAGATATCTAAGCAGCTATTCAGTGCTAGGATGAAGGAAGGGGAGAAAGTGGGAGACCACGTCCTCAAGATGATCTCTATGATTGAGAGGCTCGAGGTGCTCAATTTTCATATGGATTATCCCTTCAGATTGATCTCAACCTTCAATCTCCGCCTGACTCCTTCATGCAGTTTGTAATGAATTTCAACTGTAATGAGATTTCAGGCACATTAGCTGGGCTAATGAATAAACTAGTGACGGCACAGTCTAACATAAAGACTAAACCGAGGGAGGCTACTCTTGTGATTTCTTTTGAGTCTCGGAGGTCCAAGAACAAGAAGAAAAAGACATACGAGCAGTACAAACCCAAGAAATGGGTGCAGAAAAGAAAGGGCAAGGCCCTAAATGTACAGAAGGTAGGCGGTCCAAAACATATGGACAAATGTCTTGAATGCGGTGAGTTGGGCCACTGGCGTAGGACTTGTCCCAAGATAAATGGCGCATCAAGTACAAAACTTTTTGTTTTTGAAACCAGTTATTCTGGTACTGTATATTATGCTTCATGGATTCTAAATTCAGGTGCTACTTCTCATATTTGTACTATGAATCAGGATCTGGAACGAAGTAGGCAGCTTGAAGCTGGGGAAGTGATGATCACTGTTGGAAGCAGACAAAGTGTCGAGGCAACCGATAGTGGATCACTCCTACTGGGTTTGGAATCTGGTTTTATTTTAACGTTAGATGAAGTACTGGTTTTACCCAAGGGGCATAAAAACATTGTATATATTCCAGTCTTGGACCGGAAAGGATTTTATTTCATCATTGGCAATGGTAGTTGTAAAATTTATTTTCGTAATAAACTGGTTGGCACAGCTACATTGTTGAATGGTTTATATCATCTGAACTTACAAAATAAATCAGCAGTGAATACTATAACTAGGAAACGTGGCAGGCAAGATACTAATCAAGCTTCTGTGGCACCTAAGACTTGGTCATGTTGGTCAGACCAAGGTTCACAAAATGGAGAAAGACGGACTTTTAAGTCCATTGAGTGTAGAACCCTATCCAACTTGTGAATCCTGCCTTAGAGGCAAGATGACTAAGTCCCCCTTCACAGGGACATTTGTAAGGGCTACTGAAAAACTTAGGTTGGTACATACCGACTTTTGTGGTGCTTTAGAAATAGCCCGAGATGGATATCAATATTTCATAATGTTCACAGATGATCATACTAGGTATGGGATTGTGTACTTGATGAAACATAAATCCGAAGGCTTTACTAAATTCAAGGAATTTAAGGCCCTAGTTGACAACAGATTGGATGTAATATCAATGCACTTCGGTCAGACCGAGGTGGCGAGTATATGAGAACCAAGTTTGATGAGTTCCTTAAGGAACATGGAATAGTTTCACAATTCACGTCTCCAAGGACCCCACAGTTAAATGGTGTTTAAAAAAGGAGAAATCGAACTTTGTCGGACATGGTCTGCTCCATGTTGAATTACACTGATTTACCAATTTACCTGTGGGGGTACGCCTTACTTATCGCTGCCTATATCCTAAATAGATGTCCTTCCAAATCCATACCTATCACTCCGCATGAGATGTGGAAGGGTAAGAAACCAAGTCTTAATCGCATAAGGATTTGGGGATGTCCAGCCTATGTCAAGAAGGCTAAGGTGGACAAACTGGAAGCGAGGTCCATCAAGGGACATTTCATAGGATACCCAGAGGATTCAATGAGTTATCTATTCTACATGCCTGAAGACCATAGGGTTGTTGTGGAATTACAAGTGCACTTCCTTGAGGAGGAATTCATTTATGAAGGTGGCACAGGTAGAAATGTCTCTTTGGAAGAGCACAAAGAAAGTCCTGAGATGACATCTGATCAGGGATCACGAACTGAACCTATTGAAACACAACCTCCACTTCGAAGGTCTGATAGGGTGTCTCACTTACCTGATAGGTATGGCTATACACATGTCGAGGAACTAGGTCTCCACGACATACCTGATAGCCGTGAGGAGGACCCTGTCACCTATGACTAAGCGGTAGTGGATGTGGACTCTGATAAATGGTAAGAAGCTATGGAAGATGAGATAGACTCGATGCATGCCAATCAGGTCTGGACTCTGGTAGACCTACCAACTGGCATGAAGCAAATTGGAAGTAAATGGATCTATAAGAGAAAGACTGATGGGGATGGCAAGGTTGACGCCTATAAGGCCAGGCTTGTGGCAAAGGGTTATACCCAAAGGGAAGGGATCGATTCTCATGATACCTTCTTGCCCGTAGCTATGATCAAGTCGATTCGCATGATACTTTCCATTGTTGCCCATTATGATTATGAAATATGGCAAATGGACGTCAAAACGGCTTTTTTAAATGGATACCTCGAGGAGGAAATCTACATGGAACAACCTAAAGATTTTGTGTCCAAAGCTAATATTTATAAAGTGTGTAAGTTGCAACGAGCCATTTTATAGGCTGAAGCAAGCTTCTCGGAGTTGGAACCTTTGATTTGACGAAGCAGTCAAGGACTTTGACTTCGTGCGAAATGAGGAGGATCCATGTGTTTACAAAAATGTCAGTGGGAGCAACATTGCGTTCTTAGTACTATATGTAGATGACATTCTACTTATAGGAAATAACGTAGCAATGCTCAGCACTGTGAAAGCTTGGCTTTCTAAAACGTTCTCCATGAAAGACTTAGGAGAAGATTCCTATATTCTAGGGATCCGTCTTTACAGAGATAGACCGAGAAGAATGATAGGACTTTCCAAAGCCCTCTATATAGATAAAATCCTGAGAAGATTCAAGGTGGATGATTCTAACAGAGGGTTCCTTCCCATGCGACATGGAATCATCTCACCACGAAAATGTGTCCTCAAAGCGAGGAAGACAAGAGAGAGATGAGTAAGGTACCTTATGCCTCGGCAGTGGGTAGTCTCATGTACGCTA
Source organism: Orobanche coerulescens (assembly GCA_033398695.1). NCBI lineage: Eukaryota > Viridiplantae > Streptophyta > Magnoliopsida > Lamiales > Orobanchaceae > Orobanche > Orobanche coerulescens. The sequence goes on along the minus strand of CM065812.1, from coordinate 150,346,942 downwards.
TGTTGTGTACGAGACTGGACTTAGCCTACGCTATGAGTGTGGTAAGTAGATTTCAAGCAAACCTGGGAAGGGAACACTGGACTGCCATAAAGAACATTCTTAAGTACTTAAGAAGAACTAGAGATATGTTTCTTACTTATGGTGGTGGAGAACTTAAGGTGGTTGGATTCACCGATTATGATTTTCAAGGTGACAAGGATGACTCTAAGTCGACATCTAGGTATTTGTTTACTCTCAATGGAGGAGCAGTATCTTGGAGAACTCCAAGCAAAATGCTACTGCAGGTTCCACCTTCCAAGAAGAGTACCAAGCTGCTTCAGAGGCTAGCAAGGAAGCATTTTGGATGCAGAAGTTTGTGCAAGAACTTCAAGTGGTGCCTAATGTGGAGCTGCCTATATCACTGTTCTGTGATAATGATGGAGCTGTCGCCCAATCCAAGGGCTCACCACAACACCAATCATATAGAGAGAAAGTATCACATTGTTCTAGAGATGGTTGAAAAAGGATATGTTTCGTTGCAAAGAGTAGACTCAGAAGACAATATCTCTAACCCGCTGACTAAGCCACTATCTCAGGCCGTCTTGGAAAGACATCTGAAGAACATGGGTATTGGATACCATAATATGTATGGAATTGAGTGCAAGTGGGAGATTGTTAGGAATATACCCTCGAATGCCACTTAGGAGAAGAGAGAGAAGGGGCATTGTACTTGTAATTATGGAATTATCAATAAAAGGCAATATGATTCATTCACCGTTTATTGTATTTCAAATACATTCTTGATTTGGTAAACATTGAAGTGAATTCCATGTAAATAAGAGCAAACATTCCACTCTCGTTATTGGATAAGAAATAATGCACTGGAAGTGTTTATAGTTTATTTATGTAAATCGTTCGCAAGTCGATAAACTTAATTGGGCATTAAGTTTTGATTAAAGACTTGTATAACTGATGCTACGACGTGTGGATGTCTTGATAGCATAGTTATAAGTATATTTGTGGGACCAGTATACTCGAACACGACTCATACTTGATTCAGTCACACGGTATTCACTCTCGGAGAGTCGATGACGAATCGAAAGGTTGTGATAGTATACGTGAACCTTTGACTTTAGGATTCAGTAAGAGATGTGCTTGTGACGTTTAGGTTGTCATTAGAGTAGTTAGACTCATTTGCTTAATCGCTGAGTCAACCTCGAAGTTCAGACTATACGGGCAGGTAGCAGTCTTTACTGTACGCCAAGAAAGGATTCTATCTCCTGTTAGTGAGCAGGCGAATGTCCTATATGGTTAATGGAAAATAAGATCATAAGTCTTTGGCCAAAGCATTATGATCTAGTCGTATTAGATACACTAGTAATCAGTCGGTCTTGATTTGCATTAACACATGTATAATGTCTAGTCAACAGTAGGGTTTGACTTTACCGTGACGCGAAGACTTGACCGGGACATCTGATGAAGGGTCTATACGTATATGGTATTCACGACATAATGGTTCTGGAATGATCCTTTCATTCGTTTTCAGTCGGAGTTTACAGTGCGGCCCGCTAGGCTGGCTAAGTGCTGTCCGCACTCATTGGTTCTTCCCAATGCCGGCTGAGACGGACCTACAGAGTCGCGCATCAGGATCGTTGACGTATAAATATGAATATATCATCTTTCTATTAATATTAGATATTGGATATCTAATTATGATTTATTGGATAAATCAAATAGCAGTCTTATGAATTGAAATTAAGTTATTGGTAATTAATTTAATTCATAAATAATATTTCTTAAGAGAAATATATTTGTGTTTGATGTAATTAATTAATTGGATTAATTAATTAAGTATAAATACATTGGAAATAAAACGGGTTATATTTAACGGATTCGTTTGACGAACGACGGGTACACGAGTCGAGTGACTCGGCTCATTTTCTTGGAAACTTCCTCATGGGCCGCCCCCTCTTAGTTGACAAGGTGTGTTGATTGTTTATTTATAAGATTAGACATGTGAACCCTTCACATGTTTTTCAAAGTAATTTGATTTGATTCTCATCATTTAATATCTTATTTAAGTCATGGTGACTTAAAATAAATAATCACATCATCACCACCATTTCTACACTTCCTGCACTTCAGCCGAGAGGAGGATTGAGAGGGAGAGAGAAACTTTATTATTTTTGTTCTTCATCTTAGAGGTGAAAGAAAATCAAGAAAAATAAAGATAGAAAAATTCCTTTGAAACTTCCTGGCCGTGTTCTTTCAAGAACGGGGTTTTGGTGATTTTTCCGGTCAAGTTCCGTCGCGTGGTTAGAGGCATCGTATTTTCGATGCTTGGGACGAAGGGATTTCGTGCTCGTGCTTGGGTGCGTGAAAAACATCAACTTACGAAGATATTATCAAAGGCTTAAAGGGTATGGGACCTTAATCCTTTTATCTTCGTTTTTTCTTTTCGTACATACGTTACTTGATCGATCATGTTTGGGGTTCTTTATTATTTTTCCGCTGCATATTCGTTTTTGTTTCCGGAATTCCAACACTCCTCTCCTTCCTTCAATTTTCTTGGGTTACGTACATTACAAGTCATTAACGTACGTTATGTGTTATTCATAACGTACGTAATCAGCCTGATGATTTGAGGCAGTAGACTCTGGAGATAATGTTGCGTATGCTAGCATGGGGGATATAGCGTGCGCTATAACCCATAACATACGTTAAGTGATCTACATTACGTACGTAATGCCTTTGTTTGTTCGAGGCAGTGGCCTATGCCCAGGCCGTAACGTATGCAATACTTCGAGCATAGCGTACGTTAATGGTCTTACGTACGTTAACAAGTGCATGTTACGTACGTAACACAAGCCAAACTATATAGTCGCGGGGGGCGGGTTTTGGACCTCATTTCTCATCCTCCTTCTTCTCCTCCGGTGATCTGAGAGATCCCAAGACAAGGGTTGTCAAGAATTCATCAGTCATCAACGTTTTTGGATTTCTAACACGGTTAAATCATCACCCATCCGTCTTTCCTCCTGTGATTCGAGGTAAATTCCTAAGAACTCCAGTTTGGGGAATTTGGGGGGGTTTTCTTAGATTCATCTGGTTAATCCATTTTGAAGCTTGAAAATCTTGAGATTATGATGAATCTACCCCATATCCACGTTTCCTTACAATTATATGAATGTTTTGTGTATTACTTGAAGTGGAGAGGGTTTGGATGATTTTCAAACTCTATGTGAATACCTTGAAGATTTATGAATCGTAAAAATGGGGGTTTCGGGAGTCTTCCTTGAGAATTGAGTATTGATGATTGGTTATTATATTTCCTTACGAATCGTTTAGGCCCGGAAGTGCGTTCTTGGACCTCCCGAGCTTGAATACCATTTTCACTTTGATTCTCATGTTGTATTTTTTTTCCTAATCGCTCTGTTTTTGATTTGGTATTCTTGGGAATCGGTCACCTCGATGACGTGCGAATTGAATTGTACTTACATACTTTGTGTGTCCTTCAGAATGTCCGCTGACAGGGGATGAGGTCGAGGTCGAGTCCGTGGTCGTGGATGCGGGCGAGGATGCGGCACGACTGCTTCCCTCTGTTCTGTTGCGGGGTCGGCTTCCCCTAGTTTATCTAACTCAGTGCATCCTGATACCGAAAGTCAACATGACCAGTCAATCGGTCAAGGTAATAATGCAGATGTTGGGGTTACGAATGTTCTTCAGCAATTGGCAAATCTGATGACTATACTGGCCCAAGCTGTTCAACTGAATAATCCTAATTCGACAGTGTATGTTTTGCTCCAATGTGGTTCGTATGCATCCTCTACAGTTCGGCGGTGCTACCGACCCAGTGGATTGGGAAAGTTGGCTATTTGAATTGGAGAAAGTGTTTGAAGCGACTGATTGTCCGGAAATGAGGAAGGTACCTATTGCTCAGTACTTCCTTGCTAAGGAAGTCGCGACTTGGTGTAAAGCTATTAAACCGCAAGATCATGCTGCTACATGGGACGAATTTAAAGATCTGCTGGAGGCTGAGTTTTGTCCTTGGCCAGTGCAAGAAAGTAGGATCCGAGCCTTTTTCAAAGCTAAGCCGCAGAACATTACAGTCTCATATGTGATAGTGGAGTACAACCTACAGCTGATTCATGTGAAGAATCAGGTGCGTGATGAGCGTGACAAGATCCACCATTTCGACATGTGAATGAATATGGATTTACGGTGTTATATGGCCGCGTTTGCTTTCACTACTCTTAAAGAATACCAATACAAGGACTTTGGCATATGACATGTTTTGGTCCAACAATAACACCACAGACGAGCCGAAGAAGCAAAAGACCACCGATAATTTTTCTGGCTCTAAGGGAGGCAACTTTCAGAGACCTCAGTCGGCTAACCATTCTGTTGGGCAGTCATCGCATTCTTTTAAAGGGAAGAAGAGTTTCCGTTCTGCTTCGGGCACCTCAACTCGTGTGGTGACCTGTTTTAATTGTGGTCAGCCAGGCCACCCCAATCTTGAGTGCAACTTCCCACCTATGAAATGTCACACTTGTGGTAAGATGGGACACAGGGCAGTTTATTGCCCCGAACAAGATCAGACTCTTGATACTCGGGCTTCTGTCCCAGCACATAGAGATCAGAGTATGAATCAGCAACAATCAGTTAGCCAGTCACAGCAAGGTTACGGCAGAGGTCGGGGACGGGGTCAGACCGTTAGAGAGGGAGATTCTACGTCAGTTCAGCACACCTGTGAGATTACGAGATGCGTCGAGCAGATGAACCTGATGCGACGGTGGCCTCAGGTACCATTCATATTCCATTTCATCGAGTTCGAGTACTTTTTGATTCTGGTGCTACACATTCTTTCATCTCCTCGGATTGTGTACGCCTTTTGAATATAAATTGTATGACTACTTGTGATCCTTTCATTGTGAAACTGCCTAGCGGGGATAGAATCATGGGGAATGGGGAGATTAGAAATTATCCGGTGAGCATAGCAGGTATTTATTGGTTATCGAATTTGATTGTGGTTGATATCGAGGGTGAGGATTTCATCCTCGGTGAGGACTGGCTTGAGAGTCACCAAGCGATTATGAATTACCGCACTAAGGTTATCACTAGGATGACCAAAGATGGTTCCGAGTACTCATTTATGAGATGTAAATCGGGCCAACCTAAGTTTCTTATCAGCGCCCTGAAGACTGTAAAAATCTTGAATGAGGGTTGCATGGGCTATTGGTGTTATGCTTTGAATTCAGGAGGGAATGGAGTCGATTTATCTTCAATTCCAGTTTTTAATGAGTATCTAGAGATTTTTTCAGACGATCTTCCGGGATTACCGCCAGATCGAGAGAGAGAATTTTCTGTTGATTTCGAGCCTGACGTGGCTCCGATTTCTAAGGCGTCTTATCGTATTCAGAAATGCAGGAATTAAAAAATCAGTTTGTAGAATTTTTGGAGAAAGGGTATATTAGACCGAGCGTTTCTCCTTGGGGCGCATCGGTCCTATTTGTGAGGAAGAAGGATGGATCATTACGTTTGTGCATTGATTACCGTGAGCTAAACAATGTGACCATCAAGAACAAATATCAATTGCCCCGTATAGATGATTTATTTGATCAGTTGCAGGGAGCCGCAGTATTCTCGAAGATCGTCTAAGATCAGGATACTACCAGCTTCGAGTGAAAGAGCCCGACGTTCCGAAAATTGCTTTTCGGACGAGATACGGATATTATAAATTTGTGGTCATGCCTTTTGGACTAACTAATGCACCAGCAGTATTCATGCAGTTAATGAGCAAGATATTTATTGAATACCTTGACAAATGTGTAGTCGTCTTTATTGACGATATCTTGATTTATTCTCGAGATGAGGAGGAGCATGCCCAGCACTTCTGTTTGATACTAGATGTTTTGAGAGCCGAGCACCTTTATGCGATATTCTCAAAATGTGAGTTTTGGCTGAAGGAAGTTATGTTTGTCGGCCATGTGGTTTCGGCCGAAAGGGTTCGTGTGGACCCACAGAAGATTGAGGCATTGCTGGATTGGGCACCGCCTAATAATGGTAAGAAAGTTCGTAGCTTTTTGGGTCTTGCTGGGTATTACCGTCGGTTTGTCGAGGGGTTCTCAAAACTCGATCGGCCGCTTACGCAATTACTTCAGCAGACAGAAAAGTTTATTTGGACTACTGAGAGACAGCAGAGCTTCAATGAACTGAAGAGACATTTGACTTCAGCGTTGATCTTAGATTTACCATAGGGTGGTGAAGATTTGCATCTTATAGTGACTGTTGGTCCCAAGAATGATGAAGACTATCCTCACTGTACCAACACGAGTCTTTTTCTAGCTCACTTTGTCCTCACTCACGCGCACCAGATAAACTTCCCAGGGGGTCACCCATCCCATAACTACTCCAGGCCAAGCACGCTTAACTTTGGAGTTTCTATGAGATGGCTACCAAAAAAGAAGATGCATCTTGTTGGTATGAGCAGTCCAAATCAATTCATTTAAGCACTTTTTAGTGCAGATCTCATAGGTCGAATCGCAAGCTGCGCCTCGCGCATTTTTAAGCTCATGCATGCAGGATGCTGGACTGAAGCCCAACAATCCCCCTCCGAGTACCTGCCAGCATCTCAGACCCATAGTCTGGAAACCTCCGCGAAGTAGATTTGATCACACAGCCCTCTAGCGGCTGGATTCGTTCACACAGTCCTCCAACACTTGACATCAGCATCTGTTCCAGCTCCGTTTACTTCTACTGTGCCAGTATCTCAGTTCCAGCATACTAGATTTGATCACATAGCCCTCCAGTACCTGACAACCTCCACCAAGCCAACATCTTAGTTCCGGACAACTGACAACATTTGCTGCATGCCCGCCTCTCAGTTCCAACACTCTGGCAGCCTCCACTGTAGGACACTTCGAGGGAATCCGCACCCGTGACCTACTCTGATACCAATTGTTGGTCCCAAGAATGATGAAGACTATCCTCACTGTACCAAAACGAGTCTTTTTCTAGCCCGCTTTGTCCTCACTCACGCGCACTTAAGAAACTTTGCTGCATTTGCTGGCAACATTTGCTGCATGCCCGCCTCTCAGTTCCAATACTCTGGCAGCCTCCACTGTAGGATACTTCGAGGGAATCCGCACCCATGACCTGCTCTGATACCAATTTTTGGTCCCAAGAATGATGAAGACTATCCTCACTGTACCAAAACGAGTCTTTTTCTAGCGCGCTTTGTCCTCACTCACGCGCACCTAAGAAAATTTCCAGGGGGTCACCCATCCCATAACTACTCCAGGCCAAGCACGCTTAACTTTGGAGTTTCTATGAGATGTCTACCAGAAAAAAAGATGCATATTGTTGGTATGAGTATTCCAAATCAATTCATTTAACCACTTTCTAGTGCAGATCTCACAGGTCGAATCACAAGCCGCGCCTCGCGCATTTTTAAGCTCATGCATGCAGGATGCTGGACCGAAGACCAATAGTGACGCTTTAGGACAGGGCTTAGATGTGTGCTTATGCAGCACGATAAAACTATAGCCTTTGCATCATGGAAGTTGAAGCCGTATTAGATGAACTATCCTACTCATGATTTGGAATTGGCCACAATTGTTTTCGCACTTAAGATTTGGCGGCATTATTTGTATAGCTCTTTGTGTCGGATTTATACTGATCACAAGAGTTTGAAGTACATTTTCAGTCAGAAAGAGTTGAATATGAGGCAGCTTGGTTGGAGTTGATTAAGAATTATGATTTAGAAATTCTTTACCATCCGGGGAAGGCTAATGTCGTCGCTGACACTTTGAGCTGCAAACCGGCATCACTTTAGATGCTCGAGGTTTTTACACCCCATACGAAGATTCGTCAGGATTTGATCGATCAAGGTATAGAAGTTTAGCTTCAAAGAGTGCAGGGACAATTGTGTACCCTCGAAATTACTTCGTCCTTAGTTGATGACATCAAAGGGAGATAGTGGAGTGACCCAATGATTTCTCAACCGAAGAAAGATGTAATTAAGGGAAAAGCCCATGACTTTATGGTCTATGAAGACAGTATGTTGAGATTTCAGGGCAGGCTTTGTGTCCCGAATAATCTAGAGTTGAGGCAGAGAATTCTTCGAGAAGCCCATGCTATGCCGTACTCGATCCACCCCGGAACGAGTAAGATGTACAAGGATTTGAAGCAAAATTTTTGGTGGAATAATATGAAAGAAAGACGTCGCAGAGTTCGTATTGCGATGTTTGATGTGTCAACAAGTCAAGATCGAACATCAATGACCAGCAGGATTGTTGAAACCGCTTCCCATTCCCGGGTGGAAGTGGGAAGACATCTCCATGGATTTTATCATGGATGCTGAGATCTAGAGCTAGAATGAATATGATTTGGGTAATCATTGATCGATTAACCAAGTCTGCACATTTCCTTGGTATTAAGGATACTTGGGGACCGAAGAGATTGGCTCGAACCTTTATAGCTGAGATTGTGAGATTGCATGGTGCCTCTAAAACTATTGTTTCTGATCGGGATGGCCATTTCATGTCACATTTCTAGCAAGCGGTCCATCAGTCCATGGGCACCGAATTTAAGTTAGTATGTCTTTTCATCCTCAGTCAGACGGTCAGACCAAGCAGACAATTCAGACGTTGAAAGATATGTTGCGGGCTTGTGCCCTAGATTGGAGTAGTGATTGGGAACTTCATTTACCTTTAAATGAATTTGCCTATAATAATAGTTGGCATGCGTCGATCAAAATGGCACCTTTCGAAGCACTGTATGGTAGGCGATGTAGGTCTTCGTTATGTTGGGAAGAGGCTTCAGAGCTAGTGGGGACGAAACCAGATTTATTGATGGAAACTAAAGAGAAGATCCTATCATTCGGGATCGGTTGTTGACTGCCCAAAGTCGACAGAAATATTATGCTGATACTCGTCGTCAGCCCTTGGAGTTCGAAGTGGGAGACCATGTTCTACTCAAGGTGTCGCCGACAAAGGGAGTTTTCCACTTCGGGAAAAAGGAGAAACTTAGTCCGAGGTATATCGGACCGTTTGAAATTTTGGGCAGGGTTGGAGATTTAGCTTATCGTTTGGCATTGCCTCCAGCTTTGAGTCATGTCCATAGCGTTTTTCATGTTTTTCAGTTGAGAAAGTACTTGCCGGATCCAAGTCATATTATCGACTATAGTGAGATTGATGTCGCCGAAGATGTTACCTTTCCAGAGAGACCGGTGAAGATCCTTGAACATCGTGAGAAGCAGCTTCGGCAGAAAACCATTCCATTGGTTAAGGTGCAATGGTCGATACATAGAGTCGAGGAGGCAACTTGGGAGACAGAAGAGAAGATACGGGCGAGTTACCTCGAACTTTTTGTTTCTTAAGTTTCGGGACGAAACTTTTTATTAGATGGGGAGAATGTAATATCCGTAAATTTTTTCCGTTCCGTATTTCTCGAGTTTTCCTAATATTTGAACTTCATATCAAATGATATTAAATTATCGCGTACCTTTCACATTGTGCATTATGTGGTTCGTGTGAAATCTTGGATGAAATACGTACTCATATCCTTCCTTCAATTTTCTCGGGTTACGTACGCTATAAGTCATTAACGTACGTGATGTGTTATTCATAACGTACGTAATCGGCCTGACGATTTGAGGGAGTAGACTCTGGAGACAGTGTTACGTACGCTAGCATGGGGTGTAACACCCCCAATCCACTCAGGGATATTACACGCCGTAGACCCTCTCCTCGAGGATCTACCAGGCCGGTAACTAAAATCAAACATCTAAACATCGCCTTTAAGGCTAAAATGACTCGGTAGACCAATTTGGTCTTTCAATAATAACATACAACTCAATTTCAAACACATACCCACGCAGGGGTCAAAATACAATAAACTCCCGTACAACGGGGAAAAGATACTGCAGCGGAAAAGAAAATACAACTAGACCAATACGACATCAATGGATCCTCGTGTGATTAGTATCGTTCATCTTTCATCATCCTTCGTGCCAATCCTGTGCTATGCTCCAAAACCTGAATGCAAAAATAGACATCCACCCCCCGAATACTCAGGGGTTAGCAAAACTCCACTGTTTTGCTAGTGCAAGAACAAAGTGCAAATACGAGCCATACAATTCACATTTCACGAATGACAATAATCAGGAATCCTTAAAAATCCAAACGTGACGAAAAGTACTTCCCGAGGCAAGAGTTTGGTAAAACATTCTAAAACCGAAAGGTCACAAATCAAGGGAAAACTATTTATAAAACAGTTTGAATTGCCATCGAGAGTTTTAATAGGAAACAATTTAGGATTACCGAATCCTTCGCTTTCCAAAAATCAACAGGGTCACAGCCCAAAGGTTTTGTTTTCTCAAATAAAACCAACCATAATACACAAGGTTAAAAACCCACGTCATGCGTCCTCGACGGACATAAAATACACATGCACCCATGAAGTTTCACTCGTGAATCCAGGTCGAAGCCAATGGAATTCCCTCTGTGGCCCCGTCGAACCCTCCCGAGGTGAGCAAATATATTCACAAAACATAAGCAACCGCACTCGTGAATCCAGGTCGAAGCCAATGGAATTCCCTCCGTGATCCCATCGGACCCTCCCGAGGTGAGCAAAAAAAACAATCACAAAATATACACACGTAGCGGTGAAGTTTCACTCGTGAACTCAGGTCGAAGCCATTGGAATTCCCTCCGTGGTCCCGTCGAACCCTCCCGAGGTGAGCAAACACATTCACAAAACACATTACTCACATCGCCTAGGACCGGGTCGAAGCCACAAATCCCACTCCGTGATCCCGTCGGACCCACCCGAGCTGGCTAGCGAAATACTCAAGCACCACACGTCGCCTAGGACCGGGACGAAGCCACGAATCCCACTCCGTGATCCCGTCGGACCCACCCGAGCTGGCTAGCGAATCAATCATGCACAAATAACATATCACACCAAGGATATCCAAAAAATTCACCCAGAGGCATCAACCACTTAGCAAAACACCACGTCAAACCACAATGCACCGAAATGAAACAATATACATCCACACGCAACACCAAGTGAACAAACACACCAAACATATCCGCAGGAGTCACATACTCGTTCATGAAAAACACCAATCACAAAACACACGCGGTTTTGAAAGAGGGCCTTTAACAGGGCTAACCAAATCTTTTGAAAACTCGATTCAAAACAAACAAACAAACACACCAGGACGATCACCAATTATCATATCCACAAAACAAGAATAGTATGGACAAGGTACTTGCCTCGAATAAGAACAACGCGAAGAATGGACCGAAGTAGGTCGACACGAACCGACTACGAACCCGCCGACTCCACCGATCGCCAACTCGCGTTCATAAACTACGAAGGACAATAACAATAATGAAATGAATTCCCTAACACGACTTAAAGCCGTTGAATTCAAAGAACGAATGACGAAAGTTCAAGCGTTTCCCCCAAAACGGCCAAGAACACGATTCGTTCCGTCAAAACCCGAAAACGGAATTCCAAGTTGAAATATGGATATACAATCCATAGAATATGTTTAACAACATCATTTAACCATAATCGATCCATCAAAAATGGATGAAAAACGAGATCGAGAACAAATCCCCCAAAAAGTCAATTTGAAGGAAATCAAGAAATATACTTCGATTCGACGAAGAACAATGGATTAAATGATGTTAAACACAATAATACTACCAAGATTAATCATACCCATCATGAATTAATCAACAACACGGAACGAATCGGACAAAAATGCAAAACCCCCCAAATTCACGAAATTATGGTTCTAAGGAAGATTACCTTGATTCGCTGGATCAAAGGATGATAACGGATGATTGATTGATGATCCGAACTCAAGAACTTCATGGATTTGTTGTTAAACAACATGGCTCCATGGTAAGATCACCCTCAGCCGCGGAAGAGAAGAAGAAGGAGAAAAATGGCCAAAAACCCGTGTGCAGGACCTTAAATAGGCTGCACAGTGTCATGGCCGTGTGTGCCGCAAGACAGCCCAAAAATGGCTCCCAGTGGTCGGCGGTGTGCCGCCAGCCGGCAGCCGCGGCACCGTCTGATCGCTTGGGCCGAAAAATGCCACAGAGTGTGGCGCGGCCCTGCCGGCCAGTGGCGCGGCCCACGGTACGGCTCGCTGCCGCGAAGCCGCGAGCACTACCGGCCAGAACTCGCCAAGGCTGCCTGGCCTGATTGCCGGCCATGACTCGGCCGGGGCCAACTCCGACGGCCCGAACGACCCCGAAACCCGAACCTGAATACGAATCAATGATACGGTTACGACGTACTCGCAAAGACGAATCTAAGAGCTAAGAGAACACATAATTCCGACCACCCGAAGGCTCGGAATTCGACAACGGAAGTCATTACCCAAAACTTTGGGAAATTACGAAAATGGCCCAAAACGTCCGAAAATCACGATACGCGAGCGAAACACCAAACCAAAGCTCGCAACATGAATAATAACATTAAATGAACTTACGAGAAACTCGAAACAACAGTTTCGGACGAGATTCGCAAGAATCGAACTCAAGTGCGGAAAAGTCGCTAAAAAGCTCGGAACTCAACAAAACGATACCGAAACGAACTCGGGTGACAAAAAGTGCAGAATTAATCATTCTCGAAATGACGAAATGGTCATGAGTGAGTCGTCAAAACGGGCTCCCGCCGAAAAAAGAAATTTACCGAAAATCGAAAATTGCGGATATTACATTCTACCCTCCTTAAAAGAAGTTTCGTCCCGAAACTTAAAACAAGTAGGGAGAAGCAATATCCCGCCAGGAAAACTTAACGAGATACGCCAGGAAACGCGTAACTTACGTCCATCGGCGAAACGTTACAAGCAACGCAAAGGAATATGCAGCGTGAAAACACGCTCCACGACGACCAACACAACGTCGTCGTTAGGGATATAATAAAACCAACAAGTGACAAGCGTCATCAAATGGATAATACAATCAAGTCAACTATCCGAACAATCACAAAACACAACGAACGAAAATCAATACGATTGACCAACCCAACAGTACATCAACCAAAACGCGAGCCAATAGCTGGACAAATACGGAATTCCACCGCCCAAGGGTTGGAAGATCGAAAACGAGACTAATTTCCCGAACTTAAGGGAATCAGGAAGGAGCCTGAATGCTCAACAATCACGAAACGAGAACAAAAACCGAACAAACAAACGATCGAGACAACAAAAATCGAACAATCATGTCCGAAACACGAAGGATAATAAAATTCAAACAACAACTCCCAGGATGATCTGGTGAGAACTACAAAACATGCATTCCCATAAGATCCACCGGAAAGGGAATAGCGAGTGAAAAGTCACAACGACAAACGAGTTATCCCGAAACAATACCACCCTCGTTCGATCAATAAAAGCAAGGGATAGGGAAAGTTCAGAAAATGTCAACTAACATAAACGAGTCGACAGAGTCGAAAATACAGAAATTCAAAATTCGATCTATGTCGAATAGAAGAGTTAATAGAACCAAATGATGTCACTTCCGAACAAGGTTCACAAGAATCGAACTGAACTCGAAAAAGTCACATCGATAACTAGATCGACCCAAAACAAGATCACAGTTCGTTCGGATGATGAAACCAAAATACAGAACAACTTCATAAGGTATCAACGAACACGAGCGAGTCGATAGAATGGAGAAAGAGAAAATACCGAGGTCAAAATAGTACGGGTATTACCTCCGACCTTGTCCACGAAATTCACAAAAACGGGAGCAAGGTAATAAGACATTAAACAACCGACACATAATGGAATAATCACCGATGCACACAGTCGTACCAAACAAGCTCTAACAGTTCGCACACGAGCAATAACTCAGAAATCACTACGGGGCGACAATATTCAACACCAACATCCCGCCTCTCACAGGGGGCTAACACAACAAATGTGTGGAAAACGACTCAATGCTCACACCACCAGTTCGATCATACTCAGGAGCAAACATCAAAACGACAACGCGAACATCACACATACATACACAGCCCTCAAACGGGAATGGATAGGTTTTAAAAACGAAAACCTCATTTTGAAAATAATTTAGAAGAACACCGGTTGATCTTGAGTATCACCTTTCAAAAAGTACAAATGTGAAACATTGTTATCGAGATTTTGGAGAACCATTTCGCATTTGATAAAAATGAGGACACTTTCTCTTAGTGGAAACTTTCAGAATATTCGGCCCTCAGGTCTAAATAAAAGTGTTTCTAAAACATTGAAAATATCTCAAAGCATTTTGGTCCTCGAGGTAGAAGAATTTTGAAACATGTTGTGGCACCTTGTATGTACCACGAGAAAATAATTCATTTTAAAAGTACGTCTCGAAATTTATTTTTCTAAGATACTCAAGGTTTTTAAAGATAATTCAATGGGCTAGAATGCCCAAAAATTTCGGGTAATTATACGGAACATTATAGCGTCGTGGGTCCCGTGCCGGAACCCACCAGGCTAAAAACTAATTACAAAAATGCCCAAAAAGGCCGATGACGGTAGTACTTATCAAAACTCACAAAATCATTTGAAAACACCCTACTACCGTCAAAACGGTCAAGGGCAAAAACTCGGTTAAAGGAATCGGTTTTCGAAATAAAACTTAGTCGGTAAAATACCGAAAGCCATTACAAAAGAACTCACGCAGCGGATAAAAGAAATAAAGTCAAACATGCACAATCCAGCAACGCTACTCCTCATATGAACGAATATGAGGGTCAAATAACCATATATCAAGAAATAAAAATCCATAAGAGGATTCCATCAATTAACAAATAATCATACAAATAGCTCGTGTCACACGAGGCACAACACAAAGAAGGGAGACTTACAGTCACAGGTCGCACGAAGATGATGATCGCCCCACGATACTAATCACGACCAACAAACTCAGACGACGCATCGCGACACGACTCATTCAGACAAAATCCGACGAGACAAAACTCAATAGACGCCACTGACCCGACAGCCTAGGTTTCCACAACCTAAGCTCCGATACCATTTATGTAACACCCCCAATCCACTCAGGGATATTACACGCCGTAGACCCTCTCCTCGAGGATCTACCAGGCTGGTAACAAAAATCAAACATCTAAACATCGCCTTTAAGGCTAAAATGACTCGGTAGACCGATTTGGTCTTTCAATAATAACATACAACTCAATTCCAAACACATACCCACGCAGAGGTCAAAATACAATAAATTCCCGTACAACGGGCAAAAGATACTGCAGCGGAAAAGAAAATACAACTAGACCAATACGACATCAACGATCCTCGTGTGATTAGTATCGTTCATCTTTCATCATCCTTCGTGCCAACCCTGTGCTATGCTCCAAAACCTGAATGCAAAAATAGACATCCACCCCCCGAATACTCGGGGGTTAGCAAAACTCCACTGTTTTGCTAGTGCAAGAACAAAGTGCAAATACGAGCCATACAATTCACATTTCACGAATAACAATAACCAGGAATCCTTAAAAATCCAAACGTGACGAAAAGTACTTCCCGAGGCAAGAGTTTGGTAAAACATTATAAAACCGAAAGGTCACAAATCAAGGGAAAACTATTTATAAAACAGTTTGAATTGCCATCGAGAGTTTTAATAGGAAACAATTTAGGATTACCGAATCCTTCGCTTTCTAAAAATCAACAGGGTCACAGCCCAAAGGTTTTGTTTTCGCAAATAAAACCAACCATAATACACAAGGTTAAAAACCCACGCCATGCGTCCTCGACGGACATAAAATACACACGCACTCGTGAAGTTTCACTCGTGAATCCAGGTTGAAGCCAATGGAATTCCCTCCGTGGCCCCGTCGAACCCTCCCGAGGTGAGCAAACACATTCACAAAACATAAGCAACCGCACTCGTGAATCCAGGTCGAAGCCAATGGAATTCCCTCCGTGATCCCATCGGACCCTCCCGAGGTGAGCAAAAAAAACAATCACAAAATATACACACGTAGCGGTGAAGTTTCACTCGTGAACCCAGGTCGAAGCCATTAGAATTCCCTCCGTGGTCCCGTCGAACCCTCCCGAGGTGAGCAAAAACATTCACAAAACACAGTACTCACATCGCCTAGGACCGGGTTGAAGCCACAAATCCCACTCCGTGATCCCGTAGGACCCACCCGAGCTGGCTAGCGAAATACTCAAGCACCACACGTCGCCTAGGACCGGGACGAAGCCACGAATCCCACTCCGTGATCCCGTCGGACCCACCCGAGCTGGCTAGCGAATCAATCATGCACAAATAACATATCACACCAAGGATATCCAAAAAATTCACCCAGAGGCATCAACCACTTAGCAAAACACCACGTCAAACCACAATGCACCGAAATGAAACAATATACATCCACACGTAACACCAAGTGAACAAACACACCAAAGATATCCGCAGGAGTCACATACTCGTTCATGAAACACACCAATCACAAAACACACGCGGTTTTGAAAGAGGGCCTTTAACAAGGCTAACCAAATCTTTTGAAAACTCGATTCAAAACAAACAAACAAACACACCAGGACGATCACCAATTATCATATCCACAAAACAAGAATAGTATGGACAAGGTACTTGCCTCGAATAAGAACAACGCGAAGAATCGACCGAAGTAGGTTGACACGAACCGACTACGAACCCACCGACTCCACCGATCGCCAACTCACGTTCATAAACTACGAAGGACAATAACAATAATGAAATGAATTCCCTAACACGACTTAAAGCCGTTGAATTCAAAGAATGAATGACGAAAGTTCAAGCGTTTCCCCCAAAACGGCCAAGAACACGATTCGTTCCGTCAAAACCCGAAAACGGAATTCCAAGTTGAAATATGGATATACAATCCATAGAATATGTTTAACAACATCATTTAACCACAATCGATCCATCAAAAATGGATGAAAAATGAGATCGAGAACAAATCCCCCAAAAAGTCAATTTGAAGGAAATCAAGAAATATACTTCGATTCGACGAAGAACAATGGATTAAATGATGTTAAACACAATAATACTACCAAGATTAATCATACCCATAATGAATTAATCAACAACACGGAACGAATCGGACAAAAATGCAAAAACCCCCAAATTCACGAAATTAGGGTTCTAAGGAAGATTACCTTGATTCGCTGGATCAAAGGATGATAACGGATGATTGATTGATGATATGAACTCAAGAACTTCATGGATTTGTTGTTAAACAACATGGCTCCATGGTAAGATCACCCTCAGCCGCGTAAGAGAAGAAGAAGAAGGAGAAAAATGGCCAAAAACCCGTGTGCAGGACCTTAAATAAGTGCCGCATAGATGTGCCCAAAAATGGCTCCTGGTTTAGCAGGCCGCGGCACCAGACATCGGTTTGGCCGAAAAATGCCACAGAGTGTGCCGCGCCCCGCCGGCATGTGCCGCGGCCCACGGCACGGCCTCGGCCGGCCGAGCCGCGAGCACTACCGGCCGTAACTCGGCCAGTGCCGGCCTGATTGCCCGGCCATAACTCGGCCGGGGCCAACTCCGACGGCCCGAACGACCCCGAAACCCGAACCTGAATATGAATCGATGATACGGTTACGACGTACTCGCAAAGATGAATCTAAGAGCTAAGAGAACACACAATTCCGACCACCCGAAGGCTCGGAATTCGACAACGGAAGTAATTACCCAAAACTTTGGGAAATTACGAAAATGGCCCAAAACGTCCGAAAATCACGATACGCGATCGAAACACCAAATCAAAGCTCGCAACATGAATAATAACATTAAATGAACTTACGAGAAACTCGAAACAACAGTTTCGGACGAGATTCGCAAGAATCGAACTCAAGAGCGGAAAAGTCGCTAAAAAGCTCGGAACTCAACAAAACGATACCGAAACGAACTCGGATGACAAAAAGTGCAGAATTAATCATTCTCGAAATGACGAAACGGTCATGAGAGAGTCGTCAAAACGGACTCCGGCCGAAAAAAGAAATTTACCGAAAATCGAAAATTGCGGATATTACATGGGGGATATAGCGTACGCTAGAACCCATAACGTACGTTAAGTGATCTGCATTACGTACGTAATGTCTTTGTTTGTTCGACGCAGTGTCCCTTGCCCAGGCCGTAACGTACGCAATACTTCGAACGTAGCGTACGTTAATGGTCTTACGTACGTTAACATGTGCATGTTACGTACGTAACACGAGTCAAACAATATAGTCACGGGGGACGGGTTTTGGACCTCATTTCTCATCCTCCTTCTTCCCCTCTGGCGATTTGAGAGATCCCATGACAAAGGGTTGTCGAGAATTCATCAGTCATCAATGTTTTTGGATTTCTAACGCGGTTAAATCATCACCCGTCCGTCTTTCCTCCTCTGATTCGAGGTAAATTTCTTAGAACTCTAGTTTGGGGAATTTTGGGGGGTTTTCTTAGATTCGTCCGGCTAATTCATTTTGAAGCTTGAAACCCTTGAGATTATGATGTATCTACCCCGTATCCATGTTTCTTTACAATTATATGAATGTTTTGTGTATTACTTGAAGTGTAGAGGGTTTGGATGATTTCCAAACTCTATGTGAATACCTTGAAGATTTATGAATCGTAAAAAGGGGGGTTTGAGGAGTCTTTCTTGAGAGTTGAGTATTGATGATTGATTATCATATTTCCTTACGAATCGTTTAGGCCCAGAAGTGCGTTCTTGGACCTCCCGAGCTTGAATACCATTTTCACTTCGGTTCTACTATCTCAAAGGCAAGTATATGTTTATGATTGTACGTTCTCGAATTTGAAAGTGAGGTATACGAATTGTGTGATTATATATATTCACTATGAGAAGGACCGACGGGTCCTCAGAGGGTTCCGTTGCCTTTGGTGCGGTTCCACGTATATTTTGGGTTAACCACTCTGGGAGGGTCCAATAGGGCCTCAGAGGGTTCAGTTGCCTTTGGTGCGGTTCCATGGTTAATCACGTATGTATTGAAATGAAATGCTATGAGATTTAGTGATTCCGGAATACTAGTCTTGAGTTTGATGAAATAAGGATTACGTTTACTTTATTGTCGAGAAGTATTGTGTTTCATATTCGATATACTTTTACTAGCTATTCGATGGCTAACCCCTTTTGGGGAAAATACCTTTCATGTATTTCAGAATCCAGGAGAGTGGATAGGCATGTACCGGGTCGGCATGAGTGATTGTGTGTCTTGTCTCTGTCTGTATTTTGTACTTTATCCATTCGATATTGCTGTACTTGGAATGGTTATGAACACTCAAGTAGTGTTTCAGATGTTGTTGATGTTTTGGCCTGTGTTGCCTTACGTTTTAATTCCCGATGTATTGTATTATGTCGAATTGATTATTACCTTGGTGTCATTTTTATTGCCTTCTACAGGACTATGTTTAGACCTTATCGATCCAAATTCATGGTTCCGCATATGTATAGCCTTATGGGTCCCTCGGAGGGGCTCACAGCGTTGTAATATACCCTGAATAACTTGGGGGTGTTACACATGAAGCTTGGGTATATCAAGGGGGAGCAAAGCATATCTCTCCAAAGTTTTTCTACAATCAGCAACAATAGAGCTTCCTCAATATCCAAGTTAAGCAAGTGAACTCTGAGGAGAATGCGGTTGATTTATTCACTAAATCATGCCCTAGACCATATTTAAAAAACATGCGAGAAATATCGGAATGCGTAGAATTTCTGAACTCCCGAGATCAAAGTAAGGATCGGATGGGACGGTGTAACGCCCCGATTTCGCATATACATTTATTGTGAATTATAGAAAACATGTTCAATTTTATTAAATTAATGCCCGAATAATCTATCATTAATTCATTTTATTTCATGATCATGCAAATTCATTTATACCATTATTATTCATGACAAGTCATGTGATTTGTTTCGTTGCATTTCTCATTTTAATTCATTGTTTCATCTCGTCGTTTCTAGGCCCGAGTCAAATTTTAAGCAATATTAATCGTTACGCATAAGATTTCACAAGTCCATTTTAATTAATTTTAATTTATTCACTTTGGGTCGGCCTAAGCCAAACCCATTATAATACTCAGCCCGAATCCTACAATTAATTAAAGCCCAACTATTATAATTTTACCAAGTCCAAATATCTTCTCTCAACCCATATTTTAATGGGCAACACAATTTCAGCCCAATTGATAATATTCATCACGATCACAACTATGAGAAATCCACTTTCTCACGTTAGAAGAAGTTGGCAGAAGTGGGGTTGAGGGGAGGAACTCCAGGGGATGTTATGCATCATAGGGGAGTGGTTATGATCTTCTAGTATATAAAAACCCACAAACAAATATCATCTTCATTTCTACAGCAAAATTTTATACACCAGAAACCTCATACACCAAAATACGCAGTTGCAGCAAAACTTCAGTTCATAACATTTCACAGCATATTACATTACATCTTCACAAATACATTCACAAGACTTACCCAAGACCGTTCCAACATCTCCAGAACAGAACAGGTAATTTCAGAAAATTTCTTTCATTTAAAAAAAAAAAATCACTACTGCCTCGGCCCATTTTCCTCAGCCGTAGCCAACGTTGGAGAAAGCAACTCAGCCCACGCCACCATATTTTCGCACAAATTCTGTCTGCAATACCAGACCCGTTTTGGGACACATCAATTCAGCACCCTACCCGAACCAAACCTTTAAACCTAACCCAAATCCAGAAACCACGAAACCTCCGCCATGCCCGCCGAAAAATGTGGGCAGAAACCCTAACCCACAGCCGACCTAAATCGTCGGAGGTCGCCGCTGCTACACCGCCACCGCTGCGGCTTTCTATCATGGTATTTCGTCGGTTGCCTTGTACCTGAGTTATGAGCCGCACTCAGAATTCCCAAACCACGCGACGCCGACGAATTTTCCTTCTTTTCATCCGACGTGGTCTGCTTGTGTGTGAGGGAGAGGGAGAGAGAGAGAGAGAGAGAGAGAGAGAGAGAGAGAGAGAGAGAGAGAGAGAGAGAGAGAGAGAGAGAGAGAGAGAGAGCGAGAGAGAGGCGAGGGGTGAGAACATGAGAAATGAGTGTCGGCCGATGGGCTGGGCAAATGGGGTTCTTATACCCACTTTCTTTTAGGGTTCTTCGATTTAGTCCCTAAGTTTCAGACCCTCTCAAATTGACCCCAAATCATTTTCAGGGTATACTAATTTCAGCCCCTAATTTTCAGTTTCTTCATTCTTGCCCCAGTTTGGTTTATAATTATTTCAGTTAGCCCCAATCAGAATTATAAGTTCTACTATTTCAGTCTCTTTCGGCCAAGCTCTTAACATGTTGACATTTTTTTATTTATATTATTATTCACTCACAATTTAATTCTCAGTCATATGATAATAATAATTTTCTATTATTATTAATTGTAGATAATAACGAGAATTTACAGGCCTAGAATTGTCGAGTCAAGCATTTCATCACTTTCAAGTTCAGAACTGCAATTTTATTCAGGTGTGGGGATTTATTACGCTTTTGTTTATTTTAATTGCTTTATATATTGTCTCGTATGTGCACGTGAAATCGATCGAAGCACTTAAATATGCACATCACTGAAGCACTTAAATGTGCAATCAGAAGCACTTAAATGTGCAAATCACCAAGCACTTAATTGTGCATAAAGCCTTCTGCCAGCCGACGGCATCGAATTTATCAGTCATGTTGTTTATACTTGCTAATATATTTAGTAATTAACATAGACATATTGCGTACTCTCCACACTGAGCGAGTTGGAAGCTCACCCCACTATTTAACCCCTTTCAGGTTGAGGAGCTCGATGTGGCATGCGATTGAGAGTGGGATGATCAAGCCTATGATTAGATGTTTATTTATTTAATGTTATTTCTCTCGAACTATGTTATGAACAAGTGTTCAATTTGTTTTATTTTTATGTCAAGGTATGTTTTGTTTTAACAATGACTCGAGAAGATTACTTGCAATTATTAAGTTTGTCTTTTTTTGAAATATATTTCCGCAAAAAAAAAATTATTTATTCTTCTTAAAATTTGAAGAATCATATTTAGAAAAGTGGTCACTACATAAGTGGTATCAGAGCGGGTTTACGGTTCTGTAGACTCGTTAAAATGGTTTCTTTTTCTAAACTAAAATTTCATTTTCGCAAGTAATCAAATATTTTTAGCAATTATGATCATCCACCTCTGCCGCTCCACGTCGACTCCAAGGTACATTAAGTTATGATCATTCATTATGTGATAAATGCAGTTTCCCAGATCAACCATGATTCATGCATTAAAAATGCATCTTCAGTCTATTTTGTATATAAGAATTTTATGATAAAATATTTGGGCATGACATTGTTTTCTTATAAATTCATAAGTATATGTATGACATGCGTAAATCATCATTGCTAGAAATCTCTGGTGCTCAACCTATAGATGCAGTGTAGCGCCTCCATTTTATTTCTCCCTCTCGTTGGGTAAGTACTGAAGGATCGTTGCGTGGGGTATGCCTTAGGATAATGGCAACTCGTGGACGTGGACGCCCAGCTAACCGAGATGCAGATAATCTCGGTGGTCAGAATGCTAACCTTGGTGGTGGTGACGGAGGTCAGGATAACCACAACAATAA
Organism: Orobanche coerulescens; assembly: GCA_033398695.1. Lineage (NCBI taxonomy): Eukaryota > Viridiplantae > Streptophyta > Magnoliopsida > Lamiales > Orobanchaceae > Orobanche > Orobanche coerulescens. The sequence goes on along the minus strand of CM065812.1, from coordinate 150,324,301 downwards.
TGTGCCAGCTTCTACTCAGGCACAAGTTGTGCAACAATTCCGACGTTTCACTCCACCCACATTCAACGGTCGAGAAGGACCAGCTTTCGTTGATGAATGGTTCATGGCGCTGGAGCGCACCTTTGAGCTCATTGGGTGCACCGATGCGCAAAGAATTATTTGTGGCCAATATCAAATGGTGGAGGATGCTGGACGCTGGTGGATAAGCTATTGGCGTTTGAGGCCGGCGGACGAGCGTGCTGCATTAACATGGGATCGGTTCAAGGAAATAGTGATGGAACAGTACTACCCACAGCACTACCGAGAGAATATGGAGAGAGAGTTTTGGAACCTTGAACAATGAGGAATGACGGTAGAAGAATATGAGAGAAAATTCAACCAAATCAGCTTCTTTGTGGAGCACATGGTGGATACAGATCGAAAGAGGGCCCTTAAGTTCCGGAGTGGTTTACGCCCGAGTATTCGTCACATCGTGGCTGGTCATGGGGTGCTACCCTATACCGAGACGGTTTTTAGAGCCCAAGAGGTTGAGGCTAGCCATAATCTGGATCAACAACAGTCTACGAAGCCTAGTATCGGTAAGAGGCATTGGAATGGAAACCAAAATAAGGCCATGGTCTCTAATAAGCAAGCAAAGGTTGATCAAAGGTCGGGACCTAAGCCTCAAACCAGTAAGCCAGAGTGCTCGAAGTGTGGTAAGAATCATGGCGGGGAGTGTTTGTATGGAAAAGGTGTCTGCTACAGATGTAAGGAGCCAGGGCATGCAGCTTCGAATTGTCATCTCCAAAGGGCCAAAGGTCAAGGTGCTGGAGGAAAGGCTCGTATTTATTCTTTGACCCAAAAGGACGCAGATGAGAATCCCAGCACAGTGTCAAGTATGCTTATGATATCTAATGTGCCTGCTTTTGCTTTATTTGACACTGGTGCCACACATACTTTTATGTCTACAAAGTTTTATCATGCTATTGGTCATAGAAGCATTAGAATCGTTGAGTCTCTTGAGGTTAGCTTACCATCAGGAAATACGATCCTCACTAATACAATGATTGACGAGAATATTGAGATAGGAGGTAGAGAATTTGACGCTAGCCTGTATTTAATTAACTCGATGGATTTTGATGTGATCCTTGGTATGGACTGGCTCGATATACATGATGCCGATATAAGTTGCCGTGAGAAGAAGGTAACATTGAGGTGTTCCGAAGGCGAGTTGATCACCTTTTACGGATTTCAAGAGTAGGACAAGACCAAGAGTAATCACAACATGAAAGCACCGAGAGGTCTAAGGAAGGAGAAATGTCGTGGTTACTTGGTGAGTTTGGTCGACACTCGTACTAATGAGGTGTCCCCTGCACGCATACCTATAGTACGAGAGTTTCTGGATGTGTTTCCAGAAGATTTGCCGGGAGTCCCACCCGACCGACAAGTGGAGTTTAGCATTGATTTGGTCCCTGGGGCGGCCCCTACATCCAAAGCGCCATATAGAATGGCTCCGAAGGAACTTCGAGAATTGAAGGTCCAGATTCAAGAGCTACTGGAGCTCGGATTTGTTCGTCCTAGCGTGTCACCCTGGGGTGCACCAGTACTGTTTGTAAGAAAGAAAGATGGGTCACTTCAGATGTGTATAGATTATAGAGAGCTGAATCGACTCACAGTGAAGAACAAGTACCCACTACCGAGAATCGAGGATCTATTCGATCAGTTGAGGGGAGCCAGAACCTTTTCGAAGATTGATTTACGGTCGGGGTATCACCAACTGAAGATTAGGGAGTGTGACATTCCCAAGACGGCCTTCTGTAGCGGTTATGTACATTTTGAATTTGTTCTGTTGCCTTTTGGATTGAGTTATGCACCAGGTTTCTTTATGGATTTGATGAACAGTGTGTTCCTAGCTTACTTGGATTAGTTCCTGATCGTCTTTATAGATGACATCTTGGTGTATTCTAAGGACAACGAACAACACCAAGAACATTTGAGGATTACATTGGAGACACTTCGCAAGGAGAAGTTGTATGCTAAATTCAAGAAATGTGAGTTTTGGTTAAACAGAGTTGGATTCCTTGGACATGTGGTGACTTCAAAAGGAATTGAGGTTGATCCCGATAAAGTTGTAGCAAAGGAGTAGTTGGGGAATACCCAAGAATGCGAGCGAAGTCCGCAGCTTTCTGGGCCTAGCTGGCTATTATAGGAGATTTATCGAAGGATTTTCGAAAATCGCCACTCCTATGACCCAGTTAACAAGGAAAGGCATGAGGTTTGAATGGAACGACAACTGCGAGGAAAGTTTTCAAGAGTTGAAAAGGAGACTAACCTCGGCACCAGTATTAACGATTCCTGATCCGACGAAAGACTTTGTTATTTATAGTGATGCCTCAAAGCAGGGGTTGGGTTGTGTTCTGATGCAACATGGTAAAGTAGTAGCCTATGCATCGAGACAGCTTAAACCACATGAGTTGAACTATCCAATGCATGATCTGGAGTTGGCTGCTGTAGTACATGCGCTGAGGATTTGGCGTCACTATCTCTACGGAGGAAAGTGTGAGATATACACTGACCATAAGAGTTTGAAGTATCTTTTCACACGGAAGGGCCTTAACATGAGACAAAGGCGATGGTTAGAATTGGTGAAGGACTATGATTGTACTATTCATTACCATCCGCGTAAGGCTAATGTGGTAGCTGATGCCTTGAGTCGGAAGACTAGAGGCGAGTTAGCTTGCTTGACCGATCAGGAGAGTTTGATAAAGGAGTTCTCTCAGTTGAGGATTGAGGTAGTTGAGTCTTCAAAACGTTCGAAAGCAATCCTATCATCTTTGGTCTTGCAACCAAACTTGAGGGATAAGATTAAGGAGGCTCAACCACGTGATAGGCTCTTGTGCAAGATGAAGGATCGAGCACAAGTCGAGAGTACTGAGAAATTTGCCGTCGCCGCAGACGACGTTTTGACTTATGATGGGAGGTTATGTGTTCCTAAGGATCCATCCCTTAGGAAGCAAATTCTTGAAGAAGCTCACAATGCACCATAGTCCGCTCACCCGGAAGGTACAAAGATGTACCATGACCTGAAGAAGTTCTTTTGGTGGAGAGGAATGAAACGGGACATTGGTGTATTTGTGGAGAGGTGTATGATATGTCAGCAGGTGAAGGCAGAACACCAACGTCCAGGAGGTTTACTTCAACCGTTGGAAATCCCAGAATGGAAATGGGAGCATATCACAATGGATTTCGTGGTTGGTCTGCCACGAACCGTGAGGAAGAACGACGCTATCTGGGTGATAGTAGATCGTTTGACGAAGTCATCTCATTTTATACCTGTGGGGATGACTTACAGTATGGAACAATATGCACAGATTTATATCCGGGAGATTTTGAGGCTACATGGTGTTCCAGTGTCGATCGTATCAGATAGAGATCCGCGATTTACGTCAAAATTTTGGAAGAGTCTTCAGAGTGCTTTGGGCACTAAGTTGAATTTCAGTACTGCATATCATCCGCAAAGCGATGGTCAATCTGAGCGGACTATCGAGACACTTGAAGACTTGTTGAGGGCGTCTGTTCTTGATACTGGTGAGAATTGGGAGAATATTTTGCCGTTAGTGGAGTTTGCTTATAACAATAGTTACCAAGCAACTATACAAATGGCCCCGTATGAGGCTCAGACGAAGGAAATGTCGATCGCCTTTATTGGAGTGAGGTTGAGAAGGAAAATTTTGGGTCCGTAATTGATCGAGCGATCAGAGAAGATAGCCGAAATCAGAAGTAGAATTAAGACTGCCCAGGATCGGCAGAAGTCTTATGCAGATAAACGGAGGAAAGATATCCAATTTGAGATTGGAGAAAAGGTGTTCCTGAAAGTAGCGCCGATGAAAGGAGTAATACGATTCGGTAAAAAGGGAAAGCTACAGCCTCGTTATATCGGACCTTTTGAGATTTTGGGTCGTGTAGGTGATCTTGCTCATAGTTTGGCATTGCCGATGGAATTATCAGGAGTGCACAATGTCTTTCACGTCTCCATGCTGAGAAAATACGTACACGATCCTGATCATGTATGCAATTTCAAAGAGTTGCATGTAGCCAAGAATCTGACTTATGAGGAGGTACCTATAGCTATTCTGGAACGTAGGGTACACCAGTTACGAAATAAAGAGATTAAATTGGTGAAAGTTCAATGGAGTCGTCATGGACCAAATGAGGCAACTTGGGAACGTGAAGAGGAGATCCGTTCTAAGTATCCAACATTTATTTTTCAAGGTACGCAACTTAATTTTCGAGGACGAAAATTTGTTAAAGGGGGGTAGGTTGTAACGCCCCGATTTCGCATATACATTTATTGTGAATTATAGAAAACATGTTCAATTTTATTAAATTAATGCCCGAATAATTTATCATTAATTCATTTTATTTCATGATCATGCAAATTCATTTATACCATTATTATTCATGACAAGTCATGTGATTTGTTTCGTTGCATTTCTCATTTTAATTCATTATTTCATCTCGTCGTTTCTAGGCCCGAGTCAAATTTTAAGCAATATTAATCGTTACGCATAAGATTTCACAAGTCCATTTTAATTAATTTTAATTTATTCACTTTGGGCCGGCCTAAGCCAAACCCATTATAATACTCAGCCCGAATCCTACAATTAATTAAAGCCCAACTATTATAATTTTACCAAGTCCAAATATCTTCTCTCAACCCATATTTTAATGGGCAACACAATTTCAGCCCAATTGATAATATTCATCACGATCACAACTATGAGAAATCCACTTTCTCACGTTAGAAGAAGTTGGCAGAAGTGGGGTTGAGGGGAGGAACTCCTGGGGAAGTTATGCATCATGGGGGAGTGGTTATGATCTTCTAGTATATAAAAACCCACAAACAAATATCATCTTCATTTCTACAGCAAAATTTTATACACCAGAAACCTCATACACCAAAATACGCAGCCATAAAGAAACTTCAGTTCATAAAATTTCACAGCATATTACATTACATCTTCACAAATACATTCACAAGACTTACCCAAGACCGTTCCAACATCTCCAGAACAGAACAGGTAATTTCTGAAAATTTCTTTCATTTAAAAAAAAAAAAATCACTACTGCCTCGGCCCATTTTCCTCAGCCGTAGCCAACGTTGGAGAAAGCAACTCAGCCCACGCCACCATATTTTCGCACAAATTCTGTCTGCAATACCAGACCCGTTTTGGGACACATCAATTCAGCACCCTACCCGAACCAAACCTTTAAACCTAACCCAAATCCAGAAACCCCGAAACCTCCGCCATGCCCGTCGAAAAATTTGGGCAGAAACCCTAACCCACAGCCGACCTAAATCGCCGGAGGTCGCCGCTGCTACACCGCCACCGTTGCGGCTTTCTATCATGGTCTTTCGTCGGTTGCCTTGTACCTGAGTTATGAGCCGCACTCGGAATTCCCGAACCACGCGACGCCGACGAATTTTCCTTCTTTTCATCCGACGTGGTCTGCTTGTGTGTGAGGGAGAGCGAGAGAGAGAGAGAGAGAGAGAGAGAGAGAGAGAGGGGTGAGAACATGAGAAATGAGTGTCGGCCGATGGGCTGGGCAAATGGGGTTCTTATACCCACTTTCTTTTAGGGTTCTTCGATTTAGTCCCTAAGTTTCAGACCCTCTCAAATTGACCTCAAATCATTTTCAGGGTATACTAATTTCAGCCCCTAATTTTCAGTTTCTTCATTCTTGCCCCAGTTTGGTTTATAATTATTTCAGTTAGCCCCAATCAGAATTATAAGTTCTACTATTTCAGTCTCTTTCGGCCAAGCTCTTAACATGTTGACATTTTTTTATTTATATTATTATTCACTCACAATTTAATTCTCAGTCATATGATAATAATAATTTTCTATTATTATTAATTGTAAATAATAACGAGAATTTACGGGCTTAGAATTGTCGAGTCAAGCATTTCATCACTTTCAAGTTCAGAACTGCAATTTTATTCAGGTGTGGGGATTTATTACGCTTTTGTTTATTTTAATTGCTTTATATATTGTCTCGTATGTGCATGTGAAATCACCAAGACTTAAATGTGCAAATCACTGAAGCACTTAAATGTGCAATCATCGAAGCACTTAAATGTGCAAATCACCAAGCACTTAATTGTGCATAAAGCCTTCTGCCAGCCGACGGCATCGAATTTATCACCATGTTGTTTATACTTGCTAATATATTTAGTAATTAACGTAGACATATTGCGTACTCTCCACACTGAGCGAGTTGGAAGCTCACCCCACTATTTAACCCCTTTCAGGTTGAGGAGCTCGATGTGGCATGCGATTGAGAGTGGGATGATCAAGCCTATGATTAGATGTTTATTTATTTAATGTTATTTCTCTCGAACTATGTTATGAACAAGTGTTCAATTTGTTTTATTTTTATGTCAAGGTATGTTTTGTTTTAACAATGACTCGAGAAGATTACTTGCAATTATTAAGTTTGTCTTTTTTTGAAATGTATTTCCGCAAAAAAAAAATTTATTTATTCTTCTTAAAATTTGAAGAATCATATTTAGAAAAGTGGTCACTACAGACGGTGAGGTAGAACAAATTTTACCCACCAATGTTGTACTCTTTTTTTTTATCAATGTTTATTTTGTCCCAATGGGTTTTGTTACTTGGCAAAGTTTTTAATGAGGCAACATCACAAGCACTGTTTTTCAGATTCCTTGATTGACGAACTATTCGGGGGGGAGATGTAGACTTGAGGGGAAGTCTTACATCCACTTCGCAAGTTACACTCTTTTCCTTAACCGATGATTCTTTTTCCCACTGGATATTTATCACTTGAAATTGTTTTTAACGAGGTAATTAGACGTTTAACTCATTGATCAACGAACTGATCACGTTTGAGCACATTTATCGACGAAATGATCAACAGAGGTTTTGGCTTGACGAAATTAGTGTAACCTATATGTCTGGATGTTGTACTCTTTTTCCTACGATTAAAGCATTTTTCCCATGTGGTTTTTGCTTGACGAGGTTTTAACGAGGCAACTTGACATGCGTTGAAGACTCGGCACAAGAGGGAGTGTTAAAGTAAATACACATGTGTGTCTTAGTCTACAGATTAATGGACTTCTCCTAGTTAGTGTAGCGCTAGACCTGTTAAAATGTTTCAGAATATGTAATCTCTTCCTATTTAAAGGGACCCTATAAATGAGAATATACATATCTTCTGCCTTAATTCTTGCCTTACTTGCTTTTACTTCAACATGCCCAAGTTAGTTTTCAATTTTCGATATATGTTTGGTTTAATAATATTTATATTAATATGATAGAAAAGTAAGGGTTACAAAAGGAGCAGCAAAAACAAAAAGATCGATGAGCTTAATAAAACATTTCTAAACAAATAAATTGCGACCAAGAACATAACATTTCTAATAAATGCATTTGAGATCAATTTTAACTTTTCCAGAGAGCCCATCCAAGCAAACGAGGCTAATATTTATTGAGTAGATATTTTATGAGACTTAGTAGATTCTTCCCACCAATCCCCTAAAATCAAATTATAAAATGTAAAATTAAAAAAATTACCAAAATGAGTAAAAAGTACCAAGAAAATGCCAAAAAAATGAAATTTATTTATTTCACATATTTATTTCTATTAATATATTTATTTGTAAATTACCAAAAATTCCAAAAGTTATAAAAAAACCGAATATCAACTCTAGTAAACTAAAAATAAATTTAAAAATTAAAAAGAAGAAAATAAAACTCTGAAAATATATAAAATTCTAAAAAACCCCTAAAAATGCTAAAAACTGAAAAACACTAATACATCTTAAACCCTCAAAATGAGAAAAAATCAATGAAAAAATGAAAATTTGAAACTCATCTTACACTGCAAAATACAATACTGACTTAGTACTGATCCAAATTTAAGTACATATTCATCTCACTTTTCTCCCTTTTTTATTTAAAATAATACTCCCTCCGATCCAGTCCAAGTGCAATATTTAGAAGAAATTTAATGTATTTTAAGTAAATAATTAGATGTGATAGATACATAAATTTTGTAAGTATTGGTGGTGAGTGTGTTGTATAGATTAAAAGATAAAAAGTATAGATGGTGAATGTGTGGTTGAAATTAAAAAGTAAAATATGATTTTTTGATGTGATTTGAGTTATTTATTGAATGTTTCACTTTTAAAGGGATACTTTTTGGGCCAAATGTTGCACTTCGGATGGGTCGGAGAGAGTAATAATCTCTCTCTTATCTACAACAAAATTGAAATTCTTAATTCTATAGTAAATAAGTATCCTTACAATAAAAATAATTCATTTGACATTTATTTTCTAATGTATTTATTTCCAAATTACAAAAGTTACCAAGAAGTATAAAATCTAAAATTAAAAGAAAATATCCAAAAAAAAATAAAAATTACCAAGACATGCCAAATCATAAAACTTATTTATTTGACATACTTATTTTTTAATATATTTATTTCAAAATTCAAAAAATACCAAATAAAATATAAAATTATAAAAAAAAACTGAAAATGAAAATAAAATTTTGAAAATTTGAAAAAAAAAAAAGAAGGAACTAAGAAAAACTGAAAATATATAAAACTCTGAAAAAGCCCTAACCCTCGAAAAGAGGCTAAAAACTGAAAATCCTAATAAATTTAAGAGAAATGCTAAATGGACACACTATGTCCAACCACACACTATGTTAATTTAAAAATTATGTTTTAAAAATGGCAATAATAATTCATAAAATTGCATAATTCCATTGTAGACACAAATTTTAATATGATTTCGAATTAGTTAACGAAATTGCAATATTTAATTCCTCTAACTCTCTTTCTTCTTCACTTTGAAATAGTTCTATTTCCAAATTGCGATACTTAATTAATTCATTTACCTATTTTACTTCTTCACTTTGAAATACGGGTATTATCGAAAGTTAATATTATGTGCTTGATTTACTTATTCAATCAAACTGAAAAAGGCAAAAACCGACCCATCGCGTGTGGCCGGACATAGTGTGTTCAAATAGCATTACTCGAAATTTAAAACCCCTCAACATGAAAAGAAAAACAATAAAAAATAAAATAAAATAAAATTTGAAGCTCATCTTACACTGTGAGATAAATTGTGATAGCCTCCAAATATTTACGTAATTCGATTCACGATACTCATTCAAACTCAGTTGTAGAAGGCCATGTCTGTCCCAAGTTCAATATGTTAGCTTTGATTTTGAATCACATTACTCTTTTGTACTGATTCTAAGTTTTAAATACTCAAACAATATCATTTTATATCTTTTATATCTAATTTATGTCACATCATTCACCTCTTCTCCTTTTTATTTAAAAGAATACAACTAAATACATATAATATTATTGATATCTACAATATAAAATAAAAATATCTCAATTTTACAATAGACATGTAGGTCTGGACTTAAGACCCAAATAACCAAAGATCTGAACCGAACTGTCAATTTTGATTTGATTCAGTTCGGGTATTGAGAAAAAAATTATTAAAACCTTCGAGTACGAGTCCTGAAATATAATTTGGGTTTAGGCTCGTTATTAATATTTTAAAATTTCAATAATTGTAATACGCGAAATTAATGCCCATAACCGAACAATATATTATAACTCATAGTATCCGAAATATAAACTTTACCATATTTTTTATATCTATTCTTATTTCTAATGTTTTTACATACCATATAAACTAAAAATATTAATGTACTATCCCTTCTTGAGCGAAATTTGAAAATAATCAAAATAATCTCAAACAACTCATTTTTTTTTTCGATTCTTTATGAATTTGAATTCTAAACTTTGGTTCAAAGATTTTCGGGTTTATGAATTTGAAATAAAAATTCTCAAATCTACAAGAGACAAGTAGGTTTGGGACTTATGACCCAAATAACCAAAGATCCGGATCGAACTGTCAATTTTGATTCAATTCCGTTCGGATATTGAGAAATAAATTATTAAAAATTTTGGGATCGAGTCCCGAAATATACTTCGAGTTTAAGTTCGGTTACAATTTCAAAGTTTCAATAACCGCATTCCAAATTAATGTCAATAACTGAACAATATATAACAAATAATACCCGAAATATAAACTCTACCATATTTTTTACAACTATTTTTATTTCTAATGTTTTTACATACCGTATAAACTAAAAATACTAATGTACTATCCCTTATTCAGAAAAATTGGAAAACAACCGAAGTAATCGAAAAAAATCAGTTCTTTTCGATTTTTATGAGAAATTTGACCTGTAAAGTTTTGTTAGGATATTTTCGATTCCTTAAAAAAACTTACTTCGCTTCCTAAAAATTCGATTCATGAATAAAAAGACCAAAAGCCATATCTAACTTACCTAACAAATTTTAAATTTCAATTCTACACTTTTTTTTTTAGGAATCAAACTATCACAATTTTATAAACAAGTTCTTACTACTCACGTCTTGAGACCGAAAATCTAAATAAGAGATTCCGAGAGGTCATGCATAGTAATGTTATATCTCCAAGATCGATTGAGGTTGTTTTTTTAAAAAAATAGTTTTGTCATTCAGAAAAACATAACGACGCAGCTTGTTGCCTGTGTTTGCCTATAAACTCATTACAAATCAAACGGTTATAATAAGAGAAATTCCAAACCCCGACAAATCCCAACCAAAACAGTCCCGGAGTGTATGAAATCTCGATAAATGAATATGGTCGAGATCGGAGAAAAATATTTATTTATCGAAATTATTCATTTATCGAAAGAAAATTTGAACATGTTATAGAGAGTTGGGACTGGAAGAAATTATTCATTTGCCGAGGTTACTCGTTTATCGAATATTCTTTTATTGAGATTTAACTGTATTTGACATATTTAACCCTCCAAACAAAAACAAAACCAGGATAGACCGTTGAGATCTTCCCCCAAAATGAAAAGTGATACGTGGCGTGATGTCGACGCCCGAATGACCTTGACCGAAGAATTTTAGGCACACACACCAGCGTTAGTTTTCGGTCGTTTACTTTTAGTTGCTCGATTTTTCCCGGCAAATGCACCGCTACATACGTGTCGACTTGCGATTGGCTTTATAGATGCCCGTACGCGCTTCTATGCGTGTCCATATCGTATTGGACTGGAAGTTCAAATTCTTCTTCACAACAAATATATTATATATACATACTACATATCATTTCCTTGTATAGGATTCTTGCGATTCTTCTCACTTTTTTTTTAAGCAACAAAAGATTTTGAATAATACACAGCTCTGTGATTTTGAGGGATATTCCTCCTATTTGTGAGTTCTCCTTTTTTTTTTTTTTGCGAAATATTGTGTTCTTGAAATCTTTGTTACTCAAACTCGAATACTGCGTCCAAATGTCCGACTCGACTATTTTATGAATAAATTCCATGATTTTGGCCTAAAATGGAGTGTCAAAGTCTCATAACCATGTCAGAGTATCGAGACTCCGACACGGGTATTTGAGACGAAACGAACAATCCAAGTAACATAACACTGAAATGTTTGATATATATGTTTTCACTTTGTTTTTTGTTTTTGTTTCTTGGGCATATTAATGTATCTTGACTTGGTTTCTTTTGGTTTCTAGCTCAATTGGTGTAACTGTCTTCATAAGAGTGGTCAGGGTTCGACTCTCATGAGGACAGTTCCAAATCCACTTATCTGATAGTTTAAATGATAATGGCCTGAGTGTATATTTGGTAAAAATAAATAGCTTATTTAAAAAGCTCACGCAAAAAACTAGCTTATCGAGATGATAATCGAAAGTAGTATTTCTCAATAAGTAGCTTACTCAGCTATCAGTTGGTTTATCATCTACACCTTAAGTATATATCTGGTTAAAATAAGAAGCCTATTTAAAAAGCCATGTTCCATATGCCACAAAAGCATCTTATAAGCTAGCTTATTGAGATACCACTTTCTCAATAAGCTAACCTCATTTGAAAAGCTGTTGTGGTTTATTAGTTATACCTTGACTAGAGTTCTATACACCAAAAAATTTGATTGTTTACCTTATTTTATTTTATTTTTACCCTTTTTGTACTGATAATGGTTACTTCATTTATGAAGTGTATTTCATTTTGATGGCTGTGAAGAAGACAAATGGATTTCCTGAAGGCGATAACCTGCCTGATGAGCTATTAAAACTGCTACAGTCACTTGCATCAAACTGGGGAGATGCATTTGATCTCAAAACTTTGGAAGTAGTTCATCTGACCGGCGCCATGACTAACGAGATATACAGAATAAGCTGGCCGACGACGGATCAGATTGAAGGCGCTGATAGAATTGTTTTGGTCAGGATTTACGGCCAAGGGGTAGAGCATTTTTTCGAACGTGACGACGAGATTCGGACTTTCGAGTGCGTGTCGGTTTACGGGCACGGGCCTAAACTCTTGGGTCGGTTCGAGGAGGGTAGAGTTGAAGAGTTCATTCATGCAAGGGTATGTGGCATTTTATTGATTTATTATTATTATTATTATTATTATTATTTTTTTTTTTGGCAATGTGATATTTGGATTTCTAATGCTGTGATTCTTGTTTAGTTGTCCTTACTTTGGGGTAATTAGAAAATCTACCCATGAATGAAGTTAAGTTTGATTACATGTATTTACCTTGCAAATACAACTATTTTAAAAAAAATTAGTGGGTCTAGACGTTTGAGGTACTGCCTAGCGGTCGATGGGAGAATCGGAGATTAATCAAAAGAATTAATGAAAACATTAATCCGATGCATTTTTTTACTATTTAATATTTTAGTATAATAATTTAAATATACACTTAAATAATGTCTTTTATATGATCACTTTATTTTGTATATATTATTGTAATATAGATATGACATTAATTAATATTTAATTTAAATAATTCAAACCTTGTACTCTAAATATATAAATATATATTAAGATTTTTACTATAAAATTGAATCTACTCGGAATTTTAACAAAATCGGCTGAATGGGATCGTCAAAGGACCTTCTAGTGATTAAATCGGAGGATTAACCTGTCTAGGCGGAGATTTTTAGAACACTACACAGGCAACAACAAACATATGACAAGGGATATTGATCATTTATAAATATTATTGGGTTTTTCTTGTAATTAGGCTAAACCTTAGGGGCAGATTTCAAAATCAATCCTTTTCCTTTTATAAATAACTTGGAGGATAGAGTTGAAGAATTTATTCATGCAAGGGTACATGACATTTACATTTTTTTTTTTGTTGTTGTTGTAGAAAATGCGACATCCAGATTTTATATAAGGCTTAGTTTGATTTGGTTTGATATTTGCTTCTATTTTACAAAGTGCACCGCCGAGAGAGAGAGAGTGGTTAAGTGATGTTAAAAACGTTAAGGGGTGTTTTTAAATTTTAAAAAAATGTACTGGAATTTTTTGTAATTAGGCCAAACCTCAGGGGTAAATTTCTAATTTAGACAATTTTCAGAGCAATGTCCCCTGTTTTTTAAGATAATTTGTGATTAGGCCAAACCAGCAAATCTGCTGCTGGTTTTCCATAGCATTACTATTGGCGACTTTAGGCAAAATCGCAAGTTTGGTCCTATAATTTTCGGTTAATAGTAAAACTGGTAACTCAAAAATCCACCATTTTGCAAAATGATCCTCTGACTATGTAACAATAGGTCCTAATTTCACTAGAAATCCTGCATCCTGCAGGATCAAACTTGAGATGTTTACGTAGTTACATGAGCTTTTTCCGGAAAATGTAACTTTTTACAGGATGGTTTTGCAATTTCACCTAAGTTACAATAGCAAATTCCTTTCTTAAAAAACTATAAATTCTAATTATTCCTTTTTATTTGTTTTTAACTCGCAGACTCTATCAGCTGCGGATCTCCGTCATCCGGAAACATCTGCCCTCATAGCCGCGAAGCTAAGAGAATTTCATAATCTCGATATGCCTGGTCGGAAAAATGTCGTCTTGTGGAACAGATTAAGGTACCCAAAGTCCTATTGCCAAAATGAAGCGAGTTTTTCAAGATTAAGCATTTATTTTATATTTAAAAAAAATTCTACTAATAATTATCTTGTAGAAAGTGGCTCAATGTGGCTAAGGATTTGTGCCCTCATGAACATGCAAAGCAGTATAAACTGGACAGCTTAGATAGAGAAATCGACTTACTGGAGAAGGCGATATCACGACGCGGCCAAGAGATTGGATTTTGCCATAATGATTTGCAATATGGTAACATTATGATCAATGACGAGAATAAAACCATCACTATCATTGTATGTTTTCCTTCTCTTAAACGACACATAGTATAGGCAGTGCACGCATAGTTTTCTTCCGATAACGAATATACTTTTTTCCGAATGAAGGATGAAATCATTTTTGCTTATGGAAGGGTGAAATATAAGATAAAGGGTGCCTTTGGCTGAACTTATAAACATGGTTCCTTTTTCTTTTTGTTTTTGGTCAATTTTCTGAAAAGAACTTATAAGCATTGTTATCACGTCGACGACTAGTTGCCGACAAGTCGAGAAGTCGCTCCAGAAAACTAGTCGGTGAACGACTTACTCAATTTGACGCTGGCGGGTTTAACCCATATCCGATCCGGTACTAAACGACAAACCTGACCCGGCCCATTTGTAAAAAAAAATAATATGCATTCAAAATCAAAAAAGTGCACTAGAAACCCTATCTTCTTCCCTAAAGCGGCGAATTCCGTGACTCCAAATCCAAATCCGTTATTCAAATCCGTTCATAACTTCAGACCCGTCCATTGATTGTTATCATGTTACTTTTGTTGAATTTGAACTTACATTATCATTTTTAATTATTTCATATATTAAATCTAGTAAATATATGTATAAGAAAGACTTGTCGACTAATCATGACTAGTCGGGGCGACTTGTTGTCTAGAATTGGCTCGACTTGGCGTCGTGCTATGCAAAAATAAGCTCTTTAAAAGCTTATAAACTCATAAAAAGTAACTCTACGTCCAACTTATTCTATAACATATTATACGCTCATTTTAACCTGTAAAAACATCTCAAAGAATATTTTTTTTTTAATAAAAACACTTTAACAACTTATCTTTGAGCCCAAACATCAAGATGTAGAAAATTATGTGGGTATTGGGCAAATGGCCTTTTGATTCGTTTTTTGTTTTTAGTTGTTTCTTTTATTTGACACTAGGGCTGTAATCGAGCCGAGATGCTCGCGAGCAGCTCGAGCCCGAACTCGTTTATCAGGACTCGGCTCGGCTCGAGCTCGTTAATGAGTCGAGCTTGAACATAGAATATGACTCGTTTAACTAAACGAGTCGATATCGGACACAAGATTAAACTCGTTTTTTTTTGTGCAGGATTATGAGTATGCAAGTTACAATCCCGTGGCTTATGATATTGCAAATCACTTCTGTGAGATGGCTGCAGATTATCACACAGATACACCTCACATCTTGGACTACAGCAAATATCCTGGTTAGTCATGGCCTGGAAAAAAACTCATATGAAACAGTATCACACAAAATGCATTTTCGTGAAATAGGATCCTAATTTTTTTTTTAATAAAAATTAAATCCGCGTGGCTCACCTGAAGAGGGTATTAAGGTCCAAATTTTTTAATTTTAGTAATTTTCAGGAAGGTACAACTCGATTTAAATCATTTATTCTTACTTTTTTTTTTTTTTTTTTCAAGCAACTAAAATTGTAATTTGTATAACGGAAATTTGTACTCGAAATATTATTTTAATTTTTAATTAACTCTATTGTCTAACAGACTGGGAGGAGCGCCAAAGGTTTATAAAGCAATACCTCACTTCTGAAGGTTGGTGTTCTCAGTTTTACTTTGTAAGATTACAAATACTGCCCCTGAGTTTTTTCAGCCTATTTATTTACAAAGATATGGTACCTAAAGATGGCTGATGTTTCTTTGTTGTCCAGGACCCCTTAATCTCTTAAATTGCATGAGATTTCCTGAATTTTTTAGGACGGTTCACAAAATCTCCCCACATAAAAAATGATACAAATATGTAATTCACTCTCTATTAGGGATGACAAGAAAACCCGAACTCGACGGGGAAACCCGAAACCCGATCTTAACGGGTTGGGACGGGACAGGCATTATCGGGTTACAGGACGGGGATCGGGGCATTAATGTGGATTTTTCGGGGTTCGGGGTAGTGACTGGGGTGACCGTGCCCCGCCCCGCCCCTATATTATATTATATATATTTTTTATATTTTTTATATATATATAAAATTATATATATATATATTCCATCATGCATCTTTATTTTTAGCGACATATTGTGTTTAGATTTTGATAATTGATACCTAGCAATTTTGGGTTTCGGGGCAAAAACGGGGAATGGGGCGGGATTCGGGGTAAGCTGTAGCCCTAATGGGGCGCCCCGATAAGTTTCCCGATGGGGAACGGGGCGGGGACAGGGCAGGTTTCAGATTTCGGGTTCGGGGACGGGGATAGCCCGCCTCGCCCCGAACCCGCCTCATTGCCATTCCTACTCTCTATATATGAGAATGGTCAATATTTTGCTACAAAATAATACATATAAAAATCCAATTTATTTTCAATTACATAGATATGCACCAACAAACTATTTACCCACAAAAATAAAAGTAAAATAATTTAAAAAAAATAAATAAAAATCTTAAAAACGAAGGGGAAAATAAAAAGTTAAAAAAATAAAAAATATTCTTTCTTATAAAAATTGCATATAATTATTAAACTCTTTGAAATTTATATATTTTCTGATTTTATGTCATATTAGTTATAATTTTACATGTTTTTAATATTTTATATTATTTTTATTATTTATTTGCTTAATTGTGGTTAGCGGGGTAACTAAGGTTTAACTAAGGTCAAACTAACGCCGTTAGTTGTAAATGGATGGAAAATGAGTTAGGGGCCAATTCAATAGTAGAATTCGGGGGGGGGGGGGGGGGTGTCATGCAATTCGGGGTAACTAAGGATTGAAGAAGTCTGACGCGTATAGAGTATAAATGGAGATAGGAGAAATGATAGGACATACTTAACACACCATACACTGAGCCTTTATGGGGTTATCAGACGCTTTCTGAGATAAAATTTATTATAATATTATTATGATTATTTTATCTGTAAAGTATACGATACAACTCCATAAAGTACGGGTGTGTATGGAGTGTGGTTGGGAAGGTGTGTCCCTATCATTCGTCGTGGAGAGAGTATGGTGCAATTTTGTCTTTCTTCGTTCCAAAGTGTTTTAATGGGAATTCCAAAGTTGTATTGAAAGTTAGGACTATTTTTGTACGGAATTAATATCAACTTTTCGAATGGGGATCCTCTCCATTTGTTGAGGATCCTCTCCAACTTTTCTAATAGGCTATGACAGTTACTTTATCCAAAAGCTACAAATTGTAACTTTTCTTAAAAGCAGCTTTTCCATCTTTGAAGGAAAGCAGTTCTACTGTTCTAGGAATGGCAAAAAATCTGAACCCGATGGATAAAACCGAAACCCAATAAATTCGTGGCGGGGCAGGGCAGGGCATGGGTTTTCGTGGTTCGGAGCGGGCTTCAGGGCATTTTGGGAATTTTTTCGGGTTCGGTATAGTTAGCGGGGCAAGCCATCCCCGCCCGCCCCGCCCTGATATATTAATTTAATATATATCTTATATTAATGTATATATTATAATAGAGGGATTAAGTACAATATATAATGTGCCCATAAATCTTTTCGTATTTATACAGTTTTTGGAAGATTTATATAGATTTTTTGGTGATTTGATTCATTTGTTGGTTTTGGAGATGGGGCATATTATATCGGGTTCGGGGAACGGGGCGGGATGAGGCAATAATACCTCTAAATTGTACTCCCTCCGTCCCGCCCAAAGGTTTACATTTCTATCAAAAAATAGTCCCTTTAGTAAGTTTATATATATCACTTTTTACAATCAAATCAAACAATAACTTTTTATTTTTTAATCTCCACCACTCATTCATCATCAATACTTTTTACTTTTTAATCTCCACCACATATTTAATCATCTTACTTATACCAATCATTACCTAAAATACACCAAATATACACCCTCTGTCAACCTTTGGCTGGGACGGAGGGAGTAACTTTTCTTACAAGCAGCTTTTCCAGCTTTCAAGGGAAGCAGTTGCATTTGTCAAACATTGTTTTTGACTAAAAGTTGAAAAAAAAGGTCAATATTTCCATCATCTTCTTGCCCTTTCACCATAAAGTTTGGCATGGTGAATATTTCCATTATAACAAGAATTAGGTAAATGTCAAATAATAGGATATGGGGGGATGTTCTTGATGTGTATTATATAGTCTTGGACATTTACCTAATTTTTTGTTATGTGATTGAAAATGACCCCAAATAATTAAAGCTTTAGCATATTATTAATTCTTTTTTTTTATGCAGGCAAAGAATCTAGTGACACAACCATAGATCAGTTTGAAGATGATGTCAAAAAGTACACACTTGCAAACCACGTCTTTTGGGGACTTTGGGGGGTAATCTCGGTAATAATCTATTTTATCTTTTTATTTCCACTATTTTTTTTTGTACATGCAGTTGAGATTTAAGCCAAATTATAGAGGCACCATGGTTTATAATAACAAATTACCCCATTGAAGTTTGTTACTGTTTTAATTATTGCACCCTCCATTAGAGGAATTATATATGTCTCTACACTCTTCTTGTTATTAAACCAAACCCCATGGATTTTTCTGTATTCGTGCCTTTAACATAATAACTCGGAGAATAATATGTCCTAATATCCTCAGGCGTATGTGAACCACATCGACTTCGATTACATGGAGTACGCGAGACAGAGGTTCGAGCAATACTGGTTGAGAAAGAGTGAAGTGTTGAATGTTTAAGAACAAGAAGGTTGTCCTAATGTTTAATTGGTTCATAGAGCATACAATATACCAATTTACACTATTCATGAACCTTATTGTGCAATATTTATGTAGATATTTATGAGATAGTTTTCTGGTTCATATGTGATTAAAAGATGTGTGTTTGAATGAAATGAGGAACAATATGTTCCAAGTGTGTGTGTGGGTGGGGGAAGGTATTATTGGTTTGTATCAAGCTCCAAATCAGTTCTATAATAATATGTTAAGGTTTTCACACTTGAAGTACAAATATAAACAGAGACAAATAAGTTTGTAGTAAACTACGAGACTTGAAACATTCCTCTTTTTGTGCAATGACGCCTCAACTTGGGTGCACAATATCGATTTCCCCTAATTTTGGCTTTTACGAGGAACCACAATTCTCACTGAGTTTGTAAATTCATAGGTTATCTTTGTTCTCTATCAGGGCCGACCTTGGGGGTAGGCCATGAGTTTGCCGGCTCAGGGCCCCATGGTATCCCTTAAAAGATATAAAAAATGGTTATTCAAACAAATTTCTTGGAAGATAATTTATTCCACATTCTATTATAAAGTGTGACGGTAATCGTCATTTAGTACCTCTAAATTGAGCGTATTGGAGCAATTTATGAAAATTCAACCATTTCCTCAAATTTAAAAAACTGTGATAGTACCCCCTTTTATGTATTAGGCAAAATATGTCATTCAACCAAATTCATTGAAAATTGATTTGTTTCTATATTATACTATCAAGTATGATGGTAGTAATCATCTAATACTCCTATATTTGGTGTACAAGCTGCAATTTACAAAAATTCCACCTCCTCAAATCTAAAAACTATGATGGTATCCTTTTTAAAGGCGTTAGAAAAATGGTCATTCAAACAAATTCCTTAGAACTTGATTTCTTTATATATTCTACTATCATGTGTCATGGTAGTTGTCACGGGTCCGAACTGGACTAGAATTTTTCGCCGAAAATTCCTCCCCGTGCCGGCACTGATTGTCCGCACAACAACCAGTCAGCCTTCGATCCTCACCAAACACTCGTGTTTACCTCACAGCACTCGTGTTTAGCCCGATCAGAGTTACAGCCCAAGGCCACCTTTAGTGTTTGAAGGAGTATGCAGCGGAACACTGTCGGAACACGTAAAGGCACACACACAATTTACGGGGACAATTCCCCAACCTTGATTATTATTTGCACTCTCAATAAACAAGGAAAAAGGCCTCACTGTACAACTCTCAGATCTCACGATCCCTCTCGCAGCCTACAAAATTGTACAATGCACCTATTTATAGCCCAAGCAAAGGACTACATCGGTTGACAACCCCAACCGCTAGGTTCAGCTCGACACTCCACGTGTCGACGCGTGGCAAAAGACCACCATGCGTCCCTGCCACTTGTCCCGAGCAGTTTCCGCACAACTTGCTCGCCTTTGCCTTGTACTGCCACGTACAAGGTCTTCTGGAACCGTCCCGCAACCGTCCTGATGGATCCCAGCACTCCACCTGGCACAGGCAGTCCACCAAGTAACCGCCCATATGCTGACGTGTGCCCCGCACGTCTCATAACCGCTTGGAACCGTTCCCGCACAATCGCTTCCAACTGCTTCGGTCATGTCGTTGCACAGGAACCGCCATAACCGCCCCATGCAACTGCCATGACTCGTAACCGCCTTGAACCGTCAATGCCAAGCTCGTGCGCGCCAAATCTGGCGTTCCCTCGCGCCCAAGTCTTGTTCCCTCATGGTCCGAGCCAATTCCCATAGAATTATGCACAAGTGCCCAGCCACTTGTACATTCCCGAGCCTTGCCCCCAATGATCCGACAATGCTCGCATAAGTCCGCACCTGGTCCGTCCCGTACGAACCATACCGGCCGTAGGCACACAGCCCCGACCCTTGGTCCGCAAGTGTGCACAAGTGTCCAACAACTTGTGCACCTGTCCGAAGTCCGAAGAGGTCCGCCTAGCACGGCCGAACCCTCTCGGCCGTGGGCACAGCCCCAGCCGTCCGCGCCCAAGTGTCCGTCGGCCGGTCGGTCAATCCGGTCGGGTTTCACCTCCGGATCGACCGTGACCCAACCCCATGGCAAGTCCCAAAGACCTTGCCAAGTCCTCGCCGAGCACTGGTCACCCCTTGGGCATGGCCCTCAAGAACTACCTCCCCTATAATAGGCTTAGACGGATAAACCCCGGTGATGGCAAGAACCATTGAAAAGCCGAGGAGTCACTCACCCGCCTCCACCTTGAACCACCCAAAAACCTCAAAGTAACACGAGATTGTCTTGATTCCATGTCTTAGCTAAGCCTCACACTTGCCAAGAAGCCTCCAAATCACTTTTCATTCCCGTGCCTTAGTGTCGTGCCACGCCCGGTCGCCTGATCCAATGACTCGGCCGCCTGCCGAGCCCAGCGAGTCACCCATGTTAAGGGTCTAACAAACCTCCCCCACTAAAAGAAACCGACGTCCTCGTCGGACTAGAAGTGTAGCCCTTAAACATGATACTTAGAAAAAAGTTCGCCTTCCGTTTGCAATGTAGCTTTGGTTCATCCTTCCGCTGGACCACTTTAATTGATCACCCATCCGATAAACCTCTGATGATAAGACAGCTACGTACTTCAAACCATCCCAGCGAACCGACTGAATCAGCTTCAACATTCAAGTCTCCTACACTGAATCAGCAACTTCCGTCTAACATTTTACATATATACATAATATGCCTAACTTAACGCCACTTCGACATGATTACATACATATGAAAGCGGACATCCCCCGCTTGCTAGGAAAACAACCAAACATAACTTGACCTAGCAAATATTTACAATGGTCATAAAACGAAAAACTGAAGTAAACTATATACAGTAAACCAGACACTAAATCATTGAGACGGATAACCAATGACTTATCTGGAACGAGTAATAGGCTGCAACTCCTTACTCATTTTTGCATACTTCAGCAACGCGTCCCTTTGACAACTCCGGCTACCATTAATCAGAAGCATCCTCTCAATGCTCGGATGGTCACCCAATCAAACTCGTGGGACTTCTCAATGATCAAAATAACAAGCTAATCGGGACCTTAGCCACCATCCACACCATCATTTCGTCAAAATTAGACATGACCTGGACATGCTTCACCCAGAACACACATCCTACCATCTTTGCACACCAAGTTCAAAAATGGAAAAACATAGTAGGAACCAACAAAATATATTCAACATATGAACGTATGGAAAACAAATCCTTACTCAACCACGTATCGATCCAAGTCGTCGAATAGCATCCCTACCAAATGCAACAAGTTGTCTTTGCATGCATGTAAGCAACTTGACTTTCCGACCTCGCACCTTAAACCGACATTTGAGCCGCATCAATCACCCCTTGACACGAACAGACCACGATCTGCAAGGATCTTCCATCGTCCGGGACAAATCAGCCATCAACCCGCACCAACTTGCCCTTCGGCCAACCATTTATCGCACCGCTGGCCTGGTGCTCGATGAGCACCATTAGTTCCACATTGTGGCCGGAGGCTTCACAGTATCTGCCTCGCCACGAGCATTCTTCGGGACCTTTTCCGGCATTTCATGCATTAACTGCATTACCCTAAGCCGACCAGTTTCAGCATCATCCTCGTCGCCATTTTCTTCGCACAAGATAGCGTTCAACCTTCCCCACTTTGGGCAATCCCTCATTCGATGATCACCACTGCAGATAAAACATCCCTTCTTCGTTCGGTCCGCATTATTGGACTGAGACGATCCCTCGGCCTGCACTGTTATCTCTTTAGTAGCTCTAAAACCATCAAACTTGCCTTTGCCCTTTCCAGCACCCTTCTTTCCCTGTTCCGGGCCTGGGCCACCAACCCGATAGTCCATCAATCGATCAGCAGCAGCCATGGCAGATTGCAAATCCTTGACACCTTGCCTTCGCAACTCGGTTTGTGCCCAAGGTTGTAATCCAGCCATGAAATTGAACACCTTGTCTTCTTCTGACATATCTTTCACATCCAACAAAGAACGCATCGAACCGTTTCACATATTCCCGAATGTCCTTTGTGTCTCACCACGAAGGGCCTCACGTGCAACCCACGATACGTTACACGGCAGGAACTGCTCCTTGAGTTCCTGTTTCAACATTTCCCACGAACCAATCTTCTCACGATCGGCATTTGCGCCTTCCGACTGACGCGTACGCCACCACAACTTGGCGTCACCAGTAAGGTACATACTGGCTATGGAGACCTTCTCCTCACTTGGAACATGTGCAGCATGAAAGTAAGTTTCCATGTCCCAAAGGAAGTTCTTTAATACTTTGGCGCTTCTCTCGCCGCCAAATGGTTTTGGATCGGGCATCTTGAACCTGGATGACGATGACGAGTTCCCTTGACTCCCACAGCCAATAACCGCCATCCTTAACAACCTGCATTCGTCCTTGACTGCACCCAGCCGGACATCCACTGCCTCGCTTACGGAACTGATTTCTTCTTGAACCGATACGAGCCTTCCTTCCACGAAATTAGGGATTTCATCCACAGATTTCTGGATTGCATCCGCCATAGCACGGAGTTTTTCGAAATTGGTCTCCAGCATTGAGATCCGCTCGAAAACTGCTGCTACAACCGGAACTGGTGGAGGTTGCCCCATCAAAGTCTCCAACCTTTGAATCCTCTCGTCTATAGCCACGATCTCATCTCTGCGATCCGCATCTCTTGCATCTCGAGGTGCCATAACGCAGCAACCTTTTCCTCAGAACCCACCAACGGGGCTCCGATACCAGATTGTCACGGGTCCGAACTGGACTAGAATTTTTCGCCGAAAATTCCTCCCCGTGCCAGCACTGATTGTCCGCACAACAACCAGTCGGCCTTCGATCCTCACCAAACACTCGTGTTTACCTCACAGCACTCGTGTTTAGCCCGATCAGAGTTACAGCCCAAGGCCACCTTTAGTGTTTGAAGGAGTATGCAGCGGAACACTGTCGAAACACGTAAAGGCACACACACAATTTACGGGGACAATTCCCCAACCTTGATTATTATTTGCACTCTCAATAAACAAGGAAAAAGGCCTCGCTGTACAACTCTCAGATCTCACGATCCCTCTCGCTGCCTACAAAATTGTACAATGCACCTATTTATAGCCCAAGCAAAGGACTACATCGGTTGACAACCCCAACCGCTAGGTTCAGCTCGACACTCCACGTGTCGACGCGTGGCAAAAGACCACCATGCGTCCCTGCCACTTGTCCCGAGCAGTTTCCGCACAACTTGCTCGCCTTTGCCTTGTACTGCCACGTACAAGGTCTTCTGGAACCGTCCCGCAACCGTCCGTAACCGCTTGCTAGTAACCGTCCCGCAACCGTCCTGATGGATCCCAGCACTCCACCTGGCACAGGCAGTCCACCAAGTAACCGCCCATATGCTGACGTGTGCCCCGCACGTCTCATAACCGCTTGGAACCGTTCCCGCACAATCGCTTCCAAGTACTGCTTCGGTCATGTCGTTGCACTGAATCGCCTCATAACCGCCCCATGCAACTGCCATGACTCGTAACCGCCTCGAACCGTCAATGCCAAGCTCGTGCGCGCCAAATCTGGCGTTCCCTCGCGCCCAAGTCTTGTTCCCTCATGGTCCGAGCCAATTCCCATAGAATTATGCACAAGTGCCCAGCCACTTGTACATTCCCGAGCCTTGCCCCCAATGATCCGACAATGCTCGCATAAGTCCGCACCTGGTCCGTCCCGTACGAACCATACCGGCCGTAGGCACACAGCCCCGACCCTTGGTCCGCAAGTGTGCACAAGTGTCCAACAACTTGTGCACCTGTCCGAAGTCCGAAGAGGTCCGCCTAGCACGGCCGAACCCTCTCGGCCGTGGGCACACAGCCCAGGCCGTCCGCGCCCGAAGTGTCCGTCGGTCGGGTCGGTCCAATCCGGGTCGGGTTTCACCTCCGGATCGACCCGTGACCCAACCCCATGGCAAGTCCCAGCACCTTGCCAAGTCCTTGGCCGAGCACCCTGGGTCACCCCTTGGGCATGGCCCTCAGTAACTACCTCCCCCCCTATAATAGGCTTAGACGGATAAACCCTGGTGATGGCAGTAACCATTGAAAAGCTGAGGAGTCACTCACCTGCCTCCAGCCTTGAACCAGCCCAAAAACCTCAAAGTAACACGAGATTGTCTTGATTCCATGTCTTAGCTAAGCCTCACACTTGCCAAGAAGCCTCCAAATCACTTTTCATTCCCGTGCCTTAGTGTCGTGCCACGCCCAGTCGGCACAGTCCGCCCAGCGACTCGGCCGCCTGCCGAGCCCAGCGAGTCACCCATGTTAAGGGTCTAATAGTAGGCCATATTTAGTACCTTCCAATTTCGTGTATGAGGTGCAATTCATGGAAATTCAATATCATCCTCAAATCTGGAAAAACTATGATAGTACCCTGGAAGGCATAAAAAAAATAGCTATTCAGACAAGTTCCTTAAAACTTGATTTATTTCTATATTCTACTGTAACTTTTGATGGTAGTCATTATTTAGTAACTCTAAAATGAGTGTATGGTTGCAGTTTATCTAAATTTAACTACCTCCTTAAATTTAAAAAAACTGTGATGGTTCCCCTTTGGATGCCTAACAAAAAATGGGACATTCAAACAAAGTCATTGGAGATTGATGCAATTTATGAAAATCCCACCTCCACCTCATATCTAAGAAAATGTGACGGTATATTTTTGAAGGCATTACAAAAATAATCTTTCAAATAAATTCCTTACAACTTGATTTATTTCTATATTCTACTGTCAAGTATGATGGTAATCATTAATTAGTACCTTTAAATTTAACTACCTCCTAAAATTTAAAAAACTTGTGATGGTTCCCTTTGGATGCCTAACAAAAAATGGGACATTCAAACAAAGTCATTGGAGATTGATTTGTTGATATATTCTACTATCAAGTGATGGTAGTCATTGTTTAGTATCTCCGAATTTGGTGTAGGGGTACAATTTATGAAAATCCCACCCATCCTCAAATCTGAAAATACTTTGATGGTATCCCTTTGAAGGCATTAAAAAATTGGTCATTCAAACAAGTTCCTTAGAGCTTGATTTATTTGTATTTCTATTATCAAGTCGGATGGTAGTCATTATTTAGTACATCCAAATTTGTTATATGGGGTGCAATTTATGAAAACCCACATCATCCTCAAATCTGAAAAAACTGCCATGCTACCCCAATGAAGACGTAAGAAAAATGTCCATTCAAATAAATTCCTTGGAACTGTATTTATTTTTAAATTCTACTATAAAGTGTGACGGTAGTCATTATTTAATGACTCTAAATTGAGTGCATAGGGTGCGATTTATGAAAATTTAATCACCTCCTCAAATTTGAAATAACTGAACGATATCCTTTGAATGAGTAAGAGAAACAGGACATTCGAACAAAGACATTATAAATTGATTTGTTTTTATATCATATTATCAAGTATGATTGTCATCATTTAGTACCTCCGAATTTGGTGTAGAACATGCAATTTATAAAAATTCTTTCTACTATCAAGTGGATGGTAGTCATTATTTAGTACAACCAAATTTGATGTAGGGTTGTAATTTATAAATATCTCACCTATTACTCGTTATTTCTTTCAATGAACTAGGATAGAATATTCTTTCCTTGATAGTTTTTTTTCCAAGGAGGGTTTTGCGCCACAAGATTTTAATGAAGCTCATTGCCCCGTACACCTTTTTGTTTTAAAAGAAAATTTGGACGTATAATATGTAAGTAAGGGGTCTATTTATCAGACTTCGCCTAGGACCAAAAATGGAGGATGGTGAACAAATGTTTATTTATTGTATCAGCACCCTCTTCACCTGTTCTAAGTTTTACTGATAGCTTGATGTCAAAATTCAGGAACATTCAAAGTTCAGTAATTAAGTGCCAAATATACTTAACCACTGGGGATAGTTCAGTGGCCACGGGTTCGCTCCACTAGGAATTTACCTAACTTCAAAACCCCCACCCCTATTTTCCTTTGCCAAATATACTTAGGAGTTGTTTGGTAGTTGCTGAATGGTTTGGTGCAGAATGGTTGAGATGTCAGAATGGTTGAGAGGCTCTGAATAATATAGTGCAGGATGAAATATGGTTGTTTGCTAACTATTCTGAATGGACATTCTGAATAACAATAAATGACCATTTTACCCCTCCGTAGAATTAGTACTAAAATGAAATATAGCTGTTTGGTAGATATCTGAACAACTACTTTGCAAATAAAATTACATACTCAATATTATTAGTTCAGAAAGGCATATGATATTAATCCAAACAAACACAAATTATTCAAGTTATAGAATAAATAAAAACATAACAATAAAATTCTAACATCATAGTTTTTGAACAATTCTTAATTTGACGCATTTAACATTAATTGATTCACAATATTCCCATGTAAATTAGCCATATATTCATTGTTTTGAGTACCATAAGGCCTTTCATCCATGTCATCTTCATCGTCTCCCTCAATTTCTTCTTGTCCCTCAGCAACAAATATGGGGTCATTGTCATAATCCATGAATAACTGATCATGGATATTGCATCTTCTTATAAAATTGTGAACCGCAAGACATGCAATCACGTTTCTTTTTATTCGAAACGGGTAGGGAGCCATGCACTTTAAAATTGGAAATCTTGCCTTCAAGACGTCGTAATCACGCTCGATAACATTTTTGAGTTGCGCATGAGCATGGTTGAACCTTTCTTGTTTTGTCAAGGCACGTTGTCGTCGAAAATCAGCAAGTCAATATCTCGTATTGCGGTATGGGGTCATAAAACCACGAGTGTTGGCATACACAGCATCACAAAGATAATACTTATCTACAATTTAAATGTGGATGTAAATGCATTATATAAAATGTATAAGAATCAGTAAATATTTAAAGTTAAGTAAAATTGTACATACCTCGTGGAGGAAATGGAAAGCTGGATGTTGGACTAAATGCAACTTCTCTCGACACTCTAGCATCATGTGCTATACCTTCTCATCCAGCCCAAACGTACGTGAAAAGCATATTAAAATCACAAATACCTCGAACGTTTTGATAACATTCACCTCTTCCTCTACCTCTATAACGAGCTTGTTGATCAACAGCCACGATTGCATGTATGAGAGTTCTATCTAATACACCTATTGCCCCCTTTTATTGTAAAATACAAATTATTAGACACAATTATGTTATGGATTATAGTTTGTGTTATAGAAAACTTACCGGAAATATTCTTCGGAGATTTCTTTGACGTTCTGATGTATTCGAGGTTCCCTCGAAAGGTGTTGGTCGTATAGCTTCTTTTGCAAATTTCATCATTGCTCGTAGCACCTTATGAAAATATCTATGAATAGTCTCCGTGGAGTGTTGAAATCTCCATTTAACCATTCTAAAACGTTCGTTATGACCAATAATCGCCAAAAATATAGCCATCTTTTCCTCGACGGTGACATTCCTACTACTTTGCAACCATTTTTTTTTCTTTAAAATGATTGCATAGAGTATATACGCATCACAAGAAAGCCGCATCAATTCAACACATTACGTATTTGATCCGCCTAGCAATTCTAGTGTATACACATGTCCAGTTAAGGCAGAAGTGTTATCTCTTATCTGTTCTATTGTTGAAGAAATTTTGTATTTCCAATACCAATAGATGATCAAAACCAACAATAGTTTCTCCTCAAAGTTCATGTATTACCTTGAAAATAAAGTACAACACCGATATATGAGAAACACATATATTAAACACAAAACACCATAACACATAGTTTAATCTAAAGAACAAAATACAAGTATTCCTGAAACATAGTTTAAACCAAAACACGTATATTCCCAAAACAAAGTTCAACCAAGACACAAATATTCCCCAAACAAAGTTCAACCAAGATACAAATATTCCCAAAACAAAGTTCAACCAAGACACAAATATTCCCAAAACAAAGTTCAACCAAGACACAAATATTCCCAAAACAAAGTTGAATCCAAACCCAACAACTAAAGTAGTCCATACGTGTCGTAAGTCTAATCCAACCCTCACATTTCTCCGGTTCTAAACTCATTCACATTTTCCTATAATCAGCACTTTCACCTAAAACAAATAGTGTAACGTAATGCAACGGTGCACCCCATCCAAGTTCCGTCAACTTCTTCAAGCAATCATCAATATCATCTTTCATAGTTGGTGCTCCGTGTTTTTCTAGCATGACATTCATAACCTTCAAAATAATATCTTCAACTTGGACTTTGTTTGAATTACTTGTTTCTTTAGTTTTTCGCTTTTTTCTTTGAGTTGGAGGGTGAGAAGAACACTCTTGAGTTGAAGTTGGGCCACTGGTGTCTTGTGTGTCCGGGATAAATTCAACATCATCATTGACATTGGGATCAGAGTTGTAAGTGTTGGGAATAGTGCCATAGGACATTCGATGCGCCTAGATTTGTAATTGTCACATTTAAATAAAGTTATTTGATATCATTTATTTCTCGTTGATTATTATAATGTGTGCATGTTTTAATATTATAATAATCGAATAATAGTTATTCACGAATAATAAGATTGTTCAAATGTCCCTGGTACAATCGTGTTGAGTATAGACTCAAGTGATCAATATACTAGTATAAGTTTGATTGATAATCATCAGATGATTATGCGTATGGTACGGATCAATCTTATGGGTATTGGTTGGAGAACTAATACTGGACACACCCGCATTGAGATCACTGTATGGAAATATCATAAGTGAATCTCAATATAACAATATGTCAATAAATCCTTGAACCTGAGATTATCATAGAGTCCAACATGATAATTGCTATGCCTTGACGTAATCCAACGTCATCTGAAACATGGTGATCATAAAGGTTAGCGATCGGGATTAGTGGGAGTCATGTAGAGGGCAATGAATAATCACGATGGGGATTTGTCCCTCTCTTTAGTGAGAGAGATATTTGCTGGGCCCCTCGATAAGTAGGACTGAAGGAAATGCATGGCCATGCTCAAATGAAGAGTCATTTGATTCAATCAGTCTACTTAAGATCGAGAAAGCATTTGAATATAATAAGTATGACAATCTCCATGACTTAGTTCAAATATGATATCGTGTGACAAAAGGATTTGACACGTTAAAAGGTTTAATGGACTATTAACTTATATTATTTGGGTAGAGGTGGGCAAAAAAATCGAAACCGAAACTGAAACCGAAAAAAAAAAACGAAACCGAAACCGGTCAAAACCAGTTTTTGACCAAAACCGGTTCGATTTGTATCAAAACTGGTGGTTTGTAACCGGTTGCCCAGTTTACCATTGAAAGCCGGTCCGGGCCGGGTTTTTCGGGAACCGGTTGGTGAAACCGGGTCGGAAAAACCGGTTAGAAACCGGTTTTCATTGTACCGTTAAGGTACCGTTTTTTTCAAAAATGTGACCGCTTTTTGCCCTTTTTTTTTTTTACCATTTTGCCATCCTAAATTAACTATAAATAGCCTATTTGAGTTTGGTTTAGTCACAAGACTCAAACACTCTCAAAACACTCTTCAACACTAAAAACGCTTACAAAATTCTCGTTTCTCTCAATTCAAATGGCAATTCAATCTTCTTCCGCTTCCACGAATGCACCCGAGATTGTTGAAGTTATAGAAACAACCCAAAACCCAAAAATTTGGTGTAATTTCAACCTCGTGAAGTTGTCGGATGGGCAACTTAAGGCTCATTGTAAACATTGCGGTAAGTTTTTGAAACATGAATCCAACACGACGTTGAAGATGCATACCGACAAGTATTGTGAAGGACTCAAACTGCTCCTAAGCCGGTCAAGCATCTATGTCACGAGAGGGGGGTCTTTTTGCATACGAGGCGGAGCGGTGCCGACAATAATTTGCAAGCTACGTGATTCAAGAAGGTTTGCCGTTCAACCACTTCGATAACCCTCGATTGACTAAGGTGATTCAAAATACTCTTCAACCGTGATATAAACAAGTAACTCGTGCTACTCTTAGACGTGATTGTATTAAATTATGGAAAAAGGCTAAAATAGAACTAGTAAACGGTTTTGCAAACTTAAATACAAATGTAAACTTAACAACCGATGTTTGGTCGGCACCTCATGGTTTGCCCGATTCATACCTTTGTGTTACCGCACATTGGATTGATCCCGATGCATGGCTAATGATGAAGCGTACGATTGCTGTTGAAAATTTTGAGTATCCTCACACGGGTCAAAATTTATTTCATATGTTACAAAATGTAATAAATAACTTTAACTTGCAAGAAAAAGTTTTTTCGATCTCATTTGATAACGCGTCTAATAATACAAATGGGGTAAAAAAATTAATACTAACATATAAACCGCCTTTGAAGGGTATTTTTTATCATAGTCGATGTGTTGCACACATTATAAACTTGGTTGTGCAAGACGGATTAGCGGTACCTGAAATAAGTTTGGTAAAAGACGCTTTTAAAAAAATGTTACAAGATATATTTTGTTCGAGTAAAGCTAGATATAAACAATATATGAAATTGTGTAAGGACACGAATTCTATTTTTTTACCCCCTAATTGGGACGTTCCTACAAGATGGAATTCGACTTATAAAATGTTTTGTTGTGGTTTACACCAACATGATACTTTACAACTTTTTCATGATGAACTTGCGAATAGGACGAATAGGGCTACACCATTTACGTCGAAACAATGGGATATTGTTAGAAAAATAAGCGAATTGCTCAAAGTTTTTAAAAACGCAACAACTTTATTATCGGGTGTTTATTATCCCACCATTCATTTAGTACTTAATCAAATTTATTTAATGTGTTCAAAATTAAGCGACTACGAATTAAGTGGTGATTTATATGAAAAAATGGCTTCGCTCATGAAAGTAAAACTAAGAAAATATTTCAAAGAAATGCCACCGGTAATTACTTGTTCCGCCGCGTTGAACCCATGTATGAATATTAGCGGGTGGAACTACTTATCGACAAAATCTCTATTGATTTAGAGTTGCATAACGAAAACGTTTTCTATGCAAGAGATGCAAAAGCCATTTTTAACAAAAAAATTCAAAGATTTATTCGGGGTTTATTTTAAAAAGTATGGTTCAAGAAATGATTCTTCAACTTCGTTTCATCATCATTTTCTACTTCTACTAGCGCGGATCCCATGCTTAACTTATATAATAGTTTAAGAGAAGAAAATACTAAATGGGCTAGGGGTGAGGGTGAGCAATCATCGACTAGCGAATATGGGAGATATATTGGAACCGATTTTTTATCCACTATGGGACCCCATGAATTCGCAAATTTTGATATTTTGGCTTGGTGGAAAGGAAGGAAAACTCAATTTCCCGTTCTAACCGCCATAGCCCGAGATTTACAAACCATCCAAGCTTCTACGGTAGCTTCGGAATCCGCTTTTTCTCTTAGTGGCAGGGTATTATCTATACGAAGAACAAGACTCACACCGGCATCATTGGAGATGTGTATTTGCTTGAAGGATCACTTGGACGCATCCGAGCGTATACAACACACTCAAAGTCTTGAAGGCGAACTAGACATTGAACAAGAAATACACGATATCGAGGTGGAAGAAGGTTTTGCAATCTCACTCTCCGATGAAGAAATTGCTCTCGATGAAGCTTCGCGCGAGGCTAGCTCCGAAGAATATATTACTCTCGATGAATAAAAGTTTATGTATTAAATTCGAAATGTTTGAATAAAAGTTGATGTTGTAATGAGTTTATTTAATAAAAGTTTATGTTTTAAATTTTAAATGTTTGAATAAAAGTTGATGTTGTAATGAGTTTCTTTAATAAAAGTTTATGTTTTAAATTCTAAATGTTTGAATAAAAGTTGATGTTGTAATGAGTTTCTTTAATAAAAGTTTATATTTAATGTATAATGGGTTTATTTAATAAGAATATATCACTTTCTTAAGTTTTTTTTTTTAAAAACCCCCGGTAATAACCGGTTTTTCCTAACCGAACCGGTCTCAACCCGACCCAAACCGGTTAGTATAGGGTCGAGTTTTTACAGACCCATAACCGAACCGACCCGAACCGGTTTGGTCAAAAAACCGGTTTTCAAACTTCGACCAAAAACCGGTTCGGTTTTCAAACCCGAACCGGTTTGGAAAAAAACCTGGTTTGTACACCCCTATATTTGGGTAATCATAATGTCTTGCTAGAGGTCGGTTATGATTTATTCTTTAATAAGGTATTAAATAATAGGCAACATAATATAATCCTTTGGGTCGCACGTACGACAATTATAGACAAGCAGGAATAAATATCAACTGGGAATAATAAATATAATATTGGATATTATATTTATAAGGAGATTAAATAATAAGTAATATATATAATATTGGATATTATATATATTGTATTATTTAATAAGATGAGGGGTAACTAAGCAAATACTAGATTCTTGAATCTAGTGATTACTTAGTATAAATAAGAGATCCATGACAAGGAGTTGTCATAAGAAATCAAAGAAAAATCGCCCCCCCCCCCAAGAAGAAA
Organism: Orobanche coerulescens; assembly: GCA_033398695.1. Classification (NCBI taxonomy): domain Eukaryota; kingdom Viridiplantae; phylum Streptophyta; class Magnoliopsida; order Lamiales; family Orobanchaceae; genus Orobanche; species Orobanche coerulescens. The sequence goes on along the minus strand of CM065812.1, from coordinate 150,290,857 downwards.
GAAGAATCGGCCTCCACCTCTTACCGTAGGAGAACGAAGTCGGTCATCTGATCTTCTTCTCTTAGTTGATCTTGATCAATAGTACAATCCTTCTAGTAAGGAATTTGTATTGTACTATTTATCAATATTATTCATAAGGATCTACCAATGCGGCTTGTGAAATTGTTCGTGTGTGGATCACCCAATGAGTAAGGAGATATTCATCTGCTTCTAGTCCGGATCTAGATCTGTGCAATCGGATTAAGGTAATTCGATTAACCCTTTAATCAAACAATTAAATTACTGCATGAGATCCTAAATTGGGTTTTCATTTCTTCCGCTGCGTTTTACTCTTGATTTATGTATTCGATGTAATATCCGAAGTTTTTCTTTTCTCGGTATTTTCACTTCTTGGGGGTGTTACAGAAAATGGTCAAGAAAATCCCGAGAATGTAACAGCGTCGTGGACCCCTACGTGGGACCCACCAGGTTAGGTAATCAACCTCACTCATCTACTCGTGGAGTTGACGCAATAACACCACATCACAGGACGCGAAACAATAATAATCCACCCGGTTCGACTGGTCAATTAAACAATAAAATAATCCAACGAAACATAACGGACAACTCAAAACATTTTGCAAAATCAAAAGCCCCTAAATACTCGAGTACGTATATTAGTTTACAAGTTTGAAAAACAACCATATCGAAATAAGCAACGGAAATAAAGAAACTCTCTTGCACATGTCAACAACCTTGGCCAGCATCCTCGTACTGTCCCAATGCCCGCTCGTCCGGCTGAACAAAACCTGAAATTCATAAAATGAATTTCCCCAAAACGGGTCCCCCAAAGGGGTTAGCAATTACGCTAGTACAAGTAACCCAATGAACAACTTACACCTTACACATATAGTCAAAGCATGCAATAATAAAATATCGGTTTGAAATACACATTTCCGGAAAGGCCATAATCCAAAACACATTTGTAAAATGCACCACAATTAACCGCGGAACCATGCCTCTGTGGAACCCTACCGAGACCCCGTCGGATCTAACCCGTAGTGGTTAAAAGCAAACTCGCGGACCCACGCCTCTGTGGACCCCTACCGAGACCCCGTCAGATCTAACCCGTAGTGAGCATACACACATACACACACGTTACTCATGCAATACTACCATGTTAAGCATGTAAGTTCATTAAGGGTACTTGCCTTGGTTAAACCACGATGAGAAACGGAAAGGATTTCGACCGCGGTTGCGAGAAACCGGACACCAAACCTAGACGATTCGTCAAACACGATTACAACAACTCGGCAAAACAACGATAACGGAAAACACCCGGAAACCCACCTACGATATATGTAGTTTCCTACGACAAAATCGACGAGGGCGGACAACAACCCCAAACCCTCTTGATTTCAAGAACATACCGAAAAACAACAAAATTTCGTATGAAACACATGAATACTACTAAGATTAATCATACCCATCATGGATTAATCGACAATACGGAACAAATCGGACAAAACCCCAAAAATCCCAAAATTTCCCAAAAATAGGGTTCTAGGAGATTACCTTGGATTTAGGATATGAAATGAGAAAGAAAATGGTGAATCCGGTCAACTCTCTGGTTTATATAACCTGGGAGTCGTTAGCGTGCGCTAACGGCTAAATGTTAGCGCGCGCTACTCAGCCAAAGATAGTTCAGTCCTACGGTTCTGGCCCGTTAGCGTGCGCTAACGGCCCCTCGATAGCGCACGCTATCGGGCCATAACGTGCGCTACCTGAACACCGGGCCGAGTCCAGAAACATTCTACCTGGGCCTCGATCACAGTTAGCGCGCCATCGACACCAGCGTGCGCTAAGCCTAGACCATAGCGTGCGCTAGAATACCTTCTTAGCATGCGCTAAGCCGCTCATCCAGAGAGCAGAGAATAGAAACAACTCACTGTCAATGCTGTGCTCGATCCGTTAGCGCGCGCTACTATATGGTCGTAGCGTGTGCTACAAAACAACGATAGCGTGCGCTACACAATAACAGTAGCGTGCGCTATCGAGTGCAGACAGAAGCACATGCAGCACACACAGGGATGGAAAACGGTGAATTCCATCTCAGATGAAAATAACGTGCATCCGACACCAAACAACGAACCGAATGAGACACACGAACAACAAGGTCGAGTCAGAACCAAAACGCTAAAAGAAAACACAATTCCGACAACCCGAGGGCACGGAAAACCACAACGTTAGTAATCACCCCAAAACTATGACACTGAAGATTCGTGATTACATGTCTGGGTTCGCCTGCACCACCTTGAAGGATTATCAGAGTAGAGCTCTCGCATACGATATGTCCTTGACGGCTAGTGAGGCGGTTCGTGAGAGCAAGAAACAGAAGTCCGCCAGAAATTTTTCGGGCCACCGGGGTGGAGGTCAACAGAAATCTCAGTCTGCTAATTTTCCCGCTGGTAGTGGTCCAGCTCGTTCTACTGGGGGTTTCCACGGGACTGCCAGTACTCCTTCCCATGATGTGAAGTGTTTTAACTGTGGCCGACCGGGCCACATCAGCGAGCTTGTCCGAGTCCTTTACTAACGTGTAATCGGTGTGGCCAGCCGGGCCATAAAGCTGCTTTCGGTGCTGAGAGAGAGAGAACTCTTGATGCCCAGATTCCTTCTCAGCGCCTATGGAACCGAGTGTGAACCAAGGGTCATTTACTTCTCAGTCTCCGCCGAGTGCCAGTCGAGGGAGAGGTCAGGGTCAGCCCGCTAGAGGGGGAGCTTCCTGAATATTCGAAATTTCTGTTACTATTGTTTAATGTTATTTTATCCGAGTTATGTTGTACAGCGTGGAATCTGTACAGTATGGGTAAAATAATTGAAGGACCGAGACATCTGTATTGGTATAATTGTCGTACTTGGTCGACAATTGGATGTAAGAAGTATATGTATTCAGTATGCCGTATGTTCGTATTCTGTATGTTGAGACGTTGGACAAGAATAGCTGAAAATGGCTAAGTGTAACATTATTAGCGCACGCTAATAATCATGAGTAGCGCACGCTATCGTGCAGGTTTAGCGCACGCTACGGATATAAGATAACGCACGCTAATGCAGTCACATCGGAAGGAATCTGCATGTGGACCAGACCACTTTCGGCGCACGTTCTGATAAGTCAACGGATGTTGTAATGTAGTGTTAGCGCACGCTAATGCATGTTGATTAGCGCACGCTAACTATATATTGGACAAAAAGGAATCTTATCCTCGTCAGCTCTTTCGGCGTGTGGACCAGTCTTCGGAACGTACAGACAAACAAGTCAACTGATATTAGCGCACGCTAAATGCAAGGATTTGCGTACGCTAAGACAGTGTAAGTTACGTACGCTAATGCATGGGCATTACGTACGTAAGCTCTTGTACAAAGCTAGACATTAGTCTCTGGACTGCGATAGCGCACGCTAACAAAGGTCAGTTAGCGCACGATAAGCCTGTTAAAGCTGTTGCGCACGCTAAATATGAGATATTAGCGCATGCTAGTAATGCAGTCTATATAAGGGACAGACGGGTATTATGAAGCATTTTGTCTATTCTTTCACCTTCAGTCGATAGAGAGAGCTTTGGGAGGTTCTTGAGGTTCCCAAACACAGTGAGGTGGTGATCTTTAACAAGATTAAGATAGAAATCATGGATTAAAGCTTTGTTCTTGAAATCATTGGTGATTCTTGGAAATGGATTCAACCTTGGAAATCAATCCATTCCTTCATAAAGGTAATCACTCTTCATCTTTAGACTTCATTTTGGATTACATGTTGATGTTCTTGAGTTGATGATTATTACATAAACAAGTTGACAAGCATGATTATGAGATGGATTACCGGAGTATGATGATAGTAATATGATTCGTGTGGTTTGAATTATGTAGTTCGTTTTCTTGAGATAAGTTGATGAATCTTTCTTCTCCTTTGCGGATGTTGATGATTAATCTCCGTAATGTTAGATTAGGGGAGTGTTGTTAAGGTTCTTGGTGTTCATGATGTTGATATTTGAGGAAGAAGATGATATTTGAATATAAGAATTGGATTAAGGGTTGGATGATTACTTATATGTTAAAGGATATCGGATTTCGATGTTTTGATATCTATGAACATGATTCAGAATCACTTAGTGTTCTTGAAATCACCATAAGTTGATCGGTATCTGAAAAACATGCATCTGTACAGCATTAGCGCACGCTACGTTTACTGCCTAGCGCACGCTAACGGGAGCAACTTAGCGCACGCTACGTTAAGTGATTAACGTGCGTTAAGAAGCGCGTAGCGATATTTTCGTGTTGTGGTTATGAATTCGTGCTGGTTTGAGTTGGATTGATCCGACTAGTGTTTAATCGAGATATTGTCAAGCCGTTGGGTTTGTGATTTGGTTTTATCGATTGTTGATTGTTATCGAACTTGTTGTCTATCGATTACTGTAATAGGTTGAGAATATTGATCGGTGATTACAACCGTGTGTTGCGGTCGAGCTCGAGAATGTTCGTAGATTGCTTTGGTCGGGACCGAGGAACTTGTAGATGACGACAATAGATTTGGTAACAGCTTCCTCGTCATTGTATCGGTATCGAGGTAAGTTATTACTTACTCAGTTTATAGTATTTAATGAATGGTTTCCGTTTCATTCGTTTATAATTCGTATAGCAATGTTTATAATCGTAATCACAGGAGACTTGGGATTATAAATCATATTCGAGTTTTGGGAATCTAAATCATAATGTATATGATTTACTTTTGTTAATGGTATACTTGTATATCGAGGATATATCGTGATAAAGACGGAGATATGAATTATCTGCAATCCGTGATACTTTGGACCGTCGAGTATTGAGGATAATGGTTCGTGATGGTTTAGACATTGAGATCGTTCTCGAAGGACTCGGGGCAAGTACTCTAATCATTTTTATCATTTGTGTCGATCATGTCGTGATACATTCGTGTATCGTTGTTGTCATGCATTTGTGCATTGTTGTTGTCGTGTATTGTGTACTGTTGTTTTGTGCAGTTGTGCATTGTTGTCATATGTCCACCTCGTGTTGGTCCGACGGGATCATCGGGGGATCTATGCTAGCGCACGCTGGATCATCGGACAGGTTTTTCCACCACGGTTGGTCTGACGGGGTCATCGTGGGATCTAGGCAGTGAACGCTGGATCATCGGATTGCCATGTGTTGTTGTTATTGTGCATATGTATATTATGGGCTTGCCATAAGTATACATTGTCGTTATTGTTGTGATCATATTGACGTTGTCATATGAGTATGCATTTGTAGGTCTTGTGTTAGGGCCATGTCCGTATGTTGTGTTGATCTGATCTCGGATTAGACTGATGTGATGATAATGGTATTTCGTATCTTGAGGTATGTTCCGTATTTCCTTGATACTTGTCTTTGATGGACAATCGATTATCGTATTGGAATTGTCGACGTTATTCGATTGATTGAATTGGCCAGAGTTGGTATAATTTCCGTATCGCGAGGTATGATAATGTTTTGAGAACCTTGGGTATTGTTGAGATACAATACAGATATTTCGGTACGAGCTTATTGTGTTGTTGAAAGGATACGAGATGTGAGCTTTGGTGATTATTATCACGAGTTGGTAAAGTTATGACAGTAAGATTACATTGGTCGTATTCTTACTTAGTATTTCCATTGATATGTAATTATTGACGTGATGTGATGGTTATCATTGTTGGATATTATGGCTGTCCCCGTCGTGGGCTTTCTTTTTAGGTTCTTGGATTATCAAGCTTGTAGCGGTCGTGAAGAGATGAGCTTCCCGGAGGATACTGGCTAGGACATGTATTTGTGTATTGAGCTTCTGATCAGTTGTTGTATTCCGCTGCTAGAGTATTTTAACTGTTTGTCTTTATCCGCCGCGTGAGTATTTTTAACTGGTCTTTTGGTATATGGTAGCTTAGGTTACTTTGGCAATCGTTTTCTAAACTATTTTGTTGGTACGTGTAAGCGATAGCTTAAAATATGTTTTTAAACTGTTGAGTTCTGGCATTTCAGGCCTTGCGGTTTCAAATGAGATTTTACGACGGTTTTGATAAATGGATTTTATTAAGTCTTCAAATGTTTTTAAAAGACATTACCGTCATTAGCCTCTTGGGCATTTGTAAATGTTTGCGAAAATTTTCTTCAGCCTTGTGGGTTCCATCTCGGGGCCCACGGCGCTGTAATATTCCCGGTCGGATCTGGGGGTGTTACAGAATATGGTATTGGAGCCTAAGTTGTGAAAACCTAGGCAGTCGGGTCGAGTTGGGTCGTGCTTTTGTCGCGTCATTCGAGTTGTCGGTTGACAAGTGTCTGAGCTCTGAGTTTTTATTGTTCACTCGGGCTTGTATGTTATGTGATTTACCAGTGTAGTACTGGGGTTGTTGTAAACTTTTCCAAAGGGTGTTAACGTGTTTCTTCGGATAGAGCCGTGTTGTGTTCTCGAGTTGAACTGGGTTTGCAAAACGTGTGTTTTGAAAATATATGTGTTGAGTATTTTCTTTAGTTGAGACATGTGCCAGTATCATGGGGAATCATCGGCTTCACGATCTGTAAGTATTTAGATTTTGGATTTCATTGAGATTTATTGCCATTCTAAGTTTATACGTTTTGAGATTCAGCAGATATTATGTGTTACAGTATAAGGTGACAGAGTTGGGACAGGATTGATGATCTTGAGAAGTTATGATTTTGGAAATCAATATGTCGATTAAGTTTTGGAACGGAGTTGTGCATTTGGGAGAAATATTGTGGATTGTTCAGGAGAACATGTAGTCATGTTAGTTCATCTTGAGATATATGAACTGTTTTTGAGCATTTGAAAATGATACTTTTCAAAATGAATGTTTTACGGATGTTTTACCGTAAATGATTTTTGGGCCGAGACCCAATAGATTTTTGAAATTGTTTTATAACTCAGGACTTGGGGTCCGAAAAAGAGTTTCCTACTTTTTAAACTTCTTGTAATGTGGAACGAGGTACGGGCTGTGACCCTAATATTTCAAAAAGCTTTTCTGTTTTCTAAAACTCCCGAGAATTGTAAAACACTTTATCAATCTTTATCTATTTCGTTTCTGCCTTTCGCGGTTTTAGTTTTCTTGTTCAAACGAAACTTCTCGGGAAGTCTTTCGCTGTGTTGATTGGTTTCAATGCTTTGGCATAGCATATTTGAGGTGATCCAGGATGGATTAATGATTGACGTTGCGAGTCATATGTGGAAAAAGAGTTTTTAGTCGGAGTTTATATATTGAAAGTTTGGAACTCTATCGTGTGGTTTTCCGATGGAAGATAAGTGGATATTGGTGACGAACCGAATTGGTATACAGGAGTATGGATGTGGTCAATCATTTGCATAGTTTTCATTTTAAAACTTCGAAATCGTGTGGATTCGAAGGAAACTGTTATCGAATATTTGGCACCAGCGAGCCGATTTAATTTTTTTTTTTTTTTGAAAATTGATTTTGTGGTCTTACCAAAACTTATGTTTCGAGTTTTGAAATTTTTGAAAGAACTTTCGAAAATTGTCTTCTTGACAAGACTATATGATTTCAAACTGGTTTTGAAAATGAAATTGATATACATACGCATTTAGTGCATAGTGCATATCATGGTGAAGTTCTGAGTAAGACTCACAAACTAGATAACACTCTAACGGTATGACGAAAAGAGATTCGAACTTTGGTATGGTAGTTTGGTTATCCAGGAATGATCGGTTGATTGATTAGATAAGAGAAATATACTGCGTGTTGTAGATTCATGTGCAGTATGTAATTTTGGAACTTTGGATTTTGTGAAACCGGGACATATGTGCTATGTGATTCCATTGGTGCGGTAGTAGCGCAATTTTACCATAGTGATCTTTGAATGATTTCTTTGTAAGTGTAAATTTGGGGATGGTGGCCCCATGCTGGTTGTTTTGGATATTGAGTGGTCGTTCCCACTCCTTGTATGAATTGGTATGTTCGTCGATTTGCGATTCGTTGTTCGTATGCCGAGGGGAATGTTCGCCAGTCGGGTATGTTTATTGAGATCTACTGTACGTGTTTGATTTGTCGTTTTGAGAATGTTATTCTTTCGTATATCTGTTTCTATGGTTCTGTGTTGATCGTGTTGGAGTTTACCATGTGAAGGTATTCTCAATTTTCGTTGATCGTTCGTTGGTAATATTGGAGTTTATCATGATGATGATATTCTCGGCTGTGTTTCGACCTTTGGATTGGTCATATTAGAGTTTATCATGTCAAATGATATTCTCGATTAATTTATGGGTTGATCATTGCTGGTGATCATCTGAGCGTTCAGATTTTGTGTCGATATTTCGGGATTCGTTGCCATTGTGTTGGGCAGTTATTTCACAGATGTATTGTGTATTATTGATTTGTATCAGGATTTGGACTTGATTGTGTAATCAGGCAGACAGGATTTGAAACGGATAAATTATTTCTTCCGAAGATGTTATATTTTTTGAAACTCATGGAATTGTGATCGTAAGCGTGTTGAAGCTTTACAGTGAAGTCACTTGCTAGTATCTCAGGAGATCGTCGACTTGGCGCATATGTAAGTATGCTATTTCGGTTAAACGGTTTGTTTGTTTTTATGACGAATTGCAAGTTTCGAGGACGAAACTTATTTTAAGTGGTGTAGTATGTAATATCCGAAATTTCTGTTACTATTGTTAATGTTATTTTATCCGAGTTATGTTGTACAGCGTGGAATCTGTACAGTATGGGTAAAATAATTGAAGGACCGAGACATCTGTATTGGTATAATTGTCGTACTTGGTCGACAATTGGATGTAAGAAGTATATGTATTTAGTATGACGTATGTTCGTATTCTGTATGTTGAGACGTTGGACAAGAATAGCTGAAAATGGCTAAGTGTAACATTATTAGCGCACGCTAATAATCATGAGTAGTTCACGCTATCGTGCAGGTTTAGCACACGCTACGGATATAAGATAACGCACGCTAATGCAGTCACATCGGAAGGAATCTGCGTGTGGACTAGGCCACTTTCGGCGCACGTTCTGACAAGTCAACGGATGTTGTAATGTAGTGTTAGCGCACGCTAATGCATGTTGATTAGCGCACGCTAACTATATATTGGACAAAAAGGAATCTTATCCTCGTCAGCACTTTCGGCGTGTGGACCAGTCTTCGGAACGTACAGACAAACAAGTCAACTGATATTAGCGCACGCTAAATGCAAGGACTTGCGTACGCTAAGACAGTGTAAGTTACGTACGCTAATGTATGGGCATTACGTACGTAAGCTCTTGTACAAAGCTAGACATTAGTCTCTGGACTGCGATAGCGCACGCTAACAAAGGTCAGTTAGAGCACGATAAGCCTGTTAAGGCTGTTGCGCACGCTAAATATGAGACGTTAGCGCATGCTAGTAATGCAGTCTATATAAGGGACAGACGGGTATTATGAAGCATTTCGTCTATTCTTTCACCTTCAGTCGATAGAGAGAGCTTTGGGAGGTTCTTGAGGTTCCCAAACACGGTGAGGTGGTGATCTTTAACAAGATTAAGATAGAAATCATGGATTAAAGCTTTGTTCTTGAAATCATTGGTGATTCTTGGAAATGGATTCAACCTTGGAAATCAATCCATTCCTTCATAAATGTAATCACTCTTCATCTTTAGACTTCGTTTTGGATTACATGTTGATGTTCTTGAGTTAATGATTATTACATAAACAAGTTGACAAGCATGATTATGAGATGGATTACCGGAGTATGATGATAGTAATATGATTCGTGTGGTTTGAATTATGTAGTTCGTTTTCTTGAGATAAGTTGATGAATCTTTCTTCTCCTTTGCGGATGTTGATGATTAATCTCCGTAATGTTAGATTAGGGGAGTGTTGTTAAGGTTCTTGGTGTTCACGATGTTGATATTTGAGGAAGAAGATGATATTTGAATATAAGAATTGGATTAAGGGTTGGATGATTACTTATATGTTAAAGGATATCGGATTTCGTTGTTTTGATATCTATGAACATGTTTCAGAATCACTTAGTGTTCTTGAAATCGCCATAAGTTGATCGGTATCTGAAAAACATGCATCCAGACAAAGATTAGCGCACGCTTACGCCATCGCCAGCGACGCTAACGGAGCAACTTAGCGCACGCCACGTTAAGTGATTAACGTGCGTTAAGAAGGCGTAAAGTGCGATTTTCGTTGTGGTTATGAATTCGTGCTGGTTTGAGTTGGATTGATCCGACTAGTGTTTAATCGAGATATTGTCAAGCCGTTGGGTTTGTGATTTGGTTTTATCGATTGTTGATTGTTATCGAACTTTTTGTCTATCGATTACTGTAATAGGTTGAGAATATTGATCGGTGATTACAACCGTGTGTTGCGGTCGAGCTCGAGAATGTTCGTAGATTGCTTTGGTTGGGACCGAGGAACTTGTAGATGACGGCAATGGATTTGGTAACAGCTTCCTCGTCATTGTATCGGTATCGAGGTAAGTTATTACTTACTCAGTTTATAGTATTTAATGAATGGTTTCCGTTTCATTCGTTTATAATTCGTATAGCAATGTTTATAATCGTAATCACAGGAGACTTGGGATTATAAATCATATTCGAGTTTTGGGAATCTAAATCATAATGTATATGATTTACTTTTGTTATTGGTATACTTGTATATCGAGGATATATCGTGATAAAGACGTAGATATGAATTATCTGCAATCCGTGATACTTTGGACCGTCGAGTATTGGGGATAATGGTTCGTGATGGTTTAGACATTGAGATCGTTCTCGAAGGACTCGGGGCAAGTACTCTAATCATTTTTATCATTTGTGTCGATCATGTCGTGATACATTCGTGTATCGTTGTTGTCATGCATTTGTGCATTGTTGTTGTCGTGTATTATGTACTGTTGTTTTGTGCAGTTGTGCATTGTTGTCAAATGTCCATCTCGTGTTGGTCCGACGGGATCATCGGGGGATCTATGCTAGCGCGCGCTGGATCATCGGACAGGTTTTTCCACCACGGTTGGTCTGACGGGGTCATCGTGGGATCTAGGCAGTGAACGCTGGATCATCAGATTGCCATGTGTTGTTGTTATTGTGCATATGTATATTATGGGCTTGCCATAAGTATACATTGTCGTTATTGTTGTGATCATATTGACGTTGTCATATGAGTATGCATTTGTAGGTCTTGTGTTAGGGCCATGTTCGTATGTTGTGTTGATCTGATCTCGGATTAGACTGACGTGATGATAATGGTATTTCGTATCTTGAGGTATGTTCCGTATTTCCTTGATACTTGTCTTTGATGGACAATCGATTATCGTATTGGAATTGTCGACGTTATCCGATGGATTGAATTGGCCAGAGTTGGTATAATTTCCGTATCGCGAGGTATGATAATGTTTTGAGAACCTTGGGTATTGTTGAGATACAATACAGATATTTCGGTACGAGCTTATTGTGTTGTTGAAAGGATACGAGATGTGAGCTTTGGTGATTATTATCACGAGTTGGTAAAGTTATGACAGTAAGATTACATTGGTCGTATTCTTACATAGTATTTCCATTGATATGTAATTATTGACGTGATGTGATGGTTATCATTGTTGGATATTATGGCTGACCCCGTCGTGGGCTTTCTTTTTAGGTTCTTGGATTATCAAGCTTGTAGCGGTCGTGAAGAGATGAGCTTCCCGGAGGATACTGGCTAGGACATGTATTTGTGTATTGAGCTTCTGATCAGTTGTTGTATTCCGCTGCTAGAGTATTTTAACTGTTTGTCTTTATCCGCCGCGTGAGTATTTTTAACTGGTCTTTTGGTATCTGGTAGCTTAGGTTACTTTGGCAATCGTTTTCTAAACTATTTTGTTGGTACGTGTAAGCGATAGTTTAACATATGTTTTTAAACTGTTGAGTTCTGGCATTTCAGGCCTTGCGGTTTCAAATGAGATTTTACGACGGTTTTGATAAATGGATTTTATTAAGTCTTCAAATGTTTTTAAAACACATTACCGTCATTAGCCTCTTGGGCATTTGTAAATGTTTGCGGAAATTTCCTTCAGCCTTGTGGGTTCCATCTCGGGGCCCACGGCGCTGTATTATTCCCGGTCGGATCTGGGGGTGTTACACTTCCAGCGTCGGCTCCGCTCACCCGCGTGTTTATGAGATGAGGAGGGCCGATGATCCAACGGCCACTGTGGTGACAGGTACCGTTCATATCCATTCTCACACTATCAGTGTGCTTTTCGATTCGGGTGCTACGCATTCATTCATATCTTTGGAGTCTGTGCGCCGTTTGAGTCTTGACTGTTTGTCGCCTTGTGAGCCTTTCATCGTTAAACTTCCTAGCGGTGATAGGATCGTTGGTGATCGAGAGATCCGAGATTGTTCTGTGTGTATTTGTGAGAGGGCTTGACCCTCTAATCTTATTGTTGTGGGAATCGAGGGTGAGGATTTGATTCCCGGGGATGATGGATCGAGCGGCATGGTACAATCATGAACTACCGCACGAGAATCATCACCATGCTAGCCGAGGACGGCACCGAGCACTCTTTCGTGGGGCGAAAGAGAAGCCAGAAGTTCGTAATTAATGCCTTGAAGCCGATGAGACTCCTGCGGAAGGGGTGTACTGGTTATTGGTGTTACGCCTTGAAGGCGGAGGACATGGGATCGAGCTTTCATCGATCCCAGTTGTTAGGGAGTTCCCGGATGTCTTTCCTGACGAGTTTCCAGGGTTGCCATTAGACCGTGAGGTTGAATTTGCTATTGAGCTAGAGCCGGGTGCGGCTCCAATTTCAAAGGCACCGTATCGCATGGCACCTTCAGAGATGGCCGGGTAGAAGAAGCAATTGAGTGAGCTTCTTGAGTCGGGGTATATTCGACCAAGCGCTTCGCCTTGGGGCGCAACGGTCTTGTTTGTGCGGAAGAAGGATGGTTCACTATGTTTATGTATCGACTACCGCGAACTAAACAAAGTAACCAACAAGAACAAGTATCCATTGCCGAGGATTGATGACTTGTTCGATCAGTTGCAGGGAGCTGCGGTATTCTCGAAGATCGACTTGAGATCGGGGTACTATCAGCTTTGGGTGAAGGAGTCCGATATTCCGAAAACAGCTTTTCGGACGAGATACGGACATTATGAGTTTGTGGTTATGCCCTTCAGGTTAACTAACGCGCCGACAGTGTTCATGCAGTTGATGAACAAGGTCTTTATTGATTATTTGGACAAGTGTGTCATCATCTTCATTGACGATATCCTTATTTATTCGAGGAACGAGGAGGAGCATACGCATCATTTGCCCGTGGTGTTAGACATTCTGAGGATCGAGCGACTTTATGCGAAGTTCTCGAAATGTGAGTTCTGGATGAAGGAAGTAATGTTTCTAGATCACGTGATTTCAGCCGAGGGGGTCCGTGTGGATCCACAGAAGATTGAGGCAGTGTTGGATTGGGCACCACCTAAGAATGTGAAGGAGGTCCGTAGTTTCTTAGGTTTGGCTGGCTACTATCGTAGGTTCGTCGAGGGGTTCTCGAAAATAGCTTGGCCACTTACTCAGTTGCTCCAGAAATCCGAGAAGTTCGTCTGGAATGACGAGAGATAGTCGAGTTTTGAGGAGCTGAAGAGGCGTTAGACTTCAGCCCCAATTTTAGTGTTACCGTGTGGCAACGAGGGTTTTGCCGTCTATAGCGATGCTTCGGGTCAGGGTCTTGGGTGTGTGTTAATGCAGCACGGCAAGACTATTACGTATGCGTCCAGACAGTTGAGGCCGTATGAGATCAACTACCCTACTCACGATTTGGAGTTAGCGGCGGTTGTTTTTGCGCTCAAGATTTGGCATCATTATCTTTTCGGCTCTGCATGTCAGATTTTTACCGATCATAAAAGTTTGAAGTACATATTTACTCAGCGGAAGTTGAATATGAGGCAGAGGAGATGGTTGTAATTAATTAAAGATTATAATCTCGAAATCCTTTACCATCCGGGCAAGGCGAACGCCGTGGCAGACGCCTTGATTCGAAAACTAGTTGCGTTGCGGACACTTGAGATACTTACGTCCCAATCTGAGCTTCAGCAGAATTTGATCTAGTTGTGTGCTGATATTTTGTTGTCGGGAGCTGCTTGGCAACTTTGCGCTTTAGACATTTCGTCGTCGCTAATCGATGAAATTAAACTAAAGCAGTTGGAGGATCCGATGATTACCTAAATCAGAGAGAATGTTCTTAAGGGAAAGTCTCATGGGTTTGTGATTCACGAGGACGGTGTGTTGAGATTCCAGAGTCGGCTTTGTGTACCGAACGACTCGGATTTGAGGCAGAGTATTTTGTGTGAGGCCCATGCTACGCCTTACTCAGTTCATCCTGGTTCGAGTAAGATGTACAAGGACCTAAGAAGGAACTTTTGGTGGAACGACATGAAGGAAGAGGTCGCACAGTTTGTAGCGAGATGTTTGACTGGCCAACAGGTCAAAATCGAGCATCAACGACCAGTCGGGTTATTGCAGTCGCTTCCCGTTCCAGAATGGAAATGCAAAGATATTTCGATGGACTTCGTCACGAGCTTGCCGAGATCGAATTCTGGTATGAATATGGTTTGGGTGACTCTGGATCGCCTGACCAAGTCGGCGCATTTTCTGGGCATCAAAGATACTTGGAGTCCGGAGAGATTGGCTCATGTGTTTATTGTGCAGATTGTGAGGCTTCACGGTACTCTGAAGTCTATTATTTCGGATCGGGATGGCCATTATGTATCGCACTTTTGGCAAGCGGTACATAAGGCGTTGGGTACTCGGTTGCGTCTGAGTACTTCTTTTCATCCTCAGTCAGATGGGCAGTCGGAACGCACTATCCAAACATTTAAGGATATGTTGCGTGCTTGTGCTCTCGATTGGAGCAGTGATTGGGAGGAGCATTTGCCATTGATCGAATTCACGTACAAAAATAGTTGGCACGCGTCGATTCGAATGGCACCGTACGAGGGGCTTTATAGGCGGCGATGTCGGTCGCCGATTTGTTGGAACGAGGCGTCCGATTTGGTTGGGACCGAATCGGATATCACTATGGAGACGAGGCGGGAGGTGGAATTGATTCGGGAGAGGATGTTGACTGCTCAGAGTCGACAGAAGTCATGCCGATGTCCGTCGTCGACCTTTGGAATTGGAGGTGAGAGACCACGTTTTGCTAAAGGTGTCGCCGACAAGGGGAGTTTTCCGCTTCGGGAAGAAGGGAAAGATGAGTCCGAGATTTATTGGGCCCTTTGAGATTCTCGAGAGAGTCGGTGAGTTGGCATACCGATTGGCGTTGCCTCCGACTTTGAGCCACGTTCATAGCGTTTTCCGTGTTTCCCAGCTGAGGAAATATGTTCCAGATCCTAGTCACGTCATTGACTATGGTGAGATTGATGTCGCCGAGGATTTTATCTTCGAGGAGCGCCTCTTGAAGATTTTGGAGCACCGTGAGAAGCGACTAAGGCATAAGACCATTTCTTTGGTCAAGGTGTAGTGATCGAGGCATTGTGTTGATGAGGCAACTTGGGAAACCGAGGATAGCATGCGTTCTAGGTACCCTGAATTGTTTGTTTAGTAAGTTTTGGGACGAAACTTATTTTTAGAGGGGTAGAATGTAATATCCACATTTTTTCTTTTCCCGATATTTTCATTTTGGTGTATTTTTTTCATTTTAGCGACTCGCTTGTAACCATATTGATATTTTGAGAATATTTAATATTAGACTTTTTGTCATCCGAGCTTGTTTCGGACTTGTTTTACCCAATTCCGTGTTTATTGCCTTTTCCGTCGCTATTTCGTTCGATTCTCGTAACCGTTGTTTGGAACCGCTGTTTCGGGGTTGTCGTAGGTCCGTCTCATGTTATTATGCATGTTGTTAGCTTTCGTTTGTTGTTCCAATCTGGTATCGTGTGTTTCGGATGTTTTGAGGCAATTTTGTAATTTCCCAAAGTTTTGGGGTGATTACTAATGTTGTGGTTTTCCGTGCCCTCGGGTAGTCGGAATTGTGTTTTCCTTTAGCACTTTGGTTCTAACTCGACCTTTTTGTTCGTGTGTCTCCTTTGGTTCGTTGTTTGGTGTCGGATGCACGTTGTTTTCATCTGAGATGAAATTCACTGTTTTCCGTCCCTGTGTGCTCCCTGTGCTGCTGTCTGCACTCGATAGCGCACACTACTGTTATTGTGTAGCGCACGCTATCATTGTTTTGTAGCGCACTCTACGACCGTATAGTAGCGCGCGCTAACGGCTCGAGCACAGCAGTGACAGTGAGTTGTTTCTATTCTCTGCTCTCTGGACGAGCGGCTTTGCGCACGCTAAGAAGGTATTCTAGCGCACGCTATGGTCTAGGCTTAGCGCACGCTGGGTGTCCAGTAGCGCGCGCTAACCTGGCAGTCCATAACTTAGCAGAATGTTTCTAGACTCGGCCTGGTGTTCAGGTAGCGCACGCTATG
The DNA here is from genome assembly GCA_033398695.1 of Orobanche coerulescens. NCBI lineage: Eukaryota > Viridiplantae > Streptophyta > Magnoliopsida > Lamiales > Orobanchaceae > Orobanche > Orobanche coerulescens. Next base: position 150,274,381 of record CM065812.1, on the reverse strand, counting down.
GCCCGATAGCGCGCGCTATCGAGGGGCCGTTAACGCATGCTATTTCCTAATAGCGCACGCTAACGGGCCAGAACCGTAGGACTGGATTATCTTTGGCTGAGTAGCGCACGCTAACATTTAGCCATTAGCGCACTCTAACGACTCCCTGGTTATATAAACCAGAGAGTTGACCGGATTCACCATTTTCTTTCACATTTCATCTCCTCTCCGCGGCCGACGACTCCAAGGGCGAATTTGGGCAATTTCTTCTTCCAATCACTTTAGAGATCATTTATCTTGAGTTCTTGGTGTAGATTAACAACACCAACACTTTTTCTTTATCCTAGATTCAAGGTAATCTCCTAGAACCCTATTTTTGGGAAATTTGGGGATTTTCGAGTTTTTGTCTAATTCGTATGATGGGTATGATTAATCTTAGTAGTATTCATGTGTTTCCTACGAAATTTTGGTGTTTTTCGGTATGTTCTTGAAATCGAGAGGGTTTGGGGTTGTTGTCCGCCCTCGTCGATTTTGTCGTAGGAAACTACATATATCATAGGTGGGTTTCCGGGTGTTTTCCGTTATCGTTGTTTTGCCGAGTTGTTGTAATTGTGTTTGACGAATCATCTAGGTTCGGTGTTCGGTTTCTCGCAACCGCAGTCGAAATCCTTTCCGTTTCTCGTCGTCGTTTAACCAGGGCAAGTACCCTTAATGAACTTACATGCTTAACATGGTAGTACTGCATGAGTAACGTGTGTGTGTGTGTGCTCACTACGGGTTAGATCCGATGGGGTCTCGGTAGGGGTCCACAGAGGCGTGGGTCCGTGAGTTTGCTTTTAACCACTACGGGTTAGATCCGACGGGGTCTCGGTAGGGTTCCACAGAGGTGTGGTTCCGCGGTTAATTGTGGTGCATTTTACAAATGTATTTTGGATTATGGCGTTTCCGGAAATGTGTGTTTCAAACCGATATTTTATCATTGCATGATTTGACTATATGTGTAAGGTGTAAGTTGTTCATTGGGTTACTTGTACTAGCGTAATTGCTAACCCCTTTGGGGGACCCTTTTTGGGGAAATTCGTTTTATGAATTTCAAGTTTTGTTCAACCGGACGAACGGGCATTGGGACAGTACGAGGATGCTGGCCAAGGTTGTTGACATGTGCAAAAGAGTTTCTTTATTTCCGTTGTTTAATTCGATATGGTTGTTTTTCAAACTTGTAAACTAATAGACGTACTCGAGTACTTAGGGTCTTTTGATTTTGCAAAGTGTTTTAAGTTGTCCGTTATGTTTCGTTGGCAGTGTTCTTAAAATCGGCCTAGGCGGCGCCTAGGCGCTAGGCGGCCCTCGGGCGCTCCGATTATGCCGTGGGCGTTTGTCCTGGGCGGGCTGCCTAGGCGGGCTGGGCGGGCGCCTAGGAAGGCAAGCTGGGCGGGCGCATAGACGGCTGGGCGGGCGCCTAGGCGGCTGGGCGGGCGCCTAGGCGGGTAAACATTTCTTTTTTATTTTTTTATATTAGCGGTACTATAAATTCCTGAATTGAGATAATATGGACTATTTTATGCTTATGTCAATGTTTAACAATTTAATATATGATCGATTATATGTGTGTTTAAATATTTAAATATTAGATGTTTTTTATTCTTTACATATATATAATTTATAAAAATAATTATTATAATAATAATAAATAAATCCGCCTAATCCGATTAATCCCCGATTAATCCCCGATTAATCCTCTGGGCGCTAGGTGTTAGCAATCCGAACGCCTAGCGCCTAGCGTTTTTTAGAACCTTGTTCGTTGGATTATTGTATTGTTTAATTGACCGGTCGAACTAGGTGGATTATTATTGTTTCGCGTCCCTGTGATGTGGTGTTATTGCGTCGACTCCGCGAGTCGTTGAGTGAAGTTGATTACCTAGGCTGGTGGGTCCCATGTAGGGGTCCACGGCGCTGTTACATGTTAGGGTTGTATACATTAAAGCATACTTTATGCTTGTATTACCTAATTTCCCGGTCTTTATCTATGAGAATATTTAATTCATTTATCACATGTTTTGCATATTAATTCACGCTATGGTTATGCAAATGTAGTCTAAATTACTTTATATTGTAGATGGTGTGGTGTGTCGTGTCACACAGAAGATCACATTATCGGTTCCTTATATAGTAATATTTAGTTCACAACCTATATAACATTAGACCGTTATGTGAGAGGTTGTAATGTATGCTTGAAATTGGTTGGTCTTGACCATTAGCATATATTAGTGTATTCGGTATACGTTGAACAGGATCGAGGTGAGATAGATTCTTCTGTACTGACTATAAGAAGAACGTACATCTCGGCCAATTATTATTTCTTAATTCTAGTGATTAATATTTAATTATATATATATTTAATATTTTTTTGCTTTGATTTATCATGGGTGAGAGCCACAATGATTGACTCAATATGCTCGATGTTTTGGGTAATATTATTATTTATATGATAATTAATATTATAGCTAGAAATCGTGTCCCGACCAGTCGGATTGATCATGTCCCTTGAGGCACTCGAAAGGATTATTATATTAAACCCTGCAGGTGGAATTAATTTTCCGATATAATAATAAAGGTCGAGTGGTATACTCATGTATAACACATTGATTAATTAAAAGCTGTCAGTAGCTTAAATTAATTAATGGACATAGAATATCTTAAACACGGGAAATAATTTATTCAAAAAGGAGTCCAATTTCGTAATTTGGGATTTTGGTAGGAAGTGTAATATCAACCTTTTAGTGGACTAAGTTGATATTAATAGAGTCTTCATATTAGGAAGAGTCCTAATATTGGAAAGAAGATATCTATTGGGAGTCCTTACCATATCCTTCTTAAGGTCCCTAGAGTAGCCCAAAACATCTATAAGTAAGATGCATGGGGTGGCCGATTTCTTAACTAAATTAAGCCAAAATTTCGATTTTTTGTGTGCTTAATTGTGGATCTTGACTTGTGTCTTGGATTCCACAATTTAGTTAACACAAAATTTCTAAAATACCACAAATATTCAAGAAAAATAGAGAGAAAATCGAAAGGAATTTTGGAAGAGTATTTCGACCGATCCCTGTTGCTGTCCAAGTAGTCCGGTAGATTATTGCCCACACGATATCCGGATAATAGGCGGGATATACTCTAGAAGACTTTGATGTAGAAATACAAATAGATCGAAGAAGAATAAAGGGAGTAGTTCGATCGATCCAAGGAGGAAATTTCTACCACTTCGCGTCAAAGGTATTAAGTACCAACTCTCATGCGTAAATATGTTTATTTGATTGTTTATTAATCTGTTTAGTTAATTAATTGACAAGCCTAAATAGATCCAGTTTTTATGTTGGTTAATTTATAAAACCTTCATAAAATATTATCACCAACTAGCTTCCGCTGCGTTTTATATTCCAACATTACATTCCCGGGATTTTCTTGGTGGAGTTACATTCGATGCATGGAAAACCCAACAGTAAGAATCAAGAACTGTAGATGCGGTTCCATAACTCTCAAGCCCCACACTATCAACACCATCAAAGAGTTGGACACAATGTTCTGGGAAAACTAGTCCCATACTCCTCAACGGTTTCATGTATTTATTGCCCAAAATTTCTATCTTCCATTCTTCATCAGATAGATTAAAGGTGTTGGTTGATGGATCGTAGATGTTGCCCATTTTATTTTTCAATTTAGACCACGCAGCATATTTTCCTTTAAGGTAATCGAATTAAATTTTCATATGTCGTTGGTCGACGACAATGTTATGTTTCTTTTTCAATTCTTCTCCAAAATTCTTCCATGATTGTGCCTTAAGACTACTACCTTCTCTCGCATTTTTAATTGTCTCGTGTATACAAGCTTCAAGAAATGTTTGTATCAATCCATCTTTTTTCCATGTAATCCTACGTTTCTTTTGGTGCGAAGATTCACCAACTAATTCCATACCTAATCCAAAAAAAGAAAAATCAGCATAATGTTTGTTTGGCAGATATCCGAATACAACAATAACTTTGAAAATATCACAACTCAAAAGAAAAATCAGCATAATGTTTATGGAAAATCAACAGTAGCAGGTTGTGTTAAAAAAAATCAGCAAAACACAAGTAGAAGGGTGTTAAAAAAACAGGAAAAGAAATCAGCAAAAATCAGCAAACTCAGAGGGTTGAATAAGGAAGAAATCAACAAAAATCAGCAAATTAGTAAAATAAGGGAAGAAATTGGGAGAGGCAGCGACCGAAGTGGTGTGTGTTTACCTCTACCAAATTGTAACACCCCAAGATATTCAGGGTATATTACAGCGCCGTGGATCCCTACATGGGACCCACCAGACTAGGTGACCAAACACACTCATCGACTCGCGGATTCAACATAATAACACCTCGTCATAAAGACGCAAGACAATAATAATCCACCCGGTTCAACCGGTCAAACAACATCACAACCACTCGATGAAAATATAATAGACGACACAGTTCAATCCGAAACGATCAAAAGCTCCTAAGTACTCGAGTACTTCTATTAGTTTACAAGTTGACAATCGCTCAAAAGACAGAAAACAGTAAAACACTACTCATGCACAATCATCACGCACCGCCATCATCCTCGTATTGATCCAGCGCCCGCTCGTCCCGATGAACCTGACCTGAAATTTATAAAATGAATTTCCCCAAACGGGTCCCCAAAAGGGGTTAGCAATTACGCTAGTACAAGTAGGCCAAATGAACAACTTACATCTTACACATATAGTCAAAGCATGCAATTCACAAAACATCAGTTGAAACACACATTTCCGGAAATGCCATAATTCAAAACACATTTGTAAAAATGCACCACAATTAACCGTCGATCCACCCCTCCGTAGAGCCCTACCGAGACCCGTCGGATCTAACCCGTAGTGGTTAAAAGCAAAGCTCGGCGATCCACCCCTTCGTGGACCCTACCGAGACCCGTAGGATCTAACCCGTAGCGAGCATACACACACACAAACACAATTTCTCATGCAAAACTACCATGTTAAGAGTGTAAGTTCATTAAGGAATACTTGCCTCGATTAAATGATGACGAGAAACGGAAAGGATTACGACTGCGGTTGTGAGAAACCAAACACCGAACCTAGACGATTCGTCAAACATGATTACAACAACTCGACAAAACAACGGTAATGGAAAACACCCGAAAACCCACATACGATTCATGTAATTTCGTACGACAAAATAGACGAGGGCGGACAACAACCCCAAACCCTCTCGATTTCAAGAACACACCGAAAATCACCAAAATTTCGTAGGAAACACATGAATACTACTAATATTAATCATAGGCATCATGAATTAATCAACGATATGGAAAGAATCGGACGAAAGTTCGAAACCCCCCAAATCTCCCCAAAAATAGGGTTCTAGGAGATTTACCTTGATTCAATCTGTAGAAGATGTTTAGATGATGAGAACTTGGTGATAGAGACTCAAAAACGTGGATGGATGATGATATCCGATCAACTCCAAGCTCCCAAAAGCTCCAAATCGCCTAACCCTTGGAGAAGAAGAGAAGAAATGAGAAATGAGGCTGCTCCGGTCAACTCTCTGGTTTTTATAGCCAGAGAGTTATTAGCGTGCGCAAACCATCAAGGTTAGCATGCGCTATCGGCCAAAAAACCCAATCCATAACCTACAGTTCTGGACCGTTAGCGTGTGCTAACCGCCCCTAGATAGCACGCGCTATCGGGCCATAGCGTGTGCTATGTGAACATCAGCCGAGTCCATAAACATTCTGCCCAGTACTGGACTGCCAGATTAGCACGCGCTACCGGCCACTCTGCGTGCGTTAAGCCCAAACGATAGCGTGCACTAGAACAACAGCGTAGCGTGCGCTAATCTACTCTTCCAGAGAGCAGAGGGCAGAAACAGACTACTGCCACTGCTGTGCTCGAGTCACTAGCGTGCGCTACATAACAAGCGTAGCGTGTGCTACCAAAGGATACTAGCGCGCGCTATATAATATCAATAGTGTGCGCTAGACAGCCGGTGCAAAATGGCTCAAACACTCAAAACACACGAAACACGATCGAGACAACAAACGAAAGCTCACAACATGCATAATAACACACGATAGATTTACGGCAACCCCAAAACAGCGGTTACAAAGAATAATTTCAAGAATCGGAACAAATAGAGACGGGAAGGCCAACAAATGCGGAATTGAGTAAAATAAGTCCGAAAACAAGTATTCCCAAAATATCCATACGGTTACACATGAGCCACCAAAACAAGAAAAACACCAAATCATAAAAGTGCTGGAAAAAGAAAAATGCGGATATTACATTCTACCCCTCTAAAAATAAGTTTCGTCCCGAAACTTAAGAAACGAACAACTCGGGGTACCTAGCACGCATGTTATCCTCGGTTTCCCAAGTGGCCTCCTCGACACCATGCCTCGACCACTGCACCTTGACCAAGGGAATGGTCTTATGCCTCAGTCGCTCACGGTGCTCCAAAATCTTCAAAGGACGCTCCTCGAAAGTAAAATCCTCGGCAACATCAATCTCACCATAGTTGATGACGTGACTAGGATCATCCGTAACATATTTCCTCAGCTAGGAAACATGGAAAACGCTATGAACGTGGCTCAAAGCCGGAGGCAACGCCAACCGGTATGCCAACTCACCGACTCTCTCGAGAATCTCAAAGGGCCCAATAAATCTCGGACTCAACTTTCCCTTCTTTCCGAAGCGGAAAACTCCCCTCGTCGGCGACACCTTTAGCGAAATGTGGTCTCCTACCCCGAATTCCAAAGGTCGACGACGGACATCGGCATATGACTTCTGTCGACTTTGAGCAGTCAACATCCTCCCTCGAATCAATTCCACCTTCCACCTCATCTCCATAGCGATATCCGGTTCGGTCCCAACCAAAGCGGACGCCTCGTTCCAACAAATTGGCGATCGACATCGCCGCCCATAAAGCACCTCGTACGGTGCCATTCGAATCGACGCGTGCCAACTATTGTTGTACATAAATACAATCAATGGCAAATGCTCCTCCCAATCACTGCTCCAATCCAGAGCACAAGCACGCAGCATATCCTCAAATATTTGGATAGTGCGTTCCGACTACCCATCTGACTGAGGATGAAAAGAAGTACTTAGACGCAACCGAGTACCCAACGCCTTATGTACCGCTTGCCAAAAGTGCGATACAAAATGACCATCCCAATCCGAAACAATAGACTTCAGAGTACCGTGAAGCCTCACAATCTGCGCAATAAACACACGAGCCAATCTATCTGGACTTCAAGTATCCTTGATGCCCAGAAAATGTGCTGACTTGGTCAGACGATCCACGATCACCCAAACCATGTTCATGCCCGATCTCGATCTCGTAAAATTCGTGATGAAGTCCATCGAAATATCTTTGCATTTCCATTCTGGAACGGGAAGCGACTGCAATAACCCGACCGGTCGTTGATGCTCGATTTTGACCTGTTGGAAAGTCAAACATCTCGCTACAAACCGTGCGACCTCTTCCTTCATATTGTTCCACCAAAAGTTCCTCCTTAGGTCCTTGTACATCTTACTCGAACAAGGATGAACTGACTAAGGCGTAGCATGGGCCTCACGCAAAATACTCTGCCTCAATTCCAAGTCATTCGGTACACAAAGCCGACCCTAGAATCTCAACAAACCATCCTCGTGAATCACAAACCCAGGAGACTTTCCTTTAAGAATACTCTCTTGGATTTGAGAAATCATCGGATCACCAACTGCTCCAGTTTAATATCATCGATCAGCGACGACGAAATCTCCAGAGCGCAAAGTTGCCCGACAGCTCCCAGAAACAAAATCTCAACACTCAACTCAATTAAATCCCGCTGAAGCTCAGATCGAGACGTAAGCATCTCAAGCATCCGCAACGCAACCGGTTTCCGACTCAAGGCATCCGCCACGACGTTCGCCTTGCCCGAATGATAAAGGATCTCGAGGTCATAATCTTTAATCAACTCCAACCACCTCCTCTGCCTCATATTCAACTCCCGCTGAGTGAATATGTACTTCAGACTTTCATGATCGGTAAAAATCTGACATGTAGAGCCAAAAAGATAGTGACGCCAGATCTTGAGTGCAAAAACAATTGCCGCTAATTCTAAATCATGAGTAGGGTAGTTGAGCTCGTACAGCCTCAACTACCTCGATGCATACGCAATGGTCTTGCCGTGCTGCATCAATACGCACCCAAGACCCTGACCCGAAGCATCATTATAAATAGTAAAACCCTCGTTGCCACACGGCAACGCTAAGATCGGGGCTGAAGTTAAATGCCTCTTCAGCTCCTCAAAACTCGCCTGTCTCTCGTCATTCCAGACAAACTTCTCGGATTTCTGGAGCGACTGTGTAAGTGGCCGAGCTAGTTTCGAGAACCCCTCGATGAACCTACGGTAGTATCCAGCCAAAACCAAGAAACTACGGACCTCCTTCACATTCTTAGGCGGTGCCCAATCCAACACTGCCTCAAGCTTTTGTGGATCCACACGGACCCCTCGGCTGAAATCACGTGACCTAGAAACATCACTTCCTTCAGCCAGAACACACATTTCGAGAACTTCGCATAAAGTCGCTCGGTCCTCAAAATGTCTAACACCACGCGCAAATGATGCGCATGTTCCTCCTCGTTCCTCGAATAAATCAGGATATCATCAATGAAGACGACAACACACTTATCCAAATACTCAATAAAGACCTTGTTCATCAACTGCATGAACACCGCTGGCGCATTAGTCAACCCGAAGGGCCTGACCACAAACTCATAATGTCCGTATCTCGTCCGAAAAGCTGTTTTCGGAATGTCGGACTCCTTCACCCAAAGTTGATAGTACCCCGATTTCAAGTCAATTTTCGAGAATACCGCAGCTCCCTGCAACTGATCGAACAAGTCATCAATTCTCGACAAGGGATACTTGTTCTTGATTGTCACCTTGTTTAGCTCGCGGTAGTCGATACATAAACGCAGTGAACCATCCTTCTTCCGCACAAACAGAACCGGTGCGCCGCAAGGTGAAGCGCTCGGTCGAATATACCGCGACTCAAGAATCTCACTCAACTGCTTCTTCAACTCGGCCATTTCTGAAGGTGCCATGCGATACGGCACCTTCAAAATCGGAGCCGCACCCGACTCTAGTTCAATAGAAAACTCAACCTCCCGGTCCAGTGGCAACCCCGGTAACTCATCAGGAAAGACGTCAGGAAACTCACTAACGACTGGAATCGATGAAAGCTCGACTCCACCATCCTCCGCCTTCAAGGCGTAACACCAATAACCAGTACATCCCTTCCGCAGGAGTCTCATTGCCTTCAAGGTGTTGATTACGAATTTCTGGTTTCACTTTCGCCCCACGAAAGAGTGCTCGGTGCCGTCCTCGGCTAGCATGGTGATGATTCTCGTGCGGTATTTCATGATTTCACCATGCCGCTCGAGCCAATCATTCCCGAGAATCAAATCCTCACCCTCGATGCCCACAACAATAAGATTAGAGGGTCAAGCCCTCTCACAAATACACACAGAACAATCTCCGATCTCTCGATCACCAACGATCCTATCACCGCTAGGAAGTTTAACGATAAAAGGATCACAAGGCGACAAACATTCAAGACTCAAACGGCACATACACTCCAGAGATATGAATGAATGTGTAGCACCCAAATCGAAAAGCACACTGACAGGATGAGAACGGATATGAACGGTACCTGTTGCCACAGTGGCTGCTGGATCATCGGCCCTCCTCATCTCGTAAACTCGCGGATGAGTGGAGCCAACACTGGAAGTTCCCCCTCTAGCGGGCTGACCCCGACCTCTCTCTCGACTGGCACTCGGTGGAGACTGATAAGCAAAGGATACTTGATTCACACTTGGTTCCCTAGGCGCTGGGAAGGAAGCCTGGCCACCAAGAGTTCTCTCTCTATCAGCACATAAAGCAGCCTAGTGGCCCGGCTGGCCACACCGATTACACGTCAGCAAAAGACTCAAACAATTACGACTGATGTGGCCCAGTCGGCCACAGTTAAAACACTTCACATCACGGGAAGGAGTACTGGCAGTCCCACGGAAACCCCCAGTAGAACGAGCTGGACCACCACCAGCGGGAGAGTTAGCAGACTGAGATTTCTGCTGACCTCCACTCTTGTGGCCCGAAAAATCTCCGGCAGACTTCTGTTTCTTGCTCTCACGAACCGCTTCACTAGACGTCAAGGACATATCGTATGGAAGAGCTCTACTCTGATAATCCTTCAAGGTGGTGCAGACGAGTCCAGACATGTAATCACGAATCTTCAGTTTCATCCGTCTCGAAAAGTGGAAAATCTTGTCGCTCTCCTCTCTAACTTTGGTCTTTACGAAACCCAACTCCCGGTTGTAATCAACAATAGCCTGGGAAACGGGAATATCCCGAGGCTGAGCATCAAAGAAGGCATGGACTCGAGCTTGTTTGACCGGCCACGGGCAATATTCGGTCTCCATCAGCTCTTTGAACTCATCCCATAAAGCAACGCGTTCCTTGGGTTCAATAGTCTTCCACCAATCAGTAACGTCCCCGGTGAGAAAGTACTGGGCAATAGGAACTTTACGATCCTCGGGACAATTGGTGGCAATAAAGACTTTGGATATCTCCTTGATCCACCCCTCCCAGCCAATCAGGTCTGAAGCTCCCGAAAACTGAGGAGGATGCATCTTGATGACATCCTGAAGCCAATGATCTGCTCCGCCCCGAGCAGCATGGGCCGGAGTCGTGTTCTGAACCGCCTGAGCTATTTACGTTATTTGGTTCACCATTTGTTGCATCACTGATGCAACACCAAGATCGGTGCCATCATGAGTAGAAGCATGGCTATGACGGTTACCGGTAGTGCCGGCTCCAGAAGAATGCGATGTGGCCACCTCACTGGCTGCCCCACGTCCCCGGCCGCATCCATGACCACGACCATGACCACGACCTCTTCCAACATCCATACTGGTGTTAAAAGGTAGCAAAAGCAACTCGATGATAAGTAAGAGAGGAAAAACATCCACAGTTCAAGAATCGAAAGTACGATACAAGGAAACAAGGAATAGAGTAAGGAAAATTTACGGGCACTGGAAGTACCGGAATAATGGCAGCGTGACGATGAAGTGCAAAACGAAACACAACTAGACCCAAATAACTGACAAGCCTAGGTATCCATAAACCTAGTTCTATGATATCATTTTCTGTAACACCCCAAGATATTCAGGGTATATTACAGCGCCGTGGATCCCTACATGGGACCCACCAGGCTAGGTGACCAAACACACTCATCGACTCGCGGATTCAACATAATAACACCTCGTCATAAAGACGCAAGACAATAATAATCCACCCGGTTCAACCGGTCAAACAATCTCACAACCAATCGATGAAAATATAATAGACGACACAGTTCAATCCGAAACGATCAAAAGCTCCTAAGTACTCGAGTACTTCTATTAGTTTACAAGTTGACAATCGCTCAAAAGACAAAAAACAGTAAAACACTACGCATGCACAATCATCACGCACGGCCATCATCCTCGTACTGATCCAGCGCCCGCTCGTCCCGTTGAACCTGACCTGAAATTCATACAACAAATTTCCCCAAACGGGTCCCCAAAAGGGGTTAGCAATTACGCTAGTACAAGTAGGCCAAATGAACAACTTACATCTTACACATATAGTCAAAGCATGCAATTCACAAAACATCAGTTGAAACACACATTTCCAGAAATACCATAATTCAAAACACATTTGTAAAATTGCACCACAATTAACCGTCGATCCACCCCTCCGTAGAGCCCTACTGAGACCCGTCGGATCTAACCCGTAGTGGTTAAAAGCAAATCTCGGCGATCTACCCCTTCGTGGACCCCTACCGAGACCCCGTCGGATCTAACCCGTAGCGAGCATACACACACACAAACACAATTTCTCATGCAAAACTACCATGTTAAGAGTGTAAGTTCATTAAGGAATACTTGCCTCGATTAAATGATGACGAGAAACGGAAAGGATTACGACTGCGGTTGTGAGAAACCAAACACCGAACCTAGACGATTCGTCAAACATGATTATAACAACTCGACAAAACAACGGTAATGGAAAACACCCGAAAACCTACATACGATTCATGTAATTTCGTACGACAAAATAGACGAGGGCGGACAACAACCCCAAACCCTCTCGATTTCAAGAACACACCGAAAATCACCAAAATTTCGTAGGAAACACATGAATACTACTAATATTAATCATAGGCATCATGAATTAATCAACGATACGGAAAGAATCGGACGAAAGTTCGAAACCCCCCAAATCTCCCCAAAAATAGGGTTCTAGGAGATTTACCTTGATTCAATCTGTAGAAGATGTTTAGATGATGAGAACTTGGTGATAGAGACTCAAAAACGTGGATGGATGATGATATCCGATCAACTCCAAGCTCCCAAAAGCTCCAAATCGCCTAACCCTCGGAGAAGAATAGAAGAAATGAGAAATGAGGCTGCTCCGGTCAACTCTCTGGTTTTTATAGCCAGAGAGTTATTAGCGTGCGCAAACCATCAAGGTTAGCATGCGCTATCGGCCAAAAACCCAGTCCATAACCTACAGTTCTGGACCGTTAACGTGCGCTACCAGGAAGTAGCATGCGCTGACCGCCCAAGATAGCGTGCGCTATCGGGCCATAGCGTGCGCTACCTGAACATCAGCCTAGTCCAGAAACATTCTGCCCAGTACTAGACTGCCGGATTAGCGCGCGCTACCAGACACTCTGCGTGCGCTAAGCCCAAACGATAGCGTGCTCTAGAACAACATCGTAGCGTGCGCTAAGCTACTCTTCCAGAGAGCAGAGGGCAGAAACAGACTACTGCCACTGCTGTGCCTGAGTCACTAGCGCGCGCTACATAACAAACATAGCGTGCGCTACCAAAGGATACTAGCGCTCGCTATATAATATCAATAGCATGTAACATCCCTAAGATATTCAAGGTATATTACAGTGCGGTGGACCCCTACATGGGACCCACTGTTGCTACCCAAAATTTTATCCGGAGATAGATATTGCTGGAATGGATGGTCAGCAAACAAAGTGCGAGAGCACGTCCGTGGGAAAGTGAATAACACAAGATTTGCCGGGTTTGTTAGGCCCGGGCTTGAATGTTCTTGCGCGATATTATTAATACGAATACGTTGGAATAAAAATATTAATGTAAGAATGCGATTACAATGAGTGTAAAAGATCCTAGTTATCTAGCTCTTGAGCGAAGCTCTGTGTGTTCTTGCTCTCGTTTCTGCCGACCGTCTTATGGGTTAAGAGGTCTCGAGAGTGAGAGAGAAAGATGTCCTAAGTGTATAGCATTGCCAAGAGAGTGAAGCCCACTGTGAAGCAGCGAGAAAGCCGAGATATTTCCAAGTGCTGGATGCCTTCTATTTATAGGAGCTGGGATGCCTTTTTCTGATGGGCGATCGCCTTTTTTATAATATAATAAAGGGGCGATCGTCTTATAGCACATGGGTTGGTTGCCTTAAAGTCCGCGGCATGGGCTGGCAGCCAGCTGTACTGGCAAATGAGAAGTCTGCATGCGTCCTGAGTCGTTGTCCCGGGAGGTCCCACTTTGCACCTTTCGGCGGGTCTGTCGGTAGGTGAGCAGGTGGTGACAGGCTGTGGTCAACGATCCATGTTCTGCGGCTCCTGTTCCGGATCTTCACGTGGGTCTCTGTCCCGAGCTTCGACCTTCGCCGACTAGACGGATGTTGACTTCGCGTGGCAAGAGGCGGTCGTCCTTGGTCGAGCACCAGAGTCGATCGCCAGGTGCCAAGAGACGATGGCCTTAGATGTCGATCGCTCGGCACTTGGGTTTGATCTGGGGTCTCCATTCTGTAGGCGAATCGGCCTCGGTTCATTCGACTCTGGCTCGGTCTCCCGGTCTCTGTGTCGATCGCCTGTGGAGATGTATAAATCTTGACACAACAATTGCCCCCCAGCTTGCTCCCATGTTGAAGACATGGGGTGAGGTGGTTCTACTGGCGATCGTTTAGGATAAAGACAGGCGATCCGTTGAGCGGACTTTGATCTCGGACTTGGGTGATCTGATCGATTGGCGAGCTATCTTCGGTCTTGTACTTGAACTGTAGGGAGTTTCTTCAATTTTGCCGATCCCTCGTGGAAAGCTGATTATTTCGTCGTTGAGGAACCATGCACAGTCGCGGAGTTCGATGGACCGACCTCCATGACCGTGTCTTATGCGCGAGCGACATTCCAACTGTAGGTTTGTCTCGTGACTCATTTTATTGTGAGGGTCCTCCGTTAGGCTGCGCCCACCTCGTATTTAAACGAAGGGCGTGCGGTCTCGGTCTGGAGGAGTCCTTGCGCGGGACGTTGTCGGATTAATCGACTCCACGTCCGCGGCTTGTTAGCACTTTTCTACCTCGGATCGTCATGTTAGATGGCAATCCTCGACGGTATACGTTGTGACGGGGGTAGGGACGCGTCGCATTGTCCGGGTCCACCAAGTTAGATGATGAACCTTTGAGGGCGGGCGAACATGTCCACTGATTTGTTTGGAGGGTCCTTCGGCTACGCCCGCCTCGTATTTAAACGAAGGGCGAGCGATCGCGGCCCAAAGGAACCTTGCATGGCCGAAGAGTCGGTTCCATCGACCACCAGGACCATGGCTGCACTCTTCTACCTCGGATCGTCATGTTAGATGTCGATCCTCGACGGTATACGTTGTGCTGGGGGAGGCGATCTCGTGCCTAGGTCCATCATGTTAGATGAGGAGCTTTAGAGGGCAAGTGGGTCCTCCATTTTTGAGAGATGTTGCTTGATTATGGTGATCGGGTTGGAAGACTGATGATCGTCGTTCGTCCGCCGATCTCGTTACTCATAGGTTGAAAAGTAACCTTTGACTGGCCAAAAAGTCTGCGGCCTTGGCGCGGAAGATCGCGTAGGTCGGGGGGATGTCCTTCGTAAGATGCCTGAACATAGGCGAAAGACCATCGAATCCCCATAGGACCGAGTAGAGGGCGATCTCGTCGCTCACGGGCTCGCCGTTGAGGATTATCTCATCCACCCAGTCGATGTAGTCTGCATCGGACTCCTCTTCCCCCTACCTAATTTTCATCATGCGGTGGGGGCCTTCTGGTCGAGCGACCTTGGTGGCGAAGTACGATGTGAAGTCGTTCGCCAGTTGTTCAAAGGAACTGATGGATCGCGATGGCAGTGAAATGTACCACCTGTGGGCCAGGTCGCCCAGTGTCAACGGGAACATCCGGCACCTGGTTGCGTCTGATGCCCCACACCCGGTCATGTAGATCCGGAACTTGCTCAGGTGAGTCTTGGGGTCCGACCTCCCCTCGTACAAAGGTGTTTGAGGAGGAGTGATCCTTAGCTGCACGGGGGCGAGCTCGATGCGGACCGCGAGTGGCTTGTTCGGACTGGCGATCATGCTTTTGGCGCCTGCCCCAGTTTCTAAGAGCGCCTTCATGTCATCGAGCTGACGTTGCATTGCGGCCATCGCCGTAGCTTGGTCGCTTGTGGTTCGGCTCTCGGAGCGGGTGCCGAGGCGATCGAGTGCCTATCTCCTGACTCCGCGTGAGGCGATGAGGTCGTCGCCGCCGATCTTGGTTCTTCGGCGAGGGTCCAGATAGTCGGCCTGCCTTCTTGGAGTTGGGTATGCCGAACTCCTGGTGACGGATTCGGGCTCCGTCGTCTCGTGGCTGGGGCTAGAATGCCCCGGTCGCCAAGATGGGTCGCTGCCTAGGCGGCTGAAAATGGAACCGTCCCGCCTCGCGAGTGCTTCTGCTCGTGAGTCGGGGCTTCCTGACGATCGCTCGTCAAGTAACCCCTTGAACTTCCGCTTGCCCGCGCGGCGGATGGCCGATGGGGTAATTGCGGGCGCATAGAATGCTCTCCGTCGTTCCCTTAGGATGGCCATAGCCTCCTCGGTTTGTTCCGCGGATTGAAATTGGTCGAGCGAAAGGCTGGGGCCGCCCCTCGGGTGCGGGATCGAGAGTCTCGCGTCGCTGCGGCTTCCCTCTGCCGTCGGTTGGGGTTCGGATCGAGCCGGGATATGATGTCCGGCGGTTCGGAGAGTGGCTCTCTTTGACGTGTTGGCAGACGTCATGATTCTGAAGGCCTTTCTTTGAAGAACAGTGAGTGTTTCTTCAAGTATATGCCCCGAGAACAGTGAGTGTTCTTCGGGGTAGTAGGAATAAAAATGAAGGTTAAGATGCCCTCCTTCTAGCGCCAATTGTTGCTACACAAAATATTATCCGGAGATAGATATTGCTGGAATGGATGGGCAGCAAACAAAGTGCGAGAGCACGTCCGTGGGAAAGTGAATAACACAAGATTTGCCGGGTTTGTTAGGCCCGGGCTTGAATGCTCTCACGAGATATTATTAATACGAATATGTTGGAATACAAATATTAATGTAAGAATGCGATTACAATGAGTGTAAAAGATCCTAGTTATCTAGCTCTTGAGCGAAGCTCTGTGTGTTCTTGCTCTCGTTTCTGCCGACCGTCTTATGGGTTAAGAGGTCTCGAGAGTGAGAAAGAAAGATGTCTGAAGTGTATAGCGTTGCCAAGAGTGTGAAGCCCACTGTGAAGCAGCGAGAAAGCCGAGAGATTTCCAAGTGCTGGATGCCTTCTATTTATAGGAGCTGGGATGCCTTTTTCTGACGGGCGATCGCCTTTTTTATAATATAATAAAGGGGAGATCGTCTTATAGCACATGGGATGATTGCCTTAAAGTCCGCGGCATGGGCTGGCAGCCAGCTGTACTGGCAAATGAGAAGTCTGCACGCATCCTGAGTCGTTGTCCCGGGAGGTCCCACTTTGCACCTTTCGGCGGGTCTGTCGGTAGGTGAGCAGATGGTGACAGGATGTGGGCAACGATACATTTTCTGCGGTGCCTATTCCGGATCTGCATGTGGGTCTCTGTCCCGAGCTTCGACCTTCGCCGACTAGACGGATGTTGGCTTCGCGTGGCAAGAGGCGGTCGTCCTTGGTCGGGCACCATAGTCGATCGCCAGGTGCCAAGAGACGATCGCCTTAGATGTCGATCGCTCGGCACTTGGGTTTGATCTGGGGTCTCCGTTCTGTAGGCAAATCGGCCTCGGTTCATTCGACTCTGGCTCGGTCGCCCGGTCTCTGTGTCGATCGCCTGTGGAGATGTATAAATCTTGACACAACACCCACCAGGCTAGACATGAATTGCCACAGTAAAAACACACATCACCCAGATGAAAATCAAATAACACCCCTGGTACAACCGGCGGAATAATCAACACCAACAAACATAAATAACTTCAACGAATACAAATCACAATCCGAAGAGAAAAGCCTAAGTACTAGCGAGTACAATCTATAAGTTTATAAAGTACACAACAACCATATCGAAGGGAACAATGAAAATAAAAGGACTCAAATGCACATGTCAACGACCCTGGCCAGCATCCTCGTACTGTCCCAGTGCCCGCTCGTATAGCTGAACATAACATGAAATCCATAACAAGAATTTCCCCAAAACGGGTCCCCAGAGGGGTTAGCAATTACGCTAGTACAAGTAATCAAGGCAAACTATTCGCTTACACAATTCATAGTACAATGCACCAAATTCATTTCAAAACCAAAACCAGACATGTCATTTCCGGAAACAAACAGTCAAACAATTTGCCTTGGGAACAGGGCTATACCATTGATCCTGCTCGAGGCCTCTAAGGACCCTCCCGAGCTGGCCATATCATAAAACAAATCACGCATGCTCATCGCCTTGGGAACAGAGCTATACCATTGATCCCGCTCGAGGCCTCTAAGGACCCTCGCGAGCTGGCTAGCGAAACAAACTCGTGAATCCAGGGCTATACCATTGGATTCCCTCGAGGCCCCGTCTGACCCTCCCGAGGTGAGCAAAGCACACACAATATACATCACCATTTCATGTTAAGCATAAAGGTTTCCAAAAATACTTCCCTTGAATAATTGACGACGCAACGAATGGAAAGGAAAATCACCGACGAACGCTAGGAACCAACGAAACCGAACCTAACAATTTGAAGAATACAATTACAACCATTTCTAAACGAATACGGAAATGGAATACACCCGAAAATTTGTCTACGATTCATGTACATTCGCACAAGAACAACAACGAGGGCGGACCACAACCAAACCCTCTCGATTACGCAAAACCATGAAATATACCATGAATCCATGGAAAACTTAGAATATCAACAAGATTAATCATATTCATCATGAATTAACCAACAAAACGGAACGAATCGGACGAAACGTGAAAACCCCCAAATCTCCCCCAAAATAGGGTTCTAGAAGATTTACCTTGATTCAAGAGGTAGAAGATGATTAAATGATGATAATCTGGTGTTAGAGACTCAAGATCTTAAATAGATGATGAAAATCGCCCCACTCCAAGTTTCCAATCGCCCAAATCGCCCAGCTCTCGGTGGAGAAAAGAAAAGAAGAAAAAATGAACTATTCCGGGTCAACTCTCTGGTTTTTATAACCAGAGGGTTATTAGCATGCGCTAACATGTAGAGTTAGCGTGCGCTATCGAATAATAACCCAGTCCAAAACGCTAACAACCCAGTCCAGAATTTAAGGTTCTGGACCGTTAGCATGCGCTAACTGCCTCTCGGTAGCGCGCGCTATCGGGCCATAGCTTGCGCTACCTGGACATCAGCCGAGTCCAGAAGTAAACTGTCCAGTACTGGACTGTTGCGTTAGCGTGCGCTACCGGACACCTAGCGTGCGCTAGACCTCAACAATAATGTGCGCTAGACAAATGTAGTGTGCGCTAAACCGTCAGTCCAGAGGACTGAGATCAGGAACAGGCTTACTGCCACTGCCAGGGCTCAACTCGCTAGCGCGCGCTACCAATAAACGTAGTGTGCGTTACTGAAGGATGCTTAGCGTGCGCTATACAATAATATTAGCGCGCGTTAGGCACAGGATAACAACGGTCCTAAACACCAAAACACGACCGAAGCATCAAACGGAACAACACAATACGCATGATAACATACAATGGCTTCACGGCAACCCCGAAACGGTGGTTCCGAACAACAATTACGAGAATCGGATCAATATGTGACGGAGAAGCCAACAATTGTGGAATTGAGTAAAATAAATCCGAAAATAAGTATTCCCGAGATACACATACGGTTACACACGAGCCACCAAGACAAGAAAACACCAAAAATGCAGATATACATTCTACCCCTCTAAAAGTAAGTTTCGTCCCGAAACTTAAGAAATAAACAACTCGGGGTACCTAGCACGTATGCAATCCTCGGTTTCCTAGGTTGCCTCCTCTACACCATGCCTCGACCACTGCACTTTGACCAAAGGAATGGTCTTATGCCTCAGTCGCTTCTCACGGTGCTCTAAAATCTTCAGGGGACGCTCCTCGAAGGTAATATCCTCGGCGACATCGATCTCACCATAGTCGATGACGTGACTAGGATTCGAAACATATTTCCTCAGCTGGGAAACATCGAAAATGCTATGAACGTGACTCAAGGCCGGAGGTAGTGCCAAACGGTATGCCAACTCACCGAATCGCTCGAGAATCTCAAAGGGTCCAATAAATCTCGGACTCAACTTCCCCTTCTTCCCGAAGCACAAAACTCCCCTCGTCGGCGACACCTTTAGCAAAATGTTGTCTCCCACCTATTACTCCAAAGGTCGACGACGGACGTCGGCATATGACTTCTGTCGACTCTGAGCAGTCAACATCCATTCCCGAATCAATTCCACCTTCCGCCTTGTCTCAAAAGTGATATCCGGTCCGGTCCCAACCTTCGTTCCAACAAATCGGCGATCGACATCGCCGCCCATAAAGCGCCTCATACGGTGCCATCCAAATCGACGCGTGCCAACTATTGTTGTACGTAAATTCGATCAATGGCAAATGCTCCTCCCAGTCACTGCTCCAGTCGAGAGCACAAGCACACAACATATCCTCGAACGTCTGGATGGTGCGCTCCGACTGTCCATCTGACTGAGGATGAAAAGAGGTACTCAAACGCAAACGAGTACCCAACACCTTATGCACCGCCTGCCAAAAGTGTGATACAAAATGGCCATCCCGATCCGAGATAATAGACTTCGGAGTACCATGAAGCCTCACAATCTGCGCAATAAATACACGAGCCAACTTCTCCGGGCCCCAAGTATCCTTGATGCCCAGAAAATGTGCCGACTTGGTCAGACGATCAACAATTACCCAAACCATATTCATGCCCGACCTAGATCTCGGCAAACTCATAATGAAGTCCATCGAAATATCTTCCTATTTCTATTCCGGAACAGGAAGCGACTGCAATAAACCAGCCGGTCGCTGATGCTCGATTTTGACCTGCTGAGAAGTCAAACATCTCGATACAAACTGTGCGACCTCCTCCTTCATATCATTCCACCAGAAATTCCTTCTTAGGTCCTTGTACATCTTACCCGAACTAGGATGAATGGAGTAAGGCGTAGCATGGGCCTCACGCAAAATACTCTGCCTTAATTTCGAGTCGTTCGGGACACACAGACGACTCTGGAATCTCAATACCCCATCTTCATGAATCACAAACCCAGGAAACTTTCCCTTAAGAACATTCTCTCGGATTTGAATAATCATCGGATCTTCCAGCTGCTTCAGTTTAATTTCATCGATTAGAGACGACGAAATCTCTAAAGCACGAAGTTGCCCTACGGCTCCAGGCAACAAAATCTCAACACTCAACTCAATAAAATCCCGCTGAAGCTCAGATTGAGACGTAAGGATCTCAAGCGTCCGCAAGGCAACCGGTTTCCGACTCAAGGCATCGGCCATGATGTTCGCCTTGCCCGGATGATAAAGGATTTCGAGTCATAATCCTTAATCGACTCTAACCACCTCCTCTGCCTCATATTCAACTCCCGCTGAGTAAATATGTACTTTAGACTTTTATGATCGGTAAAAATCTGACATGCAGAGCCAAAAAGATAGTGACGCCAAATCTTGAGCGCAAAAACAACTGCCGCTAACTCAAAATCGTGAGTAGGGTAGTTAAGCTCATACGGCCTCAACTGTCTCGATGCAAATGCAATAGTCTTGCCATGATGCATCAATACGCACCTAAGACCCTAACCCGAAGCATCGCTATAAACAGCAAAACCCTCGTTGCCACATGACAATGCCAAAATCGGGGCTGAAGTCAAGCGTCTCTTCAGCTCCTCGAAACTCGACTGTCTCTCGTCATTCCAGACGAACTTCTCGGTCTTATGGAGCAACTGTGTAAGTGGCCGAGCTAGTTTCGAGAAACCCTCGACGAACCTACGGTAGTAGCCAGCCAAACCCAAGAAACTACGGACCTCCTTCACGTTTTTAGGCGGTGTCCAGTCTAACACTGCCTCAACCTTATGCGGATCCACACGGACCCCCTCGGCTGAAATCACGTGACCTAGAAACATCACTTCCTTCAGCCATAACTCACATTTCGAAAACTTCGCATAGAGTTGCTCGGTCCTCAGAATGTCTAATACTACCCGCAAATGGTGCGCGTGCTCCACCTCGTTCCCCCAATAAATAAGAATAGCGTCAATGAAGACGACGACACACTTATCAAAATACTCGATAAAGACCTTGTTCATCAACTGCATGAACACCGCCGGCGTGTTGGTCAACCCAAAAGGCATGACCACAAACTCATAATGTCCGTATCTCGTCCGAAAAGCTGTTTTCGGCACATCGGACTCCTTCACCCGAAGTTGATAGTACCCCGACCTCAAGTCGACCTTCAAGAGTACCGCAGCTCCCTGCAACTGATCGAACAAGTCATCAATCCTCGGTAGAGGATAGTTGTTCTTGATAGTCACCTTGTTTAGCTAGCGATAGTCGATACACAAACGTAGTGAACCATCATTTTTCCGAACAAACAGAACCGGTGCACCCCAAGGCGAAGCGCTCGGTCGAATATATCCCGACTCAAGAAGCTCACTCAACTACTTCTTCAACTCGGCCATCTCTTAAGGTGCCATGCGATATGGCGCCTTCGAAATTGGAGCCGCACCCGGCTCCAACTCTATAGCTAACTCTACCTCACAGTCTGGTGGCAACCGCGGTAACTCATCAGGAAAAACATCAGGAAACTCACTAACAACTGGAATCGATGAAAGCTCGACTCCACCATCTTCCGCCTTCAAGGCATAGCACCAATAACCAGTACACCCCTTCCGCAGGAGTCTCATCGCCTTCAAGGCGTTAATAACAAACTTATGGTGTCCCCTCTTTCGCCCCGTGAAAGAGTGCTCGGTGCCGTCCTCGGCTAACATGGTTATGATTCTTGTGCGGTAGTTCATGATCGCACCATGCCGCTCGATCCAATCATCTCCGAGAATCAAATCCTCACCCTCAATTCCCACGACAATAAGATTAGAGAGCCAAGCCCTCTCACAAATAAGCAAAGAACAGTCTCGAACCTCCTGATCACCAATGATCCTATCACCGCTAGGAAGCTTAACGATGAAATGATCACAAGCGTCAAACAGTCGAGACTCAAACGGCGCACATACTCCAGAGATATGCACGAATGCGTAGCACCAAAATCGAAAAGCACACTGACAGGATGAGAATGAATATGAACGGTACCTGTCGCCGCAGTAGCCGCTGGATCATCGACCCTCCTCATTTCATAGACATGCGGGTGGGCGGAACCGACACTGGAAGCTCCTCCTCTAGCGGGCTGACCCCGACCTCTCTCTCGGCTGGAACTCGGCGGAGGCTGCGGAGCAAACGAGCCCTGGTTCACACTCGGCTCCCTAGGCGCTGGAAAAGAAGAATGGGCACCGCGAATCTGTCTGAGCTGTTCACAAAAGGAAGCCTTTTAGCCTGCCTGACCACAAGTATGACAAGTCAACTGAGGACAAAGACACTCCCGGTTTTTATGGCCCGACTTGCCACAGTGAAAGTATATGAGTTCACGAACGGAGGTTCTGGCAGCACCTCGAGAACTCCCAGAAAATGATCCGAACTACCCGCAAGAACATTTGCAGATTGAGATTTCTGCTGGCCTCCACCCTTGTGACCAGAAAAATTTCCGACGGACTTCTGCTTCTTGCTCTCACGAGCTGCTTCACTGGTCGTCACCGACATATCATACGCAAGAGACCTACTCTGATAATCCTTCAAAGTGGTGCAGACGATCCCAGACATATAGTCCTGAATTGACAGCTTCATCCGTCTGGAAATGTGAAAAATTTTGTCGCTCTCCTCGATAACTTGGGTCTTCACGTAGCCCAACTCCTTATTAAAATCGGCAATAGATTGAGAAACAGGAATATCCCGAGACTGAGCATCATAAAAAGCATGAACTCGAGCCTGTCTAACCGGCCACGGGCAATATTCGGTCTCCATTAGGTCCTTGAATTCCACCCACGAAGCAACGTGGCCCTTAGGCCTTACAGCCTCCCACCAGTCAGTAGCGTCCCCAGTGAGAAAGTACTGGGAAATAGGGACCTTGCGGTCCTCGGGACAGTTGTTGGCAACAAAGACTTTAGATATCTTCTTGATCCATCCCTCTCAGTCGATCGGGTTCGAAGCTCCCGAAAACTAAGGAGGATGCATCTTGATGACATCCTGAAGCCAACGATCTGCTCCGCCCCGATTAGCGTGGGTCGGATTCGGGTTCTGAACCGCCTGAGCTATCGCCGCCATTTGGTTCACCATTTGTTGCATAACAGCCGCAACACCAAGGTCGGCGCCTTCTTGAGAAGAAGCATGGCTATGACAGTCACCGGTGCTGCCGGCTCCCGAAGAATGCGACGTGGCAGCCCCACCGGCTGCCCCACGTCCCCGGCCGCGTCCACGGCCACGAATACAACCACGGCCTCTTCCAGCATCTATACTGGTGTTAAAAGGTGGCAAAAAGCAACTCGATGATAAGTAAAAGAGGAAATCAACCACAGTTCAAGAAACGGAAATACGGTACGAGAAAACAAGGAATCGAGTAAGGAAAACTTATGAACACTGGAAGTACCGAGATGCTGGCAGCGGTGTGACAATGTGCAAGAGAAAACACAACTAAACCCAAATAACCGACAAGCCTAGGTATCCATAAACCTAGTGCTCCGATACCATTTTCTGTAACACCCCCGAGATATTCAAGGTATATTACAGTGTCGTGGACCCCTACATGGGACCCACCAGTCTAGACACGAATTACCACAGTAAAAATACACATCACCCAGATGAAAATCAAATAACACGCCCGGTACAACCGGCGGAATAATTAACACCCACAAACATAAATAAATTCAACGAATACAAATCACAATCCGAAGAGAAAAGCCTAAGTACTCGCGAGTATAATCTATAAGTTTATAAAGTAGACAACAACCATATCGAAGGGAACAACGAAAATAAAAGGACTCAAATGCACATGTCAACGACCCTGGCCAGCATCCTCGTACTGTCCCAGCGCCCGCTCGTCTGGCTGAACATAACCTGAAATCCATAACAAGAATTTCCCCAAAACTGGTCCCCATAAGGGTTAGAAATTACGCTAGTACAAGTAATCAAAGCAAACCATTCGCTTACACATTTCATAGTACAATGCACCAAATTCATTTCAAAACCAAAACCAGACATGTCTTTTCTGGAAACAAACAGTCAAAAAATTTGCCTTGGAAACAAGGCTATACCATTGATCCCGCTCGAGGCCTCTAAGAACCCTCCCGAGCTGGACATATCATAAAACAAATCACGCACGCGCATCGCCTTGGGAACAGGGCTATACCATTGATCCCGCTCGAGGCCTCTAAGGACCCTCCCGAGCTGGCTAGCGAAACAAACTCGTGAATCCAGGGTTATACCATTGGATTCCGTCGAGGCCCCGTCTGACCCTCCCGAGGTGAGCAAAGCACACACAATATACATCACCATTTCATGTTAAGCATAAAGGTTTCCAAAAATACTTCCCTTGAATAATTGACGACGCAACGAACGAAAAGGAAAATCACCGACGAACGCTAGGAACCAATGAAACCGAATCTAACAATTTGAAGAATACAATCACAACCATTTCTAAACGAATACGGAAATGGAATACACCCGAAAACCCACCTACGATTCATGTATATTCGCACAAGAACAACAACGAGGACGGACCACAACCAAACCCTCTCGATTACGCAAAACCACGAAATATACCATGAACCCGTAGGAAAACTAAGAATATCAACAAGATTAATCATATTCATCATGAATTAACCAACAAAACAGAATGAATCGGACGAAACGTGAAAACCCCCAAATCTCCCCCAAAATAGGATTCTAGAAGATTTACCTTGATTCAAGAGGTAGAAGATGATTAAATGATGATAATCTGGTGTTAGAGACTCAAGATCTTGAATAGATGATGAAATCGCCCCACTCCAAGTTTCCAATCGCCCAAATCGCCCAGCTCTCGGTGGAGAAAAGAAAAGAAGAAAAAATGAACTATTCCGGGTCAACTCTCTGGTTTTTATAACTAGAGGGTTATTAGCGTGCGCTAACATGTAGAGTTAGCGTGCGCTATCGATTAATAACCCAGTCCAGAACGCTAATACCCCAGTCCAGAATTTAAGGTTCTGGACCGTTAGCGTGCACTAATCAGGAATTAGCGTGCGCTAACTGCCTCTCGGAAGCGCGCGCTATCGGGCCATAGCGTGCACTACCTGGACATCAGCCGAGTCCAGAAGTAAACTATCTAGTACTGGACTGTCGCGTTAGCGTGCGCTACCGGACACCTAGCGCGCGCTAGACCTCAACAATAACGTGCGCTAGACAAACGTAGCATGCGCTAAACCGTTAGTTCAGAGGACTGAGATCAGGAACATGTGGCATACCACTGCCAGGGCTCAACTCGCTAGCGCGCGCTACCAACAAGCGTAGCGTGCGCTACTGAAGGATGCTTAGCGTGCGCTATACAATAATATTAGCGCGCGTTAGGCACAGGATAACAACGGTCCTAAACACCGAAACACGACCGAAGCATCAAACGGAACAACACAATACGCATGATAACATACAATGGATTCACGGCAAATCCGAAACGGCAGTTCCGAACAACAATTATGAGAATCAGATCAATAAGCGACGGAGAAGCCAACAATTGCGGAATTGAGTAAAATAAATCCGAAAATACGTATTCCCGAGATACACATACGGTTACACACGAGCCACCAAGACAAGAAACCACCAAATCGAGATAGTACTGGGAAAAGAAAAATGTGGATATTACATAGCGTGCGTTAGGCAGCCGGTTCAAAACGGCTCAAACACCCGAAACACATGAAACACGATCGAGACAACAAACGGAAGCTCACAACACGCATAATAACACGTGATAGATTTACGGCAACCCCAAAACAGCGGTTCCAAACAACAATTTCAAGAATCGGAATAAATAGAGACGGAAAGGCCAACAAATGCGGAATTGAGTAAAATTAGTCTGAAAACAAGTATTCCCAAAATACCCATAAGGTTACACATGAGCCACCAAAACAGGAAAAACACCAAATCATAAAAGTGCCGGAAAAACAAAAATGCGGATATTACACAAATAGCCCCGAAAGATTATACCTGAGAGACGGCGAGATCTGTTGACGAGGAGGAGAGGGGAGCACCGCGAGAGCTGTCGACGGGAGGAGAAGGGAACACCGCGAGAGCTGCCGACGGGAGGAGAGGGGAACACCGCGAGAGCTGTCGATGGGAGGAGAAGGGAACAACACGAGAGCTGTCGACGGGAGAAGAGGGGAACACCGGCGAGAGCTGTGGAACTGTGTGGAATGGAGAATGTGTGTGGGAGGGAGAAGGTCGATAGTTTTGTGAATGGCAGATGTGGGAATAGTTAGGGTCTGAATGGTTGAGGGAACCCCTAGTCACTAAATCGTTAAGAGTCTTTTGTCACCGTTAAGAGGATAAATTTTTTTACCAAACACTCCTTTCCTCTGACCGATTAAGAGATATTCTCTGAATGGAACCATTCATAGCTAAACAAACAGCCCCTTAATGTAAAAAAAAAAATCTATGGTAAAAAGTAGCACATATATGAAAATGGCCTTACACTTTTGAGTAACCGGACAAACTCTTGGAAACACCGGGTGTCTCTGCCCAACCAGTGTGCATTGAGTAGAAGACGATACATTTAGGGAGAATGACAAAAATACCTAGTTTTTTAATGAGAAAATACATTTTTACCAACTTATATGCGAAATACCTAAATCGATGTTTTTCAAAATTTATGTTTCTATTCAATCTTGTTTCCAACATGTTTCCGATTTGGTTCCTATTTTGTATTTTCCCTGATTGTTTCTTATATAATAAACCTTAATATATTTGTTTCTTGATTGTTCATACATAAGAAACATTAACATATTTGTTTTCCGTTTGTTTCTCTATTCTAAATAAGGAAAAACTCGACTCTACTACATTTACTTTATTTACTTTTATATAAACCATAAATAGAGGAAAAAAATAAACCCTACTATACTTGTTTCCTAATTATTTCTTGCTTTTTTTTGTTTCTCTACCCTAAACAATGAAAAGCTCACACTACCACATTTATTTTATTTATTTTTATACTTGTTTCTCACTGTTTCTTAAGTGTTTCCTGTTAAATAATGAAAAAGCGAATCCTACTACACATAATTTATTTTTAGAACATAATAAGGAAAAAAAGTGAACCATATTATACTTGTTCTTAAAAATGAACCCTTCATATATTTAAAGTTATTGCTTTTTTCTTTAATTTGTCCTCTCTTCTTTGGCTTCACACATGTGAAGGTGAAGCCAAAACTTTTTTTTTAGCTTCACATTATTGACTCTGAAGCCAATATTTCTTTGGCGTCAGCTTTTTTACCGTTAAACAAAGGCTTCAACCATGTGAAGCCAATTTGTTTTGGTTTCATGGTCAAAGCATTTAGCTTCATATTTGTGTGAAGCCATTACAAGTATTATTTTGTAGTGAGCATGAAGGACATTACAAAGGTAAATTCGAAATATTTATTTATATATATCATCACTATGAAAACATGAAAACTTAAAGATAGTCCATACATATGGATGGTGGCCGAGGGTCCCAATATGCAGTAACATTGTATCACGAAATAAACAAGGACACACTGCTTAATGATGATATATTACATACACATTCACACACACACATATACATATGTCAAAATTCAGGAACATTCAAAGTTCAGTAATTAAGTGTCAAATATACTTAACCATTGGGATAATTGGAGTCCAGAACCTACTGTCCTCCGCCTGCTCGATCGTTAGTGTGCGTTACTTCGATATCTTAGCGTACGCTACTAATAAAGCTAGCGTGTGCTACCATCACACATAACGTGCGCTATGAATTCTCCATTTCAGCCCAGTACTTACTGGACTGTCTGCCTCAAATACACTGGTAGCGTGCGCTAATGCTGACCGATAGCGTGCGCTACCAGCACTCAATTAGCGTGCACTATAAAGGGTGCGTAGCATGCGCTACTCCTCACACGCAGGTGGTATAATCGCATCAAGGATCCAAAAACTACAACGATCTGAACAAGAAAGGGTAAATTCCAAATGATATGCACTCCAAAATCAACATCAACTTACTAAACACTTACAAAGAGTGTCAAAATTACAGAAGTACCAGAACGGGAATTTACAAAAAGTACGGGTATTACAGATATGGTAGAAATCCTTGACTATATTAGAAATTCAATAATAATTTATCTAATATTTATTTGTTTTGCTATTTTCTAGACACCATCCAAAAACAAGAAAAAAAGAAAAGGGTAAGAAAGCGCTGAGGTTAAAGAGAAGGAGAAAACATTGGAGTCAAATATTAATGTGTCTTCCAGACAATTAGGTTATCTTATTCCGGAAGATGTTTGTCATGATGGAATTTTGGAGCTAGTACAAGTTGTTGTTGTCTTAGATCGTGTTACTGATATAGAGGTTGAAATGGGACCTTTCTGATATGTGTATTTGTCTAATGCCAATGTATATTTATAGAAGTCCAGATATTGTATGTAATTTAAAAGGTATTTCGGTTTCTTTCTATAATTAGGTTAAACCTAGAGAACAATTTTATAAATTTATGTAATCTTTTAGTTGATTAGATTTTCTTGTACTAAATTTTAAGGATAATAAAACTATAGTCATTTATATAATTCTGTTACCTACCATTCATATGATTTAATATTGTGATTGAAGTACCCCTGCTCGGTATTAAAAAACAGGCTACATAGAATTTAGTAATATCATAATATCATATTTGTAATACATATCATTATAAAAGTAATTGCATAGTAAAAAAATCTAGCTATTCATAGATTCACAAATTTAATTTGCCAATAATTACAAAAACTACAAATGAGTACAAAAAAAGGACGAAGTATGCAAAAACCGCGAGAAAGCCATAATAGGGAGAACTTAAATATGTAACTTGAGCTTTTGATGATGCTTCAATTTTATTTTCTGGCGATGAATCTTGGCCGGTGCTACTGAGTCATTGACTGGAAAAAAAATGCATATATCAGTTTATACATCTATGGGGTATGCCACAATGAGCATAAGTTATTTGGTCCTTATATTTATCGCTAACAATTTAATTAAGATCGATGAATATCGAGTAGAAAAAATTATCGAACACTTTTTTTGAAGAGTAAATACTACTATAAGAGTCTAATTACGAAGGAAATCTAACACATTTGTAAATAAATTCTCAGGATCCTTTTATAAAGGGGTTAATAGGCTAAAACATCACTGAACTCTTCACCAACTTGCAGTTGGGTCACTGAACTCAAAAAGTTTGCAGTCAACTCATTGGACAAATAAAAACTTTCAAGTGGGTTTCGGACGTTAGAAAAAATGAAATTTGGACGGAAAAATGACGTGGCATGCTGATGTGTTTTAATTTTTTAACGTTGTGGCACTGATCCAATATACTTGGATCTATCCATAAACCCATCCCCAATATTCTTTCATCGGTGCGCCCTAATTCTTGGATCTAAGACGGTGCGCCCTAATTCTTTCATCTCGCGGACGCCATGACTGCCTCAAGCTCCACCATGAGTTGCTCAAGCTCAAACTCAAACAGTCATTTCAGCTCCGGAACGAACAATTTTTACCAAACTATGAAATGCAAGTGTGGAATTTGGGCTCCGTGTTGGGAAGCATGGAAACCTGGAACACAAGACCCAGGAAGAAGATTCTTTGGGTGTCGCAATTACAAGGTATAAAATAACTATATGTTGGTTTATGATTAGATAATTCAAGATAAAATTAATGAAATACCCCTTTTTTGTCATGTTAGAATCCGAAAGAAACCTGCAAATTTTTCGAATGGGCTGAACCAGCATATACAGAGAGAGCAAGGGAGGTGATTCAAGAGATGAAGTACAAATTAGGGACACGAAGTGATGAAGCTTCAGTTTTGAGGGACAAATTGAAGATGGTTGAAGAAACAAATTTATTTTTGGAGGATGAACTACAAAATGCTGAGAAACAGAACAAAGAACTTACTGATTTATTGACACACAAGGAGAAAATGTTGGCCAAGTTGAAGATGCTGCTGATTTTGATGATTTCAGTTGTAATCTTTTTGGTTGGTTTTGTTTGTAATAACAATTAGAAATGCAAGTTAAAGATCAATAAATTGTTTCAGTTTGATGATTTCACTTGTAATTTTTTGGTTGGTTTTGTTTGTAATAACAATTAGAAATGCAAGTTGGTTGATTTTGTTTGTAATAACAATTAGAAATGCAAGTTAAAGATCAATAAATTGTTTCAGTTTGATAATTTCACTTGTAATCTTTTTGGTTGGTTTTGTTTGTAATAACAATTAGAAATGCAAGTTGGTTGGTTGGTTTTGTTTGTAATAACAATTAGAAATGCAAGTTAAAGATCAATAAATTGTTTCAGTTTGATGATTTCAGTTGTGTCCTTTTTGGTTGGTTTTGTTTGTAATATCAATTAGAAATGCAAATAGTATAGAAAATAAAAATAA
Source organism: Orobanche coerulescens (assembly GCA_033398695.1). NCBI lineage: Eukaryota > Viridiplantae > Streptophyta > Magnoliopsida > Lamiales > Orobanchaceae > Orobanche > Orobanche coerulescens. The sequence goes on along the minus strand of CM065812.1, from coordinate 150,243,308 downwards.
AACTTTTTTATTTTAAATTTGTAGTTATACAGAATCCATAACAGTTGAAAACCAACCACAAAACAAACGAACCTGAACAGTACAAAATCCAGAACAAAACCACAACAGTATAGAAAATCTCATAAAATCACAAGAACATGTTATTCATAACAAAACCACAAAATGTCTCATAAAATCCAGAACAACATGTTACTCATAACAAAACCACAACATGTCTCTTAAAATCCAGAACATCCAGAACAGTACAATATCTCATAAAATCACAACAACATCCAGAACAGTACAATATCTCATAAAATCACATTTGCAAATGGCTACACTTTGCTTCCTGAAGATGTCTTGGTGTTGCAAATGGCTTCACTTTCCTTCCTAAAGTAGTTATATCTAGTCCTCCTTTTTTGGCTCCCATGTGGAGGTGTTGATGATGGTGGGGTGCCTCCAGTGCCAATGTGTTGTAGTGCACCAAGCTGTGGAGTAGACATCTATCAAAAACAAGACATTACAACCAACCTTAGTTTATTATATATTGAATAGCACACTCACAAATTCAAGTAACAAGATACAAAATACTCATAAACAAGACATTACAATCAACCTGTATTTGTGTGTCTTGTGTTTGTGGTGGTTGGGTCTATGAGTCTGTAATACCCGGTTGTAATTCAGTCATTATCATTCAGTAATTTTATTCGGTGATTGTCACTCAGTGGATTTTCACTCATTTATAATCATTCATCAATCATGTTCATTCACCCGTGTTCACCGTTCGTAAAAACTTCGAGTTGTGTATCATTATTGCTCATTGTTTCAACCTTCCTCATATGAGTTCGACTTTGTTAGATCACCATTAATTTTTGGTAACTCCAAAAATTCTAAATCTTTGCAATATCATAGAGCATCGAGTTAGCTTTCCAATGGTTCAAACGGTGAGTCAATCGGAGTCCGGACGAGAGAGTTATGGTCGTTTTAGCTCAACCGCTCACTTTTCAGTTATTGGCGATCACGCCAACGAACTCGGCCGTGTCGTCCGACACGCCCGTGCCGTACTCGTCCGGAAAATGCCGGAAGTGTCTGCCTCAGACCCGACCGTGTCGTCGCACGGCCGAGTCGAACCCTTCCGGATAAGCTGAATCGATCGCCCGACGCCCGACCGTGTGCCGCGCACGGCCGAGTCATGCCGAGTCAGCCGGACGGGTCCATCGCCGGAAGGCCCTCCGCGCGCGACCGTGTCAAGCGGACACGGTCGAGTCCTCGTCGGCCACCGTCGGCCGGTATGACACGACCGTGCCGATCGGCACGGCCGTGTCCGGCAGTCAACTCCCTTAAATTCGTTTTTTTCAGCATTTCAGCCATTTCTATCCCTTTTCTTCACCTTCAAACGAGAGAGTAAGCTTGAGGGAGGGTTTTTCCTTCACAAATCATTTGGGTGTTTGATTTTCTTCATCTCCTTTCGATCGTGAAGCCCGGATAATCAATCTAACGCGTGTTCTTCGGATTAAAGTACTTGGATCTTCAAGAGGTAATTCCTTCAACACTTTGGACTTCGATTTTATGTTGAGATATGATGTTTTGGACGTTATAATCATGTTATATGAAGGGATATGTATATGATTATGAGTTTGTATAAGGATTCATTGGATTATTGAGGGATTATTCAAGAACACCTTGAATATCGAGTTGGAATTGGGGATTTTCGACTAATTGTTGTTATAATCACGTTTTTGGATATTCATAACGGATTATTGATCGTATTGGAGATGTTTTGTTGGTTTGAAACACTTCTTGGGGGATTTGATATTGGTATATTGAGGTTTGATTGTAAACAATCGGAGTTTGGACGCAACATGTTTGATTTAATGCCTCTATGGACTTGGTTTAGTCGTATCGACGTTTTGAGTTCGTTATATTCGTGTTTGATTCGTATATTGAACGGATTGTTGGATATTGTATAATTCAAGGTTGTTCGAGCGACCGATATCTCAATTAGGACGTTGTTCGTGGAAGGATAATTGCCACCGGTATTGTGTAAGTTAATTCTTACTCGGTTAAAAGGATATTCATCCCTTTTGTTGTTGTTCATTCATAATCATAACTCATTCATCATTATATTAACCGTATCAAAACTTGTTGTTATCAATTAATCTTTTCAGTCATAAGGAACGACGGTTCCAATCTTTTCATTGAGCTGTCATTTATTTTGTTACCATTCCACCTCGGTGAGTCATTATTCATTTTCGATGTCACTTTTGTTATATCGTGGCATTCCGGGTCATACTGGCGTGCCGGTTGGTATGTGTAGGATTTTCATGTCGGGCACATTATGGTCGTGTGTTGGTTGTTGGCCTCACATTGGACTGTGCACACGAGTCAATGTGTCTCGTGAGACTGATTAGGTACAAGACCACGCGTGTATTGATCGTTGGTGGATTGTGCACGGACACATTTCCATCCCGGGCGTAGTGTGGCGCCACCCTTTGAGCCGTACTGTTAGTTGATTCATATAGCATGTTTGATTGCGTATGTTTCAACAGGATATTTCATAACTTCAGATATAATCATGATTGTGTATTTTCAACCCTTGAGGATTGTTGTTCTTTGTAACTGACCCCGTTTGGGGATTTTGTTTTTCAGGTCTTGGCAAGGCAAAAAGTACGGGGAGAATACGCTGACGTCGAGGAGTCCCAGTGATACTAGTAGGGGGGCCCCGATCTTTCAGTTATTCATGTTATTGTCCTTTATTTTCCGCTGCAGACTTTCATTTGAATACTCCGTTTCATTCAGTGTTGTGTATTTTATCTTCATATAAAATACACTAGTATTCGGTATTGTCCTGGTGTGTTGTAACTAAACTCCTCATCGGAGTAATTATTGCTGTAATGTAGTTCGGTACTACATTTATCTTGTGTAATTCATTCATTTTCATTTGCCTAGTGGGTCCCAGTTGGGGATCTACGACACTGTAATATCCGCCTAGTTTGGGGTGTTACAGAGTTGGTATCGGAGCGTGGTTTTGAATACTACCCTCCAAGTCATGTCTCATTTGAAATCATCGTCATCGGACTAGTATCATTGGACTTTCGCGTCACGTGTGACCTGTGCAGATGCCGAGCCAATCAGACCGAAAGAACTGTAAGACTTCTAACGCCATGGTATAATTTCTGGCAATAGTCATTCATTCATCATTCATCATTTAACAATCCTCAAACATCATCATTCATTATGATCAGCACGATCATATTAACTCATCAATCACTCAATTCATTTCATTACTCAGTTAATAATCAGGACGATCATATTAACTCATCAATCACTCAATTCATTTCATTACTCGATTAATAATCGGGACGATCATATTAACTCATCAATCACTCAATTCATTTCATTACTCGATTAATAATCGGGACGATCATATTAACTCATCAATCACTCAATTCATTTCATTACTCGATTAATAATCGGGACGATCATATTAACTCATCAATCACTCAATTCATTTCATTACTCGATTAATAATCGGAACGATCATGTTAACTCGTTAATTACTCAATTCATTTCATTACTCGGTTGTCAATCTGGATGATCATATTATCAATCTTGTTAAGTTATTCAAGATAATCATTTCAAGAATTTCATCGGATAATCATGTAACTTGATAAATCATTCATATAATCACTAAGTTAGAGCATGTATACTCATTTTCATCATCTCATGACATAATCATAACGTGCTAATCATGCGGGAATTATAATCATTATGCGACCTTCCTACTTCGGATGGAGAGAACTGTCGAGGATGCACGGGGAGAGGCCGCGGTGCGGACCGAAACCCGAGAAATAATCACTCAGCCGGGAAATCGTGCCTGTGACTCGCTCGACGAGAAGATGTTCGGGTTGATCCACTCACTTTTATGCAGGCCATGATGACCCATGTGCAGTTGCTCAATCATCATTGCGCCACTCTGACCGGATTAATCGAGAGAACTCTCCCGTATGAGACGGCTGCTAAGGAAAGTGCTGAACAACAACCTTCATCTTTCAGCAAGAAATCAACGAAGCGTAATCAACCCTAAGGCGGTCAGTCAACCTTCAAGAAGCCTCGTGTGAGCCCTATCGTTTCTGAGCGACCTTCTACGGCGCATAATCGTGCGGGATCTCAGTCCCGAGCGGCCAGTTCGGCCATCACCTGTTTCAATTGTGGAACGCCGGGTCATTACAGCACTGAGTGTCTGAAACCATCTATCACGTGCTATAATTGTGGGAATTTTGGGCATAAGGCCCGTTTTTGCCGAAAGGACTCCAAGTCGGCTCGGTGGCATCTCGTGCCCCGAAGCAACCAGCGTTTGAATCGATTGCTTTGTCTTCGTCGTTTAAGGCATTGGATGCAAATAGATTTGGTGCTCGTATTTATCGGGACGGGAGCGTCGGTTCGGGACCGCAAGTCCTGCATTCAGATGATGAGGAGGATCGATGATCCGGTGGCCCGAATGATTTCAGGTATACTCGTAATTTTATTTCAACTTGTGTGTACCTTTTGATGCTGGTACACCGCATTTATTCATTTTCGAATCATGCTTGAATAGACTTATTTCGGGATAGTCCTATTGCTTGTGGACCTCATACCATCGGTCTACCTGACGATGGAAGAATTTTCGGAATCATACCTAAGTAAGCTTAGTAACCGCGATTGGTTGGTGGACCTAATCGTGGTGAATTTATCTTAGGACGATGTAATTTCGGTATTAGTTGGTTTAACCGTCTTAATACTATCCTCAGTGTTTGTTAGCGTTTGGTCGCTATTTTTCGTCGTTGGTTGTTGAATGTGTGCTTCAGGGAAGTAATCCCCGTTGTTCCAGAAGAAGTATTATTATGACGAAAGCAGAGAAATTCCGCAATCGAACTATTCAATCATTCATTGTATCATTCTCATCGATTGGCCTTTCTAGGGCAATCGAGTTATTCAATCATTCCTTGTATTATTTCCATCGATTGGCTTTTCTAAGACAATCGAGTCATTCAATCATTCATTGTATCATTTTCATCGATTGGCCTTTCTAGGGCAATCGAGTTATTCAATCATTCATTGTATCATCTTCATCGATTGACCTTTCTAAGGCAATCGAGTTGTTCAATCATTATTGGTATCTCTTTTATCGATTGACCATTCTAGGGCAATCGAAATGTTCAATCATTCGTGGTATCATTGTCATCGATTGACGATGTATTTCCAGACGAGTTATCTGGTTGCCTTCACATAGAGTAAGGGAATTCGGGAGTGAGTTGGAGCCGGTACGTCCCCTTTATCGAAGGCACCGTATCGGATGGCCCCGACCAGAATGCAGGAGTTGAAGATTCAACTTGAGGAATAGTTCGAGAAAGGTTATCTCCGACCGATTGCGTCCCCATGAGGAGCACCGGTGTGATCTGTCAAGGAGAAGGATGGCTCGTCTCATGTGTGTATTAATTACCGGGAGTTGAACAGGTGATGATCAAGAGTAGTATCCTTTACCACCCGGGCAAGGCGAACGTTGTCGCCGACGCCTTGAGTCGTAAGTCCGTTCGGGAGCAGATGCTTGCTAGTTTAACAGTTCGGAAGGAGCTTGACAGAATTCCTTAGACCCGAGATCGAGGTCTGGCTTCAGCGAGTTCAGGGACAGCTTTGTATGTTAGAGATTTCATCATCTCTGAGGATGCAATCAGGGAGAATCAGGGTTCAGACCCAGCATTGTTGCGCATTCGTGAAGATGTGGCTCAGGGGAAAGCCCCTGGATTCGTGATCCACGAGGATGGACTTTTGAGGTTTAAGAACCGGTTGTGTGTACCGGCGAATGACGAGTTGAAAAACTCTATTTTGAGAGGAGCTCATGCTACCCCTTATTCTGTTCATCCGGGGTCCAGCAAGATGTACAAGGACTTGAAACAAAATTACTAGTGGAGTAATATGAAGCGAGAAGTCGCAGAATTTGTTTCGAGATGCTTAACCTATCAACAAGTCAAGATGGAACCTCAGCGACCGGCGAGTATGCTGATACCGCTCCCTATTCCAGAATGGAAGTGGGAAGACATTTCTATGGAATTCATCACGAATTGCCGACGAGTCGTCGTGGCATAAATACGATCTGAGTGATCGCGGACCACTTAACTTAATCAACTCATTTCCTTGAGATCAAGGATACGTGGGGTCCTGAGAGACTGGCCCAGTTGTTCATCAAGGAGATAGTGAGACTGCACGGTACTCCTAAGAGTATCGTTTCCGATCGTGACGGACGATTGGTTTCCCATTTTTAGAAATCAGTTCATCGTGCTATGGGAACTCAGCTTAATCTCAGTACTGCCTTTCATCCTCAGTCCGACGGACAATCAGAGAGGACTATTCAGACATTAGAGGACATGTTGAGAGCTTGCGTCCTCGATTGGAAGGACGATTGGGAAGCCCAACTACCGTTGATCGAGTTCACGTACAGTATAGTTGGCATGCCTCCATTAAGATGGCACCTTACGAGGCCTTGTACGGTCGTCGTTGTCGATCTCCTTTGTGTTAGGATGACTTGTCAGAATCAATCGGCATCGAGCCCGATATGCTTATAGCCGTCCGGGAGAAAGTAGCTTTGATCAAGAGTCGTATGTTGACAGCTCAGAGTCGATAGAAATCATATGCAGATAATCGTCGTTGACCACTAGAGTTCGAGACGGGTGACCATGTTTTGGTCAAGGTATCCCCGAGTCGAGGTATTTTTTCCGTTTCGGAAAAACGGGGGAAGTTGAGCCCAAGATTCATTGGACCGTTTAAAATTTTGGATCGAGTAGGCGAGTTAGCTTATCGATTGGCTTTACCTCCGGCTTTGAGCAGGATTCATAATGTGTTTCACGTCTCTCAGTTGCGGAAGTATGTTGCCGACCCGAGTCACATACTTCAGTTCGACGAAATCGAGATCGCGGATGATCATTCGTACGAGGAGCGTCCTGTACGAGTGTTAGAGCGGCGAATCAAACATTTGAGGAACAAGACGATCCCTTTGGTCAAGATTCAGTGGTTTAGACACGGATTCGAAGAGGCCACTTGGGAAACCGAGGAGAATATGCGGGAGTGTTATCCCGAGTTGTTTGACCCTTAGTTTCGGGGACGAAACTCTTTTAAGGGGGGGTGTATGTAATACCCGGTTGTAATTCAGTCATTATCATTCAGTAATTTTATTCGGTGATTGTCACTCAGTGGATTTTCACTCATTTATAATCATTCATCAATCATGTTCATTCACCCGTGTTCACCGTTCGTAAAAACTTCGAGTTGTGTATCATTATTGCTCATTGTTTCAACCTTCCTCATATGAGTTCGACTTTGTTAGATCACCATTAATTTTTGGTAACTCCAAAAATTCTAAATCTTTGCAATATCATAGAGCATCGAGTTAGCTTTCCAATGGTTCAAACGGTGAGTCAATCGAGTCCTGACGAGAGAGTTATGGTCGCTTTAGCTCAACCGCTCACTTTTCGGTTATTGGCGATCAACGCCGAACGAACTCGGCCGTGTCGTCCGACACGGCCGTGCATCTCGTCCGGAAAATGCCGAGTGTTCGCCTCAGACCCGACCGTGTCGTGCAGCACGGCCGAGTCGAACCCTTCCGGATAAGCGAATCGACGCCAAAGACGCCCGACCGTGTCGCCCGCACGGCCGAGTCATGCCGAAGTCATTGTCGGACGGGTCATCGTCGGAAGGCCCTCCGCGCCGCGACCGTGTCAAGCGGGACACGGTCGAGTCCTGTCGCCGCCACCGGCCGGTATGCGCGACACGACCGTGCCGATCGGCACGGCCGTGTCCGGCAGCGATCGACTCCTTAAATTCGTTTTTTCAAAGATTTCACCATTTCTATCCCTTTTCTTCACCTTCAAACGAGAGAGTAAGCTTGAGGGAGGGTTTTTCCTTCACAAATCATTTGGGTGTTTGATTTTCTTCATCTCCTTTCGATCGTGAAGCTGGATAATCAATCTAACGCGTGTTCTTCGGATTAAAGTACTTGGATCTTCAAGAGGTAATTCCTTCAACACTTTGGACTTCGATTTTATGTTGAGATATGATGTTTTGGACGTTATAATCATGTTATATGAAGGGATATGTATATGATTATGAGTTTGTATAAGGATTCATTGGATTATTGAGGATTATTCAAGAACACCTTGAATATCGAGTTGGAATTGGGGATTTTCGACTAATTGTTGTTATAATCACGTTTTTGGATATTCATAACGGATTATTGATCGTATTGGAGATGTTTTGTTGGTTTGAAACACTTCTTGGGGGATTTGATATTGGTATATTGAGGTTTGATTGTAAACAATCGGAGTTTGGACGCAACATGTTTGATTTAATGCCTCTATGGACTTGGTTTAGTCGTATCGACGTTTTGAGTTCGTTATATTCGTGTTTGATTCGTATATTGAACGGATTGTTGGATATTATATAATTCAAGGTTGTTCGAGCGACCGATATCTCAATTAGGACGTTGTTCGTGGAAGGATAATTGCCACCGGTATTGTGTAAGTTAATTCTTACTCGGTTAAAAGGATATTCATCCCTTTTGTTGTTGTTCATTCATAATCATAACTCATTCATCATTATATTAACCGTATCAAAACTTGTTGTTATCAATTAATCGTTTACCATAAGGAACGACGGTTCCAATCTTTTCATTGGTGTCATTTATTTTGTTACCATTCCACCTCGGTGAGTCATTATTCATTTTCGATGTCACTTTTGTTATATCGTGGCATTCCGGGTCATCTTGGCGTGCGGTTGGTATGTGTAGGATTTTCATGTCGGGCACATTATGGTCGTGTGTTGGTTGTTGGCCTCACATTGGGTGTGCACACGAGTCAATGTGTCTCGTGAGACCGATTAGGTACAAGACCACGCGTGTATTGATCGTTGGTGGCTTGTGCACGGACACATTTCCATCCGGGCGTAGTGTGGAGCCACCCTTTGAGCCGCATCTTGTTAGTTGATTCATATAGCATGTTTGATTGCGTATGTTTCGGCAGGATATTTCATAACTTCGGATATAATCATGATTGTGTATTTTCAACCCTTGAGGATTGTTGTTCTTTGTAATCGACCCGTTTGGGGATTTTGTTTTTCGTGTCTTGGCAAGGCAAAAGTACGGGAGAATACGCCGACGTCGAGGAGTCCAGTGATACTAGTAGGGGCCCCGATCTTTGATTATTCATGTTATTGTCCTTTATTTTCATTGCAGACTTTCATTTGAATACTCCGTTTCATTCAGTGTTGTGTATTTTATCTTCATATAAAATACACTAGTATTCGGTATTGTCCTGGTGTGTTGTAACTAAACTCCTCATCGGAGTAATTATTGCTGTAATGTAGTTCGGTACTACATTTATCTTGTGTAATTCATTCATTTTCATTTGCCTAGTGGGTCCCAGTTGGGGATCTACGGCACTGTAATATCCGCCTAGTTTGGGGTGTTACAGAGTCATCATCCATCATCCCTCTCAACACTTCATCCATAAGTTCATCCATAAGCTGTTCTTCAGCCATATCATTCTTTCTTTTCCTACCTCTTTTCTTAGGTTGAACTTGCTGATAGCTTTCTGGTATAGTAGGGCACTTATTGACATAATGCCCTTCCTGTTTACAGTTACCACAGTGCATCACCCTCCCCTTTCTACTCATCCTGTGATAATTTCCACTTGACACACTACCCTCCCATCCTTCTCTCCTCCTAAGCTTTTTAGGTCTGCCCTTGAGTTTTTTGCGAATTAGTGGAGGCAAGAGTGAGTCACCTTCTACATCCTCCCAAAACTCCTCACCTTTCAAAACCTCTAACATATTAGAGTAAGTGTGCATATATGTCTCCTTTGTAAACCATTTAGCCACAAAGTCCATTGGATTTTGTCTAGACTCTTGTATAGCTGTCACAGCATGACAACAGGGTACCCCTGTCAAGTCCCACACTCTACAACTACAAGTCCTATTTTTGAGGTTTACACACACAGAACCACCCTTCCCTTTAACCACATAATTCTCCCTCCCATCCCATAAAACACTAAAACCTGAGCTTTCTCGTGACCTCATCTAGCACCTTCTTCATTCTAGGTACTATAATGCAATCATTTTTCAGCATTGCATCTCTTTTCTGGTGAAGCCTAGTCATAATCATATCATGAATTTCAGTAAGCATGTCAATGATGGGCATATACCTGGCCTTCAGAATCCATGAGTTGAAGCATTCACTCATGTTGTTTTCAGTACTATCTGCCATGGAATGAGTTGGAAAATAAGCCTTACACCACAACTTAGGATCTAACTGCCTCATCTTCTCTGCAGCTCCCTTTGAAGCCTTTTCCAATTCCTTCATAGCAGACTTGAAAGCTTGGGGATGAGTTGCAGTACAAGAATTCCAGAAACAACTCCTTACAATAGTTGATGGATATGTCTTCCTTAAATTTGAATAAAGATGCCTTGTGCAGAATCTATGTTCTACATGAGGCATCAGTTCTTTTATAGCTTTCTCCAAACCCTACAAGCATTATGAATCACACACATTAATATAACAAGCTTATATTAAATGACATCTATATGAATAAGATACCAACTTTATAGAATGATACCTTTTGCTGATCAGATATCAGTGTCTTGCCATAGCCTTCTTGAAGATCAAGATCATCTATGAGTATCTCAGAGAAACCATTTCCAACTCTCATAATTTTCGCTTCTCCACCACGGCCTATCACTCGGAAATATGCGGTTGTTACCATCTCTACCAACATTTGAAAGAAGTCATCCACCACATACTGATCTTTAAAAAACGACCATCAAGACCAAGTATTGGCCTACAAGCTTCTCTCCATGATTTCTTCAAAGCACCATAACAAACATACATCCTCTGAAATCTTGGTGCATCACCTTCTTGCAGCCTAGTAGTACTGATCTTGACTGTGTTCTCTCTGTTACTCCTTAAAATCTCACCCCCAAACTTTCTCAAATTTGCATAATGTTCAACCATTTTGTCTTTTACATCCATCAAAGCTCTTTGTCTTACCCTGCAGCACTTGGCTTCACACACATCAACTTTAAGAACTCTTTTTATTTCTTCCTGCATCTCACTCAATTTCCAGTTTTTTCTTATTCTATCTCCAAACCTCTCTGTCAGAAACTTCACAGTAACAAGTCTATTTTTATAATTCCACACACAGTTGTGCTCATTTATGACTGTCTTCACCTGCCATGCTTCACTATCCTTAATATAACTGACCCACATTTTAAAAGGGCATCCCTTTGCACATACAACTTGCATTCTAACCAAGTCATCAACTAAATAATGAAATGACCTACCAGTAGCCATTGAATTTACCCTGACAGCATTTTTAAACTCTTTTTTAGATGCAAATATTAACCCCACCTTCCATTTGATGTCTTTGGCTGGTGTATTTACATTAAAGACCTCCTCAATTATTTTATTCTTTTTACTACTCGCAGGCTCAACATAACAATATTCTTCATCACTTTCTTCACTAGTATAACCATTCATAGACCCTCCACTGTTTGAGTCTTCATCACATTTATCAATCTCACCTTCATTATCATACTGATTATAATATTCCTCTAATTGTTTCTTTTCAGCCCTAATTTTTCTCCTAATCTCAATGAACTCTTCATCACTAGCATTAGCATAATCTCTGTCACTAACATCATCATATCCCTCAGATTCTACATCATCATCAGTATAAAGATCACTCCTGCAAATATATGCACACAAATAACCCTAAAGATGCAGTTTTTTTGCATAAGCATAAAGGGGTCTTTTGAAAAGAACGACTTACATTGGTGAATCCATTTGATTAATTGTGAAGCCAACTGAAGCGACTGGATCGAGATTCAAACCCCTATCACAGCTCCGTTTTATCCCCAATTTCCGACTGGATCGAGGTTGAAACCCCTTAGCACAGCTCCGTTTTATCCCCAATTGCCGAGTGGATCGAGATTGAAACCCCTTAGCACAGCTCCGTTTTATCCCCAATTTCCGACTGGATCGAGATTCAAACCCCTAGCACAGCTCCATTTTATCCCCAATTTTCGTTTCATGTGATTTATTGTGATGGGTCGGGTTAAATTATAGTGATGGATCGGGTTATGAATCAGTTCAAATAAATTGGGTTTTATATACCTGGCAGCCTACGTGGATGGTGATTTGTCACAAATTAACGGAGCACCGTTAAAGTCAAAGAAAAGTTAACGGTCATGAAATTTTTTAATTGTTGAGTGATTTCACTGCAAACTATATTTAGTTCAGTAATCTACAAGCAAACTTTTTGAGTTCAGTGACCCAACTGCAAGTTGGTGGAGAATCCAGTGATGTTTTAGCCTATTAACCCTTTTATAAAGAGTAAATACTATGCGACTCTAATCATATTGGAAATCTAATATATTTTATTTCTAAATTAATTTATAGAATTACATAACATCAGAAATTCTGTGAATTTAATTGATTTTTGAATTAGGGACAAAAATAATATTCTTCTAGATATTCACAGAGTATAGTAAAATGAATGACGATGATGACAATAACATGATAAATTCGTGAATTTAATTAATTTTTCAATTTTGGACAATTTTTATTTTCTTGTAAAAATACTCCACATAATTTAAAAAAATGAATGGTGATGAAGATTAATTGGATTGTTTAATTAGGGCCAAAAAATAAAAATAAATTAATAAAGGAATGATTATAGTGATGTGGATTTTCTCATAGGTCAGCTCTCCCAGATGACATCATATTCAGGTCTCCTAAGAACCTGGTCCACTAGACGTGTCTCTTAGCAAATTTAACTGAACCACCAACTGAGGTAGGCCTGTGAGGGGACGTCGAGATTAAACCATCCTAGAGAGGAGCTCTCTCGTAACCGGACAAACTCTTGAAAAAACACCGGGTGTCTCTGCCCAACCAGTGTGCATTGAGTAGAAGCCGATACATTTAGGGAGAATGACAAAAATACCTAGTTTTTTATGAGAAAATATATTTTTACCAACTTATATACGAAATACCTAAATTGATGTTTTCCAAAATTTATGTTACTATTCAAATCTTGTTTCCAACATGTTTCCGATTTGGTTCCTATTTTGTATTTTCATCGCCTAAGCTAATACTCTCTCCATCGCCGCTCTCAATTATCTCTCCCTCTCCGTCAGGCCTCATCTTCAGGCTCTTAATAGAATAAACTAATGTATATTCATTTTGGTTGTTCTCTCTCTCTCACTCTCCAGCTATTATTCGATTTGGGTGTTCTCCAATTCAGATTGGTTTGGGTATTCTCTCTGACTCATCTTCAAAAGATGGGAGCTATCTTTTGTGGGTGTACGTATATAATATAGTGAGGATATCAGTAGAGGCGAGTTCTATTGATGAAAACGATTCCTCTGTTTATTTGAAGGCCTTAAACCTTTCCGAGACCATGACTGTTGATAGGTGCGCTTGGAGGCGCCAGATCAGAGTTGTGGATTCTTTTGTAGGGAGCGGTGCTGTAGTTGAGAGCCTCAGAGGAGCTGTGCGTTGAGCCAACCTATCTTCTGTTAGAGCAGCGTTCTTCGGGAGTGAAGTATCCAAAATCCGCTTAGGTAAGTCCCATGTGGATTAAGCCATGGACTCAGGTATGGTATCGAGCTTTTTAGAATCATATGTTTTTTTTATATATTATTATAATCACTCAATATTCTGTTTTGCACTAAGTTCTGCCTTCACGGAATGTACCTCCCTACTTTAATAAGTAGGCGGTCACAGACATCTTACCTCTCCGCACTCCAAATTTCTCAGGGATATCTTGGGTTTGGTTTGGTTTGGTTTGGTTTGGTTTGTTTTTTCTATTTTGTATTTTCCCTTATTGTTTCTTATATAATAAACCTTAATATATTTGTTTCTTGATTGTTCATACATAAGAAACATTAATATATTTGTTTTCCGTTTGTTTCTGTATTCTAAATAAGGAAAAACTCGACTCTACTACATTTACTTTATTTACTTTTACATAAACCATAAATAGCGAAAAAAAATAAACCATAGTATACTTGTTTCCTAACTATTTCTTGTTTTTTGTTTGTTGAAAAACTGAACACTACTACATTTATTTTATTTATTTTTATACTTGTTTCTGACTGTTTCTTAAGTGTTTCCCGTTAAATAATGAAAAAGCGAATCCTACTACACATAATTTATTTTTTAAAACATAATAAGGAAAAAAAGTTAACCATATTATACTTTACTTGTTCTTAAAAATGAACCCTTCATATATTTAAAGTTATTGTTTATTTCTTTAATTTGTCCTGTCTTCTTTGGCTTCACACGTAATATATTTATTTTTTAGTCGGCTTTTTTACCATCAGACAAAGACTTCAATTATGTGAAGCCATTACAAGTATTATTTTGTAGTGAGCTTGAAGGACAGTACAATGGTAAATTCGAAATATTTATTTATATATATCATCACTATGAAAACATGAAAATTTAAAGATGGTCCATGCATATGGATGGTGGCCGAGGGTCCCAATATGCAGTAACATTGCATCACGAAATAAACAAGGACACACTGCTTAATAATGATATATTACACACACATTCACACACACACACATATATATATATATATATATGAGTTAGGATTATTATATACTATGTAATAAATTAGTTAAAGTTGAGAGCCAGTATCATATGCAACTCGCTTCCAAAAACTGGAGTTGGCTTTTTCCAAGTGTAGTGCTTCGGCCTGGAGGGTTTGTGCCGCGGTTCGGAGTCCAGTCGACTCCGAGAAGACCTATATTTCGGAATAACTCCTACAAATCTCCCTCTTTCCGGAATATAGGAAGAGTTCGCCATCCCAGCGATCGAACAACACACTTTCACCTTCTCCCTACTCAATGCCTTGGTTAATATATCGGAACCATTATCATCGGTATGAACTTTTTCAAGTTCAAATAAACCATCCTCCAATGCATCTCGGATCCAATGGTACCTCACATCGATATGTTTAGTTCTCTTGTGAAAAGTCGCATTCTTCGCCAAATGAATCGCACTTTGACTATCACAAAGAACCACGTAACGTCGTTGTCGGAAGCCTAGCTCTCATAAAACATTTTCGACCATAAGAGCTCTTTACATGCTTCCACCGCCGCAATATACTCGGCCTCCGTTGTACAAAAGCCAACACACTTTTGCAATCTTGATTGCCATGACACGGCTCCCCCTGCAAACGTCATCAAATAATCGGAATTGGATTTTCGGTTATCTTCGTTACCGGCCATATCCGAATCGGAATATCCAACAAGCATCGCTTTCCCATTTCCAAATGTAATCCCCAATTTGGAAGTACCCCATAAATATCTAAATATCCACTTTATGGCTTCCCAATGCTTCTTTTCCGGATCCGATAGAAACCTGCTCACCACTACCACGGCATGAGCAATGTCGGGCCTAGTACATACCTTAGCATACATCAAACTTCCGACCGCCGAGGCATAAGGAATTTTATCCATTTCCTCAATCTCTTCCTTCGTCGTAGGGCAATCTTTACTCGTCAATTTAAAATTGTTAGTAAGAGGCGAACTCACAACTTTAGCTTTGTCCATGTTGAAGCATTTAAGCACCTTCTCGATATATTGCTCTTGTGACATGTGTAATTTCCGGGCTGCTCTATCCCGAGTAATTCTTATCCCAAGAATTTGTTTAGCGCCCCCCAAGTCTTTCATGGCATAAGACTTGTTCAACTCTTTCTTCAAGTTGGCAATCTTTTCGGCATTCTTGCCAATGATCAACATGTCATCCACATAAAGCAATAAGATGATAAAATCATCATCTCCAAATTTCTTGAAAAATATGCAATGGTCTAGGGTCGTCTTCCGGTAGCCTTGCTCCCCCATAATCGACTCAAACTTCTTATACCATTGCTGAGGTGCTTGCTTCAAACCGTATAGACTCTTTCGGAGTCTACAAACATAATCCTCTTTTCCTTTGACCTCAAACCCTTCCAGTTGCTTCATATATATCTCCTTATCGAGATCCCCATGAAGAAATGCCGTCTTGACATCCATTTGCTCAATGTCAAGGTCAAGACTCGCCGTTATACCAAGGACCAATCGAATCGATCCTATCTTCACAACCGTAGAAAAAATTTCGTCATAATCAATGCCTTTCTTTTGACTAAATCCCTTCACTACGAGTCTAGCTTTGTATCGGGGTAGTGAACTATTTTCTTCCGACTTCACCCTATACACCCATTTGTTTCTCAAAGCTCTCTTGGCTTTCGGCAACTTCACCAACTCGTACGTATTATTCTCATGCAACGAGCTCATCTCGTCTTGCATGGCATCCATCCAATCCTTCTTGTTCTCATCCTCCATAGCCTCCGCAAAATATTCGGGCTCTCCCTCATCGGTGAGTAAAACATACCCATCGACCGAATAACGAGTGGAGGGATGACGGTCCCTCGTCGACCGCCTATGTGGAATAAAATATGGCATGTTCGTCACGGGAAGCTCGGGATGAACTCCATCGGTGTCATCTTGTACCAATTCATCATTGTAATTGGCATCATGTTGTTCGTTGTTTTGGACATCATATCCAACGGGTGTCTCAAAATGTTGTGGAGGAACGAGGTCCAAATCAATAAGATCATAATCATGTTGTAGAGACGACTCTCCATTCTCAACAACCTTCATTGCTTGATCTTCAACAAAAACAACATATCTTGAACAAACAAGCCTTTTTGTCACCGGGCCATACAATCTATACCCGAACTCATCAAGCCCGTAACCAATAAAAACACATGTATTCGTCTTGGAATCAAGCTTTGACCTCTCATCATTCGGAATGTGTACAAAAGCTTTCATCCGAAAACCCGTAAGTGGTGGTATGAGATGTTTTTACCGCTCCATACTTTATCCGGGACATCAAATTCCAAAGGAACACATGGCGTCAAATTAATCACATGAACCGCCATGTTCAAAGCTTCTCCCCAAAATGACTTTGGCAATCCGGCATGTGAGAGCAAACATCGAGCTCTCTCAACCAAAGTCCGATTCATTCTCTCCGCCAAGCCATTAAGTTGCGGAGTCTTCGGTGGCGTCTTTTGATGTCGGATCCCTTGCTATTGGCAATATTTATCAAAGGGCCCGGTGTATTCTCCACCATTTTCCGTCCGAATACACTTTAGCTTCTTCCTGGTCTCTCTTTCTACCGAGGCATGAAATTGTTTAAAGACACCCAAGACTTGATCTTTGGTCTTCAAGGTGTATGCCCACACCTTCCTCGAATGATCGTCGATAAATGTGACAAAGTATCGGCAACCACCAAGCGTCCTAGTCTTCATAGGACCACAAACATCGAAATGAACAAAATCAATAACATTTTCCTTCCGTGAAGGAGTATGACTCTTAAAGGTGACTCTCCTTTGCTTCCCAGCTAGACAATGAGAGCACATTTTAAGATGTACCTTGTGAACCCCGGATAACGCCTCCTTCTTCGACAATAGCGCCATCCCTTTCTCGCTCATGTAACCGAGCCTCTTATGCCATAGCTCGGCTATGTCATTATTATTAATTGTGTTCATGGAATTAATCGTGACCTTTGGAAGTGTCACGTACAATTTCCCTTCCTTTTCTCCTCTTCCGACAATCAAGGAACCTCGAGTGAGTTTCCACACTCCCTTTCCAAAACTGCTATGATAACCATCATCATTGAGTAAGCCAACGGACATCACATTTAGCCTCATATCCATGACATGTTTTACATTACGTAAAACAAGTTCCACACCGGTGTCGAACATCAAGTGTACGTCTCCCACTCCAACAATCTTGGATAACCCATCGTTACCCATCTTGACTATCCCATAGTCACCCGGAGTATAAGAGGAATAAAAATCCCTACGTGATGTAACATGACACTTAGCTCCACTATCGACCAACCAACTCGAATCATCTCTGGCAAGATTCACCATGTCATAATCACAACAAACAAAGAATTCTTCGGTAGTAGTATTTACTTCGGCTTTTTAATTACTACCGCTCTCCTTCTTTTGAGAATTCTCTCGACCTTGGCGATTTGCCTTCTTCAATTGTCGGCAAAATTTCTTAGTATGCCATTTCTTACCACAATGGTAACATTCAATATTGGCATACTTCCCCCGGGAATTACTCCTTTGTGGCCCTCTATTACACGGACCTCTACTTTTACCTCTCCCCCGTCTTTCGGTAAGAAGAAAATCCGACTGTGACGAAGATCCCTATGCCTTTCTTCGACATCCTCGTTCAGCATGTTCCTCTTAGCAAGTTCCATCGAAATAACACCATCGGGGACAGAGTTAGACAACGACGTACGAAACGTCTCCCAAGTGTCCGGCAATGTGCCCAATAACCACAAAGCTTGCACCTCCTCTTCGAATTTAATACCCATTCCGGCAAGTTGATTAATGATGTCCTGGAATGCATTCAAATGATCCGACAGAGGAGTCCCGTCTCGATATTTCAAATTCATCATTTGTTTAATGAGGAATGACTTATTATTCCCCGTCTTCCGAGCATACAATTGCTCGAGCTTGTGCCACAATTCTCGAGCGTATTTCTCTCCACTAATATGGTTCAAAACATTGTCATCAACCCATTGTCGAATATATCCGCAAACTTGGCGATGCAAAATAGTCAACTCCACGTCGGACTTGCCTTCCGGTTTATCTTTGCTAAAGACCGGTAGAAAATAATCCTTCACATATAGAAGGTCTTCCATCTTCCCCTTCCATACGTGGTAGTTTGAACCATTCAAATTTACCATTCTACTCGTGTTGGCTTCCATCTTACAATTGAGATAATAAACAACCACGAAACAAAAGTCCCGTGGCTCCGAACCACTTTGTTGGGAAAACACCGGCAAAGTAATAACGTCACAATGAAAAATGCGGAACCTCGTTTGACAATTTCCCACTCTTCAATTGTAACTTCGTGGTTACCGACGAGTAGAGCAAACAATTACAACTCGACAATATAATACAAATGATATACCAAAAGCGATAAATAACGAGACACAATTTTAGCGTGGAAAACCCCTCAAGACGAGAGTAAAAACCACGGGACCGAAGCCGCTTAAATCCACTATCACCAATACACAATACACAATCATCCATAGTACAAACTAGAGGTATACAACACAATCTTCAAATACTCGGTAATAAACGTTCTTCAAGTATTTAGAATACAACAATAACAATAAGATCGAGAAAAGGAAACACCGTAAATAGCTTACACGAAAAGCTAACAAAAATACCCAAACTTCCGGACTCAAATCCTCGATCTATTCCGGTGAAAAAGTTTGCCCAATAGCTACCAAGCTCTTGTCAACAATCACGACGATCCGATCGATAAACCTCCGGGAAATCAAACAAGTATTTTTCTTCTCCTTCTTTTCTCTCTTGTTTCTCTCTCTATGTGTATGTCTCTCAAGAATGGTGAATTGCAGAAGAACACCCACAACAACTGCCTAAAAAGATCCCCAAAATCATCAGTTGACTTCGGGTGCTGCGGCCCGAGCAAGGTGTGCCGCGGCACACTCATAGAAAACAGCCCAGGATATTCGCAGGGGGCCTCGGCCCGGAAGGAGGGCGCCCCGGCCCAGAGTACAATCTCGGCTGTCATGTTGGGGTGTTTTCCGGGGGCCGCGGCCCGGCTGTCTTGTGCCGCAGCCCGGCTATCAAAAACTGGAGTTGGCTTTTTCCAAGTGTAGTGGCGCGGCCCGGAGTCCAGTCGACTCCGAGAAGACCTATATTTCCGAAATAACTCCTACACATACGATATACCAATTTAGACTATTCTTGAACCTTATTGTGCAATATTTATGTAGATATTGTATGAGATAGTTTTCTGGTTCATATGTGATTAAAGGGTGTGTTTTTGAATGAAATGAGGAGCAATATGTTTCAAGTGTGTGTGTGGGTAGGTGGGGGGTATTATTGGTTTGTATCAAGCTCCAGATCAATTCTATAATAATATGTTAAGTTTTCACACTTGAAGTACAAATACAAACAGAGACAAATAAGTTGGTAGTAAACTATGAGACTTGAAGATTGAACGCTATGGGGAAAAGCGTTTGAGTTTAATCTAGATAAAGATTATAATCTAAATTAAAACAGTACCGTCCAAACGAGATTATTTGGGTCAAATTAGATTATTTGACCAATTCTAATCTAGATGAAGATTATAATCTAGCTTTTGGGACCAACCAAACATACCCTTGAAACATTCCTCTTTCCGTACAATGACGCTCAACTTGGGTGCACAATACCGATTTCCCCTAATTTTGGCTTTTACGAGGAATCATAATTCTCACTGAGTTTGTAGATTCATCAAGGTTATCTTTGTTCTCTATCAGGGCCGGACTTGGGGGTAGGCTATGAGTGTGCCGGCTCAGTGCCCCAATCCAAACAGGGGCTCCAAGTTTTATGTACTCGTTATTTCATTCAATGAATAGTTTTTTCCCCAATGAGGGTTTTGCGCCACAGGATTTTAATGAAGTTCATTGCCACACACCTCTCTTTGTTTTAAAAGAAAATTTGGACGTATAATATGTTAAGTAAGGGGGTCTATTTATCAGACTTCTCCTAGGGCCAAAAATGGAGGATGATGAACAAATGTCTATTTATTGTATCAGCACCCTCTTCACCTGTTCCAAGTTTTACTGATAGCTTGATGTCAAAATTCAGGAACATTCAAAGTTCAGTAATTAAGTGCCAAATATACTTAACCACTTGGGATAATTCAATGGCCACGGGTTCGCTCCACTAGGAATTTACCAAGGTTCGAAACCCCCCACCCTTTCCAAATATACTTAATGTAAAAAAAAAGTCTGTGGTAAAAAAGTAGCACATATATGAAAATGGTCTTACAATTTTGAGTAACTGGACAAACTCTTGGAAACACCGGGTGTCTCTGCCCAACCAGTGCGCGTTGAGTAGAAGCCGATACGTTTAGGGAGAATGACAAAAATACCTAGTTTTTTTACGAGAAAAGACATTTTTACCAACTTATATGCGAAATACCTGAATCTTATGTTTTCCAAAATTTATGTTACTATTCAAATCTTGTTTCCAACATGTTTCCGATTTGGTTCCTATTTTGTATTTTCCGTGATTGTTTCCTATATAATAAACCTTAATATATTTGTTTCTTGATTGTTCATACATAATAAACATTAATATAATATATTTGTTTTCTGTTTGTTTCTGTATTCTAAATAAGGAAAAACTCGACTCTATTACACTTACTTTATTTACTTCTATATAAACCATAAATAGCGAAAAAAAATAAACCCTTGTATACTTGTTTCCTAACTATTTCTTACTTGTTTTTTTTTTTGTTTCTCTACCCTAAACAATGAAAAACTAAACACTACTACATTTATTTTATTTATTTTTATACTTGTTTCTGACTGTTTCTCAAGTGTTTCCCGTTAAATAATGAAAAAGTGAATCCTACTACACATAATTTATTTCTTAGAACATAATAATTTTTTTTTTAAATTTTTTTCTCATGCAATGGCTTTATGTATGTGAAGCCAATGAATTAAATTAAAATTACCAAACAAATTGTTATTTCTCTAGCCTCACAAATTTGATACTAATAATTTATTAGAAATAAAAAATACTATCTTTTCTTTAGCTTCAACATATGAGCCTAGAGAAATAAAAAGACTAAAAAAAATATTTTTTATTTGGTTTTTAAATTTTGACAAGGAAGAAATGATAAAAAAATATTTTTCTTGTTCATTATTTAAACGTTAGAACTCCACAATAATTTCTATAAGTATGTTAAATGGCTTCAAAATTAGTTCGTTTAATTGAAAATTTGAAATATTAATTTATATTCGCAAATATGATACTAATAATTTTATTTCGCAAATGTAATGCTAGAAATAAAAAATATTATTTATTTCTTTAGCTTTATGAATATGAGCCTAAACAAATAACAAAAATAAAAAAAAATCATATTTTAAAATTTTGACGAGAAAGAAACGATAAAAAAGAATCTTTTAATCAGTTTTCTTGCAAGTGCAAACTAACCTTTTTATTCTTTTTTTAACTTTATTCATTATTTAAATATTAGAACTTTACAATAATTTCTATAAATTTATTAAATAGCTTCAAAATTAATTAGTTGATGTTCAATTGATAATTTGAAATATTAATTTATATTTAGACTTCTAACGACTATCTGTAATTTTAACTTTTAGATTTCTATAATGAATTTATAATGATTAGGGATGTGCATGGGATGAAATGGGATGAGACGGGATTGTGACTGTCCCACATCATGTCCTTAAAATGAGAAAATATGGTCAAATCACAATTATTGATGGTTGAAAATTAACAGTTAGAGATTAATCTTTAATAATATTTAGTTTCCCAAATTAACAATATTAAGGGCATCAATTTAGTTTTCTAATTTAACATATTAAGGATTAATCTTGATCGTTCATTGTGGTTTATCAACGGTAGTGATTTGATCCTATATTCCCATTCTAAGGACTCGTTCCCATTGAAACCAACCAATATATATATATATATATATATATATAATAAAATTTGCACATGGAGTAAGACTCTATGACTTATGTGAACTAGGACTTGGACCGAAAATATGATAAAAATTATTGTTATAGTTACAATACCAACTCTGCCAAGATAAACATTTTAGCCTATGATCGCCGGTAGAATGGCCAACGACCGGCCGCTGTCATCGAGTAAACTTCCATTTTGACGACACCAAAGTCGTTGTCAGCTCTTCAATTAACAAAACTATTTTCACATTTATAAACAAATAAGTCGAAAGATATATGTATGCAGAAAATGAGGTAATTTCTCATTTGCAAGTAATTTATTTTACATAACTCACATTTTTTTTTTTGGTAATTTAAACCTTCATATGTTTTATTTAAGATTTATATTTATAAACATTGTTTTTTACTAAATATTTGTTATTTATATTACATAGTGAATTTATTGATATTAATTTTAATATAGCTGAAATTAGTCAAAAAATAATTTTTGGATAGTTTCAGCTATTTTTTAAAAAAATACGTACTTAACAATGACGTCACATATGTGAACCCATTATATTTTTTATATTATTTTATTTATATTAGCAATGACGTCACGTATGTGAAGCTATTGCTTTTTTATTGTTGAAATATTATAGCAATAGCGTCATATATTTAAAGTTATTGTTTTTTTCTTTAATTTGTCCTCTCTTCTTTGACTTCACATGTTTTTTTACAGTCAACCAAAGGCTTCAACTATGTGAGGCCATTAATTTAGCTTCATGGTCAAAGCATTTAGCTTCACATTTGTGTGAAGCCATTACAGGTATTATTTGTAGTGAGCATGAAGGACAGTACAAAGGTAAATTCAAAATATTTATTTATATATATCATCACTATGAATACATGAAAACTTAAAGATGGTCCATGCATATGGATGGTGGCCGAGGGTCCCAATATGCAGTAACATTGCATCACGAAATAAACAAGGACACACTGCTTAATAATGATATATTACACACACATTCACACACACACATATATATATATATATATATATATATATAATGGAGTTAGGTAGACATTATATACTATGTAATAAATTAGTTAAAGTTGAGAGCAAGTATCATATACATCCCCAGGCTTCCAAAGAGTAGGAATGGCACTAATCTCCATCCACTTAACCAGTTGCTCATCATTGCCACTACCACTGGTTAACTGTAGTCTGATTATCAGGAAGGCCCCGCTCCCGCTTGGAGTGTTTTGCAGGTCCCACACCGCACCATAGACCCTTCGCATATCCCTCCATTCCTTGCAATCTTCCACCCACACTTGAGCTGCAGTTATATCACACGCTCCAGCTTGGTATATAGCAAGAATTGCGAGGTAGTTGGGAAAGCTGCTGCCCTCATGGACTTTGAGCATTAGGTTGTGGCCATCATAGTGGCACGGGATTCGTCGATACTCGACGTCGAGCACTCCGTATCCAAAGAGCTCAGCGGCCATATTTGGGGAAGCTGCCAAATTGGCAAAACCACCTACACTCAGAATGAAGTCTGTATTATGACCTTCTCCATAGTCAGTCACCACCACCTTTGTTCCATCTTCGCTGCACACTCCTAGAATTTTGCACCTAACCTAATAATGTGAATAAATAATTAACACAGACACACAGTTACTAATTAATTTGTATATATGTGCAAGCAAGGGGATCACTATATACGTATAAAAACTAATATTTGTAAGGAAAACAAAAGTCTTAATATCTTATCTTATATACTAAAAGATTTGAGTCCCAATATTAAATGTTTAGTCTTAATGATTCATGTCATTAATTAAATATTATTAAGTCTTAAAGTTTTATGATTTTGAGTTTTATAACAAAAAATAAGAGATTAAATGCTATAACCAATTTTGAGTTCAATGCAAATTCAACCCTTGAGAACCGTAGAACTCTCCCTTTGACCTGGAACCACAAGGATGTTTCATCAACCTCCGGATGCGGTGTCACTTGGCGAGATATCATGTAATGTAGAGCCCTGTCGGATCTCGAGACAATGTCGGGGAGCTTCATGAATGCCCCAAATCTATTCGAGTCTTCACACGTTAAACGACTATGCCCCTCTACGTCACAGATCCCGCATTTATTCATTTTCCGAATCTTTGGTTGATTGCTACTCACTTCCTCCTCCCTAGTAATCTCCTCTAAAATTGTAGTGCATGTGTTTTGGTAATGACCTTTTTGATGACATCGAGAGCACACACGATGTGCAGGCTGAATCCTCTTCCCACGTGGTCGACCAGCTTGCCTAGGGTTAGGAGGGGTACCAACAACCCTTGAGGCAACGTAATCGGGTGCGAGCCATTCATCTTGATCTGGGATCGGCATCACTTCACCAGCTTAAGTTTCAAGCCACGTATGAGTCGAGTAATAACGATGCACATATGACACTGGAGATTATCTGGCGAAACTGCAAAAACAACAAACATACCAGAAAGTAATAAGATAACTACAAACAATATATATTACAATTACGAAATGTTAAATTCGTAATTAGTAACACGAGTCAATATGGTAACGCAGTTACGAAATGACATTATATTCGTAACATCTAAGAATAATCATGCTATTATAATGGATTGAAACAAGTGACACACTTTTACGAATTGATTAATTCGTAATGCATAATACAAGTAACACTGTTACGTAATTAATAAATCGCAACCCAAACATGTGTTACGAAATTTATTAAATCGTAACATCAGAAATAACAGTAGAATTAGTTACGAATTTCCTGAATCGTAACACCTGTTACGAAATTCGTAACACATGTTACGAATAAGGAAATTCGTACCATTAGATTAAACAGTGTTACTACAATCCACCAAAAAACCCAAGATGCTTCAAATAACGATACGAATAGGAAACAAGATATAATGTCACGAATCTGTGATATTCTTAACAGACTTGATACGAATTCAGGATTTGGGAA
This sequence comes from Orobanche coerulescens, assembly GCA_033398695.1. Taxonomy (NCBI): domain Eukaryota; kingdom Viridiplantae; phylum Streptophyta; class Magnoliopsida; order Lamiales; family Orobanchaceae; genus Orobanche; species Orobanche coerulescens. Next base: position 150,217,742 of record CM065812.1, on the reverse strand, counting down.
ACAAGATATAATGTCACGAATCTGTGATATACTCTAATGATACGAATTCTTAACATTAGGGAAACAAGAATTCGTAACTCAAAACAAGATATAATGTCACGAATATGTGACTCAATAATTCTTAACATAATGGTACGAATCTGTGATATTCTTAACAGAGTTGTTACTCAAAACAAGATATAATGTCACGAATCTGTGATATACTCTAATGGTATGAATCCTTAACATTATAATTGTTTCTTAACAGACTTGTTACGAATTCTTAACATTACGAATCTATGATATATTCTAAAGTGATACGAATTGCACAGAAACTTACCAAGAATGCGATGGTGTTCCCTTTTAGATGGTAGGGGCCAGGAATGTCCTTTTTGACAGCGTCAATTTGCTGAATCAGTATCTGATATGCATAACTCCCCCACGAGAACTCCTTCCAAGCCTCATCATCTTCTACCAACGCCCACATCCATTCCGGCACTTTATTCTTGTTAGGATCAAGTCCAAGCACATAAAGCCAAGCCAAGAGAATCTTTGCCATTTTCAGGTAGTCGGCTTCGGTACCCTTCACTTCCAACTTTTTCAATTCGAATTTCTTGTTGATGAACTTTGTTCGGATGTAGGCAATCAGCAATTCTTTGTTTCCAAGCATCTTCGTGAAGACTGAATTTCTGGGTATTCGGTGGGCCATGTAGGGCTGGAAATTGGCAGGTGTAGGTCCAAATCGGAGGTCGGTAATCAATGCAAATTCAACCCTTGAGAACCGTAGAACTCTCCCTTTGACCTGGAACCACAAGGATGTTTCATCAACCTCCGGATGCGGTGTCACTTGGCGAGATATCATGTAATGTAGAGCCCTGTCGGATCTCGAGACAATGTCGGGGAGCTTCATGAATGCCCCAATTGCTGATTGCCTCGAGACAATGTCGGGGATCACTATATACGTATAAAAACTAATATTTGTAAGGAAAACAAAAGTCTTAATATCTTATCTTATATACTAAAAGATTTGAGTCCCAATATTAAATGTTTAGTCTTAATGATTCATGTCATTAATTAAATATTATTAAGTCTTAAAGTTTTATGATTTTGAGTTTTATAACAAAAAATAAGAGATTAAATGCTATAACCAATTTTGAGTTCAATATAATTCCGTATCTAATCAAGTACTCATGCATTGAATTTTCTTATTTCCGTTTAGTAGTCATAAAATTCATATTCATGTCACAGTTTAGAAAGTCTCACCAACTTCTATGGAGTATATGGTATAAATATGTAGTTTATGCATGGTCAGTTGTTCACAGAATTAGTTTTAGCTATCTTTATGTAATAATTCTATCATATCTGGCCACCAAGTGTTTCATAAATTGATGAAAAGATGAGATAAAATAGTTCTGAACTATTTTCTTTCCGCGTTTTCATCTGTAATATTGGCAGGTTATTCGACGATGTTGATCGAAGGCTTATCAACACATGCATGAAACTCTTACATAATTCTAAGTAAGTTCACATTTATTTTTCTAATGTCGATCAAAAGCTTAGCAAACATGTTGGATATCATAAATCATTCTAAGCAAGTAGGGTCACAAATATTATTGAGTAGTGAATATTTATACTTGATTCATCTTTAGTTTATTGTGTTTTTTCTTTTGACAATGGCTATAAACGAGAGTATAATGCAAAAAGATTTGGTACATTGAAAGTGAATGAATATTTAGTTGGTACATATGGCGAGCGAATCACTACTTGAGAGTGATATAGTGCAAGAGTGCAAGATAAAAGATTAAAGTGATATTAAACCGATGTATTTAAACGCTATTATACGCTTATTTACTTATCAAAATATGCTATTTGTAAATCATATCTTATGATTGACGGTATAATTAGTTGTTTATAACCATAAAAATATACATATTTAAAGTGTTAATTGGTCAAACTCAACGCGACTTCATTTTCATATGTAGAGAGTTATTTGGTTTAATAAGTTAGCCACATCTAATATAGCTTAGTAAATTGACCTATAGAAGAGCTCATCGAGATACCGTCAAAGATGATATTTTTATGAATTGATGAAATTTCTATTAATTGGATCAAAGTGCATTATTAACTGAAGATAAATAAAAAAAAGTAAAAAACTAACACTCATGATTTCTTACAAACTATAAATAGTCATTAAACCTTTACTCATATTATGAAAAGTTATCACAAACAAATGTTTACATCCATTCTTAAAGAATTGAAGAATGTATTTTGTTGGTCAAATAACAACGTTGATATGCTACACGTAATGTAGGAACAATGTCAACGATAAAGGTAAAATAACGCTCTTTTGTAGCGGTGAGTGGTAGTACATCCGATATGAACAGATAAATTAAATGAGTTTGCTAAAATAAAAAATGTTGAGTTTTAGGCATAAGTAAAAGTTCAATAGTTTATCGAAAAACAAAACAATTCATTCTAATTATTAGAGCCATTATTCATACAACATATAATGCACGAAATATCCGAAAAATACTGAATAGATATGAAAAGATGGAGAAGATACGATATATATAATGAAATTAAAATACTTCTTCCGTACCATGAACTTAGTCCGTTGTTCTTTTTTGGGATGTCCCAATACATACTTTATTTAAATTAAATAATGAAAAGAATTCTTTTACCAAAATAAGCTTATTTCATATTTATAAATTTTCATGTATCAATTAATATAGTCAAACGTAGGAGGCCTACATTGAACCCATAAAGAATGGAACAAAACAATGAACCAACATACAGTAGAAACTCGATAATTTAATATTCGATTATTTAATAAACTCTCTAAGATAATAGTTTTGACCGGTCCCGACTCAGGGATAAGGTGCTAAATTAATAATTCGCTAAAATGATAAGATAATACATTTTTGATAATTATTATAGGTCCCATATAAAATATAAATTAATAATTCCTTATATATTGTACATATTATAGGAATAATTTATGAAGGTTTCTTAAAAAATTACTCAATTGTATTTCTTTTTTGTTGGAATTATTTTCATCTTAAATCGCATCTCTAATTTTCCTTATCACTGTAAGAACTTCTAGTGTTGTATTCTCATATAGGCTCAGCAATAAATTATTCAATATGATGGCCGTTTTAATGTTCGCATATTTTGATTTTGTATTTATAGAAAAAATATCTGTTTGATATATTCAAATACATGATGCATAATAAGTTGAGAGATTGAAGGGTTATTTTAAATTGGGCTCTTCATTTGATATGTACATGCATTGTACAATAATTAAGTGAAAGTTTGAAAGTTGTTTGTAAATTAAGTATTTCATTATAAATTAATAAAATATTAATTAATATATGAATTAATAATTATTAATTTGTCGATTAATTAATAACTCTTTTAATTAATAAATTTTGGTTGTCCCAACAGTATTAATTTATAGAGTTTCTACTGTATAAGACGGATGGATAATACTTTCACAAAAGTTGTGACCATTTTTCTATCCATATAGAACAGTGTAACTCTTTAAATTAATACTCGGTAAATTAATAATCTATATAAAATTAATATTTTTTTTTATTCCGATTTGGGCTCCAAGCGTAAATTAATAATTTTGATAAATTGATAAGATAATAATTTTTGTAGACCACTTTATAAATCAAGGGTCCCATCAACATCATAAATTAATAATCTCAAAAATTACAAAGATAAATAAGACAACTTAGTAAAATATGACTCTAGTGTTGATTGTTTTCTATTGAAATTCAAATCAAAATGAATCTCATCTCTCACTTTTTTCACGGCACTTAAAAGTTCTGTGTGGTATACTCAGACTTAGGATTTCATGGTTTTTTTCCAACACCTTTAAATGAGAAGTCATTGTATTTATTGGTATGTTTTTACAAATCTTTTGTTATATATATAGTGATTCTTCCATAAGTATTTTAACATTGTACATACTATACGTATGAATCTAGTTTTAAAACATTGAACATACGTACGAATCTAGTTTTAAAATATTGACTAATTAGATTCAAGTTCATAATATTAAATACTAATTAGATCAAGTTCCTAACATTGAATACTCATTAATATTTCTATGTAATTAAATTTAAATTCATAGAATTTTGATGTAATCAATTTTAAATTGGTTAAATATAAAATACCTCTTTAAATTAATAAATTATTAATTTTTCGATTAATTATATAATACTTCTCTAAAATTAATATTTTTTTGGTCCCAACTGTATTAATTTATTGAGGTTATACTGTAGTTCAATTAATAATTTGAAAATAATACTCCGTTTGTCTGATTAGTGTTGGCACATTTAATTTTTTTTTATCAAACTAACAATACTTTGGCCATAATTATTTATAACTTTATAATTATAAAAATTATACAATTATAATATATTCTCATAAATTTTGTAGTCAAAACTAAAAAAATTGACTAGAAAAGAGCCAAGTGTGCTAATACCGATGAGACAGAGGGAGTATGAAACAATAAATATGAGCAAAATAGGATTTTTACATGTAGATTATATTTTCCAAAAACATTAAATATATTTTTCTTAATATGCCTGAAAAGTTGAAGTACATTAAGTCTATGGGACAGAGACAAGTATTCAATTTCGTACCAATTTGGTTGGAACACGTGTATGTGGTTTTGTTAACTTTTCCTCCAAGTCGCCATAAGTTTATCTTTTGTCCAGTTTTCATCTAATGCACTAAAATACATGAAAATATTTCATGCCATGCGTGGACACTCCCTTTTAAATATGTATTAATACAATATATTAATATATAAGTATTTCTTATAATTACAATATATTTTGCAGAAGAGTTAATGTTCAAAAAATATTTTACCTTTTTAAATTTCTATTATTTTTATTTTTTTCAATATTACTACACCTTAAATTTAATATTTTGACATATTATATTCTAAAATAAATTCTAAAAAGTAAAAAAAATATTTTTCAACATTAATTCATCTGAAAATAATATATTGTATATTATAAACCAATATTTATATATTAATATATTATATTACACATTTAAAAGGGAGGATCATGTTCAATCTCATATAGCTACAAAATTTAAGAATTCTCTAGCGTGAATTGCTTGGTCGCGTTTTAAATGTATTTTCTATTTAAAAGTAACTACACATCCTCACATATAAAACATGAAAAGAAACAATACTAAGTCTAAAACCCACATGCTCCTCCTACAATAAAAAAATATATTTTCAAATAAAAATGAGTATTGAATGTTTGGAATGACAATGAAAAATGATGACATGGAAATATAATTAGCATAAATATTAAATTGTTGCCACTAAGGCTGTGTTTAGCACTAGCTTATTAGTTAGCTTATAAGTTTTAGGAGCTTATTTGATCATTGACTAAAAAAAGTCCGTTTCGTAAACGACTAACTTCTCAAATCAGCTATCTGATTGATAAGCTAATTTTTCAAACTTATGAAAAAAAGAAGATAACTTTTCATCTTTATATATTCATATATGTCTGTGACCTAAATAAAAACGTAGGATTTTTTACATAAACACCCCCTGAGTAATTGACATATTACAAATAAACCCACCATCCGTTAACTTTTCAGGAAAAATTGAAGCTTCAGATGAGTGGTGGACGCGAAAAATCATGGTTAGTCTGATCATCACTCTATTACACTTGCTAATGAATTACTTTGTTATAAATATAATATAATAATTTTGTGTTCGATTTATCTTTTATATTTTACGGAATCTTTTTGATACCTATTGTTGTTGTAAACTTGTTCGTAACTAAAATTATACACACAAGTCCTATTCAGCGGTAACTTTAAACCATCAAAAATAAATTATCAATGACTTTTTAAAGCGGCAGTGAGCTGTGAATAGTACATATGTGTAATTTAGAGGTAGTATATATTTAAATAATAATAGACAAAGATAATATTTATTTTATTTTATACTCCCTCCGTCCACCGATCTTGGTTCATATTCCGTTTTGGGCCGTCCCAAAATACTTGGTCATTTCCTTTTTAAGACACCTTTATCTCTCACAATTTTAAATAATATATATCCATACCATCACTTTATACACTACTTTTCAGCTTTTCTTAAATCCGTGTCGAAAAGCAAATGCTCAAGATGGGTGGGACGGAGGGAGTAACAATTATTGTTAAAATATAATGAGAAAGTTTAAATAATAATAAAAAAATAAAAGTGATGTCATTTTATGTAATTTTATAAAAAAATCAGCTACCTTATCAGCTAATTTGCTAAACATCTACATTAAAATCAACTACCTATTTAACTATCTAATCAGCTACATAATCAACCACCCAATTAACTACCTAATCAGCTGTCAACTAATTTTGTTAAATACCGCCTTAAGGATAAAAAGAGAGGTACTTACCATTATTTTTTTGTATTTGTAATAGAGTTGGGAACTTACTTGGTAACAGGCACCACAGCCGCTACCATTCATGTAAAGCCTCGACACCCCACTCACCACACCATTGTTCACTGTCCTTCCATATTCTCCAAACCCACATGCTCCTCCTACAAATATATATATATATATATATATATATATATATATATATATATATATATATATATATAGAGAGAGTTCGGGATATAGGGTGACACCTTCTTTTTTTTGTGAGGTGCCCGCCACGTGTCATGTTCTGATTGGAGGTGAGTGTTTTAATTATAACACTCACCCTACCGACTCCACAACACTTGGTGGGTGAGTGTTATAATTAAAACACTCACCTCCAATCGTAATACGACACGTGCGTGACCTCACAAAAAGAAGGTGTCACCTTCCTTCCCGAATTCTCTATATATATATATATATATATATATATATATATTTTCAAATTCAACTTCCACAGGTGAACTCAAATACCTACAAACCAAATTCTAAACTTTTATATTTAATTAATAGTTCATCTTATATTAGTTTCATATTGGATAAACTAATCGAGGAATATCTCCTGATCTTCCATATATACTATACTAAATTGCTATATGCAGTGGCGGAAGTAGAATATTTATTCGGGAGTCCAGACCTATGAAGATTGCGGAGGTCGGACATCCATATATACAACTTCCTTTATTTTATAGAAAAATTGCCATCAGCTGGAGGGATCCGCGGACTCCCTTAGACTACCCACATTGGTGATCCCATTGATTTGAGATTGTGAATAAAGACAAAAATAATTGTAAAAAGAAAATAAAAAAACAATTAAATGTGGCAATCTCTACCAATCTGGATCATCCGGCGAACTTAGATTGTGGGTTGCAATCTCATTTTATCAGCCACATGTCATGAGGTAATTGGTTAAGTTTAGATTTAATTGGTTAAGTTTAGATTTTTATTAAAAAATTGACTTTAACAAATAAATTAAAAATTAAAAAATATACCAAAATTCATGGTTTTCAATTCCCTACAAATAGAGACCAGTGTTGATATATTTTCACCACACCAATTTTTTTCTTTATTTCAATGATATTGTAGATTAGATTGGATTGTAGGGGATTGTGATTGGAGTATGAAAATTTTGAGATTGGATTGGAGTTAAGTGGATGAGAGAGAAAATAATATTTTAATTGAGATTGGATTGGTTGAGATTGTTGTTGTGGGTAGTCTTAGACCCCCCCTCCCTCCGCCCGTGGCTACATGATATAAAATTGAAACTTAATTATTTTATTAACAAATATATTAAGTTCTATGACAAGTTGTAGTTTTATTTTTAACCTAAAAAAATTAAATCAAAAATTTTATTATGGCAAAATCAATACAATGAATGTTAACTTAACTTTATAATACCAATATATGACATTAAATTATATACATGATTTTTTTAAAATAGAAGATGGCATAACTTTTCCTGTCACATGTATTTTTTTATTAAATTGTTACATGACTTTTACATATCATTATAAAATAAATGGATAATTTTAGTTAAACTGAAGAATTTATAATACGAAGCACAGAAAAATGAAATAAAAACACATACTGGGATTTCCTAAGAGCATGGGGTACGGCTGCGTTATAGACCAGCGCCAAACCACCAGCCGAAGTTTTTTCTTGGCGCACGACACCGTGGGTGGCGCCGTCGGCCGTTGCGCCGTGGTGGCCAGCCCACGCCATGGGTATTTTTTTTTTTTTTTTTTTTTTGGGTTTTTGGTTGTGTTTGTGTTTGTGTTTCTTGTGTTTGTGTTTGTGTTTTGTTTTTTGTTTTTTGTTTTTGTTGGTGTTTTGCAGGTAGCAGAGTAGTAGAGTAAAAGGAGGGAAGAGAAGAAGAGCGCCTCTTTTTTTTTTTTTTTTTATTCTTTCTTTTTGGACTTGGTTTGTACTATATGTGTGTTTGGGCTTTGGCCTTTTTATAAGGTTATACTTCTTTTCTTTGATGCACATTTTTTTTTAAATTTGTAATGAGTTTTTTTTTTTTTTTTTTTTTTTTTTAATTAATGAAGTTTATTTTAGTTAATATTGTGTATGTTTAATTTTATGTAAAAAAAAAAAAAAAAAAAAAAAACGGCACTAGAATTTACTGCTTAACGGATCTGCAAATGGTCTTACAGGATTTACAGTCTTGAATTTGAGCACGTGGCGCAGATTTTGCTTACCAAGACGTAGCCAACGGCAGACCAATCTGCTCTTTCTAAGCAATCAGGGCTGCCATAATAGGTTGCTCTGGAGCAGATGTAACCATTGTCGGCATAACAAAGTGTTGCAGCAAGTAGCAAATAAGCAATATTGAATTTTGAGAGAACAGGGTAGTCATCGACGTCAATTAAACCCATTTATTATCAGCAACTCCTGAATTATTAATATCTACTAGACTAGAAAAGAGGAAGGTGCGTGTAAATTCCTTTACTAGAATATCATATTTATAGCTCAAGGTTATTATTAGGACCAGCACATGAGCACGCCATAATGCACTTACTATTTTTTTTTTTGCAATTAAATAAGTGATAATGACCCAAAACTATAAAATATTGTAAATAAGTTATGTAGTCAGTGAATGACTAATATGTCCTTGAAACCCTAAATGTGTACCTATAAATAGAGGTTAAGACATTCTTCATAATGATATACATAATTTCATTTGTCTCCCATCTTCTCTTTTATTTTTCTCTTTCTCTCAATATTTATAATACGTTATTAGCACGATACTCTACCAGTAAATTTTTTATTTCTCTCCGATTTTCGAAATTCACAAAAAAAAAAAAATCCGCGAGCAAATTTTCTGCACTGCGAGACCGCGCTAAAATCGCGATTCCCGTTTTGTTAACCGTCGGACCAGCATGAAATTTTTACAGCACCTTCCTGACAAACAAATTTACAAATTCAATGGCGGAGATCGAATTTTAAAATATATTGCATACAAAAAAAAATTAATCTGAACAGAAATAGTCTGTTTTTTATTTACATTGGTGAACGGTATTATTCTATTTATTCCTTCAAAAACTTTCTTGCATATAATGATTTCGAGGAAATATATATATTCTCTAGTTAATAAATTTTATATTTCTTTGTGCATCATATATAAATAATATATATAATGACCTAACAATTTATTATTGAATCATATTCCTCTGTGTTTCCAGAAGAAACACGATTCAACAATACTTAATAATCTAGCACTACAAAAAAAACAATTTTTACCGACGCCAAACGCCGTTGGTAAAATAGAAAATGGCATCGGTAAAAAATTTACCGACGACAATCCGCCGTTGGAAAAACGCTTTACCCTAATTTTTACCGACGCTATTACCGCCGCCGCTATTTACCGACGCCATTTTTGGCGTTGTTAAATTAAAAATAAAAAAATCTAAAAAAGTCAGGTCAGGACTCAGGTGGGTCACGTCCGGGCTCAGGAAAGGCTCAGGCGGGTTAGGTCTGGGCTCAGGCGGGTCAGGTTCGGTCAGGTCCAGGTCCGAGAGGGTCAAGTCCGGGTCCGGACGGGTCAGGTTCGGGCTCCATTCAATTTCAAATGGTTGAGAAAGATTTTGGTATATAAACCACATAAAATACTACTGTTTTTTGATGTGGGATAGTGTAAAAAATTTACCGACGCTATTACTGCGTCGGTAATGGCGTCGGTAGATACCGATGTCGGTAAACGGCGTCGTTAATTGTGAAAAAAGAAAAAAAGATAATAATAAAAATTTACCAACGCCGAAATGGTGTCGGTAAGGGCGTCGGTAAATGACGTCGGTAAAGAGCGTCGTTAATTGTGAAAAAAAAATAAGTCTGTGAACCGGTCGTCAGCAATGGCGTCGATAAATCAATTAAATAACGGGCGTCAGTAATGACGTCGGTAAATTAGAAGTTTAACAACGGCGGGTACGGGCGTCGGTAAATGGCGTCGGTAAAAACTGTTTTTTATAGTGTAGAAGATTATTAAGATAAAAGATTCATTGTAGTTCTTGAAGAAGCACAATGTTATGCCGTCATATTCTAGTTGAATATGATGTTTCATGAAGAACACTATGAGATCTAAGAATTTGTGTAAATTCCTAATGAAAAATACAAAATAATATTCTTGAAGAATATTGGAAGTGCTCTGGAAGAAGCAATTATTTTAATTTAGTTATTTCGACCCTTGCTTAATTTTCATACTATTTTATTTCCCTTTGTATATTCAATTATATCTCTTAAAATTATTGCCCCCGAAGTAGCACAATTAATTGTAATATTCTTGAAGAATATTACTATTCTAAATGAATAATTCTTATTTATACATAACTTATGTGATAATACAAAATTCCTGAAGAATATTGTTTTGTTACTTATAAATGTAATAGCATAATTAAATCATTATGCTCTTGATGTAGCACGATATTATCCCCGAAGGAAAATATTGTTGGGATTCCGGAAACAATATCGAATACGCAGCGGAATAATAATACACAATAAAAAATCCCAAACAGGATCGATCAAGTAACGTATATACAAAAAAATAAATCAACGAATATAAAAAGATTAAGGTCTCATACCCTTGAAGCCTTTGATAATATCTTCGTAAGTTGATGATGATCACGAGCACGAGCACGAAATTCCTTCGTCCCAAAACACCTAAAATACGATGCCTCGACATCACCACGTGTCGGAAGTTGCCCTGAAAAATCTACAAGACTCCGTTCTCCAAGAACACGGCTAGAAAAACTCGTAGAAATTTTTATCTCAATTTTTTTTTACTTATTTTCACATGAAGAACTTGATAAAAAAAAAATTTCTCCCTCCTCCTTATTTTGCTCACGGCCAAATGGTCACTCAAAAAGTGAAGTTGGTGTATTGATTTTTTTATGTTTATAAAGACTTATTATCAAAGGTGAGATATAAAAAAGGAGGGGTGATAGGGAACACCCTAAACACATTCCGTGATTTAGGGGTATTGTACCGCATACTTTACAGATAAAATATTCATAATAATATTATAATAAAATTAATAGTAAAGCACGTAGTATAACACCCATAAAGCACGAGCGTGTTTGGGGTGTGGTTTCGGGTGTTGCCCTATTATTTCTCATAAAAATGATACGATAAGACTACACCTTTGAAGTAGGTAAGGAAAGTCTTTACCAACAACAAAAATAAACACCATGTGAGGTGGTGGGGGTGGGGAGTGGGGGGTGGGGGGGCTTAAGGAAGTTGCTAGGAAACGGGCCGAGTCACTCGACTCGTGTACCGGACGTTCGTCAAATGAATCTGTTAAATACATTTTGTTTTATTTTCAATTTATTTATACTAATTAATTAATCCAATTAATTAATTATATCAAATACAAATATATTTCTTTAAGAAATATTATTTATGAAATAAATTAATTACCCAGTAACTTAATTTCAATTCATAAGACCACTATTTGATTTATCCAATAAATCATAATTAGATATCCAATAACTAATAGTAATAGAGAGATGAAAAATTCATATTTATCCGTCAACGATCCTGATGCGCGACTCTGTAGGTCCGTCTCAGTCGGCATTGGGAGTAACCAATGAGTGCGGGCAGCACTTAGCCAGCCTAGCGGGCCGCACCGTAAACCCCGACTGAGAACGAATGAAGGGATCATTCCAGAACCATTTTGTCGTGAATATCATACACGTATAGACCCTTCATCAGATGTCCCGATCAAGTCTTCGGGTCACGGTAAAGTCAAACCCTACTGTTGACTAGACACTATACATGTGTTAATGCAAATCAAGACCGATAGACTACTAGTGTATCTAATACGACTAGATCAGAATGCTTTGGCCAAACACTTACGATCTTATTTGCCATTAACCGTATAGGACATTCGCCTGCTCACTACATGAGATAGAATCCTTTCTTGGCGTACAGTAAAGACTGCTACCTGCCCGTATAGTCCGCACTTCGAGGTTGATACAGCAATTAAGCAAATGAATCTAACTACTCTAATGACAAACTAAATGTCACATGCACATCTCCTACTGAACCTTCATGTCAAAGGTCCGCCAGGGCGATCTCCCCATCACCTATCTAGGTGTGCCCCTTTACAAAGGCTTTAAGAGACGAGAGCTCTTTGCTGGGGTGAAGCAACGGATGTTGGATAGTATCTCTGGTTGGTCCCATCGCCACCTTGCTTTTGGGGGACGTTTGGCTCTTATTAAGAGCACTCTCTGCACGATTCCTCTTTACCTGCTTCAGGTTTTGGATCCCCCACAGTACATTATCCAGGAACTCGAGCAGATCATTGCGAGATATTTCTGGGGTGCTGTTGGTCCAAAGAGGAAGACGCATTGGGTCAGTTGGCGGTAGATTTGTCGTCCGATCTCTGAGGGAGGCCTCGGGATTCGGAGCCTCTCCGACATGGCGAGAGCTTTTAGTTATAAGCTCTGGTGGCGCCTTCGCGCGGGGACGTCTCTGTGGGCGCAATTTATGCTCCGCAGAAACTGCTCTGCTGGCCACAATACGCCTATGCGTACTGCTCTTAAAGCTCGTGCCAGCCACCCTTGGCGCCGTCTCCTCCGTGTGGGTATTGAGGCTCAGGAGTTCATTCGCTGGACTCTTGGTCGTGGCTGCGGGGAGGTCAGCTTTTGGGACGATACCTGGATTGGGGATAAGCCGATCTCTTCTTATTGTCAGGTTTCTGGTAGACCCAATCTTAGGATTAATGAGTTATGGGTTGATGGGTCTTGGGACATGGGTAGGTTGGAGACTATTGTTGGAGAGGAGTTAGGATTTACCCCTCAGTTCATTCAGGAAATCTCCGCGATTCCCATCGCCGAGGAGGATTCCGATAGTATGTGCTGGACTCTTACCTCTTCGGGTGCGTTCTCATTATCGTCGGCTTGGTCTCACATCAGGGTGAGGGGTCATGCTAATCTTATTTACGGGGCCATCTGGACTACCTTACTCACACCGACCATTTCGGTGTTTGTTTGGCGACTTCTCATGCGACGGATCCCGACTGATGACATCCTACAGAGGAGGGGCGTTTCATTGGCTTCTAGATGTTTGTGCTGCTCGCATACCCTTACCCAGACCTACCATACCGAGACCATTGCCCACCTTTTCTTGGAGAGTGATGTGGCCCGTGACGTGTGGGAGTATTTTGGCACATGGACACATTTATCCCTACCCCATACTCAGAATATTTTTGAGCTCCTGAGTTTTTTCGCACACGGCACACACTTTAGGCACGCGACTTTCATTATTCCTTGTCTGATCCTTTGGTTCACCTGGACAGAAAGGAATAGTGCAAAGCATAGGGCGGTTTCTTTTGTTTCCTCTCATATTATTGTGCAGGTGGAGCGCCATGTTGCTTTATTGGCTGCTGCAGGGCTTATTTGCTCTGAGTTCTGGGCGGGTTGCTCGCCGCCTGATCGTTTCCAGCGACCTACATCTTCCCCCGCTCAGACTCGTCGCCCCGTCCCGGTGGTTTGGCTTCGACCCGAGTCCCCTTGGATCAAGCTGAACACGGATGGTTCGTTCGATAGAGACACACAGATTGCGGGTGGGGGAGGTCGGATTAGAGATCATCACGGAGAGCTCATTCTTGCTTTCCATTCCTCTTTTCAGGCCTCTTCGAGTTTTGATGCAGAGGTCCAGGCGTTGGCGATTGGATTGATTCTAGCCTCCCAGAGGTCGAGAAATGTTTGGATTGAGCTTGATGTCAGCTGCCAGAGTGACTGCTATCATCGGCCATCGGGGCTCTTGGCGATTCATCACACTCTTATGCGTATCCGACTCATTCTCGGAGATATTCATTCGAGTCACTCATATTTTCCGGGAGGGCAACAGCCGGCCGACTATCTTTCTGAGCTCGGCATGTCGTCCCTCGGCATTCAGACTTATACTTACGATACTGCTCCTCCGTTTCTCCTATCCCTTATACGGTTGGATCAGCTTGGTTATCCGTCTTTTAGATTTAGATAGGATTTACTTTTTATCGTCTGATTGGTTGCCTATGGGTCTGCACATTAGCCCACGGTTTTAGTGGTGCACTTTGTATTGATCTAGCGGGCCGTAGGCACTTTAGATTTTAGGTTCCGGATTATGGCCCATTTTTTGTCATAATTCGGAGTTGAGTTATTTTGGTCTATGGGTCCGCACATTAGCCCACGTTTGTGGTGCATTTGTATTTCTTTAGCGGGCGGTAGTTTTCTGCGATGTTTGGATCCGAATTATGGCCCATTTTTGGTCATAATTCGGGACTGATACTTTGTATTTCTTGATTTTATTATCGACAGGTTGGTGGGTCCCGCCTCAACCCCCCGTCCACCCTGGACGTTTTTGTTTTAAAAAAAAAAAAAAAAATAACTGAACATCAGAAGACTCGGCCCCCCCGAATTAGCATCCTTCTAAACCCTCCGTCACCATCGTGCTCTTCCTGTGCCTTGCCCTTTCCTCGCCCTGAAATACAAGTATTTCGCCCAAACCACAGGGTCAGCTATACATGATAATAATTCTCATGGCATTATACAATTCATATACATACTGATCTCAAAGAAACAACCGACTACTGAATATACCCCGCAGGCGTATAAACAGTCAGTCCCAACTGTCGAACATATCCAAACATACGAACGACCAAATACTATGGCTCAAGACGGACGTCACAGTACACCCGATCCGGAAATGTGTCCGTGCACATGTCCACCCCGTATACGGAATCCAGAATATACGTGGGACGATGTACCTAATTAACCTCACGAACTACGTCTCGTGTGCACGATCTAATGCGGAAACATCCACGCATGACCATCAAGTGCCTGGCTCAAAATCCTACACATAACCAATCGGCACGCATATATGACTCCAGAGATGTCACGGTACAACATGACAACGGAACTCAACGAATTACGCTTTTCTCAAAGGATCGAACAACTCACCGAAGTGACAACAAAGCTCAATGAGACAAACGGTAACAAGGGCGATAAGTTTGGGAATGCAATCCCGCCAGAAACGGTAACACGATCAAGGATATCACCACATCATGAATCATAGATTCACAAAACATTTCTATATACACGAAATGTATAATAATCACAAGAATTCAACCATCATTATAACCAAGCAAGATAACTTGCCTCAATTCCGTAGATGAATAATCCTTCTTTGAACGTGTTGATGCCCGAAATATTATCCGGAGATAGATATTGCTGGAATGGACGGACAGCAAACAAGGTTGCGGGAGCACGTCCGTGGGGGTGTGAATAACACAAGATTTGACGGGTTTGTTAGGCCCGGTCTTGAATTCTCTCGCGAGATGTTGTTAATACGAATACGTTCAAGTACAAATATTAACGTAAGAATGCGATTACAATGAGTGTAAAAGATCCTAGTTATCTAGCTCTTGAGCGAAACTCTGTGTGTTCTTGTTCTCGTTTCTGCCGACCGTCTTAGGATTAAGAGGTTTCGAGAGTGAGAGATGAACAGATGTCCGAAGTGTATAGCTCTGCCAAGAGTAAAAGCCAAGTAGTAGGAAAATCCATAGAGGAGCCGCCCCTTTTATGTGTGTAGAAAAGCCGAGAGGTTTCCAAGTGCAGGATGCCTTCTATTTATAGGAGCTGGGATGCCTTTTGTCGTGACGGGCGATCGCCTTTCTTGTAATATAATAAAGGGTCGATCGTCTTGCAGCATGTGGGTTGGTTGCCTTAAAGTTCGCGACATGGGATGGCTGCCAGCTGTGCGAACCAATGAGAAGTCTGCACGCGTCCTGAGTCGCTGTCCCGAGCGGTCCCACTTTGCACCTTTCGGCGGGCCTGTCGGTAGGTGAGTAGATGCTGATAGGCTGTGGTCAATGATCCATGTTATGCAGCGCCTTTTCTGGATCTACACGCGGGTCTCTGTTCGAGCTTCGTCTTTCGCCGATTTAAACATGCTGGCTTTGCGTGGTAAGAGGCGGTCGTCATTGGCCGGGGCACCAGAGTCGATCGCCAGGTTCCAAGAGACGATCGCCTTAGATGTCGATCGCTCGGCACTTGGGCTTGATTTGGGATCTCCGATCGGTAAGTCTGCCTCGGTCTATTCGACTCTAACTCGGTCGCCTGTCGTCTGTACCGATCGCCTGTTGAGGTGTATAATTCTCGACACAAACAATTGCCCCCCAACTTGCTCCGATGTTAAGGACATGGGGTGAGGTGGTTCTTACTGGCGATCGTTGAGGATAAAGACGGGTGACCCATTATGCGGACTTTGGTTTCGGACCTGGGCGATTTGATTGATTGGCGAGCTATCTTCGGTCTCATACCTGCAATTTTCAAATTTTGCCGATCCCTCGAAAGGCCGTCCATCTCGGTCTTGAGGAACCGTGCACGATCGCGGAGTTCTATGGACCGATCTCCACGATCATGTCTTGTGCGCGAGCGAAATTCCGTCAGATAGCTAAGTTCTTGCGACTCACTTAATTGGTAGGGTCCTCCGAAGGCTGCGCCTCGCCTCGTATTTAAACGAAGGGCGTGCGGCCTTGGTCTGGAAGATTCCTTGCGCGGGGCGTCGTCGGATTAATCAACTCCACGTCCGTGGCTAGTTAGCTCTGCTTCTACCTCGGCCCGCCATGAAGATGGCGACCCTCGATGGTATATGTTGAGACGGGGGGGAGGGTCGCGTCGCATTGCCCGGAAAGGACCCACCACGTTAAGTGATGGGCCTCCGAGGGCGGGCGAACACGTCCACAGATTAGTTTTGGAGGGCCCTCAGACTACGCCGGCCTCGTATTTAAATGAAGGGCGGGCGATCGTTGCCCAAAGGGACCTTGCATGGCTGAAGCAGTCAGTTCCATCGACCACCAGGACTATGGCTGCACTCTTCTACCTCAGATCGTCATGTTAGATGCCGACCCTCGACGGTGTACGTTGTGCGAGGGAGGCGATCTCGTGCCTTAGTCCATCATGTTAGATGATGAACTGTAGATGGCGAGCGAGTCCTCCAGTTTCAGAGATGTTGCTTGATTCTGGCAATCGGGTTGGAAGACTGATGATCGTCATTCGGTCGCCGATCGCGTTACTCATAGGTGGAAAAGTAACCTTTGCCTGGCAAAAAAGTCTGCAGCCTTGGCGCGGAATATCGCATAGGTCGGGGGGATGTCCTTCGTAAGATGCCTGAACATAGGCGAAAGACCATCGAATCCCCCCAGGACCGAGTAGAGGGCGATCTCATCGCTAACGGGCTCGCCGTTGAGGATTATCTCATCCACCCGGTTGATGTAGTCTGCATCGGACTCGTCTTCCCCTTGCCTGATTTTCATCATGCGGTGGGGACCTTCTGGTCGATCGACCTTGGTGGCGAAGTACGACGTGAAGCCGTTCGCCAGTTGATCAAAGGAACTGATGGATCGTGGTGGCAATGAGATGTACATCTATGGGCCAGGTCGCCCAGTGTTAGCGGGAACATTCGACACCTGGTCACGTCTGATGCCCCACACCCGGTCATGTAGATCCGGAACTTGATCAGGTGAGTCTCGGAATCCGACCTCCCCTCGTACAGAGGCGTTTGCGGAGGAGCGATCCTACGCTGCACGGGGGAGAGCTCGATGTGGACCGCGAGTGGCTCGCTCGGCCCGACAATCTTGTTATTGGTGCCTGCCCCAGTTTCTAGGAGCGCCTTCATGTCGTCGAGTTGGCGTTGCATCGAGGACATCGCAGTAGCTTGGTCGCTCGTGGTTTGACTTTCGGAGCGGGCGCTGAGGCGATCGTATACCGATCTCCTGGCTCCGCGGGAGGTGATGAGGTTGTCGCTGCCGATCTGGGTTCTTTGGCGAGGAGGAGCGAGATGGTTGACCTGCCTTCTGGGAGTTGGGTACGCCGAACTACTGGTGACGGACTCAGGCTCCGTCGTCTCGTGGATGGGGCCAGAATGCCCCGGTTGCCACGATGGGTCGCTTCCAAGGCGGCTGAAAATGGAGGTGTCCCGCCTTGCGAGTGCCTTTTCTTGCGAATCGGGACCTTCTGGCGATCGCTCGGCCAGTAACCCCTTGAACTTCCATTTGCTCACGCGGCGGATGGCCGAGGGGGTTATAGCGGGCACGTCAAATGTTCTCCGTTCGCTCCCGTAGGATGGCCATGGCCTCTTCGATCTGTTCCGCGGTTTGGAACTGATCGAGCGAGAGGCTTGGGACGTCCCTCGGGGGTGGGATCGAGAGTCTCGGGTTGCTGCGGCTACCCTCTGCCATAGACTGGGGCTCGAATTGAGACGGAATGAGGCGTCCGGCGGATCGGCCAACGGCTTTCTTCGATGCGGAGGCAGAAGTCATAATTCTGAAGGCTTTTCTCTAAAGAACAGTGAGTGTTTCTTCACGTATATGCCCCGGAGAACAGTGGGTGTTCTTCGAGACGGACGGAATAAAAATGAAGGTTTAGATTTATGCCCTTCCTCTAGCGCCAATTGTTGCTGCCCGAAATATTATCCGGAGATAGATATTGCTGGAATGGACGGACAGCAAACAAGGTTGTGGTAGCACGTTCGTGGGGGTGTGAATAACACAAGATTTGCCAGGTTTGTTAGGCCCGGACTTGAATGCTCTCGCGAGATGTTATTAACACGAATACGTTCGAGTACAAATATTAATGTAAGAATGCGATTACAATGAGTGAAAAAGATCCTAGTTATCTAGCTCTTGAGCGAAGCTCTGTGTTGTTCTCGTTTATGTCGACCGTCTTAGGATTAAGAGGTTCCTAGAGTGAGAGATGAAGAAATGTCCGAAGTGTATAGATCTGCCAAGAGTAAAAGCCAAGCAGTAAGAAAAGTCATAGAGCAGCCACCCCTTTTTTGTGTGCAGAAAAGCCGAGAGGTTTCCAAGTGCAGGATGCCTTCTATTTATAGGAGCTGGGATGCCTTTTGTCGTGAAGGGCGATCGCCTTTCTTGTAATATAATAAAGGGGCGATCATCTTGCAGCATGTGGGTTGGTTGCCTTAAAGTCCGTGACATGGGCTGGCTGCCAGCTGTGCGGACCAATGAGAAGTCTGCACGCGTCCTGAGTCGCTGTCCCGGGCGTTCCCACTTTGCACCTTTCGGTGGGCCTGTCGGTAGGTGAGTAGATGCTGACAGGCTGTGGTCAACGATCCATGTTCTGCGGCGCCTTTTCCGGATCTGCATGCGGGTCTCTGTTCGAGCTTCGTCTTTCGCCGATTTAAACATGCTGGCTTTGCGTGGCAAGAGGCGGTCGTCATTGGCCGGGGCACCAGAGTCGATCGCCAGGTGCCAAGAGACGATCGCCTTAGATGTCGATCGCTCGACACTTGGGATTGATCTGGGATCTCCGAACGGCAAGTCTGCCTCGGTCTATTCGACTCTAACTCGGTCGCCTGTCGTCTGTACCGATCGCCTGTTGAGGTGTATAATTCTCGACACAACAGAACGAACAACAAACGGTATCTTCGTCTAACAATACTCACTTGAACAAGCAACCTTGAATAAAACGTAATTCATTCAAAAATACATTCGTACTATAATGGTATTAATTCATAGAAACAATATTTGTAATTTTACTCGAATAGTTTCGACTATCCTATTGAACATTCTAACGCTCCAATTATGAATCATCACATCACAAGTTTATTAGATTCGCCCACACTTTCTAACATTAATGGCAAGTGTTTGAAGTCAAGAACATTATCAATGTAATACTATGATGATTAAACATACTCTCAATTCATCAACACTTCTGATTAACGTCAAATCATTTTAAAAGTTTGTGTTTATTTACATTCTTCGTCATCTTCACAATAATTACGTTAAGACAATCCAGAAATGAAATAATAACTTTAAGTTTTAAGCATAACAAGAACCTCATCCTAATACACGAGGATCAACGTAATAGAATTCGGTTATTAATTCTACCGCACCGTTATTACCCATATTTGTTATAATCGTCTTAAAACACTATCAACATATTATGTAGTGATCAACCCCCTTCTTGAGTTATCAACACACCCAATTATCTTGAATATATAAAGGCTATACTTGTGTTCTACATAATCCATCATCATTCCTGAGATTTTTACTTCAAGCATAATTATATCTTTGAAGGTTTTGAAATTCTAAAGACATCATCAATCTCTTCCCAATGAGTTGTTAAACCTTCTCCAATTTATGGCTATAACATCAAAGGATCCTACTAGCAATTAAGAACACATTCATAACTTTAATCTTTTGGTTTTAAGATGATTAACTAAGGGTTCTATATTGAACATGCTATCCACAACTTAATCAATCATTCAAGGAAGGGTTCTAACAATATTATCATGTTCCAAACTAAATTTGTTCATAACTTCAATGTTCATCATGATATATCAGGTTATTCTACTACTAACATCAATAATCATATGAACAACAAGAGTAAGATAACCAACCTCAAGAAAAGGAATGAAGAATAGCACCAAATCTTCCAAGAACACACTCCTATATTCTAGTTACCAAGCTATAATCCAAGTTTTGTAGCTCTAATACGAGATTGGAAGTCAAGAATATAATTTAAGGGAGCAGGGAATCGGTTTTGAGGGAGGGAGGATGGAAAAAGGTCGTGCAGAAATGAAAGGCAACTCATACTTTTATAACCCGAATTCAGCATTACGTACGCTATAGTTACATATTAACGTACGTTAAAGACATTACGTATTACGTACGTAACAGATTACCAGATTTCACTGACTTAAAATACACATGTTGTTACGTACGTTGCCAAACGTGTAATACCCGTGATTTTCTTTTTCAGTAATTTTTCGTTTTTGGCATTTTTCTAGTTTCCAGAACTCCCTTGCGACCGTTTTGACATTTTGACAATGTTTTGTTCTTCGTGTTTGGTCATCCGAGTTCGTTTCGGTATCGTTTTGTTGAGTTCCGTGCTTTTTAGCGGTTTTTCCGCACTTGAGTTCGATTCTTGCGAATCTCGTCCGAAACTGTTGTTTCGACTTTCTCGTAAGTTCATTTAATGTTAATATTTATGTTGCGAGCTTTGGCTTGGTGTTTCGATCACGTATCGTGATTTTCGGGCGTTTTGGGCCATTTTTGTAATTTCCCAAAGTTTGGGGTAATTACTTTCCGTTGTCGAATTTCGAGCCTTCGGGTGGTCGGAATCGTGTGTTCTCTTAGTGCTCAGATTCGTCTTTGCGAGTACTTCGTAATCGTATCTTCGATTCGTACTCAGGTTCGGGTTTCGGGGTCGTTCGGGCCGTCGGAGTTGGTCCCGACCGAGTCATGGCCGGGCATGCTCGGGGCAGGCCAGCCCTGGCCGAGTAACGTGCGGTAGTGGCCGCGATTACGTCGTAAGGCGATTACGTCGTAAGGCCCTGGCCGGTAACGTCACGTAGCGGGCCGGCGATTTTAGGCGATGACTTCGGTTACGTCGTAACCCGGCGTGATCGGCTTTATTTAAGGCTGTGGCGTTTTTCTTCAGCCATTTCTCACTTCCTTTCTTCCCTTCCGCGGCTGTGGATGTGTATATCATGGAGGAGTGTTGTTATACAATTAATTCATGAAGTGTTGAGGTTCATATCATCAATCATCCGTCCTATAACATCCTCCGATCTACCGAATCAGGTCAGATTTCCTAGAAATCTAGTTTTGGGGAATTTGGGTATTTTGGTTGTTTTCGTCCGATTAATCCGATTTAACTTAGGATTATGATGGATTGATGAATATTTAGATGTATTATATCATTTCTCTTGTTATTCCATGGTTGGATCGTATCGATTCATTGTTTTGGTCGAGTTCTTAGTCGACGCCTTGAAGGTGTCCGGTAAAATGTCATAGAGGGGTTTTCGGGCTTTCTTCGATTATTCTTCCTCGTATGATCGATGATTTATTGATTATATATTGTTAGGGTCGAATTCTTGTGAAGAACTCGAGTCGGAACCCTCCCGTTCGTTGTCTTCTTCGGGGTCCGAGCTTCCCGGTGGAATCGTGTTCTTCGGAGTGTTCGGTAGCGGTCATTAAGTCGAACTTTCCCGTTGCTCCGCGTGCATTGGACTTGAGGCGAGTATCTCGTCTATATTCTTTATACTTTGAGAATGTGATGTGTCGTGAATTTAACGTGGACTCGTTAGTGACGGTATATTTAACCGTAACTTACTTTAAATGAAGATGTGATTTTATGAAGGTAATTACCAACGTAAACTTTAGTTTCAAGAATAATGATAACTACCTCTTCATGTTATTTTGTGATTAAAATAAATACTAGAAATGAGTAGTTAATTGAAGAATTGTGGAATCGCGTAATACTTGTATTATTTGCTCGTTGGCCTTTTTCCTGAATGATGGTTTGTTGTGGATATTGTGCCTTTGTGGAAGTTATGTTACATTAACTTATATGTAACGTGTTTCCGGTTGTAGTGAATATTGTGCCTTTGTTATTGTTGTGTATCTTAGCGAATTGAGATGTTGTCCGGGTAGGGTCCCGTCGAGGCCTCCGGAGGCGCGTGCTTGCGAGTACGGCCAGACGTACGTTGTGACCATAAGGTTATCAATTCGGGTAGGTCTGGGGAGGGCTCCGAGAATCGGCACTTGCGAGTGCGATGTCATGATAACTTATGGGCGTACTTGAATGATGTTATCCGGGTAGGGTCCATCGAGGCCTCCGGAGGCGCGTGCTTGCGAGTACGTCCAGATGTTACGATTTGACCATAAGGTTATCGACTCGGGTAGGTCTGGAGAGGGCTCCGAGAATCGTCACTTGCGAGTGCGATGTCAAGATAACTTATGGGTGTGTTCGAGTTTATTCTTGATGGCTAATCCGGGTGGGACCCTTCGGGGCCACGGAGACGTTTTGACTGTTGATTTGATATCTCTGAATTGTTTATGTTTGAATCTTGAATCCCGATTATATTGGTGAATATGGTTTTGGTCTTGAGGTTTGAGTTGAGAATAAAATCATTTGTATGATTTTGAAAGAAAACCTTTTGAAAAGGAAAAATATTCATATTTCAGGATTTTACACTAAGACCCCCGAAGTCTCTAAATAATCTCTTACAATGATTTCTGGAGTAATCCCCATGGTTTGTTTTAAAGGAATAAATTTTCAAAAGACTTTAGACTCGGGGATCGTGTTACTACCTTGTCGAAATGTTATTTTCATAACGGTTGTATTCTTGATGTATAATTGTATAGCTTGGTTACTTGCTAGCGATTCCATAGCTAACCCCTCATTGGGGATTTTGTTATTTATTCCAGGTGTTCATGGAGAGTGAGCAACCACGGGATTGGCTCGGAGGATGATGCAATGCAGCGATACTAGTCACAGTTGTAGTCTGTCGTCTGTCAGTGATATGTCAGTTTGAGTTCTTGTCATCCTTGAGGGGATGGACATTTTATGTACTATGTGATCGAGTTGTAATTTAGTTTCATCAGATGTACGGTTATGCTATGTTTTGAGAGACCTAATCGGTCTACGGTATTATGTTTTGGTCAAGTTGACCGCATGTGGGTTTTGATTTGTAGTCTCCCGCCTGGTAGCTCCTTGTGGAAAGGGGTCTACGGCGTGTAATATCCCTGAGTGGATTGGGGGTGTTACAAAACGAACGTACGTAAGACTCTTGTACATTATGTATGCTACGGCACAGCCATTACGTACGTAATGGATGTTACTTAGGCTATCACGATCGACTCCCGACCACCTACCCATGTTCGGCCCCACCCGCCGAAAGGCGAGCTGCTGATGGATACACCGCATTACAGATGTTAACATATAAGAGTTACGTACGTAATGCTATGTACATAGCATACGTAAAGAGAGTAGGCTAGCGTATGGTAAGGTCAATAACAAGTAAAAATGAAATTCTCCCAATAACATCCAACAATCAATATAGTATGAACGACCAGGATTTCAATTTAACATAATTCATCAATATACTCATTACAATAAACACAGATATGGTGCGACAATACTTAATTTAAATGAAGAATACAGTAGTAAAAGCACGGGTATTACAATAACTATGCTATCAAGACATGCACACGTCCTAGCATCAGTTATACAAGTCTTACTCAGAACTTAATGCCCAATTAAGTTTATCGACTTGCGAATGGTTTACGTAAATATACTTTAAACACTTCCAGTGCATTTTCTATTATCCGATAACGAGAATTGAATGTTTGATATTATTTACATGTACTTCACTTCAATGTTTACCAAATCAAGAATGCATTTGAAATACAATAACAGTGAATGAATCATATTGCCTTTTATTGATAATTTCATAATTACAAGTACAATGCCCTTTCTCTCTCATCCATAAGTGGCATTCGAGGGCATATTTATAACAATATACCACTTGCACTCAATGCCACACATCATGGTATCCAATACCCATGTTCTTCAAATGTTTTTCCAAGACAGCCTGAGATAACGACTTAGTCAGCGGGTCAGAGACATTTTTTTCTGAGTCTACTCTTTGCAACGAAACATATCCTTTTTCAACCATCTCTCAAACTATGTGATACTTTCTCTCTATATGGTTGGTATTGTGGTGATCCCTTGGCTCCCTGGCTTGGGCGACAGCTCCATTATTATCACAGAATAGTGATATAGACAGCTCCGCATCAGGCACCACTGGAAGTTCTTGCACAAACTTCTTCTTCGAAAATGCTTCCATGATTGCCTCTGAGGCAGCTTGGTACTCTGCTTAGCAGGTGGAATCTGCAGTAGCGATTTTCTTGCAGCTTCTCCAAGATACTTCTCCTCCATTGAGAGCAAACAAATACCCAGATGTCGAGTTAGAGTCATCCTTGTCTCCTTGAAAATCAGAACCGGTGAATCCAACCACCTTCAGTTCTCCACCACCATAAGTAAGAATCAAATCTCTAGTTCTTCTCACGTACTTAAGAATGTTCTTGACGGCAGTCCAGTGTTCCCTTCCCAGGTTTTCTTGAAAATGACTTACCATACTAACAACATATGATAAGTTCGGTCTCGTGCACAACATAACTTACATGAGGCTACCCACTGCCGAGGCATAGGGCACCTTACTCATCTCTCTTTTGTCTTCCTCACTTTGAGGACACATTTTCGTGGTGAGATGAATTCCATGTTGCATGGGAAGGAACCCTATTTTATATTCATCCATCTTGAATATTCTCAGAATTTTATCTATATAGAGAGCTTGGGAAAGTCCTATCATTCTTCGCAGTCTATCTCTGTAAAGACGGATCCCTAGAATATAGGAAGCTTCTCCCAAGTCTTTCATGGAGAACGTTTTAGAAAGCCAATCTTTCAGAGTGCTGAGCATTGCTACGTTATTTCCTATAAGTAAAATATCATCCACAAATAGTACTAAGAACGCAATGTTACTCCCACTGACCTTTTTGTAAACACATGGTTCCTCCTCATTTCGCATGAAGTCAAAGTCCTTGACTGCTTCGTCAAATCGAAGGTTCCAGCTCCGAGAAGCTTGCTTTAGCCCATAAATGGCTCGTTGCAGCTTACACACCTTATGAATATTAGCTTTGGACACAAAATCCTTAAACTGTTCCATATAGATTTCCTCCTCGAGGTATCCATTTAGAAAAGCCATTTCGACGTCTATTTGCCATATTTCATAATCGTAATAGGCAGCAATGGCAAGCATCATGCGAATGGACTTGATCATAGCTATGGGCGATAAGGTATCATGATAATCAATCCCTTGTCTTTGGGTATAACCCTTTACCACAAGCCTGGCCTTATAGGCGTCAACCTTGCCATCCCCATCAGTCTTCCTCTTATAGATCTATTTAATACCAATTAGCTTCATGCCAGTTGGTAGATCTACTAGAGTCCAGACCTGATAGGCATGCATAGAGTCTATCTCAGCTTCCATTGCTTCTTGCCATTTATCGGAGTCCACATCCACTATCGCTTGGTCATAGGTGATAGGGTCGTCCTCACGGCTATCAGGTACGTCGTGTAGACCCAGTTCCTCGACATGTGTATAGACATAACCTCTCAGGTAAGTGGGACACCTTATCAGACCTTCGAAGTGGAGGTTGTGTTACAATAGGTTTGGTTCGTGATCCCTGATCAGATGTCTCCTCAGGACTTTCATTATGCTCTTCCAAATAGATATTTCTACCCGAGCCACCTTCCTGAATTAACTCATCCTCAAGGAAGTGCGCTTGTAAAGCCACAACGACCCTATGGTCTTCTGGAATGTAGAATAGATAACCCATTGAGTCCTCTGGGTATCCAATGAAACGTCCCTTGACGGACCTTGCTTTCAGTTTTTCCACCTTAGCCTTCTTGACATAGGCTGGACATCCCCAAATCCTTATGTGATTAAGACTTGGTTTCTTACCCTTCCACATCTCATGTGGAGTGATAGGAACGGATTTGGAAGGACATCTATTAAGGATATAGGCAGCGGTAAGTAAGGCGTACCCCCATAGGTAAATTGGTAAATCAGTGTAATTCAACATGGAGCGGACCATGTCCAACAAAGTCTGATTTCTCCTTTCTGAAACACCATTTAAATGTGGGGTTCTTGGCGGCGTGAATTGTGAAACTATTCCATGTTCTTTAAGGAACTCATAAAACTCTATGCTCATATACTTGCCACCTCGGTCCGACCGAAGTGCTTTGATATGACATCCAGTCTATTTTTCAATGAGGGCCTTAAATTCCTTGAATTTAGTAAAGGCTTCAGATTTATGTTTCATCAAGTACACAATCCCATACCTAGTATGATCATATGTGAACGTTATGAAATATTGATATCCATCTCGGGCTGCTTCCAAAGCACCACAAACGATAGTATGTACCAATTCAAGTTTTTCAGCAGCCCTTTCAAATGTCCCTATGAAGGGGGACTTAGTCATCTTGCATCTAAGGCAGGATTCACAAGTTGGATAGGGTTATACACCCAATGGACTTAAAAGTCCATCTTTCTCCATTTTGTGAACCTTGGTATGACCAACGTGACCAAGTCTAAGGTGCAACTTAAGAGTTTGATTAGTATCTTGTCTGCCACATTTCTTAGTTATAGTGTTCACTGCTTATTTATTTTGTAAGTTCAGATGATATAAACCATTCAACAGTGTAGCTGTGCCAACCAATTTATTTCGAAAATAAATTTTACAACTACCATTCCCAATGAAGAAAGAAAATTCTTTCCGGTCCAAGACTGGAATGGATACGATGTTTTTATGCCCATTGGGTAAAACAAGTACTTCATCTAACATTAAAATAAAACCGGATTCTAAACCCAGTAGGAGTGATCCAATATCGGTTGCCTCGACACTTTGTCCGCTTCCGACAGTGATTATCACTTCCCCAGCTTCAAGCTGCCTACTTCGTTCCAGATCCTGATTCATAGTACAAATATGAGAAGTAGCACCTGAATCCAGAATCCATGAAGCAGAATATATAGTAGCGGAACAATTGGTTTCAAAAACAAAAAGTTCCGTACCTGATGCGCCATTAATATTAGGACAAGTCCTATGCCAGTGGCCCAGCTCACTGCATTCAAGACATTTGTCTGTAGGTTTTGGACCGCCTACCTTCTGAACCTTTAGGGCCTTGTCCTTCCCTTTATGTACCCCTTTCTTGGATTTATACTGCTCGTAGGTATTTTTCTTCTTGTTCTTGGACCTCCGAGGCCCAGAAGAGATCACAAGAGCATCATCCCTTGGTTTAGTCTTCATGTTAGACTGTTCCGTCACCAGTTTATTTATTAGCCCACCTAATGTGCATGAAATCTCACTACAGTTGAAATTCATTACAAACTGCATGAAGGAGTCAGGCAGAGATTGAAGGATGAGATCAATTTGAAGGGATAAATCCATATTAAAGTTGAGCACCTCTAGCCTCTCAATCATAAAGATCATCTTGAGGATGTGGTCCCCCACTTTCTCCCCATCCTTCATTCTATCACTGAATAACTGCTTCGATATCTCATATCTAGCAGTCCTACTGTGCTTTCCATAAAGCTCGGTCAAGTGTGCGAGAATCTGCCTAGCAGAAGTCATTTTCTCGTGCGCTCTCTGTAGCTCATTAGTCATTAAGTACATCATAAAACCACGGACCAGCACGTCATCCTTGACCCCTTTTTCATGGATGTCAATCTCTTCCTGATTACCCCTAGTCCGGACTGGAGTCGGTGGAATGTCCGCCTCCAAGATGTATCCCAGAGACTCCATGCTGAGTACAATCATCAGATACCGCAACCAGTCTATAACACCCCCCGAGATATTCAAGGTGTATTACAATGCCGTGGACCCCTACATGGGGCCCACCAGGCTAAATAAGAATTACCACTCGCCTAACCATCTCGGTTAGAGAGAAAACACACATCATCAAGACGAAAATTAAATCACACGCCCGGTAGAACCGGCGAAATAAGCATCACCGACAAAACTAAATAACTTTCAATGATACTAACCACAATCCGAGTGAAAATGCCTAAGTACTCACGAGTACAATCTATAAGTTTATAATTTTGAAAACAACCCTATCGAAAAGGACATCAGAAATAAAGGGACTCAAATGCACATGTCAACAACCCTGGCCAGCATCCTCGTACTGTCCCAGCGCCCGCTCGTCCGGCTGAACAAAACCTGAAATCCCATGACAAGAATTTCCCCAAAATGGGTCCCCAAAGGGATTAGCAATTACGCTAGTACAAGTAATCAAGGCAAACCATTCGCTTAAACATTTCATAGTACATGCACCAATTCAATTTCAAAACCAAAACCAGACATGTCTTTTCCGGAAAATAAACAGTCCATAATCAATTTGCCTAGGACCGGGGCTATACCACTGGTCCCATTCAAGGCCTCTAAGGACCCTCCCGGGCTGGCCATACATAAAACAAATCACGCACAGGTATCGCCTAGGACCGGGGCTACATCACTGATCCCACTCGAGGCCTCTTAGGACCCTCCCAAGCTGGCTAGGGAATTAATCTCTTGAATCCAGGGCTAAACCATTGGATTTCCTCGAAGCCCTATCGGACCCTCCCGAGGTGAGCAAATCACACACAAATACATCACCATTTCATGTTAAGCATAAAGGTTTCCAAAAATACTTGCCTTGAGTAATTGACGACGACACGAACGGAAGGAAATCAAACACGATCGCTAGAAACCGACGAAACCGAACCTAACGATTCGAAGAATACAATCACAACTATTTGTAAATGAATACGGAAATGGAATACACTCGAAAACCCACCTACGATTCATGTATATTCGTACAAAACAACAACGAGGGTGGATTGCAACCAAACACTCTCGGTTACACCAATACCATGAAATACACCATGAATTCGTAGGGAAAACAAGAATACCAACAAGATTGATCATATACATCATGGATTAATCAACAATACGGAATGAATCGGACAAAAACTCAAACCCCCCCTAAATTTCCCCAAAAAATAGGGTTCTAGGAGATTACCTTGGATTAGGATGAAGAACTCAAGTAGAAGTCGTTAATCTACACCAAGAACTCAAGGTGGATGATCTCTCTAAGATTGAGGACGCCCAAATCACCCAAAACTCGCCCCAAATAGCCTAAACCGTGAGTAAGAAGAAGAAAGGAGAGGAAATGAAATTCTCTCCAAAAACCCGCTGACATATAGCCCCGCTGACTTGCGTGCCGCGGCGCAGGCTGAGTATGCCGCGGCCCGCAGCTGGAATTTGAGAGCATGTTTTTGGGACATGCCGTGGCACGGAACGCTGTGTGCCGCGGCGCACAGTACAGCCGCCCTAGGCTCAAGTCTTGCAGGGGCTGTGCCACGGCGCACAATCCCTTGTGCCGCGGCACACACTGTTTGAGCCCCAAAGTGATGAAAAACGACCCACGAACATGATACACTCTATCGACGCATAGTCCCGACCATTTAAAGGCCTGAATGAACTATCACAGACCCTCGTATGGTGAATTCATGTCAAACACAGTCGGTCCCAACACGACGGTAACATCAAATGACCCGGAAAGAGAGTAAACGCAAAGGAACCCGAAGATGACAAAAGTGACATCCAACGCGAAATTGAGTAAAACAAGTCCGAAACAAGCTCGGATGATGAAAAGTTTAGTATTAAATATTCTTCAAAATACTCATACGGTTACAAGCGAGTCACTAAAACGAAAAATACACCAAAAATGACAATACCGGAAAAAGAGAAACGCGGATATTACATTCCCCCCTCTAAAAACAAGTTTCGTCCCGAAACTTAAGAAACAAACAACTCGGGGTACCTAGCACGTATGCTATCCTCGATTTTCCAAGTTGCCTCCTCGACACCATGCCTCAACCACTGTACTTTGACCAAAGAAATGGTCTTATGCCTCAGTCACTTCTCACGGTGCTCCAAAATCTTCAAGGGATGCTCCTCGAAAGTAATATCCTCGGTGATATCGATCTCATCATAGTCGATGACATGGCTAGGATCCGGGACATATTTCCTCAGTTGGGAAACATGGAAAACGCTATGAACATGGCTCAAAGCCGGGGGCAACGCCAAACGGTAAGCCAACTCGCCGACTCTCTCGAGAATCTTGAAAGGCCCAATAAATCTCGGACTCAACTTCCCTTTCTTCCCAAAGCAGAAAACTCCCTTCTTCGGCGACACCTTCAGTAAAACGTGGTTTCCCACCTCGAATTCCAAAGGTCGACGACGGACGACAGCATATGACTTATGTCGGATCTGAGTAGTCAACATCCTCTCCCGAATCAATTCCACCTTCCGCCTCGTATCTAAGACGATATCTGGTTCGGTCCCGACCAAATCGGACGCCTCATTCCAACAAATCGGTGATCGACACCGCCGCCCATAAAATAACTCAAACGGTGCCATTCGAATCGATGCGTGCCAACTATTGTTGTACGTTAACTCGATCAATGGCAAATGCTCCCCCCAGTCACTGCTCCAGTCAAGAGCACAAGCGCGCAACATATCCTAGAACGTCTAGATAGTGCGTTCTGACTCTCCATCTGACCGAGGATGAAAAGAGGTACTTAGACGCAAGAGAGTACCCAACGCCTTATGCACCGCCTGCCAAAAGTGCGATACAAAACGGACATCCTGATCCGAAACAATAGACTTCGGAGTACCGTGAAGCCTTACAATCTGCGCAATAAACACACAAGCCAATTTCTCCAGTCCCCAAGTATCCTTGATGCCCAGAAAATATGCTGACTTGGTCAGATGGTCCACAATCACCCAAACCATATTCATGCCCGATCTCGATCTCGGCAAGCTCGTGATGAAGTCCATCGAAATATCTTCCCATTTCCATTCCGGAATGGGAAGCGACTGCAATAACCCAGCCAGTCGCTGATGCTCGATTTTGACCTGCCGACAAGTGAAACATCTTGCTACAAACTGTGCGACCTCTTCTTTCATATCATTCCACCAGAAATTCCTCCTCAGGTTCTTGTACATCTTACTCGAACCAGGAAAGGAGTAAGGCGTAGCATGGGCCTCACGCAAAATACCCTACCCTAGCTCTGAGTCGTTCGGTACACAAAGCCGAATCTGGAATCTCAACACACCATCTCTGTGAATCACAAACCTAGGAGACTTTCCCTTACGAATATTCTCTCAGATTTGAGTAATCATCGGATCCTCCAGCTGCTTCAGTTTAATTTCATCGATCAGAGATGGCGAAATCTCAAAAGCGCAAAGTTGCCCAATAGTTCCCGGCAACGAAATCTCAACACCTAACCCGATCAAAACCCACTGAAGCTCAGATTGAGACGTAAGGATCTCAAGCGTCCGCAATGCAATCGGTCTCTGACTCAAGGCATCGGCCACGACGTTCGCCTTTCCAGGATGATACAGGATTTCGAGGTCAAATCATTAATCAACTCTAACCACCTCCGCTGTCTCATATTCAACTCCCGCTGAGTAAATATGTACTTTCAGACTTTTATGATCGGTAAAAATCTGACATGCAGATCCAAAAAGATAGTGATGCCAAATCTTGAGCGCAAAGACAACTGCCGCTAACTCCAAATCGTGAGTAGGTTAGTTAAGCTCATACGGCCTCAACTGACTCGACGCAAATGCAATAGTCTTTTCGTGCTGCATCAACACGCACGCTTGACCTTGACCTGAAGCATCGCTATAAACGGCAAAACCCTCGTCACCCCACCACAACGCCAAAATCGGGGCTGAAGTCAAACGCCTCTTCAGCTCCTCAAAACTCGACTGCCTCTCGTCATTCCAGACAAACTTCTCGGATTTTCTGGAGCAACTGTGTAAGCGGCCGAGCTAGTTTCGAAAACCCCTGGATGAACCTACGATAGTAGCCAGCCAAACCTAAGAAACTACGGACCTCCTTCACATTCTTAGGCGTTGACCAATCCAACACTGTCTCAATCTTTTGTGGATCCACACGGACCCCCCGGATGAAATGACCCAGAAACATCACTTCCTTCAGCCAGAACTCATATTTCGAGAACTTCGCATAGAGTCGCTCGGTCCTCAAAATGTCCAACACCACACACAGATGATGGGCATGCTCCTCCTCGTTTTCGAATAAATAAGGATATCGTCAATGACGACGACGACACACTTATCCAAATACTCGATAAAGACCTTGTTCATCAACTGCATGAACACTGCCGGCGCGTTAGTTAACCCGAAGGGCATAACCACAAACTCGTAATGTCCGTATCTCTTCTGAAAAGCTGTTTTCGGAATATCGAACTCTTTCACCCGAAGCTGATAGTACCCCGATCTCCAATCGATCTTCGAGAATACCCCAGCTCCCTGCAAATGATCAAACAAGTCATCAATCCTCGGCAAAGGATTCTTGTTCTTAATGGTTACCTTGTTTAGCTCGCGATAGTCGATACATAAATGCAGCGATCTTCTGCACAAATAGAACCGGTGCGCCCCAAGGTGAAGTGCTTGGTCGAATATACCCTGACTCAAGAAGCTCACTCAACTGCTTCTTCAACTCGGCCATCTCTGAAGGTGCCATGCGATACGGCGCCTTCGAAATCGGAGCCGCACCTGGCTCTAACTCTATGGCGAATTCAACCTCACGGTCCGGTGGCAACCCAGGTAACTCGTGAGGAAAAACATCAGGAAACTCAGCAACGACTGGAATCGATGAAAGATCGATTCCACCACTCTTCGCCTCCAAGGCGTAACACCAATAACCAGTACACCCCTTCTGCAGGAGTCTCATTGCCTTCAAGGCCTTAATTACGAACTTCTGGTTTCCCCTCTTTCGCCTCTTGAAAGAGTGCTCGGTGCCGTCTTCGGATAACATGGTGATGATCCTCGTACGGTAGTTCATGATTGCACCATGCCGCTCGAGCCAATCATCCCCGAGAATCAAATACTCGCCGTGAATACTCACAACAATAAGATTATAGAGTCAAGCCCTCTCGCAGATAATCACAGAACAGTCTCGGAACTCTCGATCGCCAACGATTCTATCACCACTAGAAAGTTTAACAATGAAAGGCTCGCAAGGCGACAAACAGTCAAGACTCAAACGGCGCACACACTACAGAGAAATGAATGAATGCGTAGCACCCGAATCAAAAAGCACACTGACAGGATGAGAATGGATGTGAATGGTACCTTTCGCCACAATGGCCGCTGGATCATCGGCCCTCTTCATCTCATAGACACGCAGATGGGCGGAGCCGATACTGGAAGCTCCCCCTATAGCGGGTTGACCCCGACCTCTCCCTCGATTGGTACTCAGCGGAGACTGCGGAGCAAATAAGCCCTGGTTCACACTCGGCTCCCTAGGCATTGGAAAAGAAGTCTGGGCACCGAGAATCTGTCCTACCCGCTCACAATAGAAAGCCTTGTGGCCCGACTAACCACAAGTATGACAAGTCAACTGAGGGCGAAGACACTCGCGGTTCTTATGGCCCGACTTGCCACAGTTAAAGCATATGATATCACGAACGAAGGCTCTGGCAGTACCTCGAAAACCCCTAGAGAAACGAGCTGAAACGCCCGCAGGAATATTTGCGGACTGAGATTTCTGCTGACCTCCACCCTTGTGGCCCGAAAAATTTCCGACAGATTTCTGCTTCTTGCTCTCACGAGCCGCCACACTGGCCGTCACAGGCATATCATAGGCAAGAGCTCTACTCTGATAATCCTTCAAAGTGGTGCAGACGATCCCATACATGTAGTCCCGAATCGATAGTTTCATTCATCTGGAAAAGTGGAAAAATTTGTCGCTCTCCGCTATAACTTGGGCCTTCACGAAGCCGAACTCCTGGTTGAAATCGGCAATAGCTTGAGAAGCAGGGATATCCTGAGGTTGAGCATCATAAAAGGCATGGACTCGAGCCTGTCTAACTGGCCACGGGCAATATTCAGTCTCCATCAGGTCCTTGAATTCCGCCCACGAAGCAACATGGTCCTTAGGCTCAACAGCCTCCCACCAATCAGTAGCGTCCCCAGTGAGAAAGTATTGGGCAATAGGGACCTTGCGGTCCTCGGGACAGTTGGTGGCGACAAAGACTTTGGATATCTCTTTGATCCACCCCTCTTAGCCGGTCGGGTCCGAAGCCCCCGAAAACTGAGGAGGATGCATCTTGATGACATCCTGAAGCCAACGATCTGCCCTGCCCCGAGTAGCATGGGCCAGAGTCGGGTTCTGAACCATTTGGGCTATCACAGCCATTTGGTTCACCATTTGTTCCATCACCGCTGCAACACCAAGATCGGCGCCATCCTGAGTAGTAGCATGGCTTTGACGGTCACCAGTACTGCCGGCTCCCGAAGAATGCGACGTGGCCGCCTCACCGGCTGCCCCACATCCTCGGCTGCATCCACGACCACGACCATGATCTCTTCCAGTGTCCATACTGGTGTTAAAAGGTAGCAAAAACAACTCGATGATAAGTATGAGAGGAAAAACAGCCATAGTTCAAGAAATGGAAATACGGTATGAGAAAATAAGGAATCGAGTAAGGAAAACTTACGAGCACTGGAAGTACCGAGATGCTGGCAGTGGTGTGACGATGTGCAAAACAAAACATAACTAGACCCAAATAACCGACAAGCCTAGTTATTCATAAACCCAGTGCTCCGATACCATTTTCTGTAACACCCCCCGAGATATTCAAGGTGTATTACAGTGTCGTGGACCTCTACATGGGACCCACCAGGCTAAATAAGAATTACCACTTGCCTAACCATCTCGGTTAGCGAGAAAACACACATCATCAAGACGAAAATTAAATCACACGCCCGGTACAACCGGCAAAATAAGCATCACCGACAAAACTAAATAACTTTGAATGATACCAGCCACAATCCCAGTGAAAATGCCTAAGTACTCGCGAGTACAATCTATAAGTTTATAATTTGGAAAACAACCATATCGAAAAGGACAACAGAAATAAAGGGACTCAAATGCACATGTCAACAACCCTGGCCAGCGTCCTCGTACTGTCCCAGCGCCCGCTCGTCCGGCTGAACAAAACCTGAAATCCCATGACAAGAATTTCCCCAAAATGGGTCCCCAAAGAGGTTAGCAATTACGCTAGTACAAGTAATCAAGTAAAACCATTCGCTTACACATTTCATAGTACATGCACTAATTCAATTTCAAAACCAAAACCAGACATGTCTTTTTTGGAAAACAAACAGTCCATACTCAATTTGCTTAGGACCGGGGCAATACCACTGGTCCCACTCGAGGCCTCTAAGGACCCTCCCGAGCTGGCCATATCATAAAACAAATCACGCACAATCATCACCTACGACTAGGGATATACCACTGATCCCACTCGAGGCCTATAAGGACCCTCCCGAGCTGGCTAGCGAATCAAACTCGTGAATCCAGGGCTAAACTATTGGATTCCCTCGAGGCCCCGTCGGACCCTCCCGAGGTGAGCAAAGCACACACAAATACATCACCATTTCATGTTAAGCATAAAGGTTTCTAAAAATACTTGCCTTGAGTAATTGACGACGACACGAATGGAAGGAAATCAAACACGACCGCTAGGAACCAACGAAACCGAACCTAACGATTCGAAGAATACAATCACAACTATTTATAAACGAGTATGGAAATGGAATACTCCCGAAAACCCACCTACGATTCATGTATATTCGTACAAAACAACGAGGGTGGATTGCAACCAAACCCTCTCGATTACACCAATACCACGAAATACACCATGAATTCGTAGGGAAAAAAGAATACCAACAAGATTGATCATATACATCATGGATTAATTAACAATACGGAACGAATCGGACAAAAACTCAAAACCCCCAAAATTTCGCAAAAAAAAATAAGGTTCTAGGAGATTACCTTGGATTAGGATGAAGAACTCAAATAGAAGTCGTTAATCTACACCAAGAACTCGAAGTGGATGATCTCTCTAAGATTTAAGACGCCCAAATCGCCCAAAACTTGCCCCAAATCGCCTAAACCGTGAGGAATAAGAAGAAATGAGAGGAAATGAAATCCTCTCCAAAAACCCGCTGACATATAGCCCTGCTGACTCGCGTGCCGCGGCTCAGGCTGAGTGTGCCGCGGCCCATGGCTGGAATTTGAGAGCAGGTTTTTGGGCCGTGTCCCGACACGGAACGCCGTGTGCCGCGGCGCACAGTACAGCCTCCCCAGGCTCAAGTCTTGCAAGGGTTGTGCCGCGGCGCACAATTCCTTGTGCTGCGGCACACACTGTTTGAGCCCCAAAGTGATGAAAAATGACCCACGAACATGATACACTCGATCGACGCATAGTCCCGACCATTTAAAGGCCTGAATGAACTATCACGGACCCTCATATGGTGACTTCACGTCAAACACAGTCGGTCTCAACACGACGGTAACATCAAATGACCCGGAAAGAGAGTAAACGCAAAGGAACCCAAAGACGACAAAAGTGACATCCAATGCGGAATTGAGTAAAACAAGTCCGAAACAAGCTCGGATGATGAAAAGTCTAGTATTAAATATTCTTCAAAATACTCATACGGTTACAAGCGAGTCACTAAAACGAAAAATACACCAAAAATAAAATGCCGAAAAAAAGGAAAAGCGCGGATATTACACAGTCAACGAAGTTGGGGCCAGTTAGGAGATTCTTTTCAAGTAATATTGGAAGTGGGTTCTTTGCCATTTTTAAAGAGATATTATTTCGTTTCTCTGCATTAATTTAGACAAGATTTAATTAGTGACTTGTTTTATTATGACCGAGTATAGAATTTAAGGGCTTGTACAATTCTTATCGCGGCTCCCACAAATTTTATCGAAATTACACACTCCCATGTTATAACCCGGAAGTCATGGAAAGATCTACTTCTTAGTGGTGATCAAGTTCTTTACAAATTTTAACAGACGCAACCTGTCAGGTTTCTTGCCTATTAATTTTTGTAAAGTGGGGTCCAACACCAACCCGTCCAACGGATGATTTGATTTTTTTTACCCCTTGTCTTCATGCCCTCAACCTATCAGGTTTCTTGGCAATCCAGACTATCTAAGTTGTTGACCATCAATGTCTATCAGTTTGACTATTGAATATCACACGGCAACCTATCAGGTTTCTAGGGGCGAAATTTATCACCAATCGAAGGGATGTAATGCACTCAAGAATTTTTCAACCTCTACCAAATGTACTACCCCGATAACTCGAAAGCATAGCACACCAGCTTGGGTATCAATTTCCTACGAGTTTGATGGAGGGTAGGAAACCTCGTAACCTTTTTCAAACTTGGTATGTTTGTATGCGGGAGAATTTTGCGATTAATGTTACACTTTGCACATTAATTCATTTATAAGCGCATTTGTTTTTGTCAATCATTCAAAATGAAAAACAGTAAATAGCAACCTAGTTATTACCAACATATAGCTCATGGACTTTTTCCTAAGTACTGGGCCAAGCGAATGACCCAATAAAGAAAAATAAAAACAGACTTCGATTCTTCGTCTTCTCGGTCGGTTGTCTTCGGTCTTCATCATAGCCAAATAAATAATTACATCATTGAAAAAAACATCCTATTATACAAATTTTCTAGTAAAAATAAATAGGCTAAAAACGGCCTTTACAACCCAATCGAATCGAACAAATCAAAACTAAGTCCACGAGCTATATCACCATCACATAAGGATTCCACACAACATGTAATGACAATAAATTAAATAATTAATTTTAATATATTAATCCAATTAATCTATAAAATTAATCTATTCAATTTCTACAAAATTAATAGAATTACTATGTATGGCATTAAAATTAAATAATCAATCAATGTATTAATCCAATCAATATAAAAATTAATCTATTCAATTTCAATGGTATTAATCCAATTAATACTAATAATCGTTATTTCAATTCATTCAAAGTGATCCGGCCAAAAAAAATATTTTCATTTAATATCTTTCCCATTTAAAATAATATTCCAAATATTCATTTTAATAAAATTAAATCTAATTTAAAATGTGGGAAAATATTACAACGTAAAACAGAGACTAAATGAAGTCCCGGACAAGTCGGAACGGGCCCAGTCCGCAAACCGAGCCCGAAAAAGAGGGCTGGCCGAGGGTGACCCGCTGGAGCGAGTCACCTGTCTGCTACTATCCGGGTAGCAGGCGGCTGTCGCCATCTGCTGTGCACGGCTGGCGGTGACTCTGCGACCGCCGAGTCCGACCTCCGTTCGGCTCATTTTTCGGCTCGTTTTCAAAACGTGATGTTTCTAACTTTTATGTAGGACTTATAAATCAATAAAATAAAATTTTACAGATTTATAATTCACATAAAATAATAGAAACAAAATTTATAATGAACAATCAAATATCTCCGATTATACCAATAATGATTCTAAATCATAAAGATCACCCAATAGCATTCAAAATACACAAATAATCGTATACACGGTATCATTGACCTCGTTCCGATACCACTGTTGGGATTCCGGAAACAATATCGAATACGCAGCGGAATAATAATACACAATAAAGAATCCCAAACAGGATCGATCAAGTAACGTATATACGAAAAAATAAATCAACGAAGATAAAAGGATTAAAGTCCCGTACCCTTGAAGTCTTTGATAATATCTTCGTAAGTTGATGATGATCACGAACCCGAGCACGAGCACGAAATCCCTTCGTCCCAAAACACCAAAAATACGATGCGTCTACATCACCACGCGTCGTAAGTTGCCCGAAAAAATCTACAAGACTCTGTTGTCCAAAAACACGGCTAGGGAAACTCGTATGAATTTTTATCTCAATTTTTTCTTACTTATTTTCATCTCTAAGATGAAGAACTTGATAAAGGAAAAATTTCTCCCTCCTCTTTATTTTGCTCACGGCCGAATGGTCACTCAAAAAGTGAAGTTGCTGTATTGATTTTTTATGTTTATAAAGACTTAATATCAAAGATGAGATATCAGAAAGATATGACAACAGGTAAGGAAAGTCTTTACCAACAACAAAAATAAACCCCATGTGAGGTGGGGGGGGTGGGGGGCTTAAGGAAATTGCTAGAAAATGGGTCGAGTCACTCGGCCCGTGTACCGGACGTTCGTCAAATGAATCTGTTAAATACACTTCGTTTTATTTCTAATTTATTTATACTAATTAATTAATCCAATTAATTAATTATATGAAATACAAATATATTTCTTTAAGAAATATTATTTATGAAAAAAATTAATTACCCAGTAACTTAATTTCAATTCATAAGACCGCTATTTGATTTATCCAATAAATCATAATTAGATATCCAATATCTAATATTAATAGAGAGATGAAAAATTCATATTTATCCGTCAACGATCCTGATGCGCGACTCTGTAGGTCCGTCTCAGCCGGCATTGGGAGGAACCAATGAGTGCGGACAACACTTAGTCAGCCTAGCGGGCCGCACCGTAAACCCCGACTGAGAACGAATGAAGGGATTATTCCAGAACTATTTTGTCGTGAATACCATATACGTATAGACCCTTCATCAGATGTCCCGATCAAGTCTTCGGGTCACGGTAAAGTCAAACCCTACTGTTGACTAGGCATTATACATGTGTTAATGCAAATCAAGACCGACTGACTACTAGTGTATCTAATACGACTATATCAGAATGCTTTGGCCAAAGACTTACGATCTTATTTGTCATTAATCGTATAGGACATTTGTCTGCTCACTAACAGGAGATGAAATCCTTTTTAGGCGTACAGTAAAGACTGCTACCTGCCCGTATAGTCCTCACTTCGAGGTTGACACAGCAATTAAGCAAATGAGTCTAACTACTCTAATGACAAACTAAATGTCACAGTCACATCTCCTACTGAACTCTCAAGTCAAAGGTCCACGTATACTATCACAATCTTTCGATTCGTCATCGACTCTCCAAGAGTGAATACCATGTGACTGAATCAAGTCTGAGTCGTGTTTGAGTATACTAGTCCCACCAATATACTTATAACTATGCTATCAAGACATACACACATCCTAGCATCAGTTATACAAGTCTTACTCAAAACTTATTGCCCAATTAAGTTTATGGACTTGCGAATGGTTTACGTAAATAAAATTTAAACACTTCCAATGCATTTTCTCTTATTCGATAACGAGAATGGAATGTTTGCTCTTATCTACATGGACTTCACTTCAATGTTTACCAAATCAAGAATGCATTTGAAATACAATAAACAGTGAATGAATCATATTGCCTTTTATTGATAATTTCATAATTACAAGTACAATGCCCTTTCTCTCTCATCCCCTGAGTGGCATTCGAGGGCATATTTATAACAAATATAACTTATATCTCAAATAAAAAATATTAATATGATTGAGAATATTCTCTATCGAGATTGTATAAGATATGATATACTCTACAATCATAATCGGATTGTGCTCCAATTGTAGCAAGATTAGTGAGTGGTTGAATATTCTTATGATATTTATTGATAGTTGTTCGTGGAAGTGAACAATATTAAATTATAAACTTCATTATTACATGGCTCAAATTCTAATAATACATAGAAATTATCTGCGGGAATAGATAATATCACTAGAAATTATCTCCTGAAGTAGATAAAATTTAGAGTTTATCATTGTAGAGGATAATTACTTATAAATTTTATCCCTTGTAGTGGATATTATCAAACGTTAATGATAAGGACACGAAAATGAAAACCTTAAGATTATATGTCAAATATCTAATTTTATCTATTGTGTAGTTTACTATTTTATTACCTCTTATGATATATTATGAGTGCTTATCAATATGAAATATGATGTCATACCCAAAGTATGATTTTAATTGATCGTTGCTATATAACTAGTGATAAAAAATACCAAATATGTAATACCCGAGATTTTCATTTCCAGTTATTTTGAATTATTTGTCGGTTGTGCCGGTTATTTTGTTCCGTTGATGACTATTTGAGATTTTCCCTACGTTGGGTACGATATGATGTACTGTGTTGTGTTGTTCGTCATGTACGACTTGTCATTGCGTAACTCGTGCAGATCGTATGTTGTGTCTCGTTATTTGTTCAATTTCATTCGTATTGTCGTGGTGTTGGATTTTTGGTGCGATCCTACTACCTGTGCAGTAGGCATGAAACACGCTATGCTGCCTCATAGCGCGCGCTACTCGCGCATCATTAGCACACACTATCGTCGGTTTAGTGCGCGCTACCTGGAAGGTGCAGAACTGTCCAGAAGCTACTGGACTGGACCTGTGACTCGTTAGCACACGCTGATATTAGTGATTTGCGCGCGCTAACCGTGTATTTGGGTAGATCGTGTTGTTGTGTTGCTTTGATAGTGCGCGCTAACGAATGTTGCTAGTGCACGCTAATAACTGTCCAGTATAAATACTGGACATCAGTCTCCTTTTCCCTTCATTCTCACTTCCTTCATTTCTATCCGTCGGGAGGTGTTCCTAAGGCGATCTGGGGCGATTTTCTTCACCAAGCTTCATCTTGGGGTGAGTTTGTGCATGCCTAACATCATTAAATCATCCTCCTTGTTCGGATCAAAGGTATGTTTCACACAAACCTAGTTTCATTGAATTTGGGGGTTTTTCCTTGGTCTCGTGATTTTCACCCGATTTCATCCAGTCGATTATGTATACTTGTTTTTTTGGTGGTAAATCTTGGATTATAAACTCGTTTAATGATTTCGTGTGACCCGAAGTATGATTTCGATTTCCTTAAGAAACCCTTGGATCCTTGTTGTTCTTAGTGTCGATTTGGATTTCATTTAGTGTTGTTGATTCGTGGTATTGTTATTGTCGTAGTGTTGGTGGGGATGTCGGATTCTTGGTTGTACTTGGAAGTTCAGGGGCTGCTCGACCACGTCCTGTTGGGTACCAAATCGGATATTGCGCTATGTTGAGGAAGCATAAATATGAGGTGCGGAAATTAAACGACACAAGGATTTATAGAGGTTCGGCTATAATCGAGCCTACGTCCTCTCTCGGTATCTTTTTCTATAGGTTGAAGATAAAAACCTCGGCACCTCTCTTTTATCGGTCGAGGGATAGCCGTTACAATCACGTCTTCTATTGGTCCGTGATAAACCACTCGTACTTGTCTTTGTGTCGGTCCAAGTTAAACCCTTTTCCTTTTCTATCGGACAAGGAATCAACCGCTCTAGCTTTCTATTGGTACTAGATAAACCTCACTAAGATAGTGATTGCGATTCTAATAATGCCGGATCCTTGATCCTAATAACACCGAATCCAATCGTATCTTTTCTTTTACCTCTCATGTATGTGTTGAATGTATAAACACTCAAACTAACAATATAAGCTCAATATCACAACAACAATAATATCAATATGAATATCTGATCAATGAGTTGTTTGCTTGAAGTTGTTGTAGTGAAACAATACCATAGGAATGGTATTTATAGGCTCCAAAGCCTCAACTAGCCATTAGCCTCCTGATACTCCATTACGGCGTTATCTTCTCACCATTACGTCCGGAAACAATGTTACGTACGTTAACTTCCACTGCTTACGTACGTTAGCATGACCCAGTTTTAGTCCAGTAGCATTTGACTTAAACATTACGTACGTTAGCTAATCTTCTTTACGTACGTTAGGGATACGTCATTGCTGACGTCATATATCCGTTGCTGCTTTTATGACTTTGACTCTTCCCAACGTTCATCTGTTTTGAACACCATCCCGTACGCTATCCAGTTCTTCTTACGTACGTTAAATGCCTTATATTACGTCGTTATTGCTTGATTGTTTACGTACGTTAAGCTTGAGTAATTCCAGCTTTTTGCACTTCGTTTCCTTCGATGCTTTGCTTCGTCTTTTTGTTGTTTTGTTTTGTATAACAACTTAATCATCAAAACACTATTAATACATGTATGGAACAAAAATGTTCC
Source organism: Orobanche coerulescens (assembly GCA_033398695.1). NCBI lineage: Eukaryota > Viridiplantae > Streptophyta > Magnoliopsida > Lamiales > Orobanchaceae > Orobanche > Orobanche coerulescens. The sequence goes on along the minus strand of CM065812.1, from coordinate 150,173,991 downwards.
AACAATCTCTCCCTTCTTGATGATTACAAAACAACACTTCGTCATTGGGATTTACCTGCAAAAATACAAGTATATGTATATGTGTAAAGACCAAAGTTTTCGACTTTGTCCGTTTTGTTAGTTTCTTCTCCCATTTCTTCTTCGACTCCTTCTTTCCTTTCATTTTTCTTTTCGAATTTTCAAATTTTCATCATTTTTTCGACGTCTCCTCATTTTTCTTTTCAACTTCATCTTTTTGACTTTTCTTCTCTTTTCTCCCCCTTTCAGGATTAATCCCATTCTCCTTTCTCCCCCTTTTTGTTATCATCAAAAAGTGTAATAAATAACACGAGTAATAAATATCAAATTGATAAATATAACTATATGCGTGAATAGGGTATAAACTCCCCTTGAAAATATTATCTCCCTTAAAAAAACTATTACTCCCCCTAAGTAAATATTTTGAAGAAAAATTATTTTTTTGGGATCCAACCTATAGTTGGTTTTTCATTTGAAACATAGACGATATTCGAAATAATTGTTCCTCCAGGAACCCAAATCTTTTTAATTTTAATCGTCCAGCGTGGGCTTTTATAGTTAGAAATGTGATGCAGATTTTCAAACATTTTTCGCAACGGGGTATCTTTAAATTTAAGGATCCGTTCTTAGAATGAGGTGAATCCCAACCCCTATTTATTTAAAGTATATTTTTGAACCGAGAGCATATTTTCAAATTTCTCGTTTTCGAGAGAAAATTTCTTCGTCAAATTTTTGAGCTCGGTTTGAATTTTAATAAGATCACCCTTTAAAATATTTTCATTTTCAATGCATTTGGGAATTATCGGTCTCGATAAATTTTCCCATTTCAAGAATTTTGGAATATTCAATTTCCAATGATTTATTTTTGGATTTAAGGGATTTAATTTCGGATAAAGCATTTTGATAGTCTGTATGCAATAATTCAAATGTTTCAAATAGCTCGTCACGAGAGGATGTACTTACTTGACTTTCGACGTCACTATCGTCGAATGAACTTTGGGCCATGAGAGCGAGATTATTTTGATTGATAAAATCATCATCTTCGTCTTCATCGCTCCATGTTGCAACGAGGACCTCCTTCTTTGTTTTAGCTCAGGAATTATTGTCAAAGTGGCCTGGTTTACCACATAATCGACAATTATTGTCGAATTTCTTAGATTCGCCCGAGATGTCTTTCTTTCTCCGGTTTAATAAGGTTTGAAACTAATTAATATTTTTGGCATAATATGCCGATTCTTCATCGCTATCATCCACCGGAATTTCTTCTCTCTTTGACATCTTAGCCTTCAAGGCTATCGATATTTTCTTTGGTTTTGACTTTGCATTTCGAGATTTAAGGACAATCTCGTAATTTATTAGTGAACCAACGAGGGCACTAAAATCAAGATTATTGAGATCTTTCTATTACATAATCGCCGTCACCGTTCCGTCCCATTCAACAGGTAGTGATCTTAAGATTTTCTTGACTTTCTCACTACTTGATAATGGTTTACCGAACGAAGCAAGTCCATTTGTGATGACCGAAAATCGGTCGAGCATGTTGGTAATGGACTCGTCACTCTTCATCATGAATAACTCGTAGTCATGGAGAAGCATATTGATCTTCGTCTCCTTGACTTGAGTTGTCCCTTCGTGTGTGATTTCAAGAATTTTCCATATCTCTTTAACACTTTCACACGATGAGATACGATTGACCTCCTCTGGATTTAAGGCACAATATAGAAGTTGAGTAGCCTAACAATTTAGATGGGCGTTCTTCCAATCCTCGTCATTATATTCTTCGAAACTCTTAAGAGATCCGTCAGGTTTGATTGGAACTTCGGGCCAAGACAAATGATCTCCCAAATCTCGATGTCATACGCTCGGATGAATATTGACATCTTTTTCTTCCATGTCATGAAATTTGTGCCATCAAAAAATGGTGGTCGGTTAAGAGCAAGGCCTTCGACTGGAGCAAATTGAAACGCCATTTGGATCAACTCCTCAGATGTTAAGCTGTGTATTGGAGGTACCGCTCCGATACCAATTGTTGGGTACCAAATCGGATATTGCTCTATGTTGCGGAAGCGTAAATATGAGGTGCGGTAATTAAACGACACAAGGATTTATAGAGGCTCGACTATAATCGAGCCTACGTCCTCTCTCGGTATCTTTTTCTATAGGTTGAAGATAATGTAACACCCCCAAAACCATCCGGGATACTACAGTGCCGTGGGCCCCGCGCCGGAACCCACCAGGCTAAAATCTATTTTAAAAAACGTTCAAAAACACCAAAAAGGCCGATGACGGTAATGTTTTCAAATACTCACAAAAGTCATTTATAAAATATCAAATACCGTCATGAAAATATCGTTAAAACGTTCAAGGCCAAAATGCCAAAACTCGGTTTAGGGAATCGGTTTTACGAAATAATCCAAGTTTACGAAGTACCCAAAAAGCCATTTTGAAATGTACACACGATTTGGTAAAAATACCGGAAAGATATTTTGAAATATACACACGCAGCGGATAAAACACAGTTCAAAATATACATTTGCAGTGGAAATAAAACAACCAGAAAAGAATACTCGATTCCCAAAATAATGCCACAGCCAGTATCACCCGGGAAGCTCATCTCTTCACGACCGCTACTAGCTCGATCTCCGAGTACCTAAAAGTAAAGCCCACGACGGGGTCAGCCACAATACTCAATAATGATTACATACCAATGTAATAATACTGTAAGAATACTACCAATGTAATCTTACCGTCTTAACCTTACCAATCCATACCAATTCGATCCTTACCATAATCCACATTTCGCATTATCCAATGACGAAATGAACTCAACAACACTCATCTGGACTGAACCAAAACAATACTCAAAATTCTCAAAAACATCATCATAACTCAAATGGGAAATAATCTATCTGTGCCAAATCCTGTCCGTCGGATCGCACAATCAAATACCAATCCTGATAAGAACCAAACATACACAATACATCTGTAGATCAACTACCACAAAATAATGATAACAAATCCGAAACATCGATGCGCAGCCTAAACGCTCATACGATCAATAACCAGATCAACCAATACGTCAACTGAGAATATCACCAACATGATAAACCCCAACACGACTAACAAGAATCAACAATGACCGAGAATACCATCAACAAGGTACACTCCAAACACGATCAACAAAGGACCAATTAACAACCGAGAATACCATCAACAAGGTAAACTCCAAACGATCAACAATAATGGATCTCAAGAAAATAACCTCGACTCTCGAACATACCCCTCGGGCGTATGAATAACCAGTCGCAAACTGTCGAACATATCCAATCATACATGGACTATGAACGACCAAAACAATATGGCTCAAAGATGGACGTCACAGTACGCCCGATCCAGAAATGTGTCCGTGTACAAGCCACCCCGTGTATCGATCAAATACACGTGTGGTCTTATACCTAATCATTCTCACGAAGTAATCTTCTCGAGTGCACAACCCAATGTGAGGACATGACCCCATCACACGTCTATATGTGCCCGCCCTAAAAATCCTACACATAACCGATTGGCACGCAGATATGACTCCAGATATGTCACGATGCAACATGACAACGAAATTCAAAGAATCACATATCCAATAAGGATCAAAAGACTCACCGAAAGTGAACAATGACACACGAATAATGAAATATCGATTCGACTGACAATGTCCAAAACAACAATCCTGGGATCACAATTCCCAAAGAATGATCAACACGATCAACAACCTCAACACAACAGGCCTGGGATCAACATCCCTCAACGATCGATCAACACAACCATTAATACCAAACGATAGCTCTAGAATCAACATCCCTCAACGAACAACCAATACGAATCTCACTATACGAAACTTCAACTTACGACATATACCACAATTCAACATAATAATAGTCATCCTCATAACTGAACAATACTTAAATTACCTCAAACCGACGATAATATCCTTTTCACGAAAAAACCATCATCCTGACAATTTACATTTACAATATCATTGCTATATGAATTATAAATGAAATTAAAGCGAAACCATTCATTAAATATTATAAACTGAACAAGTATAACTTGCCTCAATGTCGATACGACGGCCGAATCGCCTTGATGCGTCGGCGTGAGAATAACTCACGATCTAGAACTCCAAATCAAGACCCAACCAGTCAAAATGAAGGACTATGAGTCGGCAACAAGTTATCCAAAATTCAATAAAATCGGACCACGTCTTGCTCTTCATCGAGCTAGTCAATCACGGCTGCTCCACCGAAAATGAAACTCCAAATACGGAAGAAAACCACGATCCACTCAAAAGAGACTTCACTATATGATAAATTTCTACAATCATATAGAATTTCTTTCTTTTAACTCGACACCCCTATACTATTACAAGTCTACATGATTCTCACCCTTCTCACCACTCTCTTTAAAGAGAATATAAGAAAGGAATTTAATTTGAATCAAATAAGACTAAAGTGTATTACTTGGGTGTACTTGTAAGAAAGGCACCAAGACTCCTTATATAGAATAAAGAAGGCTTTTTCCTTTCATTCTCAACTGATGTGGGACAAAAATATATTCTTATAGCATAACCAATGCATCTCATCTTTCTCACCCGATGTGGGATAAAACACATCCTTCAAAACACAACTAATTTCCGAGAGCCATAACTCTTACAAACAAAATCTAAATATAATCTCCACCGTTCATATTATGTCAAACTATTTTTTAAATAACATATCCAAAATTTAGCACAATCCAACGGTTAAATCTTCGTAAATCTACAAAATACCTAGACTTCTTAATATGAATCCGAAAACAGGAACCTCTCGTTCTTTTAATTAGTACGGTTACATGGTACATCCAAATCCAATCTCCACCGTCCAAAATAGACTTTACGTTGTTTAGAACTGACTGACAAAATTTCATCTTAATCCGACGGTTGGATTTTTATGAATTATATCTGTAACATTACTGCATGGGTGAATGTTCGTTAACGGAACTAAATTTCTGCAAATAGTTTCCACTAATTCGACCATAACTTCTTCGTTCGTATTCTGATTGGGTCGTCGTTTGAACCGTTGGAAAGATAACTCAAATCTATATAATACTGTTAATTTTCAGAATTTTCGAACATTCCAAAAATCTGTGGTGATTTTCCAAATTCAAACCTTGTGCACAACACTTTCCAAAAAAAAATATCCAATCTTATTTTCACTAATACTTTCGGTACTTTTTCGTACTTTAAACCATCCGAGAATATAATTGCATCTTCAATATATCTATGACAACTCAAGAATCCCTTACTTAATCCGGATAATTTCTCTAACCTTCGTCGAATAATTTATCGGAGAATATAACGTTGTACACCGCTGCATTCTACCAACGATTATTCGACAGGATTAGAAAATACCATCCAACTTATTAAATCTCATTCACATGAAATCACGAAAATAAATTCACCATATCAATATTCCAATAAAATCATCGAAGAAAATACTGCTTAAAAATTCAGGATATTACATACTACCCCTCTTAAAATAAGTTTCGTCCTCGAAACTTGCAATTCTGTCATAAACAATAGCTCAACCAGAGTATCCAAAAATCATCACGAAAACAATCAATCATCACCACAAGTGAATAACCAAAATAGTATACTTACAGGTGCGTGAACCGATGATCTCCCGTGATACTAGCATACGACTCCCATACGAAGTCTCAACAGTCAACACAATACCAACATACACCAATATCGCAATTATAGAAATTTTAAAAATATCTCCAAAAATTTTGGAACCTCCAAAAATCGGTTTGACTCAAAAGTCAGAAAAAAAAATCATTTTCAAAAGTCACGCTACTACCGTACCAGTAGAGCCACATAACACACATGCTCGGGTTTCACAAAACCCAAGCTCTGATACCATCTTCTATAACACCCCCAGAACCATCTGGGATATTACCGCGCCGTGGGCCCCACGCCGGAACCCACCAGGCTAAAATCCATTTTCAAAAACGTTCAAAAACGCCAAAAAGGCCGATGACGGTAATGTTTTCAAATACTCACAAAAGTCATTTATAAAATATCAAATACAGTCATGAAAATATCGTTAAAATGTTCACGGCCAAAATGCCAAAACTCGGTTTAGGGAATCGGTTTTACGAAATAATCCAAGTTTACGAATTACCCAAAAAGCCATTTTGAAATGTACACACGATTTGGTAAAAATACCGGAAAGACATTTTGAAATATACACACGCAGCGGATAAAACACAGTTCAAAATATACATTTGCAGCGTAAATAAAACAACCAGAAAAAAATACTCGATTCCCAAAATAATGCCACGGCCAGTATCACCCGGGAAGCTCATCTCTTCACGGCCGCTACTAGCTCGATCTCCGAGTACCTAAAAGTAAAGCCCACGACGGGATCAGCCACAATAATCAATAATGATATCGATCACATCACATAAATAATTACATACCAATGTAATAATACTGTAAGAATACTACCAATGCAATCTTACCGTCTTAACCTTACCAATCCAAAGCAATCCATACCAATTCGATCCTTACCATAATCCACATTTCGCATTCTCCAATGACGAAATGAACTCAACAACACTCATCTGGACTGAACCAAAACAATACTCAAAATCCTCAAAAACATCATCATAACTCAAGCGGGAAATAATCTATCTATGCCAAATCCTGTCCGTCGGATCGCACAATCAAATACCAATCCTGATAAGAACCAAACATACACAATACATCTGTAGATCAACTACCACAAAATAATGATAACAAATCCGAAACATCGATGCACAGCCTAAACGCTCATACAATCAATAACCAGATCAACCAATACGTCAACTGAGAATATCACCAACATGATAAACCCCAACACGACAAACAAAGGATCAACAATGACCGAGAATACCATCAACAAGGTACACTCCAAACACGATCAACAAAGGACCAATTAACGACCGAGAATACCATCAACAAGGTAAACTCCAAACGATCAACAATAATGGATCTCAAGAAAATAACCTCGACTCTCGAACATACCCCTCGGGCGTATGAACAACCAGTCGCAAACCGTCGAACATATCCAATCATACATGGACTATGAACGACCAAAACAATATGGCTCAAAGATGGACGTCACAGTACGCCCGGTCCGGAAATGTGTCCGTGCACAAGCCACCCCGTGTATCGATCAAATACACGTGTGGTATTGTACCTAATCAGTCTCACGAAGTAATCTTCTCATGTGCATAGCCTAATGTGAGGACATGACCCCATCACACGTCTATATGTGCCCGCCCTGAAAATCCTACACATAACCGATCAGCACGCAGATATGACTCCAGATATATCACGATGCAACATGACAATGAAACTCAAAGAATCACATATCCAATAAGGATCAAAAGACTCACCGAAAGTGAACAATGACACACGAATAATGAAATATCGACTCGAGTGACAATATCCAAAACAATAATCCTGGGATCACAATTACCAAAGAACGATCAACACGATCAACAACCTCAACACAACAGGCCCGGGATCAACATCCCTCAACGATCGATCAACACAACCATTAATACCAAACGATAGCCCTGGAATCAACATCCCTCAACGAACAACCAATACGAATCTCACTATACGAAACTTCAACTTACGACATATACCACAATTCAACATAATAATAGTCATCCTCATAACTGCAATACTTAAATTAGCTCAAACCGACGATAATATCCTTTTTCACGAAAAAACCATCATACCAACAATTTACGTTTACAATATCATTTCTATATGAATTATGAATGAAATGAAAGTGAAACCATTCATTAAATATTATAAACTGAAAAAGTATTAACTTGCCTCAATGTCGATACGACGAAGCCGAATCTGCCCAGTAACGTGCAGCAGCAATAACTCACGATCTAGAACTCCAAATCACGATCCAACCAGTCAAAATGAAGGACCATGAGTCGGCAACAATATATCCAAAATTCAATAAAATTGGACCACGTCTTGCCCTTCATCGAGCTAGTCAATCACAGCTGCTCCACCAAAAATGGAACTCCAAATATGGAAGAAAACCACGATCCACTCAAAAGAGACTTCACTATATGATAAATTTCTACAATCATATAGAATTTATTTCATTTAACTCGACACCCCTACACTATTACAAGTCTACATGATTCTCACCCTTCTCACCACTCTCTTTAAAGAGAATATAAGAAAGGAATTTAATTTGAATCAAATAAGACTAAAGTGTATTACTTGGGTGTACTTGTAATAAAGGCACCAAGACTCCTTATATAGAATAAATAAGGCTTTTCCCTTTCATTCTCAACTGATGTGGGACAAAAATATATTTTTATAGCATAACCAATGCATCTCATCTTTATTCTTAACCGATGTGGGATAAAACACATCCTTCAAAACACAACTACTTTCCAAGAGCCATAACTCTTACAAACAAAATCTAAATATAATCTCCACCGTTCATATTATACCAAACTATTTGGTAAATAACATATCCAAAATTTAGCACAATCCAACAGTTAAATCTTCGTAAATCTACAAAATACCGAGACTTCTCAATATGAATCTGAAAACAGGAACCTCTCATTCTTTTAATTAGTAGGTCACATGGTACATTCAAATCCAATCTCCACCGTCCATAATAGACTCTATGGTGTTTAGAACTGACTGACAAAATTTGATGTTAATCCGACGGTTGGATTTTTATGAATTATGTCTGTAACATTACTGCACGGGTGAATGTTCGTTGACGGAACTAAATTTCTGCAAATAGTTTCCACTAATTCGACCATAACTTCTTCGTTTGTATTCCGATTGGCTCATCGTTTAAACCGTTGGAAAGATAACTCAAATCTATATAATACTGTTAATTTTCAGAATTTTCGAACATCCCAAAAATCCGTGATGATTTTCCAAAGTCAAACCTTGTGCACAATACTTTCTAAAAAAAAATATCCAATCTTATTTTCACTAATACTTTCGGTACTTTTTCGTACTTTAAACCATCCGAGAATATAATTGCATCTTCAATATATCTATGACAACTCAATAATCCCTTACTTAATCCGGATAATTTCTCTAACCTTCGTCGAATAATTTATCGGAGAATATAACGTTGTACACCGTTGTATTTTACCAACGATTATTCGACGGGATTGTAAAATACCATCCAACTTATTAAATCTCATTCACATGAAATCACGAAAATAAATTCACCATATCAATATTCCAATAAAATCATCGAAGAAAATACTGCTTGAAAATTCAGGATATTACAGATAAAAACCTCTGCACCTCTCTTCTATCGGTCGAGGGATAACCGTTACAATCACGTCTTCTATTGATCTGTGATAAACCACTCGTACTTGTCTTTGTGTCGGTCCAAGTTAAACCGTTTTCTTTTTCTATCGGACAAGGAATCAACTTCTCTAGCTTTCTATCGGTACTAAACAAACCTCACTAAGATAAGATAGCGATTGCGATTCTAATAATGCCGGATCCTTGATCCTAATAACACCGAATCCAATCGTATCTTTTCTTTTACCTCTCGTGTATGTGTTGAATGTATAAACACTCAAACTAACAATATAAGCTCAAGACCACAACAACAATAATATCAATATGAATATTTGATCAATGAGTTGTTTGCTTGAAGTTGTTGTAGTGAAATAATACCATAGGAATGGTATTTATAGGCTCCAAAGCCTCGACCAGCCGTTAGCCGCCTGACACTCCATTACGGCGTTATCTTCTCACCATTACGTCCGTAAACAATGTTACGTACGTTAACTTCCACTGCTTACCTACGTTAGCATGACCCAGTTTTAGTCCAGTATCATCTGACTTAAACATTACGTACGTTAGCTAATCTTCTTTACGTATATTAGGGATACGTCATTGCTGACGTCATATATCCGTTGCTGCTTTTCTGACTTTGACTCTTCCCAACGTTCATCTGTTTTGAACACCATTATGTATGCTATCCAGTTCTTCTTACGTACGTTAAATGCCTTATATTACGTACGTTATTGCTTGATTGTTTACGTACATTAATCTTGAGTAATTCCATCTTTTTGCACTTCGTTTCCTTCGATGCGTTGCTTCGGATTTTTGTTGTTTTGTTTTGTGTAACAACTTAATCATCAAAACATTATTAATACATGTATGGAACAAAAATGTTCCAACACGTCCGTTCGTCGTTCTGTTGCTCGTGGTTTTGAGGCAAGTATCTTCGTGTTTTGTGGATATAATAGTTGGTAACCGACGATAAGTGCTAAATGAATATTTTAATGAACTTTCAAAAGAAGCGGTATATTCTCGATAAAGGTTTTCAAAATTTACCCGTGTGTTTGAGAATGAATGTGTCGCTATGAGAATGTGTATCAGTGTTGTATATTGGAATGCCTTACTTTCATGTAGTGTCGTTTTGTGGGATTGTGGCATTTGTAAATGTATAGCTCTAACCTTTCGTTAAGGTGTGTGCGTGTGGAAAAGTGTGTTTATTGATGATCATGTGACGTTGTGTGATAAAGCTAGTAACTCCTTTATGAGGAGATTGTGCCGTTCGGTGTGGATGGAAAGGTATTCTTTTTCGTTGCTATGTGATTGGTACTGTAACACCCCCAATCCGCTCAGGGATATTACACGCCGTAGACCCTCTCCTCGAGGATCTACCAGGCTGGTAATTAAAATCAAACATCTAAACCTCGCCTTTAAGGCTAAAATGACTCAGTAGACCGACTTGGTCTTTCAATAATAACATACAACTCAATTCCAAACACATACCCACGCAGGGGTCAAATACAATAAACTCCCGTACAACGGGGAAAAGATACTGCAGCGGAAAAGTAAATACAACTAGACCAAAACGACATCAACAGATCCTCGTGTGATTAGTATCGTTCATCTTTCATCATCCTTCGTGCCGCCCCTGTGCTATGCTCCAAAACCTGAATGCAAAAATAGACATCCACCCCCCGAATACTCGGGGGTTAGCAAAACTCCACTGTTTTGCTAGTGCAAGTACAAGTGCAAAAATACGAGCCATACAATTCAAGTTCCAAGAACAATAATAATCAGGAATCCTCAAAGTTCCAAACGTAACGAAAAGCACTTCCCGAGGCATGAGTTTGGTAAAACATTCCGAAACTGAAAGATCACAAATCAAGGGAAATAATTTATAAAACAGTTTAAAATGCCATCGAGAGTTTTAATAGAAAACAATTTAGGATTTCCGAATCCTTCTCTTTCCAAAAATCAACAGGGGTCACAGCCCAAAGGTTTTGTTTTCGCAAATAGAAAACCGACAAGAATTCACAGGGTTAAAACCCACGTCATGTGTCCTCGACGGACATAAAAATCAATATCAACTCGTGAAGTTTTACTCGTGAATCCAGGGCTCTACCATTGGACTCCCGCCGTGGCCCCGTCGAACCAACCCACGGTGAGTAAAGTACATTCACTAAATATACACCAACCTGTGAAGTTTTTACTCGTGAATCCAGGGCTCTACCATTGGACTCCCGCCGTGGCCCCGTCGAACCAACCCACGGTGAGTAAAATACATTCACCACTCATGAATCCAGGGCTCTACCATTGAATTCCCGCCGTGGCCCCGTCGAACCAACCCACGGTGAGCGAAACAATCATGCACAAATAACATATCACAACAAGGATATCCAAACAATCCACCCAGAGGCATCAAACACTTAGCAAAACACTACGTCAAACCACAATGCACCGAAATGAAACAATATACGTCCACACGCAATACCAAGTGCAATATCAACACCAAACATATCCATAGAGTTCACATAGTCATTCTCAAACCACACCATTCACAAAACACATGCGTTTTGAAAACAAGCCTTTAACAAGGCTAATCGAATCTTTTGAAAACTCGTTTCAAACAATCAAACAAACATATAAATACGATCACCAATTATCATATCCATAAAACAAGAATTGTATGGACAAGGTACTTGCCTCGAAATCACAATCGCAACGAGACGACGGATAGGACGCGGTCGAATAGCCCCGAACGCCCGAACACCATCAAGAACGCGATAGCACCACGAGTATTACGAGAATAACACTACACGAATCATCAATCACCAACGGGATTCAACATCGGAATCCTCGAACACCTATAAACCTCCGGAAGGAACAATAACACATGGTTAAGACGAGAATCAAGGCCAAAACAACGGAAATCCCAACAAACTATCGAAGGGAAACTCATTGGGACATTTAATCGAACACTAAATGTTCAATAATTCCCAAGAACACTCGAATCGTCAATCGAGTTAAACAAACTTGATATATGGATATACAACCCATAGAACACGATTAATAACATCATACCACACCAACCGATGTATCAAAATCGGATTAGAAACGAAATCAAGAACAATCTCTCCAAAAAGTCAACTTGAAGGAAAATCAAGAATATACCTTGATTTGACGAAGAACACGGATCGATGATGATATAATCCACAAGAATCTTCCAAAATGCCTTGGAAATGATTAGAATCGCCAAGAACTCCATTTCCGTCGCACTCCGCCAATCGCCGAAAGAAGGAAAAATCGGGTAGAAATGAAATCGCCGAGCCGAGCTATATATAGCCGTGAGTTACTGGCCAGAATCGCGGGCCTTACGGCCGTAACTCGGACACCTTACGGCCGTACTCGACAGCCTTACGGCCGTAATCGCATTCGTCAAAAATCGCCCAAGACCAATGGACACTTACGGCGTAACTCGCACACCTTACGGCCAGAATCGCCCGTCAAAATCCGCCCGGCCCAGACGGCCGTACCCGATCACGCTTACGGCCGTAACTTGGACACCTTACGGCCGTAACCGCACCTTACGGCCGTAACTCGGCCGATGCCACCACTGCCGTGTGACTCGGCTGTAGCCACTCCGGACGACCCCAAAATCCAAACCTGAGTAAAAATCGAAGATACGGTTACGAAGTACTCGCAAAGACGAATCCAAGCACTAAGAGAACACACGATTCCGACCATCCGAAGTGTCGGAATTCGACAACGGAAGTAATTACCCCCAAACTTTGGGAAATTACAAAAATGGCCCAAAACGTCAGAAAATCACGATACGTGATCGAAACACCGAACCAAAGCTCGCAACTTGAATAATAACATTAAATGAACTTGCGAGAAACTCGAAACAACAGTTTCGACCGAGATTCGCAAGAATCGAACTCAAGTGCGGAAAAGTCGCTAAAAAGCACGGAACTCAACAAAACAACACCGAAACGAACTCGGATGACAAAAAGTGAAGAATTAATCATTCTCGAAATGACGAAATGGTCATGAGCGAGTCGTCAAAACGGACTTCCGCCGAAAAAAAAGAAAATTACCGAAATTCGAAATTGCGGATATTACATTCTACCCTCCTTAAAAGAAGTTTCGTCCCGAAACTTAAAACAAGTAGGGAGAAGCAATATCCCCGCCAGGAAAACTCAACGAGATACACAAGAAATGCGTAACTTACGCCCATCGGCGAAATGTTACAAGCAACGCAAAGGAATATACGGCGTGAAAACACGCTCCAGTACGACCAACACAATGCCACCGGTAGAGACATAATAAAATCAACAAGTGACAAGTGTCATCAAACAGATAATACAATCAAGTCGATTATCCGAACAATCACAAAACACAACCAACGAAAATCAATACGATTGACCAACCCAACGGTATATCAATCAAAACATGAGCCACACGCTGAACAAATACGGAATTCCACCGCCCAAGGGTTGGAAGATTGAAAACGAGACTAATTTCCCGAATTTAAGGGAATTAGGAAGGAGTCTGAACGCTCAACAATCACAAAACGAGATCAACAAAAACCGAACAATCAAACGATCGAACCATAACGATCGAGACAACAAAAATCGAACGATCATGTTCAAATCACGAAGAACAATAAAAATTCAAACAACCACTCCAAGGTTCACATCTCGACTCGAGACAATATATGATCCGGTGAAAACAACAACATATGCATTCACATAAGATCCACAGGAAAGGGAATAACAATTGAAAAGTCACAACGACGAGCGAGTAATTCCGAAATAATACCACCCTCGTTCGATCAACAAAAGCAAGGGGAAGGACAAGCTCAGAAAATGTCAACGAACATAAACGAGTCGACAGAGTCGAAAATACAGAAGTTCCAAATCCGATCCACTTCGAATAAAAGAACTAGTAGAACCAAAAGATGTTACTTCCGAACAGGGTTCACAAGAATCGAACCGAACTCGGAAAGTCACAGCGATACCAGGTCGACCCAAAACAAGATCACAGCTCGTTCGAGTGATGAACCCGAAATACAAAACAAGTTCAGACAGTATCAACGAACACGAGCGAATCGATAGACTAGAGAAAGAGAAAATATAGAAGCCAAAAATAATACGGGTATTATATTCGACCTCTTCTAAAAGAAAGTCGTCCCCGCAACTCACAATAACGGAAACAAGGTAACAACACAAAAAGCAACTGACAGAGAAATCTCCTATGGGCCTCTCAGAACCGATCCTGATATCTGTGCTGAAGCGCGAACTCCGAATGTCTCGGTAGCCAATTCGCAAAACTGAATTCGGTGACCCTCGAGTCTACACTCGAAATGTGTTATCGACGAGAAGGACAATTTACACGTGCATGCCCCGGCACATCACGATTGAAACGCCTCGGCTCGGCATACCGAAAATACAAATGCTAGATACAATGGGGCATAACGTCGCAAAACAACATAGCGGAGATGCCAACTCAGCACAACAAAGAATCATAACACATACCATATACAACGATTACCATCGTAAAGTAATACACACACAAACACTACAGCAACGACGGTATCGTTCGGCGACCTCAACGGCCCGAACGATAACCAGCACATAATTACAACCATCATGAAACAATCACACATGTACACAAACGTACAAACTCAAGCTTCAACAGCTCACACCCGTGCGACAACACGCAAATTACCACGAGACGACAAACAGCAAATACCAGTTCACACCTCTGACAGAGGGCTAGTACAACAAATGCGTGGCAACGCCTCGACGTTCATGCCACCAATTCGATCAAACTCGGGAGCAAACACCATAACGACAATACAAACATCATACATACATTCCCAAACGCAAACGGGAATTGATAGGTTTTAAAAAAAATGAAAACCACCTCTTGAAAATAATTTAGAAAAACACCGGTTGATCTCGAGTATCATCTTTCAAAAAAAAAGTAAAAACGTGAAACATCGTTATCGAGACTTTGGAAAATCATTTTGCATTTGTTAAAAATGAGGACACTTTCTGATAGTGAAAAACTTTCAGAATATTCGACCCTCGGGTCTAAGTAAAAGTGTTTATAAAACATTGAAAATATCTCAAAACATTTTGGTCCTCGAGGTAGAAGAATTTTGAAACAGATTGTGGCACTCTGGAAGTACCACGAGAAAACAATTCATTTTAAACGTACGTCTCGAAATTTAATTCTAAGATACTCAAGTTTTCGAAAATAATTCAATGCCAAAGAAAAAGGACGATGCCAAAAAGGCTAGAATGCCCAAAACTTTCAGGTAATTACACAAAACTTTATAGCGCCGTGGGTCCCGCGCCGGAACCCACCAGGATAAAACCATTTACAAAAAATGCCAAAAAGGCCGATGACGGTAATATTTCAAAAACTCACAGAAGCCATTTACAAAATGCTAAATACCGTCATAAGAATTTCGCCAAAACGATCAAGGCCATAATGCCAAAAACTCGGTTAAGGGAATCGGTTTTCGAAATAAAACTCAGTCGGCAAAATACCGAAAGTCATTACAAAAGAACTCACGCAGCGGATAAAAGAAATACAGTTCAACATACACAATCGAGCAACACTACTCCTCATATGAACGAAATATGAGAGTCAAATAACCACATATCAAGAAATCAAAATCCATAAGAGGATTCCGTCACTAATCAAATAATCATAAAATAGCTCGTGTCACACGAGGCACAACACAAAGAAGGGAGACTTACATCCACAGGTCGCACGAAGATGATGATCGCCCCACGATACTAATCACGACCAACCAACTCAGACGACGCGTCGCGACACGACTTAGTCAGACAAAATCCGACAAGACAAAACTCAACAGACACCACTGACCCGACAGCCTAGGTTTCCACAACCTAATCTCCGATACCATTTATGTAACACCCCCAATCCGCTCAGGGATATTACACGCCGTAGACCCTCTCCTTGAGGATCTACCAGGCTGGTAACTAAAATCAAATATCTAAACCTCGCCTTTAAGGCTAAAATGACTCAATAGACCGACTTGGTCTTTCAATAATAACATACAACTCAATTCCAAACACATACCCACGCAGGGGTCAAATACAATAAACTCCCGTACAATGGGGAAAAGATACTGCAGCGGAAAAGTAAATACAACTAGACCAAAACGACATCAACAGATCCTCGTGTGATTAGTATCGTTCATCTTTCATCATCCTTCGTGCCGCCCCTGTGCTATGCTCCAAAACCTGAATGCAAAAATAGACATCCACCCCCCGAATACTCGGGGGTTAGCAAAACTCCACTGTTTTGCTAGTGCAAGTACAAGTGCAAAAATACGAGCCATACAATTCAAGTTCCAAGAACAATAATAATCAGGAATCCTCAAAGTTCCAAACGTAACGAAAAGCACTTCCCGAGGCATGAGTTTGGTAAAACATTCCGAAACTGAAAGATCACAAATCAAGGGAAATAATTTATAAAACAGTTTAAAATGCCATCGAGAGTTTTAATAGAAAACAATTTAGGATTTCCGAATCCTTCTCTTTCCAAAAATCAACAGGGGTCACAGCCCAAAGGTTTTATTTTCGCAAATAGAAAACCGACAAGAATTCACAGGGTTAAAACCCACGTCATGTGTCCTCGACCGACATAAAAATCAATATCAGCTCGTGAAGTTTTACTCGTGAATCCAGGGCTCTACCATTGGACTCCCGCCGTGGCCCCGTCGAACCAACCCACGGTGAGTAAAGTACATTCACTAAATATACACCAACCTGTGAAGTTTTTACTCGTGAATCCAGGGCTCTACCATTGGACTCCCGCCGTGGCCCCGTCGAACCAACCCACGGTGAGTAAAATACATTCACCACTCATGAATCCAGGGATCTACCATTGGATTCCCGCCGTGGCCCCGTCGAACCAACCCACGGTGAGCGAAACAATCATGCACAAATAACATATCACAACAAGGATATCCAAACAATCCACCCAGAGGCATCAAACACTTAGCAAAACACCACGTCAAACCACAATGCACCGAAATGAAACAATATACGTCCACACGCAATACCAAGTGCAATATCAACACCAAACATATCCATAGAGTTCACATAGTCATTCTCAAACCACACCATTCACAAAACACATGCGTTTTGAAAGCAAGCCTTTAACAAGGCTAATCGAATCTTTTGAAAACTCGTTTCAAACAATCAAACAAACATATAAATACGATCACCAATTATCATATCCATAAAACAAGAATTGTATGGACAAGGTACTTGCCTCGAAATCACAATCGCAACGAGACGACGGATAGGACGCGGTCGAATAGCCCCGAACGCCCGAACACCATCAAGAACGCGATAGCACCACGAGTATTACGAGAATAACACTACACGAATCATCAATCACCAACGGGATTCAACATCAGAATCCTCGAACACCTATAACCTCCGGAAGGAACAATAACACATGGTTAAGACGAGAATCAATGCCAAAACAACGGAAATCCCAACAAACTATCGAAGGGAAACTCATTGGGACATTTAATCGAACACTAAATGTTCAATAATTCCCAAGAACACTCGAATCGTCAATCGAGTTAAACAAACTTGATATATGGATATACAACCCATAGAACACGATTAATAACATCATACCACACCAACCGATGTATCAAAATCGGATTAGAAACGAAATCAAGAACAATCTCTCCAAAAAGTCAACTTGAAGGAAAATCAAGAATATACCTTGATTTGACGAAGAACACGGATTGGATGATGATATAATCCACAAGAATCTTCCAAAATGCCTTGGAAATGATTAGAATCAGCCAAGAACTCCATTTCCCGTCGCACCCGTCGCCAATCGCCGAAAGAAGGAAAAAATCGGGTAGGAAATGAAATCGCCGAGCTGCCAAATATATAGCCGGCAGAGTTACGGCCAGAATCGGCAGCCTTACGGCCGTAACTGACACCTTACGGCCGCATCGCAGTTTTACGGCCAGAACTGCATTCGCTGCAAAAATCGCCAAAGACCAAATGTGACACTTACTACTGTAACTCGCACACCTTACGGCCAGTAATCGCCTTCAAAATCCGCCTGGGCCAGACGGCCGTGCATTCGATCACGCTTACGGCCGTAACTCGGACACCTTATGGCCGTAACCGGCACCTTACGGCCGTAACTCGGCCAGTCCAGGCCCTGCTCCGGCCGTGACTCGGCCGTGGCCACTCCGACGGCCTGGACGACCCCGAAACCCGAACCTGAGTAAAAATCGAAGATACGGTTACGAATTACTCGCAAAGACGAATCCAAGCACTAAGAGAACACACGATTCCGACCATCCGAAGTGTCGGAATTCGACAACGGAAGTAATTACCCCCAAACTTTGGGAAATTACAAAAATGGCCCAAAACGTCCGAAAATCACGATACGTGATCGAAACACCGAACCAAAGCTCGCAACTTGAATAATAACATTAAATGAACTTGCGAGAAACTCGAAACAATAGTTTCGACCGAGATTCGCAAGAATCGAACTCAAGTGCGGAAAAGTCGCTAAAAAGCACGGAACTCAACAAAACAACACCGAAACGAACTCGGATGACAAAAAGTGAAGAATTAATCATTCTCGAAATGACGAAATGGTCATGAGCGAGTCGTCAAAACGGACTTCCGCCGAAAAAAAAGAAAATCACCGAAATTCGAAATTGCGGATATTACAGGTACTAGTCGCATCGTTGGACTCTAGTGTTGATTGTACCATTACTTGGTCGTGGGTATGTGTTGGACAAACTGGCCATTCTAGCAAGGTACCTTGACTTTACATATTGTGACTAACTATCGATACATGCAGATTTGTAAATGTGTGTGTGTGGTTGTTCTTCCACCCTGGTAGGGTCCGACGGGGCCTCTGGGGTATGGCCGCGGAAGTGGTTTCCCACTTTGGGATGGTCCGACGGGGCCTCTGGGGGCCGATACTAATGGGCACATCCGCGGGTTACCATGTGTGGTTTTTCATCATGAGGATGACATTGATGTTTTCGATAACTGTGATATGTCCGGAATATCACAACATTTTGTTCTCGATGTTGGGATGCATTATATAGCGTCTTGGTGTTTGAATAGAGTGGCATTAAAATGAAGTTTTGGGTGTAATTTGTCCTTGGTTGTGAGATTTTGATTTCTGATATGTTGCGTATAATTTATCCATCGTTGTGAGACATTGAATGCAGTTTTCATAATATTTTCCGAAACAAAACTCCCGAGATCTTGAATTGACTTTCAAAGTGACCACTCGTTTCATTTCTACTTTTACGATTGAACTATCTTATCCAAATGAGAAATCTCAGAAGTCTTTCGTTGTGTCTGAGCTTTGGATTATTCAAGTTATTGTATTCTCGAAATGTGTTGTGTATGGCTCGTATTTGCACTTTATACTTGCACTATCAATATTGTGGAATTTTGCTAACCCCCGAGTAATCGGGGGTGAATGCTTGTATTGCGTCCAGGTACATGTAGGTCCCTGGGAGCTAAACACAAGATCGTTACGAATGATGATGGAAGACGAATGATACTAATCACATGGAGGCTAGTTCTGGGTGTGTTTAGTTGGAGTTCATTATATGGTCTTTTCCGCTGTCGTATTTTTCTGTTTGTGAGTGTATTTGACCCTTGCATGGGTATGAGTCCTGACAGAGTTATGTACAGTTTGAGTTGTATGTTAATGATGAAAGATCAAATCGGTCTAATGGTTCTTTATTTCGCCACGTCGGCATGAAACGTGATGTCTTGTTCTGTATTTTGCCTGGTAGATTCTCACAGAGAGGGTCTGCGGCGTGTGATATTACCAGATAGTTTCTGGGGGTGTTACATTTATGGTATCAGAGCTTAGGTTGCAGAAACCTAAGCTGTCGGGTCCAATCGTGTATTGTCGAGTCTTGTATCGTCGGATTGTGTCTGACTGAGTCGTGTCGCGACGCGTCGTCTGTGATATCGATGTGATTAGTATCAAGGTGCAGCCATCATCTTCGTGCGACATGTGGATGTAAGTCTCCTCTTTAGTGTTTTATATATTCGTTTTATAACTTTGTTTATACTTTTGATATATTGGGTATGAAGTGATCGACATATAGTGATGGATTGTTTTACAAGAGGTGAATGTGTTATGAATCTCGGAATATTAATATATTATGTATGTTTCTATTAAAGGTGTTAGTGGTAGAGTTTGTCGAGAACTCAGGTATACATTTTTAGCCTTTGTGTGGATTCGATGTTCGTGATTAACGCTTTTGAACTAGTAATTTTAGGTGACAGACGAGTATATGTTTGAGAGCTAGTTGATTTTATGGATTGTGTTTTTTCTATCATGACGAACTCTCTTGATAATTATATTTTACCGCATGCGTGTTTGAAAGTGGGTTCTTTTGAAGTATTATGGAATTTAGAGATGATTGCAAAAGTTGAATTTCTAAAAATATTTTGTCGGTACACGTAAGTAATGACTTAGCATATACTCTTTGAAAACAATTTGAGTTCTGACGAAAATGTCGTGTATTTTTCCAAATAAACCTTACGACGATATTTGAGATACGTGTCTTGGTATGTCATGGATATTTTGAAAGATGTTATCGTCAGAAATTTTTGGCATGATGGAAATTCCTTGAATATGATTTGTAACCCAAGAGGTTTTATTTTCGAATAATTATAGCGTAATAACTGAAAACCTTTCACTTTGAAATTTTTGTATTCCAAAATGAAAATGTGATTTCATTTTCAGAAAGGAGTGAAAGATAAAAACTTTTATTTTAAATGACAATGTTTTATTCTGGAAGAACGATGATACTTCTGTAACAAGAAACATTTTGCTGTTGCACTCGAATAATATTTCAATTCAGATTGGGAGTTTCTGGTATTACCAAAGGATTTTCCTTTTATTAAAACTAAGGTATTTATAAACGAGTTTGGATAAAACGAGTGCATAGTGTAGATGAATCATTTTAAGCGATGACGATAGCGTATAGACTAATGTGTTCGGGTGAGGAGCGAAGTCATTTAGGCAAACGTATCAAGTTGCCATTCTCGTCGGAGAATTTTGGAGTGCGTTTCTGGATGCGGAGTTATTTGGAAAGGGAAGTTATTTCTTGACTTATTTGATATCATTTTCGTACGAGACGGTAGCGCCTATGTCTGTATGTGCATGTATATGCAAGCGCTCCGTTACTTCACAAAGGGCAAAGATTATGCTTTTGATGAAGTCTTCTATATTTTCATTATCCTTCACCTATCATGAGTAATTTCAACTTCAAGTCACCTAATCCTCATGAAATTTCGAGATCATCAATAAGAAGACATGAATATTACTGAAACTTCATCATACTACTCAACATAATCATAGGCTGACATATATATGTTTTAACAAAGGAATATCCAAGGTTTGATCATCTCAGGCCTCATAAAGAATGGTGTTCAGTTTATTAAGTCATCAACAAGCCTAATAACCTTAGAAGCATGCTCATAACATTCATAGAAACATGAACTCAAGGCTGTAACAATATCAACATACCTTATACGGAGGTAAATGACAAAAATGATCAGTAGAACTCAACACGAGAAGCTTGAACACTAATCCAAGATGCCTACGATCTTTAAGATTCAAGTTGAGAGACTGATATGAGGGTTTCGTAAGGCTCTAAGGACTGTCAAAGGGGCAGAGCTCGGACAAGACAAATGAGAGAAATGAAAGGGGGTTGGTGTCTTTAAATAGAAAAGTATATCTTGCGTACGCTATCGGCTGGAGTTAACATACAGGTACTTAACGCATGCTAATGCACAAACACTATGCATGCTAGCAATCTTCGTAGCTCAATGTCCCATTCTGTCCTTGTGTTCGCGTACGTTGCCAACTCGAGTTATTTACGTTACATATTAATTTAGCGTATGTTATTTACATCACGTAACACACGCTAATAGTCGTTGACTTATCTTTTTCAAAAGTTATCCCAGCGCATGCGAGAAAATCTGATAAGATATGACATCTGGCTCCACACGCCGACCATGCCTTATCTGATCTTGACTACCCCTGCGTACGTTAGGTAGCTGTCTTAACATATGCTGGCTCTGACCATTAGCGTACGCTAGTTACATCTATTAGCGTACGCTAGTATCATGCAGGTACGTGCATGAAATAACAATCTTTATACAATACGATCATGAATACTGAATTACGAATATTATAAAAAGTATCTTTTATAATAATTATTCAACATAATCATACACCACATGATTCCAATACAGATAGAAAAACACACTAAGTATTCGGGTATTACACTCATTGTATATGCTAATACTGGCATGCTTGCGTACGTAGCTCGTTGGCTCGGTTGCCATATTCACGCTGAAAGTACTCGGCCTTAACGCCTAAAGTGATCAACGATCGAGACTAACATGCGTAACATAACTGCCCTAGCGTACGTTAATCGCCAAGGTAGCGTATACTATATATCTCAACTGACATATGCTATGGCTCCCATACCTAGCGAAATTTTACAACTCAAAATGTAATCATAATGAATCAGTACAATATATGCCGTATGATACCAATTTCAAATAACATAGTTTACATTCCAAAATGAATACGTACAGTATAACAGTGCAAAAATAAAAAATTACACTGGATATTACATACTACCTCTCTTAAAAGAAGTTCGTCCTTGAAACTAAGGGATTTGCTCAATTTAACAAAAATTAGAGAAATAGACACGAAGACCATGATCAAGCTAAGAAAAATGAACCCCAAACATGTATAGTGGAAACAAAAACACACCCAAAGAAGTTACTACAAAAACAACATAAAATAGAACGTCTCGAACAAGATATATTATAGAGATGTTAGTCGATGTTTCTATAGACATTTAGGATGATTGTTACTTTTCCATATTTATATAATTGTGGAAAATGTAACTAAAAGGTAAACATGAGGTACCAAAATGGAGAAGACGTAAATGTGGGGCACCAAAAGTGAAAGCATGGTTTCATTTTATACTAAATTGAGATTATCATTTATTGACCCAACTGAAACATTGGTGCCAACATAAGATATAAGATGGAAGAAGGAGAAGAAGAAGAATAACTTGCATTGTTCGAAGGACATAAAACTGCAAACTTACAAGCAAATTAAAGAACACGTAAAGTAAAATATGTGCTCAATTTGAAAGTTAATCGATCTCCCCAGGGCATAACAAGAAATTTTTAGAGTTCTTACAAACACAGTAATACAGAAGAAAGTTCCCTTTCAAATATGGATGGCATTCAAAAAACATGCAACTCGAGATCCAATATGAACAAACACAGAACCATTCAATGGCTACAATAGATGGCCTCATCAGTTTTGTTCTGTTCAACAAACAATAATTCGGAGGAAAAAATTTAGGAAGGTGCTAGGGAAAACACGAGATTGTAAGATTAAAAGGTAGACATGAATCTGGAATTGCAAAGGAAGATCACGATCAAGAAAACATCATCTTCGGCAAATCAATCACCACATAAAGCATTCAAAAGAGAATTGTCATCAAACCCTATAGATTTTGACCGACTCTTGTTGCATTCTCTTCATCAAGTAGGGGTTGTCAAGTTTTCAAGCCTCTGCCTGGTCAAAAACAGGAGAAAATTGAGGATGGAGAAACTCAATACATGAAAAAATTCATCTCCTCCGTTGAATTCAGCGTAGAGAAAAGTTTACTACTAAGAAATATTAACATCAACCATACAAGAATCACCCAAATCCAAATATCATACAACTCTATAGACAGAAGAAATATTAAGTAGAGTATTTTTGAAGCAGAAAACTAAGATGACTGGAAATTCCATATCTTAAAACAGTTTAGTTTCAGGGCTCACTCTAAGTCTTCTTCCTCATACCTGAATGTTGGACTTGGAGAGCCCAGGTACATGTATGAAGAATATGTGTTCTTTGCTATCCCGAGAATGTTAATCAGGACAGTTATGGATAGCCGTCAATGTGCTGGTGGTGGAGATTACTCATTTAGGCTGGAAGTTTAGCCACTTTGGGTGAGTAGGGTGTGCTATCGGAGAAGAAAGCACACCAAAATCGGGGAGAAAGACGAAGAGTTTTGAGTAATTTTGTAGCCGCATAAAAATGTCATCAATAATATGAAATTTCATTCACTCCGTGTTGCTCCATCAGTCCCGTAATAACATGCATATTTACTATTCATTTTGTCAAATAGTTAACTTTGATCATTAAATTGCATTGATATATAGGTAAGGATATTATCACGTACGATCTTGTTAGATTTATCGTAATATATACAACAACAACAACATCTAAGCCTTAGTCCCAAAATGATTTGGGGTCGGCTAACATGAATCAAACTTTGAAACCGTCAATAATCGTTACATAAATAACATAAAAGGAAAAAAGAGGGAAAAAGTAGAGAAAAAAGCAAATAAAAAAGAGAATGAATGGGAAAAAAAAAAAAAAAAAAAAAAAAGAAAAAAAAAAAAAAAAAAAAAAAAAAAAAAAAAGAAAGAGAAAAAGATAACATGAAATAAAAGAAAATAGGATTTAAAAAAAAAAAAAAAAAAAATCAGACTCCATCCACCATCCGTATTCTTTCCCGCCACATTTGCCTCTCCATCGCCATACTTTCTCCAATTCCAAGAAACCGCATATCATTTTCAATCATCTTTATCCAAGTTTTCTTGGGTCTTCCTCTACCTTTCACAACATTACTTGCTCCCCAACTTTCTAGCCTCCTCACTGGGGCATCAATAGGTCTTCTTCTCACATGACCAAACCATCGTAATCGATTCTCCATCATCTTGTCTTCTATAGACGCAACTCTTACCTTCTCTCCGATCACCTCATTTCGAGCCGATCCTTTTTGTATGACCACACATCCATCGTAGCATACGCATCTCGCCACATTCATCTTTTGAACGTGACATCGCTTTTACACCCAACACTCGGTGCCATATAACAATAAGCAGCCTAATTGCCGTGCGGTAAAATTTACCCTTTAATCTATGAGGCATGCCGATCACATAAAACCCCTGTGGCACTCTTCCACTTCAACCACCCCGCCTTTATTCTCAGTGAGCCACATCGCCATCTAGCTCTCCATCCTTTGGATAATAGATCCAAGATACCGAAAGAAAGTGGATCCATGAACAACTTTCCCATCAAATGTGATCATCCCCGCCTCTCTATCATCAAGCGCTAAACCTACACTCCATATATTCGGCCTTACTTCGCTCACCAAAGCCTCGAGCTTCCAAAGTATCCCTCCAAAGTTCCAATTTCGTTGCACTCCAACCTTCGCTTCATCAATCAACACAATATCATCTCGCGAACATCATACACCACGGAACGTCATTTTGAATTTCTCTTGTCAATTCGTCCATGACTATGGCAAAGAGAAAAGGACTAAGAGCAGATCCTTGATGCACCCCAATCGTAATAGGGAATTCTTCTGTCCTCCCAACATTAGTACGTACACTTGTACTAGCTCCCTCATACATGTCCTTTATAATGTCAATATATTTCCGCGATACACCCTTCTTTGCTAAGGCCCACCAAAGTACTTCTCTTGGTACTTTATCATATGCCTTCTCTAAATCAATAAAAACCATATGCAGATCTTTCTTTTTATCTCGATAATTTATCGTAATATATATTTTTAAAATATTTACTTTTCATAATTTTTATTTATATGATATATTTTCTGGAGACCTCGCAAAATACAAATGGGCAAGTTATCATGGTACGGATGGTGTACTAATTTGATAGGTCAAAAATTGACTCGAGTAAATTGAAAGTCCACCGACCTAACTTCTGTTGAATTTCTTATTCCGTACAAATATATAAAAATAATTTGATTATGAGTTGATGACCAAGTAAAAGAACAATTAGACAACATAAGTCGAACACTCAGGAGTCATAGAGAAAAGGGAAAAAACGCAAAAGAGAAGAAAAAGAAAAAGGAAAAGAGAAAGTACATTAAATTGAAGATGGCTATGGCCACATTTGAAGCATCGCTTGAAAGAGGAAAAGAAAAGAAGAAAAGAAGAAAGAAGAGGAAGAATATCAGAAAAACAAAAAGTGGTGGAGTGACTACTACAACTGATACTTTTCACAGTGAGAACAAATACTGCCGAGAATGAGCAATAGGAAAATAACGACTGCTACTAGGAGAGTATTACTGCTGCAATGATCGAACCAGAAGAGTATGAAACGCCCAAGCATATTCACGTACTTAATGAAATGACATTAACATACGCAACCCGTTTAACGTACGTAACATGGAGAGAATAACGTATGTAATGTAGTTTTAAGTTCAAATTCAAAACCAGTCCATTGGATTTACTAGAAGATCAATTGATACAACAGACGAACGAACATTATATTTAACATATGTGACGACCAGGTATCAACGGATGTAATCAGGAATACGAAGCTTACCGAAGTATACTGGAAAACAACTAACGTGCTTACCAATTAAAGATTAACGTACGTAAAGAAGCTAATGTACATAACAATGAGGCAACAACGTGTTGGGAAAAACACCGATAATGTAACGTCACAACAAAAAATGCGGAACCTCGTTTGACAATTTCACACTCTTCAATTGTAACTTCGTGGTTACTGATGAGTAGAGCAAACAATTACAACTCGACAATTAATACAAATGATATACCAAAAGCGATAAATAACGAGGCACAATTTTAGCGTGGAAAACCCCTCAAGACGAGAGTAAAAACCACGGGACCGAAGCCGTTTAAATCCACTATCACCAATACACAATACACAATCATCCCTAGTACAAACTAGAGGTATACAACACAATCTTCAAATACTCGTTAATAAATGTTTTTCAAGTATTTGGAATACAACAATAACAACAAGATTGAGAAAAGGAAACACCAAAATAGCTTACACGAAAAGCTAACAAATATACACGAACTTCCGGACTCAAACCCTCGATCTATTCCAGTGAAAAAGTTTGCCCAATAGCTACCAAGCTCTTGTCAACAATCACGACGATTCGATCGATAAACCTCCAGGAAATCGAACAAGTATTTGTTTCTCTCTCTTTTCTCTCTTGCTTCTCTCTCTATGTGTATGTCTCTCTCAAAATCGTGAAGTGAGGAACAACCCGATGCAGGCTGCTAAAAGAACCTCACAAACCCACAGTTGACTTCGGGTGCCGCGGTCTGGAAGGTGTGTGCCGCGGCACACTATAAAAACTGCCTAGGAAATTCATCGGGGGCCACGGCTCGGCTGACAGGGACCGCGGACCGGAGTACAAGCGCGGCAGCAAGGTTGCAGTACAACAGGAGGGTGTTGCGTCCCGACAGGCAGGGGCCGCGGCCCGTAGTACAGTTCCGGCCACCAATTTGTTGGATGATTTCCGTGGGCCGCGGCCCGGCGGGCATGTGCCGCGGCCCGGAGTACAGTCCAGACCTATGTTCCGGAAATGAATCCTACAAATCTCCCCCTTTCCAGAATATAGGAAGAGTTCGCCATCCCGGGGATCGAACAACACACTTTCACCTTATCTCTACTCAATGCCTTGGTTAACATATCAGAACCATTATCATCGGTATGAACTTTATCAAGTTCAAATAAACCATCCTCCAATGCATCTCAGATCCAATGGTACCTCACATCGATATGTTTCGTTCTCTTGTGAAAAGTCGCATTCTTAGCCAAATGAATTGCACTTTGACTATCACAAAGAACCACGTAATGTCGTTGTCGGAAGCCTAGCTCTCGTAAAAAGATTTTGAACCATAAGAGCTCTTTACACGCTTCTACCGCCGCAATGTACTCGGCCTCCGTTGTTGACAAGGCAATGCACTTTTGCAATCATGATTGCCATGACAAGGCTCCACCTGCAAATGTCATCAAATAACCGAAAGTGGATTTTCGGTTATCTTCGTTGCTGGCCATATCCAAATCGTAATATCCAACAAGCATCACTTTTCCATTTCCAAATGTAATCCCCAATTTGGAAGCACCCCGTAAATATCTAAATATCCATTTTACGGCTTCCCAATGCTTCTTTCCCGGATTTGATAGAAACCGGCTCACCACTCCCACGGCATGAGCAATGTCGGGCCTAGTACATACCATGGCATACATCAAACTCCCGACCGCCGAGGCATAAGGAATTTTATCCATTTCCTCAATCTCTTCCTTCGTCTTAGGGCAATCTTTGCTCGTCAATTTAAAATTGTTAGTAAGAGGCGAACTAACAACTTTAGCTTTGTCCATGTTGAAGCTTTTAAGCACCTTCTCAATTTAAAATCACACATGTCTTGTAACATGTGTAATTTCCGGGCTGCTCTATCCCGAGTAATTCTTATCCCAAGAATTTATTTAGCGGCCCCCAAGTCTTTCATGGCAAAAGACTTATTCAATTCTTTCTTCAAGTTGGCAATTCTCTCGGCATTCTTGTCAACGATCAACATGTCATCCACATAAAGCAATAAGATGATAAAATCATTACCTCCAAATTTCTTGAAAAATACGCAATGGTCTAGGGTCGTCTTCCGGTAGCCTTGCTCCCCCATAACCGACTCAAACTTCTTATACCATTGTCGTGGTGCTTGCTTCAAACCGTATAGACTCTTTCGGAGTCTACAAACATAATCCTCTTTCCTTTTGACCTCAAACCCTTCCGGTTGCTTCATATATATCTCCTTATTGAGGTCTCCATGAAGAAATGCCATCTTGACATCCATTTGCTCAATCTCAAGGTCAAGACTAGCTGCTATACCAAGGACCAACCGAATCGATCCTATCTTCACAACTGGAGAAAAAATTTCGTCAAAATCAATGCCTTTCTTTTGACTAAATCCCTTGACTACGAATCTAGCTTTGTAACGGGGCAACGAAGTATGCTCCTCCGACTTCACCTTATACACCCATTTATTTCTCAAAGCTCTCTTGCCCTTTGACAAGTTTACCAACTCGTACGTATTATTTTCATGCAACGAGCTCATCTCGTCTTGCATGGCATCCATCCACTCCTTCTTATTCTCATCCTCTATAGCCTCCGCAAAATATTCGAGCTCTCCCTCGTCGGTGAGTAAAACATAGTCATTGACCGAATAATGAGTGGAAGGATGACGGTCCCTCGTTGACCGTCTATGTGGAACAAAAGATGGCATGTTCATCATGGGAAGCTCGGGGGATGAACTCCATCAGTGTCATCTTGTATCAACTCATCGTTGTCACCGGCATCATGTTGTTCATTGTTTTGGCCATGATCTCCAACGGGTGTCTAAACATGTTGTGGAGGAACGGGGTCCAAATCAATAAGATCATAATCATCTTGTGGAGCCGACTCTCCATTCTCAACATCCTTCATCGTTTGATCTTCAACAAAAACAACATCTCTTGAACGAACAAGCTTCTTAGTAACCGGGTCATACAATCTATACCTGAACTCATCAAGACCATAGCCGATAAAGATACATGGCTTCGTCTTGGAATCAAGCTTCGACCTCTCATCATTCGGAATGTGTACAAAAGCTTTACATCCGAAAACCCGTAAGTGGCAGTATGAGATGTCTTTACCGCTCTACACTTTATTCGGAACATCAAACTCCAAAGGAACACACGGCGTCAAATTAATCACATGAACTGCCGTGTTCAAAACTTCTCCCCAAAACGACTTTGGTAATCCGGCATGTGAGAGCAAACATCGAGCTCTCTCGACCAAAGTCTGGTTCATTCTCTCCACCAAGCTATTGAGTTGCAGAGTCTTCGATGGCATCTTTTGATGTCGGATTCCTTGCTCTCGGCAACACTCATCAAAAGGCTCGGTGTATTCTCCACCATTATCCGTCCGAATACACTTTAACTTCTTCCCGGTCTCTCTCTCCATCGAGGCATGAAATTGTTTAAAGACGTCTAACACTTGATCTTTGGTTTTCAAGGTGTATGCCCACACCTTCCTCTAATGGTCGTCGATGAATGTGACAAAGTATCGGCAACCACCAAGTGTCCTAGTTTTCATAGGACCACAAACATCGGAATGAATTAAATCAAGAACATTTTCCTTCCGTGAAGGAGTATGACTCTTAAATGTGACTCTCATTTGATTCCCGGCTAGACAATGAGAGCACCTTTTAAGATGTACCTTGTGAACCCCGAATAACGCCTCCTTATTTGACAATAGTGCCATCCCTTTCTTGCTCATGTGACCGAGCCTCTTATGCCATAGCTCGGCCATGTCATTATTGTCGATTGTATTCACGGAATTAATCGTGACCTTTGGAAGTGTCACGTATAGCTTCCCTATCTTCTCTCCTCTTCCGACAATCAAGGAACCTCGAGTGAGTTTCCACACTCCCTTGCCAAAACCGCTATGATAACCATCATCATCGAGTAAGCCAACGGACATCACATTTAGCCTCATATCCATAACATGTTTTACAATACGTAAAACAAGTTCCACACCGGTGTCGAACCTCAAGTGTACGTCTCCCACTCCAACAATCTTGGATAACCCATCGTTACCCATCTTGACTATCCCATAGTCACCCGGAGTATAAGAGGAATAAAAATCCCTATGTGATGTAACATGACACATAGCTCCACTATCGACCACCCAACTCGAATAATCTCTCGCAAGGTTCACCATATCATAATCGCAACAAACAAAGAATTCTTTAGTAATAGTATTTACTTCGGCTTTTTCATTACTACCGCTCTCCTTCTTTTGAGAATTCTCTCGGCCTTGGCGATTTTCCTTCTTCAATTGTCGGCAAAATTGCTTTGTATGCACTTTCTTACCACAATGATAACATTAAATATTGGCATACTTCCCCCGGAAATTACTTCTTTATGGCCCTCTGTTATTCGGACCTCTACTTTGACCTCTCCCCCGTCTTTCGGTAACTAGAACATCCGACTGTGACGAAGATCCCTGTGCCTTTCTTCTTTAATAACTAGAATTTCTACTACTGTTGTTTAATATTATTTTATCCGAGTTATATTGTACAGCGTGGAATCTGTACAGTATGGATAAAATAAATTAAGGACTGAGATGTCAGTATTGGCATAATTGTCGTATTTGGTCGACAATTGCATTTGAGGATATAATATGTTGAGTATATGTAATACGTATGCTGTATATTCATATTCTGCATGTCGAGACGTTGGACAGGTGTAGCTGAAAATGGCTAAATATAGCCTTATTAGCTCACGCTAATAGTTAAGCTTAGCGCACGCTACCATGCAGGGTTAGCGCACGCTAAAGGTAAAATCATAGCGTGCGCTAATGCAGTCAGATCGGAAGGAATCTGCGTGTGGACCCGGACACTTTCGGCGCACGTTCTGATAAGTCAACGGATGTTTGTAATGTAGTACTAGCGCACGCTAAACCCTAAGGGTTAGAGCACGCTAATGGTGTATTGGACAAAAAGGAATCTTATCCTCGTCAGCACTTTCAACGTGTGGACCAGTCTTCGGAGCATACAGACAAACGAGTCAACTGATATTAGCGCACGCTAAACGCAAGGACTTGCGTACGCTAGAAAGTGTAAGTTACGTACGCTAATACATGGGCGTTACGTACGTAAACACATGTACGAAGCTAGACTGTAGCCTCTGGATTGCGATAGCGCACGCTAACAAAGTCAGTTAGCGCACGCTAAGGCCGTAGCGCACACTAAACATAAGGTTTAGCGCACGCTAGTAATATACTTTATAAAAAGGGACAGACGGGTGTTATGAAGCATTTCGTCCATTTCTTTCCTTTCACTCGATAGAAAGAGCTCTGGGAGGTACTTGAGGTCCAGAAACACTCCGAGATGATGATCTTTATCAAGATTAAGATAGAGAACATGGATTAAAGCCTTGTTCTTCAAGTTATTCATGGTTTTTGGAATGAAGTTCAAGTGTTCTTCTTCTTGGTTCGTCTAATCCAGGTAATTTTCGTATCCCTTTGATAGTAGTTCATTTTTAAGGACGATTACTTGTGAGAGAACATGTTGGATAATCATGTGGTGTTTTTTATGAGACCTAATGGGATTATGATAATGGTTTTCAGATGTTATGTAAGATTCTTGATGTTAATGGTGATTCGTTAAACTTGATGAGGTTGAATCATGGATTTCTGAATCATGACAATTTCAGTGGTCGATTTAGATGAGTTAAATCATGATATGAGGTTTAATTTCGGCTTGAGTATGATATGATCCTTGTTATCGAGTTGGTTTGATTGTTGATGTTGTTATTGATATAGAGACATTGATATGATCCTTGTGATAGTTATGGTGTTGTTTATCTTCAAGTGATATGGAGATTTATGTCTCCTTTCATTTCGAATTTTGATGTTAAGATGATATAAGGATATATAATGGTTTTGATTATAAATACGGATAAGATGATTAAAACCAACATTATGATTTTAGTTTTGTATGTTCGTGATAAGATGTGGATCATGATGATGAGATTGAATTTGGAAAAGTTATTATTAATCTTGGAGTATGATTTCCTTTTCATTCGGATTCATAGTCGCAAGGTGTTAGTCGATGCTTGGAACGCATGCCACTGCATGTCATTAGCGCACGCTAAGCCTACTGGCTAGCGCACGCTAACGGGAGCAACATAACGCACGCTACGTTAAGTAATTAACGTGCGCTAAGTCAACAGATAGGGTAGTATATTCTGTTTCGGTTATGAATTCGTGATCGTTTAAGTTGGTTTGATCAGACTTGTGGTTAACTGAGATATTGTTGAGCCGTTGGGTTTGTGAATTGATTTTATCGATTGTTGATTGTTATCGAACTTGTTGTTTATCGAATTACTAGGTTGAGAATATTGATCGGTGATTATAACCGTGTGTTGCTGTCGAGTTTGAGGATGTTCGTGAATTGCTTTGGTCGGGACCGAGGAACTTGTAGATGACGGCAATGGATTTGCAATGCCTTCGCTGCCGTTGTATCGGTATCGAGGTAAGTTATTACTTGCTCAGTTTATAGTATTTAATGAATGGTTTCCGTTTCATTCGGGTATAATTCGTATAGCAATGTTTATAATCGTAATCACAGGATTTGGGATTATAAATCGTATTCAAGTTTTGGGAATCTAAATCATAATGTATATGATTTACTTTTGTTATTGGTATACTTGTATATCGAGGATATATTGTGATAAAGACGAAGATATAAATTATCTGCAATCCGTGATACTTTGGACCGTCGAGTATTGAGGATAATGGTTCGTGATGGTTTATACATTGAGATCGTTCTCGAAGGACTCGGGGCAAGTACTCTAATCATTTTTATCTTGTGTCGATCATGTCGTGATACATTCGTGTATCGTTGTTGTCATGCATTTTTGTATTGTTGTTGTCGTGTATTGTGTACTGTTGTTTTGTGCAGTTGTGCATTGTTGTCATATGTCCACCTCGTGTTGGTCCGACGGGATCATCGGGGGATCTATGCTAGCGTGCGCTAGATCATCGGACGGGTTTTCCACCTCGGGTTGGTCTGATGGGATCATCGGGGGATCTAGGCAGTGAACGCTGAATCATCGGATTGCCATGTATTGTTGTTGTGCATATGTATATTATGGGTTTGCCATAAGTATACATTGTTGTTATTGTTGTGATCATATTGACGTTGTCATATGAGTATGCATTTGTTGGTCTTGTGTGAGGACCATCTCCGTATGTTGTGTTGATTTGATCTCGTATTAGACTGACGTGATGGTAATGGTATTTCGTATCTTGAGGTATGTTCCGTATTTCCTTGGTACTTGTCGTTGATGGACAATCGATTATCGTATTGGAATTGTCGACGTTATTCGATGGATTGAATTGGCCAGAGTGGGTATAATTTCCGTATCGCGAGTTATGATAATGTTTTGAGAGCCTTGGGTATTGTTGAGATACCATACAGATGTTTCGATATTATCTTATTGTGTTGTTAAGGATACGAATCGTGGATTTTCGTAAAGTTACGACGGTAAAATTACATTGGTCGTATTC
Source organism: Orobanche coerulescens (assembly GCA_033398695.1). Classification (NCBI taxonomy): domain Eukaryota; kingdom Viridiplantae; phylum Streptophyta; class Magnoliopsida; order Lamiales; family Orobanchaceae; genus Orobanche; species Orobanche coerulescens. The sequence goes on along the minus strand of CM065812.1, from coordinate 150,139,531 downwards.
TTACTTAGTACTTCCATTGATATGTAATTATTGACGTGATGTGATGGTTATCATTGTTGGATATTATGGCTGACCCCGTCGTGGGCTTTCTTTTTAGGTTCTTGGATTATCAAGCTTGTAGCGGTCGTGGAGAGATGAACTTCCCGGAAGATACTGGCTAGGGCATGTATTTGTGTATTGAGTTTCCTGATCAGTTCTTGTATTCCGCTGCTAGAGTATTTTAATCGTTTTTCTTTTTCCGCCGCGTGAGCATTTTTAAAATGACCTATTGGTATCTGGTAACTTAGATTACTTTGGAAATCATTTTCTAAATTTGTTCTGTCTGTACGTGTAAGCGATAGCTTAACGTATGTTTTTAAACTGTTGAGTTTTGGCATTTTGGGCCTTGTGGTTTCAAATGAGATTCTACGACGGTTTTAATAAATGAGTTTTATAAAGTCTTCAAATGTTTTAAATAGATAATACCGTCGTTAGCCTCTTGGACGTTTGTTAATGTTTGTGAAAATTTCCTTCAACCTTGTGGGTTCCATCTCAGGGCCCACGGCGCTGTAATATTCCTGGATGGATCTGGGGGTGTTACAGAATATGGTATCGGAGCTTAGGTGGAGAAAATCTAGGCAGTCGGGTCGAGTTCGGTCGTGTTTTTTTCGCGTCATTCGAGTTGTCGGTTGACAAGTGTTTGAGCTCTGGGTTTTTGTAGTTCACTCGGGCTTGTGCGTTATGTGATTTACCATTATGGTACTGGGATTGTTGTAACTTTTCCAAATGGTGTTAACGTGTTTCTTCGGATAGAGATGTATTGTGTTCTCGAGTTGAACTGAGTTTAAACGTGTGTTTTGAAAATATCTGTGTCGAGTATTTTCTAGAGTTGAGACATGTGCCAGTATCACGGGGAAACGTCAGCTTCACGATCTGTTAGTTTTTGAAATTTTGAATTGCATTGAGATTTATTGCCGTTCTAAGTTGATATGCTTTGAGATTCAGCAGAAAGGTATTATGCATTACAGTATGAGGTGATAGATTTGGGACAAGATTGATGATCTTGAGAAGCTATGATTTTGGAAATCAATATGTCGGTTAAGTTTTGGAACGAAATTGTGTATTCGGGAGAAAGACTGTGGATTGTCGAGAAGAACATGTAGTCATGATAATTCATTTTGAGATATATGAACTATTTGTGAGCATTTGAAAATGATACTTTTCAAAATGAATGTTTTACAGTTGTTTTATGGAAAATGATTTTTGGGCCGAGACCCAATCGACTTTGAAATAGTTTTATAACTCAGGACTTGGGGTCCAAAAAGAGTTTTCTACTTTAAAGTTTCTTGAAATGCGGAACGAGATACGAGCTGAGACCCTAATGTTTCAAAAGGCTTTTCTGTTTTCCTTAAAACTCCCGAGATTTGTAAAACACTTTATCAATCGTTTATCTAGTTTATCACTACCTTTCGGGGTTTTGATTTATTGGTTCAAATGAAACCTCTCGGGAAGTCTTTCGCTGTGTTGATTTGTTTCAATGCATTGTCATAACATAATTGAGGTGATCCATGATGGAAAATGGTTGACGTTGCGAGTCATATGTGGAAAAAGAGTTTTTAGTCGGAATTTATATATTGAAATTTTGGAACTCTATCGTGTGGTTTTCCGATGGAATATCATTGGATATTGGTGACGAACTGAATTGGTATACAGTAGTATGGATGTAGTCCAACATTTGGATAGTTTTAATTTTAAACTTCGAAATCGTGTGGAATCGAAGGAAACTGTTATCGAATACTTGGCACCAGCGAGCCGATTTAATTTTTCGAAAATTAATTCAGTGGTCTTACCAAAATTTATGTTTTGAGTATTGAAAATTTTGAAAGAACTTTCGAAAATTTGTCTTCTTGACAAGACTATATGATTTCAACTGGTTTTGAAAAATGTGATTGATATGCATACGCATTTAGTGCATAATGCTATTATGGTGAAGCTATGAGTGTGTCTCACGAACTGGATAGTACATCAGTATGGTACGATGAAAGAGATCCGAACTCTAGTATGGTAATTTGGTTATCCAAGGATGATCGGTTAACTGATCGGACAAGAGAAATATACTGCGTGTTGTAGGTTCATGCACAGGATGTGACTTTGGAACTTTGGATTTTGTGAAATTGGAGCATATGTGCTATGTGGCTCTATTGATGTGGTGGTAGCGTGATTTTACTACTTTTGAATTTTTAGCCGTAATGATTGGTCGTTTCCCACTCTGTGTATGATTGGGTATGTTCGTCAGTTTGTGATTGGTTGTTCATATGCCGAGGGGTATGTTCGCCAGCCGGGTGTGTTTCTTTGAGATCTATTGTATGTGATTTGTTTAGCATTTTGAGAATTTTGCTCTTTCATGTATCTGTCTCTGTGGTTCTGTGTTCATCGTGTTGGAACTTACCGTGTGAAGGTATTCTCAATTATCGTTGATCGTTCGTTGGTTATATTGGAGTTTATCAAGTTGATGATATTCTCGATTATGTTTTGACCTCTGGTTGGTCATATTAGAGTTTATCATGTTGATGATATTCTCGGCTGCGTTTTGACTTTTGGATTGGTCGTATCGGAGTTTATCATGTCGATGATATTCTCGGTTAATTTATTGGTTGATCATTGTTGGTGATCATATGAGCGTTCAGATTTTGTGTCGATTTTTCGGAATTTATGTCGTTGTTTTGGGCAATTGTTTCACAGATGTATCGTGTATTATTGATTTGTATCCGAATTGGGATTTGATTGTGCGATCAAGCAGACAGGATTCGACACGAATAGATTATTTCATCCGAAGATGATATATTTTGTTGAGACTCATGGAATTGTGATTGTAGGCGCATTGAGGCTTTACAGTGAAGTCACTTGCTAGTATCTCAGGACATTGTTGACCTGCATATTTGTAACTATGCTCTTTTGGTCATTCGGTAATGATTATGATTGATCGTTGTCGTGATGGTTTTGGGATATTTTGGTTGAATGGTATGTTTGTTTGTTTTTATGACGGATTGCAAGTTTCGAGGACGAAACTTATTTTAAGCGGTGTCGTATGTAATATCCGGAATTTCTACTACTGTTGTTTAATATTATTTTATCCGAGTTATATTGTACATCGTGGAATCTGTACAGTATGGATAAAATAAATTAAGGACTGAGATGTCAGTATTGGCATAATTGTCGTATTTGGTCGACAATTGCATTTGAGGATATAATGTGTTGAGTATATGTATTCCGTATTCCGTATATTCGTATTCTGCATGTCGAGACGTTGGACAAGAGTAGCTGAAAATGGCTAAATATAGCCTTATTAGCGCACACTAATAGTTAAGCTTAGCGCACGCTACCATGCAGGGTTAGCGCATGCTAAAGGTAAAATCATAGCGTGCGCTAATGCAGTCAGATCGGAAGGAATCTGCGTGTGGACCAGGCCACTTTCGGCGCACGTTCTGATAAGTCAACGGATGTTTGTAATGTAGTACTAGCGCACGCTAAACCCTAAGGGTTAGCGCACGCTAATGGTATATTGGACAAAAAGGAATCTTATCCTCGTCAACACTTTCGTCGTGTGGACCAGTCTTCGGAGCATACAGACAAACGAGTCAACTAATATTAGCGCACGCTAAACGCAAGGACTTGCGTACGCTAGAGAGTGTAAGTTACGTACACTAATGCATGGGCGTTACATACATAAGCACATGTTCGAAGCCAGACTGTAGCCTCTGGACTGCGATAGCGCATGCTAACAAAGTCAGTTAGCGCACGCTAAGGCCGTAGCGCATGCTAAACATAAGGTTTAGCGCACGCTAGTAATATACTTTATAAAAAGGGACAAACGGGTGTTATGAAGCATTTCGTCCATTTCTTTCCTTTCACTCGATAGAGAGAGCTCTAGGAGGTACTTGAGGTCCAGAAACACTCCGAGATGATGATCTTTATCAAGATTAAGATAGAGAGCATGGATTAAAGCCTTGTTCTTCAAGTTATTCATGGTTCTTGGAATGAAGTTCAAGTGTTCTTCTTCTTGGTTCGTCTAATCCAGGTAATTTTCGTATCCCTTTGATAGTAGTTCGTTTTTAAGAAAGATTACTTGTGAGAGAACATGTTGGATAATCATGTGGTGATTTTTATGAGACCTAATGGGATTATGATAATGGTTTTCAGATGTTATGTAAGATTCTTCATGTTAATGGTGATTCTTTAAACTTGATGAGGTTGAATCATGGATTTTTGAATCATGATAATTTCAGTGGTCGATTTAGATGAGTTAAATCATCATATGAGGTTTAATTCCGGCTTGAGCATGATATGATCCTTGTTATCGAGTTGGTTTGATTGTTGATGTTGTTATTGATATAGAGACATTGATATGATCATTGTGATAGTTATGGTGGTGTTTATTTTCAAGAGATATGGAGATTTATGTCTCCTTTCATTTCGGATTTTGATGTTAAGATGATATAAGGATATATAATGGTTTTGATTATAAATATGGATAAGATGATTAAAACCAACATTATGATTTTAGTTTCGTATGTTCGTGATAAGATGTGGATCATGATGATGAGATTGAATTTGAAAAAGTTATTATTAATCTTGGAGTATGATTTCCTTTTCATTCAGATTCGTAGTCGCAAGGTGTTAGTCGATGCTTGGAACACATTCCACTGCATGTCATTAGCGCACGCTAAGCCTACTGGCTAGCGCACGCTAACGGGAGCAACATAACGCACGCTACGTTAAGTAATTAACGTGCGCTAAGTCAACAGGCAAGGTAGTATATTCTGTTTCGGTTATGAATTCGTGATCGTTTAAGTTGGTTTGATCAGACTTGTGGTTAACCGAGATATTGTTGATCCGTTCGGTTTGTGAATTTATTTATTGATTGTTGATTGTTATCGAACTTTTTGTTTATCGAATTACTAGGTTGAGAATATTGATCAGTGATTATAACCGTGTGTTGCGGTCGAGTTCGAGGATGTTCGTGAATTGCTTTGGTCGGGACCGAGGAACTTGTAGATGACGGCAATGGATTTGGAAACAGCTTCCTCGTCATTGTATCGGTATCGAGGTAAGTTATTACTTGCTCAGTTTATAGTATTTAATGAATGGTTTCCGTTTCATTCGGGTATAATTCGTATAGCAATGTTTATAATCGTAATCACAGGAGATTTGGGATTATAAATCGTATTCGAGTTTTGGGAATCTAAATCATAATGTATATGATTTACTTTTGTTATTAGTATACTTGTATATCGAGGATATATTGTGATAAAGATGAAGATATAAATTATCTGCAATCCGTGATACTTTGGACCGTCGAGTATTGAGGATAATGGTTCGTGATGGTTTAGACATTGAGATCGTTCTCGAAGGACTCGGGGCAAGTACTCTAATCATTTTTATCATTTGTGTCGATCATGGCGTGATACATTCGTGTATCATTGTTGTCATGCATTTGTGTATTGTTGTTGTCGTGTATTGTGTACTATTGTTTTGTGCAGTTGTGCATTGCTGTCATTTGTCCACCTCGTGTTGGTCCGACGGGATTATCGGGGGATCTATGCTAGCGTGTGCTGGATCAGCGGACGGGTTTTCCACCTTGGGTTGGTCTGACGAGATCATCGGGGGATCTAGGCAGTGAACGCTGGATCATCGGATTGCCATGTATTGTTGTTGTGCATATGTATAATTTGGGTTTGCCATAAGTATACATTGTCGTTATTGTTGTGATCATATTGACGTTGTCATATGAGTATGCATTTGTAGGTTTTGTATTAGGACCATGTCCGTATGTTGTGTTGATCTGATCTCGGATTAGACTGACGTGATGGTAATGGTATTTTGTATCTTGAGGTATGTTCCGTATTTCCTTGGTACTTGTCTTTGATGGACAATCGATTATCATATTGGAATTGTCGACGTTATCCGATGGATTGAATTGTCCAGAGTGGGTATAATTTCCGTATCGCGAGTTATGATAATGTTTTGAGAGCCTTGGGTATTGTTGAGATACCGTACAGATATTTCGGTATTATCTTATTGTGTTGTTGAGGATACGAATCGTGGATTTTCGTAAAGTTACGACGGTAAGATTACATTGGTCGTATTCTTACTTAGTATTTCCATTGATATGTAATTATTGACGTGATGTGATGGTTATCATTGTTGGATATTATGGCTGACCTCGTCGTGGGCTTTCTTTTTAGGTTCTTGGATTATCAAGCTTGTAGCGGTCGTGGAGAGATGAACTTCCCGGAAGATACTGGCTAGGGCATGTATTTATGTATTGAGTTTCCTGATCAGTTCTTGTATTCCGCTGCTAGAGTATTTTAATCGTTTTTCTTTTTCCGCTGCGTGAGCATTTTTAAAATGACCTATTGGTATCTGGTAACTTAGATTACTTTGGAAATTGTTTTCTAAATTTGTTCTGTCGGTACGTGTAAGCGATAGCTTAACGTATGTTTTTAAACTGTTGAGTTTTGGCATTTTGGGCCTTGTGGTTTCAAATGAGATTCTACGACGGTTTTAATAAACGAGTTTTATAAAGTCTTCAAATGTTTTAAATAGATAATACCGTCGTTATCCTCTTGGACGTTTGTTAATGTTTGCGAAAATTTCCTTCAGCCTTGTGGGTTCCATCTCGGGGCCCACGTCGCTGTAATATTCCTGGATGGCTCTGAGGGTGTTACATCTTCGGACCTCCTCGTTCAACATGTTCCCCTTAGCAAGTTCCATTTTAATGACACCATCGGGGGCAGAGTTAGACAACGACGTACGAAACGTCTCCTAAGTATCCGACAATATGCCCAATAACCATAAAGCTTGCACCTCCTCTTCGAATTTAATACCCATTCCGGCAAGTTAATCAATGATGCCCTGGAATGCATTCAAATGATCCGACAGAGGAGTCGTGTCTTGATACTTTAAATTCATCATTTGTTTAATGAGGAACAACTTATTATTCCCCGTCTTCCGATCATACAATTGCTCGAGCTTGTGCCACAATTCTCGAGCGTCCTTCTCTCCACTAATATGGTTCAAAACATTATCATCAACCCATTGTCGAATATATCCGCAAACTTGGCGATGCAAAATAGTCCACTTCGCGTCGGACTTGCCTTCCGGTTTATCTTTGCTAAAGACCGGTAAATAGTAATCCTTCACATATAGAAGGTCTTCCATCTTCCCCTTCCATGCGTGGTAGTTCGAACCATTCAAGTTAATCATTCTACTCGTGTTGGCTTCCATCTTACAATTGAGATAATAAACAACCACGAAACAAAAATCACGTGGCTCCGATACCACTTTGTTGGGAAAAACACCGACAATGTAATGTCACAACGAAAAATGCAGAACCTCGTTTGACAATTTCCCACTCTTTAATTGTAACTTCGTGGGAGTAGAGCAAATAATTACAACTTGACAATTAATACAAATGATATACCAAAAGTGATAAATAACGAGGCACAATTTTAGCGTGGAAAACCGCTTAAGACGAGAGTATATTTTATTTTCATCTCGCACTGCAATTTTTTCAAATTTTGATTTTAAAAACTCAATGAGGTCTATCAAAAAATTTACTCGAGACGTGACTTTCGCTTTCAATTTTTCGGTTTCATGAACTTCGGTTATAAGACATGTATCGAGGATGTTGTTATTTTGGCTATCATGCTCAGAGTTGCGATTAAAGTGGTGGTGTGAACACTGAGACGTTCGGTACGCACTCGTCGAGATAGTTCTCCTGACCGAGAGGTGAAGACTCGGTTTGGAACGTTGTTTAACTTCTGATGGTTAATTGTGTGATGTTATAATTATGTGAACTGTTGGCGTTTGGATTTGTATGCTGTGATTTATTTGAAACCTACGGTCTAGTACCGTTGGGAGGTGAGTATGTATGTGTTGACAAGTTGCACAATTAGCGCATACCATCTTTCGTTGTGGAGCGCGCTTTCTGGCTGGGCAAAGTTTTAGGACTGTATTTTGCCGTCAGGTTAATTTTTGCAGTCTATCATCTATGAATGGATTCTATGTGTGATTATGTGATTTTCGTTGCGTTGGGTTGTTACTTGTTATTATGCCGAGGGGCAGAGGTCGTAGTCGTAACCGTGGTATTGATGACCACGGGGATCAGATGTGTGATCGAGAGAATATTTTCGGGAATGATATTGGTATTGGTGTTGCTACTATATTGCAACAAGTAGCAGCACAGATGACTCAGTTGACCCAGGTTGTTCAACGCAACACTGACGCGACTCGGGAACGTCGGTGTAAATCAATGGCTTTGAGAGGTAGTTCGTATGAATCCTCCTCGATTCGCTGGTGCTGTGGATGCATTGGGCTGGGACGGTTGGCTTTTCTAGTTGGGAAAGATATTCGAGGCTGTCGATTGTCCAGAGTAGTGTAAGGTACCTATCGCTCAGTATCTTCTTGACAGTGATGCCGCTAATTGGTGGGAAGCTGTTAAACCTCGTGATCGTGATGTCACGTGGGCGGAGTCCCAGGCAGTTATGGAAGTTGAGTTCTGTCCGAAACTGATTAGAGAACAGAGAATTCGTGAATTTTATTTGGCAGAACCGCAAGATATATCAGTGTCACAGGCCATCATCGATTATAGCAAACAACTCAGTTATGTGCGAGATCAGGTGAGGACCGAAGAAGAGAAGATCCTTCATTTTGACAGATGGATGAAGCCGGAGGTTTGCCTGTATAGGTCAGAACTTACTTGCACTTTGTTGAGAGATTACCAGGATCGAGCCTTGACTTACGAACTAGCTTCGTTATCGTCGGAGCATGTGCTCGAGTCGAAGAAATGGTAGATGTGTGTTGACCTTACGGACAGTACAGGAGTTGGCGTTTCTGGATTGCAGCATCGTAGTCTTTCTGCTGTGAAGCTCCGTCACTCGATGCGTGGGACTGAGAGTTCGAAATTGTTAGCTTTGACTCCTGGCAAGGCCAGGAGGTGTTTCAACTCTAATGTGTCGGGGCATGTTCGTACGCATTGCCCTTCTTCGCCAGTAACGTGTTACAAGTTCGGACTTGTAGGTCACCGGTTTTAGTTTTGCGAGTTAGTCACCGAGTCTTCCGAGGCACAGACTTGAGCACTAATATCAGGGTTGACTCCGAGAAGTCCCTGAGAGTGTAGTCCACCAGTTGTATGTTGTGTTATCTCCTTGCCTTGTGTTTCGAATTTCGGAGATAAACTTCTTTTGTTAGAAGTGGATCGGAATTTTGAACTTCGGTATTTTCAACTCTGTCGACTTGTTTGTGTTCGTCGATATTTTCTGAACTTGTTCTACCCTTCACTTTTTGCTGTTTGAACGAGTTATGGTATTGTTTCGGATTAAACTGTTTGTCGTTGTGACTTTTTCCGAATTCGGCTCTATTCCTATGAATCTTATATTAATGCATATCTTGTCATCTTTACCAGACCACCTTTTATCTCGAGTCGAGGTGTGAACTTTTGAGTTGCTATTCGATTTTTGTTGTTCGCCATGACTCGAATATGATTGTTCGACCGTTGTTGTCTCGATCGTTGTGGTTCGATAGTTTATTGTCTGATTTTTGTTGATCTCGTATCGTGGTGTTTGAGCATTCAGATTACTTCGTAATTTCCTTAAGTTCAGGTAATTAGCTTCGTTGTCGGTCTCCCAACCCTTGATTGGTAGGATTTCATATTTGTTCATCGATTAGCTCGCGTTTTGGTTGAAGTATTATTTGGATTGGTCAACCATACTGATTTTTGTCCGCTGCGTTTTGATATCGTTCTAGCGTAGCGATATGGATGTTTGCGACCACGTGCTGTATGTGATTCGTTTCAGGTCGTCGGCAACGGATATCACGTGATGTCGGAGATTGTTTAGCGTTGATCATTTTATGTATTAATTTTTGAGGCCGAAACTTCTTTTAAGAGGGGTAGAATGTAATACCCGAGATCTTTGTTCCAGATTCATTGAGTTTTCTGGGTTTTATCGGATTGTTATTGTCCACAATGTTGGGATTTTGTGCCATGTTTTGGGTGTGTCTTGTTGGGACTTGTGTTCGGAGGCGTTTCGGATCACTATGTGAGTTTTTGGTTTATTGTGGTGTAGCGCACGCTAACCCTTGTGGCGTAGCGCGCGCTAATGTGTTGTGGTTAGCGCACGCTATCGGATGTATAGCGCACGCTAACTAGCAGTCCAGAGGCAGTCCAGGAGTTACTGGACTGGGACTGGAGTCTCGTTAGCACACGCTATGGTTGGTTGATAGCGCACGCTATCTTCTGTCTAGCGCACGCTAATTGTTCTCGCTAGCGCACGCTACCTGGTAGGTGCAGACCAGTGACTCGATCCATGACTCGTTAGCGCACGCTATGCATATTGGCTAGCGCACGCTAACTGTGTTACAGGCGGGTTGTTTTGAGGCGTTGACCCCGTTAGCGCGCGCTAATGAGTAGGTTTAGCGCACGCTAATAACTGTCCAGTATAAATACTGGACACCAGCGTTAATTCGTCATTTCTCACCCTTCTTCAACCCTTTCCGACTGGAGTGAGCTCCGTAGGCGATTTTGGGCGATCTTCATCATCAAGCTTCATCTTGGAGTGGATTTGTAGGTGTTTAACAACATATAATCATCTCCTTTGCTCAAATCAAGGTATTCTCTCCTTAGAACCCTAGTTCTTGAATTTTGGGGGGGTTTCTCATTGGTTCTTCGATTTAATCCAAGGATGATGAATCGATTATGAAATTCTTGTTGTCTTGGCCATGATCTTTGGATTTTTTGAACTCATTCATGATTTTATATCACTCGGAACATAGTTATTGATTCCTTTGAGAAACCCTTAGATCCTTGTTGTTCTTAGTGTTGATTCGGATTCCGATTGGTGTTATTGATTCGTGTTGGTGTTATTTTCGTAGTATTCGTGCGGTTTTCGAATTCTTGGTCGTCTTTGGAAGATCGAGGGATACCCGACCGTGTCTGTTCGTTGTTCCGTTGCTCGTGATATCGAGGCATGTATCTTGCCCATACACTTCGTGTTTCATAGACGTGATAGTCGGTAATGGATTATATGTGGAATTTGAATACTTTAATGAACTTTAAAAGAATCGGCATACTCTAGATAAAAACTTTCACAAAAATCTACTTGTGTGTTTGTGAACGAATGTGTTGTTCCAAGAATGTGTATTAGTGTCGTGCATTGGAATGCCTTGTTTGCGTAAGGTACCGTTGTGTGAGACTACATCTTTAGTGGACTTAAAAGATCATGACTTTTTGGCAAGAGGTGTGTGTGTATGTGTGGATGTGCATGTCTATTGATGAGTATGTGTTGTTGTGTAATATTGGTTGTATGTGTCGGATAAAATGGCCATTTCTAACAAGTACCTTGATTTACATTTGATGTACTTCGGGAGAATGTGTTTTTAATGATTGTGATTTGTGACATGTGGTTTTTGAGATTGTGTGTGAGCCGAGCAAAATCAGCGAGGGTCCCCCGGGATTTGTTTAGACTTCGAGTTCGACAGATCACTCGGTTAGGCTATACACCAGGGATGGCCTGACGAGGTGTCCCTGGGGTGTATATCTTGCTCGAGAGGTATAGGGCCAGTATAGCTTGGGAGGTTGTTTTGTGATGATTATGGCACGTTGTTGTTTCGATAATTGTGATATGTCCGGAATATCATAATGCTTTCATTCTCGGTGTGAGATATGTCATACGTAAGGTCTTGGTACTTGGCTAGTATGACATCAATATAAGTGTCGTATATGACTCGTTTCTTGATTGTGAGGTTTTTGGCATAAGGACGCAGGCCCTGTGATTCTTTCCGTGCATTGTGGTTTGGTTGTGTATTGAGTTTGACCTTTGGGTTATTCACTCGAGTATGTGATGTTGATGTTTGGGTCGTAGACCCGTATTTTGTGACCGGATTTGCATCTTTTGAAAAGCAATACTTGAGGTCGTGTCCCTATGTGGGCTTTAATAAATTGAGGATTCATTAGTTTAAAATGTCTTTCCAAAACTCCCGAGAATTTTAAAGTGCTTTTCAAAGCGTTTACATGTCTCATTCCAACTTTTTACGGTTTGAACTATTTTATCTAATGGTATGTCTCGGGAAGTCTTTCATTGGTTTGAATTGTGGAAGTAATTAAATTTTTATATTTCCTGGAGCATGTTGTGTATGGCTTGTATCCGTATTATATACTTGCACTAGCAAAACAGTGGAGTTTTGCTAACCCCCGAGTTTTTAGGGGGTGAATGTTTGTATTGCGTCCAGGTACTTGCAGGTTGCTGGGGAGCGAATCACAGAATCGGTACGAAGGGTGCTGGAAGACGACGATACTAATCACATGAAGAACAATCGTAGAGTATTTTATTAGAGTCTTGTTGATTATCTTTCCTCTATGTTATTTTCCCGATATATGGGAGCGTTAATGTATTCCAGCCCCTGTGTGGGTATGAGTTTCGGGAAAGAGTTATGTATGTAATGATGTGTGTGTTGTGATAAAAGACTAAATCGGTCCAGTGGTTCGTTATTAGCCGTGTTGGCATGTATTGTTATGTTGTTATTTCTGTATTTAGCCTGGTAGATCCTCGGGGAGAGGGTCTGTGGCGCTGTAATATTCCCGAGCGGTTTGGGGGTGTTACAATGAGCCTGTTCATACTGATTTGCAGCGCCAGAGTTCTCCGGCATGGGTCCTCACCAGACTGCATCTTCTCCGGCACGGGGTACTCAGGAGCCTGCATGTAGAGGTGGGCAAAACCGTTTTTTTAACCAAAACCGGTTCGGTTTATATCAAAACCGGCGGTTTCTAACCGGTTGTCCATTTTACCGTTAAAAACCGGTCCAGGTCGGGTTTTGTGGGAACCGGTTTCGGAAACCGGGTTGGAAAAACCGGTTAGAAACCGTTTTTTTCAGTGTACCGTTAGGCTTCGTTTTTTTCAAAAATCTGACCGTTTGTTTGCCTTTTTTTTTTACCATTTTGCCATCCCTAATCAACTATAAATAGCCTATTTGAGTTTGGTTTAGTCACAATATTCAAACACTCTCAAAACACTCTTCAAACACTAAAAAACTTTACAAAATTCTCGTTTCTCTCAATTCAAATGGCAACTCAATCTTCTTCCGCTTCCACGAATGCACCCGAGATTGTTGAAGTTATAGAAACAACCCGAAATCCAAAAATTTGGTGTAATTTCAACCTCTTGAAGGCGAACTAGACATTGAACAAAAAATACACGATATCGAGGTGGAAGAAGGTTTTGCAATCTCACTCTCCGATGGAGAAATTGCTCTCGATGAAGCTTCGCGCGAGGCTAGATCCGAAGAAGATATCACTCTCGATGAATAAAAGTTTATGTTTTAAATTCTAAATGTTTGAATAAAAGTTGATGTTGTAATGAATTTATTTAATAAAAGTTTATGTTTTAAATTCTAAATGTTTGAATAAAAGTTGATGTTGTAATGAGTTTATTTAATAAAAGTTTATGTTTTAAATTCTAAATGTTTGAATAAAAGTTGATGTTGTAATGATTTTCTTTAATAAAAGTTAATATTTAATGTATAATGGGTTTATTTAATAAGAATATATCACTTTCTTAAGTTTTTTTTAAAAAAAATCGGTTATAACCGGTTTTTCCTAACCGAACCGGTCTCAACCCGACCCAAACCGGTTAGTATAGGGCTGAGTTTTTACAGACCAAAAACAAACCCAACCCGAACCGGTTTGGTCAAAAAACCGGTTTCCAAACTACGACCAAAAACCGGTTCGGTTTTCAAACCCGAACCGGTTTGAAAAAAAAAATGATTTGTACACCCCTACCTGCATGCATTACTGACTTTGATACCCTTTTCACCCATGTGTGTACATATATCGATTCAGCATTCGAGCAGATGCATCGATATGTTGATGACAAAGTGGAAAAGAGTGTCCATCAGATTCGTCGACATATAGATGAAGTAGTGGCCAGAGTGCTGCTCTTGATACGCCACCATGGGACTTTGTAGGTATTAATGATTTTATGCGCGATTCTCCTTATCATGCCTCTGTTCCGACAGAGCCTCGATTTGACGGAGCGCCTATTCCCCCCGAGTAGATTGAGAGCGTCCCCGGCACTGGCGGAGCATCGTTTCCGACAGAGCATCGATTTGACAGAGCGCCTATTCCCCCGAGCAGACTGAGAGTGTCCCCAGCACTGGCGGAGCTTCATTGCCGACAGAGCCTCGATTTGACGGAGCGCCTATTCCCCCCGAGCAGACTGAGAGTGTCTCCGACACTGGCGGAGCATCGTTGCCGACAGAGACTCGTGTTGATGAAGAATCGTCTCCCACCGAGCAGACCGAGGGTGTCCCGAGCACCAACGGAGCGTCGATTCCGGTAGAGCAAACTCAGAGTCTCGATCATCATGCTGATGGAGCTTCGGTTCCGGTTGTAACACCCCCAAAACCGTATGGGAATATTATACGCCGTAGACCCCTTCCACAAGGATCTACCAGGCTAAACATCCATAAACGACTAAATGCTTGCCCGAACAGGGTCAAACAATATAATAATACAGACCGTTAAGGTCACTTACACATAAACACACAGACCGATGAGGTCACACAACTCTATCAACAGAACTGACTAACAACATTACCCACACAGGGGTTGAAACACAATACAGCGGAAGACTGAATGAACTCTAATAATACAACCAAACTCTACCAACTCTCGACTCTTGATTAGTATCGCAGCTCGTCATTCTCTTGTGCCAATCCTGTGACTGCTCCCCTGAATCTGCATGTACCTGGACGCAAAACAGACATCCACCCCCCGATTACTCGGGGGTTAGTAAAACTCCACTGTTTTACTAGTGCAAGTATCAAATCATACGCAATGTAACAAGCAAATAATAATAGTGAATCAAATATAATAATCAAGTATCAAAATATTCCCGAGAGGTTTTCACAAGGGAAGATAAGCTATGAAGCATTCGAAAATAAGATTATCATCTCGGGAATTTTTAGAATTTTAAAACCTTTCGAAAATCTTAGGGTCTTAACCCAAATCTCAAATTGTATTTCAACAATTTACAGTACGAAAACATTTATTCAAGTTTAGGACTCGGTCCAACATTCATTTTCATAAAACTTTCTTACAAAAAGTTTGATTTAGAAAACATGATTCGTGACACCGTGATCCCCTGTCACGTGTCTCCGTAGGTTCAACAACCCGCACGGACTTAACCAATCACAACAATCACAACAATCAATAACGCTCATGACTCCGTGATCGCTTGCCACGAGTCTCCGTAGGTTCAACAACCCACACGGATTGAGCCAACACAACAATCACCACAACCAGTCCCGACCCCGTGAACCTGTGTCACGTGTCACCGTAGGTTCTGTCGAACCCGCACGGTTGGATGTACTGTGTCCTGATCCCATGGACCTGTGTCATGAATCATCGTAGGCCTCGTCAGACCCGCACGATTGGACCTCAGCACCACACACTAAGTTCTGATCCCATGGACCTGTGCCATGAATCCTCGTAGGCCCCGTCGAACCCGCACGAGTGAACTTAGCGTTCCAGCACACCACATTCACATTCACATTACATACAACAATGAGCGCAGTTAGTCAATCACGTTGATCACCACAAAATCATACATCACACGCACATAACACAATCTCAATACTTTCAACAAAACTATCATCAATCAATGACACACAACCAACATAACACACGTTCGGTACACAATACATTGCACAACCAAGTGTACAACCATCCATATGTACGTCGCAATCCTGCACAAATGGCACAACACCTAACACGTATACCAATATAACACTATTATCACAAAGCCTTCAAATTGCGGAATACATAACCAATTCAAACGAAACATATTTACGAAGGCAAGCAAAATCATCATAATTATCATACGTGATTATTAGTCACAAGATACAAGTCGTATAATAAGATACTTGCCTTACTAACCGCTACCGAACACTCCGAAGAACACGGTTCGACCGGGAAGCTCGGACCCCAAAGAAGGCAACGAACGGAAGGGTTCCGACTCGAGTTCTTCACAAGAATTCGACCCTAACAACATATAATCAATAAATCATCGATCATACGAGGAAGAATAATCAGAGAACGCCCGAAAACCCTCTATGACATTTTACCGGACACCTTCAAGGCATCGATCAAGAACTCGACCAAAACAACGAATCGATACGATCCAACCATGGAATAACAAGGGAAATGATATAATACATCTAAATAATCATCAATCCATCACAATCCTAAGTTAAATCAGATTAAACGGACGAAATCGAACAAAATACCCAAAATCCCCAAAATTAGATTTCTAGGAAATCTGACCTGATTTGGTAGATCGGAGGATGTTATAGGATGGATGATTGATGATATGAACTCCAAGACTTCATGGATTGATTGTCCAACAACATCTTTCCATGATTCCCACACCTCAAGCCACGGAAGATAAGGAAGAGAATGAGAAAATGGGTGAAAAACACGCTGCCAGGCCTTAAATAGGCTGACTGCACAGTGTGCCGCGGCCCAGCCGAAGTGTGCCGTGGCACAGGGCCGAATCTGCCCCCAGTGATCGGCAGCGTGCCGCGGCCCGGACGAGTGTGCCGCGGCAGTGACTCGGTAGTGTGCCGCAGCCCCGTCGGCATGTGCCGCGGCACAAGGTACAGACGGGTCGGCCGAATATTGAAAAATGTGTGCACGCCGCGGCTCGACCAGGTGTGCCGCGGCCCTTCCGGCAGGCTGCTCGGCCAAAACTGGAACATGTGAGTGACTTAGCTATATCAACCATAACTCCTTCGTCCGGACTCCGATTGACTCACCGTTTGAACCATTGGAAAGATATCTTGATGCTTTATAATATTGCAAAGATTCAGAATTTTTGGAGTTTCCAAAAATTAATGGTGATTTAACAAAGTCGAACTCATACGTGGAAAAGTTGCTAAAGAACAGGGAATTCAACAGAACGACACCGAAACGAACCCGGATGACAAAAAGTGCAGAATTAATCATTCTCAGAATGACGATACGGTCCCAAGAGAGTCGTCAAAACGGACCTCCGCCGAAAAAAGAAAATTACCGGAAATCCGAGATTGCGGATATTACATTCTACCCTCCTTAAAAGAAGTTTCGTCCCGAAACTTAAATCAAGTAGGGAGAAGCAATATCCTGCCAGGAAAACTCAACGAGATACACAAGAACCGAAAAATTCGCGCCCAACAGCGAAACGTTACAAGAAATGCAAGGAGACATACGGCGTGAAAACACGCTCCACGACGACCAACACAACGCCACCGACAATGATTCAAAACAATAACGAGCAATTAACGACGCATCACATACCACAGCACATGCACACGTTTAATCAAAGAAACGTACGTGACAACAAGTCGCACCCGACTAAAACGGCTATACGATAGAAACAAATAGAGTATCACGATAGAAATCATTCCGATTCTCATCAACAAGAAAATGTCCGACGTCAAAACGCCAATAATTCAAGATAACGGAGAACGAGGGTACCGGATATTACATTCTATCACACAAAAAAAATAAGTTTCGTCCCGAAACTTAAAATAAAACATCAGGGTAGAATACAAACAAAACCAAAAAGCTCATGCAACAAATATCAATCTCTACTCGAATTACAACACAAATACAACACGCAACTATGCTACTGGGAACCACTGAGCTCTCCACGCGTAGGGGCGGGATCTCGGCTCCCGAACATCTCAACGATGGTCTCGCAGTGTACCGCCTGATGTCCCACATGTCCACATTTAAAACAGTTAACTTGCGGCGAGCGACAATTCTTTCGAGTATGGCCCACACGGCTACAGTTGAAACATAACTTCACGCCGCTTGTCTTACTCGGCTCGTGAGTAGGATTCTTAGACTGATCAAACGAACGACAAGTGTTCCCAGAAGGGCAACACAAGGTAATAGGCTCACGAATCTCACTTCTCTGGCCTCTTGAAAAGTTATTCGAGGTCTTCTGCCTCTTACCTCCTGAGCTACCTTCTGACATGGAAACAGCCATCTCGATGGCTAGAGCTCGGTCCTGATAATCTTTCAAGGTGGTACACATGAGCGGAGCCATACTCTCACGGATATGGGGTTTCATGCGCATATTGAAGTATCGGACCTTGTCCGCTTCACTTTTCACTTGATCACGAACATAAGCCAGCTGTCGATTAAAATCGACTATCGCCTGGGATATCGACACATCCTGGGGCGTAGCCGAGAAAAACTCAACGATCTTGCGTTCACGAACAGGTAACGGGCAATACTCTGCCTCCATGGCGGTCTTAAACTCAGCCCATGTCGGTGTACGATCTGCAGGCAGTACAGCCTGCCACCAGTCTGCAGCTTCTTTATCAAGCAAGTACTGAGCAATGGGTACCCTATTTTCATCCGGACAAATGTTCTGTCCAACTGGAAGAGCCAGCTTTCCCAACCTAACGAGTCAGACGAACCCACAAAACGGGGCGGCTGCATCTTCATCACATCTCGTAACCACTTACTAGCCCCGTTATCCCCATCTGGATTCTCATTCCGATGTACGGCCTGATTCATCTGCACTAACTGATCAACCACCTGACGAAGGATGGTGGCGGCGCCAACGTCAACATTAACGCTAGTCGAATGTCCCTGATCTGTATTGAGATGATTGGTACTCGGCAAGGAGGGAGTCGCCCTCTCACGCTCCTGATAACGACCACGACTATGACCACGTCCTCGACCACGACCTCTCGGCATACTGAACGGACGACCAAACAGAATAACGCAACCAAACAAACGTCACAATGTCAACATAGGACGATAGTAGCAGCACGATAAAGCATCAACTCCAAGTCATCACACAAGTGCACGAACTAACACTGTAATTTAAGAACTTCATTCAAAAATAATTCACACAGTCACATCAACAGAGGTGTTTGGATTTTACCAAATCAAACACAGTCACAACCACACACGTATCGTAGGGATCAAACACTAGCAGCAAAAATAAAATATTTCCGGGGTATTATTCAAATGATAAAATTTTAAAATTCTCAAGTTTGAAAAATTTGGTGAAATGAAATTTTCGAAAACGCTTTTAATACCTCGATCGTTTAATCAAAACCATGTATCTCAACATTTAGAAAACACTGAAACATCCTCCGGCAAGCACAACAACACTACAACTTATCACAACCACTTAACCCCAACATGTGGACATAAGAAGTTCAAAATTCCGAAAACCAAAAATCGTTCTGCAAAATAAAAATTTCCCAAAATCCTTTAGTTCCTAACCAAAACGGCGGTAGTATTTTACATTGTCCGAAGTACTTCAAAATGCATTTTTCAAATACCGTTTGATTGTGTCATTGGAAATACACGGCCCATTTGTCAAATTTTAATAAATTTGGAAAATCCACATAAATCGTGGTTTGACCGCACCACCAAAATATTTTCCAAAAATCGATTTCTACAAAAATTCTGAAACTATAAAGTCCTACAGAAAATATTCTCAAACTGGACAAAAATTACAACATTCCAAAAACAGACGAATTTAAAACCACAAACTCAAATGGCAGCCAGGGTCGCCAATTCAATCAAATGCATCTCGTGGTATCAAGTTTAAACACATAGCAAAATCATTCATCGGAGTTTCTCACAAACTCTACCGTTGATACCTTCACAGAACCCATCAAGGTTTCATCTCTCACACCATACCACCCCACACGGTGGTTCAAAAGTAAAACAGCAATACGCCCAACTATACTCATATTATGTGCCACAAGTATTAAACACAACTACATTACACAATACTGTGTAAATAAAATCATGCACCGCAATTAACTCACTAAGATAAAATCGAGATACACAGGTATTACGCATAAAGGAGGAGACTTACGTCCACAGGCCGCACGGAGATGACGGTCACCCACAATACTAATCTCATCCGACAACATATCCGACACGTTGTGACTACGCACAACTCAACTTGTCACCTGACGACTCGAACGACAAGACAACACATTACTCGACAAATCACGACTCAACTCGACCCGACAGCCTAGGTTTCCGCAACCTAAGCTCT
This sequence comes from Orobanche coerulescens, assembly GCA_033398695.1. Taxonomy (NCBI): domain Eukaryota; kingdom Viridiplantae; phylum Streptophyta; class Magnoliopsida; order Lamiales; family Orobanchaceae; genus Orobanche; species Orobanche coerulescens. Next base: position 150,119,420 of record CM065812.1, on the reverse strand, counting down.
GATACCATAAATGTAACACCCCCAAAACCGTATGGGAATATTACACGCCGTAGACCCCTTCCACAAGGATCTACCAGGCTAAACATCCATAAACGACTAAATGCTTGCCCGGAGAGGGTCAAACAATATAATAATACAGACCGTTAAGGTCACTTACATATAAACACCAGACCGATGAGGTCACACAACTCTATCAACAGAACTGACTAACAACATTACCCACACAGGGGTCGAAACACAATACAGCGGAAGACTGAATGAACTCTAACAATACAACCAAACTCTACCAACTCTCGACTCTTGATTAGTATCGCAGCTCATCATCCTCTTGTGCCAATCCTGTGACTGCTCCCCTGAATCTGCATGTACCTGGACGCAAAACAAACATCCACCCCCCGATTACTCAGGGGTTAGTAAAACTCCACTGTTTTACTAGTGCAAGTATCAAATCATACGAAATGTAACAAGCAAATAATAATAGTGAATCAAATATAATAATCAAGTATCAAAATATTCCCGGGAGGTTTTCACAAGGGAAGATAAGCTATGAAGCATTCGAAAATAAGATTATCATCTCGGGAATTTTTAGAATTTCAAAACCTTTCGAAAATCTTAGGGTCTTAACCCAAATCTCAAATTGTATTTCAACAATTTACAGTACGAAAACATTTATTCAAGCTTAGGACTCGGTCCAACATTCATTTTCATAAAACTTTCTTACAAAAAGTTTGATTTACAAAACATGATTCGTGACACCGTGATCCCCTGTCACGTGTCTCCGTAGGTTCAACAACCCGCACAGACTTAACCAATCACAACAATCACAACAATCAATCATGCTCATGACTCCGTGATCACTTGCCACGAGTCTCCGTAGGTTCAACAACCCACACGGATTGAGGCAACACAACAATCACCACAACCAGTCCCGACCCCGTGAACCTGTGTCACGTGTCACCGTAGGTTTCATCGAACCCGAACGGTTGGACGTACTGTGTCGTGATCCCATGGACCTGTGTCATGAATCATCGTAGGCCTCGTCAGACCCGCACGATTGGACCTCAGCACCACACACTAAGTTCTGATCCCATGGACATGTGCCATGAATCCTCGTAGGCCCCGTCGAACCCGCACGAGTGAACTTAGCGTTCCAGCACACCACATTCACATTCACATTACATACAACAATGAGCGCAGTTAGTCAATCACGTTGATCACCACAAAATCATACATCACACGCACATAACACAATCTCAATACTCTCAACAAAACTATCATCAATCAATGACACACAACCAACATAACACACATTCGGTACACAATACATTGCACAACCAAGTGTACAACCATCCATATGTACGTCGCAATCCTGCACAAATGGCACAACACCCAACACGTATACCAATATAACACTATTATCACAAAACCTTCAAATTTCGGGATACACAACCAATTCAAACGGAACATATTTACGAAGGCAAGCAAATCATCATAATTATCATACGTGATTATTAGTCACAAGATACAAGTCGTATAATAAGATACTTGCCTTACTAACCGCTACCGAACGCTCCGAAGAACACTGTTCGACCGGGAAGCTCGGACCCCAAAGAAGGCAACGAATGGAAGGGTTCCGACTCGAGTTCTTCACAAGAATTCGACCCTAACAACATATAATCAATAAATCATCGATCGTACGAGGAAGAATAATCGTAGAACGCCCGAAAACCCCTCTATGACATTTTACCGGACACCTTCAAGGCGTCGATCAAGAACTCGACCAAAACAACGAATCGATACGATCCAACCATGGAATAACAAGGGAAATGATATAATACATCTAAATAATCATCAATCCATCACAATCCTAAGTTAAATCGGATTAAACGGACGAAATCGAACAAAATACCCAAAATCCCCAAAATTAGATTTCTAGGAAATCTGACGTGATTCGGTAGATCGGAGGATGTTATAGGATGGATGATTGATGATATGAACTCCAAGACTTCATGGATTGATTGTACAACATCTCAAGCCGCGGAAGATAAGGAAGAGAATGAGGAAATGGGTGAAAAACACGCTGCCAGGCCTTAAATAGGTGGATCGCAAAGGTGTCATGCCCGGCCCAAGTGTCTGCCAGCACAGGCCGAATTTGCCCCGGTGATCGCGTGCCGCGCCCGACGAGTGCCGCGCGGTGACTCAAGATGTGCGCGGCCCCGTCGGCATGTGCCACGGCACAAGGTACAGACGGGTCGGCCGAAGATTGAAATATGTGGGCGTGCCGCGGCCCTTCCGGCAGGCTTCTCGGCCAAAACTGGAATATGTGAGTGACTTAACTATATCGACCATAACTCCTTCGTACGGACTCCGATTGACTCACCGTTTGAACCATTGGAAAGCTATCTTGATGATTTATAATATTGCAAAGATTCAGAATTTTTGGAGTTTCCAAAAATTAATGGTGATTTAACAAAGTCGAACTCATACGTGGAAAAGTCGCTAAAGAACACGGAATTCAACAGAACGACACCGAAACGAACTCGGATGAAAAAAAGTGCAGAATTAATCATTCTCAGAATGACGAGTCGGTCCCAAGAGAGTCATCAAAACAGACCTCCGCCGAAAAAAGAAAATTACCGGAAATCCGAAATTGCGGATATTACACCGGTAGAGCACACTCAGAGTCTTGATCATCATGCTGGTGGAGCCTCGGTCCCGGAAGTTACCCCCTGATTATTCCGGTTGAGATGTTGGTGACACCACCAGAGATTGCCCCTAAAACTCGACCATCCTCTTCGATTGCGGATCTGAGCCCTATCCCGCTTGAGTATTATTTTATTCCTATTCGAGCAGATACATATGATGCGCCTAGACTGTAGTATAGGTCATATAGACCGCATTCTTCCTTCTCGACCACTGTAGTTCGGAAGAGGAAAGACTTGGATGAGGACGCGTATAACAGGTGGTTGGCCAGCGGCGAGAGGTGAGTTAAATTGTAAATTCAATATTATTTACTAAAATTGTCTATACTTAAAATAAAAAGTAAATTGTAGTGTCAATATTGGTGCTGCATGCGCAGCTAGTGCCTCCTGATTTTTGATGCTACAGGACGGATCCAGATTGATAGATGCAGAAGTAAGTCTTTCAATTTATATGTACGTAATCTCTTATTGAAATGTGTTGTTATTGAAAATGTTTAATTTATTTTATATTTAATTGATATCCAGCATCTGGATGCATATATGGGGATCCTATAGTTTGATCCCGGATTTATTAGCATGCGATGGCTCGATGATTGGGCTGCCCAGACGGTTTTGGTTCATACGAGCTTCTTGGTAATGAAAAAAAATATTAATTTATAAATTTATTCTAGATTAATTGAGTGGTTCGTTACTAACAAAATTATTTTATATTATGCTACGTGTATCAATGTATGAAATAATTCTAATAGGAGAGGAGGTTCATTGAGTATTGACGATGATGATCTCGATTTCTTGATCAGTCACGTTCACGGTCTGATACCATTTTGGGGCGATCATCGCCCTTGGTGGGAGTTACGCGAGGTGATAATTTATTGCATGTTTTGTTATTTATTTGTATTAGTTATTCGTGTACTATTGTGCTGACAATGTAGTTTTTGAATAATCCAGGTGTTGACCATCTGGAATACGTCTCCAGAGTCCTCGAGCGGACATTGGGTTGTTCTCCGCATTAGACTCGAGGAGAGTATCATCATCATGCACGATTCTCTGGCGCAGGAACACGATGCATATTGGAAGTTAAGATCGCGGCAGGCATCGCGTATATGTCGCTTAATTCCTACCATTCTACAGCCTTCTGGATTTTACGAGCGCCACCTGGATATCACCCCGGTTACTTCGTTTCGAGTTGCTATAGCGAGGAAGGATTTATGCTATTTACAGGATGACTCGACCTCTTATGGTGCGTATTCTATACGGACTTTAGAGTCTCTCGTTCAGGAGTCTTTCTCTCATGGAAAGACCGAGATGGATATTTACGCATTTAGAGGACGTGTGGCACGAGCTATATGGAGGTTTAGCGATGATGTAGATTGTAACACCCCCAAGACGTTCATGGCATATTATAGCACCGTGGACCCTACCCCTTGGAATCCACCAGGCTAACACACAAAGTCGACATGACAACAGTGATAGACATCATCAACATACGAACAATTTATCAACCCAAGACATACAAAATAAGTAGATCGGACTCAACAGTATAATACAACATCAACCAAAACCCAAATCGGGTACACAACCATCACAATATTCCAAAAGAAAGAAGTACTCGAGTAGTGAAGCAAACAACATGATTAATAAAATTAAAAAGACATAACATCAACGAGGTACCATTGAACAGATTCACTCTTGCCCATCATCTTCGTACTTCCCGCATGCTCGTTCGCCTCCAAGACCTGTACCTGAAATACAAAAGTATTTCCCCCATTTAAGGGGTTAGCGACCACTGCTACTGCAAGTACAATCCATTTGAACTACCATTCTAATCAGATGAAATATGCGCCAAAAATCATTTTAAAAAATATTTATATTCCGGAATATTACGGTGCCAAGCACAAAATACAGTTCTCCAACAAAACAATTCAAAAGTTAACCGTTGGTACGAGACTCACGGCCACCGCACCCTGCAGAGGCCCCGTCGGACCATCCCTGGGTGGTTAACCCTAGTTCGCGATACGCATACACACGGCACGACGTATCCCCAGAGGCCCCGTCGGACCATCCCTGGGTGAACATACACACACACATCCACAACATATGCGGGAAGCCATAAATCAAATACTAGAACATGCAAACAAATGTAAAGTACTTGCCTTTGAGACATCTTCGACGAAACAGGGACGAACAACGACTAGGAATGACCCGGAGGGAACACGACCATTCCTAAATGAGAGACTAACACAACTCAGTCCTAAACGATAACAATAATTGAACGGAATATGCCCACAACCCCGATTAACAATCATAAACACACACGGACGACGAATACGGGTGAGGGTTTCACAAAACCTCCCCAAATCAACAATCCACGGATTAAACACGATGGAAACGGATTGGGAATCACCTAACAACAATAATCGATAAGAAATATCACAACATAAACGAACAATTCGAGTTAAATCTCGATGAATCCCAAAAACCCCCAAAGTGGACAAAGGTAGGGTTCTAAGCCAAAATACATTAGATTCGGACGGAGGAAGATGATTACGATGATGATAAACTTCACTTGGAACAGAACAATCGATCTCTCACGGAACTCCATGGACAAAACTTGAAGAATCACTCGAAATCGCCTGGAGAACTCTCACGCGGACGAAGGAAGAAAAATGAAGGAATGACGCGATGCAGGTCAACTCAGGTTTATAAAACCTGACCATTCATTACGTACATTAACATGCTGATTTTAACGTACGCTACGCTTCTTACGTATGTAACACTCAGGTGTTTAATGGCTCGGCAGAACAATCTGCCCAATTTGTTGAGGCCGATAGCGTACGCTACGACAAACAGTTAGCGTACGCTATTAGGAGCTTACGTACGTAACACCCGCTAGTTAACGTACGTAAGGACCTGACAAAAACTGGGCAGAACCCACTGTCCAAAATACTGAGGACCATAACGTACGTTATCATTAGGGTGTACGTTATCACTAGGGTGTAGCGTACGTTATGTAGGCATCGATAGCGCACACTAGAAATCATGAATAACATACGTTATTCACGCAACAGTTCAACACTGCTGAATGCAGTTTGCTGCACAGGACGGTACGAAGTCGAGACACAACACAAGGGCAGAACCCAAAACATAAATACAAAATATTCGCGATGATGAAGCTAAGTGCTTAAAGGAAATACGATTCCAACTACAGGGGAATCTGAAATACGACAAAGGAGATAAAATTCCCTGAACTTATAGGAAATTACAAAACAGCCCAAACGTCCGAAAATCACGATACAACGTCGGATCATCAACCCCAAAACTCAAAACATGAATAACTCAGCCATACGAACTCATGGAAACAAAGAGACAACAAAAACGAACGAGTTTTACGAGAACCGAACATACATCCGACAAAACCTAACATAAAACAAAATTACGTAAAAACATCTCCGAAATTCGTCCAAATGGAAAAACACCGAGAATAACATAGATTCAAAACGTCGAAACGGTTACAAGAAAGTCGATAAAAATAGACATGCGGCAAAAAGAAAAATGCTAAAAATGTGAAGATACGGATATTAAATTCTCCCCCTTTAAAAAGAAGTTTCATCCCGAAACTTAAGAATCAAAAAGCTCGACCATGCCTCACACGCATATCCTCCTCCAATTCCCACGTCGCTTCCTCCACTCCATGCCTCGACCATTGCACTTTAACTAAGGGAATGGTTTTGTGCCTTAACTGTTTATCTCGACATTCCAAAATTCTCACCGGCCTCTCCTCAAACGTAACATTCTTCTCGATCTCCACATCCCCGAAGTCAATAATATGAGTCGGGTCTGGAACATAAACGTGAAATACACTATGCACATGGCTCAACGACGGAGGTAATACCAACCGGTAAGCTAACTCGCCAACTCTCTCCAATATCTCGAAAGGTCCAATATACCTTGGACTAAGCTTCCCCCTTTTCCCAAAACGGAAAACTCCCTTCGATGGAGACACTCTCAACAAGACATTATCCCCTACCTCAAACTCCAAGGTTCGACGCCTAACATCTGCATAGGACTTTTGTCGACTCTGAGCCGCCAACATCCTCTCTCGAATCAACTCGACTTTCTTCCTCATCTCCAACACAAGATCCGGCTCAGTGCCAACTAAATCGGACGGCTCATTCCAACATATCGGTGATGGACACCATCGGCCATAAAGCGCCTCATACGGTGCCATCCTAATCGACGCATGCCAGCTATTATTATAAGTAAACTCGATCAGGGCCAGATGTTCTTCCCAATCACTACTCTAGTCTAGTGCACACGCGCGCAACATATCCTCGAACGTCTGAATGGTACGCTCGGACTTTCCATCAGTTTGAGGATGGAAAGATATACTCAAATGCAAACGTGTACCCAATGCCTTATGTACCGCCTGCCAAAAATGCAATACAAACTGACCATCTCTGTCCGAAATAATAGTCTTCGGCGTATCATGAAGTCTCATGATCTGCGCAATAAAACTACAAGCCAATTTTTCTGGACGCCAAGTGTCCTTAATGCCCAGAAAATGTGCCGATTTATTCAGTCAATCAACGGTCACCCACACCATATTCATTCCAGTCTTCGTCCTCGGAAAATTCGTGACAAAATCCATAGAGATGTCCTCCCACTTCCATTCCGGGATGGGAAGTGGTTTCAACAACCCGGCTGGCCGCTGATGCTCGATTTTGACTTGCTGACAAGTCAAACATGTAATACCCAGTTGTAATTCAGTCATTATCATTCAGTAATTATTGTTCAGTAATTGTCACTCAGTAATGGTCACTCATTAATGATCATTTGTCACTCATATTCAATCATTGTATTCACCGTTCAGAGTAATTGTATCGTGTATCAATAGTCATTCATCATCAATCTAGTTGGAGAATCCTGCCGTGTTTATCATCATTGTCATCTTCTTAGTGTGTTGTGTGTGAGGAGTAGCGCACGCTACGTACTCTCGTTAGCACGCGCTAATTGAGTTCGGGTAGCGCACGCTACCTCTCAACACTAGCGGACGCTAGTGTAGTTCAAGCAGGCAGTCCAGAGGGCACTGGACTGCAGTTGGGTTGTAAGTAGCGCACGCTACGAATGGTAAGTAGCGCGCGCTAGTAGGTCGGAGTAGCGCACGCTATGCAGTCGGTGTAGCGCGCACTAAGGTCGGATCAGGCAGAGTCCAGTGGCTACTGGACTGAATTGGATTAATTCCTAGCGCACGCTATGAGTAGATATTAGCGTACGCTAATCGGGGTCAGTAGCGCATGCTGAATCTTGTGTGTAGCGCACGCTACCACGAACAGATTAGAGAACAGGAGGTTCTGGACTCCAGTACTGGGCATCAGATAATTCGCTAGCGCGCGCTAATCCGAGGACAGTATATATTGGACAGTGCAGTCTATTTCGTCATTTCATCATCTCACCTCATTCCTTCGGCGGTTTTGGGCGATTTCGGGCGATTTGGAGAGTTTTCTTCAAGCCGAATCCACAAATCATCATCTTCAAGCTTAACATTCGGATTAATCATCATTTCATCATCCCCATCACATCTAATCAAGGTAATAATCTCTCGGATCTAGAATTTTGGATTTTGGGCATTGTCCTTCCGATTTCTTCGTGTAAGCTTGGATTGTTGTTGGAATATGTTAGATATGGATTATCTACCTTGGATAAATGTATTCCTACGGATTTATGGCATATATTTGGATTTCATGAATTGTTTGGGGTTTGATTCAAGAACACATTAGAGTTGACTTCGATATTTGGGGGGCTTCGATTAGATGTTGTCATTAACTCGATTTGTGGTTTCCTATGGGATTATTGATATCCTTAAAGGTGTTTTGTTGGTTTGAAATACTCATTTTGGAGTTGGTTTCGATATTTTCGGGATTTGATATTACCAAAGGATGTGTGTTTGCTAAGTGTTCGCTAGAATGCCTCAATGAGTTTGGATATTGTTGTATCGACGTTTAAGTTGGTTATAATCGTGTTTGATTCGTATATTGAGTGTTTGTTGGTAATCATGTCATTCAAGGTTGTTCGAGCAACCGACATCTCATTGTAGGACGTTTGTTCGAGGAAGGACATTCTTCACCGGTTGTGTAAGTTAATTCTTACTCGGTTAAAAGGATATTCATTCCTTTCGTTGTTGTTCAGTCATAATCATAATTCATTCATAATGTATTAACCGTATTGAGACTTGTAATTGTCAGTTAATCACTTAATTCACGAGGAACGACGGTTCCAATCATTTTATTGAGTTATCATTCATTTCACTATCATTTTATCTCGGTGAGTCATTCTTGACTTTGTCGGATTGTTATTCATTATTATTCTTCAAGGTCATTTCTTGTCCATATGACCTTCTGGGTTCATATTGCGTGGCCGGGTGGGGATTTGTGGAATTTTTAGTCGGGCACGTGATGGTCATGTGTTGGGTTCACCGACAAATTGGACTGTGCACATGGTAACGTACCTCCGTGAGACTAATTAGGTACAAGGACGGGTGTGTCCAGACACTCGTCTTGTGCACTTGCACATACCATTACGGGCGTACTATGATGCCTATCTTCAGCGTCATTTCATAATTAAGATATATCATGATTGTGTTTATTCAACTCTTGAGGATTGTTGTTCTGTGTAACTGACCCCATTGGGGGATGTTGTTTTCAGGTCATGGCAATGCTAAGGCACGGGAAGAGAACGTTGACGGCGAGGAGTCCCAGTGATACTAGTAGCAGGCCCCAGTCCTTTTCATTCACTCGTGTTTTCTTTATTTTATTTCCGCTGCAGACTTCCGTTTGGATATTCACTTCATTCAGTGTTGTATATTTTATCTTCATATAAAATATACATGTATTATGTATTATCGTGGGTGTGTTGTAATGAAACTCCTCATCGGAGTGATTGATGATATATTGTGGTTTGGTACTACAATTATATTATTTAATTCATTAATTTTCATTCGCCTGGTGGGTCCTAGTCGGGGGTCCACAACACTGTAATATCCGCCTAGTTTGGGGTGTTACAGAGTTGGTATCAGAGCGTGGTTTTGAATACTACCTTCCGAGTCATGTCTCATTTGAAATCATCATTCATCAGACTAGTATCATTGGACTTTCGCGTCACGTGTGACCTGTGCAAGAGTCGAGCCCCTCAGACCAAAGAACAGTAAGATTTCTGATGCCATGGTATAATTTCTGGCAATAAGAATCACTCATTCATCATTCAACAGTCAACAATCCTCTTTCATCATTTTCATTTTTGATCAAGTCGATCATGTTAATTCATTAATCACTCAGTTCATTTCATTGTTCAGTTGTTGATCTTGAGGATCATATCGTTAATCTTGTTAACATGTTCAAGATAATCATTTCAAGAATTTCATCAGATAATCACGTCACTTCAGTTGATCATTCACGTAATCATTGTGTTTGAGCGCGTATGCTCATTTTCATCATTTCATAACGTAATCATAATGTGATATTCATGCGAGATATATAATTATCATATGACTTTCCATTTCAGTATGGAAAGAGCTGGCAGAGGACGCAGGGGAAGAGGTCGTGGTGCGGGCCGAAACCCGAGAGCTCGTGTGAATACACGCGCGAACACGAGGAATAATGCAAATTCATCGAGCAGCGACGCTGCCACTCATTCACCCAGAAATGATCACTCACTGTCAGGGAGTCGTACCCGGGACACAGCTCAATCAGAAGGTGTTCGGGTTGATCCACTCGCTCTTATGCAGGGCATGATGGCCCAAATGACTCAAATGGCACGCCTCATGGAGACGATGCAGAACTCAGCTACTCAGAATCAACAGGCTCCTCCGCCGCCACCTCAGGGGCAAGAGCGGGGTGTAAGCAGTATCATTGGCGACATCTCTCGCTAGAGGCCACCTACTTTTGAGGGATCATCTGAGCCGGCGAATATTGTTCACTGGCTTGAGCATTTCGAGAAGTTGTTTGCCATGGTGGAGTGTCCCGAAGGGCACAAAGTTTCAGTTGCGGCTTACTATCTTGGTAAGGGCGCACATTCATGGTGGTTATCGTTGAAGCCCACCGACGGATCTTGTACTTGGGATCAATTCAGGACCCTCATGATGGAGAGGTATTATCCGGCCCCACTCAGGGAGGCCAAGTTGTCAGAATTACTCACTCCCGACCTCTCAGCGGACGATGATGTTCTCGCCATCGCCAAGAAATTTCAGGAGCTACTTTCTTTCGCCTCGTCCATTATTCACTCTGAGGCGGACAAGATCAAATATTTCAGCAAGAGGTTGAAGCCTCATATGTGGATGCAGTTGCTTAATCACAATTGCACCACTCTGGCCGAATTCATTGAAAAAGCTCTTACTTATGAGTTTACTGCTAAGGAGATTGCTAAGCAACAACCTTCATCTGCTGGCAAGAAGTCAAAGAATCGTAATCAGTCTGACGGCAGTCAGGCCACTTTCAAGAAACCTCATGCGGGCTCTACTTTTTCTGAGCGACTTCCTATGGCGGATAGACCCACGGAATATTAGTCACGAGTGGCCACGCGGCCATCACATGTTTCAACTGTGAAGAACAGGGTCATTTCAGCACCAAGTGTTCGAGGCAGACTATCACATGCCATAACTGTGGGATCGCTGGGCATAAGGCCCGTTTTTACCGAAGGGACTCCAAACCTACCCCGGCATCATCTCAGGCCCTGAGACATTCAGCGGTGCAGAATCAGGCCACTCAGTCCGCGTCGTTCAAGACGACAGGAGCAAATAAAGTCGGAGCAAAGAGCTATCAGACGGGAGTGTCCGGTTCGGGGGCCGGCAAGCCCCGAATTTATGAGATGAAGCAGACCGACGATCCAGAGGCCCGGATGATCTCAGGTACACTCGATATTCTATCTCAACCTGTGTGTACCTTTTTTGATACTGGTGCATCGCATTCATTCATTTCCGAGTCATGTTTGAGTAGACTACGTCTGGGTAGTGCTACTAGTTGTGAGCATTATGTAATTGGTCTACCTGATGGTAGAAGAATTATAAGGAGTCGTGAGATTAAGGATTGTCCGATTCAGCTTCATGGCCGTGATTGGTTAGCAGACCTAATCGTGGTAGATTTACCGAGGGACGACGTCATCCTGGGTATTGATTGGATGGATCGTCACGATGCCATCATTAGTGTCCATAAGCGTATGGTCACTATCATTCCAGACGATGGGGTCGAATGTGTATTTCAGCGAGGTAATCCCAGCTGTTCCGGGAGAGTCATCAACTTGATAAAAGCAGTGAGATTACTCAATCAGGGGTGTGTCGGTTATTGGTGCTATATGACCAAGACCGAGAAACCATCAGTAATGTTGACAGATATTCCTGTAGTTAGAGAATATGTCGATGTATTTCCAGACGAGTTACCTGGTTTGCCTCCACAGAGGGATGTGGAATTCACGATTGAGTTGGAGCCCGGTACGTCCCCAATATCGAAGGCACCGTACCGGATGGCCCCGACCGAAATGCAGGAGTTGAAGAATCAATTAGAGGATTTGACCGAGAAGGGTTATATTCGACCGAGTGCGTTCCCGTGGGGAGCACCAGTGTTATTTGTCAAGAAAAAGGATGGTTCGTTTCGCTTGTGTATTGATTACCGGGAATTGAACCGGGTGACGATCAAGAATAAATATCCTCTACCCCGTATCGATGATCTTTTGGATCAACTTCAGGGAGCTTCAGTATGTTCCAAGATCGACTTAAGATCTGGATATCATCAGCTGCGAATTCGAGAGTCGGATGAACCGAACTCCTCCGTTTCTCCATGGGCCGCCCCCCCTTTTCTAGCCACCTTCCTTTTGGACTTATGTCTTCATTCTATAATGAATGATAATTATGGAGGTGGGGTTAGATTCCCACATGCATGAGTTTTTACATGTGGGAGAAGTTGAATAAGAGGGATGAAGACATCTTTCATTGATCTACTTTTTCCCATACGTGAAAGTGAGATTGAGAGAGAGAGAGAGAGAGAGAGAGAGAGAAACCATTTTCTCAATTATCTTCATCTTCTTCATTCACTTCTTCTTCATTTTTTCTTGGAGAAAAATTGAGAGAAAATCATATAGAGAGAGTAAGATTAAAACACTTAGAGTGTAGTAATCTTTACATATATAGCTTCATCACTTAGCTCTAGCCGTATCCTCGGAGGATAGTAAGGTGATCGTCGTTCCGGTTGTTTCTCCGGCGCGTGGCAAGTAGAGACGCGGTGCTTTCGGCGTCGGATCGTTCAAGAGATTGGGGAATAGCTCAAGAGAAGGTTATCCATCTAATCAACAGACTACAAGGGTGAGTTTCTATATCTCTTGTTAATTCGTTTTTGATATTCGTATATACGTAGCTCGATCGATCCTCGTAGGGATTCAGATCGAATTAATTTTCGTTTTACCGCTTCCGCTGGGCCTACGTTTTAGGCACCGAATCCCAACACTTTCATCATCCTTCGTGCCGACCCTGTGTTATGCTCCCAAACCTGAATGTAAAAACAGACATCCACCCCCCGAATACTCGGGGGTTAGCAAAACTCCACTGTTTTGCTAGTGCAAGAACAAAGTGCAAATACGAGCCATAAAATTCACATTCCACGAATAACAATAACCAGGAATCTTCAAAAATCCAAAAGTAACGAAAAGTACTTCCCGAGGCATGAGTTTGGGTAAAACATTTCAAAACCGAAAGATCACAAATCATGGAAGGTTCCGGTCAGGCTTAAGCGATGTTTGGATGAAGCCCTGTTATTTCGTTTATTCTCTTTTAAAATTCCGAATATTTCGAATTGATGTAATAACTGTGTGGCCGGACTTATTTCCAAAAGTACTTTGTTCCGAAATATTATCATCATGGGATTACCTTCATAAATAAATCATTAACGGATGAATTTTTAAATCTAAAATTTGCCTTGTGGGTCCTCACGGGGTTCACGGCACTGTAACGTTCCCGTGAGTTTTTGGGGCGTTACAATCACCTGAAATATATAAAACGCATTCGAATAGCTATTGCAAGTACAAAATTACATAACATTATACAACAGTGTTCCAAACAAGAGTTTCTCGTTTTCAACAATAGTTTTCAATATTCTGAAATATTCATCAAGTATTCAATTAAATCAACATCACACAACACTCGAAGGTAATTCCCGTGATCAGGACCCTTAGTACAGATCGCTCGAGGTCCCGTTTAACCATCCCAAGGTGAAAAACCACGTCCGTGACCAGGACCCTTAGCATAGGTCCCTCGAGGTTCCATCGAACCGTCCCGAGGTGGACTTCTCATAATCACATTTCACATTTTACAATATCACAATGGGAACAACATGTAATATAATCAAATGTAATATAAGTACTTTCCTTGACAACTTGAACACGGAGGAAATTAACTATAACGCCTAGACGGAGAGTTTCGATTCGGGTTCTTCACAAGTCCTTTGACTTTGATACACAACAACACTAAAACCAACACACACGGTTGGAACTAATAGGTACTGATCCCCCCAAAGCCCATTGAGACATTAAATCGGACACCTTTCTAGCATGATTCAAAACCAAACCCTACACACTCAAATCGACAGAATAAAATCTCCAAAACAGTGAAATATACTAATAATTAACGAAATATTATCATTACTACGTATCCGGAATCATTAATTCGGACTTAATAGGAACAATCTAACAAAATCCTCAATTAAACCCAACAAGAGGTGTAAGGATAATTTACCTTAAGTAAACGATGAAACGGCGGAATATGAATGATTGAATCATGATATAATCTCCAATTCAAAGATTCTAAGATAAAAATACGCAATAATCGAGTGGACTCTCTCCAAATCGCCTAAGAAGTGGTAAAAAACGAGAGAGAAGGGAAAATAGGGCTGAGAAACGCGAGTGTCCTATATACTTATTTGGAACGGTGCAGAACACGGCTCATCCAACACCATGTTCACCGTCGTGTTACAAAACATCACGCACATCTGAACGACACGGCACAAAATTTCACGTAACCAGCACCGCATTTCAACATGGCGCATCACCCGCGGCAGACACCTGCGCGTGTGTTTTGGTCGTGCCTCGATTTGGAGTACAGAGGGCTCCGAGCAACACGCACAATCACCCGGCACATGACCCGATGCTCGGCAGTGTTGTTTGACAAACGGTGCATAACCCAACACAAACTCAACCGTGTTCTTCCGCGTTTTGTTCAGGCCCGACCAGAAAAACTTTAGCTGCAAAATAATTCCACCACAGTCTGAGAAATACAATAAAATAATAACATAACATGCGGAACCAACAATTTAATAAGTTCATTCATGCACCATGTTAAAATCAACATAAAGAGATCCCGAAATGGGATAATACCCGAAGAATAAGAATTTACGAAATGACAACTGGTTAAAAATTTCACCAAGGCTAGTTTAACATAGTCATATCAAAGCAATAACGAGTCAGGAAATACGCACAATCGAGCTGAGAAAACAAGTCGAGCCGAAAATGCACAATAAACTAGAAAATGAAAAGTGCGATTATTACATATATCATGATGCAGTAAGAGACAACCTACTGTTTCTCTTTCAACCACAGAAGCGGAATATAGAGCAGGGCGATGGCAGCACAATAGTGTGCTTGGTTGACTCACTATGACAATTTGTCAGCAGTTCGTTTAGATGATAATCTATTATGCTCGGACCAAACATTTGGAAGTACACTATCATTTCTTATGGGAGAAAGTACTTAAATGAGGCACTGACATGAATCCAGTCAGGACCGAAGACCAGGTTGCAGCCATATTTACGAAGAGCTTATCTGCATCAAAGATTTTCAAATTTCGGGACCTACTTGGAATGATATTACGTATCAGGAGTGTTGGTAATAAAGGGAAGTGTTAAAAATCATCACCAAACCACCTTCTCAAATATCAAGTCATCTAGAAGCCACCATCTTTGAAGATTCCTCCACCAACAATTGTTGAAGCCATCAACTTTATAGTTGGAAGCTTCATCTCTTCACACCATTGTCTCACACCATGGTTTCACACCATGTTTACTACCTATAAATAAGGCATGTTTGTAGCATTTGTAGTCATCCCAACTCCAAGAGTAAAACTCCCAAGTAGAGGAAATAACAATCCAAGAAGTGATCGAGTGAGGTTGAGAGTTTTCTATTTTTTGAGTTTGTAATTATATTCTTGAGTGGTAATGGAATAAATATTTTTCTCTCAAATCATCAGTAATTCAATATAATGATCTTGTTATATCCCAACACATCGTCCACCTCAAACTCAATCCCATTAAACACCTTCGAGTTTCTCGCCTTCCAAATACGCCAAACAGTATAGTGACAATCAATTCCAAAACCTCCATTCCTTTACCTGACATAGCATCGCCATGTCTGATAAAGTGATTAAGCAACGAGTCCTTCTGCCTATACTGTAAATCAAACCATGTATCATCTAAATATCTTCCGCTTTCTGGCACTAAAATAACTAATGCTTTGTATCTCCCACGACATTTCAACGAAGAGGACAACCACTATAGAAATTCATGTTGAATGCTCCTCATTTGAGCAAATTAACGATCAGGGCTGGTCCCGCGGTATTTGGGGCCTACAACCATCTCTTCTGTCGGAGCTTTTGTTTTTAGAAATATAGATTTTTAAAATCAAAAATTAATATAACAATCAACACAAAGTTATCAAATATAACACTGGGTTCCAATTAAAAACACAATATATTTTTTACTTTATACTTTCTAAACACATTCGTTTTGGCATATGTAGAAGCAAAATCATGAATCACATTAGAAATCAACTTTATCAACCATATTATTCTCTATTGATATCATAGCTAGCCCATTTAGCCGCTCTTGCGCCATCGTACTTGAGAGATAATTCTTTATCAGTTTCAACTTTGAAAATCTTCTTTCTCCGGATGCAACTGTAATCGTAATAATCAACAAGATTCGATAAGCAATCTCTATGTTAGGAAAACAACCATGATTCGATTCAAATTGCTTAACTTTGAATTGGTCCTTCAACTTTTGAGGGCAAAATATGTTTAACAAGTTGCAGCTCCATATATAAATCATCACCGTTAATATCAACTTCTCCATTATGTATCAAAATATTTGAAAGATTCTTGCAGGAACTCTTCGAATTTTCATCATTTACGCGCTTCTTCAAATCAAGCAAAAAGCCAAAATCTTTATTGTACATACTGAATTGCTCGAATATCTCATCAAGTGAAGCAAGAGCTTTGTCAACAATATACCTGAAATACTCTAACTTGAAACTCTCTTTCGCGGAAAACATGACTTCTGTTAGGAAAAACAAACACCCTGTATCGAATCAGCCGGGATACCCGATCCCTGTATCGATTGTTATTTGTTATTGAGAAGGTTTTGACATATATGCCAAATACAGTAAAGGAAACTGTATCGAGGCTTAAAGATTTATCATGTATCGAAGACCACCTTAATCAAAGATAAGTGAAGCTCACAAGACAAAGCAAGAAGACTTGTAATAGATCAAGTATGGAAAACTGTCTCGATGCCCTAAATACAGTCACCCTCCATACAGTTCACAAAAGGACAAGAAAGAACACAAGTCAAGTTCCGTTGAACAAAGAAGTATTTAAATACTCAAGGATAAAGTATTTAAATACTGTCAGTCTTCAGATCTTCAGAATCCCGTGAAATCCGGATCATGTCATATTCCCGTTGAAGGAAATCTTATTAAAACGGACATCTCAACGGATACTTTCTTCAAAGGCTATATATATATCCTTGAAGACATTGAAGATCAGTCACAGATACATACCAATTACGAATCAAAGAAACTCTCAAAGCTATCAAGTTATCATCTGAGCAAACATATCTCCAAAGCATATCGCAAGTTAAAACGAAAGAGATATACAGTGCTCAAACATCAAGAACAAATTTATCATCGATCTTGATATTCAAAGTCATTGTTCTTACCTGGTTACCTAACCTTTTACCTCTGTGTAAAACCGAGCTCTGTGTGAACTCAACAAGTTATTCGACTGTGGGACGAATAAGGACGAAGCTTTGAACCGTGTGTGAAGAAGCTAGTCAAGAAGGAAGCTTTAACCAATCTGTGTGAACGGTTGAAAGTGATATTCTTTGTATCAATCTGGTGAACGATACAAGGATAGGTTTGTTTATAATTACGTAGTTGTGTATGCAGAATTATATAATAAACTTTTTACTCCCTGTGGAGGACCGGTGGACGTAGAGGGTTTACCTCGAACCACTTAAATTATCGTGTCATTTACCTTCACTTTTCTTGTTTGAAATTACCGTGATATATTAAGTATACACCAAATACTCATCTTTGTATCCACGGCAACTAATCGTATCCAAGACTTCCGCTACGCACTCGATTTAGATTCCATACGCTTTGTTGTTTAAACTACTTTTCCAAACCGTATCCAAGATACTTAAGTGGCCAACAAGTGGTATCGAGCGGTTGATTCTAAAAAGAATCACGTATTTCTTTTAACCGAATCGATTCAAATCACTTATTTTCAAAACAGCTTTCTTTCATTCCTATATTATCGATGGATACTTCTATGATTAACAAAGTCCCTATGTTCTCTATTAACGAATTTGACGATCGGAGAATTAGAATGGAAGCTCATCTTGCGGAATGCACGAAGAGATGATCTTTGTTATACAGATGGTCCGATCAAGATCATGAAGGTCAATCCACGGCCAAGGATTGAGGGCCAAGCCCATGCTGAAATGCTCGAGAAGGAACGCGAGCAATGGACAACCAATGAAAGGAAGCGAGCCAATCTCGACAACGTGGCTAAGAACGCGTTATTTGTCACTCTTGACAAAGGCACGTTCTCAAAGGTAAAGAGCCGCAAAACCCAAAGAAATCAGGATAAACTCAAGTTAATTTGTGAGGGAACTGAGCTCTCAAAAGAAAACAAGATTTCAAAACTTACTCAGCAATTTGAATCTTTTGAAATGAAACCAACGGAAATACTTGAGGAACTTGACCTCAGATTTACTGGTATTGTTGGTGAACTTGAAGCGTTGGGCAAGATTTACACCCAAAAGGAGAAGAACTTAAAAATTTTTAGATCTCTCCCAGCCCGATGGGACATTAAGACCACAGCTATGCGTGTATCCTGTAATCTTAATGAAATATCCACTTTTGATCTCTTCTCTGACCTTAAAGCTTTTGAGTATGACATCGACAGAAGAGAGAAAGCTTAAGAATCTCCTTCAAAGGTCACAGCTCTCGCCGCTGTATCGAACCGTCGACACAAAGATGCCTAGCCTGTCGAAGCCGGTCACAAGAGCGCTGGCAAAGGACGCATTTACATCCTGTCACAAGATGAAATGGCGCTTCTAATGCATAAGTTCAAAAAGTTCATCAAATAGTCTGGAAAGACTCCCTACAGGCCCAAACCTGTCAACAAGGTAAGTACCGAAACCTCATCTAGTGATGCTAACCTGTGCTATAACTGTAGGAAACCAGGCCATTATGCAAACAAATGTCCTCATACCAAAGTCCAAAGATTGCCTGAGGCCGAGCAACAAGAGCGAGATGAAAGAAGACGTGCTTGGAAAGACAAGCTCTAGGCCCCGATTGGAGAATCGAAGCCTCCCCACACCATCCAAATCACAGAATGTCTTCAGTGGTCAGAGAGTGATTCATCTGACGATGAGTTCGATGATAAAGCATACATGTGCTTTATGGCCAAAGATGTTCCAGAAGGTGAAGACAGCGACGATGAGGTAAGTTCAACCTCAGTTATTCCACCTAATGCATCTCATACTTTCGAAAATATGATGAATGAATTCAAAAACATTCAAAAAGCCCATGAGACTCTAAAAACTGAGAATATACAGCTTCAATTAACAAATCTAGAGCTGAAAGATGAAAATGACTTGCTGAAAATAAACTATGAAAATATGTCTCTTGATTGTGAAACCAGCAAGGTCGATTTTGAAAAACTCATGGAGAGCAATCATCAACTTGCTCATGAACTAAATGAGGTTAAAACCCATAATGAGAGCAAGACAAATGATTTGGTTCTACTACAAACCAAAATTACAACTCTCGAGAAGCGAGAAACTGAACTTGAGACCATTCTAAAGTCTTTTGAAAAATCGTCCAAAAGAATGGAAGAAATTCTGAGCACTGGGCAACATGCTCATGATAAAAGTGGCTTAGGATACAGCTCATGTTCGAATAAAGGTAAAACTAGTACTGTGTTCGTCAAGAGTGTGGAACACATTCCAGAATCGGAAGATGTTCCTAGTCCCATAAAGGAACCTGCTGTACCGAGAAAACCGAAAGCTGCAATTCCGCCCCCTCAACTCTACTATTCGAGACAGTGGAACCAACAACCACTCAGAAGGCGTAATCTAAAGCATGCTCCACAAGCATATCATCAAAGCCGAAAGTCATTCATAAAGAAGACGGTATCCAACCACCAAAGGCCCGCACAAAGAAGACACTCAAGACAGTGCACCTAGGTATTGGATACAGGAGCCCCGTTATCCCTCAAGACAAAGAGATGCCGGTTCGGTATCAACAAGATTGGGAATCCCACCTGAGACCCGTAAGACAAGTCGTTAGGCCTAGAAAAATGGCTCCACCTCCTAGACGGCACTCGTCTTTGGAATAATAATAATCCTGAATTTTACAAGCATAATAATTAACATGATTATAACAACTACGGATAAGCCCCCCGTAGATACCGCAATACTGTGCCGAGTACATCCTACAGAAACCAATTGCTGTCAGAAAATCTGGTACCTAAAAGAACTAACATATATGGACCCAAAATCAAAGGGGACCTAAATCTACCTAATTTCTTTGTTACATGACATTCTAGAGGAGGATACCCGGTACTTCGATAGTGGATGCTCTCGCACATGACCGAGATAGGAGCAAGCTATCTCGATTTTGTAGAAGGTCGCGGTCCGAAAGTTCGCTTGGTGATAAATCTAAAGGAAGAACAAGAGGGAAAGGAAACCTACTTGTCGGAAAATTCAAGGTCACCGATGTTGCATATGTTGAAGGCTTACAAGATAATCTACTTAGTATTAGCCGCCTGTGATAAACAGCTTCTGTGAAGTTCTATATAGATCAGTAGAGTCAAGAACACCCAAACCAAGGAAGTTGTGCTTACAGAAGCGCATCGGGTAATATGTACATTGCCGATCGGAAGCCTATGAGCTCCTCAATTCCATGTTTTGTTGCCAAAGGCACCGCAGATCTTAGTCGCTATGGCACAAGAGGATGTCTCACGTCAACTTCAAGACGATCAACAAGCTTTCAAGACAGTGTATGGTTAGAGGTTTGCCGATGTGTCATTCAAGAAGGACAAGATTCATGACCATGCCGTAAAGGCAAGCAAATCAAGTCAACCTCGAAGAGCAAATCCTACCTTTCAACCCAAAGAGTGTTGGAAATGCTACACATGGATCTCTACGGTCTGTAGACCCAGTAAGTTTGGGAGGTAAGAAATATTGCATGGTTGTTGTTGATGATTATTCCGTATGCTTGGACGATCTTTCTTAGCAAGAAGAAGGAAACAACATCAAGGCCGCCCGAGCTCCCGAGAAAGTTGCGAATGAAAAAGCATCGAGTATGGTGTGCATTCGTTCCGTGAGTGTTACTGAATTTACTAACCGCTTTGTAGAGCAATACTGTTCGAGAATGGAATACAAAGAAATACTCACCGCCGAACACCTCAACAAAATGGTGTTGCCGAGCGAAAGAATAGGACGTTGAAAGATGCAACAAGGACAATGATTGCCGAAGCAAATTGCCGCAGCGTTTCGGGTGAAGCAACCAATACAAATGATGCTACACTCAAAACCAGTATCGTCAACAAGCACCACAACAAAACAAACTTACGAGGTATGGAACAACAAAACTCCATTAGTTTCGTATTTTCACATTTTGGATGCAGTGTTACGTATTGAACAATGGGAAGGACCAACTTAGAACATTTGATGAAAAATCGATGAAGGAATATTCGTAGGATACTCCTCCACAAGAAAGCTTTAATCTTTAATAAAAGGAGGTCGACGATCGAGGAATCGGGCCTCATGTAGTGTTCGACGAACCACACCATGACCCTACAGAGTAGATGATATCACTCAGACATTCACCATCTATCTATCTTGGATCCACCTACACCGATAGAACTCGTAGTTGATTTAGAAATCAACCCCGCTTGTAAGAATCGATGTGGATGAAGCCGACGCCGCATGTCAAGCCGCACTCCACGTAAACTTTCGATACAAAGACGGACCCGAACTAGAACCCGACCGAAGATGGTTGAGAGATCACCCGCAAGAGCTGATCATTGGAAACATTAATGCAGGTGTTTCTACTCGTAGGAGAATACAGAGTACACAAGGAAATGTACTTTGTGCACAAGAAGAATCTAATGCTGAAGTCTCACAATTTCCTTAATGGAAATCTCAATCCGAACTTAGGAGACTCAATATGTGCACTATCGCTGTATTCTTAGCCCAATCTGAACCTGTTTCGACCATAGACGCTCTTAACAACTCTCATTGGATCACATCTATGGAAGAAAAGCTTAACGGTTTCGAAAGAAACAATGTATGGTATCTTGTACCCAGACCGACACACCAATCGGTTATAGGAACCAAATGGGTATTTCGAAACAAAAAGGATGGAAATGGACTTATCATAAGAAACAAATCCAGACTAGTAGCACAAGGCTATTGTCAGGAAGAAGGAATCGACTATGATGAAACCTTCGCCCCTGTAGCGAGACTAGAAGCCATCATGATATTTTTAGCCTTTGCCGCCCATAAGAGTTTTATCGTATACCAAATGGACGTCAAGAGTGCTTTCCTGAATGGAGAGCTTACAGAAGAAGTTTATGTTGAACAACCACCAGGGTTTGCCAACACAGACGGTATCGATCTAGTTTACAGGCTAAGGAAAGCGCTGTACGGACTTAAACAAGCCCCTAGAGCCTGGTACGAAACCCTGTCCCAGTATCTAACCAACAACGGATTTGAGAAGGGTGCTGTCGACAAAACCTTGTTCAAAATACAGGAAGGTGATGACCTTTTAATGGTACAAATCTATGTTGATGATATTATTTTTGGTTCAACTAACCTTGCTCTATGTCAAAAGTTCTCACATCTCATGCAAAGCAAATTTGAAATGAGTATGATGGGGAACTCGATTATTTCCTAGGTTTGCGGATAAAGCAGATGCCTACAGTATATTCATCAACCAGAGAAATACGGAAGGAGCTTCTCAACAAATTTGGAATGAACACTTCCAAATCCTCGCTAACCCCCATGAGCACTTCCGTGCAAATTAGTCTTGATGAAGCCGAAAGCCGTTTGACCAATCACTCTACGTAAAGCTCATTGGTTCGCTCCTGTACCTAACGGCTAGCAGCCCGATATCCAGCTCTTTGTTGGAGTGTGTGCGAGATACCAAGTTGCACCTAAGGAATCACACTTCAATACAAATAAACGAATCCTGAAATACGTTAAAGGAACAGTCGATGCAGGACTGTGGTATCCTAAGGAAGGCGGATTCGATTTAGTTGATACAATGACTGGATCTCTGAGGTCGCAAGCTAGATAGGAAGAGTACAAGTGGAACTTGTCACTTTCTCGGACCTAGACTCGTTTCTTGGTTCAAGAAGAAGCAATTGGCTAACTCCTTCCACTACCGAATCAGTACTATGTCATGGTAGTCGCCGTATGCGGATCCTTTGGATGCAAGAACAATCGCCGATTATGGAATCGATGCTAGAGAGACTCCAATCATGTGTGATAGCACGAGTGCAATTGCAATCACGCACAATCCTGTCCCGCACTCGCGCACTAAGCATATCAACATGAAGCATCATTTCATCAGAATCATGTCGAGAACAAGGATGTTCGCCTGGAAAAAGTCCATACAGACATCCAAATTGGCCGACATTTTCACCAAGCCTCTCGACACGCAAGATTCAACATGCTTAGAACAGACTGGGAATACTGCAGCCGGACTCCGTAAGTAAATTTACCGCTTTACTCAACAATTGAGGGGAATCTTTAAGACCCGTGAATACTGATTCAACATTAATTATCCGTACACTTAATCATCAATACAAGATCAGAGCGAACGAAGGCATATGAATCCTACGGTGATGTGTGCAATAATTAAGGGGGAATCTTGTAGGACCCATGAATACAAAGATTAATCCAAATATTGCGGATGGAATTTAAAACCTATTAGTACCTTTTTAAGGGGGAACGTCAGTATCGACGCGAGAACAAAGACATACTATGGGATTTCGATTCGAGATATAATATAATATTATTTCCTTTTTAAAAATAATTTTTGTCCACGTGCCCTGTTTTATGTCAAACGTCATGTTCATTAAATGCCTTACACGACATCTGGACAACTGAATCTCAAAAGCCGCGATGTTTTTAAATTGTTTATTATTTTTAAACCGCCGTTTTAGGCATTTAGGGTAATCAACCTATGTCAGAAGTGGGACCCGCTGTATTTTAAAACCCTTTAATGGATTAGCGTACCAGTTACACTAAATCCATCCTGACCGTCGATTTCAAAACCGGTTCCCATCCCTTAAAATCTGACCATTCGTACTGCAAAACCCTATTTCGCGCCAAGTATAAAAGGATCAGATCTCGCCATTAGAGACTCTTTACGCTCGCAAATTACAAGAGATCTCAAGCAAACAGCCTACATATTTTCTGCATATTCACTGAGAATTTCTACTGTTTTCTTCCACCTTCGTTTTAAGAAAACATCCATGGCTACTCAATCTTCATCCCCCGTTATGAAGAAAACTTCCAGCATCATTGATGGCCGGATCTTCTCGAAACCAGTCATCATCGAGCGTATAATCTCGGAAATCAACGACACCAAACCGATGGAGTATATCATTACTCGTCTTGAACAACAAGGACTTTACCGCTTCGGAAGCAAAATGGCCGACAAATACGACGCTCATCTAGTTGAGGAATTCTACCTCAACGCTGCCGTTCGTTTTCTCTCACTAGCCCATCATTGAGAAAACGAAGACGACGACGACGATGCTCTTCAAGCAGGTCTGAGAATGAGCCGTGAAAAGGCTGAAGCCCAAGCCTCCTCTCCACCCAGAAAAGACGAAGGGCCATCTACCCAAGCTAATCCACCTTCGCCACAGCCGGAGAACATTCCCGACCAGGAGGAATCAGTCCCTCCAGTCGAAGAAAATCAAGAAATTTTGGAACAGGCACCCGAGCCTGTAGCGACCGAAGAAGCCATTCCTGCAAGGCAACAGGAGGATTCAGTCCCTCCTGCATCCACATCTACCGCAGAACCTTCGCCACAGGACGCTTCTGAACCAACTGTCGCCATTCCACACGAAGCTACTCCCGCCCCTGCAACCTTGGAATCCGAGGACGGTAACGAACCTGAGGATATCCAACCTACTTCACGTCCATCCGTGAACGTAAGGAGGTTAAACGGTGCTGAAGACTTCGCCCAGCCTGACTCTCCTATCTCTGCTACACGCAAAGAGCGCCTGCAAGCTCTTGGCCTTCAGACTGTATTCATCCAAGATGCAGTTAACGCTCTCTCTTCCGTAGAAAATGCACTGAACTGGATGCACACCTCTGCAGTTGAAGAAATGACAACTCTTCAACACGAAGTATCTCGAGTTGTCGATGCATTCATTCTTCTGCCAGAAGTGTTCAAGCAAGCCTTGAAGATTATGGAAGATAAACAAGCGCAACTGCTGAAGGAAGAAGCTTCAAAGACAAGAATTGCTGAAGCCAAGACAGCCTGTGCAATGATAGAGAACAGCTCTCAGCTGCGTGCGCATGACAAATCCATTCAAGAGATGTCGCAGACTCTTTCCTCCCTCGTTGAAAGAATAAACAGCATCGAGACCAAACAGGACGCCGCTCTTGAAATCCTGCAAAGTCTTGATGAAGCCAAAAAGGGGGAAGAAGCACGAGAAGCCGCAAGGAGAATAAGATCGCAACAGAAAGGGAATTTGAGGTCGCTCAGAGCAAGATCGCCGAATTAAACAAGCTAGCACCTCAACCCCAAAGCTTTAGAATTTCGGGCCTGCACTGTAATTCCATGACCCAAATGTCCCTTGGCAAAATCTTGTTCAAAGACCTTCTAAATACGTCGCAACCAACCGCAACCCAACCGCCAAGAAGTGAAGCTTGGAGGAAGAATGAATCGATGAGATATTTTGTCGACTCATCAGTGAATCCGCCATCTTCAAAAATTATAAAACATTGGCGAGGGCAGATAGGTTTTCAAAGATGCTCGAAGAAGGTAAGCTCCCTCTCCAAGTTGAAATGAAATCAAAACATAGAAGAGGAGATCGGGTCACCCATCCAGAGGATTGGATACTTGCCTTTGATCGTTCATATGAAGGAAGAGCGATTTACCAGGAACGAGGTAATGATTCACTTCAAAACTGGTGGCGCGGCACCGAGTATGAGCAAGGAAAGAGACCATGGAGGCATGCGGATCAAAGATAAAGAGCTGAAATTTATGTATATTATTTTTGTTTTTGTAATTTCTATTCGACACAAACTTTGTACTCAATCTTTTTGAATATCAATAAAATAGTTTGTTTGTCTTGAAAGATTACAACTCGTAATCTACTGTGTTAATGCATGATTACCTTAAATTGTTTGATAGGAATCTCAAGTTAGATAAACTTGATTGAAAAATTAAGCTGTACGAACTAGTCTACGAACAGTTCATAGTTTCAGTTGTAAACTTAGAATACATTGTAAGATTGTGCCTGCGCGCCAATCATAGGCTTAAGTTGTAATAAATCTCAATCAGAACATGCTCAAGGCAGTTCATTATTGTAGACTAAGTCACTAAGTCAGACCTATTGACAAAAGACCAAGAAATCTGCCAGAAGTCATCGAAGAAGAATGCTTCATGAAGAAGGTTTTGGTATCATCAAGAAGACTCGAAGAGTTGAAGTAAGTTAGTCTTGGCAAATTGTCAAAAAGGGGGAAATTGTTAGGAAAAACAAACACCTCAGATCGAATCAATGATACCCGATCCTCGTATCGATTGTTATTTGTTATTGAGAAGGTTTTGACATATATGCCAAATACGAAAGGAAAGCAGACGAGGCTTAAAGATTTATCATGTATCGAAGACCACCTCGAATCGGATAAGTGAAGCTCACAAGACAAAGCAATAAGACTTGTAATAGATCAAGTATGGAAAACTGTCTCGATGCCCTAAATACAGTCACCCTCCATACAGTTCACAAAAGGACAAGAAAGAACACAAGTCAAGTTCCGTTGAACAAAGAAGTATTTAAATACTCAAGGATAAAGTATTTAAATATCATCACTTCAGATCTTCGTAATCCCGCGAAATCCGGATCATGTCATATTCCCGTTGAAGGAAATCTTATTCAAACGGACATCTCAACGGATACTTTCTTCAGAGGCTATATATATCCTTGAAGACATTGAAGATCAGTCACAGATACATACCAATTACGAATCAAAGAAACTCTCAAAGCTATCAAGTTATCATCTGAGCAAACATATCTCCAAAGCATATCGCAAGTTAAAACGAAAGAGATATACAGTGCTCAAACATCAAGAACAGCTATCATCAGATCTTGATATTCAAAGTCACGTTCTTACCTGGTTACCTAACCTTTTACCTCTGTGTAAAAACCGAGCTCTGTGTGAACTCAACAAGTTATTCTGACCTGTGTGGGACGAATAAGGACGAAGCTTTGGAACTGTGTGTGAAGAAGCTAGTCAAGAAGGAAGCTTTAACCAATCTGTGTGAACGGTTGAAAGTGATATTCTTTGTATCAATCTGTGTGAACGATACAAGGATAGGTTTGTTTATAATTACGTAGTTGTGTACGCAGTAATTATATAATAAACTTTTTACTCCTGTGTGGAGGACCAGTGGACGTAGAGGGGTTTACCTCGAACCACTTAAATTACTGTGTCATTTACCTTCAGCTTTTACTGTTTGAAATTACTGTGATATATTAAGTATACACCAAATACTCTGTTGCTGTATCCACGGCAACTAACTGTATCCAAGACTTCCGCTACGCACTCAGATTTAGATTCCATACAGTTTGTTGTTTAAACTACTTTTCCAAACTGTATCCAGTATACTTAAGTGGCCAACAACTTCCTCGCTTGAAGCCTCATCAAAATATCTTTTTCTTTGCATTTGCCTTATTTCACAGAAAGCAGGCTCAATAACATTCCTTGAGTAAGTTCTTGTTCTTCAATTAAAGTATCATTAAAATAATAATCTCTATAGTCACGAAAATATGTAAGAAGACCCCTTAATTAATCGATTGCAGCATCAATATGCATATCCTAATTCTGGAGGTCCCAAGTCATGGATTCATTGGCCTTAATAGGGCCGGCCCTGTTAGCAATAGTAGGTATTCTATCTTGCACCAAATTATATGAAAACGCAATCACCTTCAAAGGGGTCAAAGAGGTATAAGCTGATTTCACAGTATAAAATCCACTAGGCGAAGACATCTATGTCCAATACCATGGCGTGTTCTCTCTCCAACACCACATCTTTCCACACTTTTCGTCCCATGAAATTCTCTTAGAAATGCAGCAATCATTTTGAACATAGACTTTGTAAAGCCATGGAAACAAAACACTTAAACAAACATTACCCACCCAATCATCCTCCCAAACTTGATTCTGTTTTCAATTTCAACAATCCGTTTAATACCCGTGTTGAACCACTCACTTCCTCCAATCTTTGCAACCAAATTCTTCCACCATGTGAATCAAGATTTACACGATTTCTATTTTCCTTCCGCAAGTTGACTCAATCAAAGAACTTTCTATACTTGAACTCCAGAATTTCGAAACAAATATTGTCCCCTCCTTCGATCAACCACAAAAACCTACTTTCCCATGAGGGCCGAGTTAAAAAGCTATAAATTTTTAACACCCAAACCTCCACGACTTTTAGGAAGATACACCTGATTCCAATTCACCCAAGGGGTTTTAGACTCTCCCTTAACACCTCATCCCCATAGAAACTTCCTTTGTATAGACATAAAAAACTTTCTTTGGAGCAACAAAGAATGATAAATAATAAATAGGAATATTAGAAAGCATCACATTTAACAATATGATTCGCCCTCCTAACGAACAAAATTTATCTTCCCATCTAACAAGTCTATTTCTCACCATTTCTAGAATCGGTTTCCACAGTGACTCATTTTTACTACTAGCTCCAATCGACAGACCCAAGTATTTGATAGGCAACACCTCTATTTTTCAATTAAGCAAGCATTGTTATCTAATATTACTTATTATTATTATTATTATTATTATTATTATTCAGTAACTTTAGTTCAGTTCAATTCGATTTAGTCCAGCAAAATTCAGTTAAGTTCAGATCAGTCCAGTCTGGTTCAGTTCAACAAAACTCGGCTTAAAAGAACAAAGTCTAGTTGAAATAGTTGGACATCATTTAGACACGCTGAGTTAATATGGCTTGGGCTTTTTGATGTCTTTAATTTTTGAATAAATAATAAAATATATTACATAAGAGGAGATATTGGTATTGAACAAATGCAGTCTAACTTGTGACTCAACGACTGAATTGTGATGTAGGTATTTTTTACCGAGAAAATGGTGAAGAAGCAAAGTGCAGTAATATACATGAGCCGACCACTTTTGAACCATTATCATCCTTTTGGTGATCATACTTAGAAGAACACTCTTTATAGCCACCTATAAAAGAATATGCCTAATAGAAACAAGGATTTAAACACGATCAAACGAAGGTCATTGGTCAATATGAAAGTAGTAATTAATAAACAAGTACCATCATTCTTTTTACGAAATAACTTCCGACCAAGTCAATGGCCGATTAAACAATCTTATATACTAAAAGTTTAGGCTAAAATGTTCCTGCGGTCCCTTAACTTAATTTTAGGTAACGATTTAGTCCTTTATTTTTTTTTTGTACCAACTAAGTCCTTTATCTTTTAAATTTAAAGCAAAGTCAGCCTTTTCCGTTGGTCTCCGTTAGAATAGTCAATGAGACGTTGATTTTAAACCTACGTGGCCATAACCATTCCTACGTGGCAAATCCCTAACGTACCTGTCCATTTTCTTGCCTATGTGGATTATTGTAAAATCAAATAGCCCCAATATCCTGAAATTAGGTTAAGTTCTCAGAAAACGAAGAGAGAAGGGAGGTGAACGGTGAGAAGTAGGGTTTCGCACAGAGCAGAAGAAAAAGAAAGAAGGTGACTTTAATCGAGAGAATAGGAAGAAAAAACGCGAACAAAGCAAAGCAGCAGAAGAATAAGAAAAATCGCGAAGCAAACCGAGATAAGAGGAAGAAAAAAACGCGAAGCAAATCGAAAAGGTCAGTGTAATCTTCTTTTTGTTCGTTTGGTTGTTGAAACAAATTATGCATTTTTCTATTTCCAGGTGTTTTGTTTCTATTTCTAGGTTTAGTGAGAAGATTGAATGTGGGGTTTTGGCATGTGTTCCATTATACTCCATTATACTATTCCTTTCCATGTGGATGTCAGTATATGTAACTTTTGTTGTTGATTCATGTGTTATTGTCTTTGTTTGGCACTACATTTAACTGAAAATGACAGAATCAAGGTTATTTGTTTAATTCTTCATTTTATAGGTCATAATGGATAGTTTTATAGTTGATGTTCACCATTGTGGTCATTTTGTGGACACACAAATGACTACATATGAAGGTTAGGTGGCTACTTGGAAATGTGATGCTGATAGGTGGTCCTACTTTGAGATTCTAGGGATTTGTAAGGATATGGGTTTTTTAGAACTAGTTGCAATGTTTTATGAAGTAAATGGAGTTAAAAAACAATTACTGAATGATGTTGGTGCTATGGAAATGGTACATTGGTCTAAGGTAAATGGAAAGGTTGACTTGTAGCTTATCCATCCAAAGGTCATGACTATTAGTAGTTGATGCCCAACCTGATGTTGATGCCCAACCTGATGTTGATGCCCAACCTGATGTTGATACCCAACCTGATGTTGAGGCCCAACATGATGTTGAGGACCAGCCTGATGTTGAGTCCCAAAGTGATGTTGAGTCCCAAAGTGATGTTGAGGCCCAACCTGATGTAGGATATAATAGTGAGGATAGTGCACTAAATGTAAGATTTGGAACCAAAACTAATGTTGACTCTGATGATGAAGTTGACCTTGATGATGGGTTTGAACAAGACCCAACTGTGGGGGTTGGGTTTGAAGGTGGGGATGATAAGAAGACTAAATGGGAAAAGTAAGAAGACTAAATCTGGGAAAGGTAAGAAAACTAAATCTGGGAAAGGTAAGAAGACTAAATCTGGGAAAAAGAGAGGGAGGCCTAAGAAGAAAATTTTTGAAGAACCTATCAATGAGGGAGATGGTGTTGAGTTAGAAGAATTTGTTAGTGAAGATGTTGTGCGGCATTTAAACACGCCTCGAAGGCGATCGTCATAGCAGTCGGGAAGTCTACCATGAGAGATATGCTCGGGGCAAACACCCTGAACTCGGCACCCGCGGCGATCGTCTTCTGTTAATTGGCGATCGTCTTTTGTTGATTGGCGATCGTCTCGTGCCGTGTGTTACTCCAACATCCGTCAAAAGTCATCAAAGCCCAAATCTCGGGCTGGGACCCGCATGCAGATCTCAAAAGGTGCTGACAGACAAGATCGGTGCCCACAGCCTGTCACCAACTTCACCTACCAACAGGGCCGCAGACCTGCGAATAGTGCTGACAGACAAGACCTGTGCTCACAGTCTGTCACCAACTTCACCTACCAACAGTACCGCCGAAAAGGTGGGTGACAGCGGCTCAGGACGCATGCGAGTTCCCCGTCAGACCGTACAACCGGCTGTCAGTAACAACCGCGGACTTTAAGGGAAAAGCCCCACGCGACGAGACGATCGGCCGTCTTATTATAATATAAATAACGACGATCGCCTGCGATCGCAGGGGGGCCCTCAGGAACTTGGTCTGCTATAAATAGAAGGTCCATAACACAGAACAAGGACTTCGAAACACACAGCAAACAAGAGAGAGAAAAGAGAAAGACATTCTCACACATAGAGCATCCATAGCAAGAATTCACAGAACTCCATATCTGATTCTTCCGGCATTCTATACGCTCCACAGCTTAGAAAACCAGAATCCTTTACACTCTTTGTGATAGATTCTAACATTAATATTTGTACTCAACAGTATACTTATTAATAAAATCTCGCGAGAGCATTCAAGCCCGGGATTAACAACCCCGGCAAATCTTGTGTCATTTAATTTCTCACGGACGTGCTCCCGCACTTGTTGGTTACTCGATCATTCCAGCAACATTGTCTTCGGATAATATTTTGGGTAACAACAATTGGCGCTAGAAGAAGGGAAATATTACCTTCACTTTTATTCCGATCGTCTCGTAGAACACTCATTGTTCTCCGGACTCACACTTGAAGAAACACTCACTGTTCTTCAAAAGAAACAAACCTCCAGAAAAATGACGTCTGCTACAACTTCCAAGAGAGCCACCCTGAAATCCGCCGGAAATATCATTCCGACACGGACAGAATCCCAGCCCGCGACGGAAGGCGACCGCGGCGACGCTAGATCCTCACTCCCGCCCCCAAGGGACGGCCCTAGTCTCTCTCTCGATCAGTTCCAGACCGCGGAACAGATTGAGGAGGCCATAGCCGTCCTCAGGGAGCGACGGATTGCATGCGACTCGCCCACCATCACTCCGTCAACCATCCGCCGAGCTGGCAAGCGGAAGCTCAAGGGGATATATGTTGAGAAATCAACAGAAAACCCGAGCCGCGATCAAAGGCTCGTTAGGCGTGACGACTCCGTCTTCGGACCGCCAGGGAGTGATCCTCGTGGCGACCGGCAATCGGGCCTAGTCGGGAGGCATCGGAGTCGAATCCGTCACAGGAGTTCGGCATATCCGACTCCCGGAAGACAGCGGTCGACAGGCCCCACTCGCCCGAAAATGAGTCTGCGGGCGAGAACTCGTCATCCACCATGGGGCAGGGATCGGTACATGATCGCCGGCCAAGGCCTCCGTAGCCAATCGCCGAGTGCTGTGCCATGGCGATGGCCGCAATGCAGCGCCAGCTCGACGAAATGAAGGCCCTACTTGACACTGGGGCAGGCGCCAGGAGATCGATCTCTGGACCAAGTGAACCACTCGCGGTCCAGATCGAGCTCGCCCCGGTTCAACCAACAATCGCTCCCCCACAGACACCTCTATATGAGGGAAGATCGGACCCGGAGACCCACTTAAGCAAATTCCGGATCTACATGACCGGATGCGGAGCATCAGATGCGACGAAATGTTGGATGTTCCCACTAACTTTGGGCGACCTCGCCCACAGGTGGTACATCTCACTGCATCCTCGCTCAATCAATTGCTTCGAGAGGTTGGCGAACAACTTTACGTCGTACTTCGCCGCCAAAGTCGCTCGCCCTGAAGGCCCCCACCGCATGATGAAAATCAAGCAGGGGAAGGACGAGCCGGATGCAGATTACATCGACCGGGTGGACGAGATAGTCCTCACCGGTGAACCCATTAGCGACGAGCTCGCCCTCTATTCAGTCCTGGGGGGATTCTACGGTCACTCACCCATGTTCAGGCATCTCACAAAGGATATCCCCCCGACCTACTCGGTCTTCCGCGTCAGAGCCGCCGATTTCCTGGCCAGGCAGAGGATGCTCTCCCTCCGTTTAGATGAGGAACCCACCGGAGAGGGGAGGATGCCATCCCATGTTCAGAAGAAGGCGGTCGCCAAGCCCAGAAAGGCGGTCGCAAATCCGCCTGGCGAATTCAAAGCTTTCGGTGATGTAGAGGTTCACCTCCTCCACAACCTCAACTTGTCTCCAGCCCACATCTTCAACGCAATTAAGGGGCGGGATGGATTTCCAAACCGGCCAATAAGGGACCACGGTCATCTAGACCGTAGCAAATTCTCGTGCCTATCACAAAAGTCCCGCCATAACACCACCCAATGCCGCGACCTCCTCGTGCAACTCGCGACTGTTCAAGAAGGCAAATTAGACAACCTGGTCACCAAGCCGTAACCTCGACCGCAGAGGACCGAGGGCGAGCGCCGTCAAATCGAAAGGACGCTCCCAATCCGGCCGCCAGATCGAACACGAGCGAGCATTCCGATGAATCGATTCCTCCGATCAACCCCGGCGGTCGGATTAATATGCTCCAAGCAGAGGGGGAACCCTGGGGCCTTTCCTGCTTTCCACCGCGTCAAACAGAAGCTAAGGCCGAACCGAGGGCATTCACGGAGTCCATATTGTGGTGCCCTGAGCCGACCATCGCTAGAAACGCGCTCATCACCTTCTCCAATAAAGACAGGAGGGGGTACAATGCCCCAAAGAGGATGCATTGGTGATCTCTCGCCCGTATCCTCGGGAAGGCGGTCGACCGCGTCCGGTCGACAACGGAGCTTCGCAATATCATATTCAAAATACTGGATCACCGAAACTCCGACCAAATTCATCAAGCCATTTGACACCGTGCTCCAAGGATTCGGCGACAGCACTGTCCAAGCCTATGGGAGGATCAAGCTCTCCATCGAGCTGATATGCATTTACGATCCCAAGGTTAGGATCACTAGGAACCTTAGTTTTGTAATCATAGATAGACCCAGCATCTATAATGGGTTCCTAGGTCGTCCATTCTTAGAAACCTTTGAGGCGGTCGCTTCGTCCTTCTTCTATTGTATCAAATTCCCCACTGCCGATGGGACGGTCGGCACTGTAAAGGGGGACCAGCTAATGGCAAAGAGATGTTTAAATTACTCCTATGTCGTTATTGTTTTCAATACTTCCCCCGATATGTGTAACGTTGAAACGATCGACGATCGACCCATGGAGATCGACGAACCAAACACATCGTACCAACCCAACTCAGAGGACGGCATCTCGGATCAGTTAACGGACGACATCGAGCCAAGGATCGGTTTCGAGCCGAGTCTCGACGTCGATCCAAGGATTGAGTCCGGAAATCGTTCCAAGCAAGAAGCGACCGTCCCCATCGAAGAGTTGGAGAGTATAGCCATAGATCCGGCTCGTCCAGAGCGGGAAGTACAGATCGGCGCTAGCATCGACCTCGCACTGAAAGGAGATCTGGTCAATTTGCTACGTAAGAACATCGGAGTCTTCGCCTGGTCGCATCAAGATATGGTTGGCATAAGTCCCGAGCACGCTTGCCACTATCTGAAGATCGACCCGGCGATGAAGCCTGTTCATCAAAAACGTAGGAAATTCGGCCCCGAAAAATACGCGGCGCTCGACATAGAGGTCCAAAAGTTGCTCGACAACAAGTTAATCGGGGTAGCTACGGACGACCCACAATGGGTCGCTAACGCGGTACTCGTCAAGAAGCCAACCGGTTCCTGGAGGTTATGCATCGACTTCACCGACCTCAACGCGGCTTGTCCGAAAGATCACTTTCCGATGCCTCATATTGATCACTTGGTCGATAGTATCACAGTCGCGAAATGATGTCGTTTATGGATGCCTTCGCCGGATATCATCAAATCCCAATGGCGGAGAAAGACATAAAACACACATCTTTCCACACGGAAAAAGACATATACTGGGTCCGGATGCCGCTCGCTTGAAGAATGCGGGGCGACCTACCGGCGCACAGTCAACAGGATGTTTGCTAATCAGATCGGCAAGACCATGGAGGTCTACATCGACGATATCGTTGTCAAAAGCCTCAAGAAGGAAGATCACCTCAATGATCTCGCCGAGACATTCGCCATCCTCGAAAAGTTCAACATGAAGTCAACCCCAAGAAATGCAACTTTGGGGTGGGCTCCGGAAATTCCCGGGGCACATTGTCACCAGAGGGGAATCGAGGCGAATCCCACCAAGATACAAAGCGATCCTCGACATGCAGAACCTCGAACATCAAGGTGTACAACGCCTCACAAAGTTGTCCGCCCTCAACCGCTTCATATCTCGGCTCGGCGATAAAAGCAAGCCTTTTTTCGCGACCATCAAAAACAAAAAGTTCGCATGGACGAGGGAGAGTCAGATGGCGTTCGCCAAAATAAAGGAATATTTATCCAACCCCCAGATCCTGGCAAAGCCGATCCCCGGGGAGGAATTATTCCTTTACCTAACGGCCTCGGAGGTCGCGCTGAGTGCGGTCTTGGTGCGAGCGGAGGGACTAGTCCATCTGCCGATCTACTATGTCAGTCAAGCGCTCCACGACGCTGAAATACGCTATACACCTTTGGAGAAGATCGCCTACGCTCTAGTCATGAGTGTCCGTAAGCTAAGAGCCTACTTTTTCGACCATCAAGTGGAGGTTTTGACAACTCTCCCTCTAAGGCAAGTTCTACATCGACCGGACACCAACGGGCGACTCCTCAAATGGTCACTACAGATCGCCCAATACGGCATCACATACGCCGCACGGCGATCAAGGGCCAAGCCCCGCGGACTTCGTGGTGGAGTTAACATTCCTCACACCGACCCATGCCTGGCCGACTCCGCCCGAAGTCAGACGTTGACGGTTCGGCGACCAACTCGCGATCGAAAGGTGGATCGTCCTCATTAGCCCCAACGGACAAAGCTTCACAAATGCCGTATGCTTTCGGTTTTCGAGCGACCAACAATGAAGCCGAATACGAGGCCCCGGTAGGCGGGCTCGACTCGCTCTCGCCTAGACGCTCGTCGCCTCCATATCTTCATGGACTCCCTCCGGTCGTGAACCAAGTCAAAGGAGAATATGAGGCACGTGGCGAATGATGATCAAATACCAAGAGCCGGTCGCCGAGATGTGCACGAAATTTGAAGAAGTACAAATCGAACAAGTCCCGAGAGAGCACAACTCTCGTGCCGATGCCCAATCCAAGCTAGCGTCGTCGGATGGGGCAGCCGATTTCTCTAATATCCAAATTACAAAGTCGAAAGGCCGGCAATCGAAAGAAACCTGGTGGCCACAGCTGCCGTTGCCGAAGAAAGCTGGATGACTCCGTTCATCACATACTTGAAGGACGGACGGTCCCTGACGACCGTATCAAAGCTCGCCAACTCCGGCTCCGAGCGACCAGATACACCCATCGGGACGATCGTCTTTACAAGCGAAGCTTTCACCTTCCTCCTCAAGTGTATTACACCGGAGGAAGGACAGCTGCTTTAGCCGAGATCCACGACTAACTGTGGAAATCACGCCGGTGGACGAGCTCGCCCATAAGACAACCAGCAAGGTTTTTCCGCCGTCACTGTAAGGATGCGATCGCCTATGCCAGGTCGTGTCGTAGATGCCAAATAATGGGACCAAGTATTAAAATCTCCCCCGAGCAGCTCACCTCAATGTACAACCCATGGCCGTTCGCTCAATGGGGCATCGACCTTATAGGTCCCCTACCAACGGCTCCAGGAGGCTGTAAGTTCGCCATCGTCGGGGTCGACTATTTCACAAAATGGGCAGAGGCCAAACCGCTAAACAAGATCGGCCAAGAGCAAGTGATCAAGTTTATCTGGAGAAACATCATATGCCGGTTCGGTCTACCCCAGGCCATCATCTCCGACAATGGAAAGCCTGACGGCTTAGAAGTCATGCAATTCGTGATAAGTGGGGAATCAAAAGGTTGTTCTCGCTCCCTATCACCCTAAGACGAACGGCGTGTATAGGCAAAGTGAACAAGATCCTCAAACACACAATTAAAGCACGACTCGAATCCGTGCTAGGACGATGGGCGAGCGAGCTCCCGCACGCTTTGTGGTCTTACCGAACAACGACCCGCAATTCAACGGCGAAACCCCATTCGCCCTAGCCTTCGAATGTGGCGGTGATTCCTGAGATCGCCGTCCTCAGCCATCGAACCGAGCAAGAGATGACGATCGACAATGATGTGGCCCGGCGGATCGACCTCGACATGCTCGAAGAACGTCGACTAACCTCGTAAATGAAGAACACTATCCACAAAAGGAGATCCGAAAAGTTATTCAATTCGAAGGTCAGGGAAAGACGGTTTCAAGTGGGCGACCTCGTCCTCAAAAAGATCCAAACCCACACAGGTGTCTTTGGACCAAGTTGGGAAGGCCCCTTCAGAATATCGAAATGGCTAACTAAGGGAGCCTACGAGCTGGAACACCCCGACGCATCTGACCGGATCCCCGAACGCTGTACATCTGAAGAAATACTATCAATGATCACTTTGTATTCATTTTCAACTACCAAATGTACAAGGAACATAATGAAATATTTTTGCTCTCTATCCCATCTATTCTGGCGATCGCCCCACAAGCATATTACATACCGTCGAGGATCGTCGTTCAAGAATGACAATCCGAGGTAGAAAACAATACAGCCATGGCACTGGAGGTCGATGGAACCAACAGCTTCGCCCATGCAAGGTTCCTTCGAGCTTAGATCGCCCGCCCTTCGTTTGGATACGAGGCCGGCGTAGCCGAAGGACCCTCCAAAACTAATCACTGGACACGATCGCCCTCCCTCAATGGTCCATCATCTAACTTGGTGAACCCGGACAATGCGACGTGCCACTACCCCCGTCTCAACGTACACCGCCGAGGGTCGCCATCTTCATGGCGAGCCGAGGTGGAAGCAGAGCTGACAAGCCGCGGGCGTGGAGTCGAATAAACCGACGACGCCCCGCGCAAGGTTTCCTCCAGACCAAGATCGCCCACCTTTCGTTTTAACACAAGGCAGGCGTAGTCTAACGGAGGACCCTCACAAAAAGTGAGTCGCGGGATACACAACATCCCTCGCACACGAAGACACGATAAGGGAGGTCGATCCATCGAACAACCCAACCGTACATAATTCTTCAGAACCAACAAAGCTGAAGATAGCCCGCCGGACGACATAGTTTTTGTTTCCTTACTTACAATAAGTAAACAAAAACAAGGGGGCAGAGAGGGGTCGAGCTAATCCCAAACGCGATCGAACAAAAGGAACCACACACGATCGGCCTCACTCAAACACATTCGCTCAAACACGCGCAGGACGATCGAAGTCGTCCAACAAAAATTACAAGTAAGAATTCCGATTCAAAACATATCAATACTTTCAACACTCAGACAATCGATGGATGAACAAAACGTCAAAAGCAATCATACACATACTTGTAAAAGTTGCACGCAAACATTCAAAGGCGATCGTATGAAAAGAAGAACATTTTATTCACAACGCAAGTTTAGTACATCACGAGGCCCGAAGGCAGTACAAAAGGAAAACGAAAAGTACAAAGTGCTGGAGGAAAACAAAAATGCCTCTCAAGGCTCCGCCTGCTGGTCTTCGCCCTCGGGTTGCGGGTCGGCTTCGGCCTCGGGATGAATGAGTTTACCCGTATAACAACTCAAGTCGATCCCGAAGTCGGCCAAGTCAAGGATCGGCAAGGAGAACTCCGGGTGCAAAGGATGCGCGAGGGCGTAAGATTTGAAGCTCTCCATCAAGGGACCGACCTCGATCCTCGCTCTTTGCGGCTCGGACAGCACAAGATATGCCAAGTCATAGGCAAACTCGCCGGCGAGCGCCACACTTTGGTAGGGATCGGTCTCGATCGCCTTCAGTTGGCCCTTCAACTCCGCGGCCGTCTTCTCAGCCTCCGCCAGCTCGGCAACCTTGGCGGCATTCTCACCCTGGGACTTCTCCAGCTCTTTCCTTGCCACGTCCAGCTCACCGCTAAGCCGATCAACAGTCGCCTTCAGTCCGGTCGCCTCCTCCTGCGACGCAGCCGAAGCTCGCGAAGCCACGCTCCTCGTCACGAGACCGATCGGCAGCCTCCTTAGAGCGGCTCAGCTCCTGCATCAATCGATCCACATCCCGCTTAGCCCTTTTGGCCGTCTCCTCATACTCCTTCTCCATGGCCCGGATCCGGTTGGCATCCTCGATATTTTTGTTCCGGGCGGCCTCGAGATCGCGATGGAGATGAGCAGTGGAGGGTCGCCCCTCAAAATCCCTTGCAGCTTGGACGGCCATCGTCGCCGCCTGAAGAGCCAGGGCCACGGTCGCCTGCATGGCATCTCCAGATCGCCGACGAGCGATCGCATCGAGGTCGGTCGTCCAAGCCTTGGGCAAAGAGGTGATGGCCTGACGAACGTAAGCAGGGACATCGAGAGGTTGTTGCGGAGCCTTGCTCGACAGAAAGTCCATGTTGGCCACTTAAGTATACTGGATACAGTTTGGAAAAGTAGTTTAAACAACAAACTGTATGGAATCTAAATCTGAGTGTGTAGCGGAAGTCTTGGATACAGTTAGTTGCCGTGGATACAGCAACAGAGTATTTAGTGTATACTTAATATATCACAGTAATTTCAAACAGTAAAAGCTGAAGGTAAATGACACAGTAATTTAAGTGGTTCGAGGTAAACCCCTCTACGTCCACTGGTCCTCCACACAGGAGTAAAAAGTTTATTATATAATTACTGCGTACACAACTACGTAATTATAAACAAACCTATCCTTGTATCGTTCACACAGATTGATACAAAGAATATCACTTTCAACCGTTCACACAGATTGGTTAAATCTTCCTTCTTGACTAGCTTCTTCACACACAGTTCCAAAGCTTCGTCCTTATTCGTCCCACACAGTCGAATAACTTGTTGAGTTCACAGAGCTCGGTTTTTACACGAGGTAAAATGTTAGGTAACCAGTAAGAACAAAGCAATGACTTTGAATATCAAGATCTGATGATAGCTGTTCTTGATGTTGAGCACTGTATATCTCTTTCGTTCTAACTTGCGATATGCTTTGGAGATATGTTTGCTCAGATGATAACTTGATAGCTTTGAGAGTTACTTTGATTCGTAATTGGTGTGTGTAACTGATCTTCAATGTCTTCAAGGATATATATAGCCTCAAGAAAGTATCCGTTGAGATGTCCGTTTGAATAAGATTTCCTTCAACGGAATATGACATGATCCGGATTTCATGGATTCTCAAGATCTAAAGACCGACGATTTAAATACTTTATCCTTGAGTATTTAAATACTTCTTTGTTCAACGGAACTTGACTTGTGTTCTTTCTTGTCCTTTTGTGAACTGTATGGAAGGTGACTGTATTTAGGGCATCGAGACAGTTTTCCATACTTGATCTATTTCAAGTCTTCTTGCTGTACTGACGAGCTTCACTTATGCTGATTCGAGGCAGGTCTTCGATACATGATAAGTCCTTGAATCCTCGATACAGTTTTCCTTTACTGTATTTGGCATATATGTCAAAACCTTCTCAATAACAAATAACAATCGATACAGGGATCGGATATCCCGGCTGAATCGATACAGGGTGTTTGTTTTTCCTAACAATTTCCCCCTTTTTGACAATTTGCCAAGACTTAACTTACTTCAACTCTTCGAGTCTTCTTGATGATGCCAAAACCTTCCTCATGAAGCATTCTTCTTCGATGACTTCTGGCAGATTTCTTGGTCTTTTGTCAATAGGTCTGACTTAGTGACTTAGTCTACAATAATGAATTGCTCGCAGGCATGTTCGATACAGTTTGAGTTTTATTACAACTTAAGCCTATGATTGGCGCGCAGGCACAATCTTACAATGTATTCTAAGTTTACAACTGAAACTATGAACTGTTCGTAGACTAGTTCGTACAACTTAATTTTTCAATCAAGTTTATCTAACTTGAGATTCCTATCAAACAATTTTAAATAATCATACATTAACACAGTAGATTACGAGT
The DNA here is from genome assembly GCA_033398695.1 of Orobanche coerulescens. Taxonomy (NCBI): domain Eukaryota; kingdom Viridiplantae; phylum Streptophyta; class Magnoliopsida; order Lamiales; family Orobanchaceae; genus Orobanche; species Orobanche coerulescens. The sequence goes on along the minus strand of CM065812.1, from coordinate 150,077,916 downwards.
TGTAATCTTTCAAGACAAACAAACTATTTTATTGATATTCAAAAAGATTGAGTACAAAGTTTGTGTCGAATAGAAATTATAAAAACAAAAATAATATACATAAATTTCAGCTCTTTATCTTTGATCCGCATGCCTCCATGGTCTCTTTCCTGGCTCGTACTCGGTGCCGCGCCACCAGTTTTGAAGTGAATCATTGCCTCGTTCCTGGTAAATCGCTCTTCCTTCATATGAACGATCAAAGGCAAGTATCCAATCCTCTGGATGGGTGACCCGATCTCCTCTTCTATGTTTTGATTTCATTTCGACTTGGAGAGGGAGCTTACCTTCTTCGAGCATCTTTGAAAACTTATCTGCCGCTTCCGCCAATGTTTTATAATTTTTGAAGATGGCGGATTCCCTGATGAGTCTGACAAAATATCTCATCAGTTCATTCTTCCTCCAGTGCTTCACTTCTTCGGCAGTTGGGTTGCGGTTGGTTGGCAGACGTATTTCCGAAGGTCTTTGAACAAGATTTTGCCAAGGGACATTTGGGTCATGGAATTCTGGTCTGGAGCCTGAAATTCTAAAGCTTTGGGGTTGAGGTGCTAGCTTGTTCAATTCGGCAGCTATATTGCTCTGAGCAGCCTCAAATTCCCTTTCCTGTTGAAGTCTTATTCTCCTTGCAGCTTCTCGAGCTTCTTCCCCCTTTTTGGCCTCATCAAGACTTTGCAGGATTTCAAGAGCGGCGTCCTGTTTGGTCTCGATGCTGTTTATTCTTTCAATGAGGGAGGAAAGAGTCTGCGACATCTCTTGAATGGATTTGTCATGCGCACGCAGCTGAGAGCTGTTCTCTATCATTGCACAGGCTGTCTTGGCTTCAGCAATTCTTGTTTTTGAAGCTTCCTCCTTCAGCAGTTGCGCTTGTTTATCTTCCATAATCTTCAAGGCTTGCTTGAACACTTCTGGCAGAAGAATGAATGCATCGACAACTCGAGATACTTCGTGTTGAAGAGTTGTCATTTCTTCAACTGCAGAGGTGTGCATCCAGTTCAGTGCCTTTTCTACGGAAGAGAGAGCGTTAACTGCATCTTAGATAAATACAGTCTGAAGGCCAAGAGCTTGCAGGCGCTCTTTACGTGCAGCAGAGATAGGAGAGTCAGGCTGGGCGAAGTCTTCAGCACCGTTTAACCTCCTTACGTTCACGGATGGACGTGAAGTAGGTTGGATATCCTCAGGTTCGTTACCGTCCTCGGATTCCAAGGTTGCAGGGGCGGGAGTAGCTTCTTGTGGAATGGCGACAGTTGGTTCAGAAGCGTCCTGTGGCGAAGGTTCTTCGGCATACATGGATGCAGGAGGGACTGAATCCTCCTGTTGCCTTGCAGGAATGGCTTCTTCGGTCGCTACAGGCTCGGGTGCCTGTTCTAAAATTTCTTGATTTTCCACGACTGGAGGGACTGATTCCTCCTGGTCGGGAATGTTCTCCGGCTGTGGCGAAGGTGGATTAGCTTGGGTAGATGGCCCTTCGTCTTTTCTGGGTGGAGAGGAGGCTTGGGCTTCAGCCTCTTCACGGCTCATTCTCAGACCTGCTTGAAGAGCATCGTCGTCGTCTGAGTCGTGGTCGTCGTCTTTTGGATTAACGGGAGAGTCCTCTGACTTCTTCTTTCCTTTTCTTCTGGCGTCGGATTTGTGCAACAGGTGGCTTTCAATGAGATCTTTGCAAGAAGCGTTGTCCCATCGGCAGGCCTCAATTTGATTGAGTTTGTTACTTCGAGACAAATCGCTCTTCGTGGCTCCATTCGCTCCGGTTGTACAAAGGTGTCGATTTGAGCTAGCCTAAAGCTTTTCCATTGCAGAAATCTTTCGTACGCCTGTTCAATTTGTACTGAAAGAAGTGTTTGATTTATAATTGAGTCTGGGGAGGGACTTCGAATCACGTCTGGAGACGTTGTTTCGAGGGATTCCGGTACAGGTATGGGATCCTGCACGGAAGATGGACTCCTTGCAGTGGATGGTGCCCCGAAGGAAATTGGATCCTGCACGGGTGTGGAATCCCGTAGAGGAGGTTAAACGGTGCTCCGAATGGGCAGCCGACGTGCTAACGTCTTGAATGTTGGCAGATGTCTCTACATCCGTCGTAGCCGCCAAAGGCTCGGGATCTACTGTCGAAGCAGTAGGAGACACCTCTTCCGCAGGGGTTGGGCCCTGGGGTGCTATATCAGTGGGTTGCGCCACGGGCGAGACATCCTCGGAGTGTTTGGCTTTGATTTTTGAGAGCCTCCGGAGTCTCTTCTTCGACTTCTCATCAGCAGAGTGCTTCTTGCTGTGAGAACGCTTGCGCTTCTTCTTTGAAGATTCCAATTCAGGGACCTTCACGGTTTCGTCTCTGGGGTTGTCAGAAATAGGCATGTGCCTTGTTCTCGGGTGATTGGCATGCATTGTGCTCTGGTTATAGGCAGAGGGTTTGACGCCTCCTAAATATATCCGTGAGCTGTTTTTATTGGCATCGGTGGATTGCTGGACTCCGCACCTCGTCAGAATGTAGTTTAGCATTAAACCAAATGATTTCTTTTGGGTGGCCGGTTTGCACACCTCTTCCTGAAGTCGTTTCAAAATGATTTGGCACCAATTGACCTTTTCACAGGTCAAAATAGCGATCATCATTCTGAACCTAAGATTCGTGCACATCTCGAACGCACCGGTTCGATTTTCAATGATTCTGGAACAGAAATCGTGGAGATAAACGAAATGAAGAAGAAAATTTTTCTTGTGGCACGTGGTTGTCACCATATCAACCACTTTGGACCCGGTAAATAGTCCATAAAACTTGGTAATCAGCTCTTGAGACCCAAACGTCTCAAGTCGTCCATGGTCAGCCGTCGGCACTGTAGATTTTCAAGTAAGTCACGATTGATGCGACTTGCACTCCTTGGGTATTGCGGTGATGTCAACAACATGTCCTCCCCAGGCTAGTGAGAGAAAAGCGACCAGCGGCTGAGGTAGAATTCCTCAACTAGATGAGCGTCGTATTTGTCGGCGATTTTGCTTCCAAAGCGATAGAGTCCTTGTTGTTCAAGACGAGTAATGATATACTCCATCGGTTCGGTGTCGTTGATTTCCGAGATTATACGCTCGATGATGACTGGTTTAGAGAAGATCCTGCCATCAATGATGCTGGAAGTTTTCTTCAGAACGGGGGATGAAGATTGAGTAGCCATGGATGTTTTCTTAAAACGAAGGTGGAAGAAAACAATAGAAATTTGCAGTAAATATGCAGAAAATATGTAGGTTGTTTGCTTGAGATCTCTTGTAATTGCAGAAAGCGTAAAGAGTCTCTAATGGCGAATCTGATCCTTTTATACTTGGGCGCGAAATAGGGTTTTGCAGAGTACGAATGGTCGATTTTAAGGGATGGGAACCGGTTTTGAAATCGACGGTCGGGATGGATTTAGTGTAACTGATACGCTAATCCATTAAAAGGTTTTAAAATACATGGGTCCCACTTCCGACATAAGTTGATTACCCTAAATGCCTAAAACGGCGTTTAAAAATAATAAACAATTTGAAAACATCGCTTTTTGAGATTCAATTGTCCAGATGTCGTAAGGCATTTAATGAACATGACGTTTGACATAAAACAGGCACGTGGACAAAAATTATTTTTAAAAGGAAATAATATTATATTATATATCAATCGAAATCCCATAGTATGTGCCGTTCTCCGCGTCGATACATGTTCCCCTTAAAAAGGTACTAATAGGTTTTAAATTCCATACAAAGAATATTTGGATTAATGTCAGTATTCATGGGTCCTACAAGATTCCCCCTTAATTATTGCACACATCACCGTAGGATTCATATGCCTTCGTTCGCTACTGATCGTATTGATGATTCCGAGTGTACAGATAATTAATGTTGATATCGTATTCACGGTCTTACAAAGATTCCCCTCAATTGTTGAGTAAAGGCAAGAAATTTACTTACAGGAGTCCGGCCGCAGATTCCCAATCGTTTCTTAGCATGTTGAACCTTGCCGTGTCGAGAGGCTTGGTGAAAATGTCACCATTTGGATGTCTGTATGGACTTTTTCCAGGCGAACATCCTTGTTCTCGACATGATTTCTGATGAAATGATGCTTCATGTTGATATGTTTTGTGCGCGAGTGCAAAACAGGATTGTGCGTGATTGAAATTGCACTCGTGCTATCACACATGATTGGAGTCTCTCTAGCATCGATTCCATAATCTGACAGTTGTTGCTGCATCCAAAGGATCTGCATACAGCAGCTACCAGCAAAGATAGTACTGATTCACCGTGGAAAGAGAGTTAGCCAATTGCTTCTTCTTGAACCAAGAAACGAGTCTAGGTCCGAGAAAGTGACAAGTTCCACTTGTACTCTTCCTATCTAGCTTGCACCTCCGAGATCCGAGTCGTCAGATCCAACTAAATCGAATCCGCCTTCCTTAGGATACCACGCCCCGCATCGACTTCCTTTGACGTATTTCAGATTCGCTTAGTGTATTGAAGTGTGATTCCTTAGGTGCAACTTGGTATCTCGCACACACTCCAACAAAGAAATGGATATCGGGCTCAAGTAGCCGTTAGGTACGGAGCGAACCAATGAGCTTCTGTAGAGTGATTGGTCAAACGGCTTTCCGGCTTCATCAAGACTAATTTGCACTAAGTGCTCATGGGGGTTGGCGAGGATTTGGAAGTGTTCATTCCAAATTTGTTGAGAAGCTCCTTGTCGTATTTCTCTGGTTGATGAATATACCTGTAGGCATCTGCTTTATCTGCAAACCTAGGAAATAACTGAGTTCCCCCATCATACTCATTTCAAATTTGCTTTGCATGAGATGTGAGAACCTTTGACATAGAGCAAGGTTAGTTGAACCAAAATAATATCATCGACATAAATTTGTACCATTAGAAGGTCATCACCTTCCTGTATTTTGAACAAGGTTTTGTCGACAGCACCTTTCTCAAATCCGTTGTTGGTTAGATACTGGGACAGGGTTTCGTACCAGGCTCTAGGGGCTTGTTTAAGTCCGTACAGCGCTTTCCTTAGCCTGTAAACTAGATCGATACCGTCCGTGTTGGCAAACCCTGGTGGTTGTTCAACATAAACTTCTTCTGTAAGCTCTCCATTCAGGAAAGCACTCTTGACGTCCATTTGGTATACGATAAAACTCTTATGGGCGGCAAAGGCTAAAAATATCCTGATGGCTTCTAGTCTCGCTACAGTTGCGAATTTTTCATCATAGTCGATTCCTTCTTCCGACAATAGCCTTGTGCTACTAGTCTGGATTTGTTTCTTATGATAAGTCCATTTCCATCCTTTTTGTTTGAAATACCCATTTGGTTCCTATAACCGATTGGTGTGTCGGTCTGGGTACAAGATACCATACATTGTTTCTTTCGAAACCGTTAAGATCTTCTTACATAGATGTTATCCAATGAGAGTTGTTAAGAGCGTCTATGGTCGAAACAGTTTCGGACTGGTATAAGAATACAGCGATAGTGCACATATTGAGTCTCCTAAGTTCGGATTGAGATTTCCATTCAGAAATTGTGAGACTTCAGCATTAGATTCTTCTTGTGCTCTAAGTACATTTCCTTGTGTACTCTGTATTCTCCTAAGAGTAGAAACACCTGCATTAATGTTTCCAATGATCAGCTCTTGCGGGTGATCTCTCAACCATCTTCGGTCGGGTTCTAGTTCGGGGTCCCGTCAGTATCAAAAGTTTCGTGGGTACGGCTTGACATGCAGTCGGCTTCATCCACATCGATTCTTACAGTGCGGGGTTGATTTCTAAATCAACTACAGTTCTATCGGTGTAGGTGGATCCAAGATAGATAGATGGTGAATGTCCCGAGTGATATCATCTACTCCTGTAGGTCATGGTGTGGTTCGTCGAACACTACATGAATCGATTCCTCGATCGTCACCTCCTTTTATTAAAGATTAAAGCTTTTTGACGGAGGAGTATCCTACGAATATTCCTTCATCCGATTTTTCATCAAATGTTCTAAGTTGGTCCTTCCCATTGTTCAATACGTAACACCCGCATCCAAAATGTGAAAATACGAAACTAATGGAGTTTTGTTGTTCCATACCTCATAAGTCGCTTTGTTGTGGTGCTTGTTGACGATACAGCGGTTTTGAGTGTAGCATGTCAGTATTGGTTGCTTCACCCTGTAAACGCTGTGGCAATTTGCTTTCGCAATCATTGTCCTTGTTGCATCTTTCAACGCCCTATTCTTTCGCTCGGCAACACCATTTTGTTGAGGTGTTCGGGCAATTGAGTATTCGTCTTGTATTCCATTCTCCGAACAGTATTGCTCTATAAAGCGGTTAGTAAATTCAAGACTGTTTAACGAATGCACACGATACTCGATGCTTTTTCATTCTCGCAACTTTCTCGGGAGCTCGGGCACCTTGATGTTGTTTCCTTCTTCTTGCTAAGAAAGATCGTCCAAGCATACCCGAATAATCATCAACAACAACCATGCAATATTTCTTACCTCCCAAACTTATCGGGTCTACAGGACCGTAGAGATCCATGTGTAGCATTTCCAATACTCTTTGGGTTGAAAGGTAGGATTTGCTCTTCGGGGTTGACTTGATTTGCTTGCCTTTTCTCGGCATGGTCCGCAGACGCTATCCTTCTTGAATGACACATCCGCAAACCTCTTACCATACCCTCTTGAAAGCTTGTTGATCGTCTTGAAGTTGACGTGAGACATCCTCTTGTGCCATAGCCACTAAGATCTGCAGCCTTTGGCAACAAAACATGGAATTGAGGAGCTCATAGGCTTCCAACAAGAATGTACATATTACCCGATCCGCTCTGTAAGCACAACTTCCTTGGTTTGGGTGTTCTTGACTCTACAATGATCTATATAGAACTTCACCGAGAACTGTTTATCACGTAATCAAGCTAATACTAAGTAGATTATACTGTAAGCCTTCAACATATGCAACATCGGTGACCTTGAATTTTCCGACAAGTAGGTTTCCTTTCCCTCTTGTTCTTCCTTTAGATTTATCACCGAAGCGAACTTTAGGACCGCGACCTTCTACAAAATCAGATAGCTTGCTCCTATCTCCGGTCATGTGACGAGAGCATCCACTATCGAAGTACCAGGTATCCTCCTCTAGAATGTCCTGTAACAAAGAAATTAAGTAGATTTAGGTCCCCTTTGATCTTTGGGTCCATATATGTTAGTTCCTTTAGGTACCTGATTTTCTGACAGAATTGGTTTCTTGTAGGATGTACTGCATAAGATTGCGGTATCTACGGGGGGCATATCCGTAGTTGTTATAATCATGATAATTATTATGCATGTAAAATTCAGGATTATTATTATTATTCCAGTACGAGTGCCGTCTAGGAGGTGGAGCCATTTTCCTAGGCTTAACAGCTTGTCTTCTGGGTCTCCAGTTGGATTCCCAATGCTGTTGTCGATACCGAATCGGCATCTGCCGTCTTGAGGGATAACGGCTCCTGTATCCAATACCTAGGTGCACTTTATCATCGAGTGTATCTTGTGCGGGCCTTTGGTGGTTTGATACCGTCTTCTTTCTGAATGACTGTCGGCTTTGATGATATGCTTGTGGAGCATGCTTTAGATTACACCTTCTGAGTGGTTGTTGGTTCCACTGTCTCGAATAGTAGAGTTGAGGGGGCGGAATTGCAGCTTTCGGTTTTCTGCATACAGGTTCCTTTATGGGACTGGGAGTATCTTCCGATTCCTAATGTGTTCCACACTCTTGACGAACACAAGACTAGTTTTACCTTTATTCGAACATGAGTCGTATCCTAAGCCACTTTTATCATGAGCATGTTGCCCGGTGCTCGAATTTCTTCCATTCTTTTGGACGATTTTTCAAAAGACTTTAATGGTCTCAAGTTCATTTTCTCGCTTCGAGAGTTGTAATTTTGGTTTGTAGTAGAACCAAATCATTTGTCTTGCTCTCATTATGGGTTTTAATCGCATTTAGTTCATGAGCAAGTTGATGATTGCTCTCCATGAGTTTTTCAAAATCGACCTTGCCTGGTTTCACAATCAAGAGACATATTTTCATAGTTTATTTTCAAGCAAGTCATTTTCATCTTTCAGCTCTAGATTTGTTAATTGAAGTCGTATATTCTCGCTTTTAGAGTCTCATGGGCTTTTGAATGTTTTGAATTCATTCATCATATTTTCGAAAGTATGAGATGCACTAGGTGGAATAACCGAGGTTGAACTTACCTCATCGTCCGTCTTCACCTTCTGGAACATCTTTGGCCATAAAGCACATGTATGCTTTATCATCGAACTCATCGTCGGATGAATCACTCTCGATGACCACTGAAGACATTCTGCGATTTGGATGGTGTGGGGAGGCTTCGATTCTCAATCGGGGCCTTGAGCTTGTCTTTCCAAGCACGTCTTCTTTCATCTCGCTCTTGTTGCTCGGCCTCGAGGCAATCTTTGGACTTTGGGATGAGGACATTTGTTTGCATAATGGCACGGTTTCCTGTGATTATAGCACGAGTTAGCATCACCGGATGAGGTTTCGGTACTTACCTTGTTGTGTGTTTGGGCACTGTAGGAGTCTTTCAGATCGCTTGATGAACTTTTGAACTTATGCATTAGAAGCGCCATTTCATCTTGTGACAGGATGTAAATCGTCATTGTCGGTGCTCTTGTGGCCAAGGCTTCGACGAGCTAGGCATCTTTGTGTCGGCCAGTTCGATACTGAGCCGAGTGTGACCTTTGAAGGAGATTCTTGACTTTCTCTCTTCACAATGTCATACTCAAAAGCTTTAAGGTCGAGAAGAGATCAAAGTGGATATTTCATTAAGATTACAGGATACACGCATAATCGTGGTCTTAATGTCCCATCAGTGGGAGAGATCGAAAATTTTAAGTTCTTCTCCTTTTGGGTGTAAATCTTGCCCAACGCTTCAAGTTCACCAACAATACCGGTAAATGAGGTCAAGTTCCTCAAGTGTTTCCGTTGGTTTCATTTCAAAAGATTCAAATTCTTGAGTAAGTTTTGAAATCTTGTTTTCTTTTGAGAGCTCGGTTCCCTCACAAATTAACTTGAGTTTATCCCGATTTCTTTGTCGTTTGCGACTCTTTACCTTTGAGAACGTGCCTTTGTCAAGAGTGACAAATAACGCGTTCTTAGCCACGTTGTCTAGATTGGCTCGCTTCCTTTCATCGGTTGTCCATTGCTCGCGTTCCTTCTCGAGCATTTCAGCATGGGCTTGGCCCTCAATCCTTGCGGCTGGATTGACCTTCATGATCTTGATCGGACCATCCTGTATAACAAAGATCATCTCTTCGTGCATTGCTGCAAGATGAGCTTCCATTCTAATTCTCCAGTCGTCAAATTCGTTAATAGAGAACATAGGGACTTTGTTAATCATAGAAGTATCCATACTGATAATATTGGAATGAAAGAGACTGTTTTGAAAATAAGTGATTTGAATCTGATTCGGTTAAAAGAAATACGACTGATTCTTTTTAGAATTTCAGGCTCTGATACCACTTGTTGGCCACTTAAGTATACTGGATACAGTTTGGAAAAGTAGTTTAAACAACAAACTGTATGGAATCTAAATCTGAGTGCGTAGCGGAAGTCTTGGATACAGTTAGTTGCCGTGGATACAAAGAATGAGTATTTAGTGTATACTTAATATATCACGGTAATTTCAAACAAGAAAAGTGAAGGTAAATGACACGATAATTTAAGTGGTTCGAGGTAAACCCTCTACGTCCACCGGTCCTCCACACAGAGTAAAAGTTTATTATATAATTCTGCGTACAACTACGTAATTATAAACAAACCTATCCTTGTATCGTTCACACAGATTGATACAAAGAATATCACTTTCAACCGTTCACACAGATTGGTTAAAGCTTCCTTCTTGACTAGCTTCTTCACACACAGTTCCAAAGCTTCGTCCTTATTCGTCCCACACAGGTCAGAATAACTTGTTGAGTTCACACAGAGCTCGGTTTTTACACAGAGGTAAAATGTTAGGTAACCAGGTAAGAACAGCAGCTTTGAATATCAAGATCTGATGATAGCTGTTCTTGATGTTGAGCACTGTATATCTCTTTCGTTCTAACTTGCGATATGCTTTGGAGATATGTTTGCTCAGATGATAACTTGATAGCTTTGAGAGTTACTTTGATTCGTAATTGGTGTGTGTAACTGATCTTCAATGTCTTCAAGGATATATATAGCCTCTGAAGAAAGTATCCGTTGAGATGTCCGTTTGAATAAGATTTCCTTCAACGGGAATATGACATGATCCGGATTTCGCGGGATTCTGAAGATCTGAAGACTGACAGTATTTAAATACTTTATCCTTGAGTATTTAAATACTTCTTTGTTCAACGGAACTTGACTTGTGTTCTTTCTTGTCCTTTTGTGAACTGTATGGAAGGTGACTGTATTTAGGGCATCGAGACAGTTTTCCATACTTGATCTATTTCAAGTCTTCTTGCTGTACTGACGAGCTTCACTTATGCTGATTCGAGGCAGGTCTTCGATACATGATAAGTCCTTGAATCCTCGATACAGTTTTCCTTTACTGTATTTGGCATATATGTCAAAACCTTCTCAATAACAAATAACAATCGATACAGGGATCGGATATCCCGGCTGAATCGATACAGGGTGTTTGTTTTTCCTAACAGTCCAGCACCATGGGAGCAACGTCCGGATCGGCGAGATGAACCCTGCAGCGCAAACCAAGGAAACCAAAAGAGTTAGCCTAAGACTTACTCAGAACGCCTAGCTCGGAAAGTTCAAAACGTTCTCACCTGTTGACCAGCTCTGGATCACGGCCGAAAAAGGGCTTTCCCCGAGGAGTCTCAGCGTCAGCGATCGCCGTCCTTTTCAAGTAGCCGGAAGACGACCTGGAGCTGGACGCCGACGGCCTGGGACCAGCCCCCTCCGCCATCGGAACAGAAGAAACGGGGGGAGCAGCGATCGGCGGCTCCAGAATAGCTAAATCCGCCTCAGCCGACGGAAGGGACGCCTCCGGCCTCCGCCTCTTGCGGTTGCGCTGGAGTTGTTCCTCACCTTGAGATTCCGGTTCGGCGACCGGCACCGCAACGGGTTTCACCACAGGGGCAGGGCGAGACGACGTCGCGGCAACGCGACCCGTTTTCTTTCCCATATGAAGGCGACCGAGAAAACCGGGGTTAGACATGGCGATCTCCTGAGGTAGCTCGGTGATACGGGGAAAATAAATCTCTGCCAAAGAAGAAGCTAAAACAAGTCAGACACTTACGTAAACATGGCGACCTCTTGGAAACGATCGCCTCGCAGAAAAAAGTGGATGAAAAGTCATACCAGGTGCTTTCAGGTGGCGAGGGTAGCGAAACAGTCGAGCTCCCAACCGGTGAGATTCGTGGCTGACTGATTGAACGTCTTTATAGGAGACCGGCAATGCGCGAATCCGCTCCCAGACGATCGAGAAATCAAAAGGGAGATCGTCTATCGAGGGAACAAGGGATCCTGCAAAAAGGGAAATAAATTAGATCAGTACAAGGAGTATCCAAATAAAGGGAGAAAGGAAACCCTTACTTGGATTCCTCTCCCGAAAATTGGTAGGGATATCCAACTCCTCCTCCGGCGGTTCGCTCGATGCCGACCTCCATGCACCACCAACCTAGCACCACTTTTTCAGGTCGCCCCGAGTCTTGCTCGGCACCCCGATAACCACCCTACCCTGGCGACCTTGGATATGGTACCCGCCGATCGTTCCCTTCTGCACAGTCAGCTTAAAAAGATAATTCATCTCCAGCGCGGAAGGCAAGCGAAACAACCTGTGTCCGCCAAATAGGGTCAGTGTCTTGATGTCTGCGACAGCGTTCGGCGTCAGCGAAGAGGCGCCAAATTCCAGCGATCGGCGGATACTGGCGAACGGCAAGGGAAACCGCAGTCCGGCAGCCAGGGTCGCTTCGTTGATGGCGACCATACCCTCGGGAGGCTGGTCGGCACGTTCGTTCTCGGAGGGCACGTGCAAAGACACATCAGAGGGGATATGATATTTGGCCCTCCAGCGGGTCGTGTCCTTCCAGGTCGCCGAGCTCTGAATCTGACCAAGGGTCCATTGAGGCAGTTCGGCGGCCGAAACTCCGTCCGTTTCACATGTACATAGGGATGAGCGGCGGAGTAAGCTTCGAATCAAACTCCGGACGGGGCCGCAATCCCCTCCATAAGTTTAGCAAAAGCCCTATAAACCGGGCCGAGACGCTGTCTTTTTCCCAAGACAAACGTATCGATTCGTCTTCCTCCACCGCGACGCATCTCGCTCCTCCGCCGCCGCAGAGCCCGCCACTACGGCCTCTTTGAAAAGCTCCTCAAGCTCTGCGGTGCAATCCCCGCACGAATAGCCTCTGCGGCCGTTTCCACGGGGATTCCCACAGGAATTTCCTCCCGGTCCGGCGAAGCCGCGGCGGCAGAAGTGCTTCCGACCTCGAAGGCCTTAGATCCTCCCGACATATTCTCAAAAAATTAAGGGAGAGAGAAAAATTGGGTTTCTTACCTAAAGAAAGGAAGACGGTCGGCACAACAAGCTACGGAAATTTTTGCAGAGCTTCAGCAGGAAGGCAAGGACGCGTAAAAGATGAAAATGGAGTAGCCCTAGCCCCTTTTATAGATGGAGGCAGGGGTCTCTGGGCAAATAGGCGAAAGTCCGAGGGCTGGGATGCAACCGACAGCCAGGACGCAATAAATGCGGCCCTCGAGTCCCGCGTACGCGTCTTTTCGAGGGCACGCCAATCGACAAAGTCTGACGAACCGTCGGGCTCCCTCAATAGAAACGCGACGCGTGTCCTTGCATTGTTTCGCGAGCCCGCGTCTCTTTTCCCGCCGCTCCCAGCGCAAAAGGAGATCGTCCAAATTTGAAATCAGATCGTCCGGTCATCTAAAACATTGGCGATCGCCAAAAGTGCCACCTCACCCCGTGTTTTCAGCATCGAGCCGAGCTGGGGGGCAATTGTTGTGCGGCATTTAAACACGCCTCGAAGGCGATCGTCATAGCAGTCGGGAAGTCTACCATGAGAGATATGCTCGGGGCAAACACCCTGAACTCGGCACCCGCGGCGATCGTCTTCTGTTAATTGGCGATCGTCTTTTGTTGATTGGCGATCGTCTCGTGCCGTGTATTACTCCAACATCCGTCAAAAGTCATCAAAGCCCAAATCTCGGGCTGGGACCCGCATGCAGATCTCAAAAGGTGCTGACAGACAAGATCGGTGCCCACAGCCTGTCACCAACTTCACCTACCAACAGGGCCGCAGACCTGCGAACAGTGCTGACAGACAAGACCTGTGCTCACAGTCTGTCACCAACTTCACCTACCAACGATCTGCCGAAAAGGTGGGTAGCGGCTCGGGACGCATGCGAGTTCCGTCGGACGTAAACTGGCCATCGGTAACAACCGCGGACTTTAAGGGAAAAGCCCCACGGCGAGACGATCGGCCGTCTTATTATAATATAAATAACGACGATCGCTGCGATCGCAGGGGGGCCCTCAGGAACTTGGTCTGCTATAAATAGAAGGTCCATAACACAGAACAAGGACTTCGAAACACACAGCAAACAAGAGAGAGAAAAGAGAAAGACATTCTCACACATAGAGCATCCATAGCAAGAATTCACAGAACTCTATATCTGATTCTTCCGGCATTCTATACGCTCCACAGCTTAGAAAACCAGAATCCTTTACACTCTTTGTGATAGATTCTAACATTAATATTTGTACTCAACAGTATACTTATTAATAAAATCTCGCGAGAGCATTCAAGCCCGGGATTAACAACCCCGGCAAATCTTGTGTCATTTAATTTCTCACGGACGTGCTCCCGCACTTGTTGGTTACTCGATCATTCCAGCAACATTGTCTTCGGATAATATTTTGGGTAACAACAGAAGATGATTTATACATTGGTAAAAAAAAGAGAAACAAAGTAAGGAGGTGTGATAGAGGGCTATCTGATGAGGATTACTATACAGAAGAAATTGAAACAGAAGATTCAGAAATGTCTAGTGATGAAGAAGTTGAAAAAGTGAAATATCCCTCATTTGTTATGCCTAAGAGAATGAATGATTATCAGTGGGTGTTGGGCAGTCTGTTTTCAACTAAGGAGAAATTCAAACATGCTGTAATTACATATGCAATCCACAATGGCAGGGATCTAAGATACATTAAGAATGATAATGCAAGAGTTAGAGTTGGTTGTAAAGAAGGGTGTGAGTGGATGACATATTGTGCAAAATTACCTAATGAAGATACTTGGCAATTGAGAAAGGTCATAGACAAACACTCTTGTAACAGAGAGTACAGGGTCAAAATGATGAATTCAGCTTGGTTGGGGAAAAAATTATTGTTTACTGTGAGGGAGAACCCAAAAATTAAGTTGACTGATATTGTCAACAAAGCCCATGAGAAATGGAATGCTGGGGTCAGTAAAATGAAGGCTTCTAGAGCAAGGAGGGTTGCTTTTGACTAGAGATGTTAAACGGGCTCGGGCCCGTAGGGCTGGCCCGTTTAACCCGCCAAAAAACCGGGTTAGGGCCGATATTTCCTAGCCCGTTTAAATCCGGGCTTTTTTGGCCCGGACCGTTTAGCCCGAAGCCCGTTAGGGCTAGCCCGAAGCCCGCTAGGGCTAGCCCGAAGCCCGATATATTGTTAATTTCAACTTACAGTAATACTATATTTATATAACATATATTAATATTATATATGTAATATATATTAATATTATATATAATATATATTATTACTGTATTTGTTAATATAGTGTGTGTGTATATATATATATATATATATATATATGTGTACATAAAAGAGTATTTTTTGTTATATTTATTATAGTATAGTTATTACTATATATATAAAATATATTGTTACTTTTTTTTATGAGTTATAAAAAATTAAAAATAGATTTTTTAAATATTTAGCCCGTTTAGCCCGTTTAGCCCGAAACCCGTTAGGGTTAGGGTTAGGGCCGATATTTCCTAGCCCGTTTAAATCCGGGCTTTTTTGACCGGCCGTTTGGCTTAGCCGGAACCGCTAGGGCTAGCCCGGAACCGCTAGGGCTAACCCGTTTAACATCTCTACTTTTGACATGGTTGATGGATCATTCAAAGAGCAATATACTAGATTATATGATTATGCACATGAACTTCTAAGATCAAATCCACACAGCACTATCAAACTCACTGTGCAGCCCACTCAACCCACTGAAGAGGCTGATGAGATTGTGTATAGGCCATTGCTACCCAGTTTTCAAAGAATGTATATGTGTCTACATGGTTGCATTCAAAGTTTCTTGAGGTGTAGGCCTATTATTGGACTTGATGGGTGTTTCTTGAAAGGGTATTTTGGGGGACAAATACTTGCAGCAGTGGGTAGGGATCCTAATGAACAAATGCTTCCAATAGCACTTGCTGTTGTTGAAGGAGAGACAAAGGATTCATGGGCTTGGTTTCTGGAGCTATTAGTCAATGATTTAGGTGGCCCAGATGTGTGCAAACTATTCACATTCATGTCTGATCAACAAAAGGTATAATATACACAACTTTGTCCTATTATTAATGATATTGTGATTTGTGTCTTCTCTAATAACTTGTTGTATTTACATGTTATTGTGTAGGGCTTGCTACCTGCTATGGAGGAGCTTCTTCCTGGTGTGGACCAGAGATTCTGTGTCAGACATCTCTATAACAATTTTAGGAAGAGACATCCTGGTAAACAACTGAAAGAATTGATGTGGAGAGCTGCAAAGGCAACTTATCCACAAGAATGGGAAAGGGAGATGAAGGAAATTAGAAAGGTATGTTAGTAATGTAATTAGTCATCACATTTATGTTTAGTATATTCATCTATTTAATATACCTGTTCTTAAAGGTAAATGGGGCAGCTTACCAGGATTTATTAAAAATCCCATCAAGATTTTGGAGCAAGTCAGGGTTTACTTATCACCCCAAATGTGATGTGCTAGTGAACAACATGTCTGAGACATTCAACTCAGTGATTATTGGTCCTAGGCAGAAGCCTATAGTCACCATGTTAGAGGAAATAAGGGGATATTTAATGGATAGATGGGAAACAAATAGGAGGAAAATTGAAGCTTACCAAGGATCGATCCTTCCCAAAATAAAGAAGAAATTTGGAAAAGGAGAAAGAGCTTTCTAGGCATTGGTTTTGTAGGTGTGTTATGTTTATGTTTCGCTTAATGTATATGTTTCTCTTTGTAATTTCTTTGATTAATGTAAATGTTGATGGTTTGCAAGGCTGCTGGTGATTACATTTATGAAGTCGGATGCATCTATCTAGTGGAGAGAAATTCACCGTCAACATGAATGAAGGTTTCGTTCTGTAGAAGATGGATGTTAACCGGCATACCACTGTTGCCATGTCGTTACATGCTCTAATGAGAGAAAAAGAGATCTGAAGAGTTGATACCGGACTATTACGAGAAAAGAGGCCTACACCAATCGCTCTGATTCAATGATCTACCCCACAAATGGTCCAAACCTATGGGAGAAAACACCATATATGGACATCTTGCCTCCTCCATTTAGAAGAGCTCGGGCGGGCCCAAAAAGCAAGAAGGAAAGATGCGGATGAGAAGAAAGATTCTACAAAACTAAGTAGAAGGGGATGCCACATAAGTGTAGTAGATGCAAACAAGGGGGGTCATAACGGGGCCTCTTGCCCTTTGCCACCATCTCAAATCAAGAAACAATTGCACCAACACAAACCTCCCAATCAAATGCACAAACCGAACCTTCACAACTAAGGAGGAAGGGAAGACCAAAAAATCGATGCACCTTTGCTTCAACCCAGACCTGCTTCAACTCAACCCCTTTGCTTCAACTCAACCCACTTCTTCACCTCAACCCACTGCTTCAACTCAACCCACCGTTGCAACTCAACTCAATTCCACACCGGAAGAAGCCCTAGAGGACTGTCCAAAGGTCCTTTCAGAGTGAAGCTACCAACAAGGAGGGCTACTCAGATTTAGTGTTTATGTTTAGTGTTTAGTGTTTATGTTTAGTGTTTATTGTTTATGTTTAATTTCTGCCCTTTTGGAACAATAGTACCTTGCTTTAATATCTGCCCTTTTGGAACAATAGTGAATGCATGGATAAAGATTTAGTGTTTAATGTCTGCCCTTTTGGGTGTTTAATGTATGCCCTTTTTGGAACAATGTTGGTAGATTTAATGAATGGCAGGTTTAATGACTACGTTTATGTGTATTGGCAAGTTTAATGTGAATGGTAGGTTTAATGTGAATGGCAGGTTTAACGACTTTGATTTTACTTTGGTCTAAATTATTGACACAATACATATGTTGGTTTCAAACAAATCAAACATCATTTTCAACGACCAATTCAAACTTCAAATTGAACCATTACATATAGCTTTTCAGTTAAAGCCTAATTTCAAATGATGTGCTCCACATTTCGGAGGTTTGAATAACAACATTGCACAAGTTACTCCTAAAATAATGCATATAACAACAACAAACTTCATCTTCATCTTCATCGATTTCTTCTCCTCATTCATAGTCATCAATGTCCTCCTCACCATTGTTAACTCTATATCCTTCTCGGAACATTGTAAACATTCATCGTCGTCCTCATCAACATACTTTTCAAGCCAACTGAGTACCACGAAAAAATCCACACCACAATCTATGCCGGTAGCCTACAATATCAAAGAGGACAAAATTGTTTTAGGTTAAATAAAATAAAGGACTTAGTTAATATTACAAAATAAGATAAGGGACCGAATCGTTAATGAAAAATATGCGAAACCAAATCACCATGGCAGAAGCCACGAGCTTACCACAAAGTGCCTGCAACCCCAAAATGTTTTGCCATTGTTGGGTCCAACTTTGATGACGGTGCGAACAACGGCTTTGGTTCCACATCTGCACTTTGGTGGTTTTGTAGGCACACGTTTCCCACTTGAAGCGACTGAAACAAAATGGGAACTTCTGGATTGTGACCCATTGGAGCGATAAGACGCCATTGTTATGGTGTTTCAAGATTTCACAAGCTTTCAGATTTTCAAACCTTCAGAACTCAACAATGGTGAAAGATGAGATCTAGGGTTTAAATGAAGAAGATGATACTCAGAATCTGATTTGGCATCCACGTGAGCAACTTGATAGCCAACTAGACTACAGTTAATGCCGTCAACGGAAAAACATAACCAAGGCTGACTTTGCTTTAAATTTAAAAGATAAAGGACTTAGTTGGTACAAAAAAAAAATAAAGGACTAACCTAAAATTAAGTTAAGGGACCGCAGGAACATTTTAGCCAAAAGTTTAAGTAGTGTTATAAATGTAAGTGGTCATAATAAATGGCTCACAAATTGAAAGTGAAATGTGGAGGCTTCATGTGTTAGTACTTTAATTTAATAGTCATGCATAAGGATAAGTACATAGGAGATGAAGTGTTTGGTGCCATGAATGCATAAATTAAACACACCAATTAGTGTTAGTCTTTTTACCTTCCCGTCCATGAGTTACAAATATTTTATCAACTATATAATGTGTCAAAAATCACACACAACAAACCACAACTTCCTCCACACCGCGTGCACATTGGGCTACAACTTATTATGGTGGTAAAGTAAGCATCATATCGTCTTACTTATTTAGCATATTGATTTATATTGTTTTATGTAAATTTCATGTGCGTTTTGTGTGTGTAACAATGTAGGACATAAAGATGGTGCTTAGGAGGTTTGGTAATAACATCATCTTCTCTAATTGTTTAAGAGATCTTACACATCGTTGTCTTATCAATTAAGTGCTACATGCACGAATATTTTTACTTTGATAAAAAATGCAATATATTGATTAACTGTATTTAAGTTACTAACGATCAACTATATCTAATTGTTTTTTGTAGCACGTCAAGAAGCATTAAAGAAAGAGATCGAGAAGTCACAAAATTGTATCAAGAACAAAACATGAAAAAGGCCAATGAACAACAACGACAAAGACAACAACAACAACAAGAACAACAACAAAAACAAGAACGACGTCACGGCCATCGGTGGGATGAATACTTAGCATTCATATTTGTAACACCCCAAAAGGCGGCTATTACAGTGCCGTGGATCCCACACTGGGACCCACCAGGCGATAACCAAAACAGATTAAATAAATATTATTCGTGATACCGAATCACAATGAATAGTCATTACTCCGATTAGGAGTTTATCAAAAAGAAATGGCCAACGGCCTTATAATACACAGGATCCGAAAAACAAGTATAAACCATATCGAGATGGAAAATACTTCAAATGTCAATACAACTAGATAGTAATTTAAATGAAGCAGAAAATAAAATAACATGACACGGTTTAACATAACCGGACAACAAATGATGTGGGGCCCCTGAACTAGTATCCTTCGAACCCTTCGCCGTCAACATGCTCTTCCCGTGCCTTGCCTTTGCCTCGACCTAAAATACAATACAAGTATTTCGCCCAGAACACAGGGTCAGATATACATGATAATTAATTCTTCCGACAATATACAATTCACATATATATAGATCTCAAGGAAATCATTCCGACTATTAATCATACCCCTCGGGCGTATGAAACAATCAGTCACAAACCGTCGAACACATCCAATACTATGGACGATTAACAATATGGCTCAAGATGGACATCACAGTACGCCCGATCCGGAAATGTGTCCGTGTACATGTCCGCCCCGTATACGGAATCCAGAATATACGTGGGATAATGTACCTAATTAGCCTCACGAAACTACGTCCCGTGTGCACAGTCCAATGCGGAATAATATCCACGCATGACTATATATGTGTCTGGCTAAAAATCCTACACAATGACCAATCAGAACGCAGATATGATTCCGGATATGTCACGATACAACATGACAACGAATTCAATAAATCACATATCCGATTAAGGATCAAGAAAAACTCACCGAAGTGAAAATAAGACCAACGAGATCAACGATTCAAAGCGACGTACTTGGGAATGCAACCCCATGAAGAAAACGAAATAACGTCAAGGACAATGTCAAATCACGACAAACATCACATGAACAATTCATACATATGAAATATATAATTATCACAAGAATCTAATCATCATTATAACCAAGCAAGATAACTTGCCTCAATACGGAGACGAGAATAGTCCTCTTCTTGTCGGAATGAACGAACGGTCCTCGACTAATATTGTGTACTCGAACAATCAACCTTGAATGAAGTATATTTTGCTCATTAATACGTTTATATGATCATCTATACCGAATTTTTAACGAGTAAACATCTTAATTCCCGATTGAGTAGTTCAACTTTTGGAGTGTTACTTCAAGAACCTTATTCATACCATTTAATTCTTACAATTGATTACAAGATGATACCAAATGTTTGTTGGATTAAGAATCATTCCATAATGTGTTAAACAATAATCTCATATCCTTTAATCTTATCAAGAACATCTCAAATGATTAAAAGTAAAATTTGCACTACACACAACTACTTATGTTGAGTTAATTAGTTGTAAATCCATATCATGGTTATGAAGACTATCTCAAGTTTAGCACCACCCTTATACTCTTCCAACTGACTTGGGGATTCAAACATCATACCTCTGAAATAACTTAGCCTAGGTTCAAGAAGATCACTTCATACTTCTAATGATCAACAAGGGTTACTTAAAACATTTATGGTAATTATTCCAACAAGTCATTTACATTACAATGAAACAAGGATTATTATTATACCAATGGTGTTATAAGTCTAGCAAGGAGAGTGTGGTTAAACTAAACATGATCCTTACCATATTAAAACACCAAGAACACACCATTTCAAATCCTCTAATCATCATGTTCATCATTAGGTTTGTTGAAAGCTTAACTACAACATGTTTATTTTGATTAATTCATCACTAGTTGAAATATACTTAATCACTATCATAATAAATTCGAGATTATAGGGTTAAATCGTAGAACATACCTTCAGAAATGAAGAACAATACACCAAACCACAAGAACACAATATAAGCTTCAAGAATGTCTCCAACTTCCAATCAACAAGCTCCAAAATCAAAATGTAAAGCTCCAACACAAGTTGGAAGAAGGTAAATTTGCTCTAGGGATGAAGGGGGATGATTATATGGGTAAAAATCGGAGTTTGGACGTGCAAAATGAAAGACACAAGTTGTCTTTTTATAATAAAGATAATTCGTTACGTACGTTATCACAAGAGGATAACGTACGTTAACATCTTTACGTACGCTACGCAAAAAGTGTTACGTACGTAAGCTAAGTCCAGAGGCTACTGGACTGAAATACGAACTTCATTAAGTACGTTACCTCTAGAAGCATTACGTACGTAATGTAGGTCAACTAGGTTAGCTCCAAAAGATCAGATATTCGAATCCCATCCGGCCCCACACGCCAAAAGTTGAGATCGGATACGATTGCACAGGTTACGTACGTAACAGATACCCCTTTACGTACGTAAAGGCCTCAAAATAACGTACGCTATGACTAATGATTAACGTACGTTAGGCTCAGGTTTTAATAGTTCAATATGCACTTATTTATACAACGCTGAAAATTCAAACATAGTGCGAGTGATCATTGTTTTTATTAAGTCTATTATGATATATTCAATATTCATTTCACAAATACAACAAGACTACAACAGTATTTAATTATCCGAATAGTACAACAGTAAGTAAGAATTTCCGTCGGGTATTACATACTCCCCCCCTTAAAAGGAGTTTCGCCCTCGAAACTAAGGGGTAAACAATTCAGGATACCTCTCTTGAATGCTGTTCTCCATCTCCCATGTGGCCTCCTCGACCCCGTGTCGTGACCACTGAACCTTCAGTAGGGGAATCGTCTTATTCCGTAATTGTTTGATCCTTCTCTCAAGTATCCATAAGGGGCGCTCCTCATACGAATGATCCTCCGCTAAATCGATCTCATTGAACTGAAGTACATGACTCGGATCAGCAACGTATTTCCTTAACTAGGAGACATGGAACACGTTATGGATCCGGCTCAGGGCTGGTGGTAAAGCCAGGCGATAAGCTAAATCGCCTACTCGTTCCAACACCTCAAACGGCCCGATATACCTCGGACTCAGCTTGCCTCGTTTCCCAAAACGAAAGACTCCTCGGGTAGGAGACACCTTCATTAACACATGGTCACCAACCTGAAACTCAAGCGGTTGTCGACGGTGGTCAGCATAAGACTTCTGTCGACTTTGAGCCGTTAACAACCGGCTCCTAATCAAGGTGATCTTCTCACGGGCTGCTATTAACATATCGGGTTCCGTACCCAGAGATTCTGACAGTTCGTCCCAACACAAAGGGGACCTACAGCGACGGCCATACAATGCCTCATACGGTGCCATCTGAATCGAAGCGTGCCAACTGTTATTATAAGTGAATTCCACCAAAGGCAGCTGGGCTTCCCAATCGTCCTTCCAATCAAGAGCACATGCTCTCAACATATCCTCTAGAGTCTGGATAGTTCTTTCAGACTGACCATCGGTCTGCGGATGAAAAGTCGTACTGAAATTCAACTGCATGCCCATCGCACGATGAACTGCCTTCCAGAAGTGCGACACAAATCGCCCGTCACGGTCTGATATAATACTCTTGGGGGTACCATGCAATCTCACGATTTCCTTAATAAACAGCTGGGCCAATCTCTCGGGACCCCACGTGTCCTTAATCTCTAAGAAGTGGGCTGATTTGGTCAGACGGTCCACAATCACCCAAATCGTATTCATTCCTCTACGACTCATCGGCAAGTTAGTGATAAAATCCATAGATATGTCCTCCCATTTCCACTCGGGAATCGGAAGCGGTTTCAGCATTCCTGCGGGTCGCTGGTGTTCAATCTTAACCTGCTGACAGGTTAAACATCTCGAAACGAATTCGGATACCTCACGTTTCATATTCCCCCACCAATAATTCTGCTTCAAATCCTTATACATCTTGCTAGAGCCCGGGTGAACAAAGTACGGGGTAGCATGGGCTTCTCTCATGATAGAGTTCCTCAATTCTTCGTCAGCGGGTACACAAATTCGATTTCTAAAGCGTATGAACCCATCCTCGTGGATCACGAATCCAGGGGCTTTCCCTTGGGTTACCTCATCCCAAACTCGAGATAAGAATGAGTCCATAATTTGCTTCGATTTGATCATATCATCAAGAGATGAAGAAATCTCAAGGGTGCAAAGTTGTCCCTGAATGTGCTGTAACCAAACTTCAATTTCTGGCCTCATAAGGTCCAACTGCAACTCTCTCTGTGCTGTCAAATGGCTCAGCATCTGCTCCTGCACTGTCTTTCGGCTCAAAGCGTCGGCAACCATATTTGCTTTACCCGGATGATAAAGTATTTCGAGATTATAGTCCTTGATTAATTCTAGCCATCTTCTCTGTCTCATGTTCAACTCCTTCTGAGTAAAAATGTACTTTAGGCTCTTGTGGTCTGTGAAGATCTGGCAGGTAACTCCATAAAGATAGTGACGCCAGATTTTCAAAGCAAACACCACGGCTGCTAGCTCCAAGTCATAGGTCGGATAGTTAACTTCATAGGGTCGCAATTGTCTCGATGCATAGGCAATCACTTTCCCTTCCTGCATTAGTACACATCCCAGACCCTGTCTCGACGCGTCACTATACACCACAAATCCTTTCGTTCCTTTTGGTAAGACCAAAACAGGTGCCGAAATCAATCGACTCTTGAGCTCATCAAAACTTTGCTGACATGCTTCTGACCACAAATACTTCTTGTCCTTCCGCAGTAAGTTAGTCATCGGTTGCGCAATTTTAGAAAATCCTTCTACGAACCGTCGGTAGTAACCTGCTAGGCCAAGGAAACTACGAACTTCCTTCACGTTCTTCGGTGGTAGCCAATCTCGAATGGCTTCCGTCTTTTGCGGGTCCACTCTCACCCCTTCAGCTGATATCACATGCCCGAGAAATACAACCTCAGGCATCCAGAATTCACACTTAGAAAATTTCCCATAAAGCTGTTCCCGCCTCAATGTATCGAGAACTTGGTGGAGGTGACACTCGTGCTCTTCGTGGTCACGAGAGTAAATAAGAATGTCGTCAATAAAAACGACTACAAAGTGATCCAGATAGTTAATAAAAACTCGATTCATCAATTCCATGAATACCGCCGGTGCATTAGTCAGTCCAAATGGCATCACCACAAACTCATAATGCCCATAGCGAGTACGGAATGCTGTCTTCGAAATGTCAGACTCTCGAATCCTCAACTGATGATAACCAGACCTCAAGTCGATCTTAGAAAACACGGCAGCTCCCTGAAGTTGGTCCAATAAATCATCAATACGAGGCAAAGGATACTTGTTCTTGATGGTTACCCTATTCAGCTCACGGTAATCAATACATAAGCGCAGCGATCCATCTTTCTTCCGTACAAATAACACTGGTGCTCCCCAAGGGGACGCACTAGGTCGAATATAGCCCTTGTCACCAACTCCTCAAGTGGTTCTTCAATTCTTGCATCTCACGGAGCCATACGATACGGTGCTTTTGAAAGCGGGGATGTCCACAGTTCTAACTCAATAATAAACTCCACGTCACGATGAGGAGGTAAGCCTGGCAACTCGTCTGGAAATACATCTGGGTAATCTCGGACTACCGGAATGTCGGCCAATTCAACTGGTCGATCTGCTGTTTTGGCCATGTAGCACCAATAACCAATACACCCTTGATTAAGCAGTTTCACTGCTTTCATAGCGCTGATGACTCTCCCAGAACGACTGGGATTATCCCCTCGAAAGATACACTCGAAACCATCATCAGAGGTGACGGTTACCATCCGCTTGCGGACACTGAGTATTGCATCATGACGATCCATCCAATCGATACCCAAGATTATATCATCCTTAGGTAAATCGACTACAATCAGATTTGACAACCACTCACGGTCGTTCAAACGAATCGGACAGTCCTGGACTTCACGATTTCCAATAATTCTTCTACCATCAGGTAGACCAATCACGTAGGGCTTACAATTGATAACATGGTTTAGAGGCAAACGACGTAAACAAGAAGAAGATATAAAGGAGTGTCAAGCACCGGTATCAAAAAGAACACACACAGGCTGAGAGTGGATCTCGAGTATACCTGAAATCATGCTGGCCTCGGGATCGTCAGCTTTCTTCATCTCGTAAATCACAGGTTTTGCGCTTACGGCACCCAGTGTACCACTTTGATTCCCACGGCCCATTCCCTATTCGCCCGGTGGTCGATAGGAAGCGGACGGAGCGTCCGGTTACAGACAGAGGAGGCGAACTGGAGCATGAGACGCTACTGGTTCCTGTCCGGGCCCACTCCTGCAAAAACGAGCATGGTGACCATTCTTACCACAAGTGTGGCATGTGATGGCAGGCTTTCGGCATTTGAAGTTGATATGCCCCTGGCCCCCACAGTTATGACACACCACGGATGAGGGAACCGTTCGAGAGTGCGATCCGGCGGGCTTTGATGCCATGGGTGGTCGATCAGAAGGGTTTGGCAATGACTGGGGCTTCTTGAATGTCCCCCGATTACTCTAAGTCTGGTTCTGGTTCCTGGATATTTTGTTGTTGGACTGTGGTTGTTTCTTGGAAATCTCCTTCGCGGTGAGTTCGTACTCCAGAGCTTTCTCGATGAACTCTGGTAAGGTAAAACAGTGGTGATTTAACAGCTGCATTCTCATTCGGGGTTTAAGCCTCTTGAGAAGGTATTTGATCTTATCAGTCTCTGTTCGGATAATTGTCGTGGCGAAGGGAAGGAGTGCCTGGAATTTCTCAGCAACAGCTAATACATCATCGTCTTCAGACGGGTCGGGGTTCAGTAGTTCCGACAGTTTGGCCTCCCAGAGTGGCCCTGGATAGTAACGGTCTAGCATGAGGTTTTTAAATTCCTCCCAAGTGTAAACACCATCAGCTGGCCTTACTGAAAGCCACCAGGTGTGAGCGCCTTTGCTAAGATAATATGCGGCTACCGAGACGCGGTTCTCTTACGGGCAGTCCACCATCTGGAAAAGTTTCTCAAAATGCTCGATCCAATGCACAATGTCAGCAGGCTCAGAGGAGCCTTCAAAGGTCGGTGGTCGCTGGCGAGAGATGTCGCTGATAATCCGACTCACGGGTCCACCAATCACAGGAGGAGGATGAGGCCCCTGTTGCTGGCCAGTAGCGGTCCTCTGCATAGCTTCCATTAGTTGACCCATCTGGGTCATCTGTGTCATCATATCACGACGTAAGGATCGACACGCGCATCCCCGCGCCCACTGTGGTGCGATTGTTCCCTAGAAGGTGAACCACTGTCTGCGGAACTCTGATCCGCATTCGCGCGTCTATTGGCTCGAGGTATCGGAATTCGGCCCCTTCCGCGGCCTCGTCCCCCTCTGCCACGACCTCTCAGGTTTCTTTCCATACTGAAAGAATCAATCATAATGATAACCATAAGTACAGTTCAAGATACTAAAATTCATGCTAAGTTAATAGAAACAAGGAATCACATATTCAAGGGAACGGTTATCGATACCACGAATGTCACACCGAGTATTATATCGGCGTCAAGTTGAACAATTTCAATCATATAATCAATTCAGCAATTTCCTCGGATTATCAATCAGATAAATCCTGTCACAATTCCTTGAAATAACATGATCAACAAGGAGACACATACTGATATCAATATTATGCCAGTAATTAAATCATGGCTCGTAAAGTACATACTGTATTTGGCTCGTAGGGTCAGGCGCTTACACAGGTCACACGTGACACGAAGGTCTCTTGATACTAGTTTATTTCACAATGACTCATAAAAAGGAAATAATTCTCTGATACCATCTTTTGTAACACCCCAAAAGGCGGCTATTACAGTGCCGTGGATCCCACACTGGGACCCACCAGGCGATAACCAAAATAGATTAAATAAATATTATTCGTGATACCGAATCACAATGAATAGTCATTACTCCGATTAGGAGTTTATCAAAAAGAAATGGCCAACGGCCTTATAATACACAGGATCCGAAAAACAAGTATAAACCATATGGAGATGGAAAATACTTCAAATGTCAATACAACTAGATAGTAATTTAAATGAAGCAGAAAATAAAATAACATGGCACGGTTTAACATAACCGGACAACAAATGATGTGGGGCCCCTAAACTAGTATCCTTCGAACCCTTCGCCGTCAACATGCTCTTCCCGTGCCTTGCCTTTGCCTCGACCTAAAATACAATACAAGTATTTCGCCCAGAACACAGGGTCAGATATACATGATAATTAATTCTTCCGACAATATACAATTCACATATATATAGATCTCAAGGAAATCATTCCGACTATTAATCATACCCCTCGGGCGTATGAAACAATCAGTCACAAACCGTCGAACACATCCAATACTATGGACGATTAACAATATGGCTCAAGATGGACATCACAGTACGCCCGATCCGAAAATGTGTCCGTGTACATGTCCGCCCCGTATACGGAATCCAGAATATACGTGGGACAATGTACCTAATTAGCCTCACGAAACTACGTCCCGTGTGCACAGTCCAATGCGGAATAATATCCACGCATGACTATATATGTGCCTGGCTAAAAATCCTACACAATGACCAATCAGAACGCAGATATGATTCCGGATATGTCACGATACAACATGACAACGAATTCAATAAATCACATATCCGATTAAGGATCAAGAAAAACTCACCGAAGTGAAAATAAGACCAACGAGATCAACGATTCAAAGCGACGTACTTGGGAATGCAACCCCATGAAGAAAACGGAATAACGTCAAGGACAATGTCAAATCACGACAAACATCACATGAACAATTCATACATATGAAATATATAATTATCACAAGAATCTAATCATCATTATAACCAAGCAAGATAACTTGCCTCAATACGGAGACGAGAATAGTCCTCTTCTTGTCGGAATGAACAAACGGTCCTCGACTAATATTGTGTACTCGAACAATCAACCTTGAATGAAGTATATTTTGCTCATTAATACGTTTATATGATCATCTATACCGAATTTTTAACGAGTTAACATCTTAATTCCCGATTGAGTAGTTCAACTTTTGGAGTGTTACTTCAAGAACCTTATTCATACCATTTAATTCTTACAATTGATTACAAGATGATACCAAATGTTTGTTGGATTAAGAATCATTCCATAATGTGTTAAACAATAATCTCATGTCCTTTAATCTTATCAAGAACATCTCAAATGATTAAAAGTAAAATCTGCACTACACACAACTACTTATGTTGAGTTAATTAGTTGTAAATCCATATCATGGTTATGAAGACTATCTCAAGTTTAGCACCACCCTTATACTCTTCCAACTGACTTGGGGATTCAAACATCATACCTCTGAAATAACTTAGCCTAGGTTCAAGAAGATCACTTCATACTTCTAATGATCAACAAGGGTTACTTAAAACATTTATGGTAATTATTCTAACAAGTCATTTACATTACAATGAAACAAGGATTATTATTATACCAATGGTGTTATAAGTCTAGCAAGGAGAGTCTGGTTAAACTAAACATGATCCTTACCATATTAAAACACCAAGAACACACCATTTCAAATCCTCTAATCATCATGTTCATCATTAGGTTTGTTGAAAGCTTAACTACAACATGTTTATTTTGATTAATTCATCACTAGTTGAAATATACTTAATCACTATCATAATAAATTCGAGATTATAGGGTTAAATCGTAGAACATACCTTCAGAAATGAAGAACAATACACCAAACCACAAGAACACAATATAAGCTTCAAGAATGTCTCCAACTTCCAATCAACAAGCTCCAAAATCAAAATGTAAAGCTCCAACACAAGTTGGAAGAAGGTAAATTTGCTCTAGGGATGAAGGGGGATGATTATATGGGTGAAAATCGGAGTTTGGACGTGCAAAATGAAAGACACAAGTTGTCTTTTTATAATAAAGATTACGTGACGTTATCACAAGAGGATAACGACGTTAACATCTTTACGCACGCTACGCAAAAAGTGTTACGTCGTAAGCTAAGTCCAGAGGCTCTTTGGTGAAATACGAACTTCATTACGTACGTTACCTCTAGAAGCATTACGTACGTAATGTAGGTCAACTAGGTTGGCTCCAAAAGATCAGATATTCGAATCCCATCCGGCCCCACACGCCGAAAGTTGAGATCGGATACGATTGCACAGGTTACGTACGTAACAGATACCCCTTTACGTACGTAAAGGCCTCAAAATAGCGTACGCTATGACTAATAATTAACGTACGTTAGGCTCAGGTTTTAATAGTTCAATATGCACTTATCTATACAACGCTGAAAATTCAAACATAGTGCGAGTGATCATTTTTTTTTATTAAGTCTATTATGATATATTCAATATTCATTTCACAAATGCAACAAGACTACAACAGTATTGAATTATCCGAATAGTACAACAGTAAGTAAGAATTTCCGTCGGATATTACAATATTAATATGCGTTACAAATTAAACATGCAATATTTTATTTCATGTAATACCGATAAATGAGCTAATACTATTGATTCGTTAGCAAGTAAGTTTATTGAAAATAATGTGACGAGCATTCGATTTTTAGTCAATAATTATTACTACACTTTGTTGGTGCATTTTAATATTTTTGCTCTTAATGCAGTTTTTTGTCTTGCGGTGTGTTAATGTCACTTTTTTTAATTAAACGTCTTGAAATATTGTATGACTTTGATACTTGATATGACTGTGTAAGTTATGTCGATGTTACATATTGAAAATGGTAGTATATAATAAAAATATTTTCACACTATCATCTTTTTCCATAAATGGTGCAAAACAATATACTATAGATAAAACAAATACGTATTAATGATTCGGGTAATCATATCCGCAATTAGTATCGGCAATTAAGCGATTATGTTATTTTGAGAATTTATCATTTATATAATTTTACTGTAGTTTAAATCTTACATAATAAGTAATATCATTTTGACGATTTATGTAGTTTAAACAATATAGATATACCATTTATATAATCTATTGTAAATTAAATTTAAATCTTACTCAATTAGTAATATCACTATGGAGATTAATTGATTATCTTAATATGATTTTAGTTTCATTTGTAGAATGACAAACAAATTTGGCAAAATGAAATTGTTATATTAGTTATTAATAGTAGAAAAATTACATGTTGAGATTGATGTCTTCAAATATATTTATCTATGCAATATGGTACAAATTAAATATACTAACAATATTGGACCGATTTTCACAACAATAAAAAATATTGAAACTTAAATGATTTTTGTGCATAAAATAAAGTTCGAGTAATTGAGCGTAGTAATGTGGAGCTACCGTATTTGATATGATAAACCAAAAGGATAATTAATTGTCACAAGCTAGATCTCAAAATATAGAGAATATCCACTTTGTTACGATTTTATATAAGGGTTACATTTGTTTTGAAAGAACCGTATGCGTTTAACCTACCTTTGACATTTAGTATGTAACTTATACATATTAAAAAATTACATGGGAAAAGACTCTTTTAAATGTAGCATCTTGAAAAAAGTCTCTTCACATATACTCTTTTAATTTCAATAAACTATTTTAAATGTGTGCCATGCTTAGAAAATGTGTGATACTATCACAACTTAGATATATAATGACGAAAATAAGCGCCAAAGATTACGCTATGAACACTTATAGATGACGAAAATTAGTGTTGAACAATACACTATGAACATTTAGATTAAGCCCATGTGCATCGCACGGGTCTCAATGACTCGGTCTAAATATAAAAGTCACCAAACAACTAATTAAACTCATTCATCTTAGGTCGCATTTGGTATGATTATGGGGTTAAAATAGGATTTGGATTTGGTATAGATTGAAAGAAATGGAGGAGAGAGAAAATAAATGATTATATAAAATGTTGTTTGTTTTATAAATGTTATAGGTATTGGATTTGAATTTTAGTAATATTGTATTATTATAATAATAATAAAAACAAAAGTTGAGAATTGTTTTTATGTGCCCAACAAAAATATTAAAAGCAATGGGATACAGACAATAGTTGTGCAAGTACATGAAAATAAAGAAAAAGACAAAAAAATTAAGAAGTCTATCATCAAAACTCACGTATCACCCTCAGAATAGTGGACACCCATGTCTATGGAAATCATGCACTCTGTCAACACTCATAGGCCTAAAACAAACATTTTTTCTTTGATTTCTTTCCTCAAATCTCACACCCCCATAACAAACACACCCTTAACTCATGGGGTGAAAAGTTGTGATACCATCACAACTTACAAACTTAATGACTAAAATAAATACCACACATTACACTATGACCAATTAGATAGAGTCCATGTGCAACGCACGGGTCTGAATGACTAGTTCTCCAAAAAGATGACTCCTCCTACTTAGGGGTGAAAACGGATCGGATACGGGCGGATAGTGCCCCTCTCGTATCCTAACCCATATTTTTCTCTCGGATTCGGAGTCGGATACGGAAAGGCCGGATACGGATACGAATTCGGATTATTCGGGATACGGACACGGGACGGATACAGGACGGATTCGGGCCGGATTCGAATAAATATAATCGGATAATACGTGTCATACAAAAATCGTTTGGAAGTGATTGCAGCATATAAAAAAACTACCTACACAATATTTCATAAAAGTTCTAATGCAAACTATAGTAATTTTTTTAAAAATTGTTTCATAATAAGGTTCCCTCATTTATACTTATTCAGTCTCTCCCATAAAAAACATAAGCTCCATACTTAGCAAAGACTAAAAAGCGGTAATTTAATTGTTTTTAATAATTATTATAATATATATAATTGCCCCTCTATTTACTTGAATAGAACATTTCTTTTAAAATACATTTCATATGAAACAAATAGCTTATAAGTTAGTATTAAAGTGTTTGGCTAATACATTTCTTTTAAAAAAAAATTCAGAAAATAATTTTTTTTTCGAAATATAATTTTTTTCCAGAAAATAAATTTTTTTATTTTTCGCAAAAAGTATTTTTTATTTTTTCAAAAAATATAAAAAATCCAGAAACTAATTTTATTTTTCCGTAAAATAATTTTTTTCGAAAAATAATTTTCGAAAAAATATTTTTTTGCCAAAAAATAATTTTTCTCCAGAAAATATTTTTTTAATTTTTTTTGAAGAAATAAAAAATTTCCATAAATAATGTTTTTTTTCGAAAAGATAATTTTTTTCCGATAAAATATTTTTTTTTTTCGGAAAATAATATATTTTTCCAGAAAATACTTTTTTTTGAAAAAAATATTTTTTTCTTGAAAGTTTGAAAATTTATTACACTGAAGTCCAAAAGTATTATATATATATATATATATATATATAAAATAAAGTATATTTAAGATTTAAAAATATGGATATCCAGATTTATTATCCAGATTGGTATCCGAATTTATTATCCGGATTGGTATCCGGATAATATCCGATAAAATATGGGAAAACTCGGATACGGGCGGATATTGCATTATCCGAATTCGAACCCGTATCCGAATTCAACTATCCGGATCCGTATCCGAATCCGACCGGATACCTAATTTTCATCCCGAATTCGATCCCGATCGGATACGGCTCCGGATCGGACGGGAAATATCCGCCCAGTTTTCACCCCTACTCCTACTAATGATTTCCCTTAAATATTAACCATATGGGCTACAGGTCCATTCTTTTATTAAACATCACTAAAAATAATAATAATGACTATAAATAATAAGCCCAACTGTCCTGCCTCACTCACGACCCACAGCCTTCGGCCTCACTCTCCACCTGTAGACAAGCCCAAAACGACTCCGCTTCTTATCAACTCAGTCTCTATTCAAAACAGTCTTGTCCTCAAGGTGAAATTTTGGAAATTGCCCCTTTACGTCTGCCACATCCAACCACGTAGCTTCTCGTCCACCTTTTCGCGCCACTTGATTAATACTTGTAACTTCGATACCCTCTCATTGGTCTTTTTTGTTCCCAACATAACCTCCGACTCAAAACACGACTCCCCCACTAGTAGCTCTGGCGGCAATGCTCCAACCACCCTGTGTTCCCCGACTGTGACATGTGGAACATCGGATGTATCGAGAGTTGGTGGTAATTTCAATCGGTACGCATTGAAACCCACTTTACCTATTACTTCAAAAGGCCCAAAATAATGGCTCACCGATTTTGCATTTGTATGTTTATAAATCGCCGCTTGTCGTCGAGGATGTAACTTCAGAAACACCATATCGTCCACCTTATAGTGGACATTCCATCCGTGTTTATTCGTTGATTGCTTCATCCATTGTTGCTCCTGCTCCAAGTGGAAACGGAGAAGTGCTATCATTTCATTTCGATCCTCTAGCTTATATGCTACTGTATCACTCAAAAATTCCATCGATAAGAACTGAGCGATCGTAGGCGGAGGTCGACCGTAAAAAATTTCGAATAGGATACGGCAAATGATACCATGTATTAAAATAATATTAAGCCCACGATAACCAAGCACTCCACTTTTTCGGTTGTTCAGAGGCGAAACAACACAAACATGTCTCTCTACATCAATTCATCACCTCAGTTTGGCCGTCAGTTTTCAGATGATAGGCCAAACTCATCCTTAGTTTGTCCCGACTGCCCTCAATAGCTCTGACCAAAATGATCTTACAAAAATTGGGTCCCGATTTGACACGATCGATCGTGGCACTCAATGGAGTTGCGCAATATCTCGAATCAACACTGCAGCTACTTTTTGAGCCGTAAAGAGATGTTTCAATCCCAAGGAATGAGCATACGCCACTACTAGCACGCAATCCGTACGAAAATACCGTGGTAACCCGATAATAAAATACATGCTGATGTCTTCCCAAACTTGCGACCGAATAGGCAGGGATTGCAAAAATTCGGCTGGACAACGTGTATCATATTTGTTCTTTTGACATACCAAACTCTTAGCTAACTTGGCGACTTACCGCATCATGCCCGACTAATATACATTTATTTGAATATGTCTATAAGTACGATATGCCCCTGAATTCCACACTTGAGGGGTAGAATGAAACTCCTTGATCTGTTTAACAGTCCAGGGGAATTGTGGGGAATCACCATTCGCACCTTGTAAAATAATATACCATTGATTGAAGTATACGGTCTGACATTTGTTCGCCCTACTTCCAAATTTTCGACGCTTTTTCCAATTTTGAATCATGTTGTACTGCTTCGTATAATTCTACCGAACCAGCCTAATTCATCATCATCAACAGCACCTTAATCCCAACTATGTTGGGGTCGGTGGCATGAAGATTATAGTGTCGTTTAATTGTCTAAAATTAGTTAACACCATAACTCATGCAAATAACAAAGTGGCAAAGTTTTACGCAGGATCACTTCATCGCGCAACCTTCATATGAAGGAGAAATAGAACGAAATTCCAAAACCGTCAACATCATAGGTTTTTCCATTTATATGGAAAATATCATGAGACGGCGATGAGTTTGAGATAATTGCTATTGTCATGTCACAATACGTGATTGATATTGTAAAATCAACACATACATCATGGAACATGACTCACCGAACCAGCCTAATTAATTAATTAAATTAATAGTTTATAATTAATAAATAATCTTCAAGAAATTATTTAATTTATTAAATGAACGACTTATGAATTACAAAGTATTCTAATTTAATTCACTAGACTGTGATAATTTATCAAATGACTTAATTAGACATCTAATGTCTAATATTCACCTAGAGAGAATTAGCTCATATTAATATGTCATCTATCATATTGGGCGATTCCATAGGTTCGTCTCAGTTAGCAATGATATGATCCAAAGTGTGAGTAACACCTTGCTAAACCCGTGACTCACATTGTAATCCAATTGTGATCGAACGATTTGGATCATTTCAAGCCTTTTATGTTATGAATACTGTATACATATAAGCCCTTTATTATATGTCCCGGTCAAGTTTTAGGGCCACAATAAAGTCAAACTTTACTTCAACTTGACACTATGTAATGTTTGTGCAAATCAAGATCATCGAGCTATCGTGTATCAAATACAACTAGCTCATTTGCTCTGCAAAAAATTTTGGATCTTATTTACCACTAAGTGCATAGGATGTTCACTTGCTCACTTGCAGAAGAAATAATCATATCTTGGTATTCAGTAAAGACTGTTACTTGCCCATTAAGCTGCACCTCGAGGTTGACCCCTACCAATAGGTACTTGGAACTACTATAATGACTAACTTAATGTCACAAGCGCATCTTATACTGAACCCTCAAGTAAAAGGTTCACATATGTAATACCCAAGATTTTTGTTTTTCGTTCTCTTGAATTATTTATCATTTTGTGTCTAATGTTCCTTGATTAGTGATTGTTTTTTTGTAGACTACGTATATTGCGACGGTGTTGTCGTGTTTGACGTTAACATGAATTCTTTGGCGTTAGTTCTGTGATGACTTGTTTTTGTATTCGTGTTATTTTATGTTGTGTGTGTCATTGGTTCATTTTCATATCGGTTCGTCGACTCGCGGTAGCATTTTCATCAGTTCTGGAAGAACAGGGTGGTAGACACGGTGCTGGTTGCGCCGTGTGTTGGGCCGTTTGTGACACGACCGAGTTAGGGTCGGGTGTGCGCGCGCGTGCGTGTGGGAAGCCTCTATACTCGCGAGGCAAGACACGGCCGAAACACATGGTCGTGTCAGGCAAAGGTGTTGTGCTGTTTGTGGGAACAAGATGCTGAATCAGCGGCATTTTGCACCGCGTTCTTGCGCCGTGTCGGTCAGACATCAGCCGACTTATGGAACACGGTGATGTTTGAGCCATGTTCTGGGCTGTTTTGTTGAGGTGTATAAATAGGACAGTCGCGTTTTTCAGCCCCATTTTCACTTCCCTCTCTCGACTTTGAGCGATATGACAAGGGTTTCGATTCTTGAGCAGATTATCACCATATAATGAGGTCTTGTTCATGATTAACATCATCTAATCCGATGCTCTTCGTCAGATCGAGGTATTTTTCCTCAAATCTCTTCCGGTTAACTTTTTGGGATAAACTCATGATTTCAAATTCTAACTCGATTTTGATGATTCAGATAGCGTTATATTGTAATATCTGAGAATTTTAAATTAGAGTTTTGGCGGAATTATTTTTTTAATTTTTATTAGTTGATTAATTATATAATCGAGCGGACTCTTGAGACATTATAGTAGAATATTGGTGAATTATTGATGTCAGTGAATGCAGCCAAAAATTAATCTGATAATCGAATCAGAAAACTAAATAATAAATTCAAAATATATACATTGTTTATTATTAGATAATTTATATTAAGACCAATTTGAATCAAGTAGAAAATATCAGTTATAAATAATTAGTACTGTATTACTATTTGTTTTAATCCTCTCTTTTTCCCCACATTTTGCAACTCATTTCCCCACCCAACCCCTTTCATTATCTACTCGGCCATTTTTCTTTTTTTAAAGAGGGTATTATTAAATCATATCAGATGTGAAGGTAAGGGAACATTCCTTCTTCTACCTCAAGCCCGTTGACCACCATATCTCACCTCAAGGCCGGCCCTATGGGTGGGCGGGCTCAGGGCATCAAAGCCCAAGTGGCATTAATTATAGGCCCGGTGATGTTATTACTAGCTAAAAAAGAATTAAAGTATTGTCAACAAGACTTGAACTATGGACCTTTAGGATAGATAAACACTTATTTACCACTAGGCTATTGATGCTCTTGTATATTTTTCTTTTAGTTAATTGTATTACTATTGTAGTCGATCTATTTATTTTTCTATAATTCTTTTTTTTTTAAATATTTGTCTTGTTTTGATGACAACACTTATTTATCTGAAATAAAATAAAATTAGTCATATTCAACAATTAATACTTTTTATATATTTTTGCTTTGAAAAATCTTGTGATATTATTTAAACTCTACATGAAACAATTTAGATTACTAACTAATTTCAACTCAAAACCACAAATATCTTTTGTTATACTTTCTAAAATCAAGTCATGTATGAAATAATTTTAAATTACTACATAGTTTCAACTAATTTTTGTGGTTTCCACAGTCATAAAATATGATTATTGGAGATTATTATTTTTTATATATTTTTAGATATAGAATCTTGTTAATCCAGTTTTGTTGTCACCCATAGTGTGCTCTATTGCCTAAAGCTATATAGGACTGTTTAAACTACATAATACTCGCTATTTAAGTATGTTTAGATTATTAAAAATATGATACAAATATATTATTAAGTTTTTTTATGTTTTAAGATGACTTAAACATCATATATAGTTGCATACTTTTAGTCTGAGCACAACTATCATTATATGCAAGTCTCTAAAGATCATTTAACTTGATATAACATTATGATACTATATAATTATAAGATATGTATTACGAAGAACACATTCTCATTTAATAATAGTAACAAAATTGGTCCTTAAAAATAATATGCTTTTTTGTTTTGTAGTTTTTAAATATGGGGGCATTTTTTGGCATTTTCGCCCAGGGCATGAGAAACTCTAGGACCGGCCCTGTCTCACCTCAGCAGCGATGGGTGACGGCGATGTGTACAGTTTTCGGCGATGCTTCCAGCGAAGGGCTGGGAGGATGGTGGTAGAGGGGATTCAAGATCCGGTAGGAGACATCCCCAATGGGTTCTCCGAGCTGCTCGAGATTGTGCTTCTCGAGCTGGGTTTCCGATGGCAAGACCCGACGACAGCAGCGGCACTGCGACTGCGACGCGTAAGGTTACCGGTGGGCGGCTGGAATAGTGATGTTGG
The DNA here is from genome assembly GCA_033398695.1 of Orobanche coerulescens. Taxonomy (NCBI): domain Eukaryota; kingdom Viridiplantae; phylum Streptophyta; class Magnoliopsida; order Lamiales; family Orobanchaceae; genus Orobanche; species Orobanche coerulescens. The sequence continues at coordinate 150,039,987 of CM065812.1, read as the reverse complement.
ATCTGGGTTTCGATGATCCAAGCTTGACTAGGATGTGAGCTCGGGAGTTGACCAAATTTCCACATCGACGGTCGGGTTTATGTATGTTGAAGGTTATCGGTTGAGGATTGACGTCGTTTTGGCGATGTGCCGAGGAGGACAGTGGAACTGGACGGGCGGATTTAGACTTGGGCAAGGTTCGGCCATGGTGGTTGGCGACCTAGGTTCCAGTGATGTAGGCACCGGCACGGTTGGTTTTCCAGGCCGGACTATGTATTGTGTTGTGTGTGTGTGTGTACGTCTGTTGTGTGTGTATGTATATGTGTGTGTTTGCAAGATGTGTGTGTGTGTGTGTGTGTGTGTGTGTGTGTGTGTGTGTGTGTGTGTGTGTGTTTGTGTGAGTTGTTTTTGTGTATGTGTGTAGACTATATTTTTGTGTGTGAGCTGTGTGTATGTGTGTAGACTGTGTGTGTAATTGTGGCGGGATGTATAAATATATGTATATGCATATATATATATATATATATATATATATATATATATATATATATATATATATGTGTGTGTGTATGTATGTATGACGATTTACATCTGACTACCTTTTTAGATGGTCTAATTACAGTTTGGACCCTATTGTTTCAGATATTACAATGAAGGACAAACTTTGCACTGTCCAGAAACTATATTTACAACGAAGGACAAAAGTCAAATTTTCAGATGATGTCATTTGGAGAGAAATCTTGATATTCCGAATTTGCCCTTTTATTTTTCCTTTTCTTATTTACCCATTTATTTTTCGCTTCACGTGGGTGGCACATGCTGGACCTCATTATAATATATATAACACTTTTGGACTTCAATATAATAAATTTTCAAGCTTTTTAGAAAAAAAATATTTTTTCCAAAAAAGAAAGTATTTTCTGGAAAAAAAATATTATTTTTCGAAAAAATAAAAAAAATTATTTTCTGGTAAAAAATATTATCTTTTCGAAAAAAATATTATTTTATGAAATTAAAAAATTATCTTTTCGAAAAAAATTATTTTCTTGGGAAAAAAATTATCTTTTTCGAAAAATTAAAAAATATTTTCTGGAGAAAAAATTATTTTTGGGCAAAATAATATTTTTTCAAAATAAAATTATTTTCCGGAAAAAATATTATTTTCTGATAAAAATATTATTTTTTCGAAAAAATATTATTTTACTGAAAAAATATTATTTTTTCGAAAAAATTAAACTATTTTCTGGAAAAAATAAAAAAAAAATATTTTTTTCGAAAAAATTAAAAAATTATTTTCTGGAGAAAAAGGTATTTTTGGCAAAATAATATTTTTTCGAAATAAAATTATTTTCTGGAAAAAAAATAAAAAAAATATTTTTTTCGAAAATATTAAAAAAAATATTTTCTGGAGGAAACAATATTTTTTGGCAAAATAATATTTTCTTCGAAATAAAATTATTTTCTTGAAAAAATATTATTTTTTTGAAAAAATAAAATTGTTTTCTGGAAAAAAAATAAAATAAAATATTTTTGAAAAAAAATATATTTTCTGGAAAAAAATTATATTTCGGAAAAAAAATTATTTTCTGAAAAAAGAATATTTTTTAAAAGAAATGTATTAGCCAAACACTTTAATAACTTATAAACTATTTGTTTAATATGAAATGTATTTTAAAAGAAATAAATTATTCAAGTAAATAGAGGGGCATTTTCGTCTTTTTAATAGAAGTCAACACCAATTCAAATTTTTGTCCTTCGCTGTAATTTATGAAATAATAGGGACTAAAGTGTAAAGAGGCCATCTAATAGGGTAGTTGGTTGTATATATATGTATGTGTATGTGACTGTGTATATATATAGATATGTGTTTGTGTGTGTGCCTGTGTGTGTTTGTGTGCACCAAGTGTGTGTATATATGTGGGTGTGTATGTGTGCCTGAGTTGTGCGTAGAATGTGTAACCAAACCAAATCAAACATACTCAGTATATCCCGCATAGAGCAGGGTCTGGGAGGGTAAGATGTACGCAGGCCATGCCCCTACTTTTACAGTAGGTAGGCTGTTTCCATGAAGACCCGCGGCTTAGTGCACGACAAAATATTGAGTGATGAACACAAAGCGATACATATGATATGGAACAACTCAAAACAATACCTGAGCTCATATCTTTGTCCTCATGGGACTTACCTGAGAGGATTTTGATTATTCAAAGCTTGTTTCACTATACTCTACCAGAAAAGAGGTTGGAACCGTGCATGCCCCCGACCTGCCGAAACTACACCACAAGCATAAGACGGTAGACAAATAAAATAATACACGCAATGTTCTAAGACAAAACTAACCGAGAAAACCCAACTCTGATACTCTCTACTACTGAGCTACTCCCTAACAGAGAATCCACAACTTTAATCTGGCGTCTCCAAGAACCCCTATCAGCGGCCATGGCCTCGACTAGGTTCAAGGCCTTCATATCTAACCTCAACCTCTCCTCCCAGGACCTCCTCGATCGACCTCTCATCCTTACCCCTTCTACCGAAAGACTCTCGACCCTCCTTACTGGTGCTGAAGCCTGCCTCCTGCGAACGTGGCCAAACCACCTCAATTTTTCTTCCCTAACTTTCTCTGAAATGGGCGCGACTTCTAACTCGTTCCTAAAAACCACATTCGGGATATGGTCCAACATAGTGCGACCACATGACCAACACAACATTCTCATTTCTGCCACCTCCAACTTGCGCTCAAGCACCTTCTTCAAAGCCCAACATTCAGAACCATACGACATCTCAGGTCTAATGGCAGCTATGTAGAACTTACCCTTCAACTTTAAAGGGACTTTCTTGTCGCAAAGCACCCCTGACGCTGCTCTCTATCTTAGCCACCCAGCCTTGATACGACGGGAGACATCATCCTCAATCTCTCATTCCTTCTGAATTATAGAGCCCAAATACTTGAATTTATCCGTTCTGGGTACGATCTGATCTCCAATCATTACCTCTTCCCCATCTTCGCTGGTCTCACCACTAAAGTTGCAGCAGATATATTCGGTCTTAGATCGGCTCATATGCAAGCCTTGGGCTTCCAAAGTCAATCTCCATTTGTCCAACTTCGCATTCACCTTCCCCCTCGACTCAGCCACTAGCACAATGTTGTCATCAAAAGCATGCACCACGGGAGGCTATCTTGGATCCCCCGCGAAATGACATCTAAAATTAAGGCAAAAAGAAGTGGGCTTAGCGCTGACCCCTAGTGTAGCCCTATTTCCACTGGGAAATAGCGGGTTCACCAACTAGGGTCCTAACACAAGTCCTTGCTTAGAAGTACATGTCTCGTATCGCCCTTACATACAACGATGGCACCCTTCTCTCTTCTAATCTCCTCCAAATAACTTCACGCAGGATGCTATCATAAGCCTTTTATAGATCTATAAATACCATATGGAGGTCCTTATGACGCTCTCTAAATTTCTCCATAAGTCATCTGATGAGATGGATGGCCTCGGTCGTTGACCTCCCAGGTATTAAGCCAAATTGGTTCTAAAAAATTTCTGCTTCCCTTCTCACCCTAATTTCAATCACTTTCTCCCAAAACTTCATAGTATGACTGAGTAGCTTAATACCCCGATAGTTACTACAACTCTGAGCATTGCCTTTATTCTTGCAAAAAAGGTACCACAATACTACGCCTCCACTCCGCCGGCATCTTAGCATCTCTGAGCAGGATGTTGAACAGATCAGCTATCCAGAGAACTCCAGCCTCCCCAGACACTACCACACCTCAATAGGGATATGATTCGGGCCTGCAGTCTTAGCTCTTCCCATCTTCTATAGGGGTCCCTTGACTTCATCCTTACAGATATGGTCATAGGAACTGTTACTTCGTGCAGAAGATTGACTATCTTCTTGCTCCCCCTCGGTTTCGCTCCCCCTAATCTCATTGAAAAGCTTATAAATATAACTATTCCACCTCTCCTTGATAGAATTATAGTTCACTAACACTTAGCCCAGATCATCCTTAACATACTTAACGGAACCCAGGTCGCGCTGCCCTCTCTCCTTAGCTTTCGCTAGTTTAAAGATAGTGTTCGCCCCTTCCTTGGTATCCAGGCGCTTTTACATCTCCTCGTACGCCTCTCCCTTAGCCTTTGCCACTTCCTTCTTTGCCTCTCTTCTCGCTACCTTGTAGGCCTCATTCTTCCTGATTCTCTCCTCCCCAACACTGACTGGCAAAAACTCTTTAAAGAGCGCATGTTTAGCCTTAACTTTCTTTTGAACCTCCTCATTCCACCACCACGCCTCCTTACGCCCACTGAACCTTCCCGGTGATACCCCCACCACCTTCACGCCCACAACCCTAATTGTGCGCACATTGTGTGTGGGGGTATATATTTTCTGTGATATTATATAAATATATATATATATATATATGTGTGTGTGTGTGTGTGTGTATGACTGTTGCTATGTAGGGTGTATGTGTGTGTATAAATATAATGCGTGTGTGTATGAGTGCTTTCATATAGGGTGTATGTGTGTGCATATATTATGTAATATATATATGGGAAAATTACAGCCAACTAAGCTATTATATGACCTCTTTACACTTTAGTCTCTATTGTTTCATAAATTACAGCGAAGGACAAAAAATTGGTTTGGTGTTGACTTCCATTAAAAAGACGAAGATGGCCCTCTATTTACTTGAATAAAACATTTCTTTTTAAAATACATTATTAAACAAATAACCTAATTTAATATAATATTATTTACTTGTCTATCTTTTCTCCCCCTCACGTTTCTTCTCTCTCTTTCTCATATCCTCACCTACTCCCCTGCAGACAAAACAATCCACCAGCACCCTATCTTTCTTCTTCATTGGTGAGGACTTGTGACCGGAGGAGGAGCGTCAAATACGGGAAGCTCGAGGTGGTGGACGACACTTCTGGGCTCGCGACCTTGATCGGACCATTGGCAGGTAGGTCACTGCGGGCTTGGGTGGTGCAAACCGTAGTTGCAGCTGAGATGAGATTGTGGCCGCCGATCCGCAGCTGCGTTTCGGCTTGCGCCGAACAGATAACGAGAGTTCCGACGATGTGGAGCTCAGGCGATAGGCTATTCTCCATGGTCTCCGGCAACGAACACGATGTTATTAGATATGGGCCGATTGGTGGTGTTCCGACGAGCTAGAGGTCCGAATTGGTTCGACTTTTTCCCGGCAGACATTTCAGGTCGGTGTCTTGATGGTGGTGGATCGGTCGCACATGTCTTCCGGAGGCAAGGTGAATTTCCAGATCGGGAGTCGAGCTCGATTTGTGGTGACCTCTGGTCTAGACCGAAGTTGTTGACGGTCCGACGGCAATGTATGACGAAGTTCAGCGGGTCGGGTTGCTGATAGTTCGGGCTCCGGCATGGGTATGTGTTTTATGTGTGCAGGTGTGTGTGTGTGTGTGTTTTAGGTGTGTTTGACTTTTGAAAGTTTGACTTTTGTCCTTCGTTGTAAATATAGTTTCGGGCAGAGCAAAGTTCCTTTATTGTAATATCTGAAACAATAGGGACTAAACTGTAATTAGACCATCAAAAAAGGTAGTCAGATGTAAATCGCCTATATATATATATATATGGGGGGGGTTGTATATTTTCTGTGATACACATTGTGTGTATATATATATATATATATATAATGTGTGCGTGTATGAGTGTGTTAGGATTGTATACTGCAAAGCATACTTTATGCTTGTATTACCTAATTTCCCTGTAACTACCTATGAGAATATTAATTACATTTAATCACATATTTTGCATATTTATTCACGTTATGGTTATGCAAATGAAATGTCTAATTATTTTATGTTGTAGATAATGTGGTGTGTTGGTGTCATACGAAAGATCACATTATCGGTACCTTATAAAATAATATAATAGTTCACAACCTATATAATTATTAGACAAATTATATAAAAGGTTGTAGTGTATGCTTGAGATTAGTTGGTCTTGACTATTAGCATACATTAGCGTATTTGCATATGTTGAATTGGATCGAGGTGAGATAGTATCTTCTATACTGACTAAGAAGAGCGTAAATCTCTGATAATTATTTCTTCATTCTAAGTATATAATATTGAATTATGTATTTATAATACTTATTGCTTTGATTTACCATGGGTGATAGTCAAAATGATCGACTCAATAAGCCTCGTATCTTGGGCAACAATATTATTTATACGACAGTTTATTATTACTAGAAATCATGTCCCGACTCGTGCGGGTTGATGATGTACCCTTGAGGAGCTCGATAATAATTATTATATTAAACCCTGCAAGTGGATTTAATTCCGATATAATAATAAGGTTCGAGTGGTACTACTCTTGGATAAGATATTAATTAATTAAAACTCTCAGTAGCTTATAATTAATTAATGGACATTCGATATCTTAAATACGGGAAATAATATATTTAATAAGGATCCCAATTTCGTAATTTGGGAGTTTGGTAGGAAGTGCAATATCAACTTTTTAGTGGACTAAGTTGATATTAATAGATTCATTATATTAGGAAGAGTCCTAATAAGGTAAGATGAAATTTATTGGGAGTCCTTCCATAATTCTCCTTAAGATCCCTAGTAGTAGTCCAAGAGCCTATATATATGACTTATGGGGGAGGCCGATTTTTGTACTCTTTTGTAAGGTTGTGAGATCAACTTTTTCCTCTTGTGTTTAATTGTAAATCTAGACTTGTGCCTTTGATTCTATAATTTAGTTAACACATTAATTTGCTAATAGTGTTCATAAAATACTAGAAAGCAAAGAAAAATTGAGTGAACTACAAGAGGAATTTCGGCCGATCCATATTATGTCCAAGGAAGATCCGGTAGCTCGTTGCCCACACAACGTCCGGGTTAAGGCGAATCATACTCTAGAAGGTCTAAAGGTAGAAATACAAGGTGATCAAGACGAAAGCAACCAATTCGCTTCAAATGTAATATCCTATGATCTTTTAGATCTAGATTAGGATATTTCTATAACCAACATATTTATTTAATATATAATAAATAATATTTAAATTACTTATTATTCTTAGTAATTAACTAATTAATTTATTAGCATGCCTAAATAGATCTTATGCTCGTGGATACGTAAAACGCAATTATCAACTTTCTCAAACTTCACTTCTGCTGCGTTTTTACTTCCAACAATTGGTATCGGAGCCGGATTTTTAGGCTTTTTGCTATTTTAATTAATTTTGGTGATTAATTGATAGCAATTTAAATATTCACTTATTTTGATGTTGGAATATTTTGCTAGATGTGTTCTTGCAGGTGATATGATCCAAGTATCATGGTTTATATGAATGGTTTATTTATTTATTTTTATTATTTATGCAATTGTTGGTTTGGCCCATTTTTGAGGCATGTAATGGTTTTTTCCCATGAGAAAATCTGCGGGTAGTTCTAGGTGTTTAATTTTTCGTGTAATTTTGCTGTAATTTCGATGTATTTTATTTTGTATAAAATTGTAATCGAATTCGGAAAAGACGGGATCACGAAGAAATAGAGTAGAACCGGCAACTGGCGGGCGACCGACAAAGAACGAAAGCGAGCAACGCCGAGTAGCACACGGCTTTACGCGGCCGAACATTGCCAGAGCCGCGGCACTGTTCGGGCCGTTCGTTATTGGTTGGCCGGGTCGTCTAGTTTTTGTCCGCCGTTCGCTTGCCGTTCGTTGCGTCCGTTGGAGAGTCGGGATTTAAAATTAAATTTTTTTATGTATATAATTTTGCATAAAAATGAAATTTTAATTTTGGAAATCCACGGCCCGGCCAGGGAGGAGCGACGAGATGCTTGATTTAGTGGGAGAGATCGAGTCGAAGATTTTTTCGGGTTCAACTCAAGGAAGAAGACCATGATAATTGGATAATTTAATTATCCATGTTTTATTTTTGGTTTTTATTGTTTTGATGTATGGCATGTATGAATGTATGCATGATATGTTCTCTGCATGTTATGACGAGAAAATTAAAAACCTTAAGGCTAAAATAAGTCTGATGAGAGCTGTTACATTTTGGCTTCACTGACAAATGTATTGCAGCATCAGCATCAGACGATGGGCTCGGCCGCGGAAATGATGAAAAGTCTCACCGAGATGTTTGGTCATCAAAATCGGGCGTCTAGACAAAATGCGATGATGGCATTGATGACAACCGAAATGTCTAAAGGGACCCCAGTAAGGGATCATATTCTGAAAATGATGTCTCATTTGAACGAACTAAGCATAATGGGGGCTACTATCGATGCTGAAATGCAGGTCGATATTATCTTGGGCAACTTACCAAGAAAATTTGAGCAGTTCCGCCTTAACTACAATATGAACCATAGGACATATTCTTTGGCGGAACTTCTGACAGAGCTTCAATCTGCTGAAGGTCTCTTCAAACAAGGTTATCATCAGATTCTTGCGGCAACCGGTGCTACTTCTTCCAATCCCAAATGGGGAAAGAAGAAAGAGCAGGTTGGCCAGAAGCAAGTGGCAACTCTCAAGGTGAAAAGCAAGGCTCCTCACCCGGAGGCGAACAAAAAGCCAAAGGGAAAGTGCTACAAGTGTGGTCAGAAAGGACATTTTAAAGCGGACTGCCCTGCTCTTAAGAAAGGTATGTCTCGTGCACTAGTAGTCAAAACATGTTTGGCAGTTTGTTCTTCCACTTCGTGGATAGTTGATTCAGGCTCCACTGATCATGTTTGCTTTGACTCGCATGGATTTTAGGTAACCAAGCAGCTTAGTGCGGGCGAGATTACGGTCAATTGGGGCGATTATTCCAGGCTTATGGCTTTTGCAACGGGAGTCGTGCAGTTGAAGATTAATGATAAATTATTAGCCCTCAATAATGTATTATTAGTACCGGATTTTCGAATGAATTTAATTTCGGTTTCTAAATTAAAATGCGATGGTTATTCAGTTTCTTTTGATGATGATGTCATTATTAGGAAAAGAAACGGTCAATATATTTGCAAAGATATTTTTAATGATGGACTATATGTTGTTAATACTGCACAAACTCCTATGCATAAATCTCTTAAATCTTTGTCTAAACCTAAAAAGAGAAAAGAACCTTCAAGCATAAACCAAAGATATTTGTGGCATTTACGGTTAGGGCATGTAAATCTTGGGAGGATTCGAAGATTGGTAGATGATGGCCCATTGGATGATCTCCAAGTTGAGTCATTTCCAATTTGCGAATCCTGTCTCGAAGGAAAGATGATCAAAAGGATTTTTAAAACCAAGGAAAACCGTGCTCAGAATGTGTTAGAATTAGTTCATACGGATGTATGTGGTCCAATGAATATCCAGGCTAGGGGTGATTTCGAATACTTCATCACGTTTATAGATGATTATTCAAGATATGGATACATCTATTTAATGCGACGTAAGTCTGAAGCCTTTGAAAAGTTCAGAGACTTCAAGACTAAAACGGAGAAGCGTCATGGAAAGAGTATCAAGTCACTACGATCTGATCGTGGTGGCGAATACCTTAGTGGAGAGTTTTTGAATTTCTTGGCAAATGAGGGGATTTCGCCCTAGCTCACTGCGCCGGTAACTCCACAACAAAATGGTGTGGCTAAAAGAAGGAATAAGACTCTTTCAGAAATGGTTAGGTCAATGATGAGTTATTCAAATTTATCTATTTCGTTTTGGGGATACGCCTTAGAAACAGCGGCGTACATTCTAAACCTGGTGCCTTCGAAATCAATTCCAAAAATACCCACAAAACTGTGGAGTGGGCGTAAGTCCAGTCTAGGACATGTTCGGATTTGGGGTACTCCAGCATGTGCTGAATAAGGAAGCTGATAAGTTGGCATCTCGTATAAAAGTGCGAGTATTTGTAGGATATCCTAAGGGAACGAAGGGTGGTTTGTTCTATAGTCCCCAGGATCAGAAGGTCAATGTTAGAACTAATGTCCGATTCCTGGAAGAGGATTATATGATTAGTCACAAGCCCATGAGTGAGATAATTCTGGAAGAGCTGAGGGGCGAGACTCCATCTATACCAATCGTACAAGCACCAACTAACACTGCACCACGTATCGATTCTGAGACTTTTACACCAACTCAGGATTTGCCTCGTCGTAGTGGAAGGGTTGTTCGTCAGCCGGAACGATTCATAGGCATGAGAAAATCTTCGGACTAAATCCCAGGCGAAGATGAATTAGATCCCTGGACCTACAAGGAGGCAATCCAAGATAAAGATGTTGACTCCTCACAAGTATCAATGGAATCAGAAATGGGATCTATGGATTCCAATCAAGTGTGGGAGCTAGTAGAGCTACCTGATGGTGTACAAGCCATTGGGAATAAATGGGTCTACAAGCGAAAGAAAGGAGGTGACAGGAAGGTTGAAATCTTCACAGCGAGGCTTGCTGCGAAAGGTTACACTCAGAAATAGGATATCGATTATGATGAAACCTTTTCGCCGGTAGCCATGCTTAAGTCAATTCGAATTCTTTTAGCTATAGCTGCGCATTCGGATCAGGAGATTTGGCAAATGGATGTCAAGACTGCATTCTGGAGTGGGAGTCTAGACAAGAAAATCTATATGCACCAACCAGAGGGATTCATTGCTGAAGGAGAAGAGCACTTGGTGTGTAAGCTTAAGAGATCCATTTATGGACTTAAGCAAGCATATAGATCTTGGAACACTCGTTTTGACAAAGTTTTTCAGTCATATGCATTCGTCCAATGTCCGAGTGAGAGTTGTGTGTATAATAAGTGTGATGGCAACGTGTTGGTGTTTCTTGTACTGTATGTAGACGATATCCTTCTGATTGGAAACAACGTGAAGGAATTGTCGGACGTACGGGTATGGCTATCTGAGCAGTTCGATATGAAGGATCCGGGAGAAGCAGGACACATCCTTGGAATCAGTATCTTTCGTGATCGGAAGAAAAGGATGTTGTGCTTATCCCAGGCATCCTATATCGATACAGTGCTAAAGCGATTTAGCATGAAGAATTCCAAGAAAGGTTTTCTACCTTACAGACATAGAATTCAACTATCTAAGGATATGTGTCCCAAGACACAAAAGGAGATAGATGACATGAAGATGGTCCCTTATGCATCTGCTGTGGGAAGCCTCATGTATGATATGCTTTGCACTATACTAGATATCTGTCATGCCATAGGCATGGCTGCTAGATATCAGTCAAACCCAGGACCAGGACACAGGATTGCTGTCAAGCACATACTCAAGTACCTGAGAAGGACTAGGGAGTACATGCTTGTATATCAATAAGATGACCTGTGTCAAGTGGGTTACACTGACTCAGATTTTTCATCGGACAAAGAAAAGTTCAAGTTTACTTTGGGTTATGTGTTTAGCCTAAGAGGTGGAGCCATTAGTTGGAGGAGTGTGAAGCAGAAATGCATCTCGGACTCTACCATGGAAGTCGAGTATGTGGCAGCCTATGAGGCAGCCAAGGAGGCGGTGTGGCTCAAGTACTTCCTGCAGGACTTAGATGTGATTCCCGATTTGCCAAAGGGTATTACACTTTATTGTGATAATACTTGTGCAATCGCAAATTCGAGGGAACCACGAGCCCACAAGGCATGTAAACATATCAACCGCAAGTACCACATCATACGACACTTCGTAAAGGAAGGAGACGTAGTTGTAGCCAAGGTCGCATCAGAAGATAATCTTGCTGATCCTTTCACAAAAGGCCTATCCTCAAAAGTTTTTGAAAGTCATGTGGAAGAGATGGGATTACGGTGTATAGCAGCATTGCTTTTGTAATATCCATGTTTTCTATTTTTGGTAAATTCTATTTTCGGTGTATATTCGTCTCGGTCAACTCGCTTGGCACTGTTTTGGAATTCTGAATCTATTTTGTTCTTAGAGTTTCTCTGTTGGGATGAGTCTCGATGATGTTTTTGCGTAATTTCACCTTGAGTTATATTTTATCGCATGTGTATTCGATTCTCGTTAAACTCGTTCGATTTCATCATTTTCCTATTTCCATGAGTTCGTATGGTGGAGTAGAGCATGTTGTGAGCTTCGGATTGTTAATCCGACGTTATATCGTGATTTTCGGATGTTTGGGCTGTTTTTGTAATTTTCTATAAGTTTAGGGAATTTGTTCCTTGTTCGATTTTGGTTGTGTACCTCGGACCGTTTTGGGGTTCCCGTACTTCCATTTTGTGTTATTGTTTCTCAACTATCGATTCATATTGCTTTTATTCTCTTCCCGGGTCATTTTTCATCATTTTGGGACCCTAAAGGGGTGTGGGCCGCGACACAAGGATTGTGCGCCGCGGCACACACATTGTCCAGTTCCTGGCCGAGCTTTCTGTACCGTGTGCCGCGGCACACGCCGACAGGGCCGCGGCACACTGCCGAGTCACTGCCGCGGCACATTCGTCCGGGCCGCGGCACACCCATGTTGCACTTAGCGGCCAAACTTTCTGTACTGTGTGCCGCGGCACATGCCGGAAGGGTCGCGGCACACTGCCGATCACTGGGCGCAATTTTTGGCCCTTTGCCGCGGCACACTTCAGCTGGGCCGCGGCACACAATGCGGTCAAGCGCTATAACTGCGTTTTTCCAGCGAGTTCAGTCATTTTTCTTCCTTCCTTCCACCGTACGAGAGAGAGAGAGGTTTGAGAGGGGGATTTTTCTCCATCTACCACTTGATTGTGTGATTTTCTTCATCTCCTTTCGATCGTGAAGCTCGGATTGTGGATCTAACACGTGTTCTTCGGATTAAAGTGCTTGGATCTTCAAGAGGTAAGATTTCCTATACTCTAGTATGAATTTGGGGAGGGTTTGGTGGTGATTTTGTCTTTTAATCTGATTTAACCGATGATTGCTGTTAGATTTCGATAGTATGCTCGTGACCCTTGGTTTCTTTGTTATTGGATGGGATGAAATCTCGTTATTACACCGTTGACCGATTTCATTTCCCTATGCACTCTTGGTGTCCGATGAATTGTCCCAACGGGTAGAACTAGGATGAATTCCTTTGTTTTCATGATGTTGAGATTGGTTGTATATCATTATTGTGTTAGGGTCGGATTTGAGAGGATTGTTTGGACCGAAACCTATTTCTTCGTCGTTTCCTTTGCGGCATATTATCCAAGGCAAGTACATGTATTATATTTCATTGTGTGTGTACGATTTTGATGCCAATGATGTAAACTGGTTTATTTAACGATTGTGATGGTTCCTCTTCCACCTGGGGATGGCATGGGGCCTCTGGGGGCCGATACTAATGGGTACGGCCACGGATGTGGACTTGGGTGCGTGCGTTGATGTTCTTCCACCTGGGGACGGTTCGACGGGACCTATGGGGGCCGATACTAATGGGTACGGCCGAGGAAGTGGTTTCTCACCTGGGGATGGTCCAACGGGACCTCTGGGGGCCGATACTAATGGGTACGGTCACGAGTTGCCAAACGTGGATGAATGTGATGTAGGAAGTTGGATGATTTATTGTTTTGGTGTAAATGTGATATTCCGGAATATTGATTTTTGAACTGACTTTTCCCTAGTGATTTGTTTGTGTTGAATCGTGTATGCTTATAATGTTGTGTAATTGTGTACTTGCACTAGCTATTTGAATGCTAACCCCTTAAATGGGGAAATGCGTCTTATGCATTTCAAGTACTGGGAGGGCTGAGGAGCAGGCACGGGACATGCACGCAAAGGACGGGCTGGCTTGATGATGTGGCTCGAGTCTGTATTTTTATGTTTTGTCGTTGCATTGTCGCGTAATGGAGTTAGACTGTTTAGTTTTGAACTTGGTTTAAGCCCCCTGCGTGGGCAATGAATTGGTATTTAACTTATGTTCATGTATTCCGTTAAAATGTTTTGGCCGAGGCCACGACCTTATTTATTTTTTGAGTGCATCATTTGAGACTACATTATGGTTTATGTGTCATGTGTTAGCCTGGTAGACCTCACGAGGGTTCTACGGCGTGTAATGTCCCAGTTGCGAATTGGGGTGTTACATTTATGGTATCGGAGCTTAGGTTTTGAATACCTAGGCTGTCGGTAAATTTTTGGGTCTGTCAGTTGTGTCACTAGAGTCAGTCGTTGAGCCTAATATCATCATGCTATCGTCTTTTCGTGCGACCCGTGGCTGTAAGTCTCCTTGAACTCTTATATTTCTGTAATTTGTTTTCTTGCGTTGATCGGAATTTTGAATTGTGATACCAACTTTGTCAATTGTGAATCTTTCTGATCTTGTTCTTTTCATTCTTCCTTTAGTATGTTGAGAGGTCGTGGTAGACCAGCTAGGGGACGCGGCCGAGGCCGTGGTCGGGGTGCTGATAATGAAGAGGGCTCACTTTCTCAGTCCTCTGCGGACTCAGCCTCTCACTCAGTGCCGTCGGGTAATAATGCCGACGCCGGGGCTACTGCCGTACTTCAGCAGTTAGTAGCCCAGCTTGCTCAGATAGATCAAGGTGGACGCCAAAATCCGCCCCCGACACCTGAAGAGGAAGCTAGTAAGTGGCTTCAGTCGGTGACTAAAATGCACCCTCCTCATTTCTCCAGATCTTCTGACTCCCTCGGTTGGGAGAATTGGCTCTTTCAGTTGTCCAGGACCTTTGATTCCGTAGCTTGTCCTGAAGACAGGAGGGTACATATCGCCCAGTACCTCCTCGACAAGGAAGCTGCGGAATGGTGGGAGGCCGTTGCGCCCCGAGACCGTCGGGCTACTTGGGAGGAATTCAAGGCTGCTATGGAAGCAGAATATTGTCCACCGCCAGTTAAGGAGCGCAGAATTGTGGAGTTCTTCACCGCTACACCCCAGGATGTGCCTATTTCTCAGGCCATCATTTCTTACAACCAGCAGTTGGGTCTCGTGAGAGATCAAGTGAGAACGGAGACTGATAAAATCCGTTACTTCAATATGCGCATGAAGCCGCACATCAGGCAGAGTATGGAACCGCTCATGTGTGCCACTTTGAAGGAATACCAGGATCGCGCTCTGGCGATCGAGATGGCTGTCCCAGAAACAGAGTTGGTTTCGGAAGCTAAGAAGCAGAAGACTACCGGCAGGTTCTCGGCCGGTAAAGGTGGACAGTTTTTGAGGTCTCGTTCTGCTCCTACGCCTGGGAAGAGGCCGTTTCATCAGGCCGGTGGATCTCAGGGTAACCGTTCAGTCCAGTATGTTGCACCTGGCGGGAGAGTTTATTTTAATTGCAGTCAGCCCGAGCACGTTGTGAAGGATTGCCCATTTCCGTTAGTTGCTTGCTTTACTTGCGGACAGACCGGGCATCGGGCAGCTCATTGTGAGAGGGCCACCAGGGCCGCTAGAGTTCCGACTACCACTGCCGATCAGAGGGATCACAACACTCCAGCTACTCATGTTCCGCAGGGTTCGGGTCGTGGTAGAGGTCGGAGTCATGCGGATCGCCGCGCAGCCTCGAGTTTGGGTTCAGTTCACCCCCGATTGTATCAGATGAGGCGCTCAGAGGAGGCAGACATTCCGGTGGCGTCAGGTACCACTCGGATCCTTACTCATCCAGTTTCAGTGCTTTTTGATTCGGGTGCTAGCCATTCCTTTATTGCATCGGATTGTGTGAATCGTATTGGCTTTAACTGCTTGTTTGAGTGTGAACCGTTTGTAGTGGGTACGCCTAGCGGGGATCGTATGGTTGGGGACCGGGAAGTTAGGGATTGCCCGGTGAGGATCGGGAGCCGAGATTGGCCCTCGAATCTCATTGTTATAGACCTTAAGGGTGAGGATTTAATCCTCGGGGACGATTGGTTGGAGCGTCACGGTGCTATCATGAACTCTCGGACTCGTACCATCTCGATAGTAGCTGAGGACGGCACCGTACTCTCATTGGTCGTAATCCGGGTAGATCGGGGAGTGTGATTAGCGCCTTAAAGGCGATGAAACTTCTGAACCAGGGTTGTGTCGGCTATTGGTGTTATGCTCTGCAGGCGGAGGATGGTGGGGTTGACATGTCGTCAATTCCAGTTGTTAGTGAGTATCCCGACGTTTTCCCAGACGACTTGCCGGGGTTACCACCACAGCAAGAGGTGGAGTTTCCTATCGATCTTGAGCCGAATGCAGCCCCCATTTATCGAGCGACGTACCGTATGGCACCGTCGGAGATGTTAGAGTTGAAGAATCAGTTGGGAGAATCGTTAGATAAAGGGTATATTCGACCGAACGCATCGCCTTGGGGTGCGCCTGTACTTTTTGTTAAGAAGAAGGATGGATCGCTTCGTTTATGCATCGATTATCGAGAATTAAACAAGTTGACCATCAAAAATAAATACCCTTTGCCCCGGATAGACGACTTGTTTGATCAGCTTCAGGGGGCGACAGTCTTTTCGAAGATTGATTTACGATCGGGCTACTACCAGTTCAGGATTCGGGACATCGATAGACCGAAAGCTGCCTTTCGGACGAGATATGGCCATTACGAGTTTGTGGTTATGCCTTTCGGGCTAACCAATGCCCCAGCAGTGTTCATGCAGTTAATGAACAAAGTTTTTATTGAGTATCTGAACAAATTCGTAGTCGTCTTTATCGATGACATTCTGATCTATTCACGGAGTCGGGAGGAGCACGCCTTACATCTCCAGATTGTATTAAACATTTTGAGAGCTGAGCAGTTGTATGCGAAGTTCTCTAAGTGTGAGTTTTGGCTCAAGGAAGTGATGTTCCTCGGGCATGTGATTTCAGCAGAAGGAGTTCGGGTAGATCCACAGAAAATAGAGGCGGTGATGGCTTGGGAACCGCCCAAAAACGTGAAGGAAGTGAGGAGTTTTCTGGGACTTGCAGGCTATTACCGTAGATTTGTTGAGGGATTTTCTAAGATCACTAGACCGCTCACTCAGTTACTCCAGAAAACCCAGAAGTTCGAGTGGACGGCAGACAGACAGGGTAGTTTTGACGAGTTGAAGAGGCGACTAACTACCACACCCATGTTAGCATTGCCTCAGGGGAACGAGGATTTCGTGGTATATAGTGATGCTTCGGGCCTTGGGCTCGGATGTGTATTGATGCAGAGATACAGGGTGATTGCTTATGCATCCCGCCAGTTGAAACCGTATGAGGCGAATTACCCCACGCACGATTTGGAGTTAGCCGCAGTCATTTTCGCCTTAAAGATATGGAGACATTATCTCTATAGATCGTCGTGTAAGATTTTTACGGACCACAAGAGTCTGAAGTATATCTTCAGTCAGAAAGAGTTGAATATGAGGCAGCGTAGGTGGTTGGAGCTAATTAAAGATTACGACCTCGAGATACTTTACCATCCGGGTAAGGCTAACGTAGTGGCTGATGCGTTAAGTAGGAAACCGATGGCATTACAGATGTTAGAGGTACTTACACCACAGAGTAGGATCTAGCGGGATTTTATTTGTCAGAATATCGAGGTTTGGGTTCAGAGAGTTCACGGTCAGTTATGTGCGTTGGAGATCACTTCGTCCTTGACTGATGATATCAAGGCGAAACAGTATGATGATCCATTTTTAGTCCAGCTGAGGGAGGATGTGAGGAAGGGGAAAGCCCCTGGATTTGTGGTTCAGGACGATGGCGTTATGAGATTTCACAGCAGAGTATGTGTACCGAATGACATTGAGTTGAGACAGAAGATTTTGAGTGAGGCTCATACTACGCCTTATTCCATACATCCTGGTACGAGCAAAATGTACAAGGATGTGAGGAGTAACTATTGGTGGAGCAATTTGAAGACGGATGTTAGCGAGTTTGTGGCGAAGTGCTTGACCTGTCAGCAGGTTAAGATTGAGCATCAGCGACCCGCAGGGTTGCTACGACCACTTCCCATTCTGGAATGGAAATGGGAAGACATCTCTATGGATTTCATTACCGGGATGCCTAGGGCTCGGACTGGAATAAACATGATTTGAGTTATTGTTGATCGACTAACCAAATCAGCTCACTTCCTGAGTATTAAGGATTCTTGGGGACCGGAGAGGCTGGCGCGAGTGTTTATTGCAGAGATCGTGAGATTGCATGGGACCCCTAAGAGTATTGTTTCAGATCGTGATGGCCGATTTGTATCACATTTTTGGCAGGCGGTTCATCGGGCTTTGGGGACTGAGTTGAGATTCAGTACGTCTTACCACCCTCAGACTGACGGACAGTCAGAACGGACGATCCAGACGTTGGAGGATATGTTGAGCACATGCCTTAGATTGGAAGGATGATTGGGAGTCGCACTTGCCGTTGATCGAGTTCACGTACAACAACAGTTGGCACGCCTCGATCAAAATGGCACCATTTGAGGCATTGTATGGGAGGAGGTGCAGATCGCCGTTGTGTTGGGACGATGCGTCCGAGCTGATTGGTACCGAGCCCGATATGGTAGTTGAGACAAAAGAGAAGATTGACCTGATTCGTGATAGATTGGTAACGGCCCAGAGCCGGCAAAAGTCTTATGCCGATACATGTCGCCGACCGTTGGAGTTTGAGGTGGGAGACCATGTGTTTCTTAAGGTGTCGCCGACACGGGGAGTTTACCGTTTCGGTCGGAAGGGTAAACTTAGTCCGAGATTTATTGGGTCGTTCGAAATTCTAGAGAGAGTTGGAGAACTTGCATATCGGTTAGGTTTGCCGCCGTCCCTGATCCACGTGCATAACGTATTTCATGTTTCCCAGCTTAGGAAGTACGTGCCGGACCCTAGCCATATTATTGATTTTGGAGAGATCGAGTTGGGGCCCGAAATTACCTTCGAGGAGAGGCCGATTCAGATCTTAGAGCGTCGGGTGAAGCAATTCAGGCACAAAACCATTCCTTTGGTTAAAGTGTAATGGTCGAGGCATGGGTCCGAGGAAGCCACGTGGGATACGGGAGAGAGTATGAGATCGAGATACCCCGAGTTATTCGTGTTGTAAGTTTCGGGACGAAACTTATTTTTTAGGGGGAGATAATGTAATATCCGTGTTTTCTATTTTTGGTAAATTCTATTTTCGGTGTATATTCGTCTCGGTCAACTCGCTTGGCACTGTTTTGGAATTCTGAATCTATTTTATTCTTAGAGTTTCTCCGTTGGGATGAGTCTCGATGATGTTTTTGCGTAATTTCACCTTGAGTTATATTTTATCGCATGTGTATTCGATTCTCGTTAAACTCGTCCGATTTCATCATTTTCCTATTTCCATGAGTTCGTATGGTGGAGTAGAGCATGTTGTGAGCTTCGGATTGTTAATCCGACGTTATATCGTGATTTTTGGATGTTTGGGCCGTTTTTGTAATTTCCTATAAGTTTAGGGAATTTGTTCCTTGTTCGATTTTGGTTGTGTACCTCGGACCGTTTTGGGGTTCCCGTACTTCCATTTTGTGTTATTGTTTCTCAAATATCGATTCCTATTGCTTTTATTCTCTTCCCGGGTCATTTTTCATCATTTTGGGACCCTAAAGGGGTGTGGGCCGCGACACAAGGATTGTGCGCCGCGGCACACACATTGTCCAGTTCCTGGCCGAGCTTTCTGTATCGTGTGCCGCGGCACACGCCGGCAGGGCTGTGGCACACTGCCGAGTCACTGCCCCGGCACACTCGTCCGGGCCGCGGCACACCCGTGTTGCACTTAGCAGCCAAACTTTCTGTACTGTGTGCCGCGGCACATGTCGGAAGGGCCACGGCACACTGCCGATCACTGGGCGCAATTTTTGGCCCTGCGCCGCAGCACACTTCAGCTGGGCCGCGGCACACAATGCGGTCAAGCGCTATAACTACGTTTTTCCAGCGAATTCAGTCATTTTTCTTCCTTCCTTCCACCGTACGAGAGAGAGAGGTTCGAGAGGGGGATTTTTCTCCATCTACCACTTGATTGTGTAATTTTCTTCATCTCCTTTCGATCGTGAAGCTCGGATTGTGGATCTAACACGTGTTCTTCGAATTAAAGTGCTTGGATCTTCAAGAGGTAAGATTTTCTATACCGTAGTATGAATTTGGGGAGGGTTTGGTGGTGATTTTGTCTTTTAATCCAATTTAACCGATGACTGCTGTTAGATTTCGATAGTATGTTCGTGACCCTTGGTTTCCTTGTTATTGGATGGGATGAAATCTCGTTATTACACCGTTGACCGATTTCATTTCCCTATGCACTCTTGGTGTCCGATGAATTGTCCCAACGGGTAGAACTAGGATGAATTCCTTCGTTTTCATGATGTTGAGATTGGTTGTATATCATTATTGTGTTAGGGTCGGATTTGAGAGGATTGTTCAGACCGAAACCTATTTCTTCGTCGTTTCCTTCACGTCATATTATCCAAGGCAAGTATATGTATTATATTTCATTGTGTGTGTACGATTTTGATGCGAATGATGTAAACTGGTTTATTGAACGATTCTGATGGTTCCTCTTCCACCTGTGGATGGCATGGGGCCTCTGGGGGGCGATACTAATGGGTACGGCCACGGATGTGGACTTGGGTGTGTGCGTTGATGTTCTTCCACCTGGGGACGGTTCGACGGGACCTCTGGGGGCCGATACTAATGGGTACGGCCGAGGAAGTGGTTTCTCACCTGGGGACGGTCCGACGGGACCTCTGGGGGCCGATACTAATGGGTACGGTCACGATTTGCCAAACGTGGATGAATGTGATGTGGGAAGTTAGATGATTTATTGTTTTGGTGTAAATGTGATATTCCGGAATATTGATTTTTGAAATGACTTTTCCCTAGTGATTTGTTTGCGTTGAATCGTGTATGCTTATAATGTTGTGTAATTGTGTACTTGCACTAGCTACTCGAATGCTAACCCCTTAAATGGGGGAAATGCGTCTTATGAATTTCAGGTACCGGGAGGGCTGATGAGCAGGCACGGGACATGCACGCAAAGGATGGGCTGGCTTGATGATGTGGCTCGAGTCTGTATTTTTATGTTTTGTCGTTGCATTGTCGCGTAATGGAGTTAGACTGTTTAGTTTTGAACTTGGTTTAAGCACCCTGCGTGGGCAATGAATTGGTATTTAACTTATATTCATGTATTCCGTTAAAATGTTTTGGCCGAGGCCACGACCTTATTTATTTTTTGAGTGCATCATTTGAGACTACATTATGGTTTATGTGTCATGTGTTAGTGATCGCTTGTTTTCGCGTAGTATGGTTTTCAAATCCGATCAATTTTAAAATTTGTAAAACCTCGGAGTATTTCCAAGGTGTCGAACCCAAGGGAATTGATGTGTCGAAAATAAAGGAAGTAACTCTACTCAAAATTTGACTGTTATTTAAGAATCCGGAAATTTGTTTTGATTCTAATTATCTAACTTTAAAAATCGAAAAATAAAAATTAAATAAAAGATGAATTATCTAAATCAAGCAAATAAAGCAAATTAGCAAGATAAAATCACAAGTCGAAAGGTAATTGATCCTAGGGTAGTATCATCTAATTGAGTTCACACAATCCATTCACTTGATTCCTTTTCCCCAAATTTTAATTCAATCCTAGAAATAATCACTCAGCCGATCTAGAATTCCGATCAAGGCAACCTAGAAAGATAGTTAATTTAAACCCTTTTTCCCGCTAAGGCTCAAAGAATTTAAATCACTTAAAAGCGCCAACTTATTTATCTATGATTTATCTTTCTCCGCTAGGCCTTAAGATAAAATCATATTGTGCATCAAGTATTTCCACTAATTAATTACTCCTTCCGGACAAAATCAATTAGCTAACATGCATCGATTAAGGGCCCTTTAATCTAACATGAGATTTAACACAACTTGAACACAAGCCTAGGATGAAAGGTCAAAAGGTAATCAAAAGAATATCATGTGATCATCAATTAAAATTACTAACCCTAGAATCAATCAATGAATTTAGCCAGACATAATTGAAATTAAACATGAAATAGATGAAGAATGCATATTATTAATATGAAAAGAGAGATTACAACCCTTACGGATGAACTCCGAGTCTTCAATCACCCAAAAACAATAATAATTCTGCTCCAAAAAGTTCTTGCATCAAAGGAATAAATCTTGCTAAACAGATGTAAAAATCTGCTAAAGATAATAATAGATGAAAAAGAATGATGAAAGATGATGGTAGATGATAATCTAGGTCTAAAGGGATGTTTATATAGCCTAAGGGGGTTAAAATCCCGATTAGCCCTAATCTAGGAAATAAAATCTATCCAAAAGAGTCAAAATTCGTCAAAACACGAGTCATTTGATGACTATCGGATGGCCTATCGGCCGATAGGTGGCCGATAGTTGGTTCGTCGATCTCTTCACTCGATAGAGGCGGGAACTCCTTTCGGACGGCCTATCGGTAGATAAATGTGAGATAGGTTAAATCTGTCTCTTGCAAAAAATCCGTTTCTTCCGTCCGTGACTCGACTCTCGGTCCTTTATCTCGTTTTGGGTCCTTTTGGCTCTAAAAACCTGCAAACACACTAAAACCAACCCAAACGCGTAATACGGCTCGACTAATCATAAATAAGCCAAATACGAGCACATTAATCAAACGAGATAAAAACCTAGTATAAAATCCTAGAAATAAGTGGTAAAATTACCACTTATCAAACCCCCCCACACTTAAGCCTTGTTCGTCCCGAACAACAAAAAGAAAAGAAAAAGAATGTCGTGAATTATCGTGCAACTCATAGTGTTCAACCTAATCAATACTATCTGTAATTCTCTCTAAATAATCCGAGTGTCGTAAAAGCGGTACTTTCGAATAATGATTCCGCAAAGTAGTCAAGTTCGATCCTAATCATTCGTTCATGAAGAAAATCCGGCTCAAAGATTAACAAAGCGTGAGTCAAATCGACCAATCAATATGAAAGGCTAAAATAAACAAGCTATTTCGTTCGTTACGATCTAGTGGCACAATTTTCACGAGTTTCATAACAAATAAACCTCGGTCGGTATTCCCTTATATGTATGTTCAAGAATTTAATTCGAGTTGACCACTAGGTTAGGATCTCGGGATGTTTCATCGGGGTAATCCTAGGTGGAACTTCCATTCTCATGTATTAGGAAACCGTTTGACGTAAAGACACTCATGGGGCACATGGATGCTTCTAGTTACTAAGTTACCTTATACAACGGAGAAACAAATCGAATATATAAATTTCGCAAGTCAGAATCAAGTTCTACGTTTTACGCGAGAGTAAACAATGGTCACGAATACACCCGGTTACTAGGTTCCCTATCATTGGCACATGTGAAATATCTAAATCACTAGTCTAATCAGAGTCGTCGTTTTACGCGAGGGTAAACAATGGGTCACGCGAATGCCCCCGGTTACTAGACTTCCCTTCATAGAACAACATTATCTCAACTTTTGGGAAAAACTGACCGACTCTAAACTCAATCTAAGTGCCAACACGACTAAAGAACAGTACGACTCACTATCCGGAAGATGTAACCAAACGTATTGACGGTGATTTTAAAACAAGTATGTATCGTCTCTTATCTGCCAAGACCTCTACAATCACGAAAAATTTTGGACCTAAATGAATACTATGCAAAACAGAAATAACTGACTACAACTCGACTAAAACTCGACCGTTTCTTCAGAGAGCAAAACAGTGTCGTAACATCGGTTTCACACAAATAGAAGCACGAAAAATTCACTAATAAAGAAAAACTAAGACAAGCAAGGCTATCTAAAACAAACAACGAAAAGCAAATAAAAGCAAACACGAAAGCAAAACACTACTACGACCTAAATAAAAAAAATAGAAACTAGCAAACACACTAAATGAAAATTAACATAAAAATCTAAAAAAAAAACTAAGCAACAAAAGCTAAAACCACGCAACACCAATATGATAAGCACAAATAAAAACAACGGGCACCAACACACACAAGCAAATAAAGACACAAGGCAAACAAGGTACTCACACGTAAAGAAATTAACAAAGCCGCACTTCCCCCCCCCCCCAAACTTATTTCGCATCCCAAAGGAGAAATAAGTTTGAAAAGAGAAAGGAGTGGCTTTGTTAGCGAGTACCCGATCACCGTGGCGGAAATGGCGGGTTTGTCGCGAGCTCGGATCATAGCGGGCATGTGATTTTCCTCACTTATCGGCCGGGCCTATCGGCCGATAGGCTCGCCCGATAGGATCGTCTGTCTCAAAAAAATTTTCCACTTTTCTCTTTCGCATAATTGGTCCGTTTTTGCTTGGATATGGCGATTAAAGACTGCAAGTATCCAAAACTCGGCGTGCATGGATTAGAACTTAACAAAAACTAGCAAAGCTACTACGAAACTAGAAACTACAAAAATCACGCAAACGAAAAATCGAAAATAAATGAATAAAACGAACTAATATACATACGTTGGGTTACCTCCCAACAAGTGCTACGTTTAACGTCTTTAGCTAGACGATACCTCATTCATTCCGGGTCTTCGGCGACTACTCCCCCTTGAACGGGTTTGTTGATATCAAGATAGCATACATCCTTTTCATTAGATCGACTCTCGTTCGCCTCCAACATTCGAACATACTCTGGCAAATCCTCGGAAATTTCATCAACATCGGAATGTGAGTAAATGGAGTGTGAAATGCAATGCTCCAACAAGTCGGTCGGGGGCGGCATAATAGACTCAATTTCAAAACATTCCTCGGGCGCATCGTCGGGCTTCTTCATCGCGTCATAGATGGAAATTTTCAGATTTTGATCATTAACCCGGAAAGTAAGATCACCCTCCTGGACGTCGATAAGTGCTCTCCCCGTCGCAAGAAACGGTCTCCCAAAGATCAATGGTTGATTCTCGTCCTCGGGCATATCAAGAACTACGAAATCGGCCGGGAAGACCAAGTGTTGGACTCTAACGAGCACATCCTCCACAATTCCCCTCGGATAAGTGATCGACCGGTCCGCCATGAGTAGAGAAATGGTAGTCGGCTTCATCTCCCCAATCTTCAACCTCTTAAAGATGGATAGAGGCATAAGATTGATGCTTGCTCCGAGATCACACAACCCATTACGAAATGTTTGGTCGCCAATCATGCATGTCAAAGTAAAACGTCCCGGATCCTTCTGCTTGAGCGGAAGCTTGTTTTGAATGATAGCGCTACACTCCTCTGTCAAATTTATTGTTTCAAATTTCCCCAACTTCCTCTTGCTTGCCACAGCGTCTTTCAAGAATTTCACGTACCACGGCATGTCTCTCAAAACGTCTAGAAGTGGAATGTTGATATTCACCTTTTGAAACATGTCGATAAATCGCTGAAGCTTTTCATCATGTCTCGACTTGGCCAATCGCTGTGGAAATGGAGCTTTTACCTCAAAATCTTTCACATTCGAACTTCCAGGAACCTTTCGGCCGATAGGGGGGTCGATAGGCTCCACTGCCGGTATTCTGTCTGGGTATCGGGTGGGACTCTCGGCCGATAGGCTACCCGATAGGTTCTGCTGTGTTTCATCTGTCTTCTCGTTCTCGGCTCCCGTTTCTAGTACATCCTCGTTTCCAGATTCCTTAACTCCAGCCCCATGATTACTGTACTTTGTCCCACTCCGAAGCTCGATTGCGTTGCATTGTTGCGTCTTCGGGTTGGTCTCGGTGCTGCTCGGAAAATGGCCCGGCTTATGAAATCCGGCTTGGGCGTTCGCCATTTGACTCATTTGGGTCTCCATCATCGACATCTGCTTTGTCAAGGCTATCACTGAGTTTCCAATAGATGTCATACTATGCTCGAGAGCCCCGAACCTCTTGTCTGCTTTATAGATAAAATCTTTTTGACTCGCCTCCAACCGTTCCAACATCTCTTCCATCGGTGTCTTAGCAATCGGCTCTTGAATAACCCCGTTTTTCACGTTAAATCCCGGTGGTGGCTGAAGAGCATTGTTCGGGTTGGCATAGGAGAAATTAGGGTGGTTTCGATTGTTCGGGTAATAGTTCCCCCAATTTCCCCCTTGCCGGAAGTTTCCTCCTTGCACGTAATTCACATCCTCCTTAACTGCAATAGGCTCGTTTAGCTCTTCAAAAACTGAATTGACTCCCAAAGTATTCTTTTTTAGCATCTCAAGTTCTTTTTGTTGTCTTTCAAATTTTGCCTTCAAATCACCGTAGGCGTCCTCGTCACCGGATGGAACCTTTCTTCTGGTCATCTTCCTATCGGTCACCTCCTCATAATCATTGTTGACCGCTAGCTCGATGAGATTCTTGGCCTCTTCATAATCGTTAGCTAGAAATCCTCCTTTCGATGAATAGTCCAACTCTCTTCTAGCTTTCCTCGTCAAACCCCGATAAAACCGAATATAGATCTCCTCTTTGTCAATTCCATGCTGTGGGCATTTGCGAAGTAGCTTCTTAAATCGGATCCATGCCTCGTATAAGTATTCATCCTCATATTGCTCGAACTGCAAGATATCGTTGATTTGTTTTTGCACCTTCGAGGGAGGATAGAACTGTGCTAAGAACAACCGAGTCATCTCTCTCCAAGTACCAATTTCCTTCCGATCTAGGCTCTTGTACCAATCTAGCGCATCGTCTTCTAAGGAGAACCGGAATAGGCGGAGCTTAATGACATCCGGAGGCACTCCGTTTTGCTTGATGGTGGCACATATGTCCAAAAACGACTCAAGATGAGCGTTTGGATATTCATTAACTCCTCCTCCGTATGTTTGAGACTTCACCGTAGCGATGAGGGACGGCTTAAGCTCGAAGTTGTTGGCATCAATCTTCCCCCAACCTCCTTCTTGATAATCGTCCAGCTTAGGTCGAAAGCGGGCATTCAAAGGGATCTTCTCGGGACGAGCGAGTTCTCGTGGTGGGTCAACAATGCCGGCCATGGTATCAACGAAAGGTATAGAAATAGTCCCGGTTCTCGCTTCTTGCTTCTTCCTCCTCAAAGACTTCTCGATTTCCGGATCCAAAGGAAATAAGTCCTTTCCTTGGGATCTTGTGATCATGCACCGCCTACAAAGAAGAGAAAACAAGATGTGAGGAAACGAGATCGAGAATTAATAATAACAGTAAACAACCTAAAGTAACAATCTCTTCTTTTTCGAATTATCCCCTTAAGTTTTCTATCAATTCCCCGGCAACGGCGCCAAAAATTGATCGCTTGTTTTCGCGTAGTATGGTTTTCAAATCCGATCAATTTTAAAATTTGTAAAACCTCGGAGTATTTCCAAGGTGTCAAACCCAAGGGAATTGATGTGTCGAAAATAAAGGAAGTAACTCTACTCAAAATTTGACTGTTATTTAAGAATCCGGAAATTTGTTTTGATTCTAATTATCTAACTTTAAAAATCAAAAAATAAAAATTAAATAAAAGATGAATTATCTAAATCAAGCAAATAAAGCAAATTAGCAAGATAAAATCACAAGTCGAAAGGTAATTGATCCTAGGGTAGTATCATCTAATTGAGTTCACACAATCCATTCACTTGATTCCTTTTCCCCAAATTTTAATTCAATCCTAGAAATAATCACTCAGCCGATCTAGAATTCCGATCAAGGCAACCTAGAAAGATAGTTAATTTAAACCCTTTTTCCCGCTAAGGCTCAAAGAATTTAAATCACTTAAAAGCGCCAACTTATTTATCTATGATTTATCTTTCTCCGCTAGGTCTTAAGATAAAATCATATTGTGCATCAAGTATTTCCACTAATTAATTACTCCTTCCGGACAAAATCAATTAGCTAACATGCATCGATTAAGGGCCCTTTAATCTAACATGAGATTTAACACAACTTGAACACAAGCCTAGGATGAAAGGTCAAAAGGTAATCAAAGGAATATCATGTGATCATCAATTAAAATTACTAACCCTAGAATCAATCAATGAATTTAGCCAGACATAATTGAAATTAAACAAGAAATAGATGAAGAATGCATATTATTAATATGAAAAGAGAGATTACAACCCTTACGGATGAACTCCGAGTCTTCAATCTCCCAAAAACAATAATAATTCTGCTCCAAAAAGTTCTTGCATCAAAGGAATAAATCTTGCTAAACAGATGTAAAAATCTGCTAAAGATAATAATAGATGAAAAAGAATGATGAAAGATGATGGTACATGATAATCTAGGTCTAAAGGGATGTTTATATAGCCTAAGGGGGTTAAAATCCCGATTAGCCCTAATCTAGGAAATAAAATCTATCCAAAAGAGTCAAAATTCGTCAAAACACGAGAGTCCGCTGGGCAGCCTATCGGACTGGCCTATCGGCCGATAGGCTGGCCGATAGTTGGTTCGTCGATCTCTTCACTCGATAGGGCAGGAACTCCTTTCGGACGGGCCTATCGGCCGATAGGCTGGCCGATAGGTTCGTCTGTCTCTTGCAAAAAATCCGTTTCTTCCGTCCGTGACTCGACTCTCGGTCCTTTATCTCATTTTGGGTCCTTTTGGCTCTAAAAACCTGCAAACACACTAAAACCAACCCAAACGCGTAATACGGCTCGACTAATCATAAATAAGCCAAATACGAGCACATTAATCATGAAACGAGATAAAAACCTAGTATAAAATCCTTGAAATAAGTGGTAAAATGACCACTTATCAGTTAGCCTGGTAGACCTCACGAGGGTTCTACGGCGTGTAATGTCCCAGTTGCGAATTGGGGTGTTACAGCTTTGAGTATAAGTGGGAGAAAAGAGAGACTATGTAATAGAGTAGTATACTTAGAAGCATGCTTTGAGTATAAGTTGGAGATTATTAGGATTGTATACTGCAAAGCATACTTTATGCTTGTATTACTTAATTTCTCTATAACTACCTATGAGAATATTAATTACATTTAATCACATATTTCGCATATTTATTCACGTTATGGTTATGTAAATGAAATGTCTAATTATTTTATATTGTAGATGATGTGGTGTGTTGGTGTCACATGGAAGATCACATTATCGGTACCTTATAAAATAATATAATAGTTCACAACCTATATAATTATTAGATAAATTATATAAAAGGTTGTAGTGTATGCTTGAGATTAGTTGGTCTTGACTATTAGCATACATTAGCGTATTTGCATACATTGAACTGGATCGAGGTGAGATAGTGTCTTCTGTACTGACTGAAAAGAGCGTAAATCTCGGGTAATTATTATTTCTTAATTCTAATTATATAATATTTAATTGTGTATTTAGAATACTTATTGCTTTGATTACCATGGGTGAGAGTCAAAATGATCGACTCAATAAGCCTCGTATCTTGGGCAATAATATTATTTATACGACAGTTATTATTATTACTAGAAATCGTGTCCCGACTCGTGCGGGTTGATGATGTCCCCTTGAGGAGCTCGATAATGATTATTATATTAAACCCTATAGGTGGATTTAATTCCGATATAATAATAAGGTTCGAGTGGTAATACTCTTGGATAATATATTAATTAATTAAAGCTGTCAGTAGCTTATAATTAATGGACATTCAATATCTTAAACACAGGAAATAATATATTTAATAAGGAGCCCAATTTCGTAATTTGGGATTTTGGTAGGAAGTGCAATATCAACTTTTTAGTGGACTAAGTTGATATTAATAGACTAATTATATTAGGAAGATTCCTAATAAGGTAAGATGAAATTTATTGGGAGTCCTTCCATAATCCTCCTTAGGATCCCTAGAGTAGTCCAAGAGCCTATATATAGGACTTATGGGGGAGGCCGATTTTTGTACTCTTTTGTATGGTTGTGAGATCAAATTTGTCCTCTTGTGTTTAATTGTAGATCTAGACTTGTGTCTTTGATTCTATAATTTAGATAACACATTAATTTGCTAAGAGTGTTCACAATACTAGAAAGCAAAGAAAAATTAAGTGACCACATACAAGAGGAATTTCGGCCGATCCATATTGTGTCCAAGCAAGATCCGGTAGCTCGTTGCCCACACAACGTCCGGGTTAAGGCGGATCATACTCTAGAAGGTCTAAAGGTAGAAATACAAGGCGATCAAGACGAAAGCAACCAATTCGCTTCAAAGGTAATATCCTATGATCTTTTAGATCTAGATTAAGATATTTCTATAACCGATATATTTATTTAATAAATAATAAATAATATTTAAATTTCTTATAAGTCTTAGTAATTAATTAATTAATTTATTAGCATGCCTAAATAGATCTTATACTCGTGGATACGTAAAACGCAAGTATCAATTTTCTCAAACTTCGCTTCCGCTGTGTTTTTACTTCCAACAGAGTGTTCCTATGTAGGGTGTGTGTGTGTGTGTGTGTGTGTGAGTGTTCCTATGTAGGGTGTATATGTGTGTATATATATTATGTAATATATATATATATATATATGTGTGTGTGTGTGTGTGTGTGTGTAAGTATTCGTGTTGGAATTGTGGAGGGGAAAAACATAGGTATAGATGGAGGTTTTGATAACTGGTCTTCAAGTTGATTCTTATATTTGGGCTCTCAGATTAGTTGAGTTCAGAGTTCGTATTCGAGGAGATCGTTCAGGAATTTGGATTGTGATTCCCATCATTAGTTAAATCGAGATGTGAATCTGGGATGAGCATCATTGGCCGTTTAATTCGATTAATAGTTTATTGGGCACAATTGAGGTATTATATCATCCAATTAGTTACCTTGTCATCATAAGAAAATAAAGTGAACTCTTATATTAAATTATCTATTATGTGATTATAATAAAGGTTTGAATTTTAACGGATCGATTGGGATGACGGAGCTAAGCTCGTGTCGAGTAAACCATCTGCGGTGAAGACAAGTACCCTATCTATCCATCTGATATTTCTCTTGAATATAAATATATTTGCCGCTGTTTATGTTATCATGTTAGTGTGATTGTGTTGGTGATTAAGTGACCAAGTTGTTATAATTATGTTATTTAATAATTATATATGAGAATGTGATTGTTGGTGCGAACCGTGTTGTTTGAGATTAGAGAGTACCACTATGATTTCAATATTTGTGTTATTTCATGGCTCGAGATATTCCTATAAATGAATGTTGTGAAATTTATAGTTGGTGTATCATTGGATGATCGATGTTTGTTAGATTTAAATATATTATTCCGAAGTTGGGAATATGTATCGATTAAAATTGGTCATCTCTAGCAAGTGCCTTGACTATATGTATTATAATTAACGTTCGAGACATGATAAATTGTGAAAGTATTAACTGTGTATTGTGTTGTGAGATGTCCACCTCGGGACGGTTCGACGAGACCTCGGGGGACCTGTGCTAAGGGGCTGGTCGCGGACGTGGTATCCCCATCTCGGGATGTTTCGACGGGACCTCGGGGGATCTGTGCTGAGGGGCCTGGTCATATGAATTACCTTCGAGTGATGTGCATTTGTTTTGGGTCTAGGACCTTGTTGTTTTTGACGATAAATGTGATATATCCGGAATATCACAATATTTTTGTTCTTGATGTTGAGATATATTATATATAGACTTTCTGTGCTTGACTAGAATGGCACTTGAAAAAAATAATATGTTTATGATTTATATTTTATAGTTTTGGTAAAATTATCTGAGGTATCAAAAGTGTTTTCAAATTATTTCAGAGAATTATACGAACTCAAGGATTTTGAAATATTTTTTATTAAAGCGAGTACCTCGTGAAACTTTGAAAGAATAACATCAATGAATGACTATTATATTTATATCCTGAAATATGATTGGTATAGCTTGTATATTATGTATTTACACTAGTAAAATTCCAGTTTGCTAACCCCCGAGTATTCGGAGGGTGGATGCGTTTTATGCATTCAGGTATTCAGAGTTCGAGAGCGTTCACAAGATCGGCATGAACGATGATGAAAGACCAAGATGCTAATCACAAGAGAGTCGGTATAGTGTCATTATTGTCATGTTGTATATTTGTCCCGTTGTCGAGTTGTACCCTTACATGGGTATGTTAACGTATTGTAGTAATTGTGTATTAGGGATATACACGTTGTTGGCCACTTAAGTATACTGGATACAGTTTGGAAAAATGGTTTAAACAACAAACTGTACGGAATCTAAATCTGAGTGCGTAGCGGAAGTCTTGGATACAGTTAGTTGCCGTGGATACAGCAACGAAGTATTTGGTGTATACTTAATATATCACAGTAATTTAAAACAAGAAAAGTCAAGGTAAATGACACAGTAATTTAAGTGGTTCGAGGTAAACCCCTCTACGTCCACCGGTCCTCCACACAGAGTAAAAGTTTATTATAATTCTGCGTACACAACTACGTAATTATAAACAAACCTATCCTTGTATCGTTCACACAGATTGATACAAAGAACGTCACTTTCAACCGTTCACACAGTTGGTTAAAGCTTCCTTCTTGACTAGCTTCTTCACACACAGTTCCAAAGCTTCGTCCTTATTCGTCCCACACAGTCGAATAACTTGTTGAGTTCACACAGATCTCGGTTTTTACACAGAGGTAAAAGGTAGGTAACCGTGTAAGAACAGCGACTTTGAATATCAAGTTCTTGGTGATGATGGTCATTCTTGATGTTGAGCCTTTGTATATCTCTTTCGCTCTAACTTGCGGTATGCTTTGGAGATATGTTTGCTCGGATGATAACTTTGATAGCTTGAGTATTAGGTTACTTGGGTTGGTTGGTAACGATCTTCAATGTCTTCAAGGATATATATATAGTCTCTGAAGAAAGTATCCGTTGAGATGTATCCGTTTGAATAAGATGTCTTTCAACGGAATATGACATGATCCGGATTTCGCGGGATTCTGAAGATCTGAAGACGCGTATTTAAATACTTTATCCTTGAGTATTTAAATACTTCTTTGTTCAACGGGACTTGACTTGTGTTCTTTCTTGTCCTTTTGTGAACTGTATGGAAGATGGCGTATTTTGATCATCGAGAGTTTCCATACTTGGTCTTTTATAAGTCTTCTTGCATGTCTTGTGAGCTTCACTAATCTTGTTTCAAGGCGGGTCTTGATACGAGGATAAAGCCTTGAAGCCTCGATACGGTTTCCCTTCTTGTATACGGATTGGCATATATGTCAAAACCTCTAAATAACATTCGATACGAGGATTGAGTATCCCATTTGTTTGATCTGAGGTCTTTGTTTTCCCAACAATTTCCCCCTTTTTGACAATTTGCCAAGACTAACTTACTTAACTCTTCGAGTCTTCTTGATGATGCCAAAACCTTCTTTATGAGGCATTCTTCTTTGATGACTTCTGGCAGATTTCTTGGTCTTTTGTCAATAGGTCTGACTTAGTGACTTAGTCTACAATAATGAACTGCTCATGAGCATGTTCGATCTGATTTGAGATTTATTACAACTTAAGCCTATGATTGGCGAGCACAATCTTACAATGTATTTCTAAGTTTTACAACTGAAATTATGAACTGTTTGTAGACTAGTTCGTACAGCTTATTTTTCAATCAAGTTTATCTAACTTGAGATTCCTATCAAGCAATTTTAAATAATCATATATTAACACAGTAGATTACGAGTTGTAATCTTTCAAGACAAACAAACGGTTTTTATTGATAAAATGATTGAGTACAAAGTTTGCTGTTTCGAATAGAAATTACAAAAACAAAAATAATATACAGAAATTTCAGCTCTTTATCTATAATCCGCATGCCTCCATGGTCTTTTTCCTTGTTCGTTCTCGGTGCCGCGCCACCAGTTTTGAAGTGAATCATTGCCTCGATCCTGGTATATCGCTCTTCCTTCATATGAACGATCAAAGGCAAGTATCCAATCTTTTGGATGGGTGACCCGATCTCCTCTTCTATGTTTTGATTTCATTTCAATTTGGAGAGGGAGTTTACCTTCTTCTAGCATCTTCGTAAACTTATCTGCCGCTTCCGCTAACGTTTTATAATTTTTGAAGATGGCGGATTCCCTGATGAGTCTTACAAAATATCTCATCAGTTCATTCTTCCTCTATTGCTTCACTTCGTCGGCAGTTGGGTTGCGGTTGGTCGGCAGACGTATTTCCGAAGGTCTCTGAATAAGAGTTTGCCAAGGGACATTTGGGTCATGGAATTCCGGTCTGGAGCCTGAAATTTTAAAACTTTGGGATTGAGGTGCTAGCTTGTTTAATTCAGCAGTGATATTGTTCTGAGCAGCCTCAAATTCCCTTTCTTGTTGCATCCTTATTCTCCTTGCAGCTTCTCGTGCCTCTTCCCCCTTTTTGGCTTCATCAAGACTTTGCAGGATTTCAAGAGCGGCGTCTGTTTGGTCTCGATCTTTGGTCATTCTTTCAACAAGGGTGGAAAGAGTCTTCGACATTTCTTGAATGGATTTGTCGTGAGCACGTAGTTGAGAGTCATTCTCAATCATTACGAGCGGTCTTGGCTTCAGAATCCTTGTCTTTGTAGCTTCCTCCTTCGGCGATTGCTCTGGTTATCTTCCATGATCTTCAAGGCTTGCTTGAAAACTTCTGGCAAAAGGATGAATGCGTCGACAACTCGAGATACTTCGTGTTGAAGAGTGGTCATTTCTTCTACGGCAGAGGTGTGCATCCAATTCAGTGCCTTTTCAACGGAAGAAAGAGCGTTTACTGCATCTTGGATAAATCTGATACCGAAGGCCAAGAGCTCGCAGGCGCTCTTTACGTGCAGCAGAGATCGGAGAGTCAGGCTGGGCGAAGTCTGCAGCGCCGTTCAATCTTCTTACATTCACGGATGGACGTGAAGTAAGTTGGACATCCTCAGGTTCGTTACCGTCCTCGGATTCCAAGGTTGCAGGGGCGGGAGCAGCTTCCTGTGGTTCGGAGACAGTTGGTTCAGAAGCGTCCTGTGGCGAAGGTTCTTCGGCGGATATGGATGCAGGAGGGACTGAATCCTCCTGTTGGTTTGTAGGAATAGCTTCTTCAGTCGCAGCAGGCTCGGGTGCCTGTTCCAAAATTTCTTGAAGTTCCTCGACTGGAGGGACTGATTCCTCTGATCGGGAATGTTCTCTGCCGTGGCGAAGGGGATTGGCTTGAGTAGAAGGCCCTTCGTCTTTTAAGGTGGAGGCGTCTCGTGCTTCACCTCTTCACGGCTCATTCTCGGACACCTTGTAGAGCATCGTCGTCGTCGTAAATCGAGTCATGATCGTCGTCATCTTTTGGATTAACAGGAGAATCCTCGACTTCTTCTTTCCTTTTCTTAGCGTCGATTGTGCGGCGGTGGCTTTCTATTAGATCTTTGCAAGAGGCGTTGTCCCATCGAAGCGGGGCCTCAATTTGATTGAGTGCATTACTTGAGACGAACCTCTCTTCGTGGCTCTATTCGCTCCGGTTATGCAGGTGTGTAAATGCAGAGCTAGCATATAGCCATTCCATTGCAGGAATCTTTCGTACGCATGGTCAATTTGAACCGAAAGAAGTGTTTGATTTATGATCGAGTCGGGAGGGACTTGAATAACGTCTGGAGAGGCATTTGAGGATTAGATGCAGTATGGGATCCTGTACGGAAGATGGACTCCTTGCAGGGGATGGTGCCCCGAAGGAAATTGGATCCTGCACGGGTGTGGGATCCCGCGGAGGAGAAGTAGCTTTTGGCTCCGAATGGGCAGCCGACTCGCTAAAGTCTTGAGCATTGGCAGATGTTTCTATATCCGTCGTAGCCGCCAAAGGCTCGGGATCTACTGTCGATGCAGTAGGAGACACCTCTTCCACAGGGGTTGGGCCCTGGGGTTCTTCATCATTGGGTTGCACCACGGGCGAGACATCCTCGGAGTGCTTGGCTTTGATTTTTGAGAGCCTCCTGAGTCTCTTCTTGGACTTCTCACCCGTAGTGTTTCTTCTTTGTGAACGCGCTTTCGCTTCTTCTTTGAAGATTCCATTTCTGGGACCTTCACGGTTTCATCTCTTGGGTTGGCAGAGATAGGCATGTGCCTGGTTCTAGGGTGATTGGCATGCATGGTGCTCTGGTTATAAGCAGAGGGTTTGACACCTTCTAAATATATCCTCGAGCTATTTTTCTTGGCGTCGGCGGATTGCATCAGTCCGCACTTCGTCAGAATGTAGTTCAGCATTAAACCAAAGGATTTCTTTTGGGTGACAGGCCTGCACACCTCTTCTTGAAGACGTTTCAGAATGATTTGGCACCAATTGACCTTCTCACAGGTCAAAATAGCTACCATCATCCTGAACCTTAAATTCGTGCACATCTCGAACGCACCGGTTCGGTTTTCAATGATCCTGGAACAAAAGTCATGAAGATAAACGAAATGAAGAAGAAAATTTTTCTTGTGACAAGTGGTTGTCACCATATCAACCACTTTGGACCCTGTAAATAGTCCATAAAACTTGGTAATAAGCTCTCGAGACCCGAACGTCTCAAGTTGGTCCATGGTCAGGCCGTCGGCGGGCAGCCTGTAGATTTTCTGGAGTAAATCGCGATTGATGCAGATTTCCACTCCTTGGACTGTTGCAGTGATGTCAGCAACATGTCCTCCCTGGGCTAGTGACAGAAAACGAACGGCGGCGTTGAGGTAGAATTTCTCAACCAGATGGGCGTCGTATTTGTCGGCGGTTTTGCTCCCGAAGCGATAGAGACCTTGTTGTTCAAGACGAGTAATGACATACTCCATTGGTTTGGTGTCGTTGATTTCCGAGATAATACGCTCGATGATGACAGGTTTGGAGAAGATCCGGCCATCAATGATGTTGGAGGTTTTCTTCAGAACAGGGGAAGAAGATTGACTAGCCATTGATGTTTTCTTAGAACAAAGGTGGAAGAAAACAGTCGAAGTCATGATGAATATGCGAGAAAAATATGTAGGTTGTTTGCTTGAGAACTCTTGTAATTGCGAAGCGTAAAGAGTCTCTAATGGCGAATCTGATCCTTTTATACTTGGGCGGCGAAATAGGGTTTTGCAGTACGAATGGTCGATTTTAAGGGATGGGAACCGATTTTGAAATCAACGGTCAAGATGGATTGAGTGTAAGCGTACGCTAATCCATTAAAAGGTTTTAAAATACAATGGGTCCCACTTCGACATAGGTTGATACCACTAAATGCCTAAACGGCGGTTTAAAAATAATAAACAATTTAAAAACATCGCGGCTTTTGAGATTGATTGTCTAGATGTCGTGTAAGGCATTTAATGAACATGACGTTTGGCGTAAAAACAGGCACGTGGACAAAAATTATTTTAAAAAGGAAATAATATTATATTATATCTTGAATCAAAATCCTATAGCATGTGTTGTTCTCGCGTCGATACTGACGTTCCCCCTTAAAAAGGTACTAATAGGTTTTAAATTCCATACAACAATATTTGGATTAATCTTTGTATTCATGGGTCCTACAATATTCCCCCTTAATTATTGCACACACATTTGTAGGATTCGTATGCCTTCGTTCGCTCTGATCGTATTGATGATTACGAGTGTACGGATAATTAATGTTGAATCTGTATTCACGGGTCTTCTGACATTCCCCTCAATTGTTGAGTAAAAGCGATAAATTTACTTACAGGAGTCTTTGTAGTATTCCCAATTACTGTTCTTAGCATGTTGAATCTTGCTGTGTCGAGAGGCTTGGTGAAAATGTCGGCCACCGGATATGTCGTATGGACTTTTTCGGCGAACATCCTTGTTCTCGACATGATTTCGATAAAATGATGCTTCATGTTGATATGCTTAGTGCGCGAGTGCGAGCGAGTTGTGCGTGATTGCAATTGCACTCGTGCTATCACACATGATTGGAGTCTCTCTAGCATCGATTCCATAATCGGCGATTGTTCTTTGCATCAAAGGATCTGCATACGGCGACTACCAAAGACATAGTACTACGATTGGCCGTGGAAAGAGAGTTAGCCAATTGCTTCTTACTGAACCAAGAAACGAGTCTAGATCCGAGAAAGTGACAAGTTCCACTTGTACTCTTCCTATCTAGCTTGCAGCCTCCAAGATCCGAGTCGCTGTATCCAACTAAATCGAATCCGCCTTCCTTAGGATACCACAGTCCTGCATCGACTGTTCCTTTAATGTACTTCAGGATTCGTTTAGCTGTATTGAAGTGTGATTTCTTAGGTGCAACTTGGTATCTCGCACACACTCCAACAAAGCTGGATATCGGGCACGCTGGCCGTTGGGTACAGAGCGAACCAATGAGCTTCTGTAGAGTGATTGGTCAAACGGCTTTCCTACTTCATCAGCACTAATTTGCACGGAATTGCTCATGGGGGTTGGCGAGGATTTGGAAGTGTTCATTCCAAATTTGTTGAGAAGCTCCTTCTTGTATTTCTCTGGTTGATGAATATACATTTAGGCAACTGCTTTACCTGCAAACCTAGGAAATAACTAAGTTCCCCCATCATACTCATTTCAAATTTGCTTTGCATGAGATGTGAGAACCTTTGACATAGAGCAAGGTTAGTTGAACCAAAAATAATATCATCGACATAGATTTGTACCATTAGAAGGTCATCACCTTCCTGTATCTTGAACAAGGTTTTGTCGACAGCACCCTTCTCAAATCCGTTGTTGGTTAGATACTGGGACAGGGTTTCGTACCAGGCTCTAGGGGCTTGTTTAAGTCCGTACAGCGCTTTCCTTAGCCTGTAAACTAGATCGATACCATCTGTGTTGGCAAACCCTGGTGGTTGTTCAACATAAACTTCTTCTGCAAGCTCTCCATTCAGGAAAGCTCTCTTGACGTCCATTTGGTATACGATAAAACTCTTATGGGCGGCAAAGGCTAAAAATATCCTAATGGCTTCTAGTCTTGCTACAGGCGCGAAGGTTTCATCATAGTCGATTCCTTCTTCCTGACAATAGCCTTGTGCTACTAGTCTGGATTTGTTCCTTATGATAAGTCCATTTCGATCCTTTTTGTTTCGAAATACCCATTTGGTTCCTATAACCGATTGGTGTGTCGATGCAGGTACAAGATACCATACATTGTTTCTTTCAAACCGTTAAGCTCTTCTTCCATAGATGTTATCCAATGAGAGTTGTTAAGAGCATCTATGGTCGAAACAGTTGATGGGCTAAGAATACAGCGATAGTGCACATATTGAGTCTCCTAAGTTCGGATTGAGATTTCCATTCAGGAAACTGTGAAACTTCAGCATTAGATTCTTCTTGTGCACAAAGTACATTTCCTTGTGTACTCTGTATTCTCCTACGAGTAGAAATACCGGCATTAATGTTTCCAATGATCAGCTCTTGTGGGTGATCTCTCAACCATCTTCGGTCGGGTTCTAGTTCAGGATCCCGAACTGTATCGAAAGTTTCTGTGGTTACAGCTTCAGCTTGTACAGCGTCAGCTTCATCCACATCGATTCTTACAGCTGCGGGGTTGATTTCTAAATCAACGATAGGTTCTATAGGTGTAGGTGGATCCAAGATAGATAGATGGTGACTGTCCTGAGTGATATTATCTACTCCTGTAGGGTCATGGTGTGGTTCGTCGAACACTACATGAACTGATTCCTCGATCGTCAGCTTCCTTTTATTGAAGATTCTGAAAGCTTTGCTAACGGAGGAGTATCCTACGAATATTCCTTCATCTGATTTTTCATCAAAGGTTCTAAGTTGGTCCTTCCCATTGTTCAATACGTAACACCTGCATCCAAAAATGTGAAAATACGAAACTAATGGAGTTTTGTTATTCCATACCTCGTAAGCTGTTTTGTTGTGGTGCTTGTTGACGATACTGCGGTTTTGAGTGTAGCACGCTGTATTGGTTGCTTCACCCCAGAAATGCTGTGGCAATTTGCTTGCGGCAATCATTGTCCTTGTTGCTTCTTTCAACGTCCTATTCTTTCGCTCGGCAACACCATTTTGTTGAGGTGTACGGGCAGCTGAGTATTCGTCTTTGTATGCCATTCTCCGACAGTATTGCTCTATAAAGCGGTTAGTAAATTCAGTACCTCTGCCGGAACGAATGCACACGATACTTGACGCTTTTTCATTTGCAACTTCCTCGGGAGCTCGGGCGGCCTTGATGTTGTTTCCTTCTTCTTGCTAAGAAAGATCGTCAAGCATACCGGAATAGTCATCAACAACAACCATGCAATATTTCTTACCTCCCAAACTTACTGGGTCTACAGACCGTAGAGATCCATGTGTAGCATTTCCAACACTCTTTGGGTTGAAAGGTAGTATTTGCTTTTCGGGGTTGACTTGATTTGCTTGCCTTTCTGGCATGGTCCGCAGACGCCGTCCTTCTTTAATGACACATCCGCAAACCTCTAACCATACCTGTCTTGAAAGCTTGTTGATCGTCTTGAAGTTGACGTGAGACATCCTCTTGTGCCATAGCCACTAAGATCTGCAGTGCCTTTGGCAACAAAACACAATTGAGGAGCTCATAGGCTTCCGGTCGGCAATGTACATATTACGATCTGCTTCTGTAAGCACAACTTCTTTGGTTTGGGTGTTCTTGACTCTCTGATCTATATAGAACTTCACCGAGAAGCTGTTTATCACAGGCGGCTAATACTAAGTAGATTATACTGTAAGCCTTCAACATATGCAACATCGGTGACCTTGAATTTCCCGACAAGTAGGTTTCCTTTCCCTCTTGTTCTTCCTTTAGACTTATCACCGAAGCGAACTTTTGGACCGCGACCTTCTACAAAATCAGATAGCTTGCTCCTGTCTCCAGTCATGTGACGAGAACATCCACTATCGAAGTACCAGGTATCCTCCTCTAGAATGTCCTGTAACAAAGAAATTAGGTAGATTTAGGTCCCCTTTGATTTTTGGGTCCATATGCGTTAGTTCCTTTAGGTACCCAGATTTTCCTGACAGCAATTGGTTTACTGTAGGATGTACTTGGTACAGTGTTGCGATATCTACGGGGGGCATATCCGTAGTTGTTATAATCATGATAATTACTATGCATGTAAAATTCAGGGTTATTATTATTATTCCAATACGAGTGCCGTCTAGGAGGTGGAGCCATTTTCCTGGGCCTAACAGCTTGTCTTCTAGGTCTCCAGTTGGATTTCCAATGCTGGTGTTGATACTGAACTGGCATCTGCTCTCTTGAGGGATAACGGGGCTCCTGTATCCAATACCTAGGCGCCTTTGTCTTGAGTGTCTTGCGTGCGGGCCTTTGGTGGTTGGATACCGTCTTCTTTGAATATTGACCGGCTTTGATGATATGCTTGTGGAGCATGCTTTAGATTACGCCTTCTGAGTGGCTGTTGGTTCCACTGTCTCGAATAGTAGAGTTGTGGAGGCGGAATGACAGCCTTCGGTTTTCTCGGTACAGCAGGTTCCTTTATGGGACTAGGAGCATCTTCCGATTCTGGAATGTGTTCCACACTCTTGACGAACACAGTACTAGTTTTACCTTTATTCGAACATGAGCTGTATCCTAAGCCACTTTTATCATGAGCATGTTGCCCAGTGCTCAGAATTTCTTCCATTCTTTTGGACGATTTTTTAAAAGACTTTAGAATGGTCTCAAGTTCAGTTTCTCGCTTCTCGAGAGTTTTGATTTTGGTTTGTAGTAGAACCAAATCATTTGTCTTGCTCTCATTATGGGTTTTAACCTCATTTAGTTCATGAGCAAGTTGATGATTGCTCTCCATGAGTTTTTCAAAATCGACCTTGCTGGTTTCACAATCAAGAGACATATTTTCATAGTTTATCTTCAGCAAGTCATTCTCATCTTTCAGCTCTAAATTTGTTAATTGAAGTTTGTATATTCTCGATTTTAGAGTCTCATGGGCCTTTTGAATGTTTTTAAATTCATTCATCATATTTTCAAAGTATGAGATGCATTAGGTGGAATAAGCGAGGTTGAGCTTACCTCATCGTCATTGCCTTCTCCTTACGGAACATCTTTGGCCATAAAGCACATATATGCTTTATCATCGAACTCATCGTCGATGAATCACTTTGATGACCACTGAAGACATTCTGTGATTTGGATGGTGTGGGGAGGCTTCGATTCTCAATCGGGGCCTTGAGCTTGTCTTTCCAAGCACGTCTTCTTTCATCTCTCTCTTGTTGCTCGGCCTCGGGCAATCTTTGGACTTTGGGATGAGGACATTTTTTTGCATAATGGCACGGTTTCTAGCTTATAACACGAGTTAGCATCACCGGATGATGTTTGGTACTTACCTTGTTGTGAGTTTGGGCTTGTAGGAGTCTTTCCAGTGTTTGATGAACTTTTTGAATTTATGCATTAGAAGCGCCATTTCATCTTGTGACAGGATGTCGTAAATCCTTTATCGGCATTCTTGTGACCGGGCTTCGACGAGCTAGGCATCTTTGTGTCGACGGTTCGTCTGACGGCGAGTTGTGACCTTTGAAGGAGATTCTTGACTTTCTCTCTTGTCAATGTCATACTCAAAAGCTTTAAGGTCGGAGAAGAGATCAAAAGTGGATATTTCATTAAGATTACGGGATACACGCATATTGTGGTCTTAATGTCCCATCGAGTAGGAGAG
This sequence comes from Orobanche coerulescens, assembly GCA_033398695.1. Classification (NCBI taxonomy): domain Eukaryota; kingdom Viridiplantae; phylum Streptophyta; class Magnoliopsida; order Lamiales; family Orobanchaceae; genus Orobanche; species Orobanche coerulescens. The sequence continues at coordinate 149,997,767 of CM065812.1, read as the reverse complement.
ATCTGAAAATTTTTAAGTTCTTCTCCTTTTGGGTGTAAATCTTGCCCAACGCTTCAAGTTCACCAACAATACCAGTAAATCTGAGGTCAAGTTCCTCAAGTGTTTCCGTTGGTTTCATTTCAAAAGATTCAAATCGCTGAGTAAGTTTTGAAATCTTGTTTTCTTTTGAGAGCTCAGTTCCCTCACAAATTAACTTGAGTTTATCCCAGATTTCTTTGGCTGTTTTGCAGCTCTTTACCTTTGAGAACGTGCCTTTGTCAAGAGTGACAAATAACGCGTTCTTAGCCACGTTGTCGAGATTGGCTCGCTTCCTTTCATCGGTTGTCCATTGCTCGCGTTCCTTCTCGAGCATTTCAGCATGGGCTTGGCCCTCAATCCTTGCGGCTGGATTGACCTTCATGATCTTGATAGAACCATCCTATATAACAAAAATCATCTCTTCGTGCATTGCTGCAAGATGAGCTTCCATTCTAATTCTCCAGTCGTCAAATTCGTTAATAGAGAACATAGGGACTTTGTTAATCATAGAAGTATCCATACTGATAATATAGGAATGAAAGAAACTGTTTTGAAAATAAGTGATTTGAATCTGATTCGGTTAAAAGAAATACGACGATTCTTTTTAGAATCAACCGCTCGATACCACTTGTTGGCCACTTAAGTATCTTGGATACGATTTGGAAAAATGGTTTAAACAACAAACCGTATCGGAATCTAAATGCGAGTGCGTAGCGGAAGTCTTGGATACGATTAGTTGTCGTGGATACAAGAACGAAGTATTTGGTGTAAACTTAATATATCAAATTAATTTAAAAGCAAAAAAGTGAAGGTAAATGACACGATAATTTAAGTGGTTCGAGGTAAACCCCTCTCGTCACCGGTCCTCCACACAGAGTAAAAGTTTATTATAATTCTGCGTACACAACTACGTAATTATAAACAAACCTATCCTTGTATCGTTCACAGATTGATACAAAGAACGTCACTTTCAACCGTTCACACAGTTGGTTAAAGCTTCCTTCTTGACTAGCTTCTTCACACGGTTCCAAAGCTTCGTCCTTATTCGTCCCACACAGGTCAGAATAACTTGTTGAGTTCACACAGATCTCGGTTTTTACACAGAGGTAAAAGGTAGGTAACCAGGTAAGAACAGCAGCTTTGAATATCAAGTTCTTGAGCTGATGATGGCTGTTCTTGATGTTGAGCACTGTATATCTCTTTCGTTCTAACTTGCAGTATGCTTTGGAGATATGTTTGCTCAGATGATAACTTTGATAGCTTGAGTATTAGGTTACTTGGGTTGGTTGGTAACTGATCTTCAATGTCTTCAAGGATATATATATAGTCTCTGAAGAAAGTATCCGTTGAGATGTATCCGTTTGAATAAGATGTCTTTCAACGGGAATATGACATGATCCGGATTTCGCGGGATTCTGAAGATCTGAAGACTGGCAGTATTTAAATACTTTATCCTTGAGTATTTAAATACTTCTTTGTTCAACGGGACTTGACTTGTGTTCTTTCTTGTCCTTTTGTGAACTGTATGGAAGATGACTGTATTTTGATCATCGAGACAGTTTCCATACTTGGTCTTTTATAAGTCTTCTTGCTGTACTGACGAGCTTCACTAATGCTGTTTCAAGGCAGGTCTTCGATACAGGATAAAGCCTTGAAGCCTCGATACAGTTTCCTTACTGTATACGGATTGGCATATATGTCAAAACCTCTAAATAACATTCGATACAGTGATTCGAGTATCCCGGCTGTTTCGATACAGGGTCTTTGTTTTCCCAACACACGTGTTGTCGGTTATTGTCATTGTATTTTATTTGTTGATTTTTGTGTAGATTGACCTTTTTGGTCAATTATAGTTTGAATTGTTCTGTGTTGCATGGTAGATCCTTGCGAGAAGGGTCTACGGCGTGTAACAACCCAAAAATAGTTTGGGGGTGTTATAGTTATGGTATCAGATCTTAGGTTGATGAAACCTAGGCTATTAGTGTAACACCCCAAAAATGGCGGCCATTACAGTTCTGTAGATCCCACACTGAGACCCACCAGGCTATACAAATATACTAACCAACTGTAATAAAATTGTAGTACCGAACCAAAAAATATTAACCATTACTCCGAAGAGGAGTTTACACATCATAGGGCTATAATCGCCGCGACACACAGGATTCAAATATAAGTACAAACCATATAGTGATGGAGTATACCCAAAATAATAATACAACTGAAAATAAATATTCCAAAGTGGAAATAAAAATACATGGTTAAACCATAACCGAAGAAAAGAAGACTCGAGGCCTGCAAACTAGTATCCTTCAAACCCTTCGCCGTCACAATACTCTTCGTGGGCCTTGGCCATCCCTCGACCTAAAATAGAACAACAAGTATTTTGCTCAACATAGGGTCAGATATACATGATAACAAATTCTCAAGATGTTATACAATTCACATATACTGGATCTCAAAGAAACAACCCGACTGTCGACATGCCCCTCGGGCGTATGAATAACCAGTCGCAAACCATCGGAAATACCCAATCATACATGGAGTATAAACGACCAATCTATGGCTCAAGACAGAAATCACAGTACGTCCGATCCGGAAATGTGTCCATGCACATGTCCACCCCATATACGGAATCCAGAATATACATGGGACAATGTACCTAATTAGCCTCACGAACTATGTCTCGTGTGCACAGTCTAATGTGGAAACATCAATACATGACTATATGTGCCTGGATAAAAATTCTACACATGACTAATTGGCACGCAGACGTGATTCCAGATATGTCACGATACAACATGACAACAAAACTCAAATAATCACACACCCAATAAGGATTAAGATACTCAGTGAAGTGACAACAATGATTGACGGGACCAACGATATCAAAGGTAGTGAACGTGGGATTACAATCTCACAACGAAACGATAGACATGATCAATAACAATATATCATTATGAATCATAGATTCATAAATCATTACACACGAAATGCATAACATTCACAAGAATCACTTATTATTACAACCAAGTAAGATAACTTGCCTCAATTCCGGAGATGAAACTAATCCTTCTTCGAACGAACGAATGGACGGTGTCCTACAATTAACAATACTCACTCGATGGGCTAACCTTGAATGAAAAATAACTCATTCAATAACACATTCGCACAATACCGGTATCGTATTCATAGGAATCAACATCCATGGTTCGACTCGAATAGTTCAACCTATCTTAAAGAACGTTACTACCAACTAACTAACTTTAATACACCTAAATCCCGTAGGAAAACATGTATTGGAGGTAGATAATCCGTACTCAACATATTTCCACCATTAATATGAGTTAGATCGGACAAAACCTGAAGAAAGCCCCAAAAACCCGGAATTCTAGGGTTGTAAGAACAATACCTTGATTTGGAACGGTGAAGAAGATTAGATATTGAATAATCCGAACTAATAGCTTGAAGATGATGATAGATGATGATATCTAGCTTGGATCTTCGCAAATCATCCAGGATCGCCAGAAATTGCCCAAGGAAGAGAGAAAGATGATAAAATGATGAATGGTGGATGGTTGTGTCCTATTTATACCAAATGCAGGATAACATGCACTAATAAGAAGGATAGCGCGCTAACGGACCACCGAGTAGTCCAGTAACTCTGTCCGTGTCGTTAGCGTGCGCTACGAAGGGGGTATTAGCGCGTGCTAACTGTCTAAATGTAGAAACTCCAAACCTGTTGTCCAAACGTTAGCATGTGGTACACACAACACTTAGCGCGCGCTAACTACTCATCTAGAAACGCAAAACCAAAACCTCCTGCAATCTACAGTAACCGAACATTAGCGAGGGATACTGGCAATGCTAGCACGCGCTACTCAACATAGTTAGTGTGCATTAGCCTATCACCTAGCGTGCGCTAACTGCTACTCCCAGCAATATGATTACGAAGTCCTATCAACACGAACACGTCCTGAAAGACACAAAACTCTATAACCAACAACATACTCCATAAGCGCTTACGAAGAGCGACAAAAACGAAAAAATCACACCAAGACTGAAAATCTCGAAAAGTACGGATATTACATACTTCCCCTCTTAAAAGAGTTTCGTCCTCGAAAGTAAGAGGTAAACAACTCGGGACAACTCTCCCGCATGATAACCTCGGTTTCCCATGTAGCTTCTTCGGCTTCGTGTCTCGACCACTGAATCTTCAATAGGGGAATTGTCTTGTTCCTCAACTATTTGATTCTTCTCTCGAGTATTCATACAGGACACTCCTCGTACGTATGATCGTCCGCTAACTCAACTTTTTCGAATTGAAGTATGTGGCTAGGGTCAGCAACATACTTTCTCAACTGAGAGACATGAAACACATTGTGAACTCGAGTTAATGCCGGGGGCAAAGCCAAATGATAGGCCAGATCACCTACTCGTTCCAAAATCTCAAACGGTCCAATATATCTTGGACTTAACCTCCCTTTTTTTTCTAAAACGGAAGACACCTCAGGTAGGAGACACCTTAATCAGTACATGGTCACCAATCCCGAACTCAAGTGGTCGCCGATGATTATCTGCATAAGAATTCTGCCAGCTCTGAGCCGTTAACAAATGACTCCTAATCATAGTAATCTTCTCATGAGTTGCTAGCAACATCTCAGGCTCCGTCCACATAGATTCGGGTCGTCCCAACACAAAGGGGATCTACATCGACGGCCATACAATGCCTCATAAGGTGTCATCTTAATCAAAGCATGTCAACTGTTATTGTAGGTGAACTCCACTAAAGGTAGTTGGGCTTGACAATTGACTCTCCAATCGATAGCACATGCCCTCAACATATCCTCCAAATTCTGGGTAGTCCTCTCAGACTGGCCATCAGTCTGAGGATGAAATGTCTGTAATATCCGCAATTTCGATTTTCGGTAAAAAAATTTATAGGAGTCCATTTTGACGGATCGCTTGTGACCGTTTCGTCATTCTAAGAATGATTAATTCTGCACTTTTTGACATCCAAGTTCGTTTTGGTGTCATTTTGTTGAGTTCCGTGTTCTTAAGCGACTTTTTCCGCGTTTGAGTTTGATTCTTGCGAATCTCGTTCGAAACTATTGTTTCAAGTTTCCCATAAGTCTGTTTAACTTTGTTAGATGTGTTGTGAACCTTGGTTTGGTTATTTGATCACGTATCATGATTTTCGTGCGTTTTGGGCTATTTTGTAATTTTCCAAAGTTGTGGGCATCCGCCTTCATATTTGTCGTTTCGACCTTTTTCATGGTCGTGTATGAGTTTGATTAGAGCTCAAGCTCTTAGTATGATCATATTCTGGAGCTTTACATGCGTATCTTGAACTTAAAGATTTGGTCGGAGAAATCCGTCGTCGTACCCATTTTTGAGAGTACTATTGCTGTCATTCTGAATCGACAGAACACGCTACATCCGGGTGGATAGAGCATGCTAAGGTGCTGTAGTTAGTGCATGCTCTGTTTGTGGCAACGCACGCTAACTGGTAGTTCGAGGCAGTCCAGAAGCTACTGGACTGGGACTGGAGTCTCGTTAGCACATGATAAGAATGGTAGATAGCGCGCGATATTGTTTGCTTAGCGCATGCTATTTATACTTTCTAGCGCACGCTACCTGGTAGGTGCAGATCTGTCCAGGAGACACCGGACGGGATTCGTGATTTGTTAGCGCACACTAACAGTGTTTCGGGCGCAATGTTCTGGAGCGTTGACCCCGTTAGCGCGCGCTAATGCGGTGTGTCTAACGCACACTAATAACTGTCCAGTATAAATACTGGACAACATCCTTTATTCTGTCATTTCTCTCCCTCTTCGTCTCTTTTCATCGGGAGCAAGTTCTTGGAGCGATTTTGGGCGATATTCATCATCAAGCGTCATCTTGGGATGGATTTATGTGTGTTTCATTTAATCCATTGTTCTTCGCTGGATCGAGGTATTTTTCTTGATTCCCTAGAGTTAACTTTTTAGGAGTTTTGTTCTTGATTTCATTTTCCATTCGATTTTGATAAACCGATTGTTGGTAAATGATGTTGTGAAACATATCCTATGGATTATATATCCATATTTCGGTTGGGAATTCTGTTTTCCTGTTTCGTCGGGTCGGTTCGCGTTCTTGGCCATTTTGGGGGAAACCCTTGAACTTTCGTCGTTTGTTCCTTTAATTCAGCGGCTTTGGGTCGTTCTATGGAATTCATTTTCATTGTTGTTATTTTCGTTCGTAGTTTATTGTCGCGAGTTGGCGTTTGGCGGAGTCGGCGGGTTCATAGTCAGTTCGTGCCATCCTACTTCGGTCGATTCTTCCTGTTTGTGATTATTCGAGGCAAGTACCTTGTTTACACATTTCTTGTTTTGTGGATATGATGATCGGTGTTGTCTCGGTGTGTTTGTTTGGTTGGTTGAAATGAACTTTCAAAAGATTCGGTTTAGCCTCGTTAAAGGCTCTCTTTCAAAACCTGGGTGTATTTTGTAATTGGTGTGTTGTGTAAATGATTACGTGAATCCTATGGATATGTTTGGTGTTGCTATTGCGCTTGATAATGCGTGTTACATAGATTGCCTCATTTCGGTGCGTTGTGGTTTGACGTTTGTGTCGTGCTAAGTGTTTGTTGCCTCTAGGTGAATTGTTTGGATATCCTTGGTGTACTATGTTATGTGTGTGTGTATGCTCACTACGGGTTAGATCCGACGGGGTCTTAGTAGGGGTCCACAGAGGAATGGATCGACGAGCTTAGCTTATACTCACTACGGGTTAGATCCGACGGGGTCTCGATAGGGGTCCACAAAGGCGTGGATCGACAAGCTTGGCTTTTAATCACAATATGTTAGATCCGACGGGGTCTTGGTAGGGGTCCACAGAGGCGTGGATCAACGGTTAATTGTGGTGCATTTTTATAAATGTATTTTGGGTTATGGCGTTTCCGGAGATGTGTTTTGCCAGGTCGAGTTTAATATCCGGATTTATTATTGTGTATCTCATCTGTATTCGCACCCTGTATCATTCGGATTTATGATCTCGATAATTGGAGTATGTTATTTCTCACATTGGTATCTTTGTACATAAGTATATCTTCATGCAAATTTTCTCATGCAAACTCGTGATAGCGTACGCTAAGAAGGTAGCTTAACGCACGCTATCGGCTACTACTAGCGCACGCTATGAATGTAGGACTTGCGTGCGCTAGGTAATCAATTATTGAGCTAGGCGGCTAACAAATGCGCCATCCGGACGTAGGACCGGATAAGATTCCCGCAGATGAACCTGGACAGTTTTGGAGTCAACTCTTATTAGCGCGCGCTAAGGATGTATAGGTAGCGTGCGCTAATCTGCTTTTGTACAGAAAGTTTATATATGGGCCAGCACTCCATTTTGTTCTCATTTCCTTCGTTCATCTTTCGTTTTTGAGAGACCTTGGGGCATATCATCTTCCTTAGACACACTTATAACACATCCACTTGATCATTGGACATTGGATACTTCTTGTTATTGATCATTGAAGAGAAGTAGCACCTTGGAGTGACATATAACCAACCGGAGTCAGATTCTACCTTTGGAGTTTAGTGATTTCGTCATATTAAGGTATGTTGATTCTATCTCCAACTCTAGATTCGTGTTATGGAGAATAAGATGATCATGCTAGCAAAATAATGAGTTTCTTGGGTGAATTATCCAAACCACATCATGCTTGGAATATTGAGATGATTATGCCTTAAGTACCTTGATTATGAACATCATGATTCGAATCTTATTACAATGAACAAGTAGAGGAAGCTTCTATCATTGGTAATCCGAATCTAGTAGATGTTTTCATAGCAATCATGGACTTGACTTTAACATCATTATTGTTAGACGAATCTAAAGGATTGATCATAGAAGGATTTATCTTGTAAAGATGGAATGTTAATCAAACTACAGAATGATAGTTTTTTATTGATATAAAGGTGTTGATATCGACCGTTAAGCCTTCCGAATTATCGCATGTAGAATTGTAATCAAAATGGAATATGGTTTCATAATAGTATACATATTCTTGAATCCGAAGTTGTTGTTATCCGTAAGGTCATTCATAACTGTATGAACATGATATTCATGGAGGTAACATGAATTAACACTGAAGATTTCATTTGGTTTGATCATGTTGAGATCAGTCTACTGCCCAGTAGTAAACTGCCATGCATAGTTAGCGCACGCTAAGCTATGAAGATTAACGTGCGCTATCGAGCATGAGTTAACGTACGCTACGTTTAGTACGTAACGTATGTTAGGCCATCAGACGAGTCAGTCGCCTGATCAGTGAAGTACTGACCATGCATAGTTAGCGTACGCTAGGCTTTGTTGTTTGCGTGCGCTATCGAGCAGACTTAACGCACGCTACACAGGGTACTTAGCGTGCGCTAAGAAGTTCAGGCAGATTACATTTTATGAGCTTTTGGCCGTAAATCGAGTTGTTAGACATTCATACGACGTGAGATAAATCCTATATTATTTCTTTTGTTAAGGTTCGAGCTTGTTATGTGATTGATTGAGGGGGGCGACCTTAGAGTGTTCGTTTTCGTGGAAGTATTGTTCTTGTCTTCGAATCGAGGCAAGTACCTTATTTGTTTTATGTATTGATGTTATACACATTGTCGTGCATGTATGTCGTTGTTGTATGTCCACCTCGTGTTGGTCCGACGGGATCATCGGGGGATCTATGCTAGCGTGCGCTGGATCATCGGATGGGTTTTTCCACCACGAGTTGATGCAGCGGGATCATCGTGGGTTCTAGGCAGTGAACGCTGGATCGTCGGAATTACCATGTGTATGTTATGATATCTTGTTGTGATTATCAGTTGTGTATGTCATTTATGAGTTTCTCGTAGGAGAAGACTCGTTGGTATTTTTGTCGTTTACGTTATTATTCTTCGTGAGATATGAATAATATGTTGTGGTACTTGTACTAGCATCGTTGTGCTAACCCCTTCGGGGTGAACATTTTGTTTATGTTCAGGATCCAGGAGAGCGGGAAAACAACCCTTTGGAGCCGCATGACGCGACGAGGGTGCGAGTGATGTTACGGCGGGTTTATTTGGTTTTTTTTGTTGGTTATTTCAATAAGTACTCGAGTACGTAGTCGTTTATGATGAATTTGAATTGGTGATGTATTAATAAGTTTCTGTTGAACAATTGTATTTTCAGTATTTGGTCAGAACTGTTGTATCTTAATTCCGTTACTTCCATTCATTTGTACCTGTTAATGTCTGTTCAATTCTTCAGCCTTGTAAATCCTTATGTAAAGGATTTACGGCGCTGTAATATTCCTTAATATATCAGGGGTGTTACAGAATATGGCATCGGAGCTAAGATTATGGATATCTTGGCCGTTGGGTTAAAATAGGGGTCATTTATGTCTTTTGAGGTAACTGGCCGCGAATAACATCACTGTACTGCCTACGTCTTCGTCCGGGCGGTGGTTGTAAGTTCCTAAACTCTATCTTGTCCTTTGCATGTTATATTTCCTTGTACTTGCGCATTTGAATGATATTTTTTCCTGTATATTGAGTATTTATGCTTACAGTATGTTGAGAGGCGGACGTGGACGTGGTCGCGGTCACGGACGCGGACGAAGGAATGCTGAAAGGGAAGCGTCGCCTTCTAATCAGGCCAGTCATAGCTCAGGCGAGCCACAGAGATCTATCAATAACGAACCGGAACCTGCTGCACCAGAAATCCTTCGTCAGGTGGTGAACCAGATGACTCAGTTCGCCCAAGTGGCGGTGGGACTACAGCAGGGAGAGAGACATCAAGGGATCCCGGACATGGGAAATCGAGGTGACCGGTGGCTGCAAGAGGTGGCGAAGATGCAACCACCCAAATTCGATGATATTTCTGAGACTCCCACCTGGGACCATTGGTTGAAGGAACTGGAGAAAATCTTTGCCGGAATTAACTGCCCAGATGACCGGAGAGCCTCTATCGCTCAATATTTTCTGATAGGGGAGGCGTCCGAATGGTGGGAAGCCATCCGGCCTGTAGACCATGATGCTGATTGGACAGAGTTTAAATTGATGATGGAAGCTCAGTACTGCCCTCGTCCTGTGAGGGAAGCCAAAGTTCGGGAGTTTTTCTCCGCTCAACCTTCAGATGTGCCAGTATCTCAGGCAATTAAGACGTTTAACCAACAGCTGGCATTTGTTCGACATCTGGTCAGAACAGATGCAGAAATGATGATCCATTTTGATATGAGGATGAAACCAGAAATCCAGAGGTACATGTCTGGTTTTGAATGTACCACACTCCGTTAATACCAGGATAAGGCGTTGGCGTATGAGATCAAGGAAGCATCTATGGAGAAATTTACGGAATCCAAGAAGCAGAAAGTCTCTGGTACTTTTACAGAGCACAAGAACAGTGGTCCCCACAAGGCCCAGTCATCCTTTTACTCTTTCAAGAAACCTCTGCACCTAGTTAAGAGCGGAAATAACTTCGGAGCAACATCAACTATGACTGATGTTATGAGGAAATGCTTTAACTGCGCCCAGACGAGGCACTATCGACGGAATTGCCCCCTACCTGCCGTGACGTGTTTTGATTGTGGTCAAGAGGGACATCGTGCGGTGTTCTGTGAAGAAGCTGCAAAGTCTTTTAGAGCCCGTACACCACAACCAGTCCAGAAGGAAGCCAGTATCCAACAGACGCAGCAAAGAGTTCAGATGCCTCAGAATTTTGGCAGGCGAGGCGAGAGGGCAGTGGGACCGAAAGGGTACATCGAGTGCGGATCTATTCCCCACGTGCATGCGAGATGAGGAAAGCAGACGATCGGGATCTGCTGTCGCGAGTGCATCGAGATCATTTCCCATCCAGTTAGCGTTTTATTCGATACAGGAGCTACGCATTCTTTTATATCCTTGTCTTGTGTAAATCGTTTGAAAATTTCCGGTTTTCATACTTGTGAACCTTATGTTGTTGGGTTACCGAGTGGAGAGAGGATTGTCGGGAACTTAGAAACCAGAAATTTCCCTGTATCATTTGGAGGCAGAGAGTGGCTCTCAAATTTGATTGTAATAGAAATGCAAGGAGACGACCTGATACTCGGAGACGATTGGCTTAATCATTATGGAGCAATTGTAAACTACCGAAGGAGGAATATCTCGCTGATCGCTGACGATGGTTCCGAAATACTGTTTGAGGGATGGAAACCGGGAAGCTCAGGAAAGTTGATCAAGGCGATGAAAGCTGTCAAATTGTTGAAACAGGGCTGTACCGGATACTGGTGTTATGCAATGAAGAAAGAAGACGAAATTGGGGAACTTTCATCCATTCCTGTTGTGAACGAATTTCCAGATGTATTTCCTGACGAGTTACCTGGACTACCTCCATGAAGGGATGTAGAATTCACCATTGAGCTGGAACCCGGAGCTACACCAATTTCTAAGGCGCCGTATCGTATGGCACCTACTGATTTGTATGAACTGAAAAAGCAGCTGGAGGAGTTACTGGACAAAGGCTATATTCAATCAAGCGTTTCGCCCTGGGGAGCGCCAGTTCTTTTTGTCCGAAAGAAGGATGGATCGCTTCGACTGTGTATTGACTATCGAGAGCTGAACAAGATGACGATTAAGAACAAGTATCCATTGCCACGTATTGATGATATGTTTGACCAGTTGCAAGGGGAAACAGTATTTTCTAAAATCGATCTGAAATCAGGGTATCATCAGCTGAGGATTAAGGAATCTGATGTTCCGAAATCAGCATTCAGAACTCCTTACGGACACTATGAGTTTGTAGTGATGCCGTTTGGTCTCACTAACGCACCTGTTGTATTCATGCAGTTGATGAACCGAGTGTTCATCGAATATTTAGATAAATTTGTGGTCGTGTTCATTGATGACATTCTGGTGTATTCTAAGAACCCGAGCATGCACAACATTTACAGATTGTATTAGAACTTTTAAGAAGCGAGCAACTGTACGCCAAACTCTCTAAGTGTGAATTCTGGCTAAAGGAAGTAATGTTCCTCGGTCATGTGGTATCAGCTGAAGGAGTCCAAGTAGATCCTCAGAAGATCGAAGCGGTTTTGGATTAGAAGCCTCCAAAGAACGTGAAAGAAGTTCGAAGTTTCTTAGGACTTGCTGGGTATTATCGTCGGTTCGTGGAAGGGTTTTCCTAAATTTCTCGCCCACTTACTCGACTCCTACAGAAAACTCAAAAGTTTGAGTGGAACGAATTATGTCAGATTAGCTTTGATGAATTGAAGAAGAGATTGATGACCGCACCGATTTTAACACTTCCACAAGGGACTGGAGGATTCATAATTTACAGTGATGCTTCGAACCAAGGACTCGGATGCGTATTGATGCAGAATGACAAGGTGATCGTTTATGCGTCGCGACAGCTGAAACCTTATGAAGTGAATTACGCAACACATGATTTGGAGCTAGCAGCAGTAGTTTTTGCTTTAAAGATCTGGAGGCATTATCTATACGGAACTCACTGTCAGATCTTTATGGATCACAAGAGTCTCAAATACATCTTCAGTAAGAAAGAGTTGAACATGCGGCAAAGAAGATGGTTAGAACTGATTAAGGACTATGACTTGGAGATTTTGTATCATCCAGGCAAAGAGAATGTAGTGTCCGATGCACTCAGCCGCAAGCCTGTTTCTATTCAGATGCTGGAGACGCTGACCTCCCAACTTAGCCTTCAACGAGAGATGATTCGAGAAGGAATTGAATTGTGGTTACAAAGATTCCAAGGACAACTGTGCGTGATGGAAATAAATTCATCATTAACCGAAGAAATCAAATCTAGACAGGCAGATGATCCTCCAATGATTCGGTTACGTGATGAAGTGATCAAGGGAAAGGCCCCCGGATTCGTAATTCATGATGATGGAGTTTTGAGATTTCAAAACCGACTTTGCGTTCCCGATGTCGATGTTCTGAAACAGACAATTATGAAGAAAGCTCACAGTTCGCCCTATTCTATCCACCCGGGCACCAGTAAGATGTATAAGGACTTGAAGCAGAATTTCTGGTGGGGCAACATGAAGAAAGATGTAGCGGACTATGTTTCGAAATGCTTGACTTTTCAGTAGGTTAAGATCAAGCATCAACGTCCTTTCGGAATGTTGAAGCCGCTCCCGATTCCTGAATGGAAGTGGGAGGACATATCGATGGACTTTATCACTAGTATGCCGAGAACCAAGACAGGAATGAACATGATTTGGGTGATAGTTGATCGTTTAACCAAATCAGCCCATTTTCTAGGAATTAAGGACACGTGGGGACCAGAGAGGTTGGCACGAGTATTTATCTCGGAGATAGTTCGATTGCATGGTATGCCGAAGACCATTGTTTCTGATCGAGACGGCCATTTTGTGTCTCACTTTTGGAAAGCAGTTCATAAGGCCTTGGGAACCGAATTGAACTTCAGCACAGCTTATCACCCACATACTGATGGACAATCCGAGAGGACTATTCAAATGGTGGAAGATATGCTGAGGGCTTGTGCCTTAGATTGGTCAATTGATTGGGAAGTCCATCTACCGTTGATTGAATTTACCTACAACAATAGTTGGCATGCTTCCATTAAGATGGCACCGTTTGAGGCATTATACGGGAGGAGATGTAGATCGCCCCTATGTTGGGACGATTCATCAGACTTGATCGGGACAGAACCAGAGTTGATCATACAGACTCGAGAGAAGATAGCCTTGATTCGTGAAAGGTTGTTGACCGCCCAGAGTCACCAGAAATCTTACACAGACGTACGTCGTCGCCCTTTGGAGTTCAGTACTGGAGACCACGTACTTTTAAAGGTTTCTCCTACTCGGGGAATCTTCTATTTTGGAAGAAGGGGAAAGCTGAGTCCGAGATATATCGGACCGTTCGAGATCCTTGAGAGAGTTGGAGAGTTGGCATACAAATTGGAATTGCCGCCGTCGTTGATCCATGTTCATAATGTATTCCACGTATCCCAGTTACGGAGATATATACCGGACCCTAGTCATGTCATTGATTTCGGGGAGATCGAGGTCGCTCAGGATGGGACGTTTGAAGAAAGACCGGTCAAGATACTCGAGAGTCGAGTGAAACATTTGAGGAACAAACCAATCGTTTTGGTCAAAGTTCACTGGTCACGTCATGGAGTGGAAGAAGCCACATGGGAAACGGAAAATAGTATGAAATCTAGATATCCAGAGTTATTTTCGTCTTGAGTTTCGGGACGAAACTCCTTTTTAGTAGGAGAGTATGTAATATCCGGATTTATTATTGTGTATCTCATCTGTATTCGCACCCTGTATCATTCGGATTTATGATCTCGATAATTGGAGTATGTTATTTCTCACATTGGTATCTTTGTACATAAGTATATCTTCATGCAAATTTTCTCATGCAAACTCGTGATAGCGTACGCTAAGAAGGTAGCTTAACACACGCTATCGGCTACTACTAGCGCACGCTATGAATGTAGGACTTGCGTGCGCTAGGTAATCAATTATTGAGCTAGGCGGCTAACACATGCGCCAGCCGGACATAGGACCGGATAAGATTCCCGCGGATGAACCTGGACAGTTTTGGAGTCAACTCTTATTAGCGCGCTAAGTATGTATAGGTAGCGTGCGCTAATCTGCTTTTGTACAGAAAGTTTATATATGGGCCAGCACTCCATTTTGTTCTCATTTCCTTCGTTCATCTTTCCTTTTTGAGAGACCTTAGGGCATATCATCTTCCTTAGACACACTTATAACACATCCACTTGATCATTGGATATTGGATACTTCTTGTTATTGATCATTGAAGAGAAGTAGAACCTTGGAGTGACATATAACCAACCGGAGTCAGATTCTACCTTTGGAGTTCAGTGATTTCGTCATATTAAGGTATGTTGATTCTATCTCCAACTCTAGATTCGTGTTATGGAGAATAAGATGATCATGCCAGCAAAATAATGAGTTTCTTGGGTGAATTATCCAAACCACATCATGCTTGGAATATTGAGATGATTATGCCTTAAGTACCTTGATTATGAACATCATGATTCGAATCTTATTACAATGAACAAGTAGAGGAAGCTTCTATCATTGGTAATCCGAATCTAGTAGATGTTTTCATAGCAATCATAGACTTGACTTTAACATCATTATTGTGAGACGAATCTAAAGGATTGATCATAGAAGGATTTATCTTGTAAAGATGGAATGTTAATCAAACTACAGAATGATAGTTTTTGATTGATATAAAGGTGTTGATATCGACGGTTAAGCCTTCCGAATTATCGCATGAAGAATTGTAATCGAAATGGAATATGGTTTCATAATAGTATACATATTCTTGAATCTGAAGTTGTTGTTATCCGTAAGGTCATTCATAACCGTATGAACATGATATTCATGGAGGTAACATGAATTAACACTGAAGATTTCATTTGGTTTGATCATGTTGAGATCAGTCTACTGCCCAGTAGTAAACTGCCATGCACAGTTAGCACACGCTAAGCTATGAAGATTAACGTGCGCTATCGAGCATGAGTTAACGTACGCTACGTTTAGTACATAACGTACGTTAGGCCATCAGACGAGTCAGTCGGCTGATCAGTGAAGTACTGACCATGCATAGTTAGCGTACGCTAGGCTTTGTTGTTTGTGTGCGCTATCGAGCAGACTTAACGCACGCTACACAGGGTACTTAGCATGCACTAAGAAGTTGAGGCAGATTACATTTTATGAGCTTTTGGCCGTAAATCGATTGTTGGACATTCATACGACGTGAGATAAATCCTATATTATTTCTTTTGTTAAGGTTCGAGCTTGTTACGTGACTGATTGAGGGGGGCGACCTTCGAGTGTTCGTTTTCGTGGAAGTATTGTTCTTGTCTTTGAATCGCGGAAAGTACCTTATTTGTTTTATGTATTGATGTTATACATATTGTCGTGCATGTATGTCATTGTTGTATGTCCACCTCGTTTTGGTCCGACGGGATCATCAGGGGATCTATGCTAGCGTGCGCTGGATCATCGGACGGGTTTTTCCACCACGGGTTGGTCTGACGGGATCATCGTGGGTTCTAGGCAGTGAATGCTGTATCGTTGGAATTACCATGTGTATGTTATGATATCTTGTTGTGATTATCAGTTGTGTATGTCATTTATGAGTTTCTCGTAGGAGAAGACTCGTTGGTATTTTTGTCGTTTACGTTATTATTCTTCGTGAGATATGAATAATATGTTGTGGTACTTGTACTAGCATCGTTGTGCTAACCCCTTCGGGGCATCACTATACACCATGAATCCCTCGGTTCCTTGTGGTAAAACCAAAACTGGCGCCGAAATTAATCGACTCTTAAGTTCGTTGAAATTCTATTGACACGCCTCAGACCAAAAGTATTTCTTATCTTTTCTTAGCAGATTAGTCAGCGGTTGAGCGATCTTGGAAAAACCTTCCACAAACCGTATGTAATAAACAATTTAGGATTATCGAATCCTTCTCTTTCCAAAATCAAAAAGGGTCACAGCCCAAAAATTTGATTTCTCAATTAAAAACCAACAACAATTCACAGGGTTCAAATCCCACATCACATGTCCTCGACGGACATAAAATCAACAAAACATAACCACCCAAGATACGAAATCTCGGTAACACATCCAAGGTACTCGATGTAACACCCCCGATATATTCAGGAATATTACAGCGCCGTAAATCCTTTACATAAGGATTTACAAGGCTGAAGAATTGAACAGACATTAACAGGTACAAATGAATGGAAGTAACGGAATTAAGATACAACAGTTCTGACCAACTACTGAAAATACAATTGTTCAACAGAAACTTATTAATACATCACCAATTCAAATTCATCATAAACGACTACGTACTCGAGTACTTATTGAAATAACCAACAAACAACAGTCAAATAAACCCGGCCGGAACATCACTCTGCACCCTCGTCGTCATGCAGCTCCAGTGGTTGTTTTCCCGCTCTCCTGGATCCTGAACATAAATAGGGCGTTGGTTGTGTACTAATGCAGAATGGGAAAGTGATTGCCTATGCATCAAGACAGTTGTGACCTTACGAGGTCAACTATCCGACCCACGACTTGGAGCTAGCAGCCGTGGTGTTTGCTCTGAAAATCTGGCGCCACTACTTGTGTGGAGTCACTTGTCAAATTTTTACCGATCAAAGAGTCTGAAATACATTTTTACTCAGAAGGAGTTAAACATGAGACAGAGGAGGTGGTTAGAATTGGTCAAGGATTATGATATCGAGATCCTATACCACCCGGAAAAAGCGAACGTGGTTGCCGATGCTTTGAGCCGAAAGACAGTACATGAGCAAATACTTGCACGATTAACTGTCCAGAAGGAGTTACAGTTAGAGCTTGTGAGACCAGAGATTGAGGTCTGGCTACAAAGGATACAAGGGAAACTTTGTACACTACTACAAAAAAGACATTTAACATCGCTCGTTTAACATTGGTTCTGTGAAAACCGATATTAAAAACGACGTGGTGGCATAATTAAAAATTTTAAAGCATTAACATCGGTTCTATTATAAATCGATGTTAAATTGTCATTAACATCGGTTCTAATAAAAACCGATGTTAAATTTTTCATTTAACATCGGTTCTGACAGAACCGATGTTAATTTTTATTTTAACATCGGTTTTTAGTATAACCGGTGTTAAATTCTTTCATTTAACATCCACTTTTCCGCAACCGATGTTGTATCACTTTATAAATATATAATAAAACTTAATATATATTTTAATTTATATTATAATATATATTCAGTTATATTTAGATAATCAAATAATATTTCTATGTATATATCTTAAGTTATATTTTACTATGCATATATAGTTATATTAATTTTTTTATTAAAAAATAGTTTATAGTTTTATGACTTTTAAATATATATAATATTAATATATATTTTAAATTTATATTATGATATGTAGATATAAATTTTTATTATATATATTACATTATAAATAAATTATATATATACATATATATATATACACACACATAAAAATACATTACAATAGAGTCATATTACTTTCTTTATCAATAAATATTTAATATTAAAATCACTTTTATATATAGTATAACTTAATATATGTTTTTATATTTATATTATAATATATATATGAAAATTTATATATTATATATGTATTCAATAATATTTAAATTTATATATATATATTTATACATATATATTTATATTATACATATTCAAGTATATACAAATTATATAAAAGATAAAAAAATCTGGATTTTTTTTCAAAAAATCGAACCTTTATTGTTTTAAAAAAATCTAGAATATTAATATTAAAAATCGGATCTTTTTATTTAAAGTCCAAAAACAAAAAAATAAAAATTGAAAGTTATTATTTAAAGTTCGAAAATAAAATATAAAAATTAGTTCGAAAATAAAAAATAAAAATCGGATGGTTTTATTTAAAGTTCGGAAATAAAAAATAAAAATCGGATTTAAAGTTTTTGAAAAAAAAGTAGAATATTATTTTCCATAAATAAATAAAAAGTGAATTATTATATTTTTTAAAAAACCTGCTTGTTTTTGTTTTTGTAATTTTTTTTACTTTTAATAAAAAACTAATTATTTTTTAACAAAAAAAAAATCTAAAAAAACAGATTAAAGATTAATTATAAATCAGATTTAGATTTTTTAATTTTTTAATTTTTATTTTTGAACTTTAAATAAAAGCATCCGATTTTTAATATTAATATTCCAGATTTTATTTCAAAAAATTAAGTTTCGATTTTTGAATATATATTAAATTATATTATATCTTATAAATTTATAAATATATATAGTATATAAATATAACACATAGCAAAAAATATATAAGAAGTTCATCTCGCGGAGTGGTAACTATCACAGTTCCACAAGCAAGAGGTCGTGAGTTCGAAATCCACCAACAACGAAATTTAATGGTATTTGTTGTAGGCTGGTGCGGGGGACTGGTGCGGGTGGTTGGGGTGAGTGGCTGGTTGGGGCTGGGTTGGGCAAGCTGGGTTAGCCGCGGTCCGATAAAATTTTAAAATCGTGAAATTTAACATCGGTTGTCCCAGAACTGATGTTAAATTTCATGATGTTAAAATCGAAGTTTAGCATCGGTTATAACCGATGTTAATTTTACATCGCGACATTTAACATCGCTTCCAAAACCGATAGTAAATGTAAAAAAAAATGATGTTAAATGTTTTTTTTGTAGTAGTATACACTTGAGAGTTCTTCGTCCCTCATTGATACTATCAGATTAAAGTAGATTATAGATCCATTCTTATCACTAATTCGGAATGAAGTAACTCAGGGGAAAGCCTCCAGATTTGTGATCCACGAGGATGGACGGATGTGTTTCAAGAATTGATTATGTGTACCAGCAGATGAAGAGTTGAGAAACTCAATTCTGAAAGTGGCTCATGCTACCACATACTCCATTCACCCAGGGTCTAGCAAGATGTATAAGGATTTGAATCAGTATTACTGGCGGGGTAATATGCAGCGAGAAGTTGCAGAGTTTGTCTCTAAATGTTTAACATGTCAACAGGTTAAAATCGAACATCAGCGACCAACGGGTATGCTGAAACCACTCCCTATCCCGGCATGGAAATGGGAGGATGTATCGATGGATTTTACCACAAACTTACCAACGAGTCATCGAGGTATGAATACGATTTGGGTGATTGTGGATGGTCTCACCAAATCAGCTCACTTTTTGGAGATTAAAGACACGTGGGGTCCTGATAGATTGGCGCAGTTGTTCATTCGAGAGACCGTAAGGCTGCACGGAACCCCTAAGATATCATACCAGATCGTGAAAGATGATTCATGTCACATTTCTGGAGGGCGGTTCATCGAGCGATGGGTACACAGCTGAATTTCAGTATGGCATTGTAACACCCCCAATTCACTCAGGGATATTACACGCCGTAGAGCCCTTTCCTCAAGGATCTACCAGGCTGGTAACTAAAATCAAGCAAATACATGCCCACGCAGGGGTCAAATACAACACACTCCTGTACAATGGGGAAAATACTGCAGTGGAAATAAGGTACAACTAAACCAATACGACATTGTATGGATCCTCTTGTTATTAGTATCGATCATCATTCATCATCCTTCGTACCAACCCTGTGTTATGCTCCCCAAGGCCCTGCACTTACCTGAATGCAATACAGACATCCACCCCCGATTACTCGGGGGTTAAACAAATTCCACTATTTTGCTAGTGCAAGTACAATGCGTACAAATCATGAATAATAATAATCAGGAATCCTCAAAGAATAAACATGACGAAAAATATTTCCCGAGGCAAGATTTTGAATAAAACTTCCCAAATTCGAAAGATCACAAATCACGAGAACAGTTGGTAGAATGGTTTAAAATGTCCTCGGGAGTTCTAGACCAAGGAAACCACGAATTTCCTTCACGTTCTTTTGAGGTAACCAATTTCGGATAGCCTCGGTCTTTTGTAGGTCCATACTAACCCCATCAACTGATATCACATGCCCAAGAAAGATCACCTCGGACATCCAGAACTCACATTTGGAAAATTTTCCACAAAGTTGCTCTTGCCTTAACACCTCGAGGACCTGATGGAGATAACGCTCATGCTCCTCACGGTCACGGGAGTAAAGCAAAATGTCGTCAGTGAAAACAACCACAAAATGATCCATATAATCAATGAACACGCGGTTCATTAATTGCATGAATACTGCCGGTGTGTTGGTAAGTCCAAACGGCATCACCACGAATTCATAATGCCCATAGCGAGTACCGAAGGCCGTCTTGGAAACATCAGACTATCAAATCCTCAAGTGATGATAACCGAATCTCAAGTCAATCTTGGAGAACACTGCAGCACCCTGAAGCTAATCCAATAAATCATCGATACGAGGCAGGGGATATTTGTTCTTGATTATAACCTTGTTCAATTCACGGTAATCAATACATAGACGCAAAGATCCATCCTTCTTCCACACAAATGACACTGGTGCTCCCCAAGGAGACGCACTGGGTTGAATTTATCCCTTCTCGGTCAAATCCTCCAACTAATTTTTCAACTCCTGCATCTCGGTTGGAGCCATACGATATGGTGCTTTTGAAGGCGGAGACGTACCTAGATCTAACTCAATGGTAAACTCTATCTTGCGAAGTGGAGGTAAGCCCGACAACTCGTCAGGAAAAACATTTGGGTAGTCTCGGACCACCAGAATATCGGCTAATTCAACTGGTCGATCTGCTATCTTGGTCATGTAGCACCAATAGCCAACACTTCCCTGATTAAACAGTTTCACTGCTTTCATTGTACTAACGATCCTCCCAGAACGGCTGGGACTATCACCCTGAAAAGTGCACGCAAAACCATCACCAGAAGTGATGGTCACCATACACTTGCAGATGCCGAGTATGGAATTGTGACGATCCATCCAATCGATATCCAAGATTACATTATCTTTAGGTAAGTCGACCACAATCAAATCTGACAACTACTCACGGTCGCTCAATTGAATTGGACAGTTCTGAACTTCACGATTCCCAATAATTCTTCTACCATCAGGTAGACCAGTCACATAAGGCTCACATTTGACAACATTATCAAGATGCAATCGGTTCAAGCAAGACATAGATATAAAAGAATGTGAAGCGCCAGTATCAAAAAGATTACACACGGGCTCATAAAGGATCTCGAGTGTACCTACAATCATGCTGGCCTCGGGATCATCGTCCTTCTTCATTTCATAAATCATGGGCTTTGCGGGCCCAGCACTAGATGTACCAGCTTATCTTCCACGACCTGCCCATCTGTTCGCCCCCGTGGTCCGGTGGGAAGCAGATGGAGATGCACGGTCCTGGACTGAAGACTAAACTGGGGCATATAAGGCCACTGGAGTACTTCCCGGTCCATCTCTGCAAAAACGAGCACGATATCTAGCAACCCTACAGGTATGGCATGAAACAATCGACTTTAGACACTTGGAGTGGATGTGCCCCTGTTCTCCACAGTTAAAACACATAATGGACGAGATAGCTGCTGGGGAATGCGATCCCGCTGGTTTTGACACCCTAGGTGTCAGCCTAGAAAAAGTCAGTCCATATTGGGGCTTCTTGAATGTTCCCCAATTACTATCGGCTTGGTTCTGGTTCCTCGATCTCTTATTATAAGATTGTGGCTGCTTCTTTGAAATCTCCTTTACAGTTTGTTCGTATTCAAGAGCTCTCTCGATGAACTCCAGTAGAGTCGTGCAGTGGTGATTAAGTAACTGCATTCTCATCCAAGGTTTCAACTGTTGGATTGGTACCACCACTAGAAGTGGGGTTGGATAGTGCGGATTAGAGTTTTGAACTCTTTTTGTGTGGAAGCTCTTTATCGGAGTAATAGGAGTGCGTAAAATAAAAAACACACGAATTTGTTCGAGAGGTTCGGCTATTAACGTGGCCTACGTCCCCTACCTAGTGTTATCGACTCGGACTTTTCTAAAAACCTTGAATGCACTTTCTAGTTTAGTGCCAGCTCTTACAATAGCACTTTCAATATTAGTTCCGAACTTTATAGTTTCTTGACTTCTGGGCTCAAGAACAACCTCACTATAATCTCTCCTGTTTTTAAGGATACAAGACAACCTCACAATAAAAAGTTGCGAGTAAGGAAACTCGTGTTTACAAAAGATAGCTCTCATTGATACAAAAATGTAGATATAGAATTGATAGAATAGTTCTTCTCGTATCAGAATAATCTTTTCAGAGCATAATGATAGCTTGATAAGCTCAGATATTGCTTGTGTATGCTTGTAAACTCTTGTGAATTCTTGTGTGTCCCCAACACCTTGAATGACATCTATTTATAGCCTATTGGAGCAATTTTCCCATTGGAATAGTATGCTTGAGTTACGTACGTTAAGTACCTCACGTTACGTACGTAAGCCGTGTTACGTACGTTACATCTTCCATGTAACGGCCGTAATGATGTATAAGGAAATTGGCAGGCTCCTGGCTGAAATCTGTTATGTACGTTATGTATTACACATTACGTACGTTATGCTTGGTCTTCATATCCGTTGGATTTGATGACTAATTTGCAACGGTCGATGACTAATTTGTTGACTGCATACAACGGGCTGATTTTCGAATATTACGTACGTTATACGATAGGTATTACGTACTTTACCTGCATTTAAAATACTTAGAGAAAATGTTAATGTTACATACGTTAAGAATGATTTGTTTCGTACGTTAAGAGCGGTTTGTTACTTACGTTAGGAACATTATGTTCCGTACGTTATATACTGAAAATTTGGAATGTTAATTTTGCTTTATAAAAACATCTTCAAAATATTCAAAATGTGTTATGAAAAAATATTGTTCCAACAATCTCCCCCTTTTTGATGATGACAAAATTTACATAGGAGTTGTTGAAGATAAGATTTTTTGAGGGTCAATAGAATTTTGAAAATCAATACGAAAAGCTCCCCCTGAAAATAATTCTACCCCTGAATAGAGCAAGGGATAAAATTTCAAAAACTCAATATATTTTATCCCCCTTTTTGTCATTAACTAAAATATAAGAGAACCTGCAATACGAAAATCACCAAAACACGAAAAATGCGAAAATCACCAAAACACGAAAAATACGAAAATCACCAAATCACGAAAAATACGAAAATCACCAAAGCACGAAAAATATGACACACCAAAGCATGAAAAATATCCAACCATAGAAGCATAAAGACCAAATCACCAAAACCAAAGCATTAAATCAAGTATCCAAAAATAAAATGAGAGATGCATGAAAATGTCGGTTTTAAGAAAAACAAGATAATCATCATCATCATGAAGAATGATCCACTAGTCAAGGTCAGCATCGGGAGGTGAAGGCGGAACCCCGAAATGAGTGCAAATGCCCTTAACCATGAGCTTGATTTCTCTCATCTCCTTTTCTAGTCTGTCCATACGCTTATCCATCTGTGATGAGGAGCTCGCCCGACTGGGTCGTGAAGGACCTGGATGGGAAGACTAAGTTCGAAGACGAGGCCTCTCTGACTGAGTACCTCTAGATGAGACTCTGTCCTCCGGACGAGGCAACGCTCCACCGTCTACCAAAACATCATCGTCCTTCAGGTAGGCAAAGTATATCCATCCTCGGTTACGGGTTTGAAGATACTTCATGGTCCGGATGGTTCCTTCATGAACCAAGCTAACCTTCGGAATCGGCACTCTATGTAGTCCTCATAAATCGACTCCAGCTTTCTCAAACACTTCAGTCAGAATCGAACCAAAAGGCATTTCAGATTTTCTTTATCGATCTTTCCTCATATATCCTTTCTTGTGAAAAATGGATCCTTTCTCAGCGAACCATTTTAGGACAACTCGAGCGAATTTAACTTGATGATCATTTAATATATGATAGATAATCTCCATATCAATGTTAACTAAGTGTTGTTGTGCATTGACCTTCGGCATTAGAGCTAGTGATAGCATCATGTAATAAACGAATATTCAACCCGAAGTCATTGTTCTCAAACTTGTCGGAGTTAACTTCGAGCACAGCATGAGACTTAAGAAAGTCTCTAACAGTAAAGTTGTTTAAGGTATCATGTTCATCGTCAAACCAATCATAATGGGCAACTTCATTATCCGAGACAAGATTTTCGGCACAAATAAGTCCTTCATTTGCTAAACCAAAAAAATCTGATAATTTCTTAGCATCAAGCGAGATAGATTTTCCTTGAACCATGGATTTAATAACAACTATCCGTCCGAATCATAACTTTTTAAATAATTACATAAAATTCTCTAACACAATCTTCGAAAATTGGACGGGCAAAACTTACGAACTTGTTAATCCCAACCATATCGAAAAATTCTTCTATATTCACTCCAACTGAATTTAGAGAATCAAAATCGAAATGATGACTAGGAGTTACCTCTTCGTCAACGAGAATCTCTCTATAGATCTTTTCAGCTTGAAGATTTCGGAACTTAGGGTCATCGGTTGGATTGCTCGGATTGGATGAGGATTGGGAAGTTTCTCCTTTTATTTTCTTCCCGGTTCTAGTAGTCATGATGTTGGAGTTCGATATAATGGATGAAATCGGGGGAATCGATCGTTTTTTGTGGAGGATTTTGGAGAGTGGCGATCGGGAGTACGGTTTATGATTTGGGGAAGTGAGTAAGAATGACAGATCGGGAATTAGAGTAGCAGGTTTAAAGCACGTTACGTACGTTATGACCTATTACGTATGTAAATAAAGGTCATTAACGTACGTTATAAAATAATATAGCATACGCAATGATATACCCAAACAATCTGCCCAAAACCCTGTGATGCATAACGTACGTAACCAAATGATGCGTTACGTACGTAATATCCTTTACGTTCGTAATCAACATGTCCCATTTCTAAATTTATTGGAATAAAGTTGAAAGCATATTCGGGTAATAGTTTTGTAAAAATGTCCGTCAATTATTCATTAGTACCAACAAATTGGAGACACACATTCCCGTTTTGGACATGGTCACGAATAAAATGATGGCGAATTTCAATGTGTTTAGTCCTACTTTGCAAAATGGGATTTTTACTAAAATTTATGGCACTTGTATTGCCACAAAAAGTTGGAGTATTTTTAAGCTCAACGCCATAATCTAGTAATTGATTTTTAATCCACAAAACATGTGCACATGCACTCCCCGCAGCCACATATTCTGCTTCAGTCGTGGAAGTAGCTACACTGGTTTGTTTCTTACTACCACATGAAATTAGACACGAACTCATGAAATGACAAATACCACTGGTAATCTTTCTATCAATTTTGTATCCACCAAAATCTGCATCACTATATGCGAAAAGTTCAAAATTGATGCTCGATGGATACCACAGACCTAAACCAGCAGTACCTTTTAAATATCGAAAAATGCGTTTGCAAGTAATAAGATGAGATTCTTTTGGATTGGCTTGAATCTAGCACAAAGACAGTAGCAAACATAATATATGGCCTAGAAGCAGTTAGATAAAGTAAATACCCAATCATACCTTGATATTATTTCTAGTCAATAGACTTCTCTTTCTCATATTTGTCGAGTTCAAGAGTGGAGGACATAGGAGTAGAAAATTCTTTGCATCCTTCCATCTTAAACTTCTTTAGGAGCTCATTGACGTACTTGGATTGATGAATGAATATTCCGTCTTTGAGTTGCTTAATTTGGAGTCCGTGAAAGTATTTTAACTCTCCCATCATACTCATTTCGAATTCTCCCTTCATAAGATTTGAAAATTCTAGGGACAGAGATTCGTTAGTTGCACCAAAAATAATATCATCGACATAAATTTGTCATATAAGCATATTACACCTTAGTTCTTGATAAAAAGGGTATTATCAACATTACCTCTTTTATAACAATTTGAACTAAGAAAAGAGCTTAGACGTTCATACCATGCTCTCGGAGCTTGTTTTAATCCATAGAGAGCTTTCTGGAGCTTGTATACATGATTTGGATGATCATAGTCTTCGAATCCTGGCGGTTGCTTGACATACACTTTCTCCTGGATGACACCATTTAAAAATGCGCTTTTTACATCCATTTGATGGAGTTTGATCTTTTTGTAGGCGGTAAAGGCACACAGAAGGCGAATAGCCTCCAGACGGGCAATGAGAGCGAAGGTTTCTTTATAATCCAACCCTTTCTCTTGATTGTATCCTTGAGCAACCAATATTGATTTATTCTTCACTGGGAGACCATTATCGTCAGTTTTTACTTTATGTACCCATTTTGTACCAATGATTGTTTTGTCCATCGGTGCCGGAACCAATTCCCATACTTTGTTTCTTTCGAATTGATTGAGCTCCTCTTGCATAGCAATAGCCCAATTTTCGTCATTTATAGCTTCGTCTATGTTCTTTGGTTCTGTAAGAGAAATGAATGCAATATTATTTAGGCAATCATTCACATTTCTCCTTATTTGTACTACATCATCGATTTTCCCAAGAATTTGCTCCATAGGATGATCTTTCACATTATCCCATTATTAAGGAAGGTTGAAAGAATTATCCTCCTGCTTGTCCGATCTTAAGTCAAGCTTCTCTAATTTCTTCGCTGCTTCTGACACTTCATTAGCTGGAACCATACCTGCATCATCATCAAAAACAACCTTTCTCCGGGGTAAAACTGTATCATCGAATTTGATATGAATCGACTCTTCTACAGAGCCTCTTCTACAATTAAAAACACGATAAGCTTAATATTAGTAGAATATCCAATAAATATACCAATATCCGATTTAGAATCAAATTTTCCCAGATTATCTTTACCATTATTATGATTAAAGACTTTACAATCAAATGGATGAAAGTAAGATAAATTGGGCTTTTTACCTTTGAATATCTCATATGGAGTCATCATCTTGTTTCTCCAAAGATGGACTCGATTAATAACATAACAGACAGTTTTAACAGCTTCGGCCCAGAAATATTTTGATAGCCCGTATTCATTGAGCATTGTTCAGCTCATTTCTTCTAAAGAGCGATTCTTCCTCTCGACAACTCCATTTTGTTGAGGTGTCCAAGGTGCCGAAAAGTTGTGCCCAATACCAGATTTATCGCACCAATCTTCAAAATCATTTGACTCGAATTCTCCACCGTGATCGGATCTGATGGCGATAATTGGTAATTCTTTTTTTTTCTGGGTAACCTTACACCACTTAACAAACTCACTAAAAGCATCACTTTTATTTGCTAAGAATTTTACCCAAGTAAATCTAGAAAAATCATCAACAAGAACTAATGTGTAGAGTTTACCATTCAAGCTAGCATGCCGAGATGGTCCAATCAAATCCGTATGAATTAATTCAAGAATACGGCTAGTGGAAATTTTAATTTTGGGTTTAAACGAGCATCTAGCATGTTTTCCTTTAATAAAGGCCTCACAAATATGGTCTTTTCTGAAATTTAATTTTGGTAGACCACGGACAATATCATTTTTTGCCAATTTTAAAAGTAGAGGTAAAGAGGCATGACTTAATTTTCGGTGCCAAATAACAGCATTTTGATCATAGGAAATTAAGCACTTTTCATTAAAAGAGGATTCGTCTTGAAGATCAACAATATAAATATTTCCATGACATAAACCAATAAAAACAATTTGGTCTTTTCTCATTGTCGTGCAATGTGTAATTTCAAAAATTAATTTGAGACAAGTATCACATAATTGAGAAACACTTAGAAGATTATGACAAAGACCAACAACAAAAAGAACATTTTCTGTAGTTGGTAAATGTTACTTACCTATCTTACTTGTTCCTTTGATTTGTACCTTTTTATTATCACCAAAAGTGACACAATCTCGATCTTCCTTTTTCAGCTCTGTGAAAAGATGCTCGTTCCGACATGTGGTTTAAAAATCCGCTGTCAACATACCATTTATTTGATAATGTTGTTGTCCTTGCTTGTACCTACAAAGAAAATTTTCTTCCGTTTTATAGGTACCCAGGCTAATTTAGGTCTTGTAGAGTTAGATATATAAACTTGATTTGGAACAATGGTCCCTTTAAGCACCTAAATTTGTTTCACTTTTATAGTTCGTCTGGAACTTCTACAATAAGTTTCGGTATGTCCGGGTTTTAAACATTTTGGACATGATGAAATTCCCGTTGTTAAATTATCTGAATCCTTCGTGGTAATATCTAAGGACCTTTTAATTGAAAATGCATTATACCCAAGTCCTTGTTTTGAAAGAGAAAATTTTTGACCAAATAAGAGTTGCTCAAATTTGTCATTACCACACGAGAATTTTCTAACATAAAGTTTGACTTCTTTCTGAGTTTTGTGTAAATCGTCTCTCAGAATTTTCTCGGTTTCCAAGCAATTAGAATGATCAACAGACATACATTTGCCTTTATTCAATAATTTTGAATTTTCATTTTCAAGAACCTTTTTATTAATATGGCAAACCTTTTCATACTCGTTATTTAAAGACTCAAAAGCATCAAGAAGTTCTTCATGAGAAGAATCAATTACCTCGTCTTCTGCATCGTTGTCTTCAATTGCGTGGGCCATTAAAGCTAGATTGGTTTGAATTTGTTGTTCATCATCCTCATCATCATCGCTCCATGTAGCAACATAGACTTCTTTTTTTGAATTTATCGTGAGGTGGTTTTGATGAACTCATAGGCGCAGCAGTACGACAATATTTAGCAAAATAACCTGGAATGCCGCACCTTCGACAAGTATTGTCAAACTTTTTTTTGTGGGAAGTGAATCTTTTTGGATTCATCCCTCGGTTCCTGTTTTATATCTCTCCGGCACCTTTGTAATAGATTTTTAAATTTCTTCGTATTTTGGCATAGAAGGCTGTTTCTTCATCCTCGTCCTCGATCGGTTCATCTTCTGGATCACTATCCTCTTTGGCTTTGAAAGCGATCGGCCTTTCTCTTTCTCTGGGCTTTAGTTTTGAATTTCGAGAGTTAATTACAATCTCATAATTGATAAGGGATCCAATACGAGCACTGAATTTCATTGTGTTTAGATCTTTCGACTCCATGATAGCCATAACAGTCGCATCCCATTCTCTCGGTAGTGATCGTATGATTTTCTTTGCTTTATCACTACTTGACATAGGTTTGCCAAACTAGGCTAGCCCATTTGTGATAGCCGAGAAACGATCAAGCATAGTAGTAATGCTTTCTTCTTCTTCCATAGTGAAAAGCTCATAATCGTGAAGAAGCATATTAATTTTCGTTTCTTTGACTTGACTCGTACCTTCGTGAGTAATCTCGAGCATCCTTCAAATTTCTTTGGCCGTTTTGCCTGAAGAGATTCTGCTGCGATCTTTAGGATTAAGAGCACAATAAAGCAGCTGAGTAGCTTTACTATTGAAATGATCATTCTTCCAGTCGCTTTCATCGTACTCTTCAAAACGTTTGAGTGATCTATCAGTATTCTTTGGAATAGTAGGCCCAAGAGCAATGACCTTCCAAATTTCGATATCGTGGGCTCGAATAAGGAAGGGCGATTGAGAGCATTACCTTCAAGAGAAGAATGGATGTAGGCCATATCTGGATCTTTTCTCTCGCGGGTGTTAGATCGGTGAAACAGAAACCGCCCCGATACCAAATGTTGGATTGGTACCGCCACTAGAAGGGGCGTTGAATAGTGCAGATTATAGTTTTGAACTCTTTTTGTGCGGAAGCTATTTATTGGACTAATAGGAGTGTGGAAAAGAAAGAACACACGAATTTGTTCGGGAGGTTCGGCTATTAACGAAGCCTACGTCTTCTACCTAGTGTTATCGACTAGGACTTTTCTAAAAACCTTGAATGCACTTTCTAGTTTAGTGCTAAGTCTTACAATATCACTTTCAAGATTAGTGCCGAACTTTACAGTTTCTTGATTTCCGGGCTCAAGAACAATGTCACTGTAATCTCTCTTGTTTTTAAGGATACAAGACAACCTCACAATAAAAAGTTGCGAGTAAGAAAACTCGTCTTTACAAAAGATAGCTGTAACACCCCCAATCCACTCAGGGATATTACATGCCGTAGACCCTCTCCTCGAGGATCTACTAGGCTGATAACTAAAATCAAACATCTAAACATCGCCTTTAAGGCTAAAATGACTCAGTAGACCGACTTGGTCTTTCAATAATAACATACAACTCAATTCCAAACACATACCCACGCAGGGGTCAAAATACAATAAACTCCCGTACAACGGGGAAAAGATACTGCAGCGGAAAAGAAAATACAACTAGACCAATACGACATCAACGGATCCTCGTGTGATTAGTATCGTTCATCTTTCATCATCCTTCGTGCCGACCCTGTGCTATGCTCCCAAACCTGAATGCAAAAAATAGACATCCACCCCCTGAATACTCGGGGGTTAGCAAAACTCCACTGTTTTGCTAGTGCAAGAACAAAGTGCAAATACGAGCCATACAATTCACATTCCACGAATAACAATAACCAGGAATCCTCAAAAATCCAAACGTAATGAAAAACACTTCCCGAGGCAAGAGTTTGAGTAAGACATTCCAAAACCGAAAGACCACAATAAAAGGGAAACAATTTATGAAACAGTTTAAAATGCCTTCGAGAGTTTTGATAGAAAACAACTTAGGATTATCAAATCCTTATCTTTCCAAAAATCAACAGGGTCACAGCCCAAAGGTTTTGTTTTCGCAATTAAAACCAACCATAATACACAAGGTTAAAAACCCACGTCATGCGTCCTCGACGGACATAAAATACACACGCACCCGTGAAGTTTCACTCGTGAATCCAGGTCGAAGCCAATGGAATTCCCTCCGTGGCCCCGTCGAACCCTCCCGAGGTGAGCAAACACATTCACAAAACATAAGCAACCGCACTCGTGAATCCAGGGCTATACCATTGGACTCCCTCCGTGATCCCATCGGACCCTCCCGAGGTGAGCGAAAAACAATCACAAAATATACACACGTAGCGGTGAAGTTTCACTCGTGAACCCAGGTCGAAGCCATTGGAATTCCCTCCGTGGTCCCGTCGAACCCTCCCGAGGTGAGCAAACACATTCATAAAACACGTACTCACATCGCCTAGGACCGGGACGAAGCCACAAATCCCATTCCGTGATCCCGTCGGACCCTCCCGAGCTGGCTAGTGAAATACTCAAGCACCACACGTCACCTAGGACCGGGACGAAGCCACGAATCCCACTCGAGGCCTCTAAGGACCCTCCCGAGCTGGTTAGCGAATCAAACTCAAGCACGAGTAACATATCACACCAAGGATATCCAAACAATTCACCCAGAGGCATCAAACACTTAGTAAAACAACACGTCAAACCACAATGCACCGAAATGAAACAATATACGTCCACACGCAAATACCAAGTGCATCATCAACACCAAATATGTCCATAAGATTCACATACTCGTTCGAGAAACACAACAATCACAAAACACACACGATTTTGAAAGAGGGCCTTTAACAAGGCTAACCAAATCTTTTGAAAACTCACTTCAAACAATCAAACAAACATATAAAAACGATCACCAATTATCATATTCACAAAACAAGAATTGTATGGGCAAGGTACTTGCCTCGAAACCACAATCGCAACAAGACAATGGATGAAATACGGTCGAACGGCCCCGAACTCCCGAACATTATCAAGAACGCGATAGCACCACAATTACTACGTGAATAACACCACACGAATCGTCAATCACCAAACGGGATTCAACATCGGAATCCTCGAACACCTATAAACCTCCGGAAGGAACAATAACACATGGTTACGACGAGAATCAAGGCCAAAACAATGGAAATCCCAACAAACTATCGAAGGAAAACTCATTGGGACATTTAATCGAACACTCAATGTTCGATAACTCCCAAGAACACTCGAATCACTAATCGAGTTGAACAAACTTGAAATATGGATATACAACCCATAGAACACGATTAATCAGGTTCAATAACATCAACCAAATCATCGAAATCGGACGAACAACAAAGATTAAAAAGAAATCTCGAAAGTCAACCCTAGGAGATTTCAAGAGATTACCTCGATTCGGCGAAGAACACGGATTAGATGTTGATATAATCAACAAGGATCTTCCAAAATGCTTTGGAAATGAGTAGAATCGGCCAAGAACACCTCCTACCGGTCACTCCCGTCCGCAGCCGCACAGAAACGAGGAAAAAATGAAAAAAACGAAGTCTGGCCGAGCCCAGGCTATATATAGCCGGCAGGGTTACGGCCGTAACCGGCAGTGCCTTACGGCCGTAACTCGACCGTACTCGGCAGGCCTTACGGCCGTAACCGGCATTCGTCAAAAAATCAGTCCAGCAACTGTCGGACACTTACGGCCGTAACTGGCACACATTACGGCCGTAATCGGCCTTCGTCTGGAAGATGCCCAGTGCCCGTACGGCCATACCCGATCACGCTTACGGCCGTAACTCGCAAACATTACGGCCGTAACTCGGCCAGGCCAGGCCCTGCTCCGGCCGTGACTCGGCCGTGGCCACTCTAACGGCCCGGACGACCCCGAAACCCGAACCTGAGTATAAATCGAAGGTACGGTTACGACGTACTCGCAAAGACGAATCAAAGAACTAAGAGAACACACAATTCCGACCACCCGAAGGCTCGGAATTCGACAACGGAAGTAATTACCCAAAACTTTGGGAAATTACGAAAATGGCCCAAAACGTCCGAAAATCACGATACGTGATCGAATAACCAAACCGAAGTTCATAACACGTCTAACAAAGTTAAACGAACTTACGAGAAACTCGAAACAGCAGTTTCGAACGAGATTCGCAAGAATCGAACTCAAGTGCGGAAAAGTCGCTAAAAAGCTCGAAACTCAACAAAATGATACCGAAACGAACTCGGATGACAAAAAGTGCAGAATTAATCATTCTCGGAATGATGAAAAGGTCATGAGCGAGTCGTCAAAACAGACTTCCGCCAAAAAAAAGAAAATTACCGAAATTCGAAATTGCGGATATTACAATAGCTCTCGTTGATACAAGAATGTAGATATAGAATTGATAGAATAATTCTTCTCGTATCAGAATAATTTTTTCAGAGTATAATGATACCTTGATAAGCTCAGATATTTCTTGTGTATGCTTGTAAACTCTTGTGAATTTTTGTGTGTCTCCAACACCTTGAATGACATCTATTTATAGCCTCTTGGAGCAATTTTCCCATTGGAATAGTCTGCTTAAGTTATATACGTTAAGTACCTCACGTTATGTACGTAAGCCGTGTTACGTACGTTACATCTTCCATGTAACGGCCGTAATGATGTATAAGGAAATTGGCAGGTTCCTGGCTGAAATATGTTATGTACGTTATGTATTACACATTACGTACGTTATGTTAGGTCTTCATATCTATTGGGTTCGATGACAAATTTGCAACAATCGACGACTAATTTGTTGACTCTGTGCAACAGGTTGATTTTCGAATATTACGTACGTTATACGATAGGTATTACGTACGTTACCTGCATTTAAAATACTTAGAGAAAATGTTAATGTTACGTACGTTAGGAGTGATTTTCTATGTACGTTAAGAGCGGTTTGTTACGTATGTTAGGAATATTATGTTACATACGTTATATACTGAAAATATGTAATGTTAATTTTGCTTTGTAAAAATATCATCAATATATTCAAAATGTGTTACGAAAAAATATTGTTCCATCATCAACCTCTTAAGAAAATATTTGATCTTATCAGCTTCCGTTTGACCAATTGACGAGGCAAGCGGTGGAAGTCCTTAAAACTTCTCGACAATGAATAAAACATCATCATCATCATCGGATAGGTCCGTATTCAACAACTCTGATAGCTTAGCCTCACGGAGTGGAGCGGGATAATAACGATCCAACATGAAATTCTTGAATTCATCCCAACTGCACAAGCCATCATCCGGTTTCAAAAAAAGCCACCACGTATGGGCACTCTTACTAAGGTAGTAAGCCACCACAGAAACTAGATGTAATACCCGGTTGTAATTCAGTTATTATCATTCAGTATTTATCGTTCAGTAATTTCCACTCAGTAATTTTCACTCATTAATGATCATTTGTCACTCATATTCAATCATTGTTTTCACCGTTCGGAGTATATTGGTATCACGTATCAGTTTTATTCATCATTCAACCCGGTTGGATAGTCGGGCCGAGCGTATCATCATTGTCATCTTTGTTGTGGGCTGTGTGTGAGGAGTAGCGCACGCTATGTACTCTCTTTAGCGCGCGTTAATTGAGTACAGGTAGCGCACGCTACCACTCAGCATTAGTGCACGCTAATGTTGTTCAGGCTAACAGTCCAGAAGGCACTGGACTGCAGGTGAGTTATAAGTAGCGCACGCTACGAATGGTAAGTAGCGCACGCTAGTGGTTTGTAGTAGCGCACGCTATACATTTTGGTGTAGCGCGCGCTAAGGTCGGACAGGTAGAGTCCAGTGGGTACTGGACTGAATTGGATTAATTCATAGCGCACGCTATGAGTGGTTTTTAGCGTACGCAAACGGTGTAGTAACGCACGCTAAATATTGAATGTAGCGCATGCTATCGCGAGCAGGTCAGAGGACAGAAGGTTCTGGACTCCAGTACTGGGCATCAGAAATATTACCATTGTGAAGCCTTTCAATACAGAATGACATATGCAGTGACATAAGGCACAGCGCACGCTATGAACGATCTTTAGCGCACGCTAAATAGCATTTGTATTCAAACATATGAACGTTGGCAGATTCAGTGGAAAGTCAAGTCAGAAGTCAAAAGTACAAACGGATATATGATGCATGCAATAATATGTTGTTAGCGCATGCTACAAGGAATGATTAACGCACGCTAACAAAGAGAGACAGTAGCCACTGGACTGGAATTACAAGCAGTTAACGAACGGTACATGCAGTACATTACGTACGTAATAGGCAACAACACGCAATAGCGCACGCTAAGCAAGAAGGCTAGCGCACGCTAATAAAAGGTGGTAGTAACGGATAGTTTGATGGAGATGGCTATAAATACCAAACTACTTGGTATCAAACAACACAACAACATTGAGCAAAGCAATCATGCTTGAGATATCATTGTAAACAATATAGTTGTTGTTCTTGAGCTTATATTGATACGTGATTGAGTGTTACACGAAATCATACAAGAGAGAGAAAAGAAAAGATACGATTGGATTCGGTGTTATTAGGATCAAGGATCCGGCATTATTAGAATCGCAATCGATATCTAAGTGAGGTTTATCTAGTACCGATAGAAAGCTAGAGTGGTTGATTCCTTGTCCAATAGAAAAGGAGAACGGTTTTACTTGGACCGATAGAAGAGAGGTGCAAAGATTTATCTTAAGCCTATAGAAAACGATACAGAAGAGAGGACATAGGCACGTTTGGCCGAACCTCTATAAATCCTTGTGTTGATTTATTTTCTGCATTTTATTTAAATCGCTTCCGCAATGCGAAAGAGTTTTATAACTCTATCTCCAAACGGCGATACCGACCAATCTTGCTCCAACAAAGTCACCAAAGGAACCTAATAATCTCAGTATCATGCTCATAACATTCCTAAGAACATGAATCAAGGTTGGAATAGCATCAACATACCTTATACGACGAAACAATCGGTAGAACTCAACACCAGAAGCTTGAACACCAATCTAAGATGCCTGTGATCTTCAAAGTTGGATTGAGAGGCTGATAAATGAAGTTTATAAGGTTGGGGAAACTTTCAAAATCGCAGAGGTCGGACAAGAAAATTGGAGGAAAATGTGGGAAATGAAATGGATTGATGTCTTATTTATAGGATATAACACTTAACATACGCTAATTCTCCACCTTAGCATACGGTAACGGGCTCCGCAACTCACTGCCTCATTCTGTCTTCAACCTTGCGTACGCTATTGAGGCCATACGTACGCTACATGATGTCTTAGCGTATGTTAACTGATAGTATTGCGTACGCAAATGTCCTCATGAAGCTTCTGCATCTATTTTGACTTTGTCTTAGCATACGAGCATGTTTGATGTATTGTTTGACTTAATCCATGTGGGTTGTTGAACCTACGGAAACACGTAGCAAGAGATTAAGGGTCCATATTTTGACGATTAAAGATTTTAAAAAGGAGTTTTTTGAAAATGAATGTTGAGCTGTGACCTAGATGATTTTCAAAAGGTTTTATGTTTTGTAAAACTCTTGTGATATGTAATAAGATTTGGGCGGAGTCCCTATTGTTTTCGAAAATAGTTTTTATAACTTAGAACTTGAGGTCCTAAAGGATTTCTGTTTTATAGAACTCATGAGATGATGATTCTGTTTTCAAATACTTTAGTTTGTTTTGTTTTCTTATCATTAAAACCTCTCGGGAATATTTGTTGAATAATTGTCATTATCTGATTCGTGAGTGATGTTTGCTTACTACATTTTGTATAATTATGATACTTGTACTAGCAAATTCGAATTGCTAACCTCTTAAATGGAGAAAATGCGTTGTATTTTGACCCCTACTTGGGTATGTGTTGTAATGTAATTTGTTTCGGTTTTAGTTAAGTTGTAGTGTAGTTTGATCTTATCGGTCAAATATTGTGTTGCTTTTTGATATCGAGCTTGGTAAATCTATGTGAGAAGGATCTACGACGTGTGCCATTCTCTTATGGTTTTGGGAGTGTTACAACATACACCTATCATGACCTTACGATTCAGTCATTGACTATCTTAGAGTGGAAATCATGTGACTAAATCGAGGTGAGTCGTAGCTGAGTATACTAATCTCATTAGCATATCTATAGCGAATGCCCCCACAATTCCCAAGTGAAGATATGCACATTTCCAAGCATACATTGTACAAGTCTTTACTAAAATTAATGTCCAGTTAAGTTTTATCGACTTGCGGATAAGTTAAGCAATTGAGTTCTAAACACTTCTAGTGCAATACTTCTTATCTCGTAAAGAGTGGAATATTCCGACTCAATTGCATGAACAGTATTTTCATTTATTTATCAAATCAATAATGCCAATGACAAATAATAAATTGAGAAATAACGATTGTCTTTTATAAAAAAATCATAATTATATACAAATACCCAAACTCTCTCATTCTCAGAGTGACATTCGAGATCATACAGTGCATTCTTAAAAACAACAACAATGTTATATATATTTGTATAAGCAATACACTAACTGTATAAAAGCATTGAGAGAATCTATAATATATAAAGATTCAGTACACTAATTTAATTTGCAAGTGTTAATGTGCAAAACAATTACGGTTCAATTCAATGGCCTCAATTATGGTTTTAGGAACACAAAGGGGTCCAACGAACTCAATACATCCAGTAGGGTAATACGAAGTGTTCGTGCAGTTTCAGGAATGTAAATCATTCTTCACTTAATGCACACGGCCATTAATATCAAATTTTCTTCACATTCTTTTCCCCTTTTCCTTTAGACCTTCAATTCCAATAACCCTAGCATTAAATCAACAATGGTTGAGGAGGTAGCCTATAAATAACGCCCTCCTTTTCCCAGCGCAAGAAAAGCCTTCTTTCATTTTTTTTCAGTTCTCAATTTTTCTGCAGTAGTTCGTTTGGTATTTTTGTACTTGAACACAACCGTAAATCAGCGAACGGAACACAAATTCAAATTCATAAAAAAAAATCCAAACCATACATCACCTTAATACACCTCTGAACCAGACCCAGCAACCATCACCAAGCCCGAACCATATTTACTCATCATGTTCATCACCAAGCCCGAACCATACCGCTCGAAGGAACCTTCAACCCGAACCTGGTCTCATCGGCCCAAATCTGGCACCCATCAGACCAAATCTTCATCTCCAATCATCATCACCAAGCCAGTAGCCAACCCGCCGCCCAGTCGAACCATTTCTAGATCGAATCTCAAATAACCATCAAATCTGAAACCCAACTCCTATTTCGGGCTCGCCATCGTCGACCCCTTCATCAGTCCTTTGCGAGGCGCCGTGATTTTGGGGTCGTAATCTGGAAAGCTCCGCCGAATTAACTTAGTCGCGACCCGCCGCTCTTTTGCCTTTTGTCCACCGCGGTCCGTGCGATTGCTGTGCGCGTGTGTGTGTGTCATAGAGAGAGAGAGTGAACCGAGGAGAAGAAGTGAGAAAGAGGGAGAATCAGGAGGGAGAGAGAAAGGGGAGAGGCAGGGAAGAGTGAGTAATGTTGGCTGACTTCTTAGGGCTAAGGGTTTTATACCCTGTTTTTTTTTTAGGATATTCAATTTAACACCCCAGAATTTCAGACCTTTTTGTTTGATCCCAAATCAACTTTTCAGATTACAATTTTAGTCCCTAAGTTTCCAACTCCTCACGTTTCACCCCAATTAATTTAAATATTTTCCAAATTCGATCCCATAAGTTTAGCCATTAAAATATTGATTTTTTTTCAAATATCCAATTTAATTCTTTCACTTATTTTATGTTATAGATTTTTAATTAAATAATAAGTTATTATTTTTATTTGTAGATAATAATCAAGATTTACGGGCCTAGAATTGTCGAGTCAAGCATCTAATTTGTAATGCTAAAAGATTTACAATTTGAATTGACTACGTACTAACACAATCAAAAATATCAAATGCAAATTTTGAATCAATAACTCAGATTTAGTCTTAAAACTTTTATTTTGGTGGGTGAAAGTTTTTAATGTCTTGGATTTTTAGTACCATGTTAAAAATACTTATTAACAATGCCAAAATATCAATTTCAAAATACGTTTCAAAAATCATGAATTTTTTTTGTCTAAGTTGTCAAATATAATACAACCCTTAATCGAGATTCTTAAATCTTTATAGCGATTCTAATTGGTTTTGTGATCAGTTAATAATCTTGAGTTATGTTGAAAGTATTTTTGGATGTTGTCGTCCATCGATTGTAAAGGTATTGCTATTAAACCACATAAAACTTAGTGGGCGGCGTACGCATTATTGAAAAGAAAATTGTACCACAACCTATTAGTAAACACCGAGTTGGTGCGACTCGACCTGACCCGATCCAATCAATTAACAAGTTATAATTAACAGTTAAAGAAACTATAATTAAAAATTACGCTATGAAA
Source organism: Orobanche coerulescens (assembly GCA_033398695.1). NCBI lineage: Eukaryota > Viridiplantae > Streptophyta > Magnoliopsida > Lamiales > Orobanchaceae > Orobanche > Orobanche coerulescens. Next base: position 149,958,123 of record CM065812.1, on the reverse strand, counting down.
GAAAACATAAAGTTATACATTTTATCATAAAATACCCCTCAAGTAGTCAACACATACATTATCACATCCAAAAATCATATGTACGTGAAAGACTTATCAATTTAGCAAGAAATTTATAAAGAGAGCAATTCAATAAAATTAACATCATATTTACGCAACAAACATTTACCTACGACCTATTGCTTTTACATGCCATGGTACTAAAAGTTGTGTGAATCACATGAGAATTTAATCATTTATTCAACAAACACGCTTACCTTCAATCATAACCAAAATTAGTGCCGCACATTAAGCGAGCAGCTATCAGATCCAAACTATGTGTAACGCACGGGTCTAAATGCTCGTCATTATTAATTTTTTAAACAAAATACGCCTCACAGGAAAAAAGAAGTGTAGGAAAAAGCACACTCACTGTATAAAAGCACCGAAAGAATCATTATCAATTTATACGTGGGTCGCGGAATGGGACGAGTCGATCGCGTATGAAAAAGTATTGTTTTAAAGTTAATAAAATAAATATTTTTATAAATTTTTATTTAGTATTTCATTTTTATAATATATATTATTTATAAAAGTTATCAATATTAGCATAAATGTATAAGATATATTAATACACATATAAAAGGTATAAATATAAATAGTATATATATAAAATATATATTAAATATGTTTAAAAATATTAAAAGCTGTGTGGGCCAGTACCCACAGGGTAAAAGTGATATCCAGAGTTGCTCTGTCCCGCTGCTGGTCGTGGGACGAGACGATCCATACGTTACGGGTGTAGTGTAGGTCAGGGCTGAGCACAAATGGTCTGGACCCGGTTTTTACCCGGACCCAGACCGGACCTGTTAATCAGGTTCGAATCCCGGGTCTGCATTTTGTCTAAATCCGGGTTTCGGGCCGGATCGGGTCAAAACCCGGAAAATCCGGGTCCAGCCCGGAACGACTCGGTAAAAATCAAAATACATAAAAAATATTTTTATTGTAATTTACCCTTGATGGTGATGAAATAATGATAATTAATGGATCGATTATGATTGCACATTATTCTAATTAAGTTTATTTATACTAAAATATTGTTGAACTTGGGAGTTTTGTGGCTAAATGAAGATATTAAAATTGATAATTGTATTTTATGGGAGTATGTAAAGAAGAAAGCATTTTATATGTAATAAAAGGACACTTAATATGTAAAAAAATTTTTTTTTTTTACAAAATTGGGCTAGAACCGGGCCAGCCCGGACCGACCCGGTTTTACCGGGTCCGGATCGGGTTGGCCCGGTTCCAAACAGGTCCGAGCTTCGGGTCGATAAAGTCCGACCATTTATAATTCGGTCCATTTCGAACCGGGTCGGTTCGGGCCGGGTCAGACCCGGTGCTCAACCCTAGTGTGGGTTGTCATCCCCAAAAAACAGTGAATATAAAATTATAAAATAAAATTTTGTGGAATTTAAAAAAAAAAAAAAAACAATGCCCGGAACATAATAAGCAATATATTCGGGTAAAAACAGATAATTTATTTATATAAAAAGTATACTAAATTTACAAGAGCACTGAAAAAATTCAATTAACCAAATATTCAATTTACTAATGTAATGAACCAAAACTTTTAGTGTTAACATTCAATATATTACTTATATATAAAGACTACAGTCTGTTGGGTACTCGGACCACTATTACTTTTGCCATCCCTATCCATGAGTTAGTTACCAAAGGGTCGTAGTTTTAAAACATATTTATCATATATGTATAATTTTAAATATATTTATCAAATAAGTGTACTTTTCTATTTAAGTAGGTTTTATTTTTTTTTCCTTTTTTTAAAATCATTATTTTTTCTGCTTTTTTTAATTATTTTTTTACTGCTTTTTAAACTATTTTTTTAAAAGAAAAATATCTGTAATATTAATATTAAAAAAGCCGGAAGTTCTTATTTAAAATTCGTAAATAAAAAATTAGAAAAAAAAAATTAGAATTTATTTTTAAACTGTTTTAATAAAAAGACTGAAATATTATTCTACATAAAGAAATAAAAAGTTGAATAATTTTTTTAAATATAGATTTTTTTTAAAACCTAGTAGTTGTATTTTTCATAAAAAAAACTGCTATGTTCTTAAAAAAAATCTAAGAATCTATAAAAAAAGACAGATTGAGGTTTAACTAAAAATCTACAATATCATAGTAAAAATATTATTTCTATTTTTGAATTTAAATTTTTCTAGTAAATGGAAATCTATTTTTTATTTAAAATAAGATTGGAAATTTTTAATAAAAAGGGGAAAATCCTAGAAAATAAATATTTAAATACCTGAAAATTTAATAAAATAAAAATTATAAATATTTAAATATTTAAATTTCCAATCTTATTTTAAATAAAAATAGATTTCTTTTACTAGAAAAATTCAAAATTCAAAAAGATAAATAATATTTTTTACTTTACTACAATAGATTTCTAGTTAAACCTTAATCTGTCTTTTTTTAGATTTTTAGATTTTTTTTAAGAACATAATAGTTTTTTTATGAAAAATACAACTAGCAGTTTTAAAAAAAATCTATATTTAAAAAAATTATTCAACATTTTATTTCTTTATGTAGAATAATACTCCAGTTTTTTTTATTAAAATAGTTTACAAATAAATTCGAAAAATATTTTTTCAATTTTTTATATTTACGAATTTTAAATAAGAACTTCCGGCTTTTAATATTAATTTTACAGATATTTTTCTTTCAAAAAACAGTTTAAAAAAGAAGTAAAAAAACAGTTAAAAAAAGCAGAAAAAATAATGATTTTAAAAAAAAATAAAAAAAACAATAAAAACCAACTTAAATTTAAAAGTACATGTATTTGGTAAATATGTTTGAAAGTACACCTATATAATAAATATGTTTTAAAACTACACCCCTTTGATAAATAACTCCCCTATCCATCTATACTATATAATACTTATCCCTCTTAATTTAATGTGGAAGGGGGCTTTAATTATAACTTTTAATTGTAAATATATGAAGAGACTATTATTTTAATTATAACTTTTAATGTAAATAAACTAATTTAAATCTATACTATATAATACTTATCCCCCTTAAATTAATGTGGAAGGGGGATTTAATTGTAACTTTTAATTGTAAATATATGATAAACATCACAATGCAAGTGCACCTTCTAATACACAAGGTGATTAAAATGAACTTTTAAATGATAGTATAAATTACAAGATGGTTAAATTTTAGCTATGAAATCTTAGATACAATCGGTGCATCACACGAGTTGAATAAACCAAAAACAACCTCGGTGCAACATACGGGTTAGTAAAGCCTCATTTCATATAATTAATTACATAGACTAAAATAAAAGGACAATAACAATAAAAAAATATAAACTTCTCTAAAAGGCATTTAAATTATGTCATCTGCTCATTCAACCGTCTGCCCCAACATTACGTACAAAACACGTGCACCTTCTAATACACAAGGTGATTAAAATGAACTTTTAAATGATAGTATAAATTTCAAGATGGTTAAATTTTAGCTATGAAATCTTAGATACAATCGGTGCATCGCACTGGTTGAATAAATCAAAAACAACACCGGAGCAACAACGGGTTAGTAAAGTCTCATTTCATATAACTAATTACATAGACTAAAATAAAAGGACAATAACAATAAAAAAATATATAAACTTCTCTAAAAGCCATTTAAATTCTGCCATCTGCTCATTCAACCGTCTGCCCCAACATTACATATAAAACGCGTAGATATTCAACCAAAGATCGTGCATCGCACGGGTTGGATAATGCCTCGTTGTACATATTTTTATCAATTTCTTTCGACTATACCTCTGTCTTTGTTTGGAATTTTTTTTTACACATTCTATAATAAAATCTCGTACTCCATTTATCATTATATTACTAATATCAACTTATTTAGGTAAAATGACCGAAATGAACCCTATAGTTTGACAAAATGATCAAATAAGGATCAAATGTTCAAAAAGTATCAAACAATGCCCTATAGTTTACTCCGTCCAACTGCGTTAGACCTTCCGCTACTGGACGGCCGTTAAACATTTAACTTTCGCCCTACGTGTCCAGTTATCTCACACGTGTCGAATACTATGGGTCCTATAGTTTGATAAAATGATCAAATAAGGACCAAATGTTTAAAAGGTATCAAACAAGGCCCTATAGTTTACTCCATCCAACTGTGTTAGGCCTTCCGCTACTGGACGGCCGTTAAACAGTACTTTCGTCCTACATGTCCAGTTATCTCACACGTGGCGAATACTATGGGACCAAGTGGTCATTTTGGTCATTTCGGTCATTTTGTCTATATTAAATGACCAAAAAGGAGATAATTTAATCCTTATATTTGAAAAAAAAAAATACATAAATTATTTGCATAAAATTTAAAATACAAAAGCAAATCCAAAACTTTCAAAAATATATAGTTGATTTCAAAAATAAATAAATTAAAAAAACTTTTTTAAAACTAAACAAATAAGAAATTACTTGAAAATCACTTAAAACAATCAATTTTTTATTTTCTAAAATTCTCTTTGTATAAGGACGAATCTACGGATTAGTATATTATCATAAAAATTTATTGTTATGTATTTAAAAATATCTCTTTGAAAATTCATAAAATCAGTATTATATAATTTAGTAAATATGAGTTTTTCATTTATTTTGTTATTTTATATAATTAAATAAGATTTCAAAGTAAAATAGACTAATTGATTTATTCCATAGTTTCTTTGATTTATTTATAAATAATTACTAAAACTATTGTTTCTACACTTTCAATAATAGTTTTTATTAAGATTATTTTGATTTATTTAATTCATTAGGACTTCGATCAATATTTATTTTCTAAAATTCTCTCGGTACAAAGATGAATCTATGGATTAGTATATTATTATTAAATTTAATTGCCTATGTATTTAGAAATATCTCTTTGAAAAATCATAAAATCAGTAATTATACAATTTAGTAAATATGAGTTTTTAATTTGTTCTGTTATTTTATATTTATTTAATAAGATTTAAAACTAAGATAGACTATTTGATTCATTCCATAGTTTCTTTGATTTATTTATAAGTAATAATTAAAACCATTGTTTCTACACTTTCAAATTGGGGCTATTTATGAAGGAAAAATGACCAAATGGGCATTTATGAATGAAGAAAGAACATACGAGCCCTAATTTCAGTAGCGGAAGGCCTAACGCATTTGGAGGGAGTAAACTAGGGCCTTGTTTGATATCTTTTGAACATTTGGTCCTTATTAGATTATTTTGTCAAACTATAGGGACCATTTCGGTCATTTTGCCTTAAACATTAGGTCCTCATTTGATCATTTTGTCAAAGTATATGGCCCATAGTATTCGCCACGTGTGAGATAACTAGACACGTAGGACGAAAGTTAACTGTTTAACGGCCGTCCAGTAGCGGAAGGCCTAATGCAGTTGGGCGGAGTAAACTACAGGGCCTTGTTTGATACCTTTTGAACATTTGGTCCTTATTTGATCATTTTGTCAAACTATAGGGCCCATTTCGGTCATTTTGCCACTTATTTAAAATAAAAATAATATATATGGTAGTATAATTCTTAAAAAAATCTATTAAATATGAATAAATTAGTTAAGATATTATGCTTCTTAATATTTAATAAAAATCTTAAAAGATTTTTTTTATGACGGGAAACTCGCAACCGTTATTTTTCGAGTGTGTACTGAATAATTCGAGCTAGGTGTAATAGCCATGTGTGGTAAACTCAATCAAAAAAATATTGGTTGGGGAATTGAACTCGTGATCTTTCAGTCTCGCGCTCCCATACTTCACCTAGGGCTGCAAACGAGCCGAGCTGCTCGTGAGATGCTTGGTCAAAGCTCGACTCGACCTCGAGTTGACCAAGTGTTGGAGCAAGATCGGTATATGCGCCGTTTGTGCATAAGCGTAAATGAAATGTGCAGAAATTAAACGACACACGGATTTATAGAGGTTCGGCCAAACGTGCCTACGTCCTCTCTCGATGTATCTTTCTCTATAGGTTACATATCAAAACCGCTGCACCTCTCTTCTATCGGTCGAGGGATTACCGTTACAATAACATCTTCTATTAGTCCGTGATAAACCACTCGTACTTGTCTTTTTGTCGGTCCAAGTTAAACTGTTTTCCTTTTCTATTGGACAAGGAATCAACCACTCTATCTTTCTATCGGTACTAGATAAACCTCACTAAGATAGCGATTGCGATTATAACAATGCCAGATCCTTGATCCTAATAACACCGAATCCTGGAAGTAGCTCGTGAGGCGGATGGAAGTAGCTCCTGAAATTTCTCAGCAATGGTAAGTACATCTTCTTCCGTTGAGGGGTCGGGGCTGAGTAACTCCGACAACTTGGCCTCCTAAGTGGGGCTGGATAATATCTTTCCATCATGAGGGTCTTGAACTGGTCCCAAGTACAAGATCCATCGATGGGCTTTAGAGATAGCCACCAAGAGTGAGTGCTCTTACCCATATAGTAAGCCGCGACTGAAACCTTGTGCCCTTCGGGACACTCCACCATAGCAAACAACTTCTCGAAATGCTCAAGCCAGTGAACAATATATGCCGGCTCAGACGAGCCCTCAAAAGTAGGTGGTATCTGGCGAGAGATGTCGCCAATAATACTACTCACACTCCTCTCTTGCCTCTGAGGTGGCAGCGGAGGAGCCTGCTAATTCTGAGCGGTTGAGTTCTACATCGTCTCCATCAGACGTGCCATCTGAGTCATTGGGCCGTCATGCCCTGCATAAAAGCGAGTGGATCAACCCGAACACCTTCTGATTGAGCTGTGTCCCGGGTACGACTCCTTGACAGTGAAGGATTATTTCCAGGTGAATGAGTGGCAGCATCGCTGCTCGATGAATTTTCATTATTCCTCGTGTTCGCGCGTGTATTCACACGAGCTCCTGGGTTTTGGCCCGCACCGCGGCCTCTTTCCCTACGTCCTCTGGCAGCTCTTTCCATACTGAAGTAGGAAAGTCACAAGATAATTATAGATCTCGCATGAATATCACATTATGATTACGTCATGAAATGATAATAATGAGCATACGCGCTCTAACACAATGATTACGTGAAGAATCAACTGACGTGACATAATTATCTGATGAAATTCTTGAAATGATTATCTTGAACAAGTTAACAGGATTAATGATACGATCCCCAAGATCCAAAACTGAGTAATGAAATGAATTGAGTGATTAATGAGTTAACGTGATCAACATGATCAAAATGAAAATGATGATTGAGGATTGTTGACTGATGAATGATGAATAAATGATTCTTATTGCCAGAAATTATACCATGGCGTTAGAAATCTTACTGTTCTTTCGGTCTGAGGGGCTTGGCGCTTGCACAGGTCACACGTGATGCGAAAGTCCAATGATACAAGTCTGATGACGATGATTTCAAATGAGACATGACTCGGAAGGTAGTATTCAAAACCACGCTCTGATACCAACTCTGTAACACCCCAAACTAGGCGGATATTACAGTGCCGTGGACCCCCGACTGGGACCCACTAGGCGAGTGAAAATTAATGAATTACACAGTGCAAATGTAGTACCAAACCACATTACATCATCAATTACTCCGATGAGGAGTTTCAAGTACAACACACCCAGGAGATCCGAATACATGTATATTTCATGTGAAGATGAAATATACAACACTGAATAAGTGACCATCCAAATGGAAGTGCAACGGAAAATTCATAACAAGAAAACATGAATAAATCGATGGACTAGGGGCCCCTACTAGTATCACTGGGACTCCTCGCCGTCAATATTTTCTTCCCATGCCTTTGCCTTGCCATGACCTGAAAACAATATCCCCAACGGGGTCAGTTACACAAAACAACAATCCTCAAGAGTTGAACAAGATACAATAATCACGTGAATGAATTAAGAAATTGAGTTGAATGATGGGCATCATAGTACGCTCGAATGGAATGTGCAAGTGCACAAGTAGCCGAGTGTCCAGATTCCCGCATATACACCCGCAACTTGGCCTAATTAGTTTCATGGAGGCACGTTATCGTGTGCACAGTCCAATGTGTCCGGAGTCCCGCATATACACATGACCATCGTGTGCCCGACTAAAAATTCCACACATCCACCACCCGGAAACGTAATACAATCCTGGAAGGTCACAAGAACAAAAGCGACCGAGATGAGGAATAATGAACAAAAATCCGACAAGGGTCAAGAATGACATACCGAGATGAAATAATGATGCAATGAGTTATAGCTTCAAATGAAATGATTGGAACCGTCGTTCCTCGTGAATTAAATGATTAGTTTGATAATTAAAAGTCTCAACATGATTGATATATTATGGATGAATTATATGCATGAATGAACAACTACAAAAGGAATGAGCATCCTTTTAACAGAGTAAGAATCAACTTACACAAATACCGGTGAAGAAAGTCCTTCCTCGAACAAATGTCCTAAGTGGAACACCGGTCGTTCGAACAACCTTGAATAATATAATTACCAACAAACGCTCAATATACATATCAAGCACGATTATAACTAACTCAAAAGTCGTTACAACAATAACCAAAACTCATTGGGGCATTCTAACGGATACGTTGCAAACATTCTCCCGTTGATTATAACTAACCCCCAATTATATCGAAATCCAACCTCCAAAAGTAAATCAATCCAACAAAACTTCATTAATAACATCAATGATCCAATAGGAAACTGCAACTCAAGGTTACGACAACATCAATCGGAAACCCCCAAAATAACCAAAGTAAAACACCAAGAGTTCTTGAATAATTCCCCAAATATTCATCAAATCTGAAATATACACCCATAAATCCATAGGAATACATGTATCCAAGGTAGATAATCTATATCTAACATATTCCAACATAATAGCAAGCTAACACGAAGAGATCGAAAGGGAAACACTCAATTCCCAAAATTCTAGATTCAAGAAATATTTACCTTGATTTGGTGTGTTGGAGAGGATTAGATGATGAATAATCCGAACTAGAAGCTTGAAAATGATGATAGTTAAATGCAGCTCGAAGAACACTTCACAGAATGCCCAAAATCGCCCAAAATCGATGGGAGGAGGAGAAGATATGATGAAATGAAGAAAATCGGACTGAACTGTCCTATATATAGTAAACCCAGTTTAGTGCACGCTAGCTCCTGTGCTTAGCGTGCGCTAGCGGGTTTACCGAGTGGTCTAGTACCCGCTGCCTGCATCGATAGCGTGCGCTACGTACCTTGGTAGCATGCTCTAATCATCTCTTATTAGCGTGCGTTAACCTTATGTTAGCGCGCGTTACCTGATGGTTGATGTCTAGAATACTGGAGTCCAGAACCTACTGTCCTTTGGTCTGATTGAGCCTTAGCGCACGCTACCCTATGATTAGCGTGCGCTACCAAACTAACCCTTGTGTACGCTATACACACTCTTAGCGTGTGCTACGAATTATTCCATCTCAGTCCAGTACCTACTGGACTGTCTGTTCCAATACGATAGCGCGCGCTGATGGATTCCGTTAGCGTGCGCTACCAACACCATTAGCGTACGTTATACTCCAATTTTAGCGTGCATTATGAATCTCACTAATCCAGTCCAGTTCCTTCTGGACTGTCTGCCTGAACCACACTAGCATGCGCTAATGCTGAGAGGTAGCGTGCGCTACCCGTACTCAATTAGCGCGCGCTAAAGAGAGTACGTAGCGTGCGCTACTCCTCATGCACAGCCCACTACAAAGATGACAAAGATGATATTCTCGGCCCGATTCTCGAACCAGGTTGAATGACGAATAATAACTGATACACGATACAAATTAATCCGAACGGTGAATACAATGAATGAATGACTAGTACTGACTGAAAATTACTGAGTGACAATTAATGAAATTACAACCAGGTATTACAGGATTAGCATATCTATATGTTTTCCCTAAAGATTCTTTGAACTGAATACTGAATGTGGGTGGACTTATTTTACTATTGATACAAAAGTTTATTTATATGTATTAGTGAAGTATGATTTGTAACAAAAGTTTTTTACTTTTGATTTTTGTTTGTTTTGATGTGTTGATTTCGTAAATTCGGATTGTAGAACTTTTTTTAAAAATTAAGTTTTGTTTAATTAATTTATAACATTTATAATATTTTTATTTCTTTTGGTTTTAAAACCGAAACCAAACTGATAGAAACCAATCCGAGGTTTTTGAAACTGAAACCGGACCGTCGGTTTCGATTGCGGTTGCGGTTTCTGATTTTTAAAACCGAAGATTTTCGATTTCGATTGCGATTTTATCCAAAAACCGAACCGATCCGCACGATGTTCCACCCTAATTATCAGCATATATTTGGCCAACCACTGTCCATGTGGGCTCTTTTGTCTCTGTAATTATAAAGTGGGAATAGCTTGTCTTACCCTTTTACATATAGTATTATTCTTTTTTGCCCCAAGTTTAGCAACAACTCTTTTGATACCCAAATTGTCGGAATTGGCCTTTACTCGAATAAATTCGAGTCATATATTGTAATTTCGAGTAATATAATTTCGAGTCAACTTCAAAAAAAAATACAATATTGAGGAAGGTTGACAACCGGGTAACACGTATTAGAGTGTCGTGTAACCCGAATTCGACTTACACAATACGGATCGACCGAATTCGGGTTACACGAGCTAATTTGGGTTACACAAGCCAATTCGGGTTACACAAGTCCAATTCGGGTTACCCGAATTGAAAGCAAAATAGAGTTGTGCATGGTTAGGGTTACTCGAAGTCTACTTCGGGTTACCCGAGTCTACTTCGGTTTACCCGAGAGATAGATTGAAAGTAGGCGAGTCTAATTCGGGTTATTCGAATTCAGTTACACGAGTTTTAATTTGGGTTACACGAACACTTTTACTCGATTTTTCGAGTTACTCGAATAGGCGAGTAACTCTTTAAAAACCAATCGTCTTCTTCACTTCATTCGAATGAACAAAAAACGAGTTTCACGATTATTCTGCACAAGTTTCAAGAGTGAACAAAAAACGAGTTTCACGAATCGAGTTTTTTCTGAGCGGACTCCTTTAAGTCGAGTTACCTCTTTCTCGATGGTAAATTCGCCTTCCCCGAATTTGAGGCGTTCCCCGAATGGAGAAGATGACACCGCCGGTCATGCCGATTCCGAGTCCACTTCTGCCGTTGGATCTGCCGAAAACCAGGTAAGTTTTCACTCGTGTATCGTGTTACCCGAATTTAGACGTGTTTTACTCGAATTTGGACTGGTTTTACTCGAAATTGGACTGTTTTTACTCGAAATTAGACTCGTTTTACTCGAATTTTTGGCTCTTTTTACCCCGCCCCAACCCCTTTACCATTTTACTCGAACTTACATTTTTTAGACTCGTTTTACTCGACCCTTAGACTGGATCTACCGCTGAACTTTTACCGTTTTAATCTACGTAGGATGCTCGTGTTACTTGAAATGAAAAAAATAAAAAAAAAGAGAGAAAAATGAATTTGGTAATTAAATAGAGAAAATAGGGATTATCAGGAATCGGTTGAATTGATATCGTGTTGAATTGATTGTTTATGTAATCTTGATAATTCTTATTCGAGGTTGAATTCGAATTTGGAAATGTTATAAATATTGATATCGTGTCGAGTTTAGTTAGTTTATTTCGTTTAGTTAATTTATTTTGTTTTTCTATTTGTATTACTCGAATATAGTTTATAAGTTACTCAAATTGGACTAATTGACCAATTAGGATTTCTCAAATTAACTTAGAAGACTGATGTTCTTCCACAATTAGAATGACGCAAATTGATTTAGGATGATTCAAATTGTCATAAAACTACTCGAATTAGGATGACTCGGATTGTATTAGGATGTCTTGAATTGCATTAGATGATTGAAATTGAATTAGGATGTCTCAATTTGAATTAGAATAACTCGATGGAAATAAACCGAATAAATTTTACTATTACTCGAATTGTCTAGTTACTTTTTCCTGATTACATATTACATGAATACACCCTCAGGAAGCTAAAATTAAGATATATTTGAATCGTCAGGTTGTTTGGAAGAGGCCGAATATGCAGGGTTCGAAATGCTTGATAAATGGGTGTGTTAGATTAGGGATTATTAAGACTATTATTGCTGAGCTAGGAGTGTAGGTGATGACACTATTACAGAGTTTAGAGAGTCGTGTCTTGGACACTTTATCCGGGAAGAGTGGGGGGGTTTGTCTCTAATGCCGCATTGCATGTCTTGTTCTCGAACGAGGTGATTAGACCGGATGCACAGGCCGATGAGTTTTGGTTTAGGACCAGTCATCGCTTGATCCGATTTTATAGATATGAGTATGCATTAGTCACCGGTTGGCTATTCGGTGACTCCGACTTTGATGTACACGGGGACGATATCCCACAATAGAGGAGCGTGTACAATCGGTATCCATTGATCAATCGTGGGGCAGATGTTAGACCGTATTCGTGATCGATTTGCTGCTGGATATTTTAGAGAGCAGCCTGGTGATGCGCTGAAGGTCGCTAAGATGTTGTGCATCTGCTATTTGATATTCGGTGTGGATGGTGGGAAGCGTATTGCTGACCGGTGGTTGAGGACCAGACACGGTGGGAGAGCTTTCCATGGGACTTATATTCATACCAGATATTGGTTATATACTTGAGCGATGTTCCCACTAAGGTCCCCGCTGGTCTGGATCCGAGTTACCATTTTTATGGTAACATATACGCTATTATGGTACGTCCTTATATTCATTAACTTAATTATATACTGAAACTCGAAATAAATATTGTTATTATTTCTTATATTGGGATTCAATTATTGTTTTCAGATATGGGCTTGCGAGGCTATATCTTCGTTAGGCTCCAAATGTGGAATCATGCTCGGAGCTTCTTTCATACAGCGACCTCGTTGTACACGCTGGAAGTTGAAGAAGCTGGGTCATGTTGCTTTTACCACATTTTTCGATGATGAGGTAATCAATTATAGGTTTTCATTACGTAAATACTCTTGTAGATATTTAAGGTAACAATGACTAAAAATGTATCATTGAATTGTATTTAGATTGATTGTTTTGAGGTGTTATCTCCGACACCCGAGGAGGAGCAGGAGCCGTATATACAGTCCATTAGTGATGCTGCGAGCGAGCAGGTGCATTATACGCACAGGATGGCCCTATGCAAGAAGGGAGGGGTAGGGGGAAGGGGAATGGGAGGGCTCGTGATGGTGATGATTCTGTCGGTGATCTAGCCGGAGAGCGTACTGTCCGGCAGCGGACATCTAGTCCGGTTATTTCTGAGCTTATATATCTTATTACTGGACGTGAGTCATCAAGAGAGCCTCATGAGCCTATGCATACTGATTTGAAGCGCCAAAGTTCTCCGACACGGGGTCCTCGCCAGACTACATCTTCTCCGGCATGGGGTACTCAGGAGCCTGCACGCATTACTCACTTTGATACCCTTTTCACTCGTCTGTGTACATATATCGATTCAGCAGTCCAGTAGATGCATCGATATGTTGATGACAAAGTGGAAAAGAGTGTCGAGCAGATTCGTCGACATACTGAACAAGTAGTGGTCCATAGTGCTCCCCTTGATACGCCGCGATGGGACTTTGCAGGTATTAGTGATTTTATGGGCGATTCTCCTCACTACACCAGAATCACGATTTTTTGACTGTCAAAAACTGTCACAAATGGCAAAAAAAGTCACAAAGGACTGTCATAAAATCACCAGTCACAAGTTTTTTGTGACTATCAAAAATAGTCACAAAACAGTGACAAAACTTCATTTATATGACTTTACAATTCCACTTTTCATGGCAGTCACAAATATCATTTATGACTGTCATTAGCAGTCATGAATTTCCACTTTTGTGACAATCATTAGCAGTCACGAATTTCAACTTTCGTGACTTCCATGGACAGTCACAAATATCATTATTCTTGACTGTCTTGTGACTGTTTTTAGAAGTCACAAATGTTGAAAAAAAATACAAAAAATAGTAAAACCCTATTTTTCTCTGAATGCCATCTAAATATTTCACAATGAATTCATAATACAATCCAAACATATTTCTCAAAGTATTCACACAACACTCCAATTAGTTTTTACAAGACATATAAAAATCACAATGTAATCCAACATGTAGTCGCATTTCTGTAGTAAAGATTTCTACAAGGTAGGAGGGATCCAGATGTTCCATGTCTTTAAATGTAACCTGCCTTTTCAAGTAACTTGTCAGCCTCCTCTGGCCCTTTGCTGCCCCGCTTGTATGGAATTGATTTAAACTCGCCCCCTTCAATTGTGTACCTTCAGTTCATCTCTCCGAACAAAATGCTGTTGATCACCCCTAATCTCGTAGAGAGAAAGAACAGAGTTTAGCAAATTTAGCAAATTATTAGTGTATCCCCTAAACACAGATTATATATTGATATAGTCCCCTGTGTGAAAAATCCCAAAGCCCCCCTTACCTTAAACCCCTCCGTTTTTCTACATGGCAGGTAATACAAACACCACTTTACTCTGTTTGTTAATGTTTTTGCAGAATGTTAGACTACTAGTTCAGAACACACACTATTTAACACACACACAGGTAACATGTCTCAGAGTAGTTTTCCATCTCAGAATCACTCATATCAGTTTCCTTTTCTGACAAGTAGCTCATTTTCCTGCACGATACAAAGAAATCGAAAGCATAATCAAGACCCTTCCTAAAGCTTGCAGTTATCACAAGATTAATTATCATTTGCCTTAGCAACCTGCATACTTTGAATACTATAACAGCGTGGTTCCTTAAAGTTAATATTGCACTATAATACTTTAAGACTAGGCAGCTACATTGCCAGTTAACTCTCTAATTAAATTACTAATTTATTACTTCTACCAAAATGCACAAGCATAATGTTAAAATCTCTGAAAATAGTCCAGCAAACACAGTCAAATGAGGTTCTAGTATTTGCAAGTGGTGGACAAAATTACCTCTTACAATAAGAATTAGCAGGTGTTTTCTATCAATGTGCAGGCAGCAGGTGTTTTCTATCAAGATACGCGTCATGCTATTGACATTAAAAATCGATTAAAAAATACAGCAATTTAGCTATGGACCAAATTCAAATTTAGAGGTTGATGTTCTAATTAGTTAAAGTTCAGGAATCTATATAGAAAATCAGAGATGCACGAGAATAAAACCCAGAAGTGATACTAAAAATACTACCATATAGGAATTACCCTCGCTAAACAACTTCACACGTACGCCTATATAGGATTCTACCATGCCCACAATTACTTTAAAAGGACTGAACATTTTAGGTGGGAGATAAATATAACAATGCAAAGGCATACCTTATTAGACAACTAAGTGATACTCGAGATGGCCCTTCAATCAACTCCAAGTCTATGTAAACAATTATAATTGCAACAAGGACGGGGAACTACAGAAACATAATGCAAGAAACATACATGACTAAGATTAATAAATATTATCAGCAAGGGAAGTCGAGAGGTAGGACCTGAATTTAGTAAAGCAACAGTAGGCTGAACATAATCTTGCAAGGAGGGACAAACAATCTAATTATTTTTCACAATGAATTCATAATACAATCCAAATATATTTTTCAAAGTATTCACACAACACTCCAATCAATTTTTACAAGACATAAAAGTCATAATATAATGCTGAAAATTAACACTGTAAAAAAACTCTGAACCAACCCATTGAAAATAAAATAAGTACGGGGTATTAGTTATATATTGAAAAATATCAACAACTAACAAGTTAAACTAATAGAATCATAAGCTTCATCCATGGAACACATAGGTGGAGCAGCGCCTGCTAAGACAATTTTACTATGTAAAGCAAAGTAATAACCACATAAGTTAAAACCCGAGCAAGCTTACAAATCTGATTCAGATGATAACAAATTTATCTTGCCCTAAGATATGTTTATGCGCATGAAAAGAAGTCTAACGACCACGCGAGTAACATAGTTTTTCATTGGAGCAGTTTCTATCATTGACTACAAAGAAAAATATTTAGTTTGATTATGAGGTAAGCAGCATGATATATAAGATTTATACAATCACCAACCTATATTCAAGTAATGAGTCCTGAAACACAGCTAATAACTTATCAATGTTGAAGTCCTTGGCCAATCCTGAAAGAATCTCCAAAACATCCCTTCAAATCAAGAGGGAAGAGAATAAGTAACTAAAAATTTCAGAACTTTCAAATTTCAGAGCATCAATCTGTGAAATGGAGTGGATGCTTGAATATTATTACCTGATTTCATTTAAGATATTCACAGTCTTCTTTGGGATCAATTCTTTCATTGACATATCACCTCAAAGATAACACATGTTGCATCTCAGTTATTCACAAAAATATTGACTAGTTCTAAGATGCATAAACCAAAAAAAAAATATGTTTTTGACAACTTAATTTTCCCATAACAGTTGCAAGAAAAAAAGTCATACCTGAATAATGCTGACTAAAGTCATAAATGACATGTGCAACCATTGCAAGTCACCTTTGTCTTTCGCCTCTGACCTAGCTAGGTCAGCCACCAAATGCAACAAGCTTTTGACAACATTAGGTGCCAAGGCTGCCTTCTGGGCTAGTAAACTCACAATCATTAGAGCCCAAACCTGCATATGAATAAAGATAATCTCATTCTCTAAGAATGCAAATCTTAATAGAGTAAAAAACGGCACGAAATTGTCATATTCATATTTGACCTTCTGGTCCTGTCCTTTGGCACCAGGTTGCAGCCCAGAACTCACATATGGAAAAATCCTCTTCACATTATCACTATCAATAGTAACAAGCCCCAAAACCTCAAAAATAATAGCTGTGCAGAATCCAATCACATGTTTTGATGGTTGACTCTTTTTGACTGGTGTAGCTTGAAAAATTCAACACTTTCAGGTACTCATGATAGGATCAGATGTAAGGGGATCAAAGAATCACAAACCCAAAACAATCTCTCACATAATCTTTTTAACTCAGAACATCTTATTTTAATTAATACCAGATAGGGCAATGTTGAAGATGGTGTCGAGGTCGATATCCGCAGCTGCTTAGGCATCAAACAGAACTGAAGGGCGAGACATAACGGTTAAAAATTGACACAGGTAAGGGCAAGACATGGACATGAAAAGGTTTAAAAAATATATCAATAACAAAAAAACTTTGATAAACCTGCTATTGAAGTCCCTTGATTCTACTCACAAGTCGACAAACAAATTTGGTATTTGGGGCTAGGGTTTAAAAATTAAAGGATCTTCAAAATTAAACCTGTCAAAATGGTAGACTGGAAAATAGACTGCAACGACAGTGGTGGTGAACGGGAGACGAGTGGGAGTGGCAGTGGTGGACTTGTTAGGGTTGTATACATCAAAGCATACCTTATGCTTGTATTACCTAATTTCCAGTCTTTATCTATGAGAATATTTAATTCATTTATCACATGTTTTGCATATTTATTCACGCTATGGTTATGCAAATGTAGTCTAAATTATTTTATATTGTAGATAATGTGGTGTGTCGTGTCACACAGAAGATCACATTATCGGCTCCTTGTATAGTAATATTTACTTCACAACCTATATAACATTAGACCGTTATGTGAGAGGTTGTAGTATATGCTTGAGATTGGTTGGTCTTGACTATTAGCATATATTAGCGTATTCTCTATACGTTGAACAGGATCGAGGTGAGATAGATTCTTCTGTACTGACTATAAGAAGAACGTACATCTCGGACAATTATTATTTCTTAATTCTAGTGATTAATATTTAATTACATATATTTGATATTTATTGCTTTGATTTATCATGAGTGAGAGCCATAATAATTGACTCAATATACTCGATATTTTGGGCAATATTATTATTTATATGATAATTAATATTATAGCTAGAAATCATTTCCCGACCAGTCGGGTTGATCATGTCCCTTGAGGCACTCGAAAGGATTATTATATTAAACCTTGCAGGTGGAATTAATTTTTCGATATAATAATAAAGGTCGAGTGGTGTACTCATGTATAACACATTAATTAATTAAAAGCTGACAGTAGCTTAAATTAATTAATGGACATGGAATATCTTAAACACAGGAAATAATTAATTCAAAAAGGAGCCCAATTTCATAATTTGGGATTTTGGTATGAAGTGAAATATCAACTTTTTAGTGGACTAAGTTGATATTTAATAGAGTCATTATATTAGGAAGAGTTCTAATATAGGAAGATGACATCTATTAAGAGTCCTTACCATATCCTCCTTAAGGTCCCTAGAGTAGCCCAAAACACCTATAAATAAGAGGCATGGGGTGGCCGATTTTCTTAACTAAATTTGAGCCAAAATTTCGATTTTTTTATATATGTTTAATTGTGGATCTTGACTTGTGTCTTGGATTCCATAATTTAGTTAACATAATATTTTTCTAAAATACCACAAATATTCAAGAGAAATAGAGAGAAAATCGAAAGGAATTTTGGAAGAATATTTCGGCCGATCCCTGTTGCTGTCCAAGTAGTCCGGTAGATTATTGCCCACGCGATATCCGGATAAAAGGCGGGATATACTCTAGAAGACTTTGAGGTAGAAATACAAGTAGATCAAGGAAGAATACAAGGAGGTGTTCGATCGATCCAAAAGAATTTTCTACCACTTCGCGTCAAAGGTATTAATTACCAACTCCCATGCGTAAATATATTTATTTGATTGTTTATTAATCTATTTATTTAATTAATTAACAAGCCTGAATAGATCCGGTTTTTATGTTGGTTAGTTTATCAAACCTTTCATAAAATATTTTCACCACCTAGCTTCCGCTGCGTTTTATAGTCCAACAATTGGTATCGGAGCCGGTCTTTAGGTTCTGTTCAATTTAATTAATTTGGTGATTAATATGTTAGCAATTGAATATTCATATAGTATAATTTTTGGAATATTTTGCTAGAATTTGTCTTGCAGGAGAATATGATCCAAATATCATGGCTATGTGATGTTTTTTATTTATTTATGCGTTTTTGATAATTTGGTCCGGTTTTGAGGCATGTATAAGTTTTTCTCGTGAGAAAATCCATGGGTAGAATAGGATTTATTTTTCTTGCAATTTACTGTAAATTCGATGTATTTTATTTCGACTAAAATTGTAATCAAATTGGAACACACAAAGTACGAAAGAGAAACAAGTCCAGCGCGAAGAGGAGTCTAGATCGGACGAACCGACCGAGACCAGCAGGCTGCCGATCGGGACTCGACCAGAAGCTGTCTCGGCCGAACTGGATGCAGCTGCGCTCGGCCAACAGCTCGGGTCGGGCAGCGGGTCGGGCAGTCGGGCAGCAGGTCGGCCAATCGGGCAACGGGTCGGGCAATTCAGCCAGCGGGTCAAGTTGTCCGGATTCGGGTCGTTCGATTCGTTTTTCCACAAGATGCTTGAAGCAGTGGGAGCAAACGAGCCGAAGATTTTCTCGTTATTCAAAATGAGGAATAAAAGCCATGATAATTGGATTTAATTATCCAATTTTTTTATTTTGTTGGTTTTTATTGTTTTGATGTATGGCATGTATGGATTTATGCGTGATATGTTTCCTTGCATGTTAGGACGAGAAAATTAAAAACCTTATTTTTTCAAAATAACTAAGTGATTTTAAATTGATTTTTTAAAATCAAATTGGCCTCCATAATTGGTTTAAATTGTGAAATAATTAGCATGCGCGCTGACATTAGAGTCTTCCTCCACATCGGATGTGCTAATTATTGGCTCACTAGTTTTAAACTTCAAATTTGATAACAAAAAGGTGAATATTATTTTTTATGATAGGACCTCTCCATTTGTAGGACTATTATTATTAAATGATATTCTAAGGTTTGTTAATTATGGTGTTCACTTAGGTGTATTGAGTAATAAGCTCCTCATCGGAGTCTATGTTGATTAAATACATGGCCAAGAGGAACCAACTATTAATTTTACTTGTCAAAATGCATCTTGGCTAGATAGTAAAATTAAAGACGTTAAAATCTACTTGAAGATGTATGTGTAAACGTCCACACTATCGTGGCTTGCATGTGCTGTTTTTTAAGGTGTTGGTTGATTGCATATATATTGGGTTTTAAGATTTTTCAATATTTTGCGTCGAATTATGTGATGAATGATGTTTTTAATTTTATTCTCAGATGTTTTCAATCCATTAGCTGTTATTCTCAAAGAAAACAAACTTGATGGCACTAATTTTGCCGACTGGAAAAGAAATCTTGATATTGTCTTGACTGCCGAGGGACATAAATTTGTTTTAACTGAGGAGAGCCCTTTGGAACCAGAAACAGATGCCACTCATGAAGAGTTGGCTGAATTCCGGAAATGGAAAAAGTCTGATGAGATGGCTCGTTGTTACATTTTAGCTTCACTGACAAATGTATTGCAAAATCAGCATCAGACAATGGGCTCGGCTGCGGAAATGATGAAAAATCTCACTGAGATGTTTGGTCATCAGAACCGGGCGGCTAGGCAAAATGCAATGAGGGTTTTGATGACAACCCAAATGTCTGAAAGGACCCCAGTAAGGGATCACGTTCTTAAAATGATGTCTCGTTTGAACGAACTGAGCTTACTGGGGGCCACTATCGATGCGGAGTCGCATGTCAATATTATCTTGGGCAGTTTACCAAGAAGCTTTGAGCAGTTCCGCCTCAACTACAATATGAATCGTAGGACTTACACATTGGCGGAACTTCTGACAGAGCTTCAGTCTACTGAAGGTCTCTTCAAACAAGGTTATCATAAAATTCTTGCGGCAACCGGTGGTGCTTCTTCAAAACCCAAATGGCGAAAGAAGAAAAAGCAGGTTGGCCAGAAGCAAGTGGCAACCTTCAAAACTAAGGGCAATGCTCCTCCGTCAAAGGCTCCTCATTCCGAGGTGAACAAAAAGCCGAAGGGCAAGTGCTTCAATTGTGGTCTGAAAGGGCATTCCAAGAGTAACTGCCCTAAGAAAGGTACGTCTCATGCACTAGTAGTCAAAACATATTTGGCTGCCTATTCTATCACTTCGTGGATAGTGGATTCGGGCTCCACTGATCATGTTTGTTATGACTTGAAGGGGTTCTAAGTAACCAAGGTACTTAGTGCGGATGATATTACAATAGGTTGGGGTGACTATTCCAGGCTGAAGGCTGTTGCAGTGAGAGTCGTGCAGTTAAAAGTCGATGGTAGGATTTTAGTTCTAAATAATGTATTATTGGTACCCAATTTTAGAATGAATTGAATTTCAGTTTCTAAATTGTGTCGTGATGGATATTCAGTTTCTTTTGAAGATAATGCAATTATTAAAAGAAATTGTGAATATGTTTGCGGGAGTACTTATAATGAAGAACTTTATATCATTAATTTTGCATTAGCTCCCTTGCATAATTATAAATCGCTTAATTCTTTGACTAATCCTAATAAAAAAAAAGAACCTTCGAGCATAAATCAAACATATTTGTGGCATTTACAATTGGGTCATATTAACCTTAGAAGGATTCAAAGATTGGTAAGCGATGGCCCATTGGATTCGCTCCAAGTTGAGTCATTTCCAACCTGCGAATCCTGTCTAGAAGGTAAAATGACTAAAAGGGCTTTCCAAAGCAAAGGAAATCATGCACAAAATGTATTGGAATTAGTACACACTGATGTATGTGGTCCAATGAACATCCAGGCTAAAGGTGGTTTCGAATACTTCATCACATTTATAGATGATTATTCGAGATATGGATACATCTATTTGATGCGATGTAAGTCTGAATCTTTTGATATGATCAAAGAATTCAAGGCTGAAACGGAGAAACATCATGGACAGCGTATCAAGTCACTACGATCTAATCGTGGTGGCGAATACCTTAGTGGAGAGTTTTTGGATTCCTTGGCACATGAGGGGATTACTTCCCAGCTCACAGCGCCTGGTACACCACAACAAAATGGTGTTGCTGAACGAAGGAATCGTAGTTTATTAGAGATGGTTAGGTCAATTATGAGTTATTCTGATTTGCCTATTTCATTTTGGGGATACGCTTTGAAAACAGCGACATACATTCTAAACTTGGTGCCTTCGACAGTTCCAAAAACACCCACAAAACTATGGAATGGGGCGTAAGGCCAGTCTAGGACATGTTCGGATTTGGGGTTCACCAGCACACCTGCTGAATAAGGAAGCTGATAAGTTGGCATCTCGTACAGAAGTATGAGTGTTTATGGGATATCCGAAGGGAACTAAGGGTGGCTTATTCTACAGTCCTAAAGACCAGAAGGTCATTGTTAGCACCAATGCCCGGTTCTTCGAGGAGGACTATGTAATAAGCCACAAGCCTAGGAGTGAGGTCATTCTAGAAGAACTTAGAGGTGAGATTTCGACAATACCAATTGTACAAACACCTAGTGTACCATGTATCGACACTATTGTGGATACGCAAACCAAGGACACGCCTGGTCGTAGTGGGAGGGTTGTTCGTCAACCTGAAAGTTTCATTGGCATGGGAGCATCTTCAGACCACTTCCCGGACCAGGATGAAACGGATCCATGTACCTACAAACAGGCAGTTCAAGATAAAGATGCTGAATCCTGGAAAACAGCAATGGAATCCGAAATGGGATCTATGGATTCTAATCAAGCATGGGAGTTAGTAGAGCTACCCAATGGGGTAAAACCCATTGGAAGTAAGTGGGTCTACAAGCGTAAGAGAGGATCTAAAGGTAAGGTTGAAACCTTCAAAGCAAGGCTTGTTGCGAAAGGTTACACTCAGAAGGAGGGCATCGACTACGATGAGATCTTTTCGCCAGTAGCCATGCTTAAATCAATCCGGATTCTCTTAGCTATAGCTACGCATTTGGATATGGATATTTGGCAGATGGATGTCAAGACTACGTTCTTGAATGGGAGTCTTGATAAGAAAACCTACATGCGCCAACCTGAGGGATTCATTGCTGAAGGAGAGGAGCACTTAGTGTGCAAACTTAAAAGAACCATTTATGGTCTCAAGCAAGCATCAAGGTCTTGGAACATGCGATTTGATGAAGTCATACAATCGTATGGTTCTGAACAGTGTCTTAGTGAGGTTTGTATATACAAAAAGTGCGATGGAAACGTGCTGGTGTTTCTTGTACTGTATGTAGATGATATACTTCTAATTGGAAACCATGTGAAGGTATTATCAGACGTAAGGGTATGGCTATCTGAGCAGTTCGATATGAAGGATTTGGGAGAAGTAGGGCACATCCTTGGTATTAAGATCTTTTGAGATTGCAAGAAAATGATGTTGTGCTTATCTCAGGCATCCTATATCGATACGGTGCTAAAGCGGTTCAGCATGGAGAATTCCAAGAAAGGTTTCTTACCTTACAGACATGGAATTCAGCTATATAAGGCTATGTGTCCTAGGACACAGAAGGAGATAGATGACATGAAGCTGATCCCTAATGCTTTAGCAGTGGGAAGCCTCATGTATTTTATGCTTTGCACTAGGCCTGATATCTATCATGATGTAGGCATGGTGGCGAGATATCAGTCGAACCCAGGACCGGACATTAGATTGCTATCAAGCATATACTCAAGTACCTGAGAAGGACTAGGGAGCATATGCTTGTATATCAATCGGATACACTTTGTCCTTTGGGTTACACTGACTCAGATTTTAGTGCGAACGAAAAAAGTCGAAATCAACTTCCGGATATGTTTTCACTTTGGGAGGTGGAGCCATCAGTTGGAGGAGTATGAAGCAGAAATGCATATCGGACTCTACCATGGAAGACGAGTATGTAGCAGCCTCAGAGGCAGCTAAAGAGGCGGTATGGCTCAAGTACTTCCTAAAGGATTTGGGTGTGATTCCAAATTTGCCTAGGAGTACTACACTTTATTGTGATAATACCGATGCGGTTGCAAATTCGAAGGAACCACGGGCCCACAAAGCAAGCAAACATATCAAGCGCAAATATCATATCATTCGAGATTTTGTGAAGAAAAGGAAGATTATTGTCTCCAAGATAGCATCTGAAGACAACCTAGCTGATCTTTTCACGAAAGGATTGCCCTCAAAGTCATTTGAAGGGCATGTGGAAGGAATGGGGTTGAGATGTATGGAAGCATTGCTTTGAGTACAAGTGGGAGATAGATAGACATAGTCTAGATAGTATACTTCAAAAGCATACTTTGAGTATAAGTGGGAGATTGTTTGGGTTCTATACATCAAAGCAAACCTTATGCTTGTATTACCTAATTTCCCGATCTTTATCTATGAAAATATTTAATTCATTTATCACATGTTTTGCATATTTATTCACGCGTTATGCAACTGTAGTCTAAATTACTTTATATTGTAGATAATGTGGTGTGTCCTGTCACACAGAAGATAACATTATCGGTTCCTTATATAGTAATATTTAGTTCACAACCTATATAACATTAGACAGTTATGTGAGAGGTTGTAGTATATGCTTGAGATTGGTTGGTCTTGACCATTAGTATATATTAGCGTATTCGCTATACGTTGAACAGGATTGAGGTGAGATAGATTCTTCTGTACTGACTATAATAAGAACGTACATCTCGGACAATTATTATTTCTTAATTCTAGTGATTAATATTTAATTATATATTTAATATTTATTGCTTTGATTTATCATGGGTGAGAGCCCCAATGATTGACTCAACATGCTCGATATTTTGGGCAATAATATTATTTATATGATAATTAATATTATAGCTATAAATCATGTCCCGACCAGTCGGGTTGATCATGTCCCTTGAGGCACTCGAAAGAATTATTATATTAAACCCTGCAGGTGGAATTAATTTTTCGATATAATAATAAAGGTCAAGTGGTATACTCATGTATAACATATTAATTAATTAAAAGCTGTTAGTAGCTTAAATTAATTAATGGACATGGAATATCTTAAACACGGGAAATAATTAATTCAAAAAGGAGCACAATTTCGTAATTTTGGATTTTGGTAGGAAGCGCAATATCAACTTTTTAGTGGACTAAGTTGATATTTAATAGAGTCATTATATTAGGAAGAGTTCTAATATAGGAAGATGACATCTATTAAGAGTCCTTACCATATCCTCCTTAAGGTCCCTAAAGTAGTCAAAAACACCTATAAATAAGAGGCATGGGGTGGCCGATTTTCTTAACTAAATTTGAGCCAAAATTTCGATTTTTTTGTATGTGTTTAATTGTGGATCTTGACTTGTGTCTTGGATTCCATAATTTAGTTAACACAATATTTTTCTAAAATACCACAAATATTCAAGAAAAATAGAGAGAAAATCGAAAGGAATTTTAGAAGAATATTTCGGCCTATCCCTGTTGCTGTCCAAGTAGTCCGGTAGATTATTGCCCACACGATATCCAGATAAAAGGCGGGATATACTCTAGAAGACTTTGACGTAGAAATACAAGTATATCAAGAAAGAATACAAGGAGGTGTTCGATCAATCCAAAAGAATTTTCTACCATTTCGCGTCAAAGGTATTAATTACCAACTCCCATGCGTAAATATATTTATTTGATTGTTTATTAATTTGTTTAGTTAATTAATTGAGAAGCCTAAATAGATCCGGTTTTTTTGTTGGTTAGTTTATAAAACCTTTCATAAAATATTTTCACCAACTAGCTTCCACTGCATTTTATATTCCAACAGGAGTTTGGATTGTGGTCTTCTTCTCGCATTGCAGACGGCGGATACGAGACCAAACAAACTGATACAAATAGAAGCGGGGCTGGAGAAGCAGAGGCGTCAGTGGACTGAAGAAGCGCTCGGCGGCAGGGCGGACTGTAGCAGCGGTTGAGGCGCGGCGGGCGGGGGAGTGGCAGACTAGAGAAGTGGTGGGTTACTGCTCAAGAGAAAGAAAAAGAAAAATAAAGAAAAAGAGAACTAGAAAGAAGCGGACTACTGCTTAATGGGTTATTATCATTTAATTGTGAAAAGTTTATGACTGCTCACGATAGTCACAACTGTAATATCCGCAATTTTCGATTTTCGGTAAATTTCTTTTTTCGATCGGAGTCCGTTTTGACGACTCGCTCATGACCGTTTCGTCATTCTGAGAATGATTAATTCTACACTTTTTGACATCCGAGTTCGTTTCGGTGTCGTTTCGTTGAGTTCTGTGCTTTTTAGCGACTTTTCCGCACTTGAGTTCGATTCTTGCGAATCTCGTCCGAAACTGTTGTTTCGAGTTTCCCGCAAGTCCGTTTAACTTTGTTGGACGTGTTGTGAACTTCGGTTTGGTTATTCGATCACGTATTGTGATTTCCGGGCGTTTTGGGTCATTTTGTAATTTCTCGAAAGTTACGGGTATCCATATCTGTATTTGCCGTCTTGACCCCTTTCTTGGTCGCGTATGATTAATTATTGCATTACGTTTTCATCTCGAGTCGTTGATGTCGTCCGCGAACTTTTCGTCGTGTTCGCCTGCGGTGTTTTCAAATCGAGGCATCGGGTCGAGGAGGCCGAAAGTAGGCCGGACCGTGCGGCAATCGCGGAGTCTTGGCACCGCCGAAAGGTGCCAGTGTAATATGTCGAACAAATCAGACCATGTGCCGCGGCACCCATCCGTGCCGCGCACGGCACAAAGCAGGCCGCGGCACACTGTCCGGTGCCGCGGCACACTCGTGTGTCTTCCGCGACCAAAACCCAATCATGCCGTGTGCCGCGGCTGCCGTCTTGCCGCGGCACAATGCCAAAACACAGGAGTAAATTTTCGGCCTGTGTCGCGGCACACTTCACCGTGCCGCGGCACACGGCAACAATCAGTGCGATTCGTCTTTATTAGACGAAATCGGGCGTCGTCTTCTTCATTTTCACCAGCATCGCGAGAGAGCGTGAGAGAGGGGGACGGATGTCTTCATCCTTATCCCTTGGGGTCGATTTTCACCATTTTTCTTGGTAGTGAAGCCCGGCAATCAATCTAACGCGTGTTCTACGGATCTTGGTACTTGAATCTCCTAAGGTAATATTCTAAAACCCTATTTTCGATTTATTTGGGGTTTTGGTTTTTCTTCCGATTCGTTCCGTTTTGTTGGTGGATTCATGATGTATACGATTAATATTGTTAGTATTTTTAGTTTTCCTACGGATTCATGGATATTTTGTGGATTTTTACGGAATCGAGAGGGTTTGGTTGTGGTCCGCCCTCGTTGTTATTTTGGTACGAATATACATGAATCGTAGGCGGGTTTCCGGGTGTATTCCATTTCCATAATCGTTTAGAAGTGGTTGTGATTGTGCTATTCGAATCGTTAGGTTCATTTTCGTCGGTTCCTCGCGGTCGTGCTTGATTCTTCCGTTCCGTTCGTTGTCGTCTCCCTTTTTGTTAGCATCGGGCGTACCGAAGCTTCCCGGTTGAGCCGTATCCGTTCGTGGTTCCGTGCTCGTGGTATCGAGGCAAGTACCTTGCCCATACTTTTCTCGTTTTATGTATATGATGATCGGTGGTCGTCTTGATGTGTTTGTTTGGTTATTTGAAATGAAGTTTCAAAAGGATTTCGGTTTGGCCTCGTTAAAGGCTTTCTTTCAAAACGCGTGTGTTTTGCGAACGGTGTTTTGAGAATTGATTATGATTTGATTATTTTGAACGTTGAAGGATTTTATGAGGATACTCTCTTGTTTAAAGTTATGGAATCGTGTATTCCGTATTTAAGCTTGTTATTGTATTTTTGAAGAGTTTGGTAATGGTGTCGAGTTAATGGCCATCTCTAGTGAGTATTCTTAATGAACTTACATTCTTAGCATGTTAGTATTGCATGAGTAACGTGTGTGTGTGTATGCTCACTACGGGTTAGATCCGACGGGGTCTCGGTAGGGCTCCACGAAGCTGTGGACCGCGAGCTTGCTTTTAACCACTGTGGGTTAGATCCGACGGGGTCTCGGCGAGATCCACGGCCGTGGTCCGCGGTTAATTGTGGTGCATTTTTACAAATGTGATTCGATATTGGCATTTCCGGAAATGAGTGCTTTTGAATGGTTTTCATGATTGCATGCATTGACTAAGTGTGTAAGAGGTAAGTTGTTCGTTTGGCCTACTTGGCTAGGATGGCACTAGAGTATTTTGTTGTTTGTTTTAAATCCTTTATTTGTGGATTTTGATGTTGGAAGACGAACCTTGTGGTCGTTCTTGTGTACTGTGAGTTGATGATATTTGGGGCTAAAATCCCAATGGTTTTATAAAAGTCGTTTTACGGATTTGGGGCTAAAATCCCAACGTTTTGGTTAATGTCATTTTCCAGAAAGTAAACTTTTGGGGTGGCGACCCCCTTGTCTTTTGGATTTTTGAAAAGTAGGATTTGATAATCCTAAATTGTTTTCTATTAAAACTCTCGATGGCATTCTAAACCGTTTTATAAAATTATTCCCATTGATTTATGATATTTCGTTTTTGTAATGTTTCCTCAAACCCTTGCCTCGGGAAGTACTTTTCGTTTCGTTTGGATCTTTGAGGATCCTCGGTTATTGTTATTCGTGGAATGTGAATTGTATGGCTCGTATTTGCACTTTGTATTTGCACTAGCAAAACAGTGGAGTTTTGCTAACCCCCGAGTATTCGGGGGGTGGATGTCTGTTTTGCATTCAGGTTTTGGAGCATAACACAGGGTCGGCACGAAGGATGATGAAAGATGATCGATACTAATCACATGAGGAACCGTACATCGTGTGTTGGTTCAGTTGTACTTTATTTTCCGCTGCTGTATTGTTCCCGTTGTACGGGTGTAGTTGTATTTTGTCCCCTGCGTGGGCATGAGTTGTATGTATTTGTGGAAAGACCAAATCGGTCTACTGAGTCAGTGTAGCCTTGAAGGCACTGTCGAGATGTTAAATGTTGATTACCAGCCTGGTAGATCCTCGAGGAGAGGGTCTACGGCGTGTAATATCCCTGAGTGGATTGGGGGTGTTACATAAATGGTATCAGAGCCTAGGTTGAGGAAACCTAGGCTGTCGGGTCAAGTCGTGTTGTTTGAGTCTTGTTTCGTTGGATTTTTATCTGACTGAGTCGTGTCGCGACGCGTCGTTTGAGTTTGTTGGTCGTGATTAGTATCGTGGGGCGATCATCATCTTCGTGCGACCTGTGGAGGTAAGTCTCCCTTCTTTGTGTTGTGCCTCGTGTGACACGAGCTATTTCTATGATTATTTGTTAAGTGGTGGAATCCTTATGTGAATTTTGATTTCACGATATGTATTTAGTCGACTCTCGTATTTGATTTATACGAGGAATGTCGTCGTTTGTGATGTCTTTTTATTGTTGTTTTTGTCCGTTGTTGATGATTTTCGAATCGATTTGCACGTTTTACAAGTCTCTTGTGGAAGCTTTGTGCTTATACGCGTTCGACTTGTTCACTAGCCAGTGCGGGAGAGTATTTTATCAGTGGTTTTGTTCTGAATGTGGTATTTTATCGTTTATTTTCAGACATGTATTGTCTTGATTTTAAACGTTTTGATGCGTGTGCTAGGAGTTGTTTTAGTGAACGTCGGTATGTGTGAGTTTTGGGCATTCTGGCCTATTGGATTTTTGAAAACCTTGAGTATCTTAGAAAAATAAACTTCGAGACATACTTTTCAAATGACTTATTTTTTTTTGTGGTACATCCTAGGTGCCACAATGTATTTCAAAAAAAAAAATTTCTACCTCGAGGACCAAAATGTTTTGAGATATTTTCAACACCTTTATTTAGACCCGAGGGTCGAATATTTTGAAAGTTTTCACTAAGAGAAAATGTCCTCATTTTTATCAAATGCGAAATGGTTCTCCAATGTCTCGATAACGATGTTTCACGTTTGTACTTTTTTTTTCGAAAGATGATACTCAAGATCAATCGGTGTTCTTCTAAATTATTTTCAAAATGAGGTTTTCGTTTTTAAAACCTATCCATTCCCGTTTGAGGGCTGGGTATGTATGTGTGATGTTCGCGTTGTCCTTTTGATACCTTCTCCCGAGTATGACCGAATTGGCGGTGTGAGCGTTGAGTCGCTTTCCACACATTTGTTGCGTTAGCCCCCTGTGAGAGGCGGGATGTTGGTATTGAATGTTGTCGCCTCGTGGCGATTTCTGCGTTGTCGAGGATGTGCGAGCTGTTAGAGCTTGGTATGGTATGACCGTGTGCATCGGTGATCGTTTCGTTATGTGTCGGTTGTTTAATGTCTTGTTACCTTGCCCCCGTTTTTGTGAATTTCGTGGACGGGTCGGAGGTAATGCCCGTACTATTTTGACTTCTATATTTTCTCTTTCTCCATTCTTTCGATTCGCTCATGTTCGTTGATACTTTATGAAATTGTTCTGTATTTCGGTTTCATCGTCCGAACGAACTGTGATCTTGTTGTGGGCCGATCTGGTTATCGATGTGACTTTTTTTTCGAGTTCGGTTCGATTCTTGTGAACTTTGTTCGGGAGTAACATCATTTGGTTCTACTAGTCCTTTTATTCGAAGGGATCGGATTTTGAACTTCTGTATTTTCTACTTTGTCAACTCATTTATGTTCGTTGACATTTCTGAGCTTGTCCTGCCCTTGTTTTTGTTTATCGAACGAGTGTGCTATCATTTCGGAATAACTCATTTGTCGTTGTGACTTTTCAATCGCTATTCCCTTTCCTGTGGATCTTATGGGAATGCATGTCTTGTAGTTCTCACCAGATCATCCTGGGAGTTATTGTTTGAACTTTATTGTTCTTCGTGATTCGAACATGATTCTTCGATTTTTGTTGTCTCGATCGTTTGATTGTTCGGTTTTTATTGACCTCGTTCCGTGATTGGCGAACATTCAGGCTCCTTCGTAATTCCCTTCAGTTCGGGAAATTAGTTTCGTTTTCGATCTTCCAGTCCTTAGGCGATGGGATTCCGTGTTTGTTCAGCGGTTGACTCGCGTTTTGATTGATGCACCGTTGGGTTGGTCAATCATATCGGTTTTCGTTCGTTGTGTTTTGTGATTGTCGGATAATTGACTTGGATGTATTATCCATTTGATGACGCTTGTCACTTGTTGATTTTATTATATCCCTAACGGCGACGTTGTGTTGGTCGCCGTGGAGCGTGTTTTCACGCCGTATATTCCTTTGCGTTGTTTGCGACGTTTCGCCGTTGGGCGTTAGTTACGCATTCTTGTGTGTCTCGTTGAGTTTTTCCTGGCGGAATATTTCTTCTCCCTACTTGTTTTAAGTTTCGGGACGAAACTTCTTTTAAGGAGGGTAGAATGTAATATCCGCAATTTTCGATTTTCGGTAAATTTCTTTTTTCGGTCGGAGTCCGTTTTGACGACTCGCTCATGACCGTTTCGTCATTCTGAGAATGATTAATTCTACACTTTTTGACATCCGAGTTCGTTTCGGTGTCGTTTCGTTGAGTTCTGTGCTTTTTAGCGACTTTTCCGCACTTGAGTTCGATTCTTGCGAATCTCGTCCGAAACTGTTGTTTCGAGTTTCCCGCAAGTCCGTTTAACTTTGTTGGACGTGTTGTGAACTTCGGTTTGGTTATTCGATCACGTATTGTGATTTCCGGGCGTTTTGGGTCATTTTGTAATTTCTCGAAAGTTACGGGTATCCATATCTGTATTTGCCGTCTTGACCCCTTTCTTGGTCGCGTATGATTAATTATTGCATTACGTTTTCATCTCGAGTCGTTGATGTCGTCCGCGAACTTTTCGTCGTGTTCGTTCTGTGCGTTTTCGGAAATCGAGGCATCGGGTCGAGGAGGCTGAGCAGCTGGCCGGACCGGTGCGGCACTGTCGGAAGTCTTGAGCCGGCAGCAGCCGATGTAATATGTCGAACAAAGCATCGTGTGCCGGCACACCCATCCGTGCCGCGGCACGGCGCGAGCAGTGCCGCGGCACACACTCGTGCCGCGGCACACTCGTGTGTCTTCCGCGACCAAAACCCAGTATGCAGTGTGCGCGGCTGCACGCAGTGCCGCGGCACAATGCCAAAACACAGGAGTAAATTTTCGGCTGTGCGCGGCACACACTTCAGCCGCGGCTGCACACGATGGCCATGCGGTCGTCTTTATTAGACGAAATCGGGCGTCGTCTTCTTCATTTTCACCTGCATCGCGAGAGAGAGTGAGAGAGGGGGAAGGAGTTCTTCATCCTTATCCATTGGGGGGGTCGATTTTCACCATTTTTCTTCGGTAGTGAAGCCCGGGCAATCAATATAACGCGTGTTCTACGGATCTTGGTACTTGAATCTCCTAAGGTAATATTCTAAAACCCTATTTTCGATTTATTTGGGGGTTTTGGGTTTTTCTTCCGATTCGTTCCGTTTTGTTGGTGGATTCATGATGTATACGATTAATATTGTTAGTATTTTTAGTTTTCCTACGGATTCATGGATATTTTGTGGATTTTTACGGAATCGAGAGGGTTTGGTTGTGGTCCGCCCTCGTTGTTATTTTGGTACGAATATACATGAATCGTAGGCGGGTTTCCGGGTGTATTCCATTTCCATAATCGTTTAGAAGTGGTTGTGATTGTGCTATTCGAATCGTTAGGTTCATTTTCGTCGGTTCCTCGCGGTCGTGCTTGATTCTTCCGTTCCGTTCGTTGTCGTCTCCCTTTTTGTTAGCATCGGGCGTACCGAAGCTTCCCGGTTGAGCCGTATCCGTTCGTGGTTCCGTGCTCGTGGTATCGAGGCAAGTACCTTGCCCATACTTTTCTCGTTTTATGTATATGATGATCGGTGGTCGTCTTGATGTGTTTGTTTGGTTATTTGAAATGAAGTTTCAAAAGGATTTGATTTGGCCTCGTTAAAGGCTTTCTTTCAAAACGCGTGTGTTTTGCGACGGTGATTTGAGAATTGATTATGATTTGATTATTTTGAACGTTGAAGGATTTTATGAGGATACTCTCTTGTTTAAAGTTATGGAATCGTGTATTCCGTATTTAAGCTTGTTATTGTATTTTTGAAGAGTTTGGTAATGGTGTCGAGTTAATGGCCATCTCTAGTGAGTATTCTTAATGAACTTACATTCTTAGCATGTTAGTATTGCATGAGTAACGTGTGTGTGTGTATGCTCACTACGGGTTAGATCCGACGGGGTCTCGGTAGGGCTCCACGAAGCTGTGGACCGCGAGCTTGCTTTTAACCACTGTGGGTTAGATCCGACGGGGTCTCGGCAGGGATCCACGAAGCTGTGGGTCCGCGGTTAATTGTGGTGCATTTTTACAAATGTGATTCGATATTGGCATTTCCGGAAATGAGTGCTTTTGAACGGTTTTCATGATTGCATGCATTGACTAAGTGTGTAAGAGGTAAGTTGTTCGTTTGGCCTACTTGGCTAGGATGGCACTAGAGTATTTTGTTGTTTGTTTTAAATCCTTTATTTGTGGATTTTGATGTTGGAAGACGAACCTTGTGGTCGTTCTTGTGTACTGTGAGTTGATGATATTTGGGGCTAAAATCCCAATGGTTTTATAAAAGTCGTTTTACGGATTTGGGGCTAAAATCCCAACGTTTTGGTTAATGTCATTTTCCAGAAAGTAAACTTTTGGGGTGGCGACCCCCTTGTCTTTTGGATTTTTGAAAAGTAGGATTTGATAATCCTAAATTGTTTTCTATTAAAACTCTCGATGGCATTCTAAACCGTTTTATAAAATTATTCCCGTTGATTTATGATATTTCGTTTTTGTAATGTTTCCTCAAACCCTTGCCTCGGGAAGTACTTTTCGTTTCGTTTGGATCTTTGAGGATCCTCGGTTATTGTTATTCGTGGAATGTGAATTGTATGGCTCGTATTTGCACTTTGTATTTGCACTAGCAAAACAGTGGAGTTTTGCTAACCCCCGAGTATTCGGGGGGTGGATGTCTGTTTTTGCATTCAGGTTTTGGAGCATAACACAGGGTCGGCACGAAGGATGATGAAAGATGATCGATACTAATCACATGAGGAACCGTACATCGTGTGTTGGTTCAGTTGTACTTTATTTTCCGCTGCTGTATTGTTCCCGTTGTACGGGTGTAGTTGTATTTTGTCCCCTGCGTGGGCATGAGTTGTATGTATTTGTGGAAAGACCAAATCGGTCTACTGAGTCAGTGTAGCCTTGAAGGCACTGTCGAGATGTTAAATGTTGATTACCAGCCTGGTAGATCCTCGAGGAGAGGGTCTACGGCGTGTAATATCCCTGAGTGGATTGGGGGTGTTACAACAACGCCTGTGACAGTCACTAACAGTCATAAACATTTGGATTTATCACTGTTTGGTCTTTGTGACTGTTATTGGCAGTCATAAAGTTGTGACTGTCATTGACAGTCACAAATTCAGCGAGTTTCATTATTACAAAATCCTATTTTTGGCATACTGTCTCATCATGCCTCTGTTCCGACAGAGCCTCGATTTGACGGAGCGCCTATTCTCCCTGAGCAGACCGAGAGTGTCCCTCGCACTGGCGGAGCATAGTTGCCGACAGAGACTCGTGTTAATGGAGCATTGATTCCCACCGAGCAGACCGAGGGTGTCCCTAGCACCAGCGGAGAGTTGATTCCGGTAAAGAACACTCAGAGTCTCGATCATCTTGATGATGGAGCTTCAGTCCCGGTAGGGCACACTCAGAGCCTCGATCATCATGCTGATGTAATATCCACAATTTCGGATTTCTGGTAATTTTCTTTTTTCGGCGGAGGTCCGTTTCGATGACTCCCATGGGATCGTTTCATTATTCTGAGAATGATTAATTCTGCACTTTTTCTCATTCGAGTTCATTTCGATATTGTTTTGTTGAGTTCCGTGTTTCTTAACGACTTTTTCGCACTCGAGTTCGATTCTTGTGAATCTCGTTCGAAATTACTGCTTCGAGTTTCCCGTAAGTCCGTTTAACTTTGTTAGACGTGTTGTGAACTTCGGTTTGGTTATTCGATCACGTATCGTGATTTTCGGACTTTTTGGGCCGTTTTCGTAATTTCCCAAAGTTTGGGGTAATTACTTCCGTTGTCGAATTCCGACACTTCGGGTGGTCGGAATCGAATGTTCTCTTAGCTCTTAGATTCGTCTTTGTGAGTACTTTGTAACCGTATCTTCGATTCGTATTCAGGTTCGGGTTTCGGGGTCGTTCGGATCCTCGTTGTGGTTCTTCATTTTGCAACTGGAGGTTGCTGGCCGGACATGTGCGAAACGGCGCTGAAAGCGGAGCAGCCGAGCGTCGTGTCCTGCGCCGGGTGAGCCAGGACTAGCAGTCTGCCGAGACACGGCCGAGAACCCGCGCAAGTTTTGCGCCGTGTCGGACACGGCCGAGTCATACGCGCGGGCACCTTGCGCCGGGTGTTGCGCCGTGTTGGTCAGGCCGCGCACTGACCCGCAACACGGTGGTAAACACGGCGCTGGTCTGGGCCATTTGCTGCGCCGTGTTCGACAGGGGTATAAATATGACAGAGCAGTCGGGTTTCACTCATTTTTTCTCACTTCTTTCTTCGTGTCCACGGCTGGAATTCTAGAGGAGTCGAATACATGTTGTTCAACTACCAATCCATGAAATTCCTAAGTCCATAATATCGATTAATCCTTCCATAACTTGCTCCGATTGACCGAATCAGGGTAAGTTTTCTTAAAATCTAGTTTTGGGGATTTTGTTCGATTTGTCCGTTTAATCCGTTTTAACTCAGAATAGTGATGGATTGGTGATTGTTAAGCTATATTATCTCGAATTCCTTATTATTCCACAGTTGGATTGCCACGGATTTGTCATATTATTGAGTATCTTATCGACGCCTTGAAGGTGTTCGATAAAATGTCACAAAGAGAATCCGAGCGTTCTACGATTATTCTTCCTCGTTCGTTCGTTAATTTATTGATGGTATGATGTTAGGGTCAGATTCCTTGTGAAGAACTTGAGTCGGAACCCTTCCGTTCGTTGTCTTCTTCGTGGTACAAGCTTCCCGGTCGAACCGTGTTCTTCGGGGTATTCGGCAACGGTTATTAAGGTAAGTATCTTATTATACGACTTGTATCTTGCTACTAGTAATCACGTATGAGATTTATGATGATTTTGTTTGCCTTCGTAAATATGTTCCGTTTGAATTGGTTGTGTATTCCGCAATTTGAAGGCTTTGTGATAATAGTATTATATTGGTATACGTGTTAGGTGTTGTGCCATTTGTGCAGGATTGCGACATACATATGGGATGGTTGTACACTTGGTTGTGCAATGTATTGTGTACCGATCGTGTGTTATGTTGGTTGTGTGTCGTTGATTGATGATAGTTGTTGCGAGTGTCGAGATTGTGTTATGTGCGTGTGATGTACGATTTTGTGGTGATCAACGTGATTGATTAACTGTGCTCATTGTCGTATGTAATGTGAATGTGAACGTGAATATGTGTGTGACCGCTAAGTTCACTCTTGTTGGTTCGACGGGACCTACGAGGCCTCGTGGCAGTGGACTACGGGGTCAAAACTTAGTGAGGTACTGAGGTCCAATCGTGCTGGTCTGACGAGGCCTACGATAACGCATGGTAGTGGACCATGAGTTTCAGACACAGTGCGTCCAACCGAGTGAGCTCGATGGGGCTTACGGTGACACGTGGCAGTGGATTACGGTGTCAGGACTGTGTGTGTGATTATTGTGATTGGAATAGTCCGTGTGGGTTGTTGAACCTACGGAGACACGTGACAGTGGATCACGGTGTCGGAATTGATTATGTTTGTTTATTTGTGCGTGGTGTAGTCCGTGCGGGTTGTTGAGCCTACGGAGACACGTGACAGTGGATCACGGTGTCATGAACATGTTTATTTTCAAATCAAAGTTTTGAAAGGAAAAGTTTTATGAAAATAAATGTTGGATCGAGTCCTAAACTTGAGTAAATATTTTCCGTATTGTGAACTGTTGATTTATGAAACAAGATTTGGGTTAAAGCCCTCAACCCTTCTTTTGAAAGGCATGGTGTACCAGGACTCAGAGTTTTTAAAGGTTTTGAAATTCCAAATTTCCCGAGGTGATGAACTTATTTTCGAAATGCTTCATAGCTTAAATTCCCTTATTAAAACCCCCGGGAATAATTTGATACTTGAATATTGTGTTTGATTCTTGATTAATGGTTGCTCGTTACTTTTCGTATGATTTGATACTTGCACTAGTAAAACAGTGGAGTTTTACTAACCCCCGAGTAATCAGGGGGTGGATGTCTGTTTTGCGTCCAGGTACATGCAGGTTCAGGGGAGCAGTCACAGGATTGGCACAAGAGGATGACAAGCTGCGATACTAATCAAGAGTCGATAGTTGTTTAGATTTTTGTTGTGTTGTCAGAGTTGATTTCGGTCTTCCGATGTATTGTACTTCGACCCCTGTGTGGGTAATGTTGTTTTAGTCGGTTTTGTTGATGGAGTTGAGTGACCTCATAGGTCTCTGTATTATTATATTGTTTGACCCTGGCCGGGCAAGCATTTGGTTGTTTATGGATGTTTAGCCTGGTAGATCCTTGTGGAAAGGGTCTACGGCGTGTAATATTCCCATACGGTTCTGGGGGTGTTACATTTATGGTATCAGAGCTTAGGTTGCGGAAACCTAGGCTATCGGGTCAAGTCGAGTCGTGATTTGTCGAGTATTGTGTGGTTTTGTCATTCGAGATGTCGGGTGACAAGTTGAGTTGTGCGTAGTCACAACGTGTCGGATATGTTGTCGGATGAGATTAGTATCGTGGGCGACCGTCATCTCCGTGCGGCCTGTGGACGTAAGACTCCTCTTTTATGCGAGGTACCCGTGTATAATGATTTTATCTTAGTGAGTTAATTGCGGTGCATAATTTTACTTACACGGTATTGTGTAATATAGTTGTGTATAATACTTGTGACACATAGTATATGTATAAAAACTGGGCGTATTGTTGTTTTACCTTTGAACCACCGTATGGGGTAGTATGGTGTGAAAGAAATTGAGAACCTTGATGGGTTTCGAATAAGGTATCGACGATTGAGTTCGTGCGAAACTCCGAGGAATGGTTTTGTTGTATGTTTAAACTTGATGCTGTGAGATGTATTCAATTGGATTGGCGGTCCTATTTGCCGTTTGGGCATGTGATTTTTAGTTTGATTGTTTTTAGATTGTTATGTTTATGCCGTTACGGGTAGGTTTTAGAATGTTCTTCCCGAAGGACTTTACGAGTTTGAACATTTTTGTGGAAATCGTTGCTACTGTTTAAAATATTTTGATGGTGCGGTTAAAACCACGGTTTATATGGATTTTAAAATCGGTTAAATTTTTGACAAATTGATCGTGTATTTTCAAATGACACCATCAGACGGTATTTGGAAAATGTGTTTTGAAGTACTTCGGATATTGCGAAATATTACTGTCGTTTTGATTATGAGCTAAAGGATTTTGGAAAATTTCTATTTTGCAAAAACAACTTTGGCTTTCGTAAATTAGAATGTTATGTGTTTATGTATTGAGGTTAAGTTGTGCACCTCTGTTGGTGTAACCGTGCGAATTACTTATGAATTTAAGTCTATTATTGCATTGTTAGTTCGTGTACTCGTGTGATGACTTGGAGTGAATACTTTATTGTGCTACTGGTTGTTGCCCTATGTTGATTATGTGGTATTTATTTTGTTGTTCTGAATGGTTGCCCATTCAGTATGCTGAGGGGTCGAGGTTGAGGCTGTGGTCGTGGTGGTAGTCATAATCAGGAGCGTGATAGGGCAACTCACTCCTTGCCGAGTACCAATCAGCTTGGTACATATCAGGGACATTCTCATTCAGCCAGCGTTAACGTTGACGTTGGCGCCGCCACCATCCTTCGTCAGGTGGTTGACCAGTTAGTGCAGATGAATCAAGTCGTACGTCAGAATGAGAACCCAAATGGGGATAACGGAGCCAGTAAGTGGCTACGAGATATGATGAGGATGCAGCCGCCCCATTTTGTGGGTTTGTGTGACTTGTTAGGTTGGGAAAACTGGCTCTTCCAGTTGGACAGAACATTTGATGTTGTAGCTTGTCCGGATGAAAGGAGGGTACCCATTGCTCAGTACCTGCTCGACAAAGAAGCTGCAGACTGGTGGCAGGCTGTAGTTCCTGCAGATCGTACACCTACATGGGCTGAGTTTAAGACCGCCATGGAGGCAGAGTATTGCCCGTTGCCTATTCGTGAACGCAGGATCGTTGATTTTTTCTCAGCTACGCCCCAGGATGTGTCAATATCCCAGGCGATAGTCGATTATAATCGACAGTTGGCTTATGTTTGTGATCAAGTGAGAAGTGAAGTGAACAAGATTCGATACTTCAATATGCGCATGAAACCTCATATCCGTGAGAGTATGGCTCCGCTTATGTGTACCACCCTGAAGGAATATCAGGACCGAGCTTTAGCCATTGAGATGGTCGTTTCTGTGACGCAATCTAGTTCAGAGAGTAAGAGACAGAAGACCTCGAGTATTTTTTCAAGAAGCCAGAGAAGTGAGATCCGTGAGCCTGTTGCTTCGTAGTTTCCTTCTGGGAGAACTCCTCGTTTGGTTGACCAGTCTAAGAACCTTACTCCAGAGGCGAGTAAGACGATCGGTGTGAAGACCTGTTTTAACTGCAGCCGTGTAGGCCATGCGAGACAGAATTGTCGTTCACCTCCGGTTAATTATTTTAAGTGCGGCCAACTGGGCACCAAGCGGTGTATTGTGATACCGTTGCCAAGATGTTCGGGAATCGGGTTTTCGTTCCTACTTGGGGACTGCCCAGTGGTGTCTAGTGATGTAGTTGTGTATCGTACTTTGTGCTGTAATTCGTGTAGAGATTGATATTTGTTGTGTGAACTTTTTGGTTTTGTTTGTATTCTACCATGATGTTTTATTTTAAGTTTCGGGACGAAACTTATTTTTAATAGGATAGAATGTAATATCCGGTATTCTCGTTTTCTGTTATCTTGAATTGTTTGTGTCTTGATGTCGGACATTTTCTTATTGACGAGAATCGGAGTGAATTCTATCATAATACTATATTTGTTTCTACCGCATAGTCGTTGTGGTCGGGTGCGACTTGTTGTCGCGTGCATTTCTTTGATTAAATGTCTGCATGTGATGTGTTGTTAATTACTCGTTGTTGTTTTGAATCATAGTCGATGGCGTTGTGTTAGTCGTCGTGGGGCGTGTTTTCACGCCGTATATTCCTTTGCGTTGCTTGTAACGTTTCGCCGTTGGGCGCGATTTTTTCGGTTCTTGTGTATGTCGTTGAGTTTTCCTGGCGGGATATTGCTTCTCCATACTTGATTTAAGTTTCGGGACGAAACTTCTTTTAAGGAGGGTAGAATGTAATATCCGCAATTTTGGATTTCCGATAATTTTATTTTTTCGGCGGAGTTCCATTTCGACGACTCGCTTGGGACCGTTTCATCATTCTGAGAATGATTAATTCTGCACTTTTTGTCATCCGAGTTCGTTTCGATATTGTTTTGTTGAGTTCCGTGTTTCTTAACGACTTTTCTGCACTCGAGTTCGATTCTTGTGAATCTCGTTCGAAATTACTATTTCGAGTTTCCCATAAGTCCGTTTAACTTTGTTAGACGTGTTGTGAACTTCGGTTTGGTTATTCGATCAAGTATCGTGATTTTCGGACGTTTTGGGCCGTTTTCGTAATTTCCCAAAGTTTGGGGTAATTACTTCCGCTGTCGAATTCCGACACTTCGGGTGGTCGGAATCGTGTGTTCTCTTAGCTCTTAGATTCGTCTTTGTGAGTACTTCGTAATTGTATCTTCAATTCGCGCGGGCACCTTGTGCCGGGTGTTGCGCCGTGTCGGTTAGGTCGCGCACTGACCCGCAACACGGCAGTAAACACGGTGCTGGTCTGGGCCGTTTGCTGCGCCGTGTTCGGTAGAGGTATAAATATTGCAGAGCCGTCGGGTTTCACTCATTTTTTCTCACTTCTTTCTTCCTGTCCACGGCTGGAATCCTGGAGGAGTCGAAGACATGTTGTTCAACTACCAATCCATGAAATTCCTGAGTCCATAACATCGATTAATCCTTCCATAACTTGCTCCGATCGACCGAATCGGGGTAAGTTTTCTTAAAATCTAGTTTTGGGGATTTTGTTCGATTTGTCCGTTTAATCCGTTTTAACTCAGAATAGTGATGGATTGATGATTGTTAAGCTATATTATCTCGAATTCCTTGTTATTCCACGGTTGGATTGCCACGGATTTGTCGTTTTATTGAGTATCTTATCGACGCCTTGAAGGTGTTTGATAAAATGTCACAAAGAGAATCCGAGCGTTCTATGATTATTCTTCCTCGTTCGTTCGTTAATTTATTGATGGTATGATGTTAGGGTCAGATTCCTTGTGAAGAACTCGAGTCGGAACCCTTCCGTTCGTTGTCTTCTTCGTGGTACAAGCTTTCCGATCGAACCGTGTTCTTCGGGGTATTCGGTAACGGTTATTAAGGCAAGTATCTTATTGTACGACTTGTATCTTGCGACTAGTAATCACGTATGAGATTTATGATGATTTTGTTTGCCTTCGTAAATATGTTCCGTTTGAATTGGTTGTGTATTCCGCAATTTGAAGGCTTTGTGATAATAGTGTTATATTGGTATACATGTTAGGTGTTGCGCCATTTGTGCAGGATTGCGACATACATATGGGATGGTTGTACACTTGGTTATGCAATGTATTGTGTACCGATCGTGTGTTATGTTGGTTGTGTGTCGTTGATTGATGATAGTTGTTGCGAGTGTCGAGATTATGTTATGTGCGTGTGATGTACGATTTTGTGGTGATCAACGTGATTGATTAACTGTGCTCATTGTCGTATGTAATGTGAATGTGAATGTGAATATGTGTGTGACCGCTAAGTTCACTCGTGTTGGTTCGACGGGACCTACGAGGACTCGTGGCAGTGGACTACGGGGTCAGAACTTAGTGAGGTACTGAGGTCCAATCGTGCTGGTCTGACGAGGCCTACGATAACGCATGGCAGTGGACCATGAGTTTCGGACACAGTGCGTCTAACCGGGTGAGCTCGATGGGGCTTACGGTGACACATGGCAGTGGACTACGGTGTCAGGACTGTGTGTGTGATTGTTGTGATTAGAATAGTCCCTGTGGGTTGTTGAACCTACGGAGACACGTGACAGTGGATCACGGTGTCGGAATTGATTATGTTTGTTTATTTGTGTGTGGTGTAGTCCGTGCGGGTTGTTGAACCTACGGAGACACGTGACAGTGGATCATGGTGTCATGAACATGTTTATTTTCAAATCAAAGTTTTGAAAGGAAAAGTTTTATGAAAA
This sequence comes from Orobanche coerulescens, assembly GCA_033398695.1. Classification (NCBI taxonomy): domain Eukaryota; kingdom Viridiplantae; phylum Streptophyta; class Magnoliopsida; order Lamiales; family Orobanchaceae; genus Orobanche; species Orobanche coerulescens. Next base: position 149,915,848 of record CM065812.1, on the reverse strand, counting down.
TGAATGTTGGACCGAGTCCTAAGCGTGAGTAAATGTTTTCCGTATTGTGAACTGTTGATTAATGAAACAAGATTTGGGTTAAAGCCCTCAACCCTTCTTTTGAAAGGCATGGTGAACCAGGACTCAGAGTTTTTAAAGGTTTTGAGATTCCAAATTTCCCGAGGTGATGAACTTATTTTCAAAATACTTCATAGCTTAAATTCCCTTATTAAAACCCCCGGGAATAATTTGATACTTGAATATTGTGTTTGATTCTTGATTAATAGTTGCTCGTTACTTTTCGTATGATTTGATACTTGCACTAGTAAAACAGTGGAGTTTTACTAACCCCCGAGTAATCGGGGGGTGGATGTCTGTTTTGCGTCCAGGTACATGCAGGTTCAGGGGAGCAGTCACAGGATTGGCACAAGAGGATGACGAGTTGCGATACTAATCAAGAGTCGAGAGTTGTTTAGATTTTTGTTATGTTGTCAGAGTTGATTTCAGTCTTCTGTTGTATTGTACTTTGACCCCTGTGTGGGTAATGATGTTTTAGTCGGTTCTGTTGATGGAGTTAAGTGACCTCATAGGTCTCTGTATTATTATATTGTTTGACCCTGGCCGGGCAAGCATTTGGTTGTTTATGGATGTTTAGCCTGGTAGATCCTTGTGGAAAGGGTCTACGGCGTGTAATATTCCCATACGGTTTTGGGGGGTGTTACAGCTGATGGAGCTTCGATCCCGGTAGAGCACACTCAGAGTCTCGATCATCATGCTGATGGAGCCTCGGTCCCAACAGTTACACCCCTGATTATTCCTGCTGCGATGTTGGTGACACCACCAGAGGTTGCTCCTAGGACTCGACCATCCTCTTCCACTGCGGATCTTAGCCCTATTCCGCTTGATTATTCTTCTATTCCTATTCGAGCAGATGCGTATGATGTGCCTAGACTGCAGTATAGGTCATACAAACTGCATTCCCCCTTCTCGACCATTGTAGTTCGGAAGAGGAAGGACTTGGATGAGGACGCGTATAGCAGGTGGTTGGCTAGCGGCGAGAGGTGAGTTAAATTGTAAATTAAATATTATTTACTAAAATTGTCCATACTTGAACAAAAAGTAAATTGTAGTGTCAATGTTGACGCTGCATGCGGAGGTAGTACCTCCTGGTTTTTGATGCTACAGGACGGATCCAGATTGATAGATGTAGAAGTAAGTCTTTCAATTTATATGTACGTAATCTCTTATATGTTTAATTTATTTGAAATTTAAATAATATCCAGCATCTAGATGCATATATGGGGATCCTACGGTTTGATCCGAGATTTTTTGGCGTACAATGGCTCGATGATTGGGCTGCCCAGACGGTTTTGGTTCATACGATCTTCTTGGTAATGAAAAAATATTAATAAATTTATTCCAAATTAATTGAGTGCTTCGTTACTGAAAAAATTATTTTATATTAGGCTATGTGTATCAACATATGGAATAATTCTAATAGGAGAGGAGGTTTTTTTTTTTAAAAAAAAAAATGAAAAAGCATCCAGTGTGGACGGGGGTTGAGGCGGGACCCACCAACCTGTAGATAAGAAGAAATCAAGAAATACAAAGTATCAGCCCCGAATTATGACCTAAAATGGGCCATAATTCGGGTCCAAACATCGAAGAAATCTACAACCCGCTAAAGAAATACAAAGTGCACCACAAACCGTGGGCTACTGTGCGGACCCGTAGACTAAAATAACTCAACTCCGAATTATGACAAAAAATGGGCCATAATCCGGAACCTAAAATCTAAAGTGCCTACGGCCCGCTAGATCAATACAAGGTGCACCACTAAAACTGTGGGCTAATGTGCGAACCAATAGGCAAGCAAGCAATCAATAAAATAAAACCTATCTAAATCTAAAAGACGGATAACCAAACTGATCCATCCGTATAAGGGAGAGAAGAAACGGAGGAGCAGTATCATAAGTATAAGTCTGAGTGCCGAGGGACGACATGCCGAGCTCAAAAAGATAGTCGGCCGGCCTGTTGCCCTCCCGGAAAATGTGAGTGACTCTGAACTGAATATCTCTGAGAATGTGTCGGATACGCATAAGAGTGTGACGAACCTGCCAAGAGCCCCAATGGCCAGATGATAGCAGGGTCACCACAGCAGCAGCATCAAGCTCAATCCAAACATGTCTCGATCTCTGGGAAGTTAGAATCAATACAATCGCCAATGACTGGACCTCAGCATCAAAACTCGAAGAGGCCTGAAAAGAGGAATGGAAAGCAAGAAGGAGCTCTCCGTGGTGATCTCTAATCAGACCTCCCCCACCCACAATCTGTGTGTCTCTATCGAACGAACCATCCGTGTTCAGCTTGATCCAAGGGGTCTCGGGTCGAAGCCAAACCACCGGGACGGGGCGACGAGTCTGAGCGGGGGAAGATGTAGCTCGCTGGAAACGATCAGGCAGCGAGCAACCCGCCCAGAAGTCAGATGAAATAAGCTCCGCAGAAGCCAATAAAACAACATGGCACTCCACCTGCACAATAACATGAGACGAAAGAAAAGTAATCGCCCTATGCTTTGCGCTATTCCTTTCTGTCCAGATGAACCAAAGGATCAGACAAGGAATAATGAAAGTCGCGTGCCTAAAGTGTGTGCTGTGTGCGAAAAAACTCAGGAGCTCAAAGATATTCTGAGTATGGGGTAGGGATAAATGTGTCCATGCGCCAAAATACTCCCACACGTCACGAGCCACATCACTCTCCAAGAAAAGGTGGGCAATGGTCTCGGTATGGTAGGTCTGGGTAAGGGTATGCGAGCAGCACAAACATCTGGAAGCCAGTGAAATGCCCCTCCTCTGAAGAATGTCATCAGTCGGTATCCGTCGCATGAGAAGTCTCCAAATAAACACCAAAGTGGTCGGTGTAAGTAAGGCAGTCCAGATGGCCCCGTAAACAAGATTAGCCTGACCCCTCACCCTGATGTGAGACCGAGCCGACGACAATGAGAACACACCCGAAGAGGTAAGAGTCCAGCACATACTATCCGAATCCTCCTCGGCGATGGGAATCGCGGAGATCTCCTGGTTGAACTGAGGGGTAAATCCTAGCTCCTCTCCAACAATAGACTCCAATCTACCCATGTCCCACGTCCCATCAACCCATAACTCATGAATCCTAAGATGGGGTCTACCAGTAACCTAAAAGAAGAAATAGGCCTATCCCCAATCCAAGTATCGTCCCAAAAGTTGACCTCCCCGCAGCCACGACCAAGAGTCCAGTGGATGAACTCCTGAGCTTCAATACCCACTCGGAGGAGACGGCGCCAAGGGTGGCTGGCACGAGCTTTAAGAGCAGTACCCATATGCGTATAAAGGCCAGCAAAGCAGTTTCTGCGGAGCATAAACTGCGCCCACAGAGACGTGCCCGCGCGAAGGCGCCACCAGAGCTTTTAACTAAAAGCTCTTGCCATATCCGAAAGTATCCGAACCCTGAGGCCTCCCTCAGAGACCGGACGACAAATTTGCCGCCAACTGACCTAGTGCGTCTGCCTCTTCAGACCAACAGCACCCCAGAAGTATCTCGCAATGATCTGTTCGAGCTCCTGGATAATGTACTGTGGAGGGTCCAACATCTGAAGCAGGTGTATAGGAATCGTGCAGAGAGTGCTCTTAATAAGAGCCAAGCGTCCCCCAAAAGCAAGGTGGCGATGGGACCAACTAGAGATCCTATCCAACATCCGTTGCTTCACCCCAGCAAAGAGCTCTCGTCTCATAAAGCCTTTGTAAAGGGGCACACCAAGATAGGTGATGGGGAGATTGCCCTGGCGAAAACCAGTAAGATCGTGAACTCTCTGGTGCCAACGAGGCGCATGCTTAGGAGCAAGAATAAAAATGCTTTTTTTGGATACTAACCATTTAGCCTGAAGCCATAGAGTAGTGATCCAGGAGACGCATGAGATCAACGAGACCATCATCCACAGCCCGTGTGAATATAATGATGTCATCGACGTATGATAGGTGCGAGACGGGGAAAGGCCATCCAGCCGTCTTATACCTCATCAAAGGATGGTCTCGAATGAATCGGTCCAAGCAGCGCGATAAATAATCAGCGGCAAGCACGAAGAGCGACGGAGAGATAGGGTCACCCTGACGCAAACCCCGACTAGAGGCAAAATAGCCGGTCGGACTGCCATTCACCAAAATGGAGAACGTGCAACTCTCGATGCAATGACGGATTAACAAAATCCATCTATCCGTGAATCCCATCCTCACCAGGACCTCACGTAAAAACTGTCAGTGAACCCTATCATACGGCTTAGCCATATCAAGCTTCAGCGCAAGGTTCAGGATACCATGAATGTCCGCGACGTGGAGGTTGTGAATAAGTTCTTGGGCCAGAAGGATATTATCAGTAATAACCCGCCCGTGAACAAATCCACTCTGGTTCGGATAGATAATCAGAGGGAGGAGAGGAGCAAGCCGAGCGTTAAGGATTTTTGAGATAATCTTATTGGTCACATTACACAGACTAATAGGCCGGTAATCTGACCAACCGCTCGGACCAGGCTTCTTCGGGATCAAGACGACCGTAGTCGCCGTGAAAGCCGGAGGCATAGGATGACCCTCAAAAAACTCGAGCACAGCCCCCTCCACGTCGGAAGAGACAATCTCCCAACAATGCTGAAAAAACAAAGACGAGAACCCGTTAGGCCCAGAAGCGCTGTGAGGATCGATATCAAATACTGCAGCACGAATCTCCTGGGGAGAGAGTGGGACACACAAACTATCAGAATCAAAAGAACAGGGGACAGAGGGAAAACAAGTGTCATCCGGGGGGACGAGAACATCACCATCGGATGTAAGCAGAGTCCTAAAGAAATTCACAGTGGATGATCGGATGTCCGACTCTACAGCGATCGTCGTACCACCATCCTCAATGCTGTGAATATGCGATTGACAACGCTTCTGCTTCGCAAAACCCCGAAAGAACCGGGTGTTGCGCTCGCCCTCAGAAACCCAATGAACTGCGGCTTTCTATTTCCAGAAATCTTCCTCCATAGAGAGACGAAGATGGTACTCAGCACGAAAATGGTGCAAAGCGATTCTATTCTCCGGAGTAGGATCCAAATCATATCGTCGCTCAGCCTCGTCAGCAGCCCTCAAGGCATCATCCAACTTCGTATGAAGATTTCCAAAAACAGACCAGTTCCATTGTTTCAGCCTGCGCTTAACCCTAAGGAGTTTGGCCTGTAGGTTACACATGCCAGATAATCCAGTCGGGGTAAGCCAGACCTCCCTAACAGTGTCCAGGAATATGTGATGCCGGATCCACATACTCTGGAAACAGAATGACGACTTGTGACGAATCGCGGAGAAGCGACACTGGATAAGAAGGGGCACATGGTCCGACCGAAGTCTAGGCAGGTGAGTGATGGTAGAAACCGCAAACACGTTCGACCATGCTTCATTAAATAAAGCACGATCTAGCCTTTCCCTCAAACCATTGCGCTCCCAAGTGAAAATATCACCCTCGCAGCCCGCATCAATCAACTCACAGTTAGCAATAGTCTGTGCGAAGTCTAGAATCTCTGGAGAACGGTCTGTGTTACTACCCTCGTGCTCATGTGAATGCAAGAAGCTGTTGAAGTCACCGCTAACTAGCCACGGCAACCCCTCTACTTCCAAAGTAATCTCACGGAGGGTGTCCTAAAGGGCGTAACGACCAACACGGATAGTGCTGGCATAGACAAAGGTGACATAAATCGACTGAGGAAGAAGGGGGGAAGAAATAGAAAGATGGAGGACTTGATCGATATCCAACAAAACTTGGTGCTGAAAGTGAGGGGAAGAAAAGAACCAAATTTTGTTAGACCGATTATAAAGTCCCGACGCAAAACCTAAAGAACGAATATAAAAATCAAAATTAGCATTGGAACACATGGGTTCTAAAATGCCAATAAAAGAAAACCTATGATCACGGTTGAGATGTCGAATGCGCTTCTGTGCTCCGGTGTTAGCCAGACCACGAGCGTTCCGTGTAAGAATGGGTATCGACATAAACTAACCAACCAACTCAGACGAAGACCTAGGATGCTGACTGGAGCGGCCCCGTCTCCGAGGTGTATCCTTCCGGGCAGATGTTCCCCCTTTCAAGGGCAATGAAGATCGCCCCTTCGAGGAGGGGGAGGGTCCGCGAGAAGCTGTTCTTCCTCATGTGTAAATCGAGGAGTCGGAAGCAGCTTTGCCCCTATTCGTGACACCAGGAGCAGCAGTAGAATACATCAGACTTCTCTTAACCGGGGGCTTCGGTGCCGTCGTAAGAGGCACCAGCGCCGAGAAAGAGAGACTGGACTCAGAAATCTCAAATTGGGTGCATTTAAGACCACACTCAGTCTGAGATAGAGAAGGAAAAGAAGAAGAAGGGGGAGGAGGGGGAGGCTCGTAAACCACTATGGCGAGGGTCTTAGGCTCCACGATGATTGGATCATCCATGCAGCCCTCACCGTCATGGTGGGGGGAGGTAGACTCTACGAGTCTATAAAAGTGTGGGACGGTAGAGGACTCCGTGTCGTCCTCTAAAACACGCTCAATATCGCTATCTCGACCACCGTCATCACTACCCAACACGCTATATTTATTGCCCACGCTAATAATATCATCTGTGCCTACTAAATTCTCTTCCTCTCTAGCAGAGGAGTCTAACGATGCAAAGTATGAGTGCTGTCCGGTGGCAGCCATGCCCCTGGGGATCATCCCCGTCTCTCTAGCTCCTTTTTTGGTAACAACTTGCCAAATGGCAGGATCCTTCCCATTGTGTATTGATGATGAGGATCTCGATTTCTTGATCAGCCACGTTCACAGTCTGAGACCATTTTGGTGCGATCACCACCCTTGGTGGAATTTACGCGAGGTGATAATTTATTGCATGGTTTGTTATTTATTTGTATTAGTTATTCATGTACTATTGTGCTGACAATGTACTTTTTGAACAATCCAGGTGTTGACCATCTGGAATACGTCTCCAGAGTCCTCGAATGGACATTGGGTTGTTCTCCGCATTAGACTCGAGGAGAGTATCATCATCATGCACGATTCTCTGGCATAGGAACACGATGCATATTGGAAGTTGAGATCGCGGCAGGCATCGGGTATATATCGCTTAATTCCTACCATTCTACAGCATTCTGGATTTTATGACCGCCGTCCTGATATCTCCCCGGTTACTCCGATTCGAGTTGCTACAGCGAGGCAGGATTTATGCTATTTACATGATGACTCAACCTCTTGTGGTGCATATTCTATACGGACTTTAGAGTCTCTCGTTCAGTAGTCTTTCTCTCATGGAAAGATCGAGACGGATATTTACGCGTTTAGAGGATGTATGGCCCGAGCTATATGGAGGGTTAGCAATGATTTAGATATTGTAGTATGTGATCCCAGTCGTTTGTTTATACGGTGGGATGATAGAGATTAGTGATATCTTCTTTTAGTGGTATACATTATATAAATATTCCAAATCAAGAGATAACAATTCTTTTTTAATAAATACACAATGAATTTGAACTTAATCAATTTGAAATTGAACTTATTCAATTTGAAATTAAACTTAATTGATTCAATTTGAACTTAATCAATTTGAAATTGAACTTATTCAATTTGAAATTAACCTTAATTTATTCAATTTGAAATTTGAACTTAATCGGTCCAAATTGAACTTAAACAGTTGAAATTATACTTAATCAATTTTAAGTTGAACTTAATCAATTTGAAATTGAACTTAATTGATTCAATTTGAACTTAATGAATTTGAAATTTGAATTTAATAGGTTCAAATTAAACTTAATCGGTTGAAATTATACTTAATCAATTTGAAGTTGAACTTATTCAATTTGAAATTGAACTTATTCAATTTGAAATTAAACTTAATTGATTCAATTTGAACTTGATCAATTTGAAATTTGAACTTAATCGGTTCAAATTGAATTTAATTGGTTGAAAATATACTTAATCAATTTGAAGTTGAACTTAATCAATTTAAAATTTAACTTATTCAATTTGAAATTAAACTTAATTGATTCAATTTAAACTTAATCAATTTGAAATTTGAACTTAATCGGTTGAAATTATACTTAATCAATTTGAAGTTCAACTTAATCAATTTGAAACTGAACTTATTCAATTTGAAATTGAACTTATTCAATTTGAAATTGAACTTAATTTATTCAATTTGAACTTAATCAATTTGAAATTTGAACTTAATCAGTTCAAATTGAACTTAATCTGTTGAAATTATACTTAATCAATTCGAAGTTGAACTTAATCAATTTGAAATTGAACTTATTAAATTTAAAATTAAACTTAATTGATTCAATTGAAATTTGAACTTAATCGGTTCAAATTGGAACTTAATCGGTTGAAATTAAACTTAATCAATTTGAAGTTTGAACATAATCAATTGATCAATTTGAATTTGAACTTAATCAGTTTGAAAATGAACTTATTCAATTTGAAATTAAACTTAATTGATTCAATTTGAACTTAATCAATTAGAAATTTAACTTATTCAATTTGAAATTAAACTTAATTGATTCAATTTGAACTTAATCAATTTGAAATTTGAACTTAATCTGTTGAAATTATACTTAATCAATTTGAAGTTGAACTTATTCAATTTGAAATTAAACTTAATTGATTCAATTTGAACTTAATCAATTTGAAATTTGAACTTAATTGGTTTAGTTTTAATATGCAACTATAATAAACACGCAATGAAAATATTTAAGCTTCAGTTTTAATACGAAATAATAAATATGAAACATACAAATACTTTAATAAATATAACTAAGTTTATATTGGGGGCTCATTTAGCTCAAAACGATGCTTAGTTGGACATTTTGGAGCAGTGTGGTCAACAGAATGACATATACTACACTTTTTTTGTACGTCCCTTTTTAGATGGAGTTGGTTGCATTGTGAAATCCTCAAATAGTTGGGGAATAACTGCAGTGCAAGTCTTTCTATTGTGCCTCCACATCTAAGGCATGTTTGAACTTTACGGGTATGAGTCGAGGACTCAACCCCTGATGCGTGTCTCCTTTCTTTTGGTCGCCCTGCTTGCTTTGGATTGTTTGGTGGTTCACAAACTTTTACCTTGATGTTAGCAGAAATGAACCAATCACTTGGGTGAGGTACTGGAATCACAGACCGTCCCCACATTTGGCGAAGCGTGGACACTTTGTAGTAATCATGTATGTATACAGTTTGGTCGTGATTGAGGTACCTTATAGCTGCAGCGGCATGATTGCACGAGATCATATCATGCTGGAACATCATACAACTACATTTTTTGTCTCTCAAGTCCACAACATTATTTTTCCTGTTAGAGGTCACCTTGAACACCTCATCACTAAGGAATTGAACGTCCATGTTCGATCCAGCTCCAACCACCTTCATCAATATCTCGTATGCATGATCCGTTAAAGGTCCAGGACACTAATTTGCATTTATATGTCGATCAGATATCCATTCTTCTATCATGGTTCGACATACCTCAAGGAATGTGGAAACCGACAGCCTTCTAGCCCAGAGAAGACGATTGTTCAAGCTTTCAACGGCATTTGAATTCATAACCTGGAATCGCCGGACTGGGCACTTCACACGAGCCCATTTATTTTCACCGACAACTTCTTTCAAGTGGGTAGCTGCAGCTGGACATGCTATTTCTAAACTTTCCATATGCATATTATAGTCCTCAATACGATAGTTGTAAGCTGCAGCATTGAAAATTGCCACCACGTGTTGACCATACTTAACCAAATTCTTCTGAATGTGGTAACAACATAACCCGTGATGCGCAAGTGGGAATACCTCTCCTATAGCTTTTGCTATGGATTTGTGCTCGTATGAAACAATCAAGAGGTCCCTTGGACAACCGAAGGCTTCTTTCAATTTGTATATGAAATACTTCCAAGACTTATCGCATTCAACATCGCCAACCCCGAAAGCAAGTGGAAATATCTGATTGTTACCATCTTTTGTAACAGCAACAAATAATACTCCTCCATACTTACCCCAAAGGTGTTTCCCATCAACAATAATAATTAGTCTAGCATAACGAAATACAGATATCGAAGCCCCCAAAGCATAAAATATGTATTTAAATTTTCCAGTATTTGCATCAACCACATAATCAGTTATGGTACCTGGATTCGTCTCCTCCAACATATGCAAGTACGATGGGATCAATATGAAAGAATCTCGATGGTCTCCATAAATCACCGAAATAGCATGGTTGTGAATGCTCAATCCCAAGCCATAATGGACTGTCAAACTGTTGGTATATTATCGGATATTTGCGCCGTTTGTGCGGAAGCGTAAATAAATTGCGGAAAATAAACGACACAGCGATTTATAGAGGTTCGGCTATTAACGAAGCCTACGTCCTCTCTCTAAAGATCTTTTTCTATAGGTTTAAGATCAAAACCTATACGCCTCTCTTCAATCGGTCGAGGGATTACCGTTACAAGCTCGCCTTCTATCGGTCTGAGTAAAACCGTTTTTCCTTTTCTATTGGATAAGGAATCAACCACTCTAGCTTTCTATGAGTACTAGATAAACCTCACTAAGATAGCGATTGTGATTCTAACAATGCCGGATCCTTGATCCTAATAACACCGAATCAAATCGTATCTTTTCTTTTTCTCGCTCGTGTATAATGTTGAATGTATAAACACTCAAACTAACAATATAAGCTCAATATTACAACAACAATGTAAGTATATGATTCTCAGATGAATATCTCGTTTGCTTGAAGTTGTTGTCCTCAAACAATACCATAGGGATGGTATTTATAGGTATTTCCCATAAACTAGCCGTTGCTGGCTGTTTTGACTTGCTAGCGTGCGCTAGCCTTTCTCTGGTAGCGTGCGCTAATATCTTAGCGTGCACATGGCGTGCGCTAGATTCCCGATTTGATCCGGTAACCCGTTTCTTCTTTAGCGTACGTTATGCCTTCTGCCTTACGTACGTAACCTTCTTGTATTAGCGTGCGTTAATAACACATTGTAGCGTGCACTAATCCAATATATCCGTTGCATGGATTGTCCAAGTATCCGTTTGATATGCTGACTTTGACCTGCTTTTCCCAACGTTCTGATTGACTTGATTCAAACTTCTTATTGTGCGCTATTCATACTTTGTAACGTGCGCTAATCCTGACTTCATTGCATACGTTATTCTGTGTTTGAATTCCTTCACAACGGTAACAAGACTTCGATAGCGTGCGTTAATGATAACGTGTAGCGTGCGCTATCTCAACAGCTGACTTCACTTCAGCTTACTTCAAACTTGGCTGATATGCAGTTGATTTCTCATTAGCGTGCGCTAACGTATGATGACTTGCGTGCGCTAAAGCAGTCCAGATTGCAACTTTATACGTCTTCGTCTGCTTCATCGTTTTGCTTCGCCTTAATGTTGTTTTGTTTGTTTAGCAACTTTAATCATCAAAACACAAATTAAATAAAGTGTGGAATAAATATTCCAACAATCTCCCCCTTTTTGATGATTACAAAACAACTCTTGAATTGGATAATCTGTAAAAAAATAATATATGTATATATATACGAATCAAAGTTTTCGGCTTTGATCGTTTCGTTAGTTTCTCCAATCTTTTTCTTTTTCTTCTTTTTCCGACTTCTTCGTTTTTCAATTTTTCAACTTCTTCGTTTTTACTCCCCCTTTTTGTATGCTTTCTTTTTTCTTTTCGACTTCTTCGATTTTATCTCAATTCATCTCCTTCTCATCTTTATCTCAATTCATCTACTTCTCCTCCTTTTTGTCTTCATCAAAAAGTATAAAAATATAGAGTATATCAAATGAAATATAAATATGCATGATACCAATTTATGCATTAATAAGGGTATAAGCTACACTGAAAATATTATTTCTCCCCTGAAAATATTCTCTCCCCCTTTGTAAAACATCATTTGTTAAAATTTATTTTTGGGGATCCAACCTATAGTTGGTTTTTCTTTTGAAACGTAGACGATATTTGAAATGTTTGTTCCTTTAGGAACCCAAATCTTTTTAATTTTTATCGTCCATCTTGGGCTTTTGCAATTTGAAATATGATGCCCGATTTTCAAATATTTTTCGCATCGGGGTATTTTGAAATGGACGGATTCGTTTTTCGAACGTGGTTTGAATCCTAACCCCTCTTTATTTAGAGTATATTTTTGAACGCATAATATTTGTTCAAATTTATCGTTGCCGCACGAGAATTTCTTTGTCAAGATTTTTAGTTCATCTTGAACTTTTGAAAGATCATTTTTCAAAATATTTTCATTTTCAAGGCATTTCGAATAATCAATTTCGACAAATTTTCCTTTTTCAAGTATTTTGGAATTTTCAATTTCCAAAGTTTTATATTTAGACTTGAGGGATTTAATTTCATTTAAAGCATTTTGATAGTCCGTATGTAATAACTCGAATGCTTCAAAGAGTTCGTCGTAGGAGTTACTTACTTGACTTTCGACGTCGCTATCGTCGAATGAACTTCGGGCCATGAGCGCGAGATTATTTTGTTCAAGAAAATCTTCATCGGGGTCTTCGTCGCTCCATGTTGCGATTAAAACCTCCTTTTGCTTTACTTGACAGTTCTTTGCAAAGTGGCCTGGTTTGCCACATAATCGAAAGGTATTGTCGAATTTCTTAGGCTTGCCCGCTTGAATGTCCTTCTTCCTCCGGTTTAATAAGTGTTGGAACTTATTAATATTCTTGGCATAATATGCCATTTGCCACTGATCGAATTGGAGTAGCGACTGGGAGGAGCATTTGCCATTGATCGAATTCACGTACAACAATAGTTGGCACGCGTCGATTCGGATGGCACCGTATGAGGCACTTTATGGGCGGCGATGTCGATCGCCGATTTGTTGGAATGAGGCGTCCGATTTGGTCGGGACCGAACCGGATGTCGTTTTAGAGACGAGACGGAAGATAGAATTAATTCGAGAATGGATCTTGTGCCCAGTCGGCCAAGTCATATGCCGATGTTCGTCGTCGACCTTTAGAATTCGAGGTGGGGGACCACGTTTTGCTGAAAGTGTCGCCGACGAAGGGAATTTTCCGTTTCGGGAAAAAGGGGAAGTTGAGTCCGAGATTTATTGGACCCTTCGAGATTCTCGAGCGAGTCGGTGGGTTGGCATACCGTTTGGCGTTGCCCCCGGCCCTGAGTCATGTTCATAGCGTTTTTCATGTTTCCCAGCTGAGAAAATACGTCCCGGACCCTAGTCACATCATCGATTATGATGAGATTGACGTCGCCGAGGATATTACTTTTGAGGAGCGCCCTTTGAAGATTTTGGAACATCGGGAGAAACGACTGAGGCATAAGACCATCCCTTTGGTCAAGGTGCAGTGGTCGAGACACGGTGTCGAGGAGGCAACGTGGGAGACCGAGGATAGCATGCGTGCTAGGTACCCGGAGTTGTTTGTTTCTTAAGTTTCGGGACGAAACTTGTTTTTAGAGGGGTAGAATGTAATATCCGCATTTTTCTTTCCCTTGTATTTTTCTTTTCGGCGTATTTCCCGATAGTAGTGACCCTCGTGTATCTTTCAGTGTATCTTTCCTATTATCTATGGATTTTATTCCCATTATTGTCTTGCGGAACCGCCGTTTCGGGGTTGCCGTGGATCCATTCTACGTTATGATGCCTGTTGAGATGTTCCGTTTGATGTTTCGTTCACATTCCGGTGTTTTTGGACCGTTCATATTTCGTACCTAGCGCACGCTACTCTTTCTGCATAGCGCACGCTAGGGGTCCCTTAGTAGCGCACGCTACGTTTGTTTAAGTAGCGCGCTAGCGAGTAGCCCCAGGAGTGGCGATCTTTGTTTTCGACTTTACGGACTAGCGTATTAGCGTCGCTACATATGCTAGCGCACGCTAATGTCGAGAGGCTAGCGCCGCGGCTGATGGTGCCGGTGGCGTGCGCTAACGTGAGTGTCGATCTTGGGCGATTTACTCGAACCCGGTCAGTGCGGTTAGCGCACGCTACGCTTGTATGGTAGCGCACGCTAACGGATCGATTAGCGCACGCTACGCTTGTATGGTAGCGCACGCTAACGTATCGGTGGGTTACGGCGATTGCCACTGGACTCGATCGATGTCCAGTAGCGCACGCTATTGGTCGATAGCGCGCGCTACCGAGAGGTTATTAGCGCACGCTACGTTTGAGTAGCGCAAGCTAACGGCCAAAAGTCCGCTACCGGATCGACGCTAACTAGTTTGGCTCTGTAATTTTTCCCCGTTAGCGCACGCTAACCTTAAGGATTAGCGCACGCTAACACTCCCTGGCTATATAAACCGGGGAGTTGGCCAAGATGAACACAATTTCTCATTTCTTTCCTTCTTCCGCGGCCGAGCGACTCCAGAGGCGATTTGAGGCGATTTTCTTCTTCCAATCACTTCAGAGATTCTTTTGCTTGAATTCTTGGTGTAGATTAACATCATCCACTTGTGTTTCTCATCCTAAATCCAAGGTAATCTCTTAGAACCCTACTATTGGATAAATTGGGGGTTTTGGGATTTTCTTCCGATCCGTTTCGTTTTGTTGATGGATTCATGATGAATATGATTAATCTTGTTGGTATTCTTAGTTTCCCTACGGATTCATGGTATATTTCGTGATTTTTACGGAATCGAGAGGGTTTGGTTGTGGTCCGCCCTCGTTGTCGTTTATATACGAATATACATGAATCGTAGGCGGGTTTTCGGGTGTATTCCAATTCCGTATTCATTTAGAAATGGTTGTGATTGTATTCTTCGAATCATTAGGTTCGGTTTCATTGGTTCATAGCGTTCGTCGGTGACCTTCCTTTCCGTTCTTCGCGTCGTCATTAATTCAAGGCAAGTATTCTTTTGGAAACCTTTATGCTTAACATGAAATGGTAATGTATATTGTGTGTGCTTTGCTCACCCTGGGAGGGTCCGACGGGGCCTCGGGGGAATCTATGACTTCACTCTGGATTCATGAGTTTGTTTCGCTAGCCAGCTCTGGAGGGTCCTTAGAGGCCTCGGGTGGGATTCGTGGCTTCGTCCCGGTCTGGCGATGCACGCGTGATTTGTTTTATGAAATGGCCAGCTCGGGAGGGTCCTTAGAGGCCTCGGGTGGGATTCGTGGCTTCGTCCCGGTCCTAGGCAAATTGTTTGACTGTTTGTTTCCGGAAAAAGACATGTATGGTTTTGGCTTTTGAAAATGATATTGGTGCATGTACTATGAAATGTGTAAGCGATTGGTTTGCCTTGATTACTTGTACTAGCGTAATTGCTAACCCCTTTGGGGACCCGTTTTGGGGAAATTCTTGTTATGGATTTCAGGTCATAATTATCCGGACGAGCGAGCAAGGACGATCGAGGATGTTGGCCAGGGTCGTTGACATGTGCATTTGGGTCGTCTTATTTCCTTTGTCTAATTCGATATGGTTGTTTCCTATATTTCTAAACTTATAGATTGTACTCGCGAGTACTTAGGCTTTTCCTTTCTGGTTGTGTTTGGACTCCGTTGGAGTTACCATGTTTGTCGGTTGATGTTTATTATGCCGGTTGTACCGGGCGTGTTGTTTTATGTTCTTGTTGTTAATAATTGTCTCCTTGTTAACCGAGACGGTTAGTCGAGAGGTGTTCTCTTGTGTTAGCCTGGTGGATTCCATGTAGGGGTCCACGGCGCTGTAATACACCTCGAATATCTTGGGGGTGTTACAGAAATGGTATCAGAGCTCTAGGTTTATGGATACCTAGGCTTGTTGGTCATTTGGGTCTAGTCGTGTTTTGTTTTGCACATTGTCACGCCGCTGCCAGCATCCCGGTACTTCCAGTGCTCGTAAGTTTTCCTATTCGGCTCTTTTGTTTCTTGCATTGTATTTCTACTTCTGAATCGTAATTGCTTTTCCCCCTTACTCATCATCGATATACTTCTGTTATCTCTCAACATCAGTATGGATGCCGGAGGAAACCGTGGTCGTGGTCGTGGTCGTGGCCGTGGGCGCGGCCGAGGACGTGGGGCAGCCGGTGGGGCGGCCACGTCGCATTCTTCGGGAGCCGGCGTGCGGTGACCGTCACGGTCATGCTTCTTCTCGGGAGCGCGCCGATCTTGGTATTGCGGCCGTTATGCGGCAAATGGTTAACCAGATGGCGGCTATAGCTCAAGTGGTCAGAACCCCGTCGAGGCCCACGCTAATCGGGGCGGAGCGGATCGCTGGCTTCAGGATGTCATCAAGATGCATCCTCCTCAGTTCTCGGGAGCTTCGGACCCGATCGGCTGGGAAGGTGGATCAAGGAGATATCCAAAGTCTTCACTGCTACCAATTGTCCCGAGGACCGTAAAGTCCCTATTGCTCAATACTTTCTCACGGGAGATGCTACAGATTGGTGGGAGGCCGTTAGTCCCAAAGATCATGTTGCTTCGTGGGCCGAGTTTCAGGAGTTGATGGAAACCGAGTATTGTACGTGGCCGGTCACACAGGCTCGAGTGCATGCTTTCTTCGATGCTCAACCTCGAGATATTCCTGTATCCCAAGCTATTGCTGATTTCAACAAGGAGTTGGGTTATGTGAAGACCCAAGTTGTCGCTGAGAGCGACAAAATTTTCCATTTTTCCAGGAGATGAAACTGCCCATTCGGGACTATATGTCTGGACTTGTATGTACTACCCTGAAGGATTATCAGAGTCGAGCTCTTACCTACGACATGTCGGTGACAGCCAGTGCGGCGGTTCGGGAGAGTAAGAAGCAGAAATCCGCCGAAATTTTCGGTCACAGAGGTGGAGGCGGCGAAGTCTCGGTCTGTGAATATTTACGGAGGTAATTCGGCTCGTTTCTGCGAGGGCTATCGAGTGCTGCCCGGTGCCTCCGTTCGGGATGCCAAATGCTTTAAGCTGCGTGAGCCGGGCCATCGGGCCGGAGTGTCCTCGTCCGCCTCTAACTTGTCACACTTGTGGTCAGTCGGGCCACAAGGCCTTCTTTTGTGAGCGGGTAAGAAAGCTTCCTGTGCTCAGGCTTCTTTTCCAACACCTTTGGAGCCAAGTGTGAATCAGGGTTCTTTTGCTCCGCCGCCACCTCCGAGTGCCGGTCGAGGTAGGGGTCGGGGTCAGCCCGCTAGAGGAGGAGCTTCCAGTGTCGGCTCTGCCCAGCCGCGTATCTACGAGATGAGGAGGGCCGATGACCCAGCAGCTACGGTGGCGATAGGTACCGTTCATATCCATTCTCATCCTGTCAGTGTGCTTTTCTATTCTGGTGCTACACATTCATTCATATCGCTGGGGTGTGTGCGCCGTTTGAGTCTCGACTGTTTGTCGCCTTGCGAGTCTTTCATCGTTAAACTTCCTAGCGGTGACAGGATCGTTGGCGATCGAGAGGTCGAGGCTGCGTGTTTATTTGTGAGAGAGCCTGGCTCTCTAATCTTATCGTTGTTGATATTGAGGGTGAGGATCTAATTCTCGGGGATGATTGGCTCGAGCGGCATGGCGCAATCATGAATTACCGCACGAGAATCATCACTATGTTAGCCGAGGATGGCACCGAGCACTCGTTCGCGGGGCGAAAGAGGGGAAACCAGAAGTTCGTTATTAATGCCTTGAAGGCGATGAGTCTCCTGCGAAAGGGGTGTACTGGTTATTGGTGTTATGCCTTAAAGATGGAAAATGGTGGAGTCGAGCTTCCGTTGATTCCAGTCGTTAATGAGTTTCCTGATGTTTTTCCTGACGAGTTACCGGGATTGCCACCGGATCGTGAGGTCGAGTTTGCTATAGAGTTAGAGCCGGGTGCGGCTCCTGTTTCGAAGGCGCCGTATCGCATGGCACCTTCGAGAGATGTCGAGTTGAAGAAGCGATTGAGTGAGCTTCTTGAGTGGGTATGTTCGACCGAGCGCCTCGCCTTGGGGCGCACGGTCTGTTTGTGCGGAAGAAGGATGGTTCACTACGTTTGTGTATCGACTATCGCGAACTAAACAAGGTAACCATCAAGAACAAGTATCCTTTGCCGAGGATTGATGACTTGTTCGATCGATTCTGAGGAGGCTGCGGTATTCTCGAAGATTGATTTGAAATCGGGGTACTATCGGCTTGGGTGAGAGAGTCCGACGTGCAGCGGCTTTTCGGACGAGATACGGACATTATGAATTCGTAGTTATGCCTTTCGGGTTAACTAATGCGCGGCGGTGTTCATGCGGTTGATGAACAAAGTCTTTATCGAATATTTGGATAAGTGTGTCGTCGTCTTCATTGACGATATTCTTATCTATTCGAGGAATGAGGAAGAGCATGCCCATCATTTGCGGATAGTGTTAGACATTTTGAGGACCGAGCAACTCTATGTGAAGTTCTCGAAATGTGAGTTAGTTGAAGGAAGTGATGTTTTGGGTCACGTGATTTCGGTAGAAGGGGTTCGTGTGGATCCATGAGAAAATTGAGGCGGTATTGGATTGGGCATCGCCCCTGAAATGTGAAGGAGGTCCGTAGCTTCTTGGGTTTGGTGGCTACTACCGTAGGTTCGTCGAGGTTTCTCAAAACTAGCTCGGCCACTCACTCGGTTGCTCCATAAATCCGAGAAGTTAAATGCGGACCGATGAGAGGCGATCGAGTTTCGAGGAGCTGAAGAAGCGTTTGACTTGACCGGTCTTGGCGTTGCCATGTGGCAACGAGGGATTCACCGTTTATAGCGATGCTTCGGGTCAGGGTCTCGGGTGCGTATTAATGCAGCACGGCAAGACCATTGCCTATGCGTCGAGACAGTTAAGGCCGTATGAACTTAACTACCCTACTCACGATTTGGAGTTAGCGGCGGTAGTCTTTGCACTCAAGATTTGGCGTCACTATCTTTTCGGCTCTACATGTCAGATTTTTACCGATCATAAAAGTCTGAAATACATATTTACTCAGCGGGAGTTGAATATGAGGCAGAGGAGGTGGTTAGAGCTGATTAAGGATTATGACCTTGAAATCCTTTATCATCCGGGCAAAGGCGACGTCGTGGCCGACGCCTTAGTCGAAGCCGATTGCGTTGCGAACGCTTGAGGTCCTTACGCCTCGATCGAGCTTCGGCGGGCTTTGATCGGGTTAGATGTTGAGGTTTTGTTGCACAGTGTCGGGCAAGTTTGTGCTTTAGAGATTTCGTCGTCCTTGATCGATGCAATTAAACTGAAGCAATTAGAGGTCCCGATGATTACTCTACTCAGAGAGATCGTGATTAAAGGAAAGTCTCCTGGATTTGTGAGTCACGCAGCTGGTGTTTTGAGATTCCAGTCGGCTTTGTGTGCGAACGATCCAGGAGTTACTGACAGTATTTTGCGTGAGGCCCATTCCACACCTTATTCCGTTCATCTGGTTCGGGTAAGATGTACAAGGACACGAGGAGGAACTTCGTGGAATGATATGAGGAGGAGGTCGCACGGTTTGTAGCGAGATGTTTGACTTGCCAGTGTCAAAATCGAGCATCGGCCGGCATGAGTTATTGCAGTCACTTCCCATTCCGGAATGGAAATGGGAAGACTTATCGATGGATTTCGTTACGAGTTTGCCGAGATCGAAGTCGGGCATGAACATGGTATGGGTGATTGTTGATCGTCTGACCAAGTCGGCACATTTTCTGGGCATCAAGGACACTTGGGGCCCGGAGAAGTTAGCTCGTGTGTTTATCGCGCAGATTGTGAGGCTTCACGGTACTCCGAAGTCTATTGTTTCGAATCGTGATGGCCGTTTCGTATCGCACTTTTGGCAGGCGGTGCATAAGGCGTTAGGTACCCGTTTGCATTTGAGTACCTCTTTTCACCCCCGATCGGATGGACGGTCGGAACGCACCATCCGGACATTCGAGGATATGTTGCGTGCTTGTGCCCTCGATTGGAGTAGCGATGGGAGGAGCATTTGCCATTGATCGAATTCACGTACAACAATAGTTGGCACGCGTCGGTCGGATGGCACCGTATGAGGCACTTTATGGGCGGCGATGTCGATCGCCGATTTGTTGGAATGAGGCGTCCGATTTGGTCGGGACCGAACCGGATGTCGTTTTAGAGACGAGACGGAAGATAGAATTAATTCGAGAACGGATCTTGTTGCCCAGTCGGAAGTCATATGCGATGTTCGTCGTTGACCTTTAGAATTCGAGGTGGGGACCACGTTTCTTTGAAAGTGTCGCCGACGAAGGGAATTTTCCGTTTCGGAAAAGGAGAAGTTGAGTCCGAGATTTATTGGACCCTTGAGATTCTCGAGCGAGTCGGTGGGTTGGCATATCGTTTGGCGTTGCCCCGGCCACGAGTCATGTTCATAGCGTTTTCATGTTTCCCGGTGAGAAAATACGTCCGGACCCTAGTCACATCATCGATTATGATGAGATTGGCGTCGCGAGGATATTACTTTTGAGGAGCGCCCTTTGAAGATTTTGGAACATCGGGAGAAGCGATCGAGGCATAAGACCATCCCTTTGGTCAAGGTGCGGTGGTCGAGACACGGTGTCGAGGAGGCAACGTGGGAGACCGAGGATAGCATGCGTGCTAGGTACCGGAGTTGTTTGTTTCTTAAGTTTCGGGACGAAACTTGTTTTTAGAGGGTAAAATGTAATATCCGCATTTTCTTTCCCTTGTATGTTTCTTTTCGCGTATTTCCCGATAGTAGTGACCCTCGTGTATCTTTCGGTGTATCTTTCCTATTATCTATGGATTTTATTCCCATTATTGTCTTGGAACCGCCGTTTTGGGGTTGCCGTGGATCCATTCTACGTTATGATGCTGTTGAGATGTTCCGTTTGATGTTTCGTTCACATTAGGTGTTTTTGGACCGTTCATATTTCGTACCTAGCGCACGCTACTCTTTACGCATAGCGCACGCTGGGTCTTAGTAGCGCACGCCTACGTTTGTTTCAAAGCGCGCGCTAGTAGCCACAGGAGTGGCGATCTTTGTTTTCCGGCCTTACGGACTAGCATATTAGCGTACGCTACATATCTTAGCGCACGCTAATGTCGAGAGGCTAGCGCGCCGCGATGGTGCCGTAGCGTGCGCTGGCGTGAGTGTCGATCTTGGGCCGATTTACTCACGAACCGGTCAGTGCGGTTAGCGCCACGCTACGCTTGTATGGTAGCGCCGCTAACGGATCGATTAGCGCCACGCTTGTATGGTAGCGCACGCTAACGTATCAGTGGGTTACGGGCGGTTGCCCGGACTCGGCCCGATGTCCGAGTGGCGCACGCTATTGGTCGATAGCGCGCTACGAGAGGTTATTAGCGCACGCTACGTTTGAGTAGCGCCACGCTAACGGCCAAAAGTCGCTCTTTGGGTGGGCCTAACTAGTTTGGCTGTAATTTTCCCCGTTAGCGCACGCTAACCTTAAGGATTAGCACACGCTAACACTCCCGGCTATATAAACCAGGAGTTGGCCGAGATGAACACAATTTCTCATTTCTTTCCTTCTTCGCGGCGAGCGACTCCAGAGGCGATTTGAGGCGATTTTCTTCTTCAATCACTTGAGAGATTCTTTTGCTTGAATTCTTGGTGTAGATTAACATCATCCACTTGTGTTTCTCATCCTAAATCCAAGGTAATCTCTTAGAACCCTACTTTTGGATAAATTGGGGGTTTTGGGATTTTCTTCGATCCGTTTCGTTTTGTTGATGGATTCATGATGAATATGATTAATCTTGTTGGTATTCTTAGTTTCCCTACGGATTCATGGTATATTTCGTGATTTTACGGAATCTAGAGGGTTTGGTTGTGGTCCGCCCTCGTTGTCGTTTATATACGAATATACATGAATCGTAGGCGGCTTTTCGTCTGTATTCCAATTCCGTATTCATTTAGAAATGGTTGTGATTGTATTCTTCGAATCGTTAGGTTCGGTTTCATTGGTTCCTAGCGTTCGTCGGTGACCTTCCTTTCCGTTCTTCGCGTCGTCATTAATTCAAGGCAAGTATTCTTTTGGAAACCTTTATGCTTAACATGAAATGGTAATGTATATTGTGTGTGCTTTGCTCACCCTGGGAGGGTCCGACGGGGCCTCGGGGGAATCTATGACTTCACTCTGGATTCATGAGTTTGTTTCGCTAGCCATCTCGGGAGAGTCCTTAGAGGCCTCGGGTGGGATTCGTGGCTTCGTCCCGGTCCTAGGCGATGCTTGTGCGTGATTTGTTTTATGAAATGGCCAGCTCGGGAGGGTCCTTAGAGGCCTCGGGTGGGATTCGTGGCTTCGTCCCGGTCCTAGGCAAATTGTTTGACTGTTTATTTCCGGAAAAAGACATGTCTGGTTTTGGCTTTTGAAAATGATATTGGTGCATGTACTATGAAATGTGTAAGCGATTGGTTTGCCTTGATTACTTGTACTAGCGTAATTGCTAACCCCTTTGGGGACCCGTTTTGGGGAAATTCTTGTTATGGATTTCAGGTCATAATTATCCGGACGAGCGAGCAAGGACGATGCGAGGATGTTGGCGAGTCGTTGACATGTGCATTTGGGTCGTCTTATTTCCTTTGTCTAATTCGATATGGTTGTTTCTATATTTCTAAACTTATAGATTGTACTCGCAGTACTTAGGCTTTTCCTTTACGGTTGTGTTTGGACTCCGTTGGAGTTACCATGTTTGTCGGTTGATGTTTATTATGCCGGTTGTACCGGGCGTGTTGTTTTATGTTCTTGTTGTTAATAATTGTCTCCTTGTTAACCGAGACGGTTAGTCGAGAGGTGTTCTCTTGTGTTAGCCTGGTGGATTCCATGTAGGGGTCCACGGCGCTGTAATACACCTCGAATATCTTGGGGGTGTTACATTCTATCGGTCTGAGTAAAACCGTTTTTCCTTTTCTATTGGATAAGGAATCAACCACTCTAGCTTTCTATCGGTACTAGATAAACCTCACTAAGATAGCGATTGTGATTCTAACAATGTCGAATCCTTGATCCTAATAACACCGAATCAAATCGTATCTTTTCTTTTTCTCGCTCGTGTATAATGTTGAATATATAAACACTCAAACTAACAATATAATCTCAATATTACAACAACAATGTAAGTATATGATTCTCAGATGAATATCTCGTTTGCTTGAAGTTGTTGTCCTCAAACAATACCATAGGGATGGTATTTTTAGGTATTTTCCATAAACTAGCCGTTGCTGGCTGTTTTGACTTGCTAGCGTGCGCTAGCCTTTCTCTGGTAGCGTGGGCTAATATCTTAGCGTGCCTGTAGCATGCGCTAGACTGTTCGATTTGATCCGGTAACCGTTTCTTCTTTAGCGTACGTTATGCCTTCTGCCTTACGTACGTAACCTTCTTGTATTAGCGTGCGTTAATAACACATTGTAGCGTGCGCTAATCCAATATATCCGTTGCATGGATTGTCCAAGTATCCGTTTGATATGCTGACTTTGACCTGCTTTTTCCAACGTTCTGATTGACTTGATTCAAACTTCTTAGCGTGCGCTATTCATACTTTGTAACGTGCGCTAATGCTGACTTCATTGCATACGTTATTCTGTGTTTGAATTCCTTCACAACGGTAACAAGACTTTGATAGCGTGCATTAATGATAACGTCTAGCGTGCGCTATCTCAACAGCTGACTTCACTTCAGCTTACTTCGAACTTGGCTGATATGCAGTTGACTTCTCGTTAGCGTGCGCTAACGTATGATGACTTGCGGGCGCTAAAGCAATCCAGATTGCAACTTTATGCGTCTTCGTCTGCTTCGTCGTTTTGCTTCGCCTTAATGTTGTTTTGTTTGTTTAGCAACTTTAATCATCAAAACACAAATTAAATAAAGTGTGGAATAAATATTCCAACACAAACAATGCTCCTGCTTAAGTTGAGCCTGCACTAGCTTCAGAGTCATAATCTGTCCTTCCACTAATAGTTTGTCGGACATGTATTCACCGAGCATCTTAGAAGGCAACTACTTAGGTGCCTTGCAATTTGGGTCAAAGTGACAGGTATGCTCGTTCAGTGAGTGCACTCTCCAAAATCCACCCCTCCCGGAGCCGCTCAACAAAAAATTATCAGTTTCATCTGTATAAGCGGTAGAATAGTGCTTCTTATCAGATTTTAGAGTACGATAATCAGATTTGTTTTCCAAAGGATATCGCCCAACAACGTTCTTCAATCTATCTTTGGAGAGGAATACAGACCCTCTTTGTAAAGATGGTGTATTTGCAGGATTGAATTACTTATTCATATCACCATCAACTTAAGAAGGACACATATATGGAGGTCTACCTGGAATTTTCCACCCAGGACCAGAGGGAGGAGCTGGAGCACCTTCTTCATCTACTAATTGATCGAAATCAAAGCGTCTCCATTCTGGTTCTGGTTCTGCTTCTTTTACCAATCTTTTATTGAATATGCCTTTTTTCTCACAGTATTTGCAAAATTTTTCAAACAAATCTTTCTGAACCTCGGTATCTTCTAGATCGATATCATCGATATTTATGTCGTCATTATCATTATCACTACTACCATCATCATCACTACCACCACCACCACAATTACCACCAACATCACATACATTATTTGAAGGACCGCAACCATCAAATCGAGAACCATCAAATTTCTGAGGAATTTGCATGCCTGAACCCCAATCAGTCATATAATCCATACGATTAGAACTGTACGGTATTGGAAAAGAGTTAGATCCAGGTAAGTCAAATTGTGGACCAAATGAGGGAGCTGTTGGAGGAATGCCAGTTGCATTCTGAGGGCTAACAAAAATCACAGGCTCATCATTGAATTGGAACAAGTAATTTATATCAGAATCATTCTTTATCTTCATCTTTCTTCTTTTTTTCCATCACAATCACTTGAGAATAAAACACAAACATGTTTTGTTCTATGAGCTTCAACAATACAGTGGATATTATCAACTAATGTTGCATAGCTCACACCAACGGGCACATGTAATATTTGTTCTTCTCCACCGCGATAGTTTAAATCTTGCCACTTGACATTAAAACGCATGATAACCTTTTTTCAAAAACTCATCTGTCAAATAATTTAAAAAATTTAGGTTATTAACTAAAACTAAAACTTAAAATATTTACACAGTTAAATAGTATTTGAATATTTTTTGATATTTCAAGTATAAACATTATTTGAAATTGAGCTACAAATATACCTTTTATTTTTTACAGTCGAAATAATTCTTGTTCTTCGATGTGAGAGAGCTCCTGATGTGAGTTAATTTATCAGAAAAGAAAGGTAAAAATATTGCTGAGATAATTTATCAAAAAAGAAAGATGAAAATATTACTAAGAGATAGTTCAATTCAATTAATATTGTGGCTTGCTGAGCTTGGTATTTATTCTAAAACTCACTTTTACACTCGATTTACTCGTGTAACTTAATCGAGTTACTCGAGCGACATATCGAATTACCCGTGAGTAGTTTTCGGGTTACTAGAGTAACACGAAATTTTTACTCGAGTGTTTCGTGAAACTTGTTCGTGTAACTCCGAAACTAATCGGGTTACTCGATATTCAGTTGAATGAAGGAGATGACTTGAATGAAGAAGACAACTTCGGTATATAATGAGTTACTCGAACGAAACACTCGAGTAAAAATTTCGTGTTACTCGAGTAACACGTTTGGGCTCCGGGTAACCCGAATTCCACGCACAGATCTATTCTGCTTTCAATTCGGGTAACCAGAATCAGACTTGTGTAACCCGAATTGGCTCGTGTAACCCGAAGTCGGTCGATCCGTATTGTGTAAGTCGAATTCGGGTTACACGACTCTCTAATACGTGTTACCCGATTGTCAACCTTCCTCAATATTGTATTTTTTTTAAGTTGACTCGAAATTATGTTACTCGAAATTACAATATATGACTCGAATTTATTCGAGTAAAAGTCAATTTTAATAATTTGAGTATAAAAAGAGTTGTTACTAAACATGGGACAAAAAATAATACTATACGTAAAAGGTCAACACAAGTTTTTTCGGGATTCTAAATCCCTTGGCCTCCGATTTCTTCTCTTCGTCAACAATGTTTCTTTACAGCTTAACCCTCCAAAAGCCCACCGGCATAGTCTGTGCCATCACCGGCAATTTTTCCGGTAATAAGGTGAAATTGTGGCCGCAAGGGGAAAGGTCCTCGATCTTCTTTGCCCCGATGACAATGGTAAGCTTCAAACCCTACTTTCCGTGGAAGTTTTTGGTGCTATTCGTTCTTTAGCTCAGTTTCGTCTTACTGGTTCCCAAAAAGACTACATTATTGTGGGGTCCGATTCGCCGTATTGTAATCACGGAGTACAATAAGTTGAAGTATTCTTTTGACAAAGTTCACCAGAGACCTTTGGTAAATCGGGTTGTCGCCGGATAGTTCCGGGTCAATACACGGCAATTGATCCGAAAGGAAGGGCTCTTATGGTTGGGGCCTGTGAGAAAGCGAAGCTTGTGTATGTTTTAAACAGGATTCTTCGCGAGGTTGACAATTTCATCCCCTTTGGAAGCTCATAAGCCGCATACCATAACTTACTCCATTTGTGGGATTGATTGTGGTTTTGATAACCCGGTTTTGCCGCGATTGAGGTGGATTGTTTGGAGTCCGATCGAGGATTCTCTTTGCCAGCCGCCGAGGCTCAGAAACACCTTACTTTTTATGAACTTGATTTGGGTCTTAACCATGTATCGAGGAAATGGTCTGATCCCATTGACAATGGTGCTAATATGCTCATTACGGTGCCTGGTGGTGGGGATGGACCAACTAGAGATCCTATCCAACATCCGTTGCTTCACCCCAGCAAAGAGCTCTCGTCTCATAAAGCCTTTGTAAAGGGGCACACCAAGATAGGTGATGGGGAGATCGCCCTGGCGAAAACCAGTAAGATTGTGAACTCTCTGGTGCCAACGAGGCGCATGCTTAGGAGCAATAATAAAAGTACTTTTTTTGGATACTAACCATTTGGCCTGAAGCCATAGAGTAGTGATCCAGGAGACGCATGAGATCAACGAGACCATCATCCACAGCCCGTGTGAATATAATGATGTCATCGGCATAGGATAGGTGCGAGACAGGGAAAGGTCGTCCAGCCGTCCTATACCTCATCAAAGGATGGTCTCCAATGAATCGGTCCAAGCAACGCGATAAATAATCAGCGGCAAGCAGGAAGAGCGACGGAGAGATAGGGTCGCCCTGACGCAAACCCCGACTAGAGGCAAAATAGCCGGTCGGACTGCCATTCACCAAAATGGAGAACGTGCAACTCTCGATGCAATGATGGATGAACAAAATCCATCTATCCGTGAATCCCATCCTCACCAAGACCTCACGTAAAAACTGTCAGTGAACCCTATCATACGCCTTAGCCATATCAAGCTTCAGCGCAAGGTTCAGGATACCATGAATGTCCGCGACATAGAGGTTGTGAATAAGTTCTTGGGCCAGAAGGATATTATCAGTAATAACCCGCCCGTGAACAAATACACTCTGGTTCGGAGAGATAATCAGAGGGAGGAGAGGAGCAAGCCGAGCGTTAAGGATTTTTGAGATAATCTTATTGGTCACATTACACAGACTAATAGGCCGGTAATCTGACCAACCACTCGGAACAGGCTTCTTCGGGATCAAGATGACTGTAGTCGCCATGAAAGCCGGAGGCATAGGATGACCCTCAAAAAACTCGAGCACAGCCACCTCCACGTCGGAAGAGACAATCTCCCAACAATGCTGAAAAAACAAAGACGAGAACCCGTCAGGCCCAGAAGCGCTGTGAGGATCGATATCAAATACTGCAGCACGAATCTCCTGGGGAGAGAGTGGGACACACAAACTATCAGAATCAAAAGAACAGGGGATAGAGGGAAAACAAGTGTCATCCGGGGGGACGAGAACATCACCATCGGATGTAAGCAGAGTCCTAAAGAAATTCACAGCGGATGATCGGATGTCCGACTCTACAGCGATCGTCGTACCACCATCCTCAATGCTGTGAATATGCGACTGACAACGCTTCTGCTTCGCAAAACCCTGAAAGAACCGGGTGTTGCGATCGCCCTCAGAAACCCAACGAACTGCGGCTTTCTGTTTCCAGAAATCTTCCTCCATAGAGAGACGAAGATGGTACTCAGCACGAAAATGGTGCATAGCGGTTCTATTCTCCGGAGTAGGATCCAAATCATATCGTCGCTCGGCCTCGTCAGCAGCCCTCAAGGCCTCATCCAACTTCGTATGAAGATTTCCAAAAACAGACCAGTTCCACTGTTTCAGCCTGCGCTTAACCCTAAGGAGTTTGGCCTGTAGGTTACACATGCCAGATAATCCAGTCGGGGTAAGCCAGACCTCCCTAACAAAGGTCTGTCAGAATGTGTGATGCTGGATCCACATACTCTGGAAACAGAATGACGACTTGTGACGAATCGCGGAGAAGCGACACTGGATAAGAAGGGGCACATGGTCCGACCGAAGTCTAGGCAGGTGAGTGACAGTAGAAACCGCAAACACGTTCGACCATGCTTCATTAAATAAAGCACGATCTAGCCTTTCCCTCAAACCATTGCGCTCCCAAGTGAAAATATCACCCTCGCAGCCCGCATCAATCAACTCACAGTCAGCAATAGTCTGTGCAAAGTCTAGAATCTCTGGAGAACGGTCTGTGTTACTACCCTCGTGCTCATGTGAATGCAAGAAGATGTTGAAGTCACCGCTAACTAGCCACGACAACCCCTCTACTTCCAAAGTAATCTCACGGATGGTGTCCTAAAGGGCGTAACGACCAACACGGTTAGTGCTGGCATAGGCAAAGGTGACATAAATCGACTGAGGAAGAAGGGGGGAAGAAATAGAAAGATGCAGGACTTGATCGGTATCCAATAAAACTTGGTGCTCAAAGTGAGGGGAAGAAAAGAACCAAATTTTGTTAGACCGATTATAAAGTCCCGACGCAAAACCTAAAGAACGAATATAAAAATCAAAATTAGCATTGGAACACATGGGTTCTAAAATGCCAATAAAAGAAAACCTATGATCACCGTTGAGATGTCGAATGCGCTTCTGTGCTCCGGTGTTAGCCAGACCACGAGCGTTCCATGTAAGAATGGGTATCGACATAAACTGACCAACCAACTCAGACGAAGACCTAGGATGCTGACTGGAGCGGCCCCGTCTCCGAGGTGTATCCTGCCGGGCAGATGTTCCCCCTTTCAAGGGCGATGAAGATCGCCCCTTCGAGGAGGGGGAGGGTCCGCGAGAAGCTGTTCTTCCTCATGTGGAAATCGAGGAGTCGGAAGCAGCTTTGCCCCTAGTGGTGACACCAGGAGCAGCAGTAGAATACATCAGACGTCTCTTAACCGGGGGCTTCGGTGCCGTCGTAAGAGGCACCAGCGCCGAGAAAGAGAGACTGGACTAAGAAATCTCAAATTGGGTGCATTTAAAACCACACTCAGTCTGAGATAGAGAAGGAAAAGAAGAAGAAGGGAGAGGAGGGGGAGGCTCGTAAACCACCATGGCGAGGGTCTTAGGCTCCACGATGATTGGATCATCCGTGCAGCCCTCACCGTCATGGCGGGGGGAGGTAGACTCTACGAGTCTATAAAAGTGTGGGATGGTAGAGGACTCTGTGTCGTCCTCTAAAACACGCTCAATATCGTTATCTCGACCACCGTCATCACTACCCAACACGCTATATTTATTGCCCACGCTAATAATGTCATATGTGCCTACTAAATCCTCTTCCTCTCTAGCAGAGGAGTCTAACGATGCAAAGTACGAGTGCTGTCCGGTGGCAGCCATGCCCCTGGGGATCATCCCCGTCTCTCTAGCTCCTTTTTTGGTAACAACTTGCCAAATGGCAGGATCCTTCCCATTGTGTATTGACGATGAGGATCTCGATTTCTTGATCAGCCACGTTCACAGTCTGAGACCATTTTGGGGCGATCACCACCATTGGTGGAATTTACGCGAGGTGATAATTTATTGCATGGTTTGTTATTTATTTGTATTAGTTATTCATGTACTATTGCGCTGACAATGTACTTTTTGAATAATCCAGGTGTTGACCATCTGGAATACGTCTCCAGAGTCCTCGAATGGACATTGGGTTGTTCTCCGCATTAGACTCGAGGAGAGTATCATCATCATGCACGATTCTCTGGCATAGGAACATGATGCATATTGGAAGTTGAGATCGCGGCAGGCATCGGGTATATATCGCTTAATTCCTACCATTCTACAGCATTCTGGATTTTATGAGCGCCGTCCTGATATCTCCCCGGTTACTCCGATTCGAGTTACTACAGCGAGGAAGGATTTATGCTATTTACATGATGACTCGACCTCTTGTGGTGCGTATTCTATACAGACTTTAGAGTCACTCGTTCAGTAGTCTTTCTCTCATGGAAAGATCGAGACGGATATTTACGCGTTTAGAGGACGTATGGCCCGAGCTATATGGAGGTTTAGCAATGATGTAGATATTGTAGTATGTGATCCCAGTAGTTTGTTTATACGGTGTGATGATAGAGATTAGTGATATCTTCTTTTAGTGGTATACATTATATAAATATTCCAAATCAAGAGATAACAATTCTTTTTTAATAAATACACAATGAATTTGAACTTAATCAATTTGAAATTGAACTTATTCAATTTGAAATTAAACTTAATTGATTCAATTTGAACTTAATCAATTTGAAATTGAACTTATTCAATTTGAAATTAACCTTAATTGATTCAATTTCAAATTTGAACTTAATCGGTCCAAATTAAACTTAATCAGTTGAAATTATACTTAATCAATTTTAAGTTGAACTTAATCAATTTGAAATTGAACTTAATTGATTCAATTTGAACTTAATGAATTTGAAATTTGAATTTAATAGGTTCAAATTAAACTTAATCGGTTGAAATTATACTTAATCAATTTGAAGTTGAACTTATTCAATTTGAAATTGAACTTATTCAATTTGAAATTAAACTTAATTGATTCAATTTGAACTTAATCAATTTGAAATTTGAACTTAATCGGTTCAAATTGAACTTAATTAGTTGAAAATATACTTAATCAATTTGAAGTTGAACTTAATCAATTTAAAATTTAACTTATTCAATTTGAAATTAAACTTAATTGATTCAATTTAAACTTAATCAATTTGAAATTTGAACTTAATCGGTTGAAATTATACTTAATCAATTTGAAGTTCAACTTAATCAATTTGAAACTGAACTTATTCAATTTGAAATTGAACTTAATTGATTCAATTTGAACTTAATCAATTTGAAATTTGAACTTAATCAGTTCAAATTGAACTTAATCTGTTGAAATTATACTTAATCAATTCGAAGTTGAATTTAATCAATTTGAAATTGAAGTTATTAAATTTGAAATTAAACTTAATTGATTCAATTGAAATTTGAACTTAATCGGTTCAAATTGGAACTTAATCGGTTGAAATTAAACTTAATCAATTTGAAGTTTGAACATAATCAATTGATCAATTTGAATTTGAACTTAATCAGTTTGAAAATGAACTTATTCAATTTGAAATTAAACTTAATTGATTCAATTTGAACTTAATCAATTAGAAATTGAACTTATTCAATTTGAAATTAAACTTAATTGATTCAATTTGAACTTAATCAATTTGAAATTTGAACTTAATCGGCTGAAATTATACTTAATCAATTTAAAGTTGAACTTATTCAATTTGAAATTAAACTTAATTGATTCAATTTGAACTTAATCAATTTGAAATTTGAACTTAATCGGTTCAAATTGAATTTAATCGATTGAAATTATACTTGATCAATTTGAAGTTGAACTTATTCTATTTGAAAATAAACTTAATTGATTCAATTTGAACTTAATCAATTCGAAATTTGAACTTAATCAGTTCGAATTGAACTTAATCGGTTGTAATTATACTTAATCAATTTGAAGTTGAACTTAATCGATCTGAAATTGAACTTATTCAATTTGAAATTAAATTTAATTGATTCAATTTGAACTTAATCAATTTGAAATTTGACTTAATCGGTTCAAATTGGAACTTAATCGGTTGAAATTATACTTAATCAATTTGAATTTGAACTTAATCAATTTGAATAGGGGTGTCGAGTAATTCGGTTACGGTTAACTGCACCGTTTTTTTTCAGTTGATCGGAACCACAAATGGTCCAAATTAGGAACCACAGATCGCACCATATTAAAGTGTGGTTAACCGGAACCACACCGTTCTTGAACGGTTCCGGTTCGGTTAACCATTAGAGAACCTTTTTTTTAAAAAAAATAATATAATTTAAATATATAATTATAATTATAAAATTTAAATATGTAATTATAATTTATAATATTATAATTATAATTTAGCCTTTTAGTTTTAGGGATTGAAAAATAATAAAATTTAAATCTATAATTATAATTTATAAATTTTAAAAATATATATTTTTTAAATTTTCGGTTCCAAACCGAACGGTTCCGGTTAGACCGAAAATCGAAATAGCTTCCAAAATGCTACCAAGAACCGGACCATAACCATATAATATGGTTCCGGTTCCCCAGAACCGATGCGGTTCCGGTGTGGTTCCGGTTCTAACCGAGAACCGAAAACCTTTTAGACAGCCCTAAATTTGAAATTGAACTTATTCAATTTGAAATTAAACTTAATTGATTCAATTTGAACTTAATCAATTTGAAATTTGAACTTAATCGGTTTAGTTTTAATATGCAACTATAATAAACACGCAATGAAAATATTTAAGCTTCAGTTTTAATACGAAATAATAAATATGAAACATACAAATACTTTAATAAATATAACTAAGTTTATATTGGGGGCTCATTTAGCTCGAAACGATGCTTAGTTGGACATTTTGGAGCAGTGTGGTCAACAGAATGACATATACTACACTTTTTTTGCACGTCCCTTTTTAGATGGAGTTGGTTGCATTGTGAAATCCTCAAATAGTTGGGGAATAACTGCAGTGCAAGTCTTTCTATTGTGCCTCCATATCTAAGGCATGTTTGAACTTTACGGGTATGAGTCGAGGACTCAACCCCTGATGCGTGTCTCCTTTCTTTTGGTCGCCCTGCTTGCCTCGGATTGTTTGGTGGTTCACAAACTTTTACCTTGATGTTAGCAGGAATGAACCAATCACTTGGGTGAGGTACTGGAATCACAGACCGTCCCCACATTTGGCGAAGGGTGGACACTTTGTAGTAATCATGTATGTATACAGTTTGGTCGTGATTGAGGTACCTTATAGCTGCAGCGGCATGATTGCACGAGATCATATCATGCTGGAACATCATACAACTGCATTTTTTCTCTCTCAAGTCCACAACATTATTTTTCCTGTTAGAGGTCACCTTGAACACCCCATCACTAAGGAATTGAACGTTCATGTTCGATCCAGCTCCAACCGCCTTCATCAATATCTCGTATGCATGATCCGTTAAAGGTCCAGGACACTCATTTGCATTTATATGTCGATCAGATATCCATTCTTCTATCATGGTTCGACATACCTCAAGGAATGTGGAAACCGACAGCCTTCTAGCCCAGAGAAGACGATTGTTCATGCTTTCAACGGCATTTGAATTCATAACCTCGAATCGCCGGACTGGGCACTTCACACGAGCCCATTTATTTTCACCGACAGCTTCTTTCAAGTGGGTAGCT
Organism: Orobanche coerulescens; assembly: GCA_033398695.1. Classification (NCBI taxonomy): domain Eukaryota; kingdom Viridiplantae; phylum Streptophyta; class Magnoliopsida; order Lamiales; family Orobanchaceae; genus Orobanche; species Orobanche coerulescens. The sequence goes on along the minus strand of CM065812.1, from coordinate 149,882,231 downwards.
GCAGCTGGACATGCTATTTCTAAACTTTCCATATGCATATTATAGTCCTCAATACGATAGTTGTAAGCTGCAGCATTGAAAATTGCCACCACGTGTTGACCATACTTAACCAAATTCTTCTGAACGTGGTAACAACATAACCCGTGATGCGCAAGTGGGAATACCTCTCCTATAGCTTTTGCTATGGATTTGTGCTCGTATGAAACAATCAAGAGGTCCCTTAGACAACCGAAGGCTTCTTTCAATTTGTACATGAAATACTTCCAAGACTTATCGCATTCAACGTCGCCAACCCCGAAAGCAAGTGGAAATATCTGATTGTTACCACCTTTTGTAACAGCAACAAATAATACTCCTCCATACTTACCCCAGAGGTGTTTCCCATCAACAATAATAATTAGTCTAGCATAACGAAATACAGATATCGAAGCCCCCAAAGCATAAAATATGTATTTAAGTTTTCCAGTATTTGCATCAACCACATAATCAGTTATGGTACCTGGATTCGTCTCCTCCAACATATGCAAGTACGATGGGATCATTATGAAAGAATCTCGATGGTCTCCATAAATCACCGAAATAGCATGGTTGTGAATGCTCAATCCCAAGCCATAATGGACTGTCAAACAATGCTCCTGCTTAAGTTGAGCCTGCACTAGCTTCAGAGTCATAATCTGTCCTTCCACTAATAGTTTGTCGGACATGTATTCACCGAGCATCTTAGAAGGCAACTGCTTAGGTGCCTTGCAATTTGGGTCAAAGTGACAGGTATGCTCGTTCAGTGAGTGCACTCTCCAAAATCCACCCCTCCCGGAGGCGCTCAACAAAAAATTATCAGTTTCATCTGTATAAGCGGTAGAATAGTGCTTCTTATCAGATTTTAGAGTACGATAATCAGATTTGTTTTCCAAATGATATCGCCCAACAACGTTCTTCAATCTATCTTTGGAGAGGAATACAGACCCTCTTTGTAAAGATGGTGTATTTGCAGGATTGAATTACTTATTCATATCACCATCAACTTAAGAAGGACACATATATGGAGGTCTACCTGGAATTTTCCACCCAGGACCAGAGGGAGGAGCTGGAGCACCTTCTTCATCTACGAATTGATCGAAATCAAAGCGTCTCCATTCTGGTTCTGGTTCTGCTTCTTTTACCAATCTTTTATTGAATATGCCTTTTTTCTCACACTATTTGCAAAATTTTTCAAACAAATCTTTCTGAACCTCGGTATCTTCTAGATCGATATCATCGATATTTATGTCGTCATTATCATCATCGCTACTACCATCATCATCACTACCACCACCACCACAATTACCACCAACACCACATACATTATTTGAAGGACCGCAACCATCAAATCGAGAACCATCAAATTTCTGAGGAATTTGCATGCCTGGACCCCAATCAGTCATATAATCCATACGATTAGAATTGTACGGTATTGGAAAAGAGTTGGATCCTGGTAAGTCAAATTGTGGACCAAATGAGGGAGCTGTTGGAGGAATGCTAGTTGCATTCTGAGGGCTAACAAAAATCACAGGCTCATCATTGAATTGGAACAAGTAATTTATATCAGAATCATTCTTTATCTTCATCTTTCTTCTTTTTTCCCATCACAATCACTTGAGAATAAAACACAAACATGTTTTGTTCTATGAGCTTCAACAATACAGTGGATATTATCAACTAATGTTGCATAGCTCACACCAACGGGCACATGCAATATTTGTTCTTCTCCACCGCGATAGTTTAAATCTTGCCACTTGACATTAAAACGCATGATAACCTTTTTTCAAAAACTCATCTGTCAAATAATTTAAAAAATTTAGGTTATTAACTAAAACTAAAACTTAAAATATTTACACAGTTAAATAGTATTTGAATATTTTTTGATATTTCAAGTATAAACATTATTTGAAATTGAGCTTCAAATATACCTTTTATTTTTTACAGTCGAAATAATCCTTGTTCTTCGATGTGAGAGAGCTCCTGATGTGAGTTAATTTATCAGAAAAGAAAGGTAAAAATATTGTTGAGATAATTTATCAGAAAAGAAAGATGAAAATATTACTGAGAGATAGTTCAATTCAATGAATGTTGTGGCTTGCTGAGCTTGGTATTTATTCTAAAACTCACTTTTACACTCGATTTACTCGTGTAACTTAATCGAGTTACTCGAGCAACATATCGAATTACCCGTGAGTAGTTTTCGGGTTACTAGAGTAACACTAAATTTTTACTCGAGTGTTTCGTGAAACTTGTTCGTGTAACTCCGAAACTAATCAGGTTACTCGATATTCAGTTGAATGAAGGAGATGACTTGAATGAAGAAGACAACTTCGGTATATAATGAGTTACTCGAACGAAACACTCGAGTAAAAATTCCGTGTTACTCGAGTAACACGTTTGGGCTCCGGGTAACTCGAATTCCACGCACAGCTCTATTCTGCTTTCAATTCGGGTAACCAGAATCGGACTCGTGTAACCCGAATTGGCTCGTGTAACCCGAAGTCGGTCGATCCGTATTGTGTAAGTCGAATTCGGGTTACACGACCCTCTAATACGTGTTACCCGATTGTCAACCTTCCTCAATATTGTATTTTTTTTAAGTTGACTCGAAATTATGTTACTCGAAATTACAATATATGACTCGAATTTATTAGAGTAAAAGTCAATTTTAATAATTTGAGTATAAAAAGAGTTGTTAGACGAAAAAATAATACAACACAAGTTTTTTCGGGATTCTAAAACCCTTGGCCTCCGATTTCTTCTCTTCGTCAGCAATGTTTCTTTACAGCTTAACCCTCCAAAAGCCCACCGGCATAGTCTGTGCCATCACCGGCAATTTTTCCGGCGGTAATAAGCAGGAAATTGTGGCCGCAAGGGGAAAGGTCCTCGATCTTCTTTGCCCCGATGACAATGGTAAGCTTCAAACCCTACTTTCCGTGGAAGTTTTTGGTGCTATTCGTTCTTTAGCTCAGTTTCGTCTTACTGGTTCCCAAAAAGACTACATTATTGTGGGGTCCGATTCTGGCCGTATTGTAATCCTGGAGTACAATAAGTTGAAGTATTCTTTTGACAAAGTTCACCAGGAGACCTTTGGTAAATCGGGTTGTCGCCGGATAGTTCCGGGTCAATACCTGGCAATTGATCCGAAAGGAAGGGCTCTTATGGTTGGGGCCTGTGAGAAACAGAAGCTTGTGTATGTTTTAAACAGGGATTCTTCTGCGAGGTTGACAATTTCATCCCCTTTGGAAGCTCATAAGCCGCATACCATAACTTACTCCATTTGTGGGATTGATTGTGGTTTTGATAACCCGGTTTTTGCTGCGATTGAGGTGGATTGTTTGGAGTCTGATCAGGATTCTACTGGCCAGGCTGCTGCCGAGGCTCAGAAACACCTTACTTTTTATGAACTTGATTTGGGTCTTAACCATGTATCGAGGAAATGGTCTGATCCCATTGACAATGGTGCTAATATGCTCATTACGGTACCTGGTGGTGGGGATGGGCCAAGTGGGGTTTTAGTGTGTGCTGAGAATTTTGTAATTTATAAAAATCCAGGCCACCCGGAAGTTCGGGCTTTGATTCCTCGGAGAGAGGATTTGCCTGCTGAACGTGGGGTTCTTATAGTGTCCGCTGCCAAGCACAAATCAATGCCATTCTTCTTGCTGCAATCGGAGTATGGTGATATATTTAAGCTCACTTTGGAGCCTGAGAATGGGGGTGTTACGGAGTTGAAGATCAAGTATTTTGATACAATTCCTGTAACATGTTCTATGTGTGTGCTTAAGCCAGGCTATTTGTTTGCTGCTTCTGAATTCGGTAATCATGCTTTATATCAGTTTCAGAGCACAGGAGATGAACCTGATATAGAGTCTTCTTCTGCTACGATGATGGAACTGGAAGTGGAGGAAGGTTTCCGACCTGTGTTTTTTCAGCCTAGGAGGCTTAAAAACCTTACTAAAGTCAATCAAGTTCAGAGTTTGATGCCAATAATTGACATGAAAGTGATTAATATTTTCGAGGAAGAAACTCCACAGATATTTTCTCTTTGTGGCCAAGGTCCTCGCTCATCTTTGAGGATTTTGAGACCTGGTTTGGGGATTATTGAGATGGCTACCTCTCCACTTCCGGGTGTGCCAAATGGAGTTTGGACTGTCAGGAAAAATGTCAATGATGAATTTGATGCCTATATTGTGGTCTCTTTTGCTAGTGCCACTCTTGTACTTTCAATTGGTGAGACAGTTGAAGAAGTTAGTAATAGTGGGTTTCTCGATACTACACCTTCTCTTGCTGTATCTTTGATTGGTGATGACTCTTTAATGCAAGTCCATCCTAGTGGTATTAGGCACATTAGGGGAGATGGGCGTATCAATGAATGGACAACCCCTGGAAAGAGGACAATTGTAAAGGTAGGGTACAACAGTCTTCAAGCCGTCATTGCATTGAGTGGGGGAGAACTCGTTTACTTTGAGGTGGATATGACTGGTCAGTTGATGGAAGTGGAGAAGCACGAAATGCCAGGAGATGTGGCTTGTTTGGGCATTGCCCCAGTCCCACAAGGGAGACAAAAATCGCGCTTCCTTGCAGTAGGATCTTATGATAATACTATTCGCATCTTGTCATTGGATCCAGATGACTGTCTGCAGATTTTGAGTTTGCAAAGTGTTCTATCAGCTCCTGAGTCCCTCCTCTTCCTCGAGATTCAGGCATCTATTGGAGGAGATGACGGTGCTGATCATCCTGCCAGTATTTTCCTAAATGCTGGTTTGCAGAGTGGTGTGCTGTTCAGGACAGTTGTGGACATGGTAACAGGTCAACTTTCTGACTCCCGTTCACGATTTTTGGGGCTTAGACCCCCAAAGCTTTTTCCAGTTATTGTGAGAGGTCGTGCTGCTATCCTTTGCTTGTCAAGCCGGTCTTGGCTTGGTTATGTGCATCAGGGACATTTCCTCTTAACCCCTCTCAGAAGCGGCTTACTTGAATTTGCTGCCACGTTTTCATCTGATCACTGTGCAGAAGGTGTAGTTGCTATTGCTGCAGAGGCACTCAAGGTATTTTCTATTGAGAGGCTTGGTGAAACATTCAACCAAGTTATAATCCCTTTAAGATACACGCCAAGGAAATTTGTGCTTCAGCCCAAGCAAAAATTTCTGGTGATAATTGAGAGTGATCAGCGAGCCTTAAATAGAGAAGAACGTGAAGCTGCACAGAAGGAATATTTTCGCGCTGGAGTGGACAGTAATGATGATCTTAATATGGAAGATATTGATGAGGACAGTCAGCTATCGGATGAGCAGTATGGTTATCCCAAAGTAGAAGAAAAAAGATGGGTTTCTTGCATTAGAGTTCTTGATCCAAGAACAGAGGAGACATCATGTTGCTTGGAGCTTCAGGATAATGAAGCTGCACTCAGCATATGTACCGTTAATTTCCATGACAAGGAGTGTGGAACTTTACTAGCCATTGGGACTGCAAAGTCGCTGCAGTTTTTGCCCAAAAGATCGTTTGATGCAGCATATATTCACATTTATCGATTTGTTGATGGTGGAAAGCTTGAGCTTTTGCACAAGACCCAAGTAGATGGTGTACCGCTTGCTCTAATCCAGTTCCAGGGGAGATTACTTGCAGGGATTGGAACTGTCCTTAGGCTTTACGACTTGGGAAGGAAGAGACTGCTCAGAAAATGTGAGAACAAGCTGTTTCCTAGCACAATTACCTCTCTGCACACCTACCGTGATCGTATTTATGTTGGTGACATGCATGAGGTATGCCATCTCTCTTTTTTCCTTAATACTTTCCCCATGTTCTATGCCAGCGTTTGATTTTACTAGCACAGTCATGAATGCATATAGTGGCGTTGCTTGTATTGGTTTCCGTTTACCTTTATGTTTATATTATTATTTATTAGGGTGCAAATATATCTGTATGGGTTGTCATTATATAACATTCTCTTTCGTTGGTTAAATTTTACGGAGTCCTCTTAGCTTACTTGTATCATCGAATTTTGGTTGATTTCTTTCTTCATATATCTCCGTTTTCAACCTACATCTAGCTCAAGTATAAACCAACTTTGCTGAGTGTTATACATGTAGCAGGCTGAAATCTTTTTCAAGTCCAGTTTCTGTCCTGTCTCTACCTTTTTTTCCTTTTTCTTTTTTTAGGATTTTGTGATATTTCCTTGGCATGATATTGCAACACATTCCACGAGGATTTCAGCTGTGAAAAACATGTCAACTGAAGGAATGTTTTACTTTCCTACCTCATCTTACAGATTTACTCAAGCATTGTAATTGATACAGATTTGGTGTTGTTTTGGCAGTCATTCCATTACTGCAAGTATAGCCGGGATGAGAACCAGCTTTACATATTTGCTGATGATTTTTATCCTAGATGGCTTACTGCATCGCAGCATATAGATTTTGACACTATGGCAGGTGCAGACAAGTTTGGCAATGTGTATTTTGTTCGGCTGCCGCAGGATGTCTCTGATGAGATCGAAGAAGATCCAACAGGTGGGAAAATAAAGTGGGAACAGGGTAGGCTAAATGGAGCTCCTAATAAGGTGGAGGAGATTGTCCAATTTCATGTTGGCGATGTAGTATCAAGTTTGCATAAGGCATCTCTCGCCCCTGGTGGTGGAGAATGCATTATATATGGGACTGTGATGGGAAGCCTGGGAGCATTCCTCCCTTTGGCCTCTCCTGATGATGTCGACTTCTTTTCTCACTTGGAAATGCATATGAGACAGGAGCATCCACCTTTATGTGGCAGAGATCATATGACTTACAGATCTGCATATTTTCCTGTTAAGGTCAGTTTTTACTGCTCTCCTTGTTTGACACTTTTGTTTGTCCTCATACCATTGCTTAAACACACTTAGCTGTATTGCCCCCCCCCCCCCCCCTCCAAAAAAAAAAAAACAAGCGAATGACAAATTCCTCTTATGTCATGCTTAGCTCGGTTGGTCTACTGGGGAAAACTTAGGTTGGTTTCCTTCCAACCAAGTCCAATTCGTTGTAGAGGTGTATCGTATGTGGGAGATTCCTCTTTTTCGCTTACACTTCCTCACTAATCGTGTTTAGAGCCCACTCCCAACTCACTTGCAGCCCCTGTTAGGTTTTAACCAGCAGGGAGCCCACCACCTTATCGGCCTGATTTTTTTTTTCCAAAAAAAAAAAATGATTTGATCTGTCTTTTTTTTTCCTTAGATGCACAGTGTTTCTGCAAGTCACTAATAATTGATAGTGCTCAACAATTGTGATTGGTTTTGCAGAATGTGATTGATGGTGATCTTTGTGAGCAATTCCCTACTCTCCCAATGAATTTGCAGAAGAAAATTGCAGATGAATTGGACAGAAGTCCAGCGGAGATTCTGAAGAAACTTGAAGAAATCCGAAATAAGATAATTTGACTAAGATGGATCTCGCTTAATTTTAAGGTAATTATTGTCGAATTGGTTTGGTTTGGTTTGGTTTGGTCGTATAAACTCCTCGGTTTGTATTTATATTGTCTGGTTGGGAAAGGTTCACAATGACCAGGATTTCTTGGATATGGTATAACCCAAAATAGCCCAAATACTAGGAGCCGTTGTAAATTTCTATTTCTTCTATTATGGCCTTCTCTGCTATAAAGCGTAGTAAGTGTATTGCCATATCTACCTATTTCCATTTGATTTTTTTTTTTTACCTAAAATAGAAGAAAAATTCAAACAATAAAATCAAACTTGTCTCATTACAAAAAATAATCCTGTTTAATTACGATTCTGTCATTTCATTGAATGCGTCTTATCTAATACTGTTTATAGTATGATACATAGATGGTAGGGTTCTAGATTCTTCTAGAGGTAATAGAAATCTATTAAATGTCTTTCCTTATAAATAATTCTATGTATGTAAGAACTCTCATTGTAAAGTTATAAGTGTTATGAATAATGATTGATTGCTTTGATTGCTCATCTTTACTGCTTTCTTACAATCTCTTTAAACACGTTATCAACATGTATCAGAGTGAATGAGTCGGGACGAGATGATTTGATAAGCACACTAAATCTTGTATCATGCTTGCCTCATTTGCCATCGAGCCGAGTTCAATTCAAATCGAGTCGGGCAATGTGCTGACCCGCCATGAGCTATACATGAGTTGGGTTGAGCCCAACCTAAGCTGGCTCATTGGCCAACTCTAGATGTGTGCATTTGGCAATATGAGGCATTGAGGATGATGGCATATATCATGCTTGCCTCTTGTCGTTGTTTGAGCGTTGCGTTGTGTTATGGTTGGTTTGTTCAGTCTGTTATGTGGCACTAATTGGTGATTCACTCGGCAAATTTTATTTCATATCTTAAGAGCACTTAGCCAGATGTCATCTTTCGCTCGCAGTTATTTTCAACTTCATACCCGCACTATCAAACGACTTAGGGGCTGTTTACTTTTTTTCCATTAATACCTGAATGGATTAAGCTGTTTGAGTGGATTAATTTGTCTGATTTGAAAAAATATCTTGTTGTTTCTTTTTTTTCTGAATAACTATTTGAATGACAGAAATGGCCATTTTACCCCTCAATATGAATTAAGTCTTTTTTGATAAAGGACGGATTGAGCATTTTAGTTTATATAATCAATTTAAATTATGACATTATATTTATTTTAATTTATATTATAATATATATTCATAAATTATATTATAATTTTCAGGTATATTTAAATAATCCGACAATATTTTATAAATATATTAATTTATATTTTAATATATATAGTTATATTAATTTTTAATAGTCAATATAAAAATCAATTTAAATAATATAACATAATATATATTTTAATTTATATTATAATATATATTCATAAATTATATTATAATTTTCAGGTATATTTAAATAATCAGACAATATTTTTATAAATACAAAGTTATATTTTAATATATATGGTTATATTAATTTTTTTACTAGTCAATATAAAAAATCAATTTAAATAATATACCATAATATATATTTTAATTTATATTATAATATATATTCATAAATTATATTATAATTTTCAGATATATTTAAAAATTAGACAATAGTTTTCTAAATGTATTAAGTTATATTTTAATATATAGTTATATTAATTTTTTTTAATAGTCAATATAAAAAAATCAATTTATATAATATAACATAATATATATTTTAATTTATATTATAATATATATTCATAAATCATATTATAATTTTTAGGTATGTGTAAATAATCATACAATATTTTTATAAATATATTAAGTTATATTTTAATATATATAGTTATATTATATTAATTTTTTTAATAGTCAATATAAAAAAAATCAATTTATATAATATAACATAATATATATTTTAATTTATATTATAATATATATTCATAAATCATATTATAATTTTCAGGTATATTTAAATAATCAGACAATATTTTTATAAATATATTAAGTTATATTTTAATATATATAGTTATATTAAATTTTTTATCAATAAATAGCTTATATTTTATGAATTTTAAATATATAATATGAATATATATTTTAAATTTATACTATATATACTCAATTATAATTAAGATTATATGATAATTTATACAATATATACTCAATTCTTTTATTATTAGAGAGGGTAATTTTGGTATATTGAGGAAGTATTTCTAGCTTAATGGTAAGGACACCCCAAAAGTTGCTTAATGAAAAAGACATTATTAAGATCATTAAGTTGAAAGTAAACAGCAAAATATAGCTGATCGATTAAGCTGATTAAGTAAAAAGTAAACAAGCTCTTAGTTTAGTTCGTTAAACTTAAAGGTAAGCCGTGTAAAATTTGTGTATTACATGAGAATTTTCAAGGGGGATCCATATAATACTTACTCCTTCTGTCTCACCAAAAGTTGACATAGGGTGTATATTTGGTGTATTAGGTAATAATTGATATAAATAATGATGATGTGGTGGAGATTAACAAGTAAAAAATATGGATTATGAATATGTGATGGAGATTAAAAAATAAAAGATGATTGTTTGATTTGATTATAAAAAATAATATATGTAAACTTAGTAAATAGATTATTTTTTAATAGAAATGTAAGGTTTTGGGCGGAAAGGAGGGAGTATGTTCTAGTAAAAATAAGTTACAAGATGAGTAGACACGAATTGAATGGTTCCTTCTAATTTAGGATTTACATTTTTATATGCCTAATAAAACAACTTTCATTTTATAAGACAGTAAAATGGAATATAGTATACAATATATATATATATATATGATAAAAATAGAAAACTTATGTATAATGATCAACTTTTTTAATTAAATAATATTTATTTTGGTAATTACGATTCTATCATTCCTTTGATTGTGTCTTACCTAATACTGTCGTAGGATACATAGAGATTAGATTTTCTGATACCTGAGCCTGACCCAACTCATTTGGTCAATATGGTTCATGCATTACTTGGTAATGTGTTATTTGCATCAGTGGACATTTCATTCATTTTATCTTATAGTTAATCTTACTGCACCGAAGTGTGTTAAACATTTGAACTAAACTCTAAGATCCTATGCTGGTATCTATTATGGAATTAATTTTCATGGACGTTACTTTGATACGGAAATAAAATATATATATAAAGACCTTATATAACTCTGAGTACACATGATAAGCCTAGAAGTGCTAACGGTGTCACTTACATGTCTGTGGGAGGTTAACTAACTTATCTCGAGATTTTAACTGATGCGTGTACTGGGTCACTTTAGATTAATTGTTCAAGCAAATAACCATCGTTTAATATAACAACACTTGTCAAGTACCTTGATTTTTGTCAATACCCTATAGGATGCAATCTATGATTGCACGTGGTAATAGTGGTAAAATATTGTCATCTGTCTATCCCCTATTCGTTCCAATTGCGGTAGGATTTGAACTTATCTTTTAGTTTAGTGTATTAGTTATATCATATTAATAAATGAGTCCTTCAATTCTTATCTATAGTGTCGTATGTGTGAAGTTTTAGAAAGTTTGACAATAAACTCCTCCGCTAGCATTTTCAACACTGTTCGCATGAGTAACTAACTTTAAGCACTAAAAGTACACCCTAAAATTCTACGAAACCCTTGGAAAGATCATCCATACCCTAAATGAGGTTAAGATCTACTAGGAACCGTTCTAAACACTCCAAGAACCGGACTATAACTACTTAAACTGATCCATTCTTTCAAACCTTATTTCTAGAAGCTATTCGAGGGTATTTTGGACATTTCACCTCTAAAACCGACCTCCTCACTTGGAAAAAGATAAAACCCGACTTTCAACTCTCATTTACAGTCTGACCTTGATCAAGAAGCTTCTCCCTTCGAAGATTTCCTAAAAAATTCAAGAAGAAATCATCAAAACACCACCACCTCAATTTCTTTGACAATCAAGGTGAGTCTTCTTGGTTATCTTGTTGTTTATGTTATGTTTCTTGATTGTTTTGGAGTTAGTAAAGCTTTTTCAGTTCCTTAAACATGTTATAAAGATGTTAAGAATTCGTTCATGGCTTAATCAATGGTTTAGATGGATATATAGAGCTTAAAACTCACTAGGACAATAAAGGATTCAATTCTGCTACCTTTTAGAAACATCCATATATTGTATGAAATTCGTTTGGTTCAGGGGTAGAAGCTGTGATATATTTGTTGTTAAGTGTTATTTCATTTATGTGTACTCATATTTCATGAATTATATTGGCCATATGATATAGGGCTTGGTCATAACTAGAAAATAATGCCGAAAACAAGAACTGAAAGCAGTGAAAGGGATAGAACACAAGAACCAGAAATGACGTCCACAAGTTCTGATCGTGATCTGGTCATTGGTCGATTGACTGAATTAGTAGAAAGGCAATCTCAACAAATCCAACAACTCATTCAACAAAGAGACATGGGAGGACAGCAGAGAGATGATATGAATCGACCTCCACCTCGAGTAGAACAAGTTGAATTAAATGGAGGAAGGTTCAGAAAGTTGGATCCCCCGACATTTGAGAGCGCAGTGGATCATACAGAAGCAGAGGATTGACTAAGGACTATAGAGAACATGTTCCAATATAGTAAGGTTTTCAAGGAAAATAAGGTACTTAGTGCATCTTTCATGTTACGGGGCAGTGCAGGTCATTGGTGGGATACGATAAGAGCTGTTGAGAATGTGGCAGCAATGACGTGGGCTAAGTTTAAAGAACTCTTCAGAAACAAGTACTTTACAGCTTCTGTTCGCGCAATAAAGATGAACGAATTTATACAGTTGAAACAGGGAAGTATGACGGTTTCAGACTATATCTGCAAGTTTGAACTGCTGTCTAGGTTTGCTAAGCATATGGTTAGCACGGAAGCACTGAAAGTGGAGAGGTTCCTTGAAGGCTTGAGACCAGAAATCTACAGAGATGTCAGTATGGCAGGAATTCAAGGGACGACTTATTCAATAGTTGCTGAGAGAGCATTGGTGGCAGAACAGGCAGAACTGAGAATTCGACAGGCACAAGAGGTTCGGCGGCAATTTGCTCAACGACAAGGCCAACACTGGTTGAGGAATGAAAAGAGGCCACCTCAATTTCAGAACCCAAGGGCTGGTTTTCTGTCTAAAAGGGGGCAAGAGCAATAAGATCCAAGTAAGCGTATGAAGTCTGAAGAGGGCAGACTATTTGTACCATTACCAGTATGCCCTAACTGTGGAAAACAACATACTGGAGTTTGCTTGTTGGGTTCTATGGTATGTTTTTCATGTGGACAACCTGGACATATGGCGAACGTTTGCCCAAACAAGACAAAAGCCAAGGCACAGGAAATGGTTCCAGCTAGAGGTTTCACTATGACCAGAGAAGATGCTGAAGCTAATCCATCTGTTATCACAGGTAACCTTCCTATATTTGGTATTTCAACATCAGTATTATTTGATCATGGTGCTACACATTCATTTATATCCACTGAGTATGTGAGAAGGCTGGGTAGAGTACCAGAAAAAGTTGAATTAGGTTATAATGTAGTAACCCCCTCCGGAGATCCAAAACAAATAAATGAGATCATACGAGCCTGTAGTATTCCTATTGAAAGTAGGGAACTCTATGCTGATTTAATTGTTTTGAATATGAATGACTATGACATAAGCTTGGGTATGGACTGGTTACCAAAATATCATGCTATTGTTGACTGCCAGAGAAAGATTGTGATGTTCCAACCACCTGGTGAAGAACCGTTTTATTTTATCGGGGTTAGCAAGAATTTTAGATATCCAGTAATCTCAGCAATGAAGGCACAACGTCTATTAAACAATGCTTGTGAAGGCTATCTAGTAAGTGTAATGAGCATTGAAAAGCAAGATTACTCAAGTGTCAATGAAGTACCAGTGGTGAAAGAATACCCTGAAGTGTTTCCCGATGATCTACCGGGACTGCCACCCGACCGTGAAATAAAGTTTGTGATTAACTTGCAGCCGGGAACAGTACCAATATCGAAGTCACCATATAGAATGGCACCAGCTGAATTAAAAGAATTAAAGATCCAGTTACAAGAGCTGTTAGATAAAGGCCACATTCAGCCTAGTTATTCACCATGGGGAGCGCTAATATTGTTCTTTCGTAAGAAGGATGGCTCATTGAGGATGTGTAGAGACTATCGAGAGCTCAACAAAGTCACGATCAAGAACCAGTATCCTTTGCCTCGAATTGATAACTTATTTGATCAACTTCAAGGCGCATCTATCTTTTCCAAAATTGATTTACGGTCAAGGTACCATCAGCTGAAGATAAAGGAGGAAGACATCCCAAAAACGACATTCAGTACGAGCTACAAACACTATGAGTTTTTGCTGATGCCATTTGGCCTAACAAATGCCCCAACAGCATTTATGGATTTAATGAATAGTGTTTAAAGACTTCCTGGATAAGTTTGTTATTGTGTTTATTGATGATATTCTCATATATTCGAAGACCATGCGGTGCATCTAAGGAAAGTTTTAGAAGTATTAAAAGAGAAGCGGCTATATGCGAAGTTTAAAAAGTGTGAATTCTGGTTAGTCCGAGTGGTATTCTTGGGGCATGTATATCTGGAGCAGGGATTTAAGTAGACTCAAGCAAAGTTGACGCAATTAATAACTGGCCACAACCCACAAATTCTACATAAGTACGCAGCTTTCTTGGTCTAGCTGGATATTACCGTCGATTCGTAGAGGGATTCTCTAAAATTGCCTCTCCATTAACACAACTGACTAGAAAGAATGTTGCTTTCAAGTGGACAGAATCATGTGAACAGAGCTTTCAAGAACTGAAGAAGCGGTTGACATCAGCACCGATCTTGACCATTTCAGTGGGAACTGAAGGTTTTAAAGTCTACAGTGACGCTTCAAAGAACGATTTAGGTTGTGTATTGATGCAGAATGGTAAAGTAATAACATATGCATCTAGACAACTGAAGGAGTATGAAAAGAACTACCCGACACATGATTTGGAACTTGCTGCAGTTGTGTTTGCACTTAAAATATGAAGGCATTACCTATATGGAGAACGCTGTGAAATTTATACCGATCACAAGAGTCTGAAATATTTCTTCACTCAGAAAGAATTAAATATGAGATAGCGGAGGTGGTTAGAACTTGTTAAAGACTATGATTGTGTTATCAACTAACACCCTGGTAAAGCTAATGTGGTAGCAGATGCCTTAAGCAGAAAATCAGCACAATCCATTGCGGCCATGACTTTGATCCAGAAGCCAGAGTTACACGATTTGATAAATATGGGTGTAGAAATTATCCAACACGGATGGCTAGAGGCAAAATTGTCAGCATTAACCCTTCGACCTACCTTACTTGATAGAATTCAGCAAGGGTATAAAGATGATCAAGATTTAGAGAAGATAAAGAAGAACATTGAATTAGGAACATCGTCAGACTTCCAATTGTCAGAAGATGGTATTATTCGATTCAGAAATCGTTTATGTGTGCCTAATGTTGAAGATGTTCGTAAAGAAATCTTATTAGAGGCATACTCAACACCATATTCAGTACATCCAGGAGCAACCAAAATGTACAGAGACTTGAAACTATACTATTGGTGGCTAGGTATGAAGGAAGATATTGCACAATATGTGGAGCAATGTCTAACATGTTGTTGTGCGGCGATTTATATGCCTCGATGGCGATCGGCATGATGGTCAGGAGCCAGCCAAAGAAGACAGACGCTGGGCAAACACCTAGCGATCGGCGTCCAAGGCGATCGTCTGTAGGCATCTGGCGATCGCCAATGATATCTGACTGTAGACGATTGTCCCATACTGCATGTGAACCCGACACCCGTCAAAGTCTTCGAAGACCGAATATCGGACGTAGATCCACGTGCAGATCCACAAAAGGCGCCGCAAAATAAGGCCTTTGACCCCAGCCTGTCACCAACCTCACACATACCGACAAGCCCGCCGAAAGGTACAAGGTGGGTCCTCCCCAGACAGCGACTCAGGACGCGTGCAGGTTTCCCATTGGCTCGCACAGCTGGCTGCCAGCACAAGCTTCGGACTTTAAGGAAACAGTCCCACGTGATAGGACGATCGCCCACATTATTCTAATATAGAATACGGCGGTCGCCCGCGATCGCTAGAGAGGACCCAGCAACCTTGTCTCCTATAAATAGGAGGCTTACAACAGTGGTCAAGGACAGAGTGAAAAACGTACACATACACAGTGATATTCATTCACACATACAGAACATCAAAAGCAAGCACTCACAGAGCTTCATATCTGGTTCTTCCGGCAATCTTTACGCTCTATAGCTAAGATAACTAGAATCTTTACACTCATTGTAATAGGTTCTAACATTAGTATTTGTACTTCAAAGTATTCATATTAATCACATCTCGCGAGAGCATTCAAGCCCGGGACTAATAACCCCGGCAAACCTTGTGTTATTTACCTTTCCACGGAAGTGTTCTCGCATTTGTTTGTTACTCGACCATTCCAGCAATATCATCTCCGGATAATATTTTGGTTAACAACAATTGGCGCTAGAAGAAGTGGATCTTAAACTTCATTTTTTACCTTCATTTTTATTCCGACCGTCTCGAAGAACACTCGCTGTTCTCTGGGGCATATACTTGAAGAAACACTCACTGTTCTTCAAAGAAAAACCTTCAGAGACATGACATCTGCCACGACCTCCAAAAGAGTCACCCTGCGATCTGCCGGACATCTCATTCCGGCCTAGACCGAATCCCAGCCTACGGCGGAAGGCGACCGAGGTGACGCTAGACTCTCACTCCCGCCCCCGAGGGACGGTCCCACCCTCTCACTCGATCAATTCCAGACCGCGGAACAGATCGAGGAGGCTATATCCATCCTTAGGGAGCGACGGAGGGCGTGCGACTCACCCACCATTACTCCGTCAGCCATCCACCGAGTAGGCAAGCGGAAGCTCAAGGGGATATATGTTGAGAAATCGACAGAAAGCCCTGAGCCGTAGGAAAAGGCTCTCGTAAGGCGGGACGACTCCGTCTTCAGCCGCCTAGGGAGTGATCCCTCGTGGCGACCCGGGCGTTCAGGCCCCAGTAGGGAGGCATCGGAGTCCGAATCCATCACCAGGAGTTCGGCATATCCGACTCCCAGAAGACAAGCCGGCCAACGGGCTCCCGCTCGCCCAAGAACTGAGCCCGGTGGCGGAGAACTCATCATCTACCATGGGGCCAGGAGATCAATACACGATCGCTTTGGCTCACACTCCGGGAGCCAATCAGCGAGCAGTCAGGCTACGGCGATGGCCGCCATGCAGCGCCAGCTCGACGAAATGAAGGCGCTCATAGAAACTGGGGCAGGCGCCAGGAGATCGATCGCTGGACCGAGTGAGCCACTCGCGGTCCAGATCGAGCTCGCCCCAGTTCAACCGAAGATCGCTCCCCCTCAAACACCTTTATATGAGGGGAGATCGGATCCTGAGACCCATTTGAGCAAATTCCGGATTTACATGACCGGATGTGGAGCATCGGACGCGACGAAGTGCCGAATGTTCCCATTGACATTGGGCGACCTCGCCCACAGGTGGTACATCTCACTACCACCTCGCTCGATCAATTGTTTTGAGAAGCTGGCGAACGACTTCACGTCGTACTTCGCCGCCAAAGTTGCTCGGCCAGAAGGCCCCCACCGCATGATGAAAATCAGGCAGGGAAGGACGAGCCCGATGAAGATTACATCGACCGGGTGGACGAAATAGTCCTCACCGGCGAGCCCATTAGCGACGAGCTCGCTCTCTACTCACTCCTAGGGGGATTCTACGGCCACTCGCCCATGTTCAGGCACCTTACGAAGGACATCCCCCCGACCTATGTGATCTTCCGCGTCAGGGCCGCTGATTTCCTAGCCAGGCAGAGGATGCTCACCCTCCGCTTAGGCGAGGGATCTGTCGGAGAAGGGAAGGCGCCATCCCACATTCAGAAGAAGGCGGTCGCCAAGCCCAGAAAGGCGGTCGCAAAGCCGCCTGGTGAATTCAAAGCCTTCGAGGATGTGGAGGTTCACCTCCTCCGGAACCTCAATCTGTCTCCGGCCCACATCTTTAACGCCATCAAGGGACGCGAGTGGCTCAACAAACCAAAGCCGATAAGGGACAACGGTCATCTAGACCGCAACAAATTTTGTGCCTACCACAAAAGTCCCGGCCACAACACCAGCCAGTGCCGCGACCTCCTCAGACAACTCTGGCGGCTGTTTGAGGAAGGCAAATTGGATAACTTAGTTACCAAGCCAGAACCTCGAGCAGAGAGGGCCAGAGGGCGCGAACGCCGACAAAGCGATGAGATCCCTCCCAATCCGGTCGCAAGGATCGAACAGAATGAGCCGGAGTACTCTGATGAATCGATCCCTCCGATCAACCCTGGCGGCCGGATCAATATGCTTCAGGCGGGAGGTGGAAACCTCGGTGGCCTTTCCCCGGTTTCCACTTTATCGAACAGAAAGCGGAAGGCCGAGCTGAGGGCGTTCGTCGGGGTCCATGTTGTGGTCCCACCAGAGCCGACCATATCCAAAGACGCGCTCATCACCTTCTCCAACAAGGATAGGGAGGGAGTGCAGTGCCCCAAAGAGGATGCATTGGTAATCTCTGCTTGTATCATTGGGAAAATGGTCGATCGCGTACTGGTTGACAATGGGAGCTTTTGCAATATCATATTCAAATCCGCTCTTGACCAGCTCGGAAACCTGACCAAGTTCATCAAGCCATTCGACACCGTGCTCCAAGGGTTCGGCGACAGCACAGTCCAAGCCTATGGAAGGATCAAGCTCTCTGTCGAGCTAACATGTTACTACGATCCCAAGGTTAGGATTACTAGGAACCTAAACTTTGTAATCATAGATAAGCCCAGCATCTATAATGGGTTCCTAGGTCGTCCATTTTTAGAAACCTTCGAGGCGGTCACCTCCTCTTTCTTTTACTGTATCAAATTCCCCACCGCCGATGGGACGGTCGGTACTGTAAAAGGAGACCAGTTAATGGCTAAGAAATGTTTGAATTACTCTTGTGTCGTAACCTCTTTCAATACTTCCCATGCTGTGTATAACATTGAAATGATCGACAATCAACCCATGGAGATCGACGAGCCAAGCACATCGTACCAACCCGACTCAGAGGACACCACCTCACATCGGTTAACGGACGACATCGAGCCGAGGATCGGTTTCGAGCCAAGCCTCGACGTCGATCCAAGGATCGAGTCTGGAAATCGTTCCAAACGAGAGGTGACCGTCCCCATTGAAGAGTTGGAGAGCATAACGATAGATCCGGCTCGCCCGGAGCGGGAAGTACGGATCGGCACAAGCGTCGAACTCGAATTAAAGGAGGATCTGATCAATTTACTACGTAAGAACATCGGAATCTTTGCCTGGTCGCATCAGGATATGGTTGGCATAAGTCTTGAACACGCTTGCCACTATCTAAAGATCGACCCGGTAAGGAAGCCTGTTCACCAGAAACGTAGGAAATTCGGTCCTGAGAAGTACGCAGCGCTTGACATAGAAGTCAAAAAGCTACTCGATAACAAACTAATCGGAGTAGCTACAGACGAACCACAATGGGTCGCCAACGCGGTGCTCGTCAAAAAGCCGAACAGCTCCTGGAGGTTATGCATCGACTTCACCGACCTCAACGCGACATGTCCAAAAGACCACTTTCTGATGCCTCATATTGATCACTTGGTCGATAGTACAGCAGGTTGCGAAATGATGTCGTTCATGGATGCCTTCGCCGGATACCATCAAATCCCAATGACGGAGAAAGACATAAAGCACACATCGTTCCACACGGAAAAAGACATATACTTTTGGGTCCGAATGCAGTTCGGCTTGAAGAATGCAGGGGCGACCTACCAGCGACTAGTCAACGGGATGTTCGCCAATCAGATCGGCAAGACCATGGAGGTCTACATCGACGACATCGTGGTCAAAAGCCTCAAAAAGGAAGATCACCTCAATGACCTTGCCGAGACATTCGCCATCCTCGAGAAGTTCAATATGAAGCTTAACCCCAAGAAATGCAACTTCGGGGTGAGCTCCGGAAAATTCTTGGGGCACATCGTGAGTCAGAGGGGGATCGCGGCGAACCCCACCAAGATCCAGACGATCCTCGACATGCAGGAACCACGAAATGTCAAGCAGGTGCAACGCCTCACAGGTTGTCTAGCCGCCCTCAACTATTTCATATCTCGGCTCGGGGATAAAAGCAAGCCTTTCTTCGCGACCATAAAGAACAAGAAGTTCGCATGGACAAAGGAGAGTCAAATAGCGTTCGCTAAAATTAAGGAGTATATATCTAACCCCCAGATCTTGGCATAACCGATCCCCGGCGAAAAGCTCTTCCTTTACCTGGCGGCCTTGGAGGTCGCGCTGAGTGCTGTTTTAGTACGAGCAGAGGGACAAGCCCACTTTCCGATCTACTTCGTCAGCCAAGCGCTCCATGACGCGGAAATGCGATACACGCCTCTGGAGAAGATCGCCTACGCTCTAGTCATGAGTGTTCGCAATCTAAGGGCATACTTCTTCGAACATCAAGTGGAGGTTCTGACGACTCTCCCCCTAAGGCAAGTCCTGCACCGTCCAGACACTAACGGGAGACTCCTCAAGTGGTCACTGGAGATCGCCCAATACAGTATCACGTACGCTCCTCGCACGACGATCAAAGGCCAGGCTCTGGCGGACTTCGTGGTGGAATTAACATTCCCTCACAGTCCGACCCAGGTCGGCCGCCCTGCTTGGAAGCTGTATGTGGATGGCTCGGCAACCAACTCGCGAGCAGGGGCAGGGATTGTCCTCATCAGCCCCGACGGACAAAGTTCCACAAATGTTGTACGTTTCGGGTTTCGGGCGACCAACAATTAGGCCGAATACGAAGCCTTGGTAGGCGGGCTCGATCTAGCCCTCGCCCTGGATGTTCGCCGACTCCACATCTTCATGGACTCCCTCTTGGTCGTGAACCAAGTCAAGGGAGAATATGAGGCGCACGGCGAACAAATGATTAAATACCAAGAATTGGTCGCCGAAATGTGCACGAAGTTCGAAGAAGTTCTGATTGAACAAGTCCCAAGAGAGCACAACTCCCAGGCCGATGCCCTATCCAAGCTGGCATCATCAGATGGGGCAGCAGATTTCTCTAACATCCAAATCACAAAATCAGCAAAGCTGGCGATCGACAGAAGCGTGATTACCACAATTGTCATCGCCGAGGAGAAATGGATGACTCCGTTCATTAAATACTTGAAGGATGGAACGGTCCCCGCCGACTGTATCAAAGCTCGCCAACTTCAGCTCCGTGCAACCAGATACACCCTACTGGACGACCGACTTTACAAGCGAGCTTTCAGCCTCCCCCTCCTCAAGTGCATTACGCCGGAGGAAGGCCAGCTCGTTATAGCCGAGATCCATGACGGGATCTGTAGAAACCATGATGGCGGGCGAGCTATCATCCACAAAACGACCAGACAAGGTTTTTTCTGGCCTACACTGCAAAAAGACGCGATCGCCTACGCTCGATCGTGTCACAGATGTCAAGTAATGGGCCCCAACATTAAGCTCTCCCCCGAGCAACTCACTTCTATGTACAGCCCATGGCCATTCGCCCAATGGGGCATCGACCTCATCGGTCCCTTGCCGACGGCACCAGGAGGATATAACTTTGCCATCGTAGGGGTCGATTACTTCACAAAATGGGCTGAGGCCGAGCCGCTCAACAAGATCGGCCAAGAACAGGTAATTAAGTTCATTTGGAAGAACATCATATGCCGGTTCGGTCTACCCCAGGCTATCATCTCCGAGAACGGAAAGCAGTTCGACGGCTTGGAAGTCATGCAATTCTGCGAGAAATGGGGAATCAAGAAATTGTTCTCGGCCCCTTACCACCCTCAGGCAAACGGGCAGGTAGAGGCTGTAAACAAGATCCTCAAACACACGATCAAAGCAAGACTTGAATCTAAACAAGGACGATGGGCGAGCGAGCTCCCAGACGTTTTGTGGTCCTACTGTACGACGACCCGAAACTCGACTGGCGAGACCCCGTTCGCCCTCGCCTTCGGAACAGAAGCAGTGATCCCTTCGGAGATCGCCGTCCTCAGCCACCGAACTGAACAAGAGATGACAACAGACAATGATGTGGCCCGGCGGATCGACTTGGACATGCTCGAAGAACGGCGACTGACCTCGGAAATGAAGAACACAATCCACAAAAGGAGATCCGAGAAGTTCTTCAATTCGAAGGTCAAGGAAAGACGTTTCCAAGTGGGCGACCTAGTCCTCAAAAAGGTCCAGACTCACACATGAGTCTTTGGCCCGAATTGGGAAGGCCCCTTCAAGATATATAAGTGGCTAACAAGGGGAGCCTACGAACTTGAACGCCCTGACGGCACTCCGGACCAATATCCCTGGGACGCCGTACATTTGAAGAAATACTACCTGTGAAAAATTTGTATTCAGTTTCATCTACCCAATGTACAAAGAGTATAATGAGATTTTCCTATCCCATCTATATGATTCGCCTCGACGAAAAGGAACAACTAAAAAGAGGACGGCTCGCTCGCCCTACAAGAGGTCATCGTCTAAACCGGACAGACCTATGCAAGCGATCACCCCTCCAAGCACAACGTATACCGTCGAGGGTCGCCATCTAACATGGCGATCCAAGGTAGAAAAGTGCAGTCGTGGTCCTGGAGGTCGATGGAACCGACAGCTTCGTCCATGCAAGGTTCCTTTGGGCTGCGATCGCCCGCCCTTCGTTTAAATATGAGGCGAGCGTAGCCGAAGAACCCTCCAATTAAACCTGTGGACACGCTCGCGTGCCCTCAAAGTACATCATCCAACATGATGTACTCGGACAAGGCGACGCGTCCCTACCCCGACACAACGTATACCGTCAAGGGTCGCCATCTAACATGGCGACTCGAGGTAGAAAAGTGCTAACAAGCCGCGGACGTGGAGTCGAATAAACCAACGACGCCCCGTGCAAGGACTCCTCCAGACCAAGACCGTCCGCCTTTCGTTCAAATACAAGGTGGGCACAGCCTAACGGAGGACCCTAACAATAAAGTGAATCGCGGGATATACCTACGGATGGAATGTCCCTCGCACATAAAGACACGGTTACAAAGGTCGGTCCATCGAACTCAGCGACCGTGCACACAGTCGTCCTCCCTCAAAGAGCCGGCAAAACCCAAGATAACTCGTCCAACATACTATTTTCATTCCCTTACTTACACTAAGTAAACAAAAACAAGGGGGCAAAGTGGAGCTATTCCTGAAGTGCGATCGGGAGGAAGGGACCATACACGATCGGCTTCGACACACGCATGACGATCGGTTTCATTCAAGAAATTTACAAGTAAGAATTTTCAAGTGCATCGATACAATCAGATCCATTCAACATTCAAACAGTCAATCGTACAAACAAGGCGTCAGTGCAATTGTGTAAACACTTGTACAAATGCATATGCAAACATTCAGAACAGACGATCGTACATATGAAGAATCAGATACGAAGAAGGAGTATTTTGTTCCATTAAAAACTATCGCACAAGCCCGAAGGCAATACAAGAGAAAAACAAAAAATTACAAGCAAAGGAAAACAACACAGCTCCACCATCACTCAGTCTGCCCCCGACTGGCCTTCGCCCCCAGCAGGCGGATCGGAGCGTGCTTCCTCACCGGCCTCAGGATAAATAAGTTTATCCGGAAACGGATACCAGCTCAAATCAATCCCTAAGTCGGTGAGATCGAGGATCGGCAGGGAGAAATCCAGATGCAGGGGATGCTCGAGTACGTAGGCCTTGAAGGTTTACATCATAGGGGCGACCTCGATCCCTACCTTCTTGGCGGCATGGATAGCGTCGGCGAAGGCCATATAATAGGCGAACTCGCCGATGTATCCCACATTTTGGTAGGGATCGGTCTCGATCTCCTTTAACTGCCCCTTCAACCCCGCAGTTGTCTTGTCAGCATCCGCAAGCTCGGCTACCTTGGCGGCCAATTCACCCTTCGCCTTCTCCAGCTCGCCGTTGAGACGATCCACCGTCGCCTTCAGCCCAGTCGCCTCCTCCAGAGAGGCCGCGTGCAACCGACGAGCATCCGTCATCTGGTCGCGGAACCGATCGGCCACCTCCTTGGACCGACCAAGCTCTTGCTTCATCCGGTCGAGGTCTTGTTTGGCCCGTTTGAACGTCTCGAGATGTTCCTTCTCCATGGCCGCAATCCGGTTAGCAAAATCGGCATTCTGGCTCCGAGCAATCTCGAGATCTTGATGCAGGCGAGCATTAGAGGGTCGCCCCTCGTAATCCTTAGCGGCTTGGGCGGCCATCGTCGCCGCCTGGAGAGTCAGGGCGAGCGTCGCCTGCATGGCATCTCCAGACCGTCGACGAGCAATCGCATCGAGGTCGGTCATCCAGGCCTTAAGAAGAGAGTTGATGGCCCGGGATACATAAGAAGGAACATCAAGGGAATGGCGTGGAGACTTGCTCGCCAAGAAATCCAGCACCATCGGCGAGACGTCTGGATCGGAAAGACGGACCCTGCAACACAAAAAAAAAAGAAACAAGGAGTTAGCATACATCCTACACAAATAGATTAACTCAGAAAGATCAATTCGGTCTTATTTGTTGACCAACTCGGGGTCGCGGCCGAAAAAGGGCTTGCCCCGAGGAGTTTCGGCTTCGGCGATCGCCGCGGTCTTCAGGAAGGCAGCTGATGGCCTGGACCCCTCCACCATCGGAATAACAGAGATAGGCGGCGCGGCAACCGGCGGCTCCAAAATGGATACCTCCGCGTCAGCAGTCGGCAGGGACTCCTCAGGCCTCCACCTCTTGCGGTTGCGCTGGAGCTGTTCTTCCTCCCGAATTTCTGGCTCGACGACCGGCACCACAGTAGGTCTCACCGCAGGGACAGGACGGGACATCGTTGCTGGGGCACGACCCGTCTTCTTGCCCTGATGAAGACGACCCAATAGACCAGGATTCGACATTGCGATCTCTCTCGGTGGCTCGGCGTAACGGGGAAAATAGATCTCTGTCAACGAAGAAATTCAGACAAGTTAGACATTTACTTCAATCAAACGATCGTCATACAGGAAAGAGGAAGTAAAAATTTATACCTGGAACCTTCAGATGGCGAGGGAAGCGAAACAATCGAGCCCCCAACCGATGAAGTTCGTGGCCGAGTGAGCGAACGTCGATGTAGGAGTCCGGCAGACCGCGAATTCGCTCCCAGACGATTAAGAAATCAAAGGGGAGATCGCCGATCGCTGGAACAAGAGAACCTGCAAAAAGGAAACCAAATTAGATCAGTTCAAGATGTATCCAAATAAAGGGAGAGTTAAAACCCTTACTCGGATTCCTCTCCCGAAAACTGGTGGGGATCTCTAACTCTTCCTCCGGCTTATCGCTCGATTCCGACCTCCATGCTCCGCCGACCCAACACCACTTTGCCAGGTCGTCCCGAACCTTGTTCGGCACCCCAAGGACCACCCTACCCATAGGACCCTGGATATGGTAGCCGTCGACCGATCCCTTCTGCGCGGTCAGCTTGAAAAGGTAGTTCATTTCCAACGCAGAAGGCATACGGAACAACCAATGACTGCCGAACAATGTCAAGGTGGTGATAATCTGCAGCCAGGCGTTCGACGTCAACTGGAGCGGCGCCACATTCCAGGCGATCAGCAAATACGACACGGCGAACGGCAAGGGAAACCGCAGTCCCGCCCCCAGGATCATTTCATTGACAGCGACCATACCCTCAGGAGGCTGGTCGGCACGTTCGTTCTCCGAAGGCACATGCAATGAAACATCAGAAGGGATATGAAATTTCTCCCTCCAGCGAATCAACTCTTTCCTGGTCGCTGAACTCCGGACTTGTCCAAGGGTCCATAAGGAATGGTCCGCGGCCCAGAATGACGTTCGCTTCACGAGCTTATAGGGGTGGGCGGCGGAATATGCTTCGAAGTCAAACTCGGGACATGGACCGGCAATCCTCTCCATAAGTTTGGCAAAATCTAAATAGGCGGGGCCGAACACGCTGTTCCGCTCCCAATCCAACCTCACCTCTTCATCCTCATCCACCGGTGAGTCCCTCAGCACCGCCGTCGCCGACCTCGCCACGTCAGCTTCATTGAAAAGCTCTTCAATCTCCGCGGGTGCAATCCCCGCACGAATGGCCTCGACGGCCGTTTCCATATGAAGAGCCACGGGGGTTTCTTCCCGGTCAGGCGAAGCCGCGGCGGCGGAAGAACTACCAGCCTCGTATGTTCTAGATCCTCCTCCAGACATGTTCTTAAAAGTAAAGGGGGAGAGAAAATTTGTGTTCTTACCTAGAAAGAAAGACGGTCGGCACAAGGAACTTCAAAGAAATTCGACAGAGTCTTCTTCTAAAAAGCAAGGGCGCATAAAGAGTTGAAATGAATTAGCCATAGCCCTTTTTATAGGCTGGAGCAGTGGCCTCTGTGCAAATAGGCGGGATCCCAGGGGCTGGAGTGCAACCGTCGGGGGGGGGGGGGACATATTAAATGAAGCCCTCGAAACCCGCGTACGCGTCGTTTCGAGGGCACGCCAGACGACAAGTCTGACAAAACCGTCGGACTACCCCAACGATAGAGCGACGCGTGTCCCTGCAATGTTTCAAGAGCACGCCTCCATTTCCCGCTATTTCCAACGCCTAAGGAGATCGTCCGGATTCGAAATCAGATCGTCCGTGTCATAAACAGACGAGTCAATCGTCTAGAACAAGCGATCGCCAGCAGTGCCACCTCACCCCATGTTTTCAACATCGGAGCGAGCTGGGGGGCAATTATTGTGCGGCGATTTATATGCCTCGATGGCGATCGGCATGATGGTCAGGAGCCAGCCAAAGAAGACAGACGCTGGGCAAACACCTAGCGATCGGCGTCCAAGGCGATCGTCTGTATGCATCTGGCGATCGCCAATGATATCTGACTGTAGACGATCGTCCCATACTGCATGTGAACCCGACACCCGTCAAAGTCTTCGAAGACCGAATCTCGGACGTAGACCCACGTGCAGATCCACAAAAGGCGCCGCAAAATAAGGCCTTTGACCCCGGCCTGCCAGCAACCTCACACCTACCGACAAGCCCGCCGAAAGGTACAAGGTGGGTCCTCCCCAGACAGCGACTCAGGACGCGTGCAGGTTTCCCATTGGCTCGCATAGCTGGCTGCCAGCACAAGCTTCGGACTTTAAGGAAACAGTCCCACGTGATAGGACGATCGCCCACATTATTCTAATATAGAATACGGCGGTCGCCCGCGATCGCTAGAGAGGACCCAGCAACCTTGTTTCCTATAAAAAGGAGGCTTACAACAGTGGTCAAGGACAGAGTGAAAAACGTACACATACACAGTGATATTCATTCACACATACAGAACATCAAAAGCAAGAACTCACAGAGCTTCATATCTGGTTCTTCCGACAATCTTTACGCTCTATAGCTAAGATAACTAGAATCTTTACACTCATTGTAATAGGTTCTAACATTAGTATTTGTACTTCAAAGTATTCATATTAATCACATCTCGCGAGAGCATTCAAGCCCGGGAGTAACAACCCCGGCAAACCTTGTGTTATTTATCTTTCCACGGAAGTGTTCTCGCATTTGTTTGTTACTCGACCATTCCAGCAATATCATCTCCGGATAATATTTTGGGTAACAACACATGTCAACTGGTAAAAGCAGAGCATCAAAGACCAGCATGCACCTTGCAACCTTTATTTATTCCAAAATGGAAGTGGGAGGACATTACGATGGATTTTGTGATAGGTTTACCAAGAACAATGAAAGGACACGATTCTATTTGGGTTATAGTTGATCGATTTACAAAATCTGCTCACTTTCTTCCAGTTTGTACGACGTACTCCGTAGATCGCTATGCTCAACTATATGTACAGAAAATAGTCAGACTACACGGAGTTCCATTATCTATTGTATCAGATAGAGATTCACGATTTGTATCAGCTTTTTGGAAGAGCTTGCATAGAGCATTGTGTACCCACTTGTCTTTCAGCACTGCTTATCACCCACAGTCGGATGGGCAATCAGAAAGAACTATACAAACTCTTGAAGATATGCTCAAATCCTGTGTTATGGATTTTCGAGGCGAGTGGAGTAAACATTTACCCCTAATTGAATTCTCCTACAATAACAGTTATCAAAGTACAATTAGAATGGCTCCTTATGAAGCTTTATATGGCCGGAAGTGTCGATCACTAGTACATTGGGATGAGATCGGTGAAGGAAGACTTTTAGGTCGTGATATGATTCAAAAAATGACAGAAGCAGTTTCACCGATTAGAGAAAGAATGAGAACAGCGCAAAGTAGACAAAAGAGTTATACGGATACTAGGAGTAGAGCGTTGGAGTTTGTCGTGGGTGATCGAGTATTCGTGAAAGTTTCTCTAATGATGGGAATAATGAGATTTGGTAAGAAAGAAAAACCGAGTCTAAGATCCATTGGGCCTATTACTGAGCGGCTTGGTGAAGTGACTTATCGACTAGAGTTGCCAGCATCATTGTCTCAGATACACAATGTATTTCACGTATCTCTACTAAGAAAATACATTCCGAATTCATCCCACATTCTCGAGAATGAACCAGTGGAGTTAGAGGCAGATTTGAGTTACAAGGAGATACCTGTAGAAATCTTACTAAGAGAAGTAGAAAAACTCAGAAATAAAGAAATACCACTAGTGAAGGTTTTGTGGAGAAACCAACTTGTATAAGAAGTCACTTGGGAAAGAGAAGATGAAATGAGGGATAAATACCCTGATCTTTTCAGGTAAGTTAAATTTTGGGGACGAAATTTTTATAAGGAGGGGAGGATGTGATATCCAAGCCTGATCCAACTCATTTGGTCAATATGATTCATGCATTACTTGGTAATTATGTGTTATTTGCATCACTGGACATTTCATTCATTTTATCTTATAGTTAATCTTATTGCACCGAAGTATGTTAAACATTTGAACTAAATTCTAAGATCCTATGCTGGTATCTATTATGGAACTAATTTTCATGGACGTTACTTTGATAACAATAACAACATCAGAGCTTTAGTCCTAAAATGCTTTGGGTCGGTTAACATGAATCAATCTCTGAAAACGTCAAGTCGTCTCCAATAAAACAGTCCTATGTAAAGGCAAAAGTGCAAAAAAAGTAAATAGAAAATAGTAATAATCATTATCCAAAAAAAAAAAACTCAAACATAATCAACCACCCGAATTCTCTCCCTCCACATCGTCCTATCCAACGCCATAACTTCTCCAATCCCAAGAAACCTCATATCATTCTCAATCACTCTTATCCATGTCTGTTACTTTGATACGAAAATAAAATATATGTAAAGACCTTATATAACTCTGAGTACACATGATAAGCTTAGAAGTGCTAACGGTGTCACTTACGTGTCTGTGAGAGGTTAACTAGCTTATCTCGAGATTTTAGCTGATGCGTGTACTGGGTCACTTTAGATTAATGGTTCAAGTAAATAACAATCGTTTAATGTAATAACACTTGTCATGTAACACCCCAACCCGACAAGGGTAGAAGTATCACATTGTGGTGGCATATCAGAACATACACAATAGAATGCAAGCGAAAGTCTAATCATAAATATCAAAGGAAAGTAAGTCAACATGACTTAAACAATACATAAGTTCCAAAAGAAATCCAAATGAAGGAAACATCATAATCTGACTCTCAAAACAATGAAATAACATAGTGTCAAAGCTAAGATGTCTAGGGTAAGTCTGCATCCAGCTGCTACTCTGATCCCAAAAGATAGCCCCAGTTCCTAGCTTAATAACCTGTCGCGGAGAAAAGAAATGCGGCTGAGCTTAAAAAGCTCAGTGAACAGATATACAAAGCAAAGTAATGAAACTGAAATAAGAAAACAGAATATGATGCATGGGGAATAACAGAAGGTATATCAAAATGTATCAAAGGTGTAAAGCTTGTCAGAAATCTATACGAGCCCAGAAACATATCATATCATCATATCATAATCATAATCTTCATCAGTAACATAAGTAACATAATGGAGTGATCAGCTCCCAGAATTGTGAAGGGCATGTATTGCACAGAGTACCAATCACCAGAAACATAACATATAACATAACAGATCAGATCTAGGATGCATCCATACACCCCTGCAGAAATCATAGTGCCCAAACATATCTTCTTGAGCTCATAAACATATAACAGAAAAGGGACGTGATGGGTCATCACTCCCACACCCTAGAGTCATGCCATTGGTGCATCAATGACACAGACATGGAACCCCCATGACTAGTGATAGCTCGGGTATCAAACTGAAGGTCAAATGGAATGCCATAGTAATGACACAGAATCTAAGGTCATCAGAAATATCATAATCATAGGTTCATATCAGAGGGTGCATAGCAAAGGCTCATATCAAAGGCTTATATCATAGTGTTATAAACAGAAAGGCTCATAGCAAAGGCATCAAAATCAGAAGCTAAGCAATCAAAAGATGTGAAAGGATCATGAGAAACCTTATGAGAAAGTTCAGAATATCTGTACCTTAACGAATGAAATGAAAGCAAACGGAAAAGTGAACACAAGGAACAACGTCACGCCTTCTTCAAGGAATCTACACGAGTTAGGATTTCATTATTGGAGTTATATTAAATTATGATCAATTATATTATAATTAATGTTCACGTGTATTTTAGGGTTCAAACATATTAAATGGTATGAATATCACAAAAACTTAGGGGTTGTTTACTTGTGGAAAATTTTTCCACTTTTCTTCTCCAAAATTTTCTAAAATTTTCTGAGTTTTCAATTTCTAAGAAAACTGTTGAAAACTAGGAAAATATGTTCCAAACATGCAAATAGAATTTATCAGTTTTCTACCTTTTTAGTTTCATAAATTATATACACACTTTTTACATTAACATATAACTAATTATTATACATTACATTTTAATATACCTCTATAAATCTACTCAATACTACAAATATCTATCTATCTATCTATCTATCTATCTATCTATCTATCTATATCTATCTATCTATCTATCTATCTATCTATATATATATATATATACACTCAAAAGATGGTCTTTCTCATCTAAAAAAAGAATTTGACTAATCAATATATTCATATATCCCTCCACAGTTCAGTAGATATAGTTGTTCGCCACTAATTAGGGTTTTCTCTTTGTTGTTCTTGACTCTCAAAAAATAGTTCTGTAGTATCCTCTCAAAAAATTAAATACATACTTTTACATTAACATATAACTAATTATACATTACATTTTAATATTTTATAATCATGTTTATACACTATTTATTCCTCTTATTATTTTTAAGTGATCACTAGTTCATAAAGTTAGATTATTAAATATAGGAACAAGATTTTTATTATTTATTAATTTAAAATAATGGACACCACTGTCACATGAACCACCCCCTCAGGGGTGAGTGCCGTATGAAACCACCGCAATCCACAGTAAAATGATAATTAACAAATAAATCATATTTATACTATTTGATGTTTCATTTTGTTTGTTAGATTTTTTTATCATTTAAAAATACTAATTATGTAACGTATTCATAACTACAAGTATGGCTCATAGATTTAAAAAAAATCTTAAAATATGTGTATTTGTTGAGATTCGATTGTTCGAAGAGTGTCTAGCTTGTTTGTAGCACAACTCTAGCGTGTTTTCTAATTTTCTAAATCTAGAAAACAAGTGAGGACTGTTTTCCATAATTTTCCAAATTCCAGTTATAATTTGGAAAACCGTGTTTTCCAGTTTTCTAGTTTTCTTTTTAGAAAATATCTAATTTGAACATGTTTTCATTTTTTTCTGTTTTCTTAGAAAAATTTTCTAGAAAACTGTTGAAGTAAACAGGGCCTTAGCCTCTTGACAAATTTCTGATTTTAGTATGTCTTACTCTTAATTTTACAAATTTTCAAACCATAGATATACTCCAATCCAAAAGCTACAATGATTTACACATGTTCTTATATATCTTGTGAGCTTACATGAATTTTACCAGAATTTATTATTAAGTGCAACCACCATTTCAAAAATCGTTTATCCAAACATGTACAGAAAGTGAACTGCAGGTATACCCAGAAAGTTTACATTTATTAGACCCACTTGAACGCTTCATAAAAATCCACAAAAATTTCAGCAAGTCACACATAACTTATATATCACTCCTGAAAACGGAGAGCTCTTAACTCCTTATGGTTTGAAAAATAAAAATAAAAAACATCGACTGATTTTCAGACTCGATTTCCCAGATTTGACACTTGAACTCCCAAAAATCAAAAGACCACATTCCCGACATTCAATGACCATGAAATTAGATATTCAGATAGTATACATCATGAAATTAGTTTTAGGCTCAAGAATTATGCAAAACCATGTCGTGATCATTAAATTAGACCTTGTGCAAAACGACCCAATTTCTGAACAACTTCTAATTTCTGGACAGTTTGATCACATGAAATCACAAAGATGAACCCTAATCCATCTCATAAATTTTATACGATTCATAATAATTATAGTAGGGTTGTAATATCAGATTAGATCGAAAACAATTTGGGGTCGAATTAGATCATATACATAAGTCGAATCAAAGAGAGCAAAAAGGCGAACATCAAGAACCTGACTAGGGCGAAAGAAACCGAATGGAACAAGGACTTAGGCTCGAATCAAACACCACCAACACTCCAACGTTTAGCACTTCACCCTCGATGCCGAGACCTGCTCCTCTTCTTCTTCTTTGGAGGCGTAAAAAAAAGATGGGGGAGGGACAATAGGAGCCGCGTTATATATACTAGAGTTTAGGGCTGCGCGGGGGTTTAAAATGGAAGGTATTAAAAGCCCATAATTGGGTTCGGTTATGGTATGTGATAATTAGACGAGATTAGTGGGATTCCAATCATCATTCGGATGTTGCAAATTATTTATTATAGGTATAAACTTTTTAATTTTAATTTTAATACATAACATATAGTTAGGGTTCAAAATAAATAATTACAAAGTTTAGGGAAAAATTTAAAACTAGACGTAAATTTAAAATTCGAATTTTTGGGTTTTACATGTCAAGTACCTTGATTTTTGTCAATACCCTATTGGATGCAATCTATGATTGCACGTGGTAATGGTGGTAAAATATTGTCATCTGTCTATCCCCTATTCGTTCCAACTACGGTAGGAATTGAACTTATCTTTTAGTTTATTGTATTAGTTATATCATATTAATAAATGAGTCCTTCAATTCTTATCTATAGTGTCGCATGTGTGAAGTTTTAGAAAGTTTGACAATAAACTCCTCCGCTAGCATTTTCAACATTGTTCGCATAAGTAACTGACTTTAAGCACTTAAAATACACCCTAAACTTCTACAAAACCCTTGGAAAGATCATCCATACCCTAAATGAGGTCAAGATCTACTAGGAACCGTTCCAAACACTCCAAGAACCGGACTATAACTACTTAAACTGATCCATTCTTTCAAACATTATTTCTAGAAGCTATTCGAGGGTATTTTGGACATTTTACGTCTAAGACCGACCCTTTCACTTGGATAAAAGATAAAACCCGACTCTCAACTCTCATTTACAGTCTGACCTTGATCAAGAAGCTTCTCCCTTCGCAAATTTCCCAAAAAATTCAAGAAGAAATCATCAAAACACCACCACCTCAATTTCTTTGACAATCAAGGTGAGTCTTCTTGGTTATCTTGTTGTTTATGTTATGTTTCTTGGTTGTTTTGGAGTTAGTAAAGCTTTTTCAGTTCCTTAAACATGTTATAAAGATGTTAAGAATTTGTTGGCTTAATCAATGGTTTAGATGGATATATAGAGCTTAAAACTCACTAGGGCAATAAAGGATTCAATTCTGCTACCTTTTAGAAACATCCATATATTGTATGAAATTCGTTTGGTTCAGGGGTAGAAGCTGAGATATATTTATTTCTAAGTATGTTGGGGATTTTTTATCAAAATTTGGTGCAAATACAACCTATATCCAAGTAGTTATAAGCAAAACAAAATCTGATTATGGCAAGACTTTGATAAACCCTTTTAATCAAGTATATTGTCATAGAACCTTAGAGTTTTTGGTTGTGAGAGTTAAGTAGACATTATAAACAGAAGCTAATGAATTCATTAATGACTTAAAATTCCAAAACTGATTGGTTAATAGGCTGGTATACATGGATATACAGACATAAAATCCGTAGAACACCGATTAGGTGTGTACACAGGAATTGGTAAAGTCCTTTTTATATGTAGAGAGTTAAACTTTATGTATAGCCTGTAAATCCTATAAACAGATTCCTTGAAACAGGGTCTGAAGATAGATCATCACAATCACCCCCTATTGGTATAAAAGTAAGGGTATTACCCGATCAAGGTAAGTAGAAATCCATCTGCAACTACAATGCATAGACATAGTATTGTTTGTATAACTATTTGTTGAACTTGATGATATACTGAGAGTGTTTCATTGTATTGTATGATTGATCTAAATGATGCTTAAAGTGTCTGGTTGAACTTTACATGAACATGACATCCATTAGCATCTCCACATGCATGCATAACAGGAGACTCACTAGTGTCTGCATGCATGGTATGATCATGGAAGAAAGAAAAGAAGAATGTTTTGTTGGCTGCTGCTAGAGCACCGAGGCATGGTAGATACATGCTTGTATGATATTTCTAGCACGGTAGATGCGTGCTTATATGATGTGTGAAACATGGTAGATGCATGTTCTCACGATATATCTGGTATGGTAGATGCATGTCTTATATATCTGGCATGGTAGATGCATGCCTTATGATATGATAAGATATTGAGCTCTTTCCGGTGCCTAGTATGTGGTTCAACGGGCCCAAAGATAAGAAAATGATTTGGAGAGAGATTCTCATAGATGATCATATGTCATATGTTGCATCATACATGATACATGCATGATTTCTACTTATTGGGTTTTAGCTCACATAGTTTATGCATTGTAGGTAATCCTGATGCTTGAGCATATTCCCTTGCTGGATGGGTTGGAGTTCCACTGTTGCTGAGGGTCGACGTACATGGATGACGACCTGTCGGGCTTAACTATGGGCTTAACATGTTTTTGTTCTTGTTTCTGAACCTTGTTTTATAAATAGGTAGTGCAGTAATGTACTCATATGTTCG
Source organism: Orobanche coerulescens (assembly GCA_033398695.1). NCBI lineage: Eukaryota > Viridiplantae > Streptophyta > Magnoliopsida > Lamiales > Orobanchaceae > Orobanche > Orobanche coerulescens. Next base: position 149,847,504 of record CM065812.1, on the reverse strand, counting down.
AGTGTCGTTGATGGTGTGATGTGTACTTTAAGTTCTCGTGGAAAATATCCAGTGCTCTCCAAATAGCTAATATCTCAGCGAACGTCATAGTGTGGTGCCCAATAAATTCATGGAAGGCAAATACAGTGTTACCCGAAAAACTCCTAGCGATCCCACCAACCGCCGAATTCCCCGGGTTGTCTTTGGAGGCACCATTCGTATTAATTTTAATGACGTCGTAGCTCGGTTTGAGCCATCTAATCATCGACATATTCTTGGTTTTTTTTCTTACAATTACAGGTGAAAAATTTCAAAAAATTACAAGGACAAAGAATCAGGCCCAAGATTTCCGCAATCAGCAAAGCCCCATCCAAGCGCTAGGAGTAAGAGCCTTCACCCATTTGATCAATTTAAGATAGCCCCAAACCCAATCACAGACTCGTAGAGCAGTGAAAGGAAACTTTTTGACCCGCATATCATTCTTGGAACACCAAAGAAACCAAAGTATGAGAATAGGGATGACACGGAGAATATGAATTTCATCCGAAGCTTTTATAAATCAATTTATAAGAACCAAAGCACTACTACAAAAACAAAATTTACTGACACTTAGTTTCTAACACTTTATCAGTAACTTCAGACATTTGACTCATTTTCTATCTTTAACATAATTGTGTCATAAGATACTGACACTAAAGTATCACTAATTTAAAAAGGTCTTCCCTTATTTTGAAGTGTCATAATTTCCTGACACATTTACGATATAAATATAGTATTTAAAAAATTAAGTTTACTTACCATATGGAGCGGCAAAGAACAAAAACCAGCCGCTCCGGCCTTCTCCTTTTTTCTCCTCTTTCCCATTCCGCCTCATATCCTCCGCAAAACACACACACACACACTGAAAAATCGGATGCACACACTCAATCGTATAAACACACATACAATCATACAAACACACACACGAACGTATATTCTACATCAAGGTCAGATGAGAGGCGGATGGCGTTTTGGGGAGCAGGCTAAGTCGGCGATTTGGCATCGCAATCGGGCAGAGGTTCATGGGTAAGGTTTCAGGTAAGATTTTTCTCATTTTTTAAAAGGAATTTGGGTTCTGAGATTTGAATTAACCTCCAGCTTAGGTGTCATCGGACGGAAAATAAAGGGGTTGAAGGTGGTTCTGAAAGGGATTGATTTGGTGCGAAAGGGTAAATCGGATTGGGGGTTATCCTGGGAAAAATCGATTCGAGCTTATGGGAGCAATTCTTTCTGTGAAGCTTGAGGGTTATCCTTGGAAAACTTTTGTGCGTGTGTGTGCAATATATTTCTTGAATTTATTTGTTACCGTGCGTTTTGTTAGTTAATGTTCCATAAATCACGATTGAAGTTTTCAAATAACGAATTGCGGTTAATTAATAAATAAATGCAAAAATCATTTATGTTTTAGATTCCAGATTTTAAAACGATTGTAGAACTTACTAAATGAGTTGGGGATTCCGAGTGTGCACGGCAGTTGTATATATTGTGGAATTTCTTGCTGAAAATTATTTAACATTATGTATTTTAGTCTTTTTAAATTATAGTTAAGGAGAAAAAAATGGCTGGCAAAGGTGGAAAGGGACTTGTGGCAGGGAAGATAATAGCTGCCGCAGCAGCTAACAAGGATAAGAACAAGAAGCAGCCGATTTCTCGATCAGCCCGAGTTGGTCTTCAGCTATAAATGTCAGCTGATATTATATCTACTTTTTCTTTCTACTTTTGATTTTTTTGTTTTTTTTTGTTTAAGTTTTAGTTGATTTCAAGTTTTACTCAAATTTGCAGTAGTTGCGATCGAAGATTAAAAAAATGTAATATTATTGATTTCTAGATGAGGTTAATGATTATTAGGTCCTGAGAAAAATATGATAGCTCAAATTATGCATCTAGAAAGTTCCTGATTTAGCTCAAGACTCGGAACAATCTCTACTATGTAGCATTTAGATTGAATCTTTTCGGCCAAATGCCAAAAAAAGGAAAAAGGATAGATAGTGTTATGTATGAACAATCTCATGACTTATGAATGTTATTTATATATTTTCCATGTTCTCGCCGTACTCGTACCTCATATTTTTTAAAAAATGCCCATGCGCATACGAGTACCTGTGTCGGTGCTTCCCAGTTTCTGTCAATTGACTTGTTTAATTCTATTCTGCAAACAAACAGTCTGATTGCTTCTACACTGCTGAAAGGACGGAGGATGTACGATCAGTGATTGACCTTATTCATCGCCAATACCCTGAAGCTCCTCTATTTGCAGTTGGCACTAGTGTTGGTGCTAATATTCTGGTATGTCAAACTAACTTGAATTTGTCTTGGAACACTGTGTTAGAGATTTCTACATGTGCATGTCAAGCTCTTCAAATAAGTCTTACTTAATGCATGTGGACACTGTGTTAGAGATTTTTGCATATGTCAGGCTCTTCAAGGAAGTCTTACATAATGCATGTGGTCATGATTTGAAATGATTTTTTTTTATTCAGGTGAAATATCTTGGTGAGGTTGGAATTGAAGTACCACTAATTGGAGCTGCAGCAATATGTTCTCTTTGGGAGTACTTAATTATTTATTTTTCATTAATCTTCCATCTTTAATTTCATGTTTGCATGTTCTTCTTCTTGCTTTCTAAAGTTGCTGCAATAGGTTAAGTTTCAAGTATTAATTGGATTGTCCTCTTCGTCTTTCCAGCTAGTTAACAGGTTCTTGAGACGTAGACTTGTGCAAGGTTTATACAGCAAATCTCTGACCGACGACATGAAAAAATATGCATCTTTGTATGTTCGTTTTCACTTCTCTTGAGAGTGTCGTCCGCTCTGTGTAAAAACATTTTGATGATATAATGTGGAATTTTACAGGCATCATGATGTCCTTTCTCGTCTTTCAAACTGGGAAGCTGTTAAACAGGTAAATCTATCTTCTGTCCATAATCTTTCGACACTTGCCTTCCAAAACTAATTTTGATGAAGATGAAACATAGCTATTTATCATTGTAATTTTCAGTCATTTACTGCTTGGGAACCATATATGTGATCTTCTAGTCCCTCAACAAACCTTTCTCCAATTTGATCCCGGACAATCACTGCTGCAACTATGGATAATCATAGTGGAACATAGTCTACAACATGGTTGCTCTTTTTCTTCTTTTGAGCTATATTACCTTGTTCTTCTGTACTTTTGATTTCCATTGAGGGGTGAACTCGGAGGCTACTTTGTTTGTCGTTGCCTCTGGGACCTGGATATGAGTTAATAGAACCCAATACTCATCGTATATTATGTTTTTGATGCTATTTTTTGAGTAAACTTGAAAATGGTCACAACCCTCCCCTGATCCCTCTCCAGTCACTTTCACTGATTGAAAAAGTAGAAATGTCTAGCTCAACTCCATAGACAACTTAAATAGATTCGAAACATCACACTGATATGTTTGTAAAATTGATCATTTATTTTCAGAAAATGCAGTAGAAGGGGCTACTCCTTTTATTAAAATTAAAATTGAATCACCTGGGGGAATTTATCCAGATGGATCAAGGTGGTGAAAGGAGATCAGAATTGAGGTAAGGCCTAATGGTGTGGTGTGCAGATGCATTGTAAATGGAGGTGTTAGTGCTGATAAAGTTGTAGAGTGGGAAGAGATATTTGGAGAAATCAGGCCGCTGATGATTGTGACTATAAGGAACTTGGTTACGAGAAATTAGGGCGTGACTTTACTGAAAAATGCTTGGTATGAATTCTGGAAGGAATCCATCTATCAGGTAGTTGACAATTTATGCATGAACTTCATCTGGTGTAGTTTTATTTTTTTTCATCAGTTTTAGTGACCAAGTTCAGATCGCATGTGTATCATTGTATATGTATACTTGTCTTATGCAGTTATTGTTCTATTTTCCTGCAGAAAGATGGATGTTTGCATCTTGAAAAAAATACATACAGATGGGGAAAGTAATAACAGGATATTCCTTTTACAGTTCTATCTGCTTAACTCACTTAATTCGGTATGTTAACTTGATATTGTCAGTTATAATTCATAGTACTATTTATAAAATCTTATTATAGGATATCAATTATAATAAATTAGACGAGTTTGAAATAGGGTAATAAATTTGTTGTCGTTATATTAGTTAATAGTTTTTTATGAAAACCCATTATTGATGCTTTTACCTTTTATACAGGTTATTGTAATGCTTTGGCAATGCAGGCTGGAATCATAACCGAAAAAGGTTCATTTTACTCATCTTGTTGGACTTCATCATAAAAATCGATCGTCATCCACTTGAAGCATATATTTTGTTCTTTTGATTTTTTTTTTAAACATGCTTGACATGAAATGTATGACATGGTTAAGATAACAATGACCAAGGATATGTAATTGTATAACAAATTTACATACTCTTTTCAAGCGCTATAATGTAATAACAGTTTGATTGCTTGTGTTGTTTATTTGTGTTCAAGTGTATGTTTCTGTTTGATAATTTTAATTTATGGTAATTTTTTTCATGTAATTAAACAAAAAAGTTAAGATAAAAATAGATTTTGTTTTTCACAAATCTGAACATATACTGACACTAAAATAGTGTCAGTAATTATTTTTACTGACACTTTATATTAGTGTCAGTAATGCTAAAGCCAGAACATACTGACACTAATGTTTAGTGTCAGTAAAAATAATTACTGACACTATTTTAGTGTCAGTATTTACTGACACTTGTATTACTGACACTAAAAATTAGTGTCAGTATTTCCTGGCTTTAGCATTACTGACACAATTATAAAGTGTCAGTAAAAATAATTACTACACTATTTTAGTATCAGTAAAGGGGATATTTGTACTAGTGAGATTTCGTTAGTTTACAAAAAAGAGATCCCTGCTATGGACCCAAAATTGGCCCAAACCAAAGAAACCACCGGGACATTAAGAAAAAGATGGGGAAAATCCTCCACTGAATCACAACAATGACAATTATCGAAGGCCACAATCCCCCTAGATCGAAGACCCTCCGAAGTGGGTAACCATTTCCTCAAAATCCTAACCATGAAAAAGACATTGTCGTGGTGATAACTGTGTTCTAGCAAAACTTAAGAATATTGTTCGTGCGACGACGTTGCCTAATCGCCTCCCAAGCACTATTGAAGGAAAAAGCACCATGGGGAGTAAGTTTCCAAAAAGACCGGCGACCAGTCCCATGAGTAGCAAGAGTCAAAATATTATCCCCAAAGGTCTGGGGAGATTAAATCAAGAAGTTTGGACCGATACCACTCATGAGAGTTCCAAAGATGACTAATGAGGATATTAGAGCATGTCGCCGGAACCCATTGCGACAATGGGCTAAAATCGCACCAAATATCGTGCTAAAACAAAACCCCACCATCTCATGTGTCCCAGAAAATCCATTTATCCGCAATATCCCAGATATCACAAAGGTTTTTCAAATTGGCGAGTCGTAGGGATTAAGTTTGATAACCATGAAGTGAAGTCTTTTACAGTATTCTTTATATAAGAAACGAGACCAAACATTGGTGGCCGCCACCAAAGCTTGACCTGAGCCGCTTTAGTAGTATCACTGATACTCCTACACCCAAGACCACCTTTATCTTTAGGGTAGCAAAGCTTTTGCCATGATCCCCAATACATTCTCCTCCTATTGTCAATAGTCACCCAAAGAAATTTGTTAAAAAGACTCAAAGAAGAGAATTGAGTTTTAGGAGGTTTGAGGACTTGAAAACAATATAAGGGGATCGAGCTCAAAGTTGATTTGATAAGCTCAAGCCTCCTCCCTAGGGTCAACATGTAGTGATTCCACAATTGAAGTTTAGAACAGGTTTTAGCAATGAGACCATCATACATGCCAGAAGTTTGATTCCTTTTCCATATGGGGGTCCCCAAGTAAGGGAACGAGAGATTAGCTTGAGAAAAACCAGTCAAGTGTTTAACAACACGACTAAGGTGATTATTAGGCTTGGCAAAAATAAAATGACTTTTCAAATTGTTAATTTTTTGACCCGAGCTCTCCTCATAGAATCAGAAGATTATTATGGGAAGCTTTGATGAAGATCAGCACATCGTCGGCATAAGCCAAGTGCGTAATCTGGACATCCTTCCGAATTTTGAAAAACATGCTCGAATTATTAAGAAAATTTTTATCAAGGAGCCTCGATAAATAATCAGAGGCAACCACAAAAAGTAAAGAGCATATAGGGCCTCCCTGTCTGATCCCACTCCCCATTTTAAAAAACCCAATAGCACTGCCATTCACCTAGTTGGAAATACACAATTTAATCAGATGAACCCAATTATCAGAAAAGCCGAAAGCTTTTAAAATATTCAGAAGGAAATCCCACTTAAGTCCGCCATAGGCCTTTTCCATGTCAAATTTAATCGGAAGATTGGAATTAGACCTAGAAATGTCCTTATAAACTTCTTGGACCGTTAAAATGTTATCCGTAATGAGCTGCCCCTTAACAAACCGAGACTGGCCTGGGCTGATAATTTGAGGAAGTAACTTCCCCAACCTATTACTTATAAATTGCGATAATCTTGTAGGTGGTGTTGCAAAGACTAATCGGCCTAAAATCTTTCCAAAATAGGGGGAACGGGTTTTGAGGTAAGAGAGATAGTGGTACAAGTAAACAATTTGGGCTTCGGGTTGCCCAGAAAAAAAATCCCACACGACCTCACAAACATCGCTCGCAATGACATCCCAACATTTTTGAAAAAATATAGCATTAAAGCCATCCGGACCAGCCACACTATTCGGATCAATATTAAAAATAGCCATTTTAATTTCTTCCATGCCCAATTTATCACAAAGAGAGTGCTTATCCAGATAGTTAATTAAGCAAGAAATAGTACCAATTCTAATATCAAATTGTTGATTACTAACCGCAAAAATATTAGAAAAATAATGCACAGCCGAAATTTTAATAAGATCAGGATCAATAATGGTATCATTATCAACAATTTGATGAATATGGCTTTTGTTCCTTTTAGTTTTAACAATATCATGAAAGAACTTGGTATTTCTCTCACAGCCCATTTTAAGTTCATTTTCTGTTTCCTGAAATCTTCTCCCATAGCCATAGTGAGATTAAGATCCAATTAAAATCATTAGGATTGTTGTCAAAATGGGTCTCAATCTAGGAGACAAGCTCATGAGCTTCCAAGACCTTAGAAAATGTCGCCGAAGTGAATCCTATTCCACTCCTTGAGGGTAAGTTTAAGTCTGGACAATTTATTCAGAAGTTTAAACATACCCGAGGAGTGAACAGGGATCACCCAAGACGACCTCACCACATTTAAATAATTCCCATGTTTAAACAACATATTTTGGAATCTAAACGCTGGTTTAGGTTTGGTATCATGTGTTGGGTTGTAGAGCCAGAAGTACTATATACCAAAGCCCGATATCGCCGAGCCAGGGGTATATAGGGAAATTACCTTCATTAGGGCTTCTTCCTTTTTTGGCTACAAATAAGCAATGGCAGTCAGTTGTAACTTCATCACAAATTGTAAGAGTCGAATCGTTTCTCTCTTTTAGTGAAATTCCTGGCTTGGTAGCGCCCCCAGACGTAGTCATATTTCTGACGAACTGGGTTAACAAATCTTCTATTTTTATCGTGCTTTTGATTTCCTTTTCATATTATCCCAGTAAATCCTAACATCATGATTATTAAATTGACAAAATAACGCAAGGTGGTCCGATTGAAAGCGGGATAAATGTTTTACACACGAAATCGGGAAGGCATTGCACCATTCCGGAGAGTGTAAAACCCTATCCAACCTTTGCTAATCATAGTTACTGTACCGGGTAAATGAGGCCCCAATAAAACCATTATCCGTAACATTGCAGTCAGAAAGTGCGTCGTGAAAATCCTCCATCTCAAAAGGGATGGGGGCAACGCCTCCCTTTTTTCAGATGGTTGAATAATAATCTTAAAATCACCCCCCACCATCCAGGGATCCTGATGAAAGAAGGTCATCCCATAATTCCCTCCTTTCAACCGTAGTGTTTTTACCACAAACAACGGTTAATAGATAAGGGATAGAGGATGAAATAAGGGTGACCTTCAGATGAAGTAATTGATCAGTATTTTTCAAAATTTGGAAAACATGATTGTGATCAAAGAAAACACAAATATGATTATTAGAGTTAGCAACGACCTTGTTAAAACCAAGGTACCTACAATAGTAGGCCTCATCAAGTGAAACTTTTGGTTCAATTAGAGCCAAAATATTCACATGGTGTTCCCTACCAAGGTTTTAAACATTTCTTTTGGCATCCTTCTTACCCATCCCCCTAACATTCCAAATTAGCGTGTTAAACATTAGGGGATTTTTGGATACGAGTAATCCTTCTAGGTTCGGTCCTAGCCTCAAGGGGGCCAGCTTGGGCTTTGCGTTCGAGTTCCCTGCCATATTCAATATCTCTTAATCTCCTTCTCTCCTTTTTCAAACTCTTAGGAAAAGATTCCCAAACAAGGTGTCCAACGCCATAATAACTTGTTCCGTACTATGACCTGCATTCTCATCATCAATAGAGTTAAAACACACCACAGCATTGGAGGGGTCAAGTTCAACATCAGTATCGCCGCTAGAAACTGAAGAGACCAAATCCTCCCCTAAGTAGGAGATAATCTGATCTTCCTGGTGTTTCTTCAAAAGGCACTCTGATTTAGCCTTGTCCTTCCCAATATTTAAAGTAAGAGATACACATTTAGAGTTTTGCTAGGTGTCTGATGTTCTCCCAGACTGGTACCACCATCCGGTTCAAACACCCCACCTTTGTTATGAATCACATTAGTTGGCGTGGACTCTCCCACCTGTGGCTTTAGAGCAGCCAAAGCAAGGTCGGGAGTATCACTAATAATTAGATTTAGTCAAAGAATCATCACTCTTATCACAATTATCAAAGGTTTCTTGCTAAACTTGAAAAGCATTATTCAGTTTGGTACCAGAAGCTATATTATTAGAAACTTTTGGGACCTGGGGGTCGGAAATGATCACACCAGGATGAGTCTTTATCTATAGGGTTGGAGGGCATCACAAAACTAGAATCAATAGCCTGCTTCCTAGTATCCAACTCAGGGGTTCGGATGCAGTGCGATACTGTGCATCTTGTCTGTGAATCATCGTCGAATCGCGCGCCTTGGCACACGTGCGGATGTGTGTGATCCGACAGTGGGTCTGCATGACGTGGTGTTATCTTGTCTGAGATCCCTTCCCAACTCAGGGGGGTGGATTCCTTTTTTATTATTAATATTAGTATTTTTTTTTTCAGCATACCTTTTATTTTTCTCCGCAAAATTCGGTCGGAGTTTGTGATTTTTAATGTAGCAATCAATCTCTTCATGACCAACATCCTGACAAAAATGACAGTACTTAGGGAGCCTTTCAAACTGGACTTTAATATCCACAGATTTATCATCACAAATTATAGAAAAAATTTCAATAGGTGTAGTTTCCTGATTAATTTCATCACATATACGGGCCAAATTAAGTCTAAATTTCAATAGGTGTAGTTTCCTGATTAATTTCATCACATATACGGGCAAAACTAAGTCTAGCTTTCGACAGGGTCGCATCATCGGCCATGACAAATTCACCAAATATCTCAGCAATAGTTCTAAGACTTCTCACATCATACCAATGAATAGGTAGACCAAGAACTTTAATCCAGACCAAAACTACTGGTGGTTCGTTTTTAAAATCAAATTCAGGCGTCCATTTAAGCACCCTCATGGGATATCCGGAAATTGGAATTGTTGAATACTTTTTGAAAAATGAATACTTGAAAAAACAAATACAATATATATCGAAGATATAATCTATTTATGCCCTGCAAAAAAGTTGTTAGCGGAACGAAAATTTGTTGATCACGAAATTGAACGGAAGTCAATGTTGAGTCCAGAATATCGGTCTCCTTAAAGCAAATTCGCCCTCACCACGATGTGTGATGTCTGCCTCCCAGGATAAAACAACAGTCCGATGCACTGAATCAATGATTCCTTGCACCCTCAGCGAACTAGAATATATCTGTATACTATCACCGTCCCGAAACAGCAGAGAAACGAAGAAGGAAAATCTGACCGGAAAAAAAATTGCTCTCGAAAATCGTATGTATGAAGTGAAAAAAACGAATCCCTCAAGCCGGGTATTTATAGGTGAAGGCTGGAGGAGGATGTGTGCTGGAGGAACTCTAAATCGATTAGGATTGGTATCTTGATACTTATCCTAATCTGTTTAATTCGATAATTATCAATTAAATTGATATTTATCCAGATCCAAAAAATTCGGAATTTATAATTGAGGTGTTTCAGCAAATTGAATTTTTGCCAAATAAAATTGCAGTAAAAAGATAACTTCAATACGCCGAGACATTTCACCCAAATCGCCAGAGCCGACCCGGACCGAGCCGAGCCGAGCCGAGCCGAGCCGGCCGGTCGGACGGCCGGCGGCGACGGCGCGCGCGTGTGTGTGCGCGAGGGTCGCCTAGTCACACATCCACTCATGTCTCACTTTTGAACAAGAATTTGTCCATATCTCCTTATATACTCACAATTTTTCACTTCTTTTTCCAATGTGGGATAACATCCCAAACCCTCAAAAGGGTTCACTTTGGAACATTATATCTCATTCATACCTCAATCATTTTGAGTTTTTTACATGTTTTGGAAACCTCGTACGGAATACTACGTATTCCAACTAAGTCCCGACTTTAACCCGTAGTCGAGCCCACTCAAAATTGCCTCTCAAGTGGGCTGCTCAAAACAGCCCATTCCTCTTTATTTCCAACATTTCCAACAATCCCCTACATGATGAGATTGATGGTCCAACAGCACACGTCAGACACGGAGTTTGACTTGGTGATAGTTATTGCGGTTAGGCATTGCATAGGATAGGTAGTGTAACACCCCCAAGACGTTTGGGGCATATTACAGCGTCGTGGACCCCACACTGTGGAATCCACCAGGCTAACGTACCAAACAAGACATTCGACAACGACAAACCATCATAAATAAAACGACAAGCTAAATAAAAGACTATAACCGACAAATAAAATTCTGACATCAAATCTATTTCCCCAAAATGGGAACACAACATTAACAAACTCAAACCGGAAGTACTCGAGTACTTAAACCAATTTTATAATACAGAATCCCAAAATCAGACATCAATAATAATGGACAGACAGAACACCAATAATCAACTTCTGGACAATATCATGCTTGCCCATCATCCTCATACGGCTCAGGTGCTCGCTTGTCCCCATGATCAATACCTGAAATACAAAAAGTATTTCCCCCATTTAAGGGGTTAGCGACAACTGCTAGTGCAAGTACAATCCATTTGAACTACATTCTAATCAGATGAATAATGCGCCAAAAATCATTTTTGAAAACGTTTTATATTCCGAAATATTTACAATGTACAATCGCAAAACACATTATCTCCAACAAATCACAATTCAAAGTTAACCGTTGGTACGAGACTCACGACCACCGTACCCCGTAGAGCCCCGTCGGACATCCCTGGGTGGTTAACAACAATTCACGATACGCACACTCACGGCAATACGTATCCCTAGAGGCCCCGTCGGACCGTCCCTAGGTGAACATACACATATCCATCCACAACAACCACGATACAGCCATAATTCAAATACTAGAACATGTAAACAAATGTAAAGTACTTGCCTTTGTGACATCTTCGAAGAATCGGAAGTGAAAAGTGACTACGGATGATCCGAATGGAAAACAACGGTTCCTAAACGAAGAATTAGCATAACTCAGTCCCAACGGACATCAATAATCGAAAGGAATACTCCCAAAACCCCGATTACAAATCACGATAATAGACGTTCAATCGATACGGGCGAGGGTTCACGCAAAATCTCTCCGTATTGATAATTCACGGATTAAAATCAAGGAAATTAGATTTAGAATCACTCAATAATCACAATCGATAAAGAATATCGATATATAGATGAACAATTCGGAACTAAACCCTAGAATCCCGAAAACCCCCCAAATTCGTTAAAGTTAGGGTTCCTGGGGAAATACCTTGGATTCGACTGATGGAAGATGTGAATGTTGTAGATTAATCTCCCTTGGTACACAATAATCAATTTCTAAAGGAAATCCACGGATTGTTCTGGACAAATCGCTCCAAAGGCACTCAAGAACACTCACGTCGCGAGAAGGGTTGAAGAAGAATGAAAAGAAACTGACTGAGGTTAAGTCAGTTTTAAAAACGCTGACAATACGCACGTTAACACAAGTGCGTTAACGCGTGCGTTATGATGGTTACGTCGTAACCCAATGTTGGTTAACGTACGTAACCAAATGTCTGTACTGAATTGTGAAGGGTCATAACGTACGTTATGGATCATGCATAACGTACGTTATGCACGTAATGCACCCGATTACGAACACCAATTACGCACGATCGATTCGGACGACGAACTACAACACGAGGATAGAATCAAAAGTGTAAATACGAGGTATTCATAACAACGAAGCTGAGTGCTCGAAAGTAAATGCACTTCCAACTACCGAGGAATCCAAAATACGACAAGGAGATGAATTTCCCTAAATTTATAGGAAATTACGAAAATGACCCAAGCGTCCGAAAATCACGATACGACGTCGGATTTACAAACCGGAAGTCTCAACATGACCAACTCAACCATACGGACCTGTACAACCCAAGAAACAACGAAAACGAACGAGTTTTACGAGAATCGAATGTTCATACGGCAAAACATGTCATAAAATAAAATTACGTGAAAACATCACCAAAACTCGTCCAAATGGAAAAACTCCAAGAATAAAGTAGATTCAAAATGTCGAAACGGTTACAAGCGAGTCGATAAAAATACACATACACCAAAAATGGAAACTGCTAAAAAACGAAAAATTACGGATATTACATTCTCCCCCTCTAAAATAAAGTTTCGTCCCGAAACTTAAGAATCAAAAAGCTCGGGGTGTCTCGAACGCATATCCTCCTCTAACTCCCAAGTCGCTTCTTCTACTCCGTGTCTCGACCATTGCACCTTGACCAAAGGAATGGTTTTGTGCCTTAATTGTTTGTCTCGACGCTCCAAAATCTTAACGGGCCTCTCCTCGAACGTAACATCCTTCTCGATCTCCACGTCTCCAAAATCAATAATGTGGGACGGGTCCGGAACATACTTCCTCAGCTGGGAGATGTGAAATACGCTATGAACATGACTCAACGACGGAGGCAAAGCTAAACGGTATGCCAACTCACCGACTCTCTCCAATATCTCGAAGGGCCCAATATATCTTGGACTGAGCTTCCCCTTTTTCCCAAAACGGAAAACTCCCTTCGTCGGGGATACCCTCAACAGAACATGATCTCCCACTTCGAACTCCAAGGGTCGACGCCTAACATCCGCATAAGACTTTTGTCGACTCTGAGCAGCCAACATTCTCTTTCTAATCAATTCAACTTTCTCCCTCGTCTCTAACACAAGGTCTGGCTCGGTACCGACTAGATCGGACGGCTCATCCCAACATATCGGCGATCGGCAACGTCGTCCATAAAGTGCCTCATATGGTGCCATCTTAATCGATGCGTGCCAGCTATTATTATAAGTAAACTCAATCAAGGCCAGATGTTCCTCCCAGTCACTACTCCAGTCTAACGCACACGCGCGCAACAAATCCTCGAACGTCTGAATGGTACGTTCGGACTGCCCATCGGTCTGGGGATGGAACGAAGTGCTCAAACGTAACTGTGTCCCCAATGCCTTATGTACCGCCTGCCAAAAATGCGATACAAATCGGCCATCTCTGTCTGAAATAATGGTCATCGGTGTACCATGAAGTCTCACTATCTGCGCGATAAAAATACGAGCCAACTTTTCTGGACCCCAAGTATCCTTGATGCCCAGAAAATGCGCCGACTTAGTCAGTCGGTCTACAATCACCCACACCATATTCATACCCGTCTTCGTCCTCGGCAAACCCGTGACAAAATCCATAGAGATATCCTCCCACTTCCACTCTGGAACGGGAAGTGGTTTCAACAACCCTGCTGGCCGATGTTCAATCTTGACTTGCCGACAAGTCAAACACTTAGCCACAAACCGAACTACCTCCTTCTTCATGTCGTTCCACCGTAAATTCTTCCTCGGATATTTATACATTTTACTCGAGCCGGATGGGTGAGTAAGGTGACGCATGAGCCTCTCGCATAATGCTCTGTCTCAATTTGAGTCGTTCGAACACACAACCGAATCTCAACACACCGTCCTCATGAATAACGAATCCGGGGCTTTCCCCTTCCCTACACTCTCTCGAAAGTGAATAAACATCGGGTCCTCTAACTGTCCCGACTTAATGTCCTCGACGAGAGATGAAGAAATCTCAAGAGTACGCAATCGCCGAACTCTCTGGCGGTATAATCTCAATGCTCAACTTCATAAACTCTCGTGAAGTCCCGATCGGGCCGTGAGTAACTCAAGCGCCCGGCGATACCGATTTCCGGCTCAAGGCATCTGCTACCACATTAGCCTTGCACGGATGATAAAGGATCTCGAGATCGTAATCCTTAATCAATTCCAACCATCTCCTCTGTCTCATATTAAGCTCCTTCTCGCGTGAAAATGTACTTCGTGCTCTTGTGATCGGTGAAAATCGACACGACGAGCCATACAAGTAATGACGCCGGATCTTCAACGCAAATACAATCTGCGGCCAACTCAAGATCGTGCGTAGGGTAATTCAGCTAAATGCGGTTTGGTGACGAGAATCATAGGCAATCGTCCTCCCGTGCTGCATAAGTACGCATCCAAGCCCTTGGCCCGAAGCATCACTGAAAACTGAGAAACCATCATTACCACTCAGTAAAGCCAAAACGGGAGTGGTCGTCAACCGCTTCTTCAATTCCTCAAAACTATTCTGCCTCTCATCGGTCCACACAAACTTCTCTGACTTCTGTAACAACTGAGTCAGCGGTCGAGCGAGCTTAGAGAACCCCTCGGGCCTCGACGAATCTACGGTAATACCCGGCTAACCCCAGAAAACTGCGGACCTCCTTCACATTCTTGGGCGGCGCCCAATCCAACACTGCCTCTACCTTATGTGGGTCCACACGAACACCCTCGGCCGAGATCACATGACCGAGAAACATTACCTCTCGCAACCAAAACTCGCATTTTGAGAACTTCGCAAAAAGATGCTGAGTTCTCAAAATATCTAACACGATATACAAATGACGGGCGTGCTCCTCCTCGCTCCTCGAGTAAATCAGGATGTCATCGATAAAAACGACTACACACTTATCGAGGTACTCGATAAAGACTTTATTCATAAGCTGCATGAACACGGCTGGGGCGTTAGTTAGTCCAAAAGGCATAACCACAAACTCGTAGTGACCGTATCTCGTCCGAAAGGCCGTCTTCGGAATGTCGGTATCCTTCACTCGGAGCTGATAATACCCCGATCTCAAATCAATCTTCGAAAACACAGTTGCCCCTTGCAACTGATCAAACAAATCATCAATCCTCGAGAGCGGATACTTGTTTTTGATGGTCACTTTGTTCAACTCTCGGTAGTCGATACACAAACGAAGTGACCCATCTTTCTTCTTCACAAACAGGACCAGTGCGCCCCAAGGTGAAACACTCGGTCGAATATACCCCATGTCTAGCAACTCTCCCAACTGTTTCTTGACTCCGGATCTCGGCAGGCGCCATACGGTATGGCGTCTTAGAGATAGGGGCTGCACCCGGCTCTAAATCGACGGTAAACTCAACTTCTCGGTCTGGCGGCAAACCCGACAACTCGTCTGGAAAGACATCAGGATACTCACACACTACCGGAATAGACGAGAGCTCGACTCCCCCTTCTTCCGATCTCAAGGCGTAACACCAATAACCCGTGCAACCTCCCCGAAGAAGTCTCACCGCCCTCAAGGCGCTGATCAGTAATCTCTGGCTACTCCGCTTACGCCCCACAAAAGAATGCTCGGTACCGTCAGAGGCTAACATCGAAACGGTTCTCGTTCTATAATTCATGATCGCCCCATGACGGTCCAGCCAATCCTCACCCAGAATCAAATCCTCATCCTTAATATCTACCGCAATCAGATTAGAAGGCCAATCCCTCCCCGCGATACTCACAGAAAAATCCCTAAACTCACGGTCCCCCACGATGCTATCCCCACTAGGAAGTTTAACAACAAAAGGCTCACAAGCAACTAGGCAATCAACATGCAGACGACGCACACAATCCATAGAGATAAAAGAATGCGTAGCACCAGAATCGAACAATACGGAAACAGGATGATCAAGGATGTGGACGGTACCTGTAGCCACCGTCGCGTCAGGATCTCCTGCTCGTCTCATCTCGTACACTCGGGGCGGAACAGACCCCGCACTAGAAGCTCCCCCTCTAGAAGGCTGACCATGTCCTCGACCTCTACCAAAACTCTGCTGCGGCTGAGGAACTGTTGGTGCCTGATTCACACTCGGCTCTCCCGCGGCTGGGGCTGATATCTGAGTAATTGGAGCTCGAGCTGCATCCGTACAGAACTTGGCACGATGACCCATCCGACCACAAGCAAGACACTGATTCGGAGGCCTATCACACTCACTCATCATGTGGCCCGGACGACTACAGTTGAAGCACGTAGGACCACGAACGGAACCAGCAGGAGCAGACCTAGAACCGTTTCCTCGCCCAACTGATGGCAACTGACTCCCGAAGACTCGCGAACAGGCCGAGTCTTCGGATACCCTCTGACTTGCCTCCCGGCCGGCGGTTTTACATTTCTTTCCTTCGGTTGCCGTCTCTGTCGCAGAAAACGACATCTCATAAGCCATCGCCTTATTCTGATATTCTTTCAAAGTCGTGCACCCCAGACCAGACATGTAGTGGCGCACCCTCAGTTTCATCCGCATATCAAAGTGGCAGATCTTATCAAGCTCATCTCGGACCTGGTTCCTCACATAATGCAGCTGTTGATTGTAGTCCTTGATAGCTTGAGAAATAGGAACATCTTGGGGCTTAGCCTCAAAGAAGGCTCGGATTCTCCCCTCTTTCACTGGCCAAGGGCAAAATTCATCTTCCATCAGATCCCGAAACTCTGCCCACGTGGCTGCCCGGTCACGCGGTTTCACCGCTTGCCACCACGTTGCTGCCTCTTTGGCGAGGAAGTACTGGGCAATGGGTACTTTCCTTTCCTCAGAACAATTAGCAGCCTCGAATACTTTCTCCATCTCAAATAGCCAATTCTCCCAACCAGAGGGGTCGGAAGCACCATCAAACTGTGGAGGACGCATACGAATCACGTCCTGAAGTAACTTATCACTGCCGGATCCAGTAGGCGGAACTGGGTTGGCATTAGCTTGGCCGACTAGAACGGCCTGAGTCAGTAGCGTCATCTGGTTCGCTACTTGTTGCAGAATGTTGGCCACTCCAACATTCTCATGTGCATTACCGGAGCTAGCAGACTGGTCCTGCTGACCTCCGGAACTAGGGGGAACACTGTCCGAAAAAGAAGGCATCGCCGAATCAGTTCCCGAGTGATCGGACATGGCCGCCCCACCGGCTGCGCCACGTCCCCTACCGCGTCCGCGACCGCGTCCGCGCCCTCTACCAGCAGGAATTCTGAAGAAGTAACGGGTAAGTAAAATTCAAACGCAAAATGCAACAAGATACTAAGACAGGAATAGAACAGAACAGCGAAACGAATCAAGTTAGGAAAAACTTACGAGCACCGGCGTACTGAGATGATGGCATAGCAGTGATACTGTCCCAAAAACAACACTTAACTAGACCCAAATAACCGACAGCCTAGGTATCCATAAACCTAAGCTCCGATACCATATTCTGTAACACACACAAGACGTTCGGGGCATATTACAGCGCCGTGGACCCCACACTGTGGAATCCACCAGGCTAACGTACCAAACAAGACATTCGACAAAGACAAACCATCATAAATAAAACGACAAGCTAAATAAAAGACTATAATCGACAAATAAAATTCTGACATCAAATCCATTTCCCCAAAACGGGAACACAACATTAACAAACTCAAACCGGAAGTACTCGAGTACTTAAACCAATTTTATAATACAGAATCCCAAAATCAGACATCAATAATAATGGACAGACAGAACACCAATAATCAACTTCTGGACAATATCATGCTTGCCCATCATCCTCATACGGCTCGGGTGCTCGCTTGTCCCCATGATCAATACCTGAAATACAAAAAGTATTTCCCCCATTTAAGGGGTTAGCGACAACTGCTAGTGCAAGTACAATCCATTTGAACTACATTCTAATCAGATGAATAATGCGCCAAAAATCATTTTTGAAAACGTTTTATATTCCGGAATATTTACAATGTACAATCGCAAAACACATTATCTCCAACAAATCACAATTCAAAGTTAACCGTACCCCGCAGAGCCCCGTCGGACATCCCTGGGTGGTTAACCACAGTTCACGATACGCACACTCACAGCAATACGTATCCCTAGAGGCCCCGTCGGACCGTCCCTAGGTGAACATACACATATCCATCCACAACAACCACGATACAGCCATAATTCAAATACTAGAACATGTAAACAAATGTAAAGTACTTGCCTTTGTGACATCTTCGAAGAATCGGAAGTGAAAAGTGACTACGGATGATCCGAATGGAAAACAACGGTTCCTAAACGAAGAATTAGCATAACTCAGTCCCAACGGACATCAATAATCGAAAGGAATACTCCCAAAACCCCGATTACAAATCACGATAATAGACGTTCAATCGATACGGGCGAGGGTTCACGCAAAATCTCTCTGTATTGATAATTCACGGATTAAAATCAAGGAAATTGGATTTAGAATCACTCAATAATCACAATCGATAAAGAATATCGATATATAGATGAACAATTTGGAACTAAACCCTAGAATCCCGAAAACCCCCCAAATTCGTTAAAGTTAGGGTTCCTGAGGAAATACCTTGGATTCGACTGATGGAAGATGTGAATGTTGTAGATTAATCTCCCTTGGTACACAATAATCAATCTCTAAAGGAAATCCACGGATTGTTCTGGACAAATCGCTCCAAAGGCACTCAAGAACACTCACGTCGCGAGAAGGGTTGAAGAAGAATGAAAAGAAATCGACTCGGGTTAAGTCGGGTTTAAAACGCGGTAGCGTTACGTACGTTAACACAAGCTGTTAACGTACGTTATGATGGTTACGTACGTAACCCAATGCTGGTTAATGTACGTAACCAAATGTCTGTACTGAATTGTGAAGGGTCATAACGTACGTTATGGATCATGCATAACGTACGTTATGCACGTAATGCACCGATTACGAACACCAATTCTGCACAGTCGATTCGACGACGAACTACAACACGAGGATAGAATCAAAAGTGTAAATACGAGGTATTCATAACAACGAAGCTGAGTGCTCGAAAGTAAATGCACTTCCAACTACCGAGGAATCCAAAATACGACAAGGAGATGAATTTCCCTAAATTTATAGGAAAATGACCCAAGCATCCGAAAATCACGATACGACGTCAGATTTACAAACCGGAAGTCTCAACATGACCAACTCAACCATACGGACCTGTACAACCCAAGAAACAACGAAAACGAACGGGTTTTACGAGAATCGAACGTTCATACGGCAAAACATGTCATAAAATAAAATTACGTGAAAACATCACCAAAACTCGTCCAAATGGAAAAACTCCAAGAATAAAGTAGATTCAAAATGTCGAAACAGTTACAAGCGAGTCGATAAAAATACACATACACCAAAAATGGAAACTGCTAAAAAACGGAAAATTTCGGATATTACAGGTAGAGTATGCTCCTTGAACCTTCCCTCGAAAAGATATATTCTCCTTACTGGCAAGACAGTGTGACTAGATGCCTTTGAACTATCCGACCGCTTGTGTAAGTGATCGTATATCCTTCACAAGTGCCCTCCCTGATTTATTATGTTCTCATTATTGTGCCCGTTTTGGCCATGAACACCGTCCTGGTTCTGCGAGAGTTTCTAAAGAATTGTGCCTTTGCAATTCTCTCTTGAAACGGCCCCTCTTCTCTCCAACATAGGTGATTCTCTTTAAGTGTTTTGAGTAAACCCATATTTTACTCCACCCGACTATATGTTGTCAACTTAAGAATCATTAAAAGCATAAGCTTAACCTCTCCCTACGGGCATCACTGGGTAACCCCCACAGTGATCGTGCCCAATTTTATGAATTGGTTGTCCCATTGAACCTAGATCTTGGGATCTCCAGTCAGCTTAGGTTGGGTATCCTCCATAAAACCATTAGCTCAATGCAATAGACCCATTCCTCTTGATGATTTATCAACAAAGTCTCTTGATAACCCTTTGGTTAGAGGATCCGCAATGTTATCCTTTGATGACACATAGTCAATAGTGATAACTCCTGTTGATATCAACTGTCTAATGGTATTATGTCTCCTCTCGGACTCCATTGTTGACCGAGATATAAGTGACTGTTTCGAAGATTTCCATGCCACTACTGCACCAGCTAGTGTGAATACATATCCACTTGTTGACTTGGAGTCTTTTATATCATATATCCAATTTGCATCACTATATCCTTCAAGTACTGCCGGATATTTGGTATAGTGCAGCCCATACTCACGAGTACCCCTTAAATATCTTAGTACCCATATGATCGCCTCCCAGTGATCCTTTCCGGGGTTGCTCGTGTATCTACTTAGTCTACTAACTGAGTAGGCTATATCTGGTCTTGTACAGCTCATCAAGTACATCAGACTTCCTATTATGCGAGAGTACTCAAGTTGAGATACTCCTTCACCCTTAATTTTGGATAGTCTTAACGTCATATCCACCGGGGTTTGGCTGTGCCAGAGTCATCTTTATTAAATCTTTCAAGGATTTTATCCACATAGTGGGCTTAACTCAGTCTGAGACCTTTCGATGTTCGTTCGATTTTAATCCCTAAAATTACATCTGCGAGTCCCATATCTTTCATGTCGAATCTTGACCTCAGCATGTCCTTGGTAGATTTGATTATTCTTTCATTACTACCAGTAATGAGCAAGTCATCTACATATAGACACAAGATGACATAGCCATCTTTTGTGTCTTTCACATATACACACTTATCAGATTCATTAATTTTGAAGTTGCCGCTTAACATAACATGATCAAATTTTTCATGTCACTGTTTTGGTGCCTGCTTCAATCCGTACAATAATTTTACCAGCTTGCAGACTTCCCTTTCTTGTCTAGGAGCAGAGAACCCCTCGGGTTGTTCCATATAGATTTCCTCTTCTAAGTCCCCATTAAGAAAGGCAGTCTTAACATCCATTTGATAAACTTCTAAACCTCGTAATGCGGCGATAGCAAGTATCATCCTGATGGAAGTTATTCTCGTCACAGGAGAGTAAGTATCAAAATAGTCTAGGCCTTCACGTTGGTTATATCCCTTCGCTACGAGCCAAAGATATTCTCAAAGAATGACGCATTCCTTGATTCCATAATTGTATTCTTGTGAATCTCAGGCACATTGGATTCATGCACAAGAAATCGGCAAGCATTGCTGTTGTGTGCATATCCAATGAAAATGCAGTCAACCCTTTTTGGGCCTATTTTGACTTTCTTAGGAGTAGGTATCAGCACCTTTGCTAGACACCCCCACACTTTCATGTAATTGTAGGAAGGCTCGACTCCTTTCCACAATTCATAAGGAGTTTTGTCCCCGTTCTTACGGCATATCTTGTTTAAGAGATAAATCGCCGTTAAGATGGCTTCTCCCCACATATTTTGCGGCAGACCTGAATTTAGCAATATCGCATTCATCATCTCTTTCAGAATGCGATCTTACGTTCCGCCACGCCATTTGACTGTGGTGCATATGGGGCAGTGACTTCATGAATAATCCCATGTTGCGAACAATATTCACCGAAAGGTTCCACGTATTCACCTCCACGGTCACTCCTCAAGACTTTTATCTTTGAATTGGTTCTCAACTTCCGTTTTATAAAGAATGAACTTCTCTATAGCTTCGTCTTTGCTTTTAAGCAAATATACATAGCAATATTTAGTACAATCATCCACGAAAGTAATAAAATATTTGTTTCCACCTCTAGTTTGAACAAACTTCAAATCACATAGATCGCTATGTATTAATTCCAAAGGTTTGGTGTTTCTTTCCACTTGTCGGAATGTAGATCGAGTTAATTTTACCTCTACACAAGTTTCACACTTGTGGTTTAAATCACATTGAGGGGTTTTGAGAATCTATTATCTTAATCTTTTGAAAATAGATCTGTTTTAATCAAGTAAACCAAAAAAATTTGTTTTAAGATTGTTGAATACTTTTTGAAAAACGAATACTTGAAAAAACAAATACACTATATATATCGAAGATATAATTTATTTATGCCCTGCAAAAAAGTTGTTAGCGGAACGAAAATTTACTGATCACGAAAATGAATGGAAACCGCTGTTGAGTCCAGAATATCTGTCTCCTTAAAGCAAATTCGCCCTCACCACGGTGTGTGACGTCTGCCTCCCAGGATAAAACAACACTCCGATGCACTGAATCGATGATTCCTTGCACCCTCAGAGAACTAGAATATATCTGTATACCATCACCGACCCAAAACAGCAGAGAAACGAAGAAGGAAAATCTGGCCGAAAAAAAAACTGCTCTCGAAAATCATACGTATGAAGTGAAAAAAAATGAACCCCTCAATTCGGATATTTATAGGTGAAGGCTGGAGGGGGATGTGTGCTGGAGGAACTCTAAACCGATTAGGATTGGTATCTTGATACTTATCCTAATCTGTTTAATTCAATATTATCAATTAAATTGATATTTATCCGGATCCGAAAAATTCGGAATTTATAATTGATGTGTTTAAGCAAATTAATTTTTTGCCAAATAAAATTGCAGTAAAAAGATAACATCGAGACATTTCGCCCAAATCGCCCTTCGACCGAGCCGACCCGGACCGAGCCGGGCCGGCCGGCCGAACGGGCGGCGGCGGCGCGCGCGTGTGCGCGCGAGGGGCGCCTAGTCACACATCCACTCATGTCTCACTTTTGAACAATAATTTGTCTATATCTCCTTATATACTCACAATTTTTCACTTCTTTTTCCAATGTGGGATAACATCCCAAACCCTCAAAAGGATTCATTTTGGAACATTATATTTCATTCATACTTCAATTATTTTGAGTGTTTTTACATGTTTTGGAAACCTCGTACGAAGTACTACGTATTCCAATTAAGTCCCGACTTTAACTCGTAGTCGAGCCCACCGCTCAAAACAGCTCATTTCATCTTTATTTCCAACATTTCCAACAGGAATTTCCCTTTGAACCCGAAGCTTTGGAAACTGCTCTTCATTAATATACGTAATAAGAACATTTCTAAGATTGAGGTATTGCACTTTGCAAGATATGACCAATCTTATCAAGATTAGCACGCCGGTTTCCCATAGGAAAACTTACCACCCACCGAAAGTCTGAAAGGACCACTTTACCAAATTTCCCCTCCTGAGCCTTAGTACCTCCCCAGGTAGCATCCGCGCAAGATTTAACTGGCGCCTGTTCAGAAGACCCCATCGGGCTTCGTCTTCCCCAGCTCCAAGAGCAACAGGGATGTCCTTTGTGCGATGTCCCCATCTGAAAATGAGGATGCATGTTGACCGCGTGGATCCAAGGAGGGAGGGTTAAGGATACCATCGCCGCTAAGCGAATCCTTCCCTAGGGTTGACTCCTCCATCACTTCCGGATCCGGATCCGTTAGTTCTAGGGTTGACAGATTAAGAAGACTTTCAGGATTGACCGAGCTCGCTTTCATCAAAGTTTCATTTTGACCAGATCGTGACAGATTGTTGATTTCCGTCAAGTCTAGAATATCTGGGCTAGGTAGATCGGCTGGAGTAACCGAAGTCGCATCGTCTTTAAGAGATCGATTCGCCGGTTGTGGGTTTTTGATGAAGTTTCCAGTGAGATTCATGGGGAGATTTAGGTTACTAGAACACAAAGGTTTGTTTATGAAATCCGGATGTAGATTCGGAGAAAAAGGGAGCGAAATGGATTCCGATTCCATCTCAAAAAGCTAGAAAAAAAAAAAGCTAAAGGGGGCCGAAGGCCCGCCGCACAGAGACGGCAGACATAATGAGGAAAAGAGACGTTGGGGTGAAAAATGGGGAAAATCGTGTTTTTATCTCCACATCAGTTGTTCCACCTTGCAGAAGAAATTTGTGTGGACTGCGTATGTGGAACTAGGGCTAAAATTTCATAATAGAGAAATACCATCAGAGAAAAAACATTCGTCGTGGCTTCTCTCTCTCTCTAGTCGAGAACCAAGAAGAAAATTTTGGAGAATGGAAAATTCTTCCCCAAGTAAGTTTTTCCCTTTTTTGTTTGTCTAAAATACTAGATTACTGTATAAACTTTAAAAGTATAGTTTTTGATTTAAATTTTACATATTATGTGACACAAATGCTCGAAAGAACTACATAATTATATCATTGTACCATGGTGGTGAGTTTAAGTTGGTTCCCCATTGTAAACTACTTTGAGGTGTAGTTACTGCCACTTGGCTGGTCATAACATAAAAGGATGTCAACGTAAAAGGACGGATGCATTGCAAACAGCACAAGCAGAAAACTTTTCACATGTTGTCGATGAAGATGTATTTGAATCACAGAGAGATGCTGACATTTGGGACTTCACAGTTGAACAAAACATTGGATCACACTTGTTTGATGACCCATCTGTTAAATTGCAGGTAAAGTAGTACATGTTTTCAAAATATTAATTTTCCACCCCCATGTAATTATAATAACTGGATTTATATATATATTTTTTATTTTATTGCAGGTGAGAAGAAGCAATGCAACAGGAGATAACATCATGTACTCTCCTGTAAAGCAAGTTTCTGCTATTGATGACGATGCATTTATGTCACTTATGTCACGATTCGAGAATCCTACCCCCGTTGTTTTACGAGTCCCTTTAAATTCGAGCCAGCTTAATCAAGATAATATGGAGGGAGTAGTCCCAAAGAAGCCAATCATTAATAATAGAAAAACAAAGAGGGCTTGGAAAAAGAGTGATGTGTGTTTGGACGGTGTTTGAGAATATTTGATGTCTGATTTCAGTACTTGTAATTTCAAATTTGATGTTTAATTTTCAGTAATGTGTATCGGGGAGAATTTTTGTGTATTTGTAATGTTTAGTTTGATGTTCAAAACTTTCTCATACAGGTTATGGGTTTGGGTTTTATTGATTTTTGTGTACTTGTTTCAGGTTTTTTATTGATTTAGTGTACTTTCTCTGCAATTTGGTACTTCACTTAAGTTATCATGAACTTCATTGGATAAGTTGGAAATGAAATAAGATTTGTCAGGTTTTTTTTAACAGCTGCTTAAAACCATTGAATGCAAAAAAAAAAAACTCTCTGATAATTATTTCTTTCAAGAATTTAAGCTGTTGAATTATTTCTCCATTATGGTCTGTCATCATTGTTTTTCCCTTTTTGTTTTTCTCAGCATTGTTTTTCCTTTGTAACTAGACCTATTCCTTTGTAACCAGACCTTTGCCTTTGTCATTGACTTCAACAAGACTTGCTTCCAGTTTGGACAACTGGTATTTGAGTGATGTTATCTCAGCATTTTTATCATTTGCCTCAATCTTGCATTTTGTTACCATATCTTCTGCAAGTAGTTCAAGATCAATAGACATACATTCTTTCAAAGATACTACTGACTGTATCATGGGAACTTTCTTCTTTTGTACAAGTTGCTATGAATTTTGAACAATCAGCAAAAATAAGTGAACTTTTCTTTCATTGCCACCAATTCTTAAATTTTACAGTACCAGTCTTACGAGCCATAAATACACCACAAAATACTCATTTACAGAGCATAAATGCACATTCTACCAAAGAGATTATTCACTTCACTAAACTACGAGACATAAATATAAAATACAATAAACTTCAACTGCAGCAACTTCTTCATATCACAGTTTCTTCATCAGTAGCTTCTTGATGGGCACGTACGCCATGGAGCACAACTAGATACAACAGTTACGTTTGGATTCACTTCAATAACAACCTACTTTGCAAGAGACCACACTAGACCACAAAGCAAAGTGATCACAAACAACATACAATAGAATAATATCTTATCATTAGCATTGTTTTTGGGCATTTTCAACAACACTATGACTTCATGCAATTCTTTTATGACTTCCTGCAACTGTTCTTCCACCCCTTATTCTGTGGCGCAAGATATTCATCTATCTCATCAGCCCATACAAAGAACTTGCATTTGTTCACCTATCAAAAATGAAAAAAATTCGTTAATAGACCATATTTACCTATCAAAGATAAATTAATTAAATCTTCCCCAATCTGAACAGAAAGAACAAAATCGAAGCAACAAAATACCACAAAAAAAAACGCCATTTCATCTGGAGCAACAAAATACCAAAAAAAACACGAAAGGTAGAAATCCCGAAAACAGAAAATTGCAACAACACAACTTCAAGTTGAAATCTGGAGCAGATAATATTAAGAAAGGTAGGAATCCCGAAAATAATTACCTTGTTGTAATTACGACACCCGTAGAATTGCCGTCCCGGAAATTCGCCTACGGTGGCCGTTCTCAATGGCGACTGGATGCTGCAATAACATTTGATGAATGTTGGGAGTGCACTTGAAGAAGACCTGGCTGAATTACACTTAGACATGGATCTAATTTAATTATCTAGGATTAGGGTTCTATAGCATTCGGGGAGATTAGAGGAAAAAATCGAAAGAATGAGATTGAGAGATCAGACGATTCATATGCAGGGATGGGGACAATTTCATCAATTTACCAAATTATGTTGAGGTGTCTGATTGTGTAGGTTTTTTCAGTCCACGGGAGCACCAGGGATGATGCGGAACAACTGATGTGGAGAAAGGGTTAATATCGCTGCATATGGCAAAATAAAGGGCTATTTTTGCGAAACTTAGTTTTTTAGGGCTAAAAACGCGCAAAGAGGTAAGTTGTGGGGCTAAAAACGCGATTTTTCCTGAAAAATGCCCAATAACCTAAATAAAAAGGAAGAACAGGCGGTGGGTAGAGAGGAGGAGAGAATATCTAGAGAGAGAAACCGAAAAAAATCTGAATTTTTAGAACTACGACAAACTTGATGCTTACGCTTAGTTCCCGAGTTTTAGTAAAGGAAAGAAAAGAAAGGGAAAGAAAGTTAGGAGAGAAAAGAAGAGAAAGAAAAGTGAAATTGTATTTTGTGTTCTCGAGTTGGAAGGAAGTGAAAGAAAAAGTAACCATTTTGTTCTTTTCTCTCCAAATCTTTCCAAATCGGAAGGAAAGTTAGGAGGTAAAGTTTTCATTCCATTTCTTTCCGTTTCTTTTCATTAAAAAATTCAGAAACACCAATTATTTTTTCTTTCTTCTTATTTCCATTCATTTCCCTTCTTTTCTCTCGTTAAGTTAAACTCGGAAACAGAGGGTTAATGAAATGATATACCGCTTTTGCTACAAAAATAAAAGAAAAATGAGGTATTTTCCAATTCTGTCTGATGTCAACGAGAATTGGAGAAGGATAGACTCTTTCCTTTTTCTTCTTGAAGTAGCCTATAGCCCGTCAAATCAAGGATAGACTCTTAGCGTATAGCCCGTCGAACTAATCACTTTATATTATAGTAAAAAATTAAAAAAATTAATGTTTAGGGTTTAGCAACTCGGAATTGTACCGTAATGTAGCACATCAATAAACAGAAATGAGAAGGATGGAGTTCAGCCACCCGAACTCAATTTGAATTTATATACTTGTACTCGTCCTAAACCCGATTGAAAAATAATTTTATTACCTATTGCAGTTCAAAACTCATATAGTAACCCGTGAAACAATGAGATTATGGTTCATCCACTCAGACCCGTTTAAAATCTATATACCCGTACTCATCACTAACTTGATTAAAAGATGACTTTATTATCCACTTATATCCCAAACCCCGATATAATATCCTCTAATTACTCAACATAATTAAATTTATACAATTTAAATAACTAAAAATAACTTGCTATAGTAATTGGTTAATTAATCTGAATAAAAATTCAAATATTATAAACTAAAGATCAAGAATAAATATTATAAATGCCAAAATTTTTCAAATTCGCTCAAATTGATATACGCTGATAAATTGGATAAATTAAATTAAACGTCAATAAACTAGCCAATTTAAATTTTTTAATAAAACACATTTATTTAGCCATCTTAATGATTGGCCAAATTATAAAAATAACAATACTTATTTGGCAAACTCGATAATTGGTCAATTTATTTGGCGATGAGAAATATGATAGTAAAATACATATGATTATATGAACTAATTATCCAAATTTATTAAAAATTATAAAATCTATATAATCAAATAGGGTGCATTACATCTGGACCCCTTGCTAGATGTACCAATTACATCTGGATCCCTCTTAGACAAATAATAACATCTTGATACCTGCTTAGATGAATTTAATTACAAATGGTTCACGAATTTGACTTTTTTGCAGGAAAAGCCATTTGTACCCATAAACAAATTATTGATTTTGCAGGAGACCAAACAGTCCTATTGATCTTCCTCCTTCAGAAATAAAAAAAATAAGAAAATAGTTTGACCGTTTTTATTTTTCTTTAAAATAGTCTGTTTTTAAAAGAAAATTATTAACCGAAAATAAAAATAAAAAAAGGAATATATATTAATTAACACGAAATAAAAACAGAAAAAATAAAAAAAAGAATATTTTTTTTGTTTTTATTTTTCTTTTAAAATGACCCATTTTTTAAAAAATATTATTGACAGAAAATAAATACAGAAATAAAAAATAAAAAATATTTTTACCGTTTCTATTTTAATAAAAATAAAAAATATTTTTACCGTTTTTATTTTTCTTTTAAATTAGTCTCTTTTTAAAAATTTCTATTAACCGAAAATAAAACATAAAAATAAATAAAAAAGATATATTTTTATTAACATGAAATAAAAAAAGAAAAAATAAATAAAAATAATATTTTTTTTCTTTTTTCTTTTTCTTTTAAAATGACATGTTTTTAAAAATTTTATTAACCGAAAATAAAAACATAAAAAAATAAATAAAAAAAGAATATATTTTTATTAACACGAATTAAAAACATAAAAAATATTTTTTTTCGTGTTTTTATTTTTCTTTTAAAATGACTTGTTTTTAAAAAAATTTTATTAACCAAAAATAAAAACATACAAAATAAATAAAAAAGAATATATTTTTATTAACACGAAATAAAAACAGAAAAAATAAATAAACAAGAATATTTTTTCGTTTTTATTTTTCTTTTAAAATGACCTGTTTTTTTTAAAAAAATTATTGACAGAAAATAAATACAAAATTAAGTAAAAGAAAAAAACCTAAATGTCCAAAAATAGCATAAGGGCTTGTTTGGAGAAGAACATTTCAGAAATTTTAGTTAAGATGGTCAACTGAAAAACTGAAATTTAGACCTAAATGTAATTGTTAGAGTAAGAGGGGTTTCGATAGGAGTGACGTCTCCTGCAGGGGTCACATATGTAATAGACCCAATCAAATATAAGTTGTTACGATAATTGGTTGTTACATCTAAGTTTAAAAAAAAAATCAAATTCGCTAAAGTTGTTAAACGTTGATAAATTAGAAAAATTAAATTAAATAAAAATAAATTAGCCAAATTAAATTTTCCAATACAATAATTATTTATTTCGCCAACCCAATGATTGACCAAATTTCATTTATAATAAAACAACACTATTTATTTGGCCAACTCAATAATTTGTAAAATTAATTGCCTATGAAAAATGTGATGGCTAAATATATCTTGATTATAAGTACTTATTTAGTTCTCTAATCGGTGGAGTCTCATTCAAAATCAATATGTGTTGGTCACAGTATACTTATCGTACAGCTTAAAATGGGGGGTTGAATAAGTTGTATCCTTTTTCGAAGTTATTTGCGTAGCGGGAGTCTGGCAAGTAAGTTGCTGTAAAATACAGCAACAAATAGTTTCCTGTAGCTTGGTGCTTACAAGGTTTTCAAAGCAAGTATACTAAAAATCACACAGGCGATGAGAATACAGTAAGGACAGTAAGTAATGACACATTGATTAAAGTGGTTCGAGGTAAACCCCTCTACGTCCACTGGTTCTCCACACATGAATAAAATATTTATTCAAATCAAGGCGTACACAACTGCATGATTTTAACTAAACTTGTTACTGTATCGTTCACACAGATTGATATTGTAATATCCGTACTTTTGTAATTTTTCAGATTTAGTGCTTTTTCACTTTTGACGCTCTTCGTAAGCGCTTATTGGAATGTTGTCGATCATGGAGTTTTGTATCTTTTGGGACATGTTCGTTTTGATCGGACTTCTCAGTTGTATTGCTGAAATGAGGAATTAGTGCACGCTAGGAGAAGTACTAACGCACGCTAATTGTGCTACAATAGTGCGCGCTAGTATGTCGAGTAGTGCGCGCTAATAATTATGACCAGCAGATGCAGTAGGTCCTGGTTTCTAGTTTTTAGGAGGAATCGAGCAGTTAGCGCACGCTAATGACCAATCAACGCACGCTAATGAGTTGAGCAGAGAGTTCAGAGATTCTGGGATGAGACAGTTAGCACATGCTAATACTCTTATTAGCACACGCTAACGACACCAGACAGAAGTTCCTGGACTGTACTACGGACTGTTAGTGCACGCTACACCTATGATTAGCGCACGCTAATTATCATTTAGTATAAGAATGATGCAGCAAACAACTATTCGTCATTTCTCACCTTCATCTCTTCCCTTTGGCGATCCGTGGGGATTTCGGGCGTGACATGAACATCCCGGTCATATATCATCATTTATCATCATCCTCAAGCTATTAGTATAAATTATACATCATTTAATCTTCCTCCACCGTTCCAAATCGAGGTAATCTTTCTTAGAACCCTAGATTCCGGGATTTGGGGGTTTCTTCGTGATTTTCTCCGATTTATCTTGTGATAATGGTGGAATTATTTTGGGTATAGATTATCTACTTCCGCTACATGTTTTTCCTACGAGATTTTGGTGTAATTTTGGAATTTTTGAGAATCGAGAGAGTTTGGTTGTGATCCACCCTCTAGGCATTATGTCGTTGGATTGCACGATTGATAGGTGGGATTTTCGAGCGTATTTCAACTTATATCTATGTCGAATGATTATTGATAGATGGTTATGAACTTGTTTAGGTTCGGAGTTGTCGAATTCCTTTAACCTTGGTACTTTGTCGTTCGTATCATTTCCTCTTATCTCAGGCAAGTAATTCTTATGAAGGTTACATTCTTAAATGTAAAAAGTAATGCATATGAGTGTGAGATTGTATATGTTCACTCCGGGATGGTCTGGCGAGGCCTCAGAGGGATCCATGCAAGGTTGGGTCCACGAACATTGGGGTTAACCACTCCGGGATGGTCTGACGGGACCTCAGAGGGATCACGCAAGGTCCGGTCCATGGTTAATCACGGAGTATTTTTACTTGTGGCATTTTTGTTGGATTTTGCATTTACAAAGATTATTATCTTGGCTTTTGAAAATGAATGCTTGTACTTTAGTGTGTAAGATGTGATGGTTCATTTGTATTACTTGCACTATATATTCCATGGCTAACCCCTTTTGGGGGAAATACGTTTCATATATTTCAGGTTCGAAGAATCCAAGTGATTGAGCACCGAGGTGGTACGACGATGAGGGCCAGGCGTGATACTGTGATGGATTATGCATTTTCATCTGAGTCTTGTCTTATGGACTATTTTGGTCAGGAATTAATAGTTGATACTCGAGTACTATATGAGTGTTCTTTCCGATTGTTGGTATTGACTTTTGTAATTTTCTCGAGTTCTTTTGTATTGTCATTGGAATTTTTCATCGGTTGATCCGGTTGGTTGATCCATGTTTGGATATCATTATGATAATCGTAAGATTTGAATGTGTTGTATATGAATTTATCTTAGTGGGTCCCATGTAGGGATTCACGTTGATGTGACATACTTCAAATATCTTGGGGGTGTTACAGAAACAAGCCAGGTTTATGGATACCTAGGCTGTTGGTATTTTGGGTCTTATTGCGTCGTTTTGTGAACACAGTATCACTGCACTGCCATCATCTTAGTGTGACCGGTACTCGTAAGTTCTCTCACCTTCCTTATTGTCTTTACTGTTTAGTATTTCGACTTCGTAACGTGGGGAACTGGTCATCATGACGTTTATATTCCGAACTGTACTTATGTATTTCTATCCCTCTTTAGTATGTCGATTGGTAGAGGATGCAGATGCAGTTGCAGATGAGGTCGAGGGCGTGGCATAGCTGGTGGAGCGGCCATGTCCTTTAGTTCTGGATATGGTTCTACTATTCCTAACTTGTCGAATTCAGTTCAACCCAGTGCTGATGGTCCTTAGGACCAGTCAGCCAGCCTGGGGAATTCCACCGGGAATAATGCAGATGTGGTTGTTGCAAAGTGGCGAATCAGATGACTCTTTTAACCCAGGCGGTTCAACTCAACAATCCACCAGAAAAATGGTTACAAAATGTGATCCGAATGCGCCCTCCCCAGTTCATTGGTGCTACGGACCCAGTCGGCTGGGAAGACTGGATCAATGAGATGAACAAAGTTTTTGTGGCTATGAATTGTCCAGAGGCGCGCAAGGTGTCAATTGCTCAGTACTTTCTAACGAGAGATGCAGCTAGCTGGTGGTAGCCGGCTGCACCCCAAGACCATGCGGTTTCGTGGGACGAGTTTAAGGAGTTGATGGAGACCGAATATTGCCCGTGGCCTGTTCAGGAGGCCAGAATCCGAGCCTTTTATGAGGCTAAACCTCAGGATATTTCCGTACCCTAGGCGATTATTGAATACAACCAGCAGCTCAACCACATGAAGGGTCAGTTGAAGGAGAGAGAGACAAGATCCGTTACTTTGACATGCAGATGAAGCCAAAAGTTCGACACTACATGGCGGCATTCGCTTGCATCATATTGAAGGAGTATCAAGGAAGCACTGGCCTATGATATGTCCTTCGCTGTTACCTGTAACACCCCCAGATTTAACCGGAAATATTACAGCGCCGTGGGGCCCGAGGTGGAACCCACAAGGCTGGAGGAAATTTTCGCAAACATTTACAAACGCCCAAGAGGCTAACGACGGTATTATCTATTTAAAATATTCGAAGATTTAATAAAATTCATTTATCAAAACTGTCGTAAAATCTCATTTGAAATCACAAGGCCCGAAATGCCAAAACTCAACGGTTTGAAAACGTACGTTAAGCTATCGCTTACACGTATCGACAAAATAGTTTTAAAGAATGATTGCCAAAGTAACCTAAGTTACCAGATACCAAAAGGCGATTTAAAAAATACTCACGCAGCGGATAAAGACAAACAATTAAAATAGTCTAGCAGCGGAATGCAAGAACTGATCAGAAATTCAAAACACAAATACATGCCCTAGCCAGTATCCTCCGGGAAACTCATCTCTTCACGACCGCTACAAGCTTTTGATAATCCAAGAACCTAAAAAGAAAGCCCACGACGGGGTCAGCCATAATATCCAACAATGATAATCATCACATCACGTCAATAATTACATATCAATGGAAATACTAAGTAAGAATACGACGAATGTAATCTTACCGTCGTAACTTTACGAAAATCCACGATTCGTATCTGTTGTGTCGAGAATTATACTCTCCGACCGGCGATCGCCTCGGAGATCGGGTGACCTAGCCATTGCCGAGCAGCCGAGGCAGAACTGCCGACCAGAAATCGGGCGACCTAGTCTCATCCCCGCAGTCAAGGCAGATCGGACAGCCGAAGGTCTCAGGACAAGTCCCGGTGCCGAGCGATCGACATCAAATACGATCGTCTCTCGGTACTTGGCGACCGACTCCTGGCGACCGACTAGCGGACGATCATCTCTCGGCACTTGCCGACCGACCCTTGGTGACTGACCGATGCCGACCCTCAGCGACTGGTTGATGCCGACCCTCAGTGACCAGCTAGAGACGCCCGCATCATGCCGATAGTCATCCACTCGGCAAAGGCCGAGCCTCAGGACTGAGCCCACGTGCAGAGCCGAGACAAGATCCGCAATTCACGGATCGTTGACCACAGCCTGTCAGCACCCGTCCACCAGCCGACAGGCCCGCCGAAAGTTGTCAATGGGACCGCATGTGACAGTGACTCCGGACGCGTGCTGGCTCCTCATTGGACCGCACAGCTAGCTGCCAGCCACTGCCTTGGACTTTAGGCCGACAGCCCGTGTGATCGCCCCATTATTATAATGGCCGGATGGCGATCGCCCGCCAGAAGACAAGGCGCCTCGGACCCTATATATAGCAGGCTCCCTGCACTCAGCCAACAGGGTGTCTCACGCGATTTCAGCACATAATACAGAAGCAATACACATCACTTGGCTTTCTCCAACTCTTGGCAACAGCTATCTTTCGGTACTTTCTTCTCTCGGCCTCTCTCATCGAGAAGACGATCGGCAGGGACGAAGAACACCGAGCTTCGCTCAAGAGCCGGATTAACAGAGTCTTTTTACACTCATTGTACTTAGATTCTCACATTAATACTTGTATCCACGAATATTTGTATTAATAACATCTCGCGAGAGCATTCAAGCCCGGGCCTAACAAACCCGGCAAATCTTGTGTTTATTCATATTCTCTCGGAAGTGCTCCCGCAAATTGTTGTTTGTTGTCCGTTCATTCCAGCAGTATTTAATCTTCGGATAAATATTTTGGGCAACAACAATTGGCGCTAGAAGAAGGGGATCTAACCCTCAATTTTTCATTCTACCGTCTCGAAGAATACTCACTGTTCTCCGGGGCATATACCTGAAGAAACACTCACTGTTCTTCAGAGAAAGCTTTCAGAATCATGTCTTCCGCCTCCGCGTCGAAGAAAGGCGCCGGCCAACCCGCCAGATGCCTCGTTCCGTCTCAGTTCGAGCCACAGCCGATGGTGGAAGGTAGCCGCCGCGGTCAGAGACGCTCGATCCCGCCCCAGAGGTCCGGTCCAAGCCTCTCGCTCGATCAGCTCCGATCCAAGGAACAGATCGACGAGGCCATGGCCGTCCTACAGGAGCGACGGAGTGCTCTCGACGCGCCTCCCGCTATCACACCCTCGGCCTCCCGCCGGAAGACCAAGCGGAAGCTCAAGGCGTTACTGGCCGAGCGATCGCTAGGAGGCTCTCGTCCGCAAGGAGAGGCGCTCGCCACCCGGGGCACCTCTGTTTTCGATCGCCTGGGCATTGACCCGTCTTGGCGACCGGGGCAGTCCGGCCCCAGCTACGAGACGACGGAGTTTGAATCCGTCACCAGGAGCTCGGCCTACCCGATTCCCAGAAGGCAGCCCAGCCGTCTGGCTCCCCCTCGCCAAATAGCCGAGGTCGGCAGCAGCGGAGTCCGGAGATCGGTACACGATCGCCTCGGCTCCCGCTCCCAAAGCCGATCAGCAAGCGACCGAGCCACGGCGATGGCCGCGATGAAACGTCAGCTCGACGACATGAAGGCACTCCTGGAATCCGGGGCAGGCGCCAAGAAGACGATCGCCGAGCCGAGCGAGCCGCTCGCGATCGACATCGAGCTCGCCCCTGTGCAACACAAGATCGCTCCCCCGCAAACACCTTTGTACGAAGGGAGATCAGACCCCGAAATGCACCTGAGCAAGTTCAACATCTACATGACCGGGTGTGGGGCATCTGACGCGACCAGGTGCCGAATGTTCCCTATGACGCTGGACAACCTCGCCTACAGGTGTTAGACCTTACTGCCGCCTCGGTCCATTGGCTCCTTCAACGAACTGACGAACGTCTTCACAGCATACTTCGCCACCAGGGTCGCCCGGCCAGAATGTCCCCTTCGCATGATGCGAATCAAGCAGGGAGAAGAAGAGTCCGACTCGGACTACATCGACCGAGTAGAAGAGATCATCCTCAATGGCGAGCCCGTAAGCGATGAGATCGCCCTCCATTCGGTCCTAGCAGGGTTCCATGGCCTTTCGCCTATGTTCAGGCATCTTACGAAGAGCCAACCCACAACCTACGCGGCCTTCCGAGCAAGAGCCGCCGATTTTCAAGCCAGGCAAAGGTTTTTCCTCAGCCTATGAGAAGCGCGATCGGAGCCCGAACGACGATCTCCCGCCCGATCGCCGATATCAACCTATGAATAATGCGATCGGCAGCCGAGCGACGATCACAGTCTTTCGGCCCGATCACCATCATCAAGCTACATCAACAACCCAGAGGACACGATCGCCATCGACAGTTCACCATGATGGACTAAGGCATCAGATCGCCTCCACCGTACATCATAAAGCCATGGTCCTGGTAGTCAATGGAACCGGCTGCTTCGGCCATGCAAGGTCCCTTTCGACCAAGATCGCCCGCCCTTCGTTTAAATACGAGGTCGGCGTAGTCTGAGGGCCCTCCAAAACTAATCAGTGGACACGATCGCCCGCCCTCAAGGTTCGTCATCTAACATGATGGATCCGGACAATGCGACACGTGCCACTACCCCCGTCTCAACGTACACCGTCGAGGTCGGCCATCTTCATGGCGGGCCGAGGTGGAAGCAGAGCTAACAAGCCGCGGGCGTGGAGTTGAATCATCCGACGCTGCCCCGCGCAAGGACTCCTCTAGACCGAGACCGCACGCCCTTCGTTTAAATACGAGGCGAGGCGCAGCCTAACAGAGGACCCTCATAATAAAGTGAGTCACGAGACACTCATTGTCTTCACGCACCAAGACACGGTCATGGAGTCGGTCCATCGAACTTCGCGACTGTGCACGGTTCCTCAGCGACGAAACAATCAAGTTTCTACGAGGGATCGGCCAATGTTGTTTTTTGCAGGTACAAGACCGAAAGATAGCTAGCCAATCGACCATGATCGCCCAAGTCTGAATCCAAAGTCAGCTCAACGGATCGCCCGTTCTCATCTTACAGGATCGCCAGCAAGAACCACCTCGCCCCATGTCTTCAACATCGGAGCAAGCTGGGGGGCAATTGTTGTGTCGAGAATTATACTCTCCGACTGGCGATCGCCTCGGAGATCGGGCGACCTAGCCATTGCCGAGCAGCCGAGGAAGAACTGCCGACCAGAGATCGGGCGACCTAGTCTCAGCCCCGCAGTCAAGGCAGATCGGCCAGCCGAAGGTCTCAGGACAAGTCCCGGTGCCGAGCGATCGACATCAAATACGATCGTCTCTCGGTACTTGGCGACTGACTCCTGGCGACCGACTAGCGGACGATCATCTCTCGGGACTTGCCGACCGACCCTTGGTGACCGACCGATGCCGACCCTCAGCGACTGGCCGATGCCGACACTCAGTGACCAGCTAGAGACGCCCGCATCATGCCGATAGTCATCCAGTCGGCAAAGGCCGAGCCTCAGGACTAAGCCCACGTGCAGAGCCGAGACAAGATCCGCAATTCACGGATCGTTGACCAAAGCCTATCAGCACCCGTCCACCAGCCGACAGGCCCGCCGAAAGTTGTCAATGGGACCGCATGTGACAGTGACTCCGGACGCGTGCTGGATCCTCATTGGACCGCACAGCTGGCTGCCAGCCGCTGCCTTGGACTTTAGGCCGACAGCCCGTGTGATCGCCCCATTATAATATTGGCCGGCAGACGATCGCCCCATTATTATAATGGCCGGAAGGCGATCGCCCGCCAGAAGACAAGGCGCCTCAGCCCCTATATATAGCAGGCTCCCTGCACTCGGCCAACGGGGTGTCTCACGCGATTTCAGCACACAATACAGAAGCAATACACAGCACTTGGCTTTCTCCAACTCTTGGCAACAGCTATCTTTCGGTACTTTCTTCTCTCGGCCTCTCTCATCGAGAAGACAATCGGCAGGGACGAAGAACACCGAGCTTCGCTCAAGAGCCGGATTAACAGAGTCTTTTTACACTCATTGTACTTAGATTCTCACATTAATACTTGTATCCACGAATATTTGTATTAATAACATCTCGCGAGAGCATTCAAGCCCAGGCCTAACAAACCCGGCAAATCTTATGTTTATTCATATTCTCTCGGAAGTGCTCCCGCAAATTGTTGTTTGTTGTCCGTTCATTCCAGCAGTATTTAATCTTCGGATAAATATTTTGGGCAACAACAGTATCCTTAACAACACATTAAGATAATACCGAAATATATGTACGGTATCTCAACAATACCCAAGGTTCTCAAAACATTATCATAGCTCACGATACGGAAATTATACCAACCCTGGCCAATTCAATCCATCGGATAACGTCGACAATTCCAATACGATAATCGATTGTCCATCAAAGACAAGTATCAAGGAAATACGGAACATACCTCAAGATACGAAATACCATTACCATCACGTCAGTCTAATCCGAGATCAGATCAACACAACATACGGACATGGTCCTGACACAAGACCTATAAATGCATACTCATATGACAACGTCAATATGATCACAACAATAACGACAATGTATACTTATGGCAAACCCATAATATACATATGCACAACATCAACACATGGGTAATCCGATGATCCAGCGTTCACTGCCTAGATCCCAAGATGATCCCGTAAGATCAACACGAGGTGGAAAACCCGTCCAATGATCCAGCACACGCTAGCATAGATCCCAAGATGATCCCGTCAGATCAACACGAGGTGGACATATGACAACAATGCACAAATGCATATTAACAACAATACACAAATGCATGACATCAACAATACACGAATGTATCACAACATGATCGACACAAAATGACAAAAATGATATATTACTTGCCCCGAGTCCTTCGAGAGCAATCTCAATGTCTAAACCATCACGAACCATTATCCTCAATATTCGACTGTTCAAAATGCCACGGACTGTAGATAATTCATATCTTCGTCTATACCACAATGTATCCTCGATACCCAAGTATACCAATAATAAAAGTAACTCATACATTATGGTTTAGATTCCCAAAACTCGAATATGAGTTATAATCCCAAATCTCATGTGATTACGATTATAAACATTGCTATACGAATTATAAACGAATGAAATGGAAACCATTCATTAAATATTATTAACTGAGCAAGTAATAACTTACCTCGATACCGATACGACGATGATGAAGCCGCCATTAATCTCATTGTCTGTGTCTACGAGCTCCTTGGCCCTGACCCATGCAATTTACGAACATACCAGAACACGACCGCAACAAATGGTTCTAATCACCGATCAATAATCTCGACCTATTACAATAATCGATTTAACACACATTCGATAACAATCAATAATCGATATTGTAACACCCCCAAATCCTAATGGGTTATTACAGTGCCGTGGACCCCACGCCAGGAGATCCACCAGGCGAACATGACTAAAATACATTAAATTAAACAACAAGGGAAAATCATAGTCCCTACCATGATATCCGACACAATATTCCGATAAGGAATTTCAACGACAATGATGGGCCTACATGGCCAAAAATAAAATACAACAACCTCCACGAGCATTTGCTCGGGTAAAACATAATGACAGTGACTGACAAACTGGAGAACACTCCAACTGACTGACCAACATTAACAACTCGGACTAGTATCGCTCGAATGCCTCGTCGCCATCATCATGCCCCTGTGTCTCAACTCTCTCCTCGCAAGCACCTAAAACATGAAAACATGTTCCGCCCCACGAAGTCGATCATCCAGATAATGAATATCAAATACATGTATAACATGATATGCATCCAAAGGCAGAATGAAATGGTACAATGATAATAATAATACGAGATGCTCACAAACCAATATAAGAACCGAGCATTCGTGAAATACTATGCCCACGGCATACTATTAATACCTGTTCAACAGGTTAGAACATAAGTGCCCAACGGCGAATCATAATCACAGAGTACCACAATGAATTACACGACATGAACCAAACCAGGCCTGAATTAATTATGACTCACAATGCCCGAAGGCTCCAAGGACATTACCACGACAATCACAAAGGCCTTAAAGACACTCGGCCAAGGTGTCAAATATCACAATCACATGAAGTCGAAACAACCCGAAGCTGTTATTGATTAGGGCCGAAGCCACGGTACGAAGCCGTATCACAATTAGGGCCGAAGCCACGGCATCCAGCCGTATCACAATTAGGGCCGAAGCCACGGCATCCAGCCGTATCACAATTAGGGCCGAAGCCACGGCATCCAGCCGTATCACAATTAGGGACGATGCCACGGCATGAAGCCGTATCACAATGAATGATAGTGTCTTTGCCTTGAGTCGGCCAACACGATGATAGTAACACACGGATAGACACCGTCCTTGACAGTCCCAAATTAACACCTCGATTGCCTTAGAACGGCCAACCGACAACAATGATGCAGCGGATGATTCAATACCTTGATTGCCTAAAACGGTCAATCGACAACAATGATACCATAAATGATTGAACACTTCGATTTGCCTTAGGACGGCCAATCGATAACAATGACACGATCAATGAGTGAATACCTCGATTGCCTTAGAAAGGTCAATCGATAACAATGATTTAGTGAATGATTGAGCATTTCGATTTGCTTGAGAACGGCAATTCGATAACAATGATATGAAGGATGCCCCGGCACCTTTAATCGGTTACCGACGACGAAGGCGAGAAATGAATAAGCCAATGCCTTTAATCGGCACATGCTTTTAATGACAATCCAAACAGGAATAACAATGATCTCAACGATGTCTTTAATTGACATCTATATTACAACAATCGATACATCGATACCGCGAACCGGCTATCGACAATGACATTAATAATGAGTATCACAATGCCTTGAACTGGCCATTAACGAACAATGAAATATTTGGCATAATTGCCGAAAGGTATCGTATCGAACGATCTCTTAATATCAATGAATTCATGAAGAGACTAAGTCTCGGAATGATACAACACATTCATACACATATATGATAACATTAATCTCATTGACTAGTACAAGTATAAAACTTGCCTCAACCGAAGGCGGTGAAATCCCTCCACGATCAACGAACGGCGTCCTCCGGTAAACACAAGTACTCGAACCACCTTGAATGAAATACAATTCATTCAATAACACAATATCAATCGAAATCAACATAACGACCGAAAGAAACTCTTTGAGGCATTTAATCAAACACTAAATGTTCAAAGTTCCTCAAGACCCTAAAAATCATCAATCGGGTTGAACGAATCGAAAATATGGATATACAATCCATAGAACATGATTAATAATGTTTACTAACATCAACCGATTCATCAAAATCGGATTAGAAACGAAATCAAGAACAATTCTCCAAAAAGTCAACTTGAAAGAAAATCAAGAAATATACCTTGATTCGACGAAATACTCGGATTAGATGATGATGTAATCAACAAGGATCTTCCAAAATGCCTTGGAAATGATTAGAATCGGCCAAGAACTCGATTTCCCGAGCCTCCCGTCGCCAGACGCCGAAAAAAGAAGAAAAATCGCGTTGAAATGAAATCTGGCCGAGCCAGGCTATATATAGCCGGCAGGGTTACTGGCCAGAATCCGGCAGCCTTACGGCCGTAACTCGGACACCTTACGGCCGTACTCGCGCAGCCTTACGGCCGTAATCGCATTCGTCAAAAATCGCCAAAGACCAATGGACACTTACTACCGTTCGCACACCTTACGGCCAGAATCGGCCTTCGTCAAATCCGCCCGGACTCGTGCGGCCGTACCCGATCACGCTTACGGCCGTAACTCGGGCACCTTACGGCCGTAACTCGGCGGGCAGCCCACTCCGGTGTGACTCGGCCGTGGCCACTCCGACGGCCCGGACGACCCCGAAACCCGAACCTGAGTAAAAATCGAAGATACGGTTACGAAGTACTTGCAAAGACGAATCCAAGTACTAAGAGAACACACGATTCCGACCATCCGAAGTGTCGGAATTCGACAACCGAAATAATTACCCCAAACTTTGGGAAATTACAAAAATGGCCCAAAACGTCCGAAATTCACGATACGTGATCGAAACACCGAACCAAAGCTCGCAACATGAATAATAACATTAAATGAACTTGCGAGAAACTCGAAACAACAGTTTCGGACGAGATTCGCAAGAATCGAGCTCAAGTGCGGAAAAGTCGCTAAAAAGCACGGAACTCAACAAAACGACACCGAAACGAACTCGGACGACAAAAAGTGCAGAATTAATTATTCTCGAAATGACGAAACGGTCATGAGCGAGTCGTCAAAACGGACTTCCGCCGAAAAAGAAAATTACCGAAAATCGAAATTGCGGATATTACATACTACCCCCTTAAAAGAAGTTTCGTCCGAAACTTAAAACAAGTAGGAAGAAGCAATATCCCGCCACGAAAAAACAAAGAGATACACATGAACAAGAATGATCACAAAGAATCATAATGAAAAGAAATCTAAAAAGGATCAATAAACACTCACCGCGTAGAAATGATAACGTAATGAGTGATAGCTCAAATGAAATGATTGGAAACATAGTTTCCCGTGAAGTGAATGATTAGTTTGATAATTATAAGTCTCAACGTGATTGATATATGATGAATGAATTATTTGAATGAATGAACGACAAATGAAATGAATGATTATACTATTACCGAGCAAGAATTAACTTGTTCAAAACCGGTGATGAATGTCCTTACCTATGGCTCTCGAAGCCTGGTAGGACCCCTTGGATGAAGCACGAGCTGGAGTAACAAAGTCCCCCGAGGCCCTTGAGCTCTCTCGAGATCTACCGGCACTATAACTCCTGCAGTATTTCCGTAGGTGTCCCGGGTTCCCACACAGAAAACAGACAATAGCTGGCACCGTACACTGAGTACTCACGTGCCTGCCGAATCACGATTAAAGCAAACAATCGAACTCGTCTGCCCGAGAGGAAGATGCTTTCTCAGACGAAGACGATCGAAACGACCTCTTGGACGTCGTAGCCCGATGTCCCTCAGAACGAACCGGCATCCTAGTCCTCTCACCCGAAGAAACTGAAGGATGCTTCTGAGTAAGCTCCTTGATCAAAAACTCTGCTCCAAGAGCCTTCTCGATGAACTCGCTAAGTGAATTACAATTGTGATTTAACAACTGCATCCTCAACTGCGGATTTAGCCTCTTGCTAAAATATTTGATCTTATCCGCCTCAGTACGGATAACTGACGAAGCAAACTGAAGTAGTCCCTGAAACTTCTCAGCAATGACAATAACACCCTCATCCTCGACGGATTCGGGGTTCAAAACCTCTGACAATTTGGCTTCACGAAGTGGAGCCGGATAATACCTCTCTAGCATGAGGGTCTTGAACTCACTCCAACCACAATCACGATCGAAGGGTTTCACAGAAAGCCACCACGAATAAGCGCCCTTACTCAAGTAATAAGCCGCTACTGCCACTCTACTCTCCTCCGGACACTGAACCATGTCGAAGAGTTTATCAAAATGCTCAAGCCAATGAACAATATCAGCTGGTTCCGACGAACCCTCAAAAGTAGGCGGCATCTGACGAGAGATATCCCCAACAATCTGATTCACTCATCCAGTCTGTCCATGAAATGGCACCTGGTATCCCTGTTGCGGTGGACCACGAACCATCGAGGTCTGCATGGTCTCCACTATCCGCGTCATCTGAGTCATCTGGGCCATCATGCCCTGCATAAATATGAATGGGTCAACCCGAACACCTTCCGAGTGAGATGCCTCTCGGGTACGGCTCCCTGAAAGTGAATGATTATCTGACAGTGAATGAGTAGACTCGCTATTTGATGAATTAATGATATCCCTTGCGTTCGCGTGGGTATGCACACGAGATCCCGAGTTCCGGCCCGCATCGCGGCCTCTTCCCATGCGTCCTCTGACAGCTCTATCCATACTGAA
This sequence comes from Orobanche coerulescens, assembly GCA_033398695.1. Lineage (NCBI taxonomy): Eukaryota > Viridiplantae > Streptophyta > Magnoliopsida > Lamiales > Orobanchaceae > Orobanche > Orobanche coerulescens. The sequence continues at coordinate 149,803,465 of CM065812.1, read as the reverse complement.
GCAGGAAAGCCACATGATAATTATAGATCCCGCATGAATATCGCATTATGATTACATTACAGAGTGACAATAATGAGCATACACGCCCTCGCACAATGAATGCATTAATGATTTAATGAAATGATCGCCGACATTACGTCAGAGTATGATAAGATCGTATGAGACATCAAATGAGGTAACATGATTGCCTGATGAAATTCCTGAAATGATTACCTTGAACAAGTTAACAAGGTTGAAAATTTGATCCTCAAGATCAACAACTGAACCGTGAGATGGGCTGAACGATTAATGAATTAACTGAACAATGAGATTGACTGAGTGACGAGTGAATTAGCTAAACGATGAGATTAATTGAGTGATGAATGAATTAGCTGAACGATGAGGTTAATTGAGTGATGAACGAAGCAACTGAGCCATGATATTGACTGAATGATGGATGAATTAACTGAGTGATGAATGAGTTAACTAAGTGATGAATTAACTGACTAATGATATTGGCCGAGTGATGAATGAATTATCTGAGTGATAAATTAATTAACTGAATAATGAGATTGACTGAGTAATGAATGAATTGACGGAACAATGAGATTGACTGAGTGATTAATGAATTAATATGAACAATGAGATTGACTAAGTGATGAATGAATTATGAGAGTGATGATATTGACTGAGTGACGAATGAATTAACTGACTGATGAATGAATTATCTGAGTGATGATATTGATTGAGTGATGAATGAATTAACTGAGTGATAGATGAATTATCTGAGTGATGATATGGACTGAGTGATGAATGAATTAACTGAGTGATGAATGAATTATCTGAGTGATGATATTGACTGAGTGAGGAATGAATTAACTGAGTGATAGATGAATTATCTGAGTGATGATATTGACTGAGTGATGAATGAATTAACTGAGTGATGAATGAATTATCTGAGTGATGATATTGGTGAGTGAGGAATGAATTAACCGAGTGATAGATGAATTATCGAGTGATGATATTGGTGAGTGAGGAATGAATTAACCGAGTGATAGATGAATTATCGAGTGATGATATTGGTGAGTGATGAATGAATTAAGCGAGTGATGAGATCAAAATGATGATTGAAAATTATTAACTGATAAATGAGTTGATCCTTAATGCTTACACAAGTCACACGTGCTCCAAAACAATTAATCATGAATCAATTATAGCACTAATATCACATATAGGTTTTAGCAAAGCATAAACGATTAATGACATGATGGATGTATGAACACAAAGAGAATCGAGTCCTTACACAGGTCATACGAAGCTTCGAGGTCTCGCGATACTAGTCTTCACTGACGACGACTCGATGAATGAATGACTCGTGCAGTCGCACTAATATTACGACTCACAAAACCTGACTGACTAGATTGTCATAACCTGACAATCCCACTACTACCGCGTCGGTAGGACCACATAACTCACATCTCAGGGTATTTCACAACCCAACTCTCTGATACCATCTTCTGTAACACCCCCAAATCCTAATGGGTTATTACAGTGCCGTGGACCCCACGCCAGGAGATCCACCAGGCGAACATGACTAAAATACATTAAATTAAACAACAAGGGAAAATCATAGTCCCTACCATGATATCCGACACAATATTCCGATAAGGAATTTCAACGACAATGATGGGCCTACATGGCCAAAAATAAAATACAACAACCTCCACGAGCATTTGCTCGGGTAAAACATAATGACAGTGACTGACAAACTGGAGAACACTCCAACTGACTGACCAACATTAACAACTCGGACTAGTATCGCTCGAATGCCTCGTCGCCATCATCATGCCCCTGTGTCTCAACTCTCTCCTCGCAAGCACCTAAAACATGAAAACATGTTCCGCCCCCACGGGGTCAGTCATCCAGATAATGAATATCAAATACATGTATAACATGATATGCATCCAAAGGCAGAATGAAATGGTACAATGATAATAATAATACGAGATGCTCACAAACCAATATAAGAACCGAGCATTCGTTAAATACTATGCCCACGGCATACTATTAATACATTGTTCAACAGTTAGAACATAAGTGCCCAACGGCGAATCATAATCACAGAGTACCACATTGAATTACATGACATGATCCAAACCAGAATCAATTAATTATGAATCACAATGCCCGAAGGCTCCAATGAAATTACCAAGACAATCACAAAGGCCTTAAAGACACTCAAATTAAGTGTCAAATATCACAATCACCGGAAGTCGAAACAACCCGAAGCTGTTATTGATTAGGGCCGAAGCCACGATGCAGCCGTATCACAATTAGGGCGAAGCCACGGCATCCGGCCGTATCACAATTAGGGCGAAGCCACGGCATCGGCCGTATCACAATTAGGGCCGAAGCCACGGCATCCAGCCGTATCACAATTAGGGCCGAAGCCACGGCATGAAGCCGTATCACAATGAATGATAGTGTGCTGCCTTGAGTCGGCCAACACGATGATAGTAACACACGGATAGACACCGTCCTTGACAGTCCCAAATTAACACCTCGATTGCCTTAGAACGGCCAACCGACAACAATGATGCAGCGGATGATTCAATACCTTGATTGCCTAAAACGGTCAATCGACAACAATGATACCATAAATGATTGAACACTTCGATTTGCCTTAGGACGGCCAATCGATAACAATGACACGATCAATGAGTGAATACCTCGATTGCCTTAGAAAGGTCAATCGATAACAATGATTTAGTGAATGATTGAGCATTTCGATTTGCTTGAGAACGGCAATTCGATAACAATGATATGAAGGATGCCCCGGCACCTTTAATCGATTCTACGGCGAAGGCGAGAAATGAATAAGCCAATGCCTTTAATCGGCACATGCGGTTTTAATGACAATCCAAACAGAATAACAATGATCTCAACGATGTCTTTAATTGACATCTATATTACAACAATCGATACATCGATACCATGAACCGCTATCGACAATGACATTAATAATGAGTATCACAATGCCTTGAATCGCCATTAACGAACAATGAAATATTTGGCATAATTGCCGAAAGGTATCGTATCGAACGATCTCTTAATATCAATGAATTCATGAAGAGACTAAGTCTCGGAATGATACAACACATTCATACACATATATGATAACATTAATCTCATTGACTAGTACAAGTATAAAACTTGCCTCAACCGAAGGCGGTGAAATCCCTCCACGATCAACGAACGGCGTCCTCCGGTAAACACAAGTACTCGAACCACCTTGAATGAAATACAATTCATTCAATAACACAATATCAATCGAAATCAACATAACGACCGAAAGAAACTCTTTGAGGCATTTAATCAAACACTAAATGTTCAAAGTTCCTCAAGACCCTAAAAATCATCAATCGGGTTGACCGAATCGAAAATATGGATATACAATCCATAGAACATGATTAATAATGTTTACTAACATCAACCGATTCATCAAAATCGGATTAGAAACGAAATCAAGAACAATTCTCCAAAAAGTCAACTTGAAAGAAAATCAAGAAATATACCTTGATTCGACGAAATACTCGGATTAGATGATGATGTAATCAACAAGGATCTTCCAAAATGCCTTGGAAATGATTAGAATCGGCCAAGAACTCGATTTCCCGAGCCTCCGTCGCGCGGACGCCGAAAAAGAAGAAAAATCGCGTTGAAATGAAATCGCCGAGCCGAGCTATATATAGCCGGCGGGGTTACTGGCCAGAACCGGCAGCCTTACGGCCGTAACTCGGACACCTTACGGCCGTACTCGGCAGCCTTACGGCCATGAACCGCATTCAAAAATCGGCCAAGACTAAATTGCTTACTGTAACTCGCACACCTTACGGCTAATCGGCCTTCGTCAAAATCCGCCCGGCACTCGTGCGGCCGTGCCGATCACGCTTACGGCCGTAATTTCGGGCACCTTACGGCCGTAACTCGGCGGTGCTGCCAGTAGTGACTCGCCGTGGCCACTCCGACGGACGACCCCGAAACCCGAACCTGAGTAAAAATCGAAGATACGGTTACGAAGTACTTGCAAAGACGAATCCAAGCACTAAGAGAACACACGATTCCGACCATCCGAAGTGTCGGAATTCGACAACCGAAATAATTACCCCAAACTTTGGGAAATTACAAAAATGGCCCAAAACGTCCGAAATTCACGATACGTGATCGAAACACCGAACCAAAGCTCGCAACATGAATAATAACATTAAATGAACTTGCGAGAAACTCGAAACAACAGTTTCGGACGAGATTCGCAAGAATCGAGCTCAAGTGCGGAAAAGTCGCTAAAAAGCACGGAACTCAACAAAACGACACCGAAACGAACTCGGACGACAAAAAGTGCAGAATTAATTATTCTCGAAATGACGAAACGGTCATGAGCGAGTCGTCAAAACGGACTTCCGCCGAAAAAAGAAAATTACCGAAAAATCGAAATTGCGGATATTACAGATATAACCAATCCACAAACTCAACGGTTCTACGATATCTCGGTTAAATATAAGTCTGAACAATCCAACTCAAACCAGTACAAATTCACAACCACAACACGAAAATACTACACTGTCTGCCTTCTTAGCGCACGTTAAACGTATAACGTAGCGTGCGCTAAGTTGCTCCCGTTAGCGTGCGCTAGCCAGTAAGCTTAGCGTACGCTAATGCTGTACAGTGGCATGCATTCCAATCATCGAATAACACCTTGCGACTACGAATCCGAATGAAAAGGAAATCATACTCCAAGATTAACAATAACTTTCCAGATCCAAACTCATCATCATACTCGAAATCATACTCGTGTTCTTATACGAATATTATATCAAAACACATATCTTAGCTCTAGATACGAATACACCAACACCTCCTATACATAATCATCCTATCATATCATTCTTAATCTGGAATACAACCTCATATCATGATCAACATAATTTAGAAATCCATCTTTCATCGGGTTAAGCGAAACAAAATTCTTAAAGTATGGAGACATCTTAGTTAACATCCGAAAAATCTTATCATAACTTCATTAATCCTCATATAATATCATCACATGATTATCCAACATTATCCTCACATGTAATCATCCTTAAAAACGAACTACTATCAAAGGGATACGAAAATTACCTGGATTAGACGAACCAAGAAGGATAACACTTGAACTTCATTCCAAGAACCATGAATAACTTGAAGAACAAGGCTTTAATCCATGCTCTCTATCTTAATCTTGATAAAGATCATCATCTCGGAGTGTTTCTGGACCTCAAGTACCTCCCAGAGCTCTCTCTATCGAGTGAAAGGAAAGAAATGGACGAAATGCTTCATAACACCCTTCTGTCCCTTTTTATAAAGTATATTACTAGCGTGCGCTAAACCTTATGTTTAGCGTGCGCTAACTGACTTTGTAAGCGTGCGCTATCGCAGTCCAGAGGCTACAGTCTGGCTTCGTACATGTGCTTACGTACGTAACACCCATGCATTAGCATACGTAACTTACACTCTCTAGCGTACGCAAGTCCTTGCGTTTAGCGTGCACTAATATCAGTTGACTCGTTTGTCTGTATGCTCCGAAGACCGGTCCATACGCCGAAAGTGCTGACGAGGATAAGATTCCTTTTTGTCCAATATACCATTAGCGTGCGCTAACCTTTAGGGTTTAGCGTGCGCTAGTACTACATTACAAACATCCGTTGACTTATCATAACGTGCGCCGAAAGTGGCCTGGTCCACACGCAGATTCCTTCCGATCTGACTGCATTAGCGTGCGCTACATTCTGCCTCTAGCGTGCGCTAACCATGAACGATAGCGTGCGCTATACTTGAACATTAGCACGCGCTAATCAGGCTATACTTAGCCATTTCCAACTCTTCTCGTCCGTCTCGACATACTGGATACGTACACTCACATACTGAATACATATACTCAATTCAATAATATTCTCATATAATACACAATATCCTCAATTGCAATTGTCGACCAAGTACGACAATTATACCAATACAGATGTGTCAGTCCTTCATTTATTTTATCTATACTGTACAGATTCCACGCTGTACAATATAACTCGGATAAAATAATATTAAACAACGATAGTAGAAATTCCGGATATTACATACTACACCACTTAAAATAAGTTTCGTCCTCGAAACTTGCAATCCGTCATAGAAAAACAAACAAATCGTTCAACCAAAATATTCCGAAACCATCACGACAGCGATCAATCGTCATCTTTCACGAATAACCGAAACAGCATACTTACCAATGCGCAAAGTCGACGATCTCTTGAGATACTAGCAAGTGACCTCACTGTACAGTCTCAATACGCTTCCAATCACAATTCCTTGAGTCTCAACAAAATATATCATCTTCGGATGGAATAATCTATTCGTGTCGAATCCTGTCTGCCTGATCGCACAATCAAATCCCAATTCGGATACAAATCAATAATACATGATACATCTGTGAAACAACTGCTCAAAACCACAACATAAATTCCGAAACATCGACACAAAATCTAAACGCTCATATGATCACCAACAATGTTCAACCAATAAATTAACCGAGAATATCATTGACATGATAAACTCCTATACGACCAATCCAAAGGTAGAAATATAATCGAGAATATCATCAACATGATAAACTCCAATATAACCAACGAACGATCAACGATAATTGAGAATACCTTCACACGAGAAGCCCCAACACGGTCAACACAGAACCACAGAAACAGATATACGAAAGAATAACATTCTCAAAATGACACACCAACCACATATAGTGGATCTCAATAAACATACCCGACTGGTGAACATATCCCTCGGCATACAAACAACCAATCACAAATCGACGAACATAACCAATCATACATAGAGTGGGAACGACCACTCAATATCCAAAACAACCAGCATGGGGGCACCATCCCCAAATCTACACTTATAAAGAAATCATTCAAAGATCACTATGGTAAAGTCGAGCTACTACCATACCAAGGGAATCACATAGCACATATGTCCCGATTTCAGAAAATTCAAAGTTTCTAAAATCGCATCCCGTGCATGAATCTACAATACGCAGCATATTTCTCTCATCCGATAGATCAACCGATCATCCCTGGATAACCAAACTACCATACTAAAGTTCGAATCTCCTTTTCATAGTACCATTAGTGTGTTATCCAGTTGGTGAGTCTCACTCAGAACTTCACCACGATATGCATTATGCATTAAATGCGTATGTACATCAATCCCATTTTTTTCAAAACAGTTGAAATCATATAGTCTCGTCAAGAAGACAATTTTCGAAAGTTCTTTCAAAGATTTCAAAACTCAAAACATAATTTTTCGTAAGACCACGAAAATAATTTTTGAAAAAAATTAACTGGCTCGCTAATGCCAAGTATTCAATAACAGTGTCCTCCGAATCCACACGATTTCGAAGTTTAAAAATGAAAATTATGCAAATGATTGACCACATCTATACCCTTGTATACCAATTCGACTCGTCACCAAATTTACTGATATTCCATCGGAAAACCACACGATGAAATTCCAAAATCTCAATATATAGACTCTGATAAAAACTCCTCCTCCACATATGGCTCACAATGTCAACCATTTTTCATCTTGGATCACCTCAATTATGCTATGACAATTCATTGAAATAAATCAACACAGCGAAAGACTTCCCGAGAGATTTCATTTGAACCAATAAATCAAAACCCCGAAAGGTAGTGATAAAGTAGATAAACGATTGATAAAGTGTTTTACAAATCTTGGGAGTTTTAAAAAACAGAAAAGTCTTTTGAACATTAGGGTCTCAGCCCGTATCTCGTTCCGCATTACAAGAAGTTTAAAAAGTAGAAAACTCTTTTTCGGACCCCAAGTCCTGAGTTATAAAACTATTTCAAAGTCGATTGGGTCTCGGCCCAAAAATCATTTTCGGTAAAACATTCGTAAAATATTCATTTTGAAAAGTATCATTTTCAAATGCTCAAAAACAATTCATATATCTCAAAAATGAACTAACATGACTACGTGTTCTCCTCAACCATCCTCAATATTTCTCCCAATGCACAACTCTGTTTCCAAAATTTAACCGACATACTGATTTCCAAAATCATAACTTCTCAAGATCATCAATCCTGTCCCAACTCTGTCACCTTATACTGTAATGCATAACATTCTGTTGAATCTCAAAGCATATCAACTTAGAACGGCAATAAATCTCGATGAAATTCAAAAATCCAAATACTTACAGATTGTGAAGCCGATGATTCCTCGTGATACTGGCACATGTCTCGACTCAAGAAAATACTCGACACAGACATTTTCAAAACATACATTTTTCAAACTCAGCTCAACTCGAGAACACAACACGGCTCTATCCGAAGAAACACGTTAAGACCATTTGGAAAAGTTTACAACAACCCTAGTACTACACTGGTAACTCAGATCACGCACGAGCCCGAGTGAAACAAAATTCACGGCTCTAATATTCGTCAATTGACAAATCGAATGACGCGACAAAAACACGACCCAACTCGACCCGACTGCCTAGGTTTTCTCAACCTAAGCTCTGATACCATATTCTGTAACACCCCCAGATTTAACCGGAAATATTACAGCGCCGTGGGGCCCGAGATGGAACCCACAAGGCTGGAGGAAATTTTCCCAAACATTTACAAATGCCCAAGAGGCTAACGACGGTATTATCTATTTAAAATATTCGAAGATTTAATAAAATTCATTTATCAAAACTGTCGTAAAATCTCATTTGAACTCACAAGGCCCGAAATGCCAAAACTCAACTGTTTAAAAACGTACGTTAAGCTATCGCTTACACGTACCGACAAAATAGTTTTAAAGAACGATTGCCAAAGTAACCTAAGTTACCAGATACCAAAAGGCTATTTAAAAAATACTCACGCAGCGGATAAAGACAAACAATTAAAATACTCTAGCAGCGGAATGCAACAACTGATCAGAAACTCAAAACACAAATACATGCCCTAGCCAGTATCCTCCGGGAAGCTCATCTCTTCACGACCGCTACAAGCTTTTGATAATCCAAGAACCTAAAAAGAAAGCCCACGACGGGGTCAGCCATAATATCCAACAATGATAACCTTCACATCACGTCAATAATTACATATCAATTAAAATACTAAGTAAGAATACGACCAATGTAATCTTACCGTCGTAACTTTACGAAAATCCACAATTCGTATCCTTAACAACACATTAAGATAATACCGAAATATATGTACGGTATCTCAACAATACCCAAGGTTCTCAAAACATTATCATAACTCACGATACGGAAATTATACCAACCCTGGCTAATTCAATCCATCGGATAACGTCGACAATTCCAATACGATAATCGATTGTCCATCAAAGACAAGTATCAAGGAAATACGGAACATACCTCAAGATACGAAATACCATTACCATCACGTCAGTCTAATTCGAGATCAGATCAACACAACATACGGACATGGTCCTAACACAAGACCTACAAATGCATACTCATATGACAACGTCAATATGATCACAACAATAACGAAAATGTATACTTATGGCAAACCCATAATATACATATGCACAACATCAACACATGGGTAATCCGATGATCCAGGGTTCACTGCCTAGATCCCAAGATGATCCCGTCAGATCAACACGAGGTGGAAAACCTGTCCAATAATCCAGCGCACGCTAGCATAGATCCCAAGATGATCCCGTCAGATCAACACGAGGTGGACATACGACAACAATGCACAAATGCATATTAACAACAATACACAAATGCATGACATCAACAATACACGAATGTATCACAACATGATCGACACAAAATGAAAAAAATGATATATTACTTGCCCCGAGTCCTTCGAGAGCAATCTCAATGTCTAAACCATCACGAACCATTATCCTCGATATTCGACGGTTCAAAATGCCACGGACTGTAGATAATTCATATCTTCGTCTATACCACAATGTATCCTCGATACCCAAGTATACCAATAACAAAAGTAACTCATATACATTATGGTTTAGATTCCCAAAACTCGAATATGATTTATAATCCCAAATCTCATGTGATTACGATTATAAACATTGCTATACGAATTATAAACGAATGAAACAGAAACCATTCATTAAACATTATTAACTGAGCAAGTAATAACTTACCTCGATACCGATACGACGATGATGAAGCCGTCACTAATATCATTGTCTTTGTCTACGAGCTCCTCAGCCCTGACCCATGCAATTTACGAACATACCCGAACACGACTGCAACAAACGGTTCTAATCACCGATCAATAATCTCGATCTATTACAATAATCGATTTAACACACATTCGATAACAATCAATAATCGATATAACCAATCCACAAACTCAACGGTTCTACGATATCTCGGTTAAACATAAGTCTGAACAATCCAACTCAAACGAGTACAAATTCACAACCACAACACGAAAATACTGCACTGTCTGCCTTCTTAGCGCACGTTAAACGCATAACGTAGCGTGCGCTAAGTTTCTCCCGTTAGCGTGCGCTAGCCAGTAAGCTTAGCATGCGCTAATGCTGTACAGTGGCATGCATTCCAAGCATCGACTAACACCTTGTGACTACGAATCCGAATGAAAAGGAAATCATACTCCAAGATTAACAATAACTTTCCAGATCCAAACTCATCATCATACTCGAAATCATACTCGTATTCTTATACGAATATTATATCAAAACACATATCTTATCTCTAGATACGAATACACCAACACGTTCTATACATAATCATCCTATCATATCGTTCTTAATTTGGAATACAACCTCATATCATGATCAACATAATTTAGAAATCCATTTTTCATCGGGTTAAGCGAAACAAAATTCTTAAAGTATGGAGACATCTTAGTTAACATCCGAAAACGCTTATCATAACTTCATTAATCCTCATATAATATCATCACATGATTATCCAACATGTTCCTCACATGTAATCATCCCTAAAAACGAACTACTATCAAAGGGATACAAAAATTACCTGGATTAGACGAACCAAGAAGGAGAACACTTGAACTTCATTCCAAGAACCATGAATAACTTGAAGAACAAGGCTTTAATCCATGCTCTCTATCTTAATCTTGATAAAGATCATCATCTCGGAGTGTTTCTGGACCTCAAGTACCTCCCAGAGCTCTCTCTATCGAGTGAAAGGAAATAAATGGACGAAATGCTTCATAACACCCTTCTGTCCCTTTTTATAAAGTATATTACTAGCGTGCGCTAAACCTTATGTTTACCGTGCGCTATGGCCTTATTGTGCGCTAACTGACTTTGTTAGCGTGCGCTATCGCAGTCCAGAGGCTACAGTCTGGCTTCGTACATGTGCTTACGTACGTAACGCCCATGCATTAGCGTACGTAACTTACACTCTCTAGCGTATGCAAGTCCTTGCGTTTAGCGTGCACTAATATCAGTTGAATCGTTTGTCTGTATGCTCCGAAGCCTAGTCCACACGCCGAAAGTGCTGACGAGGATAAGATTCATTTTTGTCCAATATACCATTAGCGTGCGCTAGTACTACATTATAAACATCCGTTGACTTATCAGAACGTGCGCCGAAAGTGGCCTGGTCCACACGCAGATTCCTTCCGATCTGACTGCATTAGCGTGCGCTACATTCTGCCTCAAGCGTGCGCTAACCATGAACGATAGCGTGCGCTATACTTGAACATTAGCGCGCGCTAATCAGGCTATACTTAGCCATTTCCAACTCTTCTCGTCCGTCTCGGCATACTGGATACGTACACTCACATACTGAATACATATACTCAATTCAATAATATTCTCATATGACACAATATCCTCAATTACAATTCTCGACCAAGTACGACCATTATACCAATACAGATGTCTCAGTCCTTCATTTATTTTATCTATACTGTACAGATTCCACGCTGTACAATATAACTCGTATAAAATAATATTAAACAACGATAGTAGAAATTCCGGATATTACATTACCGAGACGGCAAGTGAAAGTAAGAAGCAGAAGACCTCTGGTAACTTTTCTAGCGGTAAAGGTGGCAATCAACAGAAGTCTCAGTCAGCAAACTATCCGTCCGGAAGGTCATCCCGTGCGTCCGGGGGTAACCGAAATTTTAGAGCCGGCCCTAGTGTTTCCAATCGGTTCGTGACGTGTTTTAACTGTAGCCAGCAGGGTCATTTCACTACTACAAAAATAGCATTTAACAGCGGTTCTGGAACTATTTTAACAGCGGTTATTGGAACCGCTGTTAAAGGTCCTGATGTTAAATTTAACAACATTTTTTTTAAGAACGACTGTTAAATTTATCAGCAGTTTTAATTTTTTTTAGAAATTATTTTTTTAACAGCGGTTGTATGAGAACCGCTGTTAAAATTGTAATTTAACAACGATTTTTTAAGAACCGCTATTAACTGTGGGGTCGTGACGTGCTTTAACTGTAGCCAGCAGAGTCATTTCACTACTACAAAAATAGCATTTAACAGCAGTTCTGGAGCTATTTTAACAGGGGTTATTGGAACTGTTGTTAAAGGTCCCGATGTTAAATTTAACATCGGGTTTTTTAAGAACCGCTGTTAAATTTATTGAAATAAAAAAATCAATTAAGCTGCTCCTGCCCATATCCCCAACCGCCCCACCGCCCCGCCGCCCGCTCGCGACCCGCACATTTATGCAAATAATTGTGCATTTTTGCTACTCATAGGATTCGAACCTGTGAACTCCATAAGGTGGAGGTGGTATCAAACCACTGAGCCAAGTCACTTTCTGTTACTTTTGTTGCTTTATTTTATTTAAGTGTACAATAAATCATATATATATGTTTATTAATATTTTCAGAATTATATTATATATATATTAAAGTTATAATGTATATTCTATAAGTATACAATAAATCATATATTATATATATATATGTTTATTAATATTTTCGAAATTATATTATATACATTTAAGTTATAATGTATATTATATAATATATATATAAAAAAATATAGATTAAATATTAATAAGTTATATTATATGTTGACGATATACTGTAATAAATATTATCACATTATATATCAAAAATTATAATATATAGTGATATTTGTACGAAATATAATGTATTTGTAGAATTATATATATATATATATATTAAATATTATAATTATATTTTATATTAAATTTAATCAAATGAAACTTTAAAATTTATAATATACATTGAAAATATTAATATTATAATATATTAAAAATTATATTACATCAAATATAATGTATTTATAGATTTATCTTATATATATTAAAATTTTAATATATGAAGTGCTATTAAACGTGCATTTTAATAGCGATTCTAAAAAGAACCGTTGTTAAATGTGTAATTTTAATAGCGGTTCTTTTTAGAACGCTGTTAAAATCATACACTAAAATTTTAATATACATAAGATAAATTCTATAAATACATTATATTTGATGTAGTATAATCTTTATTATATTGTAGTATTAATATTTTCAATATACATTTTAAATTTTAAAGTTTCATTTGATTAAATTTATTATACAGTATAATTATAATATTTAATATATATAATATAATTCTACAAATACATTATATTTCGTAAAATTATAACTATATATTATAATTTTTTGATATATAATGTGATAATTTTCATTACAGTATATTATCAACATATAATATAATCTGTTAATATTTAATATATATATATATATATATATATATATATATTACAAATTTATAATTTTCAGCCTGATTAAGTTTTTTTATATAATATATAAATTATCAATTTCCATACATAATATAATTCGTAAAACAATATGTATGTATTATAATTTTCAATATATAATGTAATATAATTTTAAATATTAATATATAATAAAATATATTAATATTCAATATATTCCATATTTAACAGCAATTCTTAAAAGGAACTGCTTTTAAAATTGCACATTTAACGGCGGTTCTTAAAATGAACTGCTCTTAAAATCATACATTAAAATTTTAATATATATATAAAATATATTCTATAAATACATTATATTTTATGTAATATAATCTTTATTATATTATAATATAATATTTTCAATATACATTATAAATTTTTAAATTTCATTTGATTAAATTTTAGGGTTTAGGGTTTAGGGTTTTAGGGTTTTGGGTTTAGGGTTTAAGGGTTTTGGGTTTAGGGTGATGATGAACAGTTAATTTAAATTCCTACCAACGTACTATTTCTTACTTTCCGACTTCCCAGGATTGATTGGCAGGGATTGATGGAGGACCCATTTCCTTAATGACACGTAGGTAAAGGTTAGTAATATAATTATAACATTTAATATATATATAGATATATATAATATAATTGTACAAGTATATTATATTTCATAAAATTATAACTATATATTATAATTTATGAAATATAATGTGACAATTTACATTATAGTATATTATCAACATATAATATAACCTAATAGTATTTAATATATATTATAAATTTATAATTTTCGGACCGATTAAGTTTTTTATATAATATATAAATTATAATTTTTCATATATAATATAATTAAACAATATGTATGTATTATAATTTTCAATATATAATTTAATATAATTTTTAATACTAATATATAATAAAATATATTAATATTCAATATATTGCACATTTAACAACGGTTCTTAAAAGGAACCGCTGTTAAACGTGCATTTTGATGAGTCGATTTTTGAGCGTCTAATTCTATTCTATTGAGTCATGCTTTTGTTTGTTTTTAAGTGTTTTTGTTCTTTTTACGCTTGGTATGTTGTGTTTTTGTTTTGTAGGTAGCCGGACGAAGATTGTGGTGAAATAGGTGCTTTTATGGTCAATATTGGAGTTTATGAAGATCAAGAACAAGTCGGGAGCGAGAACAGGGCTTAAACGATGAAGATTGAAGCAATGTCTGTCATATTTTCTAATTTCCAGATTCATTACTTCGAATTAAGATGTGTTCTCTACATGTATGGATTCCTCGTGAAATCAGCTTCGCAACGATATATTATACGCTATATTCCGAGGTGTATTGAGGGAGATATGGCTTCTAGACCACGGCCTTACAGTCCGAAGCGCGCCCAGATCGCGAGCCAAGTTCAGACCGCACGGAAGGACTTTTTGTGGACACCCGGATCGTGATCCCAAATGCCCGGATCGCGTTCCACTCCTGTTTGTGCAGAAAATGCGATTTTCTGCACTTTTTGCAATTTTTGACGGGTATATAAGGGAAAACCCTATACACAACTTAACTTAAGCCACAAAACTCGATCCCCAACTCAGTTTTTATCAATTTTTAGTGTTCTAAACATCGAAAGATACAATTTGTGAGGGATTTTCATCATTTGTAAGAAGATTTTGTTAGTTTTTGAAGGAAGAACATCAAACCTTCCTCGGGCTTCGATTTCGTTTTTGCAAGGGAAGATTTCTACCATTTTTGCTATTATTATTGAAATGATCATGAGTAGCTAATCTTATCATATGGGTGTTTAGATTGAACCACGCACATGTTGTTAGTGGTTTTGATTGATTTTCTAGGTAAGAGTTTGGGATTATTTCACTTTCTTTGTTCTTCGTAATCTATCGGCGTTTTTGATGATATTTGTGCACGAATATTATTTAGACGCAAAAGAACTTATGATTTAGATCATCAAACCTTTTTCATAGTTGTTATTATTGTCAAAATCGAGGGTTTTGTCGGTGTTCGCCATCAAACGACCCGATAAAAGTGATTGCGATTGTTTTAAACCTTATTCCGCGATCTTTTAGCGAATTACCCCATCAAATGTATTTAGCTAGTCGATTGTTAGTAGGGATTCATACCCATCAAAGGAGTTTCTCTTGTTTTCGGAAAGAACAATCGCGATTTTTATAATTTACCGCCATCAAACAGATTTCTTTTAATTGTGAGCAATCGGTAATTCCAAGCCTTAAAATCTTTGAGTATCAAAACTAACAATTGATTACGTGTGTGTCGGTGATTCTAAACTCCCATATCATTCTCATAATTGTAATCTCTAGATAATCCAACCTTTAATTCGGTGTTTTTAACGCTTCGCTATTAATTTAATTTTCCGCACTTGTGTTACGATCTTACATTTCAATCGTATCATTCACCATGTTTTACTTTACTTTACTTTTGTTAATTTGACTATTTGCCAAACAAAATTGAATTTCGAACCATTTCCAACTCCTTGTGAGATCGACCTCGGAGTTACTTGCCGCTCCCTACAACAGCGATTCGTACACTTGCGAGTTCATAATTTGTTCATCAAGTTTTTGGCGCCGTTGACGGGGAGTTGGCGTTTCAATTTTGATCTTGTTTTAGTAATAGTTGAATTGTTTTTCTTGATCATTTTTCCGTTTTCATTATTTTCGATAAAGTCTAAAAATTCGCTCTAACTTCTCTTGTTTATGCTTGGTAGGAGATTGTTGGGAAACCCGATTCTTCCACCCAAAGACGACGTTCAAAGAACTAGAGCACAAAAAACAATAGCGCCATCATAAATGGCAAACGACGAGTAGATTCCGGATCTTCAAGAGCCCCAAATGCTCGAGGAAGAAAACATTCGTCAACCGAGACTTCCGAGATATGAGAATGTTGGGCACAATCAAGAGATACCCGAAGCTCAACAAGGGAGGTACTTTTATCCGAGACAACCACCCGTTTGAGTATAATATGGAGCGAACTATTATTCAGGGCCTCAATATGGGATGTGAGCAAACTATAATATGCCGCAACAACCTCCGGTTGAGCATCTAATGCGGGACTTTGCAAAGCCCGTGGTACCGGCAGCAAGGAACTACCACATCAGCGGATTTCACATCGAGCAATTACCCTCATTCCACGGATTATCACGTGAGGACCCATTGTCGTTCATCCGGTACTTCTATGTGGCGATTGACAACTTCCCATTAAATGGGTTGAGCGAGGATATCAACTAAGAATGAAGTGCTTCCCGTATACACTCAAGGATGGAGCGAAACAGTGGTTGATGACTTTAGCATCGGGCTCTCTAAGAACGTGGGATGATGTTTACAATAAATTCATTACCAAATATTTCTCTCATTCGAAGACTACACAGTTGAGAGCCCAAATCTCAACATACGGACAACAAGACGGGGAGGCATTTCACGAAGCATGGGACCGATTCAAGATGCTCTTCATTCAATGCCCACACTATCACTATCCGATTCAACTACTTAATCAATTCTTCTACGATGGATTGACTCAATATTGCCAAGGTGCAGTGGATAACGCAGCCGGTGGTTCTTTTTGGGGGTAACGGAGAGACAAGCTTGTGATGTATATGAAACATTGGGAGCTAATTCTCAACAAAAAGTGTGCGTGTTCGTAGGGGACTTGTGAACCAAGTAAGCGAGAAGGATAAGATGCAATCTAAAATCGATGAGTTAACGAAGGAACTAAGACAACTCAAGACTCAAAATAAATCTTCGAGCTCACGAGTTTGCGAAATTTGCGGGGGACCCGGACATGAGGATAATTCTTGCCCACATATTTTTCCAGAAGAACAAACCGAACAAGTGAATTAGGCTACGAGACAAAGCACGGGAAGGCCCGAGTGGGAGGAGAGGAGAAATAATTATGGCGAAAATGCAAGAAATGCACCTCTCCCGAATACTTATCATCTTGGGCTAACAAAACCATCCGAATTTCTCATGGAGAAACAACAACCCAATTCCGTATGACACAAACGCCCAAGCTCAATACAATGGAGGAAATCGAGCCCAGCAAACAACGCAAATTGAACCACCTCCACAGCAAAGGAACTCTCTTGAGGAGAGTATTGCAGCATTCATTAAGGAAAGTAGGGAAAACCGAGCTGAGAACAATAAAAGGTTCGAATCTTTAGAAGCTTCGGTGAAGAAAATGGAGATTCAAATTGGGCAACTTGCTACCGAGGCACGCAGACAAGAAAGGGGTAAACTACCAAGTCAGCTCGAGCAAGCTCAAGCTATTACCACCCTCCAAACTGGTAAAGTGTTAAATAAAGAGACAATTTCCGAAGCGAAAGAGAGGGGCGGTGAGAAAGAAGACGAGTCGGGAAATCAAGAAGAGAGAATAGACGAAGCAACTTCGACTTCCAAGCTTCACAAACCTGCTCAACCACCGGTCCCTTTTCTGAGCCGACTTATAAAAGCAAAGCAAGATGAGCAATTTTCTGAAATCTACGACATGCTTTCAAAGGTTCATGTCAACTTACCTCTATTAGATGTTGCGAAGAACATTCCTGCTTACACGAAATTTTTCAAAGAGTTGACCTCCAACAAGAGACGATATTTTGGGAACGAGAAAGTGGTGCTCTACGAGGTAGAAGCGGGGAGTCAAAAGAGGGGCGATCCGGAAAGTTTTATGATCGACATCACTATGGGATATAATAAGGTTGCTCGTGGCTTGATCGATGGGAGAAAGTGTGAATCTCATGCCATACTCTACTTATTTGAGGCTTGGACTCGGAGGAATCAAACCAACAAGAATGACTCTTCAAATGGCGGATAGGTTGGTGAAATACCCCAAGGGAATCATTGAAGACCTATTAGTGCAAGTGGACAAGTTGGTGATTCCGGCCGATTTTGTTATCTTGGAGATGAGCGATTTCGCAACAAGCAAAAATGAAGGGACAATACTTCTAGGACGGCCATTCATGCGTACAACAAAAACAATCGTCGATGTTGATGAAGGAAAGGTCACCATGACCGTTTTGGGCGAAACGGTGGAAATCGATGTGTTCGGTTCATCCCCTATCCCTTCTCATATTTATGCTGCCCACGATTGTAATTTTATTGATTGCATTGATTATTTGGTTCATGATACATATTTGCATGACCGCGTAGGGGACACATTGCATGGTGCTCTAACCGTTGAGCATGATATGGGGTTCAATAATCTAGAAATTGAAGAATATGTTGCATTGCTAGATAATTCCGAACCCATTGATGAAGTTGACGATCTTAATATGCCTTTGTAATTAAATTTTGAGGAGCCCGTTAAAATTACCCCACCCCAACTTGAATTGAAAGAACTTGTGGCACATCTTAAATATGTCTCTTCAGAATTAACTCCTTTGCAAGAAAACAAATTAGTAGAAATTTTGACTAAATTAAAGGAAGCGATTAGGTGGAGTATTTATAATATCAAGGGGATAAGTCCTGTTAGGTGCATGCATAAGATGATACTTTAGGATAATGTTAAACCTGTTAGGCACAAGCGTTTGAATCCGAACATGCAGGATGTAGTTAAAAAAGAAGTTTTAAAGTTGTTAGATGTCGGAGTCATCTACCCGATATCCGATAGTAAGTGGGTTAGTCCCGTGCATGTAGTGCCTAAGAAATCTGGAATAACGGTGGTTCGTAATGACAAAAATGAAATAGTGTCCACTAGAACAGTGACCGG
The DNA here is from genome assembly GCA_033398695.1 of Orobanche coerulescens. NCBI lineage: Eukaryota > Viridiplantae > Streptophyta > Magnoliopsida > Lamiales > Orobanchaceae > Orobanche > Orobanche coerulescens. The sequence goes on along the minus strand of CM065812.1, from coordinate 149,783,943 downwards.
TTGGAGAATATGCATTGATTATCGGAAATTAAATGCCGTGACAAAAAAAGATAATTTTCCCCCCTTTCATTAATCAAATGTTGGAACGTTTAGCTGGGCATGATTATTAATGTTTTCTAGATGGTCTTTCAGGTTTCTATCAGATTCTCATTGCTCCGGAGGATAAAGAGAAGACCACTTTTACTTGCCCTTTTGGCACTTTTGCCTTTAGGAGGATGCCGTTTGGTCTTTGCAATGCTCCCGCTACTTTCCAAAGGTGCATGATTTCCATATTCTCTGACTTCTTGGAAAAGTCCATTGAGGTATTCATGGACGACTTTTCTGTATTTGGAACTACTTTTGATGATTGTTTACATAACTTGACTGTTGTGCTCGAACGATGTATTGAGTGTAATCTTACACTTAGTTGGGAAAGGAGTCATTTTATGGTGAAACAAGGGCTTGTTTTGGGTCATGTGGTTTCTATAAGGGAATGGAGGTTGATAAGGCTAAAGTTGATTTAATTGTTAAATTACTTCCGCCTTCGTGTGTAAAAGAAGTTCAAATCTTCTTGGGGCATGCCGGGTTTTATAGGCGTTTCATTAAAGATTTTTCAAAAATTGCCCGCCCCTTAAGTAATCTTTTGTGTAAGGATGCTAAGTTCGATTTTACCGAGGAATATTTGGTTGGTTTTAATGCTTTGAAAGAAAAGTTGACTTCCACACCTATTGTTGTTACACCCGATTGGTCTTTACCATTTGAAATTACGTGCGACGCGTCTGACTTTGCTATTGGTGCTGTTTTGGGGCAGAGAGTGAATAAATTTTTCCATGTAATTTATTATGCTAGCAAAACACTCGATGAAGCTCAGGCCAATTATACCACCACCGAAAAGAGTTTTTAGCTGTTGTGTTTTATTTAGACAAGTTTCGATCCTATTTGGTTGGTTCGAAAGTAATTGTGCATACGGATCACGCTGCATTGAAATATTTGTTAAAAAAAATTCGATGCCAAGCCAAGATTGATTCGGTGGGTTCTTTTGTTTCAAGAACTTGATTTGGAGTTTAAAGATAAAAAGGATTCTGAAAATGTAGTTGCCGACCATTTATCTAGATTAACGGAGGGAGATAATTTTAAGCTCGATAGCTCTTTGCCTATTGTTGAGACTTTCCCTGACGAACAATTATTCGATGTGACTAAGACAACTTGGTATGCCGATATCGTTAATTATATTATTAGTGGTGTTTTGCAGCCTGACTTGACCTTTCAAGGGAAGAAGAGGTTTATTTCCATGTGCAGGCATTACTTTTGGGACGAGCCCTACTTATTCAGGTTGGGGCCCGATCAAATATTCCGACGTTACGTCCCAGAGGAAGAGCACGCGAGCATCTTGTCATTTTGCCAGGACTTGCACTGTGGGGGGACATTTTAGCGCGAAGAAAATGGCGCACAAGGTCCTTCAATCTGGATTCTACAGGCCGACATTATTTAATGACGCTTATTCCTACTGCAAGAGTTGCGATCATTGTCAACGAACGGGGAACATAAGCAAAAGAAATGAGATGCCGTTGACGAATAACCTAGTAGTGGAACTTTTCGATATTTGGGGAGTCGATTTTATGGATCCTTTTCCACCTTCCCTTGGTTTTGAATATATTTTAGTTGCTGTGGATTACGTTTCTAAGTGGGTGGAAGCAATTCCAACGCAAACTAACGATGCTAACGTGGTTTGCAATTTTTTTAGGGATGTGATTTTCTGCAGGTTTGGGACGCCTAGAGTTGTGATTAGCGATAGAGGCATGCATTTTTGCAATAGACAACTCACGTGTTTGCTTAAGAAGTATAGCGTAACGCATAAGATTGCGACGGCCTGTCATCCACAAACTTCTGGGCAAGTCAAAGTGAGTAATAGACAGATAAAGGCAATACTTGAGAAGACGGTGAAACCGACAAGGAAAGATTGGGCATTGAAGTTGAACGACGCTTTATGGGCATATCGCACGACCTACAAAACTCCGATTGGAATGAGCCCGTATCGCCTCATTTTTGGGAAGGCATGACACCTACCTGTTGAGTTGGAACACAAGGCGTATTGGGCGATCAAAGCGCTAAATTTAGATCAAGAAAAAGCAGGTGAAGAACGACTTCTACATTTAAATGAGCTAGATGAGATGCGATATGAGGCGTACGAAAATGCTAAGCTCTACAAAGAACGAACGAAACTTATCATGACAAGCGTATCATTCACAAATCTCTCGAACTTGGGATGGACGCTTTGCTACATAACTCTCGTCTTAAGCTCATGTCGGGAAAATTGGTGTCGCGATGGGGCGGACCTTTCAAAGTCGTTCAAGTATGGCCACACGGAGTGGTAGAACTCCTTGATCTACGGAAGAATGAGCATTTTAAGGTAAACGGGCATAGAGTGAAGCCATACTTCGGACGAAGCGAAGAAATCAATGTGTTTGAGTGCATAGAAGTGCACGATGTCGAAGATTGAGCAAGACGGGAAGATGTCGAGCTAATGACTATAAAAAAGCGCTGCTTGGGAGGCAACCCAAGGGAAGTTCGATTTATCGTTTTTATCATTTTATGTTCATTATTAGTTTTTCAAAAGAATAAAAAAAAATCAAAAAAAAAGCAGGGTGGACCGCGTCCAGATCGAGGTCCGTAATTTCGGACCGCATGGCAGGCTATCCTGCCGAACACCCGGATCGCGGTCTCCATATTATGGACCGCGATCCTGCAACCTGAAGGCGCCCAGCATTTCGCCCCGGATCGCGATCCCAATCAGGCAGATCGCGATCCATCTCCCAGTTTAAAAAAAAAACTGAAATCGACAGTTACGAGCCGCGGCCCTCCACTTCATTTCTCATCCCCTATTTCTCAATTCCCCATCCCCCCATCAACTAATCCATTTCATACCAACATTTGACCATTTTTTTTGTCAATTTCGGTTAGAAACGCATACATTAACATCCATTTCATAATTTAATTGGAGCAAACCAAAGGTATGAATTCAAAACTCAAGTTTTTTTTTAATTTGGGGAATTTCTATGATATTGGAATTTTGTGCTTACATCTCTGAATCGATGATTGAGAATAGTTTGAAAGTGCTTGAATATGATAAAATTATGAGTTGTAATTTGTTTTGAGAGGTTTTGTAATCCTAATTGTCTCTCCACAAGCTTAAAACTTTTGTGCATCAAAGGTGTTCGATGAAATGTTTCTATGAACTAGTCTTTCAAATCTATTGATTGGTGGTACATTTGCTAGTTCTTGGAATTCATTAATGCTACATCGTCAATTGTTTGCGCTGAACTAACGAGTTTTACTACTTGATTGGATTTCTTCATTTACGACAAACCTTCGGTTTGGGGGGGGGTGTTTTGAACTTCATCAAGTTGTGGCTTAACAATCATAATTTTGCAGGAACCATGACAAAACAAAAGAGAACAACGAAATGTCCGCGGACTGGAGGCAATGCCGAAAAAGGCCAAAGTTCGAGCCATGGATCGGAGTAACAAGAACACGATGCTATTCTTACTCAATTGAATGCGGTGGACAGAAATATTTCCTTGAGTTGAGCAAGCTAAGAGCCTTACCGGAAAAGGGTGTGCGGAGTGTTCTTGTGGAGAATTTTCTCATTGCCCGACACTTGTTTAAACGCGCAAATTGGGAGGAATTTTTTAAAGGCGATCGGGAATATGACTTATCAGTGGTTCGCGAATTTTACACAACCATGGCTCCGACACCCGACGGGAGCTTGGAGAGGAAAGTACAGGGAAAACAAGTGCTTATCTCGCTGGAGACGCTTAATGAGAAGCTAGGGTTCCGAGCATCACCTTGCCATAGCAAGGACTTTGTTAATGAATACTCAGAATTCGCCACCCGCCCCGATATCTTGCAAACTTTACAAACCCATTTTGTCCAACCGGGAGTTACGTTACATCGAGCGGGCCAGCGCACTCAATCCTCTCTACCGAAGCCAAAATGCTATACCATATTATCTGCAACAGCCTTCTGCTGACTCAGGCCACACGCTGAATAGTTATCAACTACCCTGCTTTAGTTTACTCGATCATGGAAGACCATACGATCAATGTTGGGGCTTTAATTTTCGAGGATCTGGAAGAAATGACCAAAACAAAGACCTTTCAAACCATCTTCTTCCCCACGACGATTACGTACATGTGCTGTCTTGTTGGGGCCACTATCGAGGACCTCGATCCTTCAAAACTGAATGTCTACAAGATCAGCGATCTCAACAGGATCCAGGGCTATGATGGTCTAGGAAGAGGGCAGAATGAGGACGAATATCAACAGGAGGACGAGCATATGCATGAAGCGGGTGGCTCAAATCCTCAAAATGAGCCGAAAATGCATTCCGAGACACCTCCTTCCAATCTACGTGCACAATCAAGAGATACCCGAAGCTCAACAAGGGAGGTACTTTTATCTGAGATAACCACCCGTTGGAGTACAATATGGAGCAAACTATTATTCAGGGCCTCAATATGGGATGGGATCAAACTATAATATGCCGCAACAACCTCCGGTTGAGCATCTAATGCGGGACTTTGCAAAGCCCGTGGTTAACACCGCCATCTCGTGCATACAATTGGCACCGGCAGCAAGGAACTACCACATCAGCGGATTTCACATCGAGTAATTGCCCTCATTCCACGGATTATAACGTGAGGACCCATTGTCGTTCATCCGGGACTTCTATGTGGCGATTGACAACTTCCCATTAAATGGGTTGAGCGAGGATTAACTAAGAATGAAGTGCTTCCCATATACACTCAAGGATGGAGCGAAATAGTGGTTGATGACTTGAGTACCGAGCTCTCTAAGAACGTGGGATGATGTTTACGACAAATTCATTACCAACTAGTTCTCTCATTCGAAGACTACACAGTTGAGAGCCCAAATCTCAACATTCGGACAACAAGACGGGGAGGCATTTCACGAAGCATGGGACCGATTCAAGATGCTCCTCATTCAATGCCCACACCATCACTATCCACTTCAACTACTTAATCAATTCTTCTACGATGGATTGACTCAATATTGCTAAGGTGCAGTGGATGTGGTTCATTTTGGGGGTTAACGGAGAGACAAGCTTATGATGTATATGAAACATTGGGAGCTAATTCTCAACAAAAAAGTGTGTGTGTTCGTAGGGGAGTTGTGAACCAAGTAAGCGAGAAGGACAAGATGCAATCTAAAATCGATGAGTTAACGAAGGAAATAAGACAACTCAAGACTCAAATAAATATTCGAGCTCACGAGTTTGCGAAATTTATGGGGGACCCGGACATGATGATAATTCTTGCCCACATACTTTTCCAGAAGAACAAACCGAACAAGTGAAGGAAGAACATCAAACCTTCCTCGGGCTTCGATTTCGTTTTTGCAAGGGAAGATTTCTACCATGTTTTATTCTATGATTTTTGCTATTATTGTTGAAATGATCATGAGTATCTAATCTTATCATATGGGTGTTTAGATTGAACCACACACATGTTGTTAGTTGTTTTGATTGATTTTCTAGGTAAGAGTTTGGGATTGTTCCTCTTTCTTTGTTCTTCGTAATCTATCGGCGTTTTTGATGATATTGGTGTACGAATATTATTTAGACGCAAAAGAACTTATGATCATCAAACCTTTTTAATAGTTGTTATTATTGTCAAAATCGAGGTTTTTTGTTGGTGTTCACCATCAAACGACCCGATAAAAGTGATTGTGAATGTTCTAAACCTTATTCCATGATCTTTTAGCGAATTACCCCATCAAAGGTATTTAGCTAGTCGATTGTTAGTATGGATTCATCACCATCAAAGGAGTTTCTCTTGTTTTCGAAAAGAACAATCGCGATTTTTGGAATTTACCGCCATCAAATGGATTTCTTTTAATTGTGAGCAATCGGTAATTCCAAACCTTAAAATCTTTGCGTATTGAAACTAACAATTGATTACGTGTATTCCGGATTCTAAACTCCCATATCATTCTCATAATTGTAATCTCTAGATAATCCAACCTTTAATTCGGTGTTTTTAACGCTTAGCTATTAATTTAATTTTCCACACTTGTGTTACGATCTTACATTTCAATCGAATCGTTCACCGTGTTTTACTTTACTTTACTTTGTTAATTTGACTATTCGCCAAACATAATTGAATTTTAAACTGTTTTCAACTCCTTGTGAGATCGACCTTGGAGTTACTTGCCGCTTCCTACAAAAGCGATTTGTACACTTGCGAGTTTATAATTTGTTCATCACATTATAATAGCGGTTCTAAAAAGAACCATTGTTAAATGTTATTTTAACAGCGGTTCTTTTAGAACCGCTGTTAATGTACAAGTTCAACATCAGTTCTAAAAGAACCGCTGTTAAATGTACAATTTTAACAGCGGTTCTTTTAGAACCGCTGTTAAATGATAATCTTAACAACGGTTTCCTTTGGAACCGATGTTAAAATACCACCACTTCATTTTAACAGCGGTTTTTTTAGAACCGTTGTTAAAGTGCCGCTGTTAAATGCTGTTTTTGTAGTAGTGTTTAAATCGTGAATGTAACCTACCTCATTTGAAGTGTTACGCTTGTGGTCAGGTGGGCCACAAGGCCGTATTTTGTACTGAGGTAGAGAAGACACTTGGGGCTCAGGCATCGTTGTTGTGCCTGGAGAAACAAGTGTGAATCAGAAGCCACCAGTGGGTCAGCCATCTCATAATTTCGGCCGAAGCAGAGGACGGGGTCAGCCCGTTTAAGAGGGAGTTTCCAATGTCGGTTCAGCGCAGCCGCACATTTACGAGATGAGGAGGACTGATGATCCTGAGGCTACGGTGTCCATAGGTACCGTTTATGTCCTCTCTCATCCAATTAGAGTGCTTTTCGATTCCGGTGCTTTGTACTCGTTCATCTCGTTGGATTACGTCCATCGTTTGAATATTATTTGCTTATCTGTTTGTTAGTCCTTTGTTGTTAAATTATCTAATGGGGATATAATTATGGGGGATCGGAAGGTTAGATATTGTCCAATGAGAATTGCGGAGAGAGTTTGGCCTTCGAGTTTGATCGTAGTGGATATTATTGTAGGTCACAAGTCGTCGGAAATAACTCTAGGGGGTGAATAGACTTATTGGAACTCTTTTTCCAAGCAGGAATTAAGGAGTTTCTCAACTTATGGTACAGATGATTGAGAGTCGTCTGTAGACAATATAAGTGCGGAAGTCAGCTGATGACGAATACATAATATAAGCAATGAAACACTAAGTATGAATGCAGCAGTTAAGTATGATGCTAAAACAATAAAGTACGCAGGCAATTTATAGTGGTCTCAGAGGTGGGGTAATCCTCTACTAATCCACTTTCTCCAAACCAGTTGGAGATGAATCCACTATAATTTTCAACCAGTGATAAATATTACAGTGATTCTACAACTTAGCTACAACTTCCAACAAGTGGAAATCCTGTCCTTGCAACTCCTTTCTGACTGCCTAGCACCACTTTGATCTCCAAATCCTTGGTGCCTATCAGTCGCGTAACTTCAACCAGTGAAGTACCCCGTACTCAGGTTTTAAGACAGAAGTGTTTTGTCTTCTCCAACTAAGAGCTTTCTTCGTATATGAACTGAGAATACTGCTCTTTACGATGCTATAGCTTTCTTGATCGCTTGATTGCTTTAATTGCTTGAGATTATAGTTCGCATCTTACTTTGCTCTTTCAATACTTCATATATTTATAGCTTGTCAATCCTTAGAGTTTTTCTTCATAGCTGTTGCAAATCTGTAACAAATCCGTCCGTTGGAGAAATAGACTTCTTTATTTTTCTTTCTAAACGTTGCAAGGATGGATTCCCTTATTTTAATCTATTTCTGACCGTTGTGAATACTTTCACGTGATGGCGCTGAATTTTTTGATTTTAATATGACTAAAGTCTTCAGAGGTGGGTCTGGATGATTTATTTAATTCATATCCTTCTGGAATCTCTCCAATCTGTTCCTTATCGCCCGTATGTGACTTTCCGTAAATATTGACTTTTCAACGTATGCTGACGTGGACAGGTTTACTTGGCTGATGACTTGTCTGGTCTCTTTTAGTCAATCTGTCTGATGTGCAGTCAAACTTCTCTCTCGTCGGACTTCTCTGACGATGACTTCTCTGATGTCCTGACGAGACTTCTCTGATTTGAAGTGTAACACCCAAAACTAGGCGGATATTACAGTGTCGTGGACCCCCGATTGGGACCCACCAGGCGAATGAAAATGAATGAATTAAGCGATATAATTGTAGTACCGAACCACAATATATCATCAATCACTCCGATGAGGAGTTTCATTACAACACACCCAAGATAATACCGAATACATGTATATTTTATATGAATATAAAATATACAACACTGAATGAAATGAATATCCAAATGGAAGTCTGCAGCGGAAATAAAATAACGAAAACACGAGTGAATGAAAAGGATTGGGGGCCCCTACTAGTATCACTGGGACTCCTCTCCATCAACGTTCTCTTCCCGTGCCTTAGCCTTGCCATGACCTGAAAACAATATCCCCCAACGGGGTCAGTTACACAGAACAACAATCCTCAAGAGTTGAATAAACACAAACATGATATAACTTAATTATGAAATGACGCTGAAGAGAGGCATCATAGTACGCCCGTAATGGAATGTGCACGTGCACAAGACGAGTGTCCAGACACACCCGCCCTTGTACCTAATTAGTCTCACGGAGGTACATTACCGTGTGCATAGTCCAATGCAAGTGGATCAACCCGAACACCTTTTGATTGAGCTGTGTCCCGGGTACAACTCCCTGATAGTGAATGATTACGTCCAGGTGAATGAGTGGCAGCATCACTGCTCGATGAATTAGCATTATTCCTTGCATTAACGCGTGTATTCACATGAGTTCTCGGGTTTCGGCCCGCACCACGGCCTCTTCCCCCTCGTCCTCTGCCAGCTCTTTCCATACTGAAGTGGAAATTCATATGATGATTATATATCTTGCATGAATATCACATTATGATTATATTATGAAATGATGAAAATGAGCATACGCGTTCAAATACAATGATTACATGAATGATCAACTGAAGTGACGTGATTATCTGATGAAATTCTTGAAATGATTATCTTGAACAAGTTAACAAGATTAATGATATGATCCTCAAGATCAACAACTGAACAATGAAATGAACTGAGTGATTAATGAATTAACATGATCGACTTGATCAAAAAAATGAAAATGATGAAAGAGGATTGTTGACTGTTGAATGATGAATGAGTGATTCTTATTGCCAGAAATTATACCATGGCGTTAGAAATTTTACAGTTCTTGGTCTGTGGGGCTCGGCATTTTGCACAGGTCGAAAGTCCAATGATACTAGTCCGATGATGATGATTTCAAATGAGACATGACTGGGAAGGTAGTATTCAAAACCACGCTCTGATACCAACTCTGTAACACCCCAAACTAGGCGGATATTACAGTGCCGTGGACCCCCGACTGGGACCCACCAGGCGAATGAAAATGAATGAATTAAGCGATATAATTGTAGTACCGAACCACAATATATCATCAATCACTCCGATGAGGAGTTTTATTACAACACACCCAAGATAATACCGAATACATGTATATTTTATATGAAGATAAAATATACAACACTGAATGAAATGAATATCCAAATGGAAGTCTGCAGCGGAAATAAAATAACGAAAACACGAGTGAATGAAAACGACTGGGCCCCCCTACTAGTATCACTGGGACTCGTCGCCGTCAACGTTCTCTTCCCGTGCCTTAGCCTTGCCATGACCTGAAAACAATATCCCCCAACGGGGTCAGTTACACAGAACAACAATCCTCAAGAGTTGAATAAACACAAACATGATATAACTTAATTATGAAATGATGTTGAAGAGAGGCATCATAGTACGCCCGTAATGGAATGTGTGCGTGCACAAGACGAGTGTCCGGACACACCCGCCCTTGTACCTAATTAGTCTCACGGAGGTACATTACCGTGTGCACAGTCCAATGTGTCGGTGAATCCAACACATGACTATCGTGTGCCCGACTAAAAATCCCACACATCCCTACCCGGCCACGCAATACTAACCCAAAAGGTCACACGATCAAAAGTGACCAATGAATATAATGAAATACAATCCGACAAAGTCGAGAATGACTCACCGAGATGAAATGATAGTGAAACGAATGATAGCTCAATGAAATGATTAGAACCGTCGTTCCTCGTGAATGAAGTGATTAATTGACAATTACAAGTCTCAATACGGTTAATATATTATGAATGAATTATGATTATGAATGAACAACAAAAAAAGGAATGAATATCCTTTTAACCGAGTAAGAATTAACTTACTCAACCGGTGAAGAAAGTCCTTCCTCGAACAAACGTCCCAAATGAGATGTCGGTCGCTCGAACAACCTTGAATAACACAATTACCAACAATCCGCTCAATATACGTATCAAACACGATTATAACCGACTTCAAACGTCGATACAACAAAACCAAGTTCATTGGGACATTACAACAAACACGTTGTAAACAATCTTCGATTGTTTACAATAAACCTCCATTATAACCATACCAAACCTCCAAGAAGTGATTCAATCCATCAAAACATCTACAACACACTCGATAATTCAAAATGAATACACAATTCGAGATTACATCGACATCCAATCGAAAACCCCCAAATCCAAATCAATATTCAAAGTGTCTTGAATAATCCCTATTAATCCGATGATAATCCTTAGCAATTCATAATCACAAGTATATCACTTCATATATCATGATTATCACATCCAAAACATCATATCCCAACTCAAAATCGAAATCCAAGATGTTGAAGAATTTATCTTTGAAGATCCAAACACTTCGATCCGGTGAATACGTGTTAAATCGACTATCCAAGCTTCACAAACAAACAAAGATGAAGAAATCCGAACACACAAGTGTTTGATGATGGAAGATCTCTCCCACAAACCCTCTCTCTCGGAACTAGGATGAAAAAATGGTGAGAATGAGAAAAAACCCGTCGGTCCACTTATATAAGTCACAGGGACGCACGACCAAATTTGCACAACTAAGTGTCGGTGCGACCGATCGTGCGTGAAGTTTCTGCCGGCCACTTCTCTAGCGCACGAGTGCCGCGCACGAGCAGTAACTCGTGCGGCCCTGACTCAAACGCTGGGCCTCCTTCCCAGTCCAGCCGCAACACACGAGCACCACGCCCGAGCAGTTGCTCGTGTGGCCTGCTCGTGTGGCCCTGACTTGACCGCTGGGTCTCCTGCCCAGTCCAGCCGCAACACACGAGCACCACGCACGAGCAGTTGCTCGTGTGGCCTGCTCGTGCGGCCCTGACTCGACCGCTGGGTCTCCTGCCCAGTCCAGCCGCAACACACGAGCACCACGCATGAGCAGTTGCTCGTGTGGCCTGCTCGTGCGGCCCTGCTCGACAAGCAGTTCAGCCCAATGATGCACCGAGTACAAAAATCACAGAATTCGAGAAGTACGGAGGCAAAAGCACGAGTATTACAATTATTACGCCGAACGGTGAATACAATTGAATGAGTATGAATGATGAGTGATTATTAATGAATGAAAATTACTGAGGGACAATTACTGATTGATAATTACTGAATAAAAATAACTGAATTACAACCGGGTATTACATGAAGTCTTCTAACCTGATGAACTTGACTGATCTGATGGTCATACTTCAGATGACTTGGGATCCAACTGATCCCTTGACTACAGTCTGGTCAAACTTATCTGATAAAATTCTTGACCAGAACTTCTCTGATTTTCACTTTACTGTGACTCGGCTTTCTGCAGTGTTTGGTCAAACTTCTCTGATGTTGCTCGTCTAACCGAAACTTCTCTGATGTACTTATCTGCACTTTGTTTTTAGCTGATTTTAAGTCTAACTTAACTGGCCTATAGAAGGTACTCTTTTGTTTCTTCTTTACATTTTGCCAAGTATCTAACTTAACATAATTTGGCCTGTGGAAGATACTCATTTGGTTCTTCCTTACATTTGCCAAGTAATAAGCATACATTTGAATAAACAAGTATAATGATGACATCATCAAAATCTAACAAGTATTCCTAACAAATTCCCCCTATTTTTATGATGGCAAAACTTTAAGCAAATATTCAAATGAATAACAAGTCTGCACATAGTCAAGTGCAGGACACAAACTAAAATTCAGTCTTTGTTTTGAGATAACTAGAGGTTGTCGTTCAAATGACTGTTATATAATTCTATGAATTGTTTACAAGTACATAGGCTTTAAATGATCAAACAAAATACAGAGAAATTCTACAAAATAAGAGTTTTACAGGTAAGTTACAGAAACAGTAAATTACAAACATCTATCTGCCTCTGCCTCTGCCTCTTCTGATAGGCTTCTTGGAAGGACTAATAGGCTTTGCACCAATTGGTCTCTTCTTGACAGGTGCTAGGCCATACTTCCTTCTGATAACAAGAGAGGCAAACTCTTGTTCTTCTTTGGATGAGAATTTGTGCTCTTCACATAGCTTCCTTATCTCTCTTTGCAACGCTATCTCATCCAATTCATCGTTTAATAAAGTGGGAGGATCTTCAGATATGAAGAGGGGAATCATGGGGTAAGCATCCCATTCTTTGGCATATTTTACTAAGTTGGCCCATAGAGTTGTCCATGTTGATTCCATGAAGTTGATAAATGTCTGCTGTGGGAAGCAGTCTTTATCCTGAAGTAACTCCCAAATATAGTATTTGTTAATGAACTGCTTCCTCGCATCTCCCCACATTGGATCATCTTCAGCAGGTAGTAATTCCTCAACATACCAAAGCTCTTTTCCTTCCCATTCATATCTTGGCTCTTCCCCAAATCTGGTTCTCCTCTTCTTGACTGCAGATTGGTCATCATCATCAGGAGCAGCCAATTCTTTCCTTTTCAGATTAGACGACCCAGCTCCAATGAGAGGGAGGTCACTTCTCTGCTTTGACCTTAGCTCCCTTCTGACTAACTCAGCAGTATCTTCTTCCCCCTGACCTCTTGCTTCCTTGCTTCTCTCTTCCCCCTTTTTGCCAGCATCAATATGGCTAAATGTTGTTCAACTCGAGACATCCAATCAGACATGTCAAGTGGAATTTTGGAATTTGTAGGAGGAGGAGGTTGAGGGACATTCCTCTGCAGTAGGGTATCGATTTTGGCATTGATGGTCTGTAGGTTAGGTGTGAATTCTGTTGTGATGAGCTAGTCAATAGTTTCTCTGACTAGAGACTTGATCAGGTCAGCCATCTCAGTTGAGATAGGTGTTGCCTGTGGAGAGTGGTCGCCCGCTCCTTCCGCAGCTGCAGGTCGGTTGATGGACCTGGCTGTGTGCAGACTCATGTCTGCAGGTGGCTGATCAGATGGGGTTTTTGCAGGGGTCCCCGATCTGTCATCCTTGTCTTGGGACTTGTCTGAGCTGGGGGTGGATTAGGTGCCCCAGGCTCATCTTCTCTGTCTCCTTCTTTTTCTTCTTTTTCTCCTGCCTCTTCTTCTTCCTCCTTTTCTTCTTCTTCTTCTTGTTCTTTCTCTTCTTCATCCTCCTCCTCATCATCATCATCTTTTTCATATTTTTCTTCCTTCTCAACTTTCTCTCCTTCCTCATCTTCTTCTTCCTCTTCCAATTCTTCTGTCTTTTCTTGTTCTTCTTCAGCAGATTGCTTTTCAACTTCAATATATTCTTCCTCTTTTTCATCTTCTTCCTCCTCTCTCACTTCCCTCCTTTTTCTTCAACTATAATATTTTTTTCTTTTTCAACTTCTATCTTCTCTTCCTCCACTATCTCTGTTGGAAAGTAAAACGCAGCGGAAGCGAAGTTTGGGAAAGTTGATAATCGCGTTTTACGCATCCACGAGCATAAGATCTATTTAGGCATGCTAATTAATTAATTACTAAGACTAATAAGCAATTTAAATATTGTTTATTATTTATTAATTAAATATGTTGATTATTAAAATATCCTAATCTAGATCCAAAGATCATATGATATTACCTTTTGAAGAGTATTGGTTGCTTTCGTCTTGATCTCCTTGTATTTCTACCTTTAGACCTTCTAGAGTATGATCCGCCTTAACCCGAACGTTGTGTGGGCAACGAGCTACCGGATCTTATTTGGACAACCTTGGGATCGACCGAATTCTATCCCTCACAACTCTCGATTTTCTTTTCTTCAAGTTATTCCGATATGTAGCAAGAATAAAAGTGTTCTCTCAATTGTGGAATCAAAGACACAAGTCAAGATCCACAATTAAACACTTAGAAGAAAAAAAATCGAAATTTCTTGTGTATGTTTGATGCAAAAATCGGCCAACCCAATATGTCCGATATATAGGCTCTTGGACTACTACTAGGGATCTTAAGGAGGATTATGGAAGGACTCCCAATAAATTCATCTTACCTTATTAGGACTCTTCCTAATATAATGAATCTATTAATATCAACTTAGTCCACTAAAAGGTTGATATTGAACTTCCTAACAAAATCCCAAATTACGAAATTGGGATCCTTATTAAATATATTATTTCCCGTGTTTAAGATATCGAATGGCCATTAATTAATTATAAGCTACAGACAGCTTTAATTAATTAATTTCTTATCCAAGAGTAGTACCACTCGAACCTTATTATTATATCGGAATTAAATCCACCTGCAGGGTTTAATATAATAATCATTATCGAGCTCCTCAAGGGGACATCATCAACCCGCACGCGTCGGGACACAATTTCTAGTAATAATAATAACTGTCGTATAACCAATATTATTGCCCAAGATACGAGGCTTATTGAGTCGATCATTTTGACTCTCACCTATGGTAAATTATAAATACACAATTAAATATTATATACTTAGAATTAAGAAATAATAATTATCCGAGATTTACGTTCTTCTTACAGTCAGTATAGAAGACACTATCTCACCTCGATCCAGTTCAATGTATGCAAATACGCTAATGCATGCTAATAGTCAAGACCAACTATTCTCAAGCATACACTACAACCTTTTATATAATTTGTTTAATAATTATATAGGTTGTGAACTATTATATTATTTTATAAGGTACCGATAATGTGATCTTCCATGTGACACCAACACACCACATTATCTACAATATAAATAATTAGACATTTCATTTGCATAACCATAACATGAATAAATATGCAAAACATGTGATTAAATGTAATTAATATTCTCATAGGTAGTTTCAGGGAAATTAGGTAATCAAAGCATGATTTTAAGTATACTACTCAATTACATAGTTTCTCATTTCTCCCACTTATACTCAAAGCAATGCTGCCATACACCGTAATCCCATTCCTTTCACATGCCTTTCAAAAACTTTTGAGGGTAGGCCTTTCGTGAAAGGGTCAGCAAGATTATTTTCCGATGCAACCCTGGCTACAACTAGTCTCCTTCCTTTACGAAGTGTCGTATGATGTGGTACTTGCGGTTGATATGTTTAATTGCCTTGTGGGATCGTGGTTCCCTCGAATTTGCAACTGCACCAGTATTATCACAATAAAGTGTAATACCCTCTGGCAAATTTGGAATCACATCTAAGTCCTGCAGGAAGTACTTGAGCCACACTGCCTCCTTGGCTGCCTCAGAGGCTGCCACGTACTCGGCTTCCATGGTAGAGTCCGATATGTATTTCTTCTTCACACTCCTCCAACTAATGGCTCCACCTCCCAGGCTAAACACATAACCCGAAGTAGACTTGGACTTTTCTTTGTCCGATGAAAAATCTGAGTTAGTGTAACCCACCGGACACAGGTCGTATGATTGATATACAAGCATGTACTCCCTAGTCCTTCTCAGGTACTTGAGTATGTGCTTGACAGCAATCTAGTGTCCTGGTCCTGGGTTTGACTGATATCTAGCAGCCATGCCTACGGCATGACAAATATCTGGTCTAGTGCAAAACATAGCATACATGAGACTTCCCACAGCAGATGCATAAGGGACCATCTTCATGTCATCTATCTCCTTTTGTGTATTGGGACACATATCCTTAGATAGTTGAATTCCATGTCTGTAAGGTAGAAAACCTTTCTTGGAATTCTCCATGCTAAACCGCATCAGCACTGTATCGATATAGGATGCCTGGGATAAGCACAAGATCCTTTTCTTCCGATCACGAAAGATCCTGATTCCAAGGATGTGTCCTGCTTCTCCTAGATCCTTCATATCGAACTGCTCAGATAGTCATACCCGTACGTCCGACAATTCCTTCACGTTGTTTCCAATAAGAAGGATATCGTCTACATACAATACAAGAAACACCAACATGTTTCCATCACAGTTCTTATATACACAACTCTCACTCGAACATTCTATAAATACATATGACTAGACAACTTCGTCAAAACGAGTGTTCCAAGATCTAGATGCTTGCTTAAGTCCATAAATGGATTTCTTAAGTTTGCACACCAAGTGCTCTTCTCCTTCAACAATGAATCCCTCTGCTTGGCGCATATAGATTTCCTTGTCTAGATTCCCATTCAAGAATGCAGTCTTGACATCCATTTGCCAAATCCCCAGATCCAAATGCGCAGCTATAGCTAAAAGAATCCGGATTAACTTAAGCATGGCTACCGGTGAAAAGGTTTCATCATAATCGATACCTTCTTTCTGAGTGTAACCTTTTGCAACAAACCTTGCTTTGAAGGTTTCAAACTTCCCGTCACGTCCTTTCTTTCGCTTTTAGACCCATTTACTCCCATTGGCTTGTACACCATCAGGTAGCTCTACTAGCTCTCACACTTGATTGGAATCCATAGATCCCATTTCTGATTCCATTGCTACTTGCCAGGAGTCAGCATCTTTATCTTGGATTGCCTCCTTATAGGTCCAGGGATCTGATTCATCTTCACCTTGGATTGAGTCCGAAGACTTTCCCATGCCTATGAATCGTTCCGGCTGATGAAGAACCCTCTCACTACGACGAGGCAAATCCTGAGTTGGTGTAAAAGTATCAGAATCGATACGTGGTGCAGTGTTAGTTGGCGCTTGTACGATTGGTATAGACAGAGTCTCGCCCCTCAGCTCTTCCAAAATTATCTCGCTCATGGGCTTGTGACTAATCATATAATCCTCTTCTAGAAATCGGGCATTGGTGCTAACAATGACCTTCTGATCCTGGGGACTATAGAACAATCTACCATTCGTTCCCTAAGGATATCCTACAAACACTCGTACTTCTGTACGAGATGCCAACTTATCAACTTCCTTATTCAGCACATGTGCTGGAGTACCCCAAATCCGAAAATGTCCTAGACTGGGCTTACGCCCACTCCAGAGTTCTGTGGGTGTTTTTGGAATTGATTTTGAAGGCACCAGGTTTAGAATGTACGCTGCTGTTTCTAAGGCGTATCCCCAAAATGAAATAGGTAAATCTGAATAACTCATCATTGATCTAACCATTTCTAAAAGAGTCATATTCCTTCTTTCAGCTACACCATTTTGTTGTGGAGTTCCCGGCGCGGTGAGCTGGGACGAAATCCCCTCATTCGCCAAGAAATCCAAAAACTCTCCACTAAGGTATTCTCCACCACGATTAGATCGTAGTGACTTGATACGCTTCCCATGACGCTTCTCCGTTTCAGCCTTAAAGTCTCTGAACTTGTCAAAGGCTTCAGACTTATGTCGCACAAATAGATGTATCCATACCTCGAATTATCATCTATAAACGTGATGAAGTATTCGAAACCACCCTTAGCCTGGATATTCATTGGACCACATACATCCGTATGAACTAATTCTAACACATTCTGAGCACGTTTTCCCTTGGTTTTAAAAACCCTTTTGGTCATCTTACCTTCAAGACAGGATTCACAAATTAGAAATGACTCAACTTGGAGATCATCTAATGGGCCATCATCTACCAATCTTTGAATCCTTCTAAGGTTTACATGCCCTAACCGTAAATGCCACAGATATGTTTGGTTTACGCTTGAAGGTTCTTTTCTCTTTTTAGGTTTAGACAGAGAGTTAAGTGATTTATGCATAGGAGTTTGTGCAGTATTAACGACATATAGTCCATCATTAAAAATACCTTTGCAAATATATTCACCGCTTCTTTTCTTAATAATGGCATCATCATCAAAAGAAACTGAATAACCATCGCTTTTTAATTTAGAAACCGAAATTAAATTCATTCTAAAATCCGGTACTAATAATACATTATTGAGGACTAATTGTAACACCCCGAGATATTCAGAGTATATTACAGCGCCGTGGACCCCCACATGGGACCCACCAGGCTACAAACAAGAAAACTCCACTCGACTAACCATCCCGGTTAGCGAGGACACACATTTAATTATAAGACATAAAAAGTTACGCCCGGAGCAACCGGCGAAATGATCATCAACCAACAATGTAACAATTTAAAAGTAGTACAACACAGAGTTTGAATTTGAAAAGCCTAAGTACTCGCGAGTACACTCTATAAGTTTATAATTATTAGAACAATCAATTCAAAATGGACAAGGAAATAGAAAGACCAAATTGCACATGTCAACGACCACGGCCAACGCGTCCTGCATCTTGTCAGTGCCCGCTCGTCCGGATGATCATAACCTGAAATCCATAACAAGAATTTCCCCAAAACGGGTCCCCAGAGGGGTTAGCAATTACGCTAGTACAAGTAATCAAGGCAAACCAATCGCTTACACATTTCATAGTACATGCACCAATATCATTTCGAAGACCAAAATAAGACATGTCTTTTCCGGAAACAAACAGTCACAATTAATTTGCCTAGGACCGGGACGAAGCCACGAATCCCACTCGAGGCCTCTAAGGGCCCTCCCGAGCTGGCCACATTCATAAAACAAGTCAAGCACCACACGTCACCTAGGACCGGGACGAAGCCACGAATCCCACTCGAGGCCTCTAAGGACCCTCCCGAGCTGGCTAGCGAATCAAACTCATGAATCCAGGACGAAGCCATAGATTCCCTCGAGGCCCCGTCGGACCCTCCCGAGGTGAGTAAAGCACACACAATATACATTACCATTTCACGTTAAGCATAAAGGTTTCCAAGAATTACTTGCCTTGAATATTTTGATGACGCAACGAACGGAAAGGATAATCACCGACGAACACTAGGAATCAACGGAACCAAACCTAACGATTCGAAGAACATAATTACAACCAACTCTAGTCGAATACGGAAATAGAATACACCCAAAAACCCGCCTACGATTCGTGTATATTCGCACAAAATAATAACGAGGGCGGACCACAACCAAACCCTCTCAATTCCGCAAAACTATGAAAATATACTCTGAATCCATAGGAAAATTTATGATAGCAACAAGATTAATCATATTCATCAAGAATCTATCAACAAAACGGAAAGAATCGGACAAAAACCCCAAAATCCCCAATTATTCGAAAGTAGGGTTCTAGAGATGTTACCTTCGGAGATTCAAGTACTAAGATCCGTAGAACACGCGTTGGATTGATTGTCCGGGCTTCACGATCGAAAGGAGATGAAGAAAATCAAACACTCAAATGATTTGTGAAGGAAAAACCCTCCCTCAAGCTCTCTCTCTCGGTTGTAGGTGAAGAAAAAGGGAAAGAAATGAGCTGAAATGCTCAAAAAAATGAATTTATAGGGGTTGATCGCCTGCCGGACACGGCCAGTGCCGATCGGCACGGTCGTGTCGCATAGTGGCCGACAGGGACTCGGCCGTGTCCTGCTTGACACGGTCGCGGCGCGGAGGGCCTTCCGATAGTGACCCGTCAAGCGGCGACTTCGGCATGACTCGGCCGTGTCACGGAACACGGTCGGGCGTGTCAGCGATCGGTTACGGCTTATTCGGAAGAGTTCGACTCGGCCGTGCCAAGCGACACGGTCGAGTCACGTGGCGAGACTTCGCATTTCCGGGACGAGTACGGCACGGGCCGTGTCGGACGACACGGCCGAGTTCGGTCGGCAGTGATCGGCCAATAACTGAAAAATGAGCGGGTGAGCTAAAACGACCATAACTCTCTCGTCCGGACTCCGATTGACTCACCGTTTGAACCATTGGAAAGCTAACTCGATGTTCTATAATATTGCAAAGATTTAGAATTTTTGAAGTCACCAAAAATTAATGGTGATCTAACAAAGTCGAACTCATATGAGGAAAGTTGAAACAATGAACAATAACGATACACAACTCGAAGTTTTTCCGAACGGTGAACACGGTGAACGAACATGATTGATGAATGATTATAAATGAGTGAAAATCCACTGAGTGACAATCACCGAATGAAATTACTGAATGATAATGACTGAATTACAACCGGGTATTACATACACCCCCCCTTAAAAGAGTTTCGTCCCCGAAACTAAGGGTCAAACAACTCGGGATAACTCTCCCGCATACTATCCTCGGTTTCCCAAGTAGCCTCTTCGACTCCGTGTCTTGACCACTGCACTTTGACCAAAGGGATGGTCTTATGCCTCAGTCGTTTCTCACGATGCTCCAAAATCTTCAAAGGACGCTCCTCAAAAGTAATATCTTCAGCAATATCAATCTCGCCATAATCGATGACGTGACTAGGATCCGGAACATATTTCCTCAGCTGGGAAACATGAAAAACGCTATGAACATGACTCAATACCGGGGGTAACGCCAAACGGTATGCTAACCCACCGACTCGCTCGAGAATCTCGAAGGGTCCAATAAATCTCGGACTCAACTTCCCCTTCTTCCCGAAACGGAAAACTCCTCTCGTTGGCGACACCTTCAGCAAAACGTGGTCTCCCACCTCGAATTCTAAAGGTCTACGACGGACATCGGCATATGACTTCTGTCGACTCTGGGCCGTCAACATCCGTTCTCGAATTAATTCTATCTTCCGCCTCGTCTCTAAAACGACATCCGGCTCGGTCCCGACTAAATCGGACGCCTCATTCCAACAAATCGGTGACCGACATCGCCGCCCATAAAGTGCCTCGTACGGTGCCATCCGAATCGACGTGTGCCAACTATTGTTGTACGTGAATTCGATCAAAGGCAAATGCTCCTCCCGATCCTGCTCAATCGAGAGTGCACGCACGCAACATATCCTCGAGCGTCTGGATAGTGCGTTCCGTCCCATCGACCGAGGATGGAAAGAGGTACTCAAATGCAAACGGTACCCAACGCCTTATGCACCTTTGCCAAAGTGCGATACGAAACTTCCATCAGGATACGAAACTATAGACTTGAGTACCGTGAAGCCTCACAATCTGTGCGATAAATATACGGGCGACTTCTCCGGGCCCCAAGTGTCCTTGATGCCCGGAAAATGTGCCGACTTGGTCGACGATCAACAATCACCCAAACCATATTCATGCCCGATCTCGATCTCGGCAAACTCGTAATGAAATCCATCGATATATCTTCCCATTTCCATTCGGAGCGAAGTGATCGCAATAACCCGGTAGGTTCTTTGATGCTCGATTTTGACACTGGCAAGTCAAACATCTCGCCACAAGCGTGCGACCTCCTCCTTCATATCATTCCACCGAAGTTCCTCCTCGAGTCCTTGTACATCTTACTCGATCCGGGATGAACGGAATAGGGTGTGGAATGGGCCTCACGCAAAATACCTGTCGCAACCACAGATCGCTCGGCACACAAAGCCGACTACGGAATCTCAAAACACCATCCTCGTGAATCACAAACCCGGGAGACTTTCCTTTAAGAACGTTCTCTCGGATTTGAGTAATCATCGGATCCTCTAATTGCTTGATTTAATTTGATCGATCAAAGACAGCGAAATTTCTAAGGCACAAAGTTGCCCGGCAGATCCAGCGACAAAACATCAACATCTAACCCTATCAAATCAAGCCGAAGCTCAGACTGAGGAGTAAGGACCTCAAGCGTTAGCTACACTATCGGTTTCCGACTCAAGGCGTCTGCCACGACATTCGCATTACCATGATGATAAAGGAATTCGATGTCATAATACTTAATAAAATCTAACCACCTCCTCTGCCTCATATTCAACTCTCATTGAGTAAATATGTATTTGAGACTTTTATGATCGGTAAAAATCGACATGCGAGCCGAAAAGATAGTGACGCCAAATCTTGAGTGCAAAGACAACCGCCGCTAACTTCAAATCGTGAGTAGGGTAGTTAAGCTCATACGGCCTCAAGCTGTCTCGACGCATAGGCAATGGTCTTGCCGTCTTTGCATCAATACGCACCCAAGACCACGACCGAAGCATCGCTAAAAGCGGCGAAACCCTCGTTGCCACATGGCAATGCCAAAACCGGGCTGAAGTCAAATGCTTCTTGACTCCTCAAAACTCGACCTCTCCTCATCGGTCCGGCATTTAACTTTTCGGATTTACGGAGCAAGCATGTAAGTGGTCGAGCTAGTTTTGAGAAACCCTCGACGAACCTACGGTAGTAGCCAGCCAAACCCAAGAAACTACGGACCTCCTTCACATTTGTGGGCGATGCCCAATCCAACACTGCCTCAATTTTCTGCGGATCCACTCGAACTCCCTCGGCTGAAATCACGTGACCAAAAACATCGCTTCCTTCAGCCAGAACTCACATTTCGAGAACTTCGCATAGAGTTGCTCGGTCCTCAAAATGTCTAACACTACCCGCAAATGATGGGCATGCTCTTCCTCGCTCCTCGAATAAATAAGAATATCGTCAATGAAGACGACGACACACTTATCCAAATACTCGATAAAGACTTTGTTCATCAACTGCATGAACACCGCTGGCGCGTTAGTTAACCCGAAAGGCATAACTACAAACTCATAATGTCTGTATCTCGTCCGAAAAGCCGTTTTCGGCACGTCGGACTCCCTCACCCGGAGCTGATAGTACCCCGATCTCAAATCAATCTTTGAGAATACCGCCGCTCCCTGCAACTGATCGAACAAGTCGTCAATCCTCGGCAAAGGATACTTGTTCTTGATGGTCACCTTGTTCAGTTCACGATAGTCGATACACAAACGTAGTGAACCATCCTTCTTACGCACAAACAAGACCGGTGCGCCCCAAGGCGAGGCGCTCGGTCGAACATATCCCGACTCAAGAAGTTCACTCAACTGTTTCTTCAACTCTGACATCTCTGAAGGTGCCATGCGATACGGCGCCTTCGAAATCGGAGCCTCACCCGGCTCTAACTCTATAGCAAACTCAACCTCACGATCCGGTGGCAATCCCGGCAACTCGTCAGGAAATACATCAGGAAACTCACTAACGACTGGAATCGATGAAAGCTCGACTCCACCATTCTCCGCCTTCAAGGCGTAGCACCAATAACCAGTACACCCTTTTCGCAGAGTTTCATCGCCTTCAAGGCGTTAATAACAAACTTGGTTTCTCTTTCGCCTGCGAAAGAGTGTTGATGCCGTCCTCGGCTAACATAGTGATGATTCTCGTGCGGTAGTTCATGATCGCGCCATGCCGCTCGAGCCAATCATCCCCAGAATCAAATCCTCACCCTCGATACCCACGACAATAAGATTAGAGAGCCAAGCCCTCTCACAAATAATCACGAAGCAGTCCCAGACTTCTCGATCACCGACAATTCTATCACCGCTAGGAAGTTTAACGATGAAAGGCTCGCAAGGTGACAAGCGATCGAGACTCAAAGCAGCGTACACACTCTAGATAAATGAATGAATACGTAGCACCCGAATCAAAAGCACACCGACGGGATGAGAATGGATATGAACGCAACTGTCGCCACGATAGTCTTTGGGTCATCGGCCCTCCTCATCTCGTATATACGCGGTGGCGGAGCCGACACTAGAAGCTCCTCCTCTAGCGGGTTGACCCGACCCCTACCTCGGCCGGCACTTGGTGGAGGCGGCGGAGCAAATGAGCCACTGGTTCACACTCGGCTCCATAAGTGCGAAACGGGCGCCATGGCCATCGAGCTTCTCGCAAAGAAGCTTTGTGGCCCGACTGACCACAAGTATGACAAGTCAAAGGTGGGCGAGGACAATCCCGGTTCACGTGGCCTGGCTTGCCACAGTTAAAGCATCTGGGGTCCCGGACGACGGTTCCGGAGGCACTCTGAAAGCTCCCAGAAAAACGAGCCGAACCGCCCGTAGAAATATTTGCAGCCTGATATTTCTGCTGGCCTCCACTATTGGGACCAGAAAAATTTCCGACCGACTTCTGCTTCTTGCTCTCGCGAGCCAAATCGCTAGCGGTCACCGACATATCATAAGCAAGAGCTCGACTCTGATAATCCTTCAAGGTAGTACAGACGAGCCCAGACATATAGTCCCGAATGGACAGTTTCATTCTCCTGGAAAAATGGAAAATCTTGTCGCTCTCTTCGACAACTTGGGTCTTCACATAACCCAACTCCTTGTTAAAATCGGCAATAGCTTGGGATACGGGGATATCCCGTGGTTGAGCATCAAAGAAAGCATGCACTCGAGCCTATCTGACCGGCCATGGACAATACTCGGTCTCCATCAACTCCTGAAACTCGGCCCACGAAGCAACATGATCTTTGGGACCAACGGCCTCCCACCAATCTGTAGCATCTCCCGTGAGAAAGTATTGAGCAATAGGGACCTTACGGTCCTCGGGGCAGTTGGTAGCAGTGAATACTTTGGATATCTCCTTGATCCACCCTTCCCAGCCGATCGGGTCCGAAGCTCCCGAACCGGGAGGATGCATCTTGATGACATCCTGAAGCCAACGATCCGTTCCGCCCGATTAGCATGGGCCTGATCGGGGTTCGGACCACCTGAGCTATAGCCGCCATCTGGTTAACCATTTGCCGCATAACAGCCGCAATACCAAGATCGGCGCGCTCCTGAGAAGAAGCATGATCGTGACGGTCACCGATGCGCGGCTCTCGAAGAATGCGACGTGGCCGCCCACCGGCCGCCCCACGTCCTCGGCCGCGTCCACGACCACGACCACGACCACGGTTTCCTCCGGCATCCATACGAAGTTGAGAGATAACGAAGTATATCGATGATGAGTAAGGGAGGAAAAGCAACTACGATTCAAAAGTGGAAATACAATGCAAGAAACAAAAGAGCCGAATAAGAAAACTTACGAGCCTTTGGAAATCTTGGGATCTTTGGCGGTGTGACAATGTGCAAAACAAATACGACTAGACCCGAATAACCAACAAGCCTAGGTATCCATAAACCTAGAGCTCGATACCATTTCTGTAACACCCCGAGATATTCGAGTATATTACGGCGCCGTGGACCCCCACATGGGACCCACCAGGCTAGAAACAAGAAAACTCCACTCGACTAACCATCCCGGTTAGCGAGGACACACATTTAATTATAAGACATGAAAAGTTACGCCCGGAGCAACCGGCGAAATGATCATCAACCAACAATGTAACAATTTAAAAGTAGTACAACACGGAGTTTGAATTTGAAAAGCCTAAGTACTCGCGAGTACACTCTATAAGTTTATAATTATTAGAACAATCAATTCAAAATGGACAAGGAAATAGAAAGACCCAAATGCACATGTCAACGACCACGGCCAACATCCTCGTCTTTGTCCAGTGCCCGCTCGTCCGGATGATCATAACCTGAAATCCATAACAAGAATTTCCCCAAAACGGGTCCCCAGAGGGGTTAGCAATTACGCTAGTACAAGTAATCAAGGCAAACCAATCGCTTACACATTTCATAGTACATGCACCAATATCATTTCGAAGACCAAAATAAGACATGTCTTTTCCGGAAACAAACAGTCACAATTAATTTGCCTAGGACCGGGACGAAGCCACGAATCCCACTTGAGGCCTCTAAGGACCCTCCCGAGCTGGCCACATTCATAAAACAAGTCAAGCACCACACGTCACCTAGGACCGGGACGAAGCCACGAATCCCACTCGAGGCCTCTAAGGACCCTCCCGAGCTGGCTAGCGAATCAAACTCATGAATCCAGGACGAAGCCATAGATTCCCTCAAGGCCCCGTCGGACCCTCCCGAGGTGAGTAAAGCACACACAATATACATTACCATTTCACGTTAAGCATAAAGGTTTCCAAGAATTACTTGCCTTGAATATTTTGATGACGCAACGAACGGAAGGGATAATCACCGACGAACACTAGGAATCAACGGAACCAAACCTAACGATTCGAAGAACATAATTACAACCAACTCTAGTCGAATACGGAAATGGAATACACCCGAAAACCTGCCTACGATTCGTGTATATTCGCACAAAATAATAACGAGGGCGGACCACAACCAAACCCTATCGATTCCGCAAAACTATGAAAATATACTCTGAATCCGTAGGAAAATTTATGATAGCAACAAGATTAATCATATTCATCAAGAATCTATCAACAAAACGGAAAGAATCGGACAAAAACCCCAAAATCCCCAATTATTCGAAAGTAGGGTTCTAGAGATGTTACCTTCGGAGATTCAAGTACTAAGATCCGTAGAACACGCGTTGGATTGATTGTCCGGGCTTCATGATCGAAAGGAGATGAAGAAAATCAAACACTCAAATGATTTGTGAAGGAAAAACCCTCCCTCAAGCTCTCTCTCTCGGTTGTAGGTGAAGAAAAGGGAAAGAAATGAGCTGAAATGCTCAAAAAATGAATTTATAGGGGTTGACTGCCCTGCCGGACACGGCCCGTGCCGATCGGCACGGTCGTGTCGCACAGTTGGCCGACAGGGACTCGACCGTGTCCTGCTTGACACGGTCGCGGCGCGGAGGGCCTTCCGATAGTGACCCGTCCGACAGCGACTCGGCATGACTCGACCGTGTCCTGGAACATGGTCGGGCGTGTCGGCAGTCGGTTCTGGATTATCCGGAAGAGTTCGACTCGGCCGTGCCAAACGACACGGTCGAGTCCTGTGGGCAGAGACTTCGGCATTTCCGGACGAGTACGGCACGGGCCGTGTCGGACGACACGGCCGAGTTCGGTCGGCAGTGATCGGCCAATAACTGAAAAATGAGCGGGTGAGCTAAAACGACCATAACTCTCTCGTCCGGACTCCGATTGACTCACCGTTTGAACCATTGGAAAGCTAACTCTATTTTCTATAATATGGCAAAGATTTAGAATTTTTGAAGTCACCAAAAATTAATGGTGATCTATCAAAGTCGAACTCATATGAGGAAAGTTGAAACAATGAACAATAACGATACACAACTCGAAGTTTTTCCGAACGGTGAACACGGTGAACGAACATGATTGATGAATGATTATAAATGAGTGAAAATCCACTGAGTGACAATCACCGAATGAAATTACTGAATGATAATGACTGAATTACAACCGGGTATTACACTAATAATTTATCATTAATCTTCAACTGCACGACTCCCACTGCAACAGTCATAAGCCTGGAATAATCGCCCCAGTTAATGGTAATCTCGCCCGCACTAAGCTGCTTGGTTACCTGAAAACCATGCGAGTCAAAACAAACATGATCAGTGGAGCTTGAATCAACTATCCACGAAATGGAAGAAATAAGCTGCCAAACATGTTTTGACCACTAGTGCACGAGACATACCTTTCTTAAGAGCAGGGCAGTCCGCTTTAAAATGTCCTTTCTGACCGCACTTGTAGCACTTTCCCTTTGGCTTTTTGTTCGCCTCGGGGTGAGGAGCCTTGATTTTCACCTTGAGGGTTGCCGCTTGCTTCTGTCCAACCTGTTTTTTCTTCTTTCCCCCATTTGGGCTTGGAAGAAGTAGCACCGGTTGCCGCAAGAATCTGATGATAACCTTGTTTGAAGAGACCTTCAGCAGATTGAAGCTCTGTCAGAAGTTCCGCCAAACTATATGTCCTACGGTTCATATTGTAGTTAAGGCGGAACTGCTCAAAGATTCTTGGAAAGCTGCCTAAGATAATATCGACCTGCATTTCCGTATCGATAGTAGCCCCCAGTATGCTCAGTTCATTCAAATGAGACATCATTTTCAGAACATGATCCCTTACTGGGGTCCCTTCAGACATTTGGGTTGTCATCAATACCCTCATTGCATTTTGTCTAGCCGCCCGGTTCTGATGACCAAACATCTCGGTGAGACTTTCCATCATTTCTGCGGCCGAGCCCATCGTCTGATGCTGATGCTGCAATACATTTGTCAGTGAAGGCAAAATGTAACAGCGAGCCATCTCATCAGACTTTTTCCATTTCCGGAATTCAGGCAACTCTTCAAAAGTGGCATCCGGTTCAGGTTCTAGAGGGCTCTCCTCGAGTAAGACAAATTTATGCCCCGCAGCAGTCAAGGCAATGTCAAGATTTCTTTTCCAATCGGCAAAGTTAGTGCCATCAAGTTTATTTTCTTTGAGAATAACAGCTACTGGATTGAAAGACATCTGAGATAAAAATTAAAAACATCCATCACATAATGCATAGCAAAATATATCGAAAAACCTCAAAACTCAATATATATGCTAGCAACCAACACGTCGAAAATCCGCACATGCAAGCCATGATCGTGTGGACGTTTACACACACATTTTCCAAGTAGAGTTTTACGTCTTTAATTTTGCTATCTAGTCAACGTTATGACAAGTAAAATTAATAGTTGGTTCCTCTTGGCCATGTATTAATTAACATAGACTCCGATGGGGAGCTTATTAATTAATACACCTAAGTGAACACCATAATTTAACATCCTTAAATATTATCTTTTAAATAATAGTCCTACAGATGGAGAGGTCCTATCATAAAAAGTAATATTTACCTTATGTTATCATTTTGAAATTTAAAACTAGTGAACCTATAATTAGCACATCCGATATGAAGGAAGACCCTAATGTCAACGCGCATGCTAATTACTTCACAATTTAAATTAATTATAGAGGCCAATTTGATTTTATTTTAAAAATAAATCAATTTAACCACTTAGTTATTTTAGCCTTAAGGTTTTTAATTTTCTCGTCCTAACATGCAGAAAACATATCACGCATAAATTCATGCACGTCATACATCAAAACAATAAAAAACAAAATAAAGCATGGATAATTAAATTATCCAATTATCATGGTCTTCTTCCTTGAGTTGAACCTGAGAAAATCTTTGACTTGATCTCTCCCACTGAATCAAGCATCTCGTCACTCCTCCCCGGCCGGGCCATGGATTTCCAAAATTAAAATTTCACTTTTATGCAAAATTAATTACATAAAAAAAAATTTAAATCCCGACTCTCAATAGACGCAACGAACGCGAAGCGGAAACGGACCAAAAAAGCTGGATGACCAGCCCGAACAATGGCCCAGCCGGACCGAGCTACCGCCAGCCTTTGCAGTACCGCTTTCGTGTCTTGCTTCAGCCCTTTTTCAATTATCGCATGCGTTGCCAGCCTGATCCGGTTCGCTCTATTTCTTCGTGATCCCGTCTTTTCCGAATTCGATTACAATTTTATACAAAATAAATTACATCGAAATTACATCAAGATTACACGAAAAATAAAACACCTAGAACTACCCGTGGATTTTCTCACGGGAAAAACCATTACATGCCTCAAAAAACGGGCCAAACCAACAATTGCACAATTAATATAAATAAATAAATAAATAAATCATTCACATAAACCATGATAATTGGATCATATCACTTGCAAGAACAAATCTAGCAAAATATTCCAACATCAAAATATATGAATATTTAAATTGCTATCAATTAATCATCAAAATTAATTAAAATAGCAAAAAGCCTAAAAATCCGGCTCCGATACCAATTGTTGGAAAGTAAAACGCAGCGGAAGCAAAGTTTGGGAAAGTTTATAATCGCGTTTTACGCATCCATGAACGTAAGATCTATTTAGGCATGCTAATTAATTAATTACTAAGACTAATAAGCAATTTAAATATTATTTATTATTTAGTAATTAAATATGTTGATTATTAAAATATCCAAATCTAGATCCAAAGATCATAGGATATTACCTTTTGAAGAGTATTGGTTGCTTTCATCTTGATCTCCTTGTATTTCTACCTTTAGACCTTCTAGAGTATGATCCTGTTAGGAGTATGCCCTCGAATGCCACTCAGAGGATGTTGAGTGAGGGCATTGCACTTGTAATTATGTAAATCAATTATATTAGGCAATGAATGTTTCTTTATTTACTGGTAGTTACTGGCATTCCTAACTCGTAAATATACATATAGAAACTAGTCCGTGTATTTGAGAGCAAAACGTTCCACTCCTTATTGGATAAGGGGGTCGGCACTGGAAAGGTTTATAGCTCAAATACTTAATCGTTCGCAAGGCAATGAAACTTGACTGGGAGTTAAGTTTATGTGAAGACTTGTATGACATGTTCTTTGACATGGAGAGTGCCTGTCGAACGCTAATGGTTAGTGGGAGCATACGTTATAGG
Organism: Orobanche coerulescens; assembly: GCA_033398695.1. Classification (NCBI taxonomy): domain Eukaryota; kingdom Viridiplantae; phylum Streptophyta; class Magnoliopsida; order Lamiales; family Orobanchaceae; genus Orobanche; species Orobanche coerulescens. Next base: position 149,753,569 of record CM065812.1, on the reverse strand, counting down.
TATGCTAATTGGATTAGTATACTCGAACCGACTCACCCTCGATTCGTCACACGGATTTCACTCTGGGACAGTCATTGACTGAATCGAAAGGTTGTGATAGGTATTCGTGAACCTTCGACTTGAGGATTTAGTAGGGATGTGCTTGTGATGTCAAGATTTTCATTAGAGTAGTTCGACCCTATAAACCGGAAGGCGGGGGTTAACCTCAACGTGCATCTTGATGGGCAAGTAGCAGGTCCTACTGAATACCAAGATAGAATTCTTTCTCCTATTAGTGAACGGGTTATATGTCCTATGCGGTTATTGGCAGATGAGATCATAAGTCTTTGGCCAAAGCATTGGAGCTAGCTGTATTCGATACACGAGAGCTCGATGATCTTGATTTGCATTAACGCATGCATAGCGTCAAGTACAGATGGGGTTTGACTGACCGTGACCCCATAACTTGATCGGGACATTTGAAACAAGGGTTTATACGTTTACTGGTATTCACGACAGAATGGTTCTTGAATGATCCCAATCATTCATTCTCAGTTGGGGTACAGTGTAGGCCGCCAGGCTGGCTAGGTGGTGCTACTACTCTTTGGTTCCTCCCATTGCTGACTGAGACGGACCTACCGAGTCGTGCAATAGGATTGACGACGGAATGAATAAAGCTAATTCTCTCATTATGAATATTACATATTGGATATCCTAATTTTGGAACATTGGATGTTTAAATCGATTTATTGGATAAATTGATTTACGGCCTAATGAATTAAATAAATTACTGGGTGATTAATTTAATTCATGAATATAATTATTTCTTGGAGAAATTAATTATATTATTTTGTATTTGATATGTTTAATTAATTGGATTAATTAATCGATATAAATACATCGAAATGGAATTGGAGTTTATCTGTTTTGACTTTCGGGAGTCTGAAATGAACCGAACTCGTCCGATTTCTACGTGGGCTGCCCCAACCCCTTCCACCCACCTTCCCATTGTCTTTTTGTTTCCTTTTAATATTAAGGAACATGACTTGTGGGGCAAAATATCATATGGGATGATTTGTTTTGTGAGTGGAAATAGAATAAAGAGAGGAAGACTTCTCATCAAACTTACCTCATTCATTTGATTTCATTCCAACGTGAATAAGAGAGAGGAAAGAGAGAGAAGTTTTCTTCATCATCTTCTTCTTTATTCATCAAGTTCTTGATTTTTTCTTGGAGAAAAATTGAGAAATAAAAGAGAGATTGTGAGTTATACACTTAGAGTGTTATAATTTCATATTGGAAGCTTCATCACGTAGCTCTAGCCGTATTCTCGGAGGATAGCAAGGTGATTGTCGCTCCGATCGTTTCTCCGGCGCGTGGCAAGTAGAGACGTGGTGTTTTCGGCGTTGGATCGTTCGAGGGCTTGGAGCGGAATAGATTCGTAGAGATCAAGCAAAGCTTGGGGAATAGCTCAAGAGAAGGATTCCATCTAATCAACGGACTACAAGGGTGAGTTTCTATATCTTTTGTTGAATTCGTTTATATATATTCGTATATACGTAGCTCGATCGATCCTCGTAGGGTTTCGGATCGAATTAATTTTCGTTTTACCGCATCCGCTGGGCCTTCGTTTTAGGCACCGAATCCCAACTGTGGTATCGAAGCGTAGGTCTTGCGATAGTATATACGATATTGGCATTTGGAATGCTCGATTAGATGGTGAATGATTTGGAATCATTTTAGTCATAATCGTGGTATATATTTTTACGTTCGTTGTAGTTATATTTTTCGTAAGTTTATGTCTAAATATAAATATTAATTTCTTGGAAATATGATTTATATTGAAGATATGAATGTTGGAGAATATATATATTGGATATCCGGTCGAAAAACTAGCCCCGAATTGCCGTTGGACGGTCCGGAGGGGTCCGGGAGCAAGGGGCCGCGGCCCAGGGCTGTAGCCCGGCAGGCGAGTCTTATCTTGGGGCGCGGCCCGAGCTCAAGGGCGCGGCCGGGGCCACTGGCCGTGTCTGGCAGCGGCTTCCGAGCATGACTCGGCCATGCAGGCCTGCTCAGGTAGCCGAGGGTGACTCGGTCGGGCACTGCTTTTCACCCCTCGATTTTCCGTGTATTCTTGAAAATTAATCTCCCACATGTTAAATTGGATTTAATATGATTAAAATGATTTATGGTATTTCATTTTATAAGGGAAATTTGATTAATTGGAATATTTATGGTCGACCGAATTATTTTGAACGTTATCATATTACCGATTGTGTGAATCGATTGGATCGGTTCGTATTGTTGATTGGATCAATGTATCTCTACGCTTTCTATTTATTTAGTATTTATTGGATGAATGCTTTTGAATGGGGATGTGGTTCGTGGACTTAGTTTTTGAATCGTTCGTTTTATTCGATTGGGTTGTAAAGGCCGTTTTGAGCCTATTTATTTTACTAGAAAAAATTTGTATCTAGGATGCAATTTTCAATGTAAAATTTATATGTAATGATGAAGACCGGAGGAAGATCCATTTCGAGAAGACAGAGATTCAAGACGAAGACTTGTAATTAGATTATGGAGTTTTTGTTTTCTAGGAACGGTCCATGAACCACATGTTGGTAGCAACTAGGTTGTGAATGGTTGTTTCATATTGTATGAATGCCACAAACGCGCTTAAACGATTAATGTGCAAAGTGTAACGTTAATCGCGAAAATTCTCCCACGATAAATTATTAAGTTTATAAGGTTTCAAGGTTTTCCTTCCCTCCATCGAGTTTTCGGGAAATTGAAATCCAAACCGGATGTGCTATGCTTCCGAGTTATCGGGGTAGTCGTTCGGGGAGGACGGATAAATTACCGGGAACGCATTGGATGCCTTCGGTTGGAGCAAATTTTATCCCTAGAAACCTGATAGGTTGCCGGATAAGATTCAATTGTGAAACTGATTTGCGTCGAGGGTATAAACTTAACTTGTTCACGAACCATAGAAACCGTATAGGTTGAGGGGAGTGAACAAGGGGAAAAAGAAGATCGAATCATCCATTGATGGGTTGGTGTTGGACACCACTTTATGAAAATTAATAGACTAGAAACCTGTTCGGTTGCCCTCTATTAAGATTTATAAAGAACTCGATCACCATTATGAAGTAGAGCGACGATACTTCCGGATTTCACATGGGAGTGTGTTATTCCGATAAAAATAGTGGGAGCTGGGTAACAAGAATAGAAAAGACCTTAATTCTATACTCAAAACATAATTGAATAAGTCACTAATTAATCTATCGTACTTAATGCAGACTCAAATCTCAATATGACAATGAATCCACTCGCACTCGCAACGAAAAGAACACCTTAATGGGACCTAACTTTGTGGATTGGCTCCGCAATCTGATGATTGTCCTCAGTATAGAGGCACTGGGATACGTCTTGGAGACGGACATTCCGGCGCCTCCTGTGCGGACCCAAGCCAATTATGAAGAGATTGAAAACCACGAAAAGTGGGTTAAGGATGACGTGAAAGTCCGTGCTTATATGATGGCTTCCATGTCTAATGAGCTTTAGAGAGCTCATGAGAAAATGACTTTGCTAGGCAGATTCTATCTCACTTAACCGAACTTTATGGTGAGCACAGCAGAACTGCTAGATATGAGATATCCAAGCAACTGTTCGGTGCAAGGATGAAGGAAGGTGAGAAGGTTGGGGAACACGTCCTCAAAATGATATACATGATCGAGAGATTGGAGGCTCTTGATTTTAAAATGGATACTTCTCTCCAAACCGACCTTATCCTACAGTCTCTCCCTGATTCCTTCTCACAGTTTGTTATGAACTTCAACTGCAATGAGATTGCATGTAATTTAGCTGGGCTAATGAACAAACTTGTGACCGCTCAGTCTCAGATGAAGACTCCGCGAATGAAGGAGTCTGCTCTTGTGATTTCTTCTGGACTTCGGAAGTCTAAGAATAAGAAGAAAAAGACCAAGAAGCGGACTGGACCACAAGCTAAGGACCTTAAGAGAAAGTGCAAGGCCCCGATGGTTCCAAAGAACAAGAAGAAGAAGGATGTTTGTCTCAAGTGCGGTGAGATGGGCCACTGGGCTAGAGATTGTCCGATTCTTCATGGCACTTCAGGTACAGAACTTTTAATTTTGGAAACAAATTGTTCTGCTACTGTATTTTCTACTTCCTGGATACTGGATTCTGGTGCTAGTTCTCATATTTGTACCGTGAATCAGGATCTGGAACAAAGTAGGAAGCTTGGAGCTGTAGAAGTTATGATCACAGTCGGAAGCGGGCATAGTGTCGAGGCAACCGACATAGGATCACTTCTTTTGGGTTTAGAATCCGGCTTTGTTTTGACTTTAGAAGATGTATTTGTTTTGCCCAAGGGGCACAAAAATATTGTATCCATTCCGGTCATGGACCGAAAAGGCTTTTCATTTTTCATTGGTGATGGTTACTGCAAAATTTATTTTAGAAATAAACTAGTGGGTACTGCTATATTGTTGAATGGATTATATCATCTAAATCTCAGCAACAAAGTAGTTGTGAGTACTATGACTAGAAAACGTGGTAGGGATGAAACCAATCAAGTTTTGAAATGGCATCTTAGACTTGGTCATGTTGGTCAGACCAAGGTTTACAAGATGGAAAAAGATAGACTTATGGGTCCATTGGGATCGGATCCCTTTCCTACTTGTGAATCTTACCTTAAAGGCAAAATGACTAAGTCCCCCTTCACAGGGACTTTTGAAAGAGCCGCTGATAAACTGGGATTAATCCATACTGACGTTTGTGGTGCTTTGGAAGCAGCACATGACGTATATCAATATTTCATTACATTTACAGATGATCATACTAGGTATGGTTATGTATACTTAATGAAACATAAATCCGAGGCTTTTGAGAAATTCCAGGAATTCAAGGCCCTAGTCGAGAAACAAACTGGTAATCATATCAAATCACTTCGGTCGGACCGAGGTGGCGAGTATATGAGTACGGAGTTTGATGAGTTCCTTAAGGAACATGGAATAGTTTCACAACTAACACCTCCAGGTACTCCTCAGTTAAATGGTGTGTCAGAAAGAAGGAACCGGACCTTGTTAAACATGGTCCGTTCCATGCTGGGCTATACTGACTTACCAATTTGCCTGTGGGGGTATGCACTCCTGACTGCCGCGTATATCTTGAACAGATGTCCTTCCAAATCCGTTCCTAAAACTCCACATGAGATGTGGGAGGGAAGGAAACCAAGTCTTAATCATATTAGGATTTGGTGATGTCCCGCCTATGTCAAGAAGACTAAAGTGGAAAAGTTGGAAGCTAGGTCTGCGAAGGGACGTTTCATTGGATTCCCGTCTGGGATGATGGGATATCTATTCTACATGCCCTAAGATCGAAAGATCGTTGTTGCTTTACAAGCACACTTCCTGGAAGATGAATTCATTCAGGAAGGCGGAGCAGGTAGAAGTATTTCTTTAGAAGAATACAATGAAACTCCTCGGGAGATACCTGTGCAAGAAACTGGAACCGAACTTTCTGAAACACAAGTACAACCACCTCGTAGGTCTAGTAGGGTGTCTCATTTACCTGAGAGGTATGGGCTTGTGCACTTGGAGGAGCTGGGTCTCCATGAGGTTCCAAGTGATAGCCAAGAGACCGACCCGACGACCTATGACCAAGCGATGGTGGATGTAGACTCCGCGAAATGGCGTGAAGCTATGGAAGCTGAGATAGACTCGATGCATGTCAATCAGGTCTGGACTCTAGTAAACCGCCCCAAGGGCATAGTGCCTATTGGGAACAAGTGAATCTACAAGAGAAAGACTGATGGTGATGGCAAGGTTGACGCCTATAAGGCCAGGCTTGTGGCAAAGGGTTATACCCAGAAGGAAGGGATCGATTACCACGATACCTTCTCGCCCGTAGCCATGATCAAGTCTATTCGCATGATACCTTAATGGATTCCTTGAGGAGGAAATCTATATGGAGCAGCCTAAAGGCTTTGTGTCCGAAGTCGATATTCAGAAAGTGTGCAAGCTTCAGCGTTCCATTTATGGACTGAAGCAAGCGTCGCGTAGTTGGAACCTTCGTTTTGACAAGGCAATCAAAGAGTTTGATTTCGTGCAAAATTAGGAGGAACCTTGTGTATACAAGAGGGTTAGTGGGAGCAAGATCGCATTCTTAGTACTATATGTAGATGACATTCTACTAATAGGAAATGATGTGGGAATGCTCAGTTCTGTGAAAGCTTGGCTTTCGAGTAATTTCTCCATGAAAGACTTGGGAGAAGCTACCTATATTCTTGGTATTCGACTCTACCGGGATAGAGCGAAGAGAACAATAGGACTTTCCCAAGCCCTCTATATAGATAATATCAAGCGATTTAAGATGGATGATTCTAAAAGAGGGTTCCTACCGATGCGACATGGAATAAAACTCACCTTGAATATGTGTCCTCAAAATGAGGAACAACGAAAGGAAATGAGTAATATACCATATGCTTCGGCCGTGGGTAGCCTTATGTATGCTATGTTGTGTACAAGACCTGACATCGCGCATGTTGTAAGCGTGGTGAGTAGGTTTCAGGCAAACCCAGATAGGGAACATTGGAATGCCGTAAAGAACGTTCTCAAGTACTTGAGAAGGACTAGAGATATGGTTCTGATGTATGGCAGTGGAGAATTGGATGTGGTGGGATTCACTGATTCGGACTTCCAAGGACTGAAGGACGACTCGATGTCTACTTCTGGCTACATATTTACTCTTAATGGAGGAGCAGTATCTTGGCGTAGCGCCAAGCAAAGCGCGACTGCTGATTCCACTTGTCAGGCTGAGTATCAAGGAGCCTCGGAGGCTTCCAAGGAAGGGTTCTGGATTAAGAAGTTTCTGGGAGAACTTGAAGTGATACCATGTGCTTTGTTTCTGTTCATCGCGACAACGACGGAGTCAGAAGCGCAGTCAAGGAGCCGAGGTTTCACAACAAGACCAAACATATTGAGAGGAAGTATCATCTCGTAAGAGAATTTGTTCACAAGGGATACATTGTCTTTGCCTGAGTAGACTCGGCCGACAACGTCGCCGATCCACTGACCAAGCCACTTTCTCAGACTAGCTTGGAGCGTCATCTGGAGAACATGGGTATTAGATACCATAGTGTGTGGCATTGAGTGCAAGTGGGAGATTGTTAGGAGTATGCCCTCGAATGCTACTGAGAGGATGTTGAGTGAGGGCATTGCACTTGTAATTATGTAAATCAATTATATTAGGCAATGAATGTTTCTTTATTTACTGGTAGTTACTGGCATTCCTAACTCGTAAATATACATATAGAAACTAGTCCGTGTATTTGAGAGCAAAACGTTCCACTCCTTATTTGATAAGGGGGTCGTCACTGGAAAGGTTTATAGCTCAAATACTTAATCGTTCGCAAGTCAATGAAACTTGACTGGGCATTAAGTTTATGTGAAGACTTGTATGACGTGTTCTTTGACATGGAGAGTGCTTGTCGAACGCTAATGGTTAGTGGGAGCACACGTTATAAGTATGCTAATTGGATTAGTATACTCGAACCAACTCACCCTCGAATCGAAAGGTTGTGATAGGTATTTGTGAACCTTCGACTTGAGGATTTAGTAGGGATGTGCTTGTGACGTCAAGATTTTCATTAGAGTAGTTCGACCCTATAAACCGGAAGGCGGGGGTCAACCTCGACGTGCATCTTGATGGGCAAGTAGTAGGTCCTACTGAATACCAAGATAGAATTCTTTCTCCTGTTAGTGAATGGGTTATATGTCCTATGCGGTTATTGGCAGATGAGATCATAAGTCTTTGGCCAAAGCATTAAAGCTAGCTGTATTAGATACACGAGAGCTCGATGATCTCGATTTGTATTAATGCATGCATAGCGTCAAGTACAGATGGGGTTTGACTGACCGTGACCCCATAACTTGATCGGGACATTTGAAAGAAGGGTTTATACGTTTACTGGTATTCACGACAGAATGGTTCTTGAATGATCCCAATCATTCGTTCTCAGTTGGGGTACAGTGTAGGCCGCCAGGCTGGCTAGGTGGTGCTACTACTCTTTGGTTCCTCCCATTGCTGACTGAGACGGACCTACCGAGTCGCGCAATAGGATTGACGACGGAATGAATAAAGCTAATTCTCTCATTATGAATATTAGATATTGGATATCTAATTTTGGAACATTGGATGTTTAAATCGATTTATTGGATAAATTGATTTACGGCCTAATGAATTAAATAAATTACTAGGTGATTAATTTAATTCATGAATATGATTATTTCTTGAAGAAATTAATTATATTATTTTGTATTTGATATGTTTAATTAATTGGATCAATTAATCGATATAAATACATCGAAACGGAATTGGAGTTTATCTGTTTGGACTTTCGGGAGTCCGAAACGAACTGAACTCGTCCGATTTCTACATGGGCCGCCCCAACCCCTTCCATCCACCTTCCCATTATCTTGTTGTTTCCTTTTAATATTAAGGAACATGAATTGTGGGGCAAAATATCATATGGGATGATTTGTTTTGCATGTGAGTGGAAATAGAATAAAGAGAGGAAGACTTCTCATCAAACTTACCTCATTCATTTGATTCCATTCCAACGTGAATAAGAGAGAGTAAAGAGAGAGAGAAGTCTTCTTCATCATCTTCTTCTTTATTCATCAAGTTCTTGATTTTTTCTTGGAGAAAAATTGAGAAATAAAAGAGAGATTGTGAGTTATACACTTAGAGTGTTATAATTTCATATTGGAAGCTTCATCACTTAGCTCTAGCCGTCGTTCCGGTCGTTTCTCCGGCGCGTGGCAAGTAGAGACGCGGTGTTTTTTGGCGTTGGATCGTTCGAGGGCTTGGAGTGGAATAGATTCGTAGAGATAAAGCAAAGATTGGGGAATAGCTCAAGAGAAGGATTCCATCTAATCAACGGACTACAAGGGTGAGTTTCTATATCTCTTGTTGAATTTGTTTATATATATTCGTATATACGTAGCTCGATCGATCCTCGTAGGGATTCGGATCGAATTAATTTTTGTTTTACCGCTTCTGTAACACCCCCGAGATATTCGAGGTGTATTACAGCGCCGTGGACCCCTACATGGGACCCACCAGGCTAACACAAGAAAACACCACTCGACTAACCGCCTAGGTTAGCAAGGAAACAATTGTTAACAACAAGAACATAAAACAACACGTCCGGTACAACCGGCATAATAAATATCAACCGACAAATATAGTAACTCCAACGAATACCAATCACAATCCGAAAGGAAAAAGCCTAAGTACTCGCGAGTACAATCTATAAGTTTACAATTTGGAAAACATCCACATCAAAAGAGACAGTAGAAAATAACAAGACTCAATTGCACATGTCAACAACCTTGGCCGACATCCTCGTACCATCCCAGTAGCCGCCCGCCTGGTCTGAACATAACCTGAAATCCATAACAAGAATTTCCCCGACAACGGGTCCCCAAAGGGGTTAGCAATTACGCTAGTACAAGTATTCAAGGCAAACCAATCGCTTACACATTTCATAGTACATGCACCAATATCAATTTCAAAAGTCAAAACCAGACATGTCTTTTCCGGAAACAAACAGTCACAATTAATTTGCCTAGGACCGGGACGAAGCCACGAATCCCACTCGAGGCCTCTAAGGACCCTCCCGAGCTGGCCACATTCATAAAACAAAACAAGCACCACACGTCACCTAGGACCGGGACGAAGCCACGAATCCCACTCGAGGCCTCTAAGGACCCTCCCGAGCTGGCTAGCGAATCAAACTCATGAATCCAGGACGAAGCCATAGATTCCCTCAAGGCCCCGTCGGACCCTCCCGAGGTGAGTAAAGCACACACAATATACATTACCATTTCATGTTAAGCATAAAGGTTTCCAAGAAATACTTGCCTTGAATTATTGACGACGCAACGAACGGAAAGGAAGGTCACCGACGAACGCTAGGAACCAATGAAACCGAACCTAACGATTCGAAGAATACAATCACAACCATTTCTAAATGAATACGGAATTGGAATACACCCGAAAACCCGCCTACGATTCATGTATATTCGTATATAAACAACAACGAGGGCGGACCACAACCAAACCCTCTCGATTCCGTAAAAACCACGAAATATACCATGAATCCGTAGGGAAACTAAGAATACCGACAAGATTAATCATATTCCCAAAACAAGAATAGTATGGACAAGGTACTTGCCTCGAACAACCACAACGCGGAGAATCGACCGAAGTAGGTTGGCACGAACCGACTACGAATCCGCCGACTCCACCGAACGCCGACTCGCGATAATAAACTATGAAGGACAATAACAACAATGAAATGAATTCCATAACACGACTCAAATCCGTTGAATTCAAAGAACGAACGACGAATGATCAAGTGTTTTCCCCAAAACGGCGAAGAACACGATTCGTTCCGTCAAAACCCGAAAACGGAATTCAAAGTTGAAATATGGATATACAATCCATAGAATATGTTTAACAACATCATTTAACCATAATCGATCCATCAAAAATGGATGAAAAACGAGATCGAGGACAAATCCCCCAAAAAGTCGATTCGAAGGAAATCAAGAAATATACTTCGATTCGACGAAGAACAATGGATTAAATGATGTTAAACACAATAATACTACCAAGATTAATCATACCCATCATGAATTAATCAATAACACGGAACGAATCGGACAAAAACGCAAAAACCCTCAAATTCACGAAATTAGGGTTCTAAGGAAAATTACCTTGATTCGCTGGATCAAAGGATGATAACGGATGATTGGTTGATGATATGAACTCAAGAACTTCATGGATTTGTTGTTAAACAACATGGCTCCATGGTAAGATCGCCCTCAGCCGTGGAAGAGAAGGATAAGAAGGAGAAAAATGGCCAAAAACCCGTGTGTAGGGCCATAAATAGGCTGCACAGTGTGCCGCGGCCCAGCGGGAGTGTGCCGCGGCACAGGCCCAAAAATGGCTCCCAGTGGTCGGCAGTGTGCATGGCCGCCCGGCCGGATCGTGCCGCGGCACGTCTGATCGGTTTGGCCGAAAAATGTCACAGAGTGTGCCGCGGCCCTGCCAGCATGTGCCGCGGCCCTACGGTACGGCCTGCTCGGCCGAAAGCTGCCGAGCACGACCGGCCGTGACTCGGCCAGAAGCTGCCGAGCACTACCGGCCGTGACTCGGCCAGTCCGGCCTGGGCCCAGATTGCCCGGCCATGACTCGGTCGGGGCCAACTCCGACGGCCCGAACGACCCCGAAACCCGAACCTGAATACGAATCGATGGTACGGTTACGACGTACTCGCAAAGACGAATCTAAGAGCTAAGAGAACACACAATTCCGACCACCCGAAGGCTCGGAATTCAACAACGGAAGTAATTACCCAAAACTTTGGGAAATTACAAAAATGGCCCAAAACATCCGAAAATCACGATACGCGATCGAAACACCAAACCAAAGCTCGCAACATAAATAATAACATCAAATGAACTTACGAGAAACTCGAAACAACAGTTTCGGACGAGATTCGCAAGAATCGAGCTCAAGTGCGGAAAAGTCGCTAAAAAGCTCGGAATTCAACAAAACGATACCGAAACGAACTCGGATGACAAAAAGTGCAGAATTAATCATTCTTGAAATGACGAAACGGTCATGAGCGAGTCGTCAAAACGGACTCCGGCCAAAAAAAGAAATTTACCGAAAATCGAAAATTGCGGATATTACATTCTACCCTCCTTAAAAGAAGTTTCGTCCCGAAACTTAAAATAAGTAGGGAGGAGCAACATTCCGCCAAGAAAACTCAACGAGTTACACAAGAAATGCGTAACTTATGCCCATCAGCGAAACGTTACAAGCAACGCAAGGGATATACGACGTGAAAACACGCTCCACAACGACCAACACAACGTCGCCGTTAGGGATATAATAAAACCAACAAGTGACAAACGTCATCAAATGGATAATATAATCCAGTCAATTATCCGAACAATCACAAAACACAACGAACGAAAATCAATATGATTGACCGGCCCAACGGTACATTAACCAAAACGCGAGCCAATCGCTGAACAAATACGGAATTCCACCGCCCAAGGGTTGGAAGATCGAAAACGAGACTAATTTCCCGAACTTAAGGAAATTAGGAAGGAGCCTGAATGCTCAACAATCACGAAACGAGGACAAAAACCGAACAAACAAACGACCGAGACAACAAAAATCGAACAATCATGTCCGAAACACGAAGGATAATAAAATTCAAACAACAACTCCCATGATGATCTGGTGAGAACTACAAGACATGCATTCCCATAAGATCCACCGGAAAGGGGATAGCGATTGAAAAGTCAAAACGACAAACGAGTTATTCCGAAACAATACCACACTTGTTCGATCAACAAAAGCAAGGGGCAGGACAAGCTCAGAAATGCCAACAAACATAATGAGTCGACAAAGTCGAAAACACAAGAGTTCCAAATCCGATCCACTTCGAAAAAAAAAAAAGAACTAATAGAACCAAATGACGTCGCTCCCGAACAAGGTTCACAAGAATCGAACCGAACCCGAAAAAGTCACAGCAATAACCAGATCGACCCACAACAAGATCACAGCTCGATCGGACGATGAAACCGAAATACAGACCAAGTTCATAAAGTATCAACGAACATGAGCGAATCGATAGACTGGAGAAAGAGAAAATACATAAGTCAAAATAGTACGGGCATTACCTCCGATCTCGTCCACGAAATTCACAAAAACGGGAGCATGGTAACAAGACATTAAACAACCGACACATAACGGAACAATCACCGATGCACACGGTCATACCAAACCAAGCTCTAACAGCTCGCACATGCGCGACAACGTAGAAATCACTACGAGGCGGCAACATTCGACACCAACATCCCACCTCTCACAACAAATGCGTGGCAACGCCTCGACGTTCATGCCACCAATCTGATCATACTCGGGAGCAAACATCATAACGACAACTCGAACATCATACATACATACCCAACCCTCAAACGGGAATGGATAGGTTTTAAAAACAAAAACCTCATTTTGAAAATAATTTAGAAGAACACCGGTTGATCTTGAGCATCACCTTTCAAAAAGTACGAACGTGAAACATCGTTATCGAGACTTTGGAGAACCATTTCGCATTTGATAAAAATGAGGACACTTTCTCTTAGTGAAAACTTTCAGAATATTCGACCCTCGGGTCTAAATAAAAGTGTTTCTAAAACATTGAAAATATCTCGAGGTAGAAAATTTTTGAAATATATTGTGGCACCTTGGATGTACCATAAGAAAATAACTCATTTGAAAAGTACGTCTCGAAATTTATTTTTCTAAGATACTCAAGGTTTTCAAAGATAATTCATTGGGCTAGAATGCCCAAAAATTTCGGGTAATTATACGGAACATTATAGCGCCGTGGGTCCCGTGCCGGAATCCACCAGGCTAAAAACCAATTACAAAAATGCCCAAAAAGGCCGATGACGGTAATATTTCAAAAACTCACAAAAGTCATTTACAAAATGCTAAATACCGTCATAAGAATTTCGCCAAAATGATCAAGGCCATAATGCCAAAAACTCGGTTAAAGGAATCGGTTTTCGAAATAAAACTCAGTCGGTAAAATACCGAAAGCCGTTTTGAAAGAACTCACGCAGCGGATAAAATGCGGTTCGAAAATACATCAGCAGTGACGACACTCCTCGTATAAACCAAATACGAGAGTCTAATAAACACATATCGTGAAATCAAAATCCACAGAAGGATTCCATCACTTAACAAATAATCAGAAAAATAGCTCGTGTCACACGAGGCACAACACAAGGAAGGGAGTTTTACATCCATAGGTCGCACGTAAGTGACGACCGCCCCTCGATACTAATCATGACCAATGGTCTCAAATGACGCGTCGCGATGCGACTAAGTCAGACAAAATCCGACGAGACAAAACTCAACAAACACAATTTGACTCGACAGCCTAGGTTTCCCCAGGCTAATCTGATTTTAAAATCGTATACTCTAGTTATTCGAAAATAAAACCGATAAGTTAAAAATCGTTTTCAAGACCCTTTCAAACACGACAAGGGCTTAACAGCGGTAGCATTTTATAAAATGTCCTAAACACTTTTATACACGACCTTTAAATACCGACACAAGGTTTTATTTGGAAACACAAGGCTGGCTCGCCCAAATTCATGTCACTTTTCAAAAACCCACAATACGATCAAGTCTAAGAAATTTTCAAGCATGCACGCCGCATGTATTATTATTAATAGAAACACATTGGTTGTAAATAATAATAATTAGCCAAGTACTAACAATTCCCGAACACACGCATATACGGCATTCAAAAATCACCAGTTCAACAAGCGCAACTCGGAAACACTAATTCTAAGCATATGTCAAACTTATCTCTTCAAGTTTAACAGCGGAACCAAAGATCACCGATTTGGACATATGTCGAAACCAGCTATGTGAGTTTCTCAACAAACTCTGCCATCAATACCTTTCCCAGAACATTTCAATGTTCAAAACTTCTACATCATACTGCACCCTTCAGTGTCCAAACCATCAGTACATTCGGCTCAACATACATTTAGTATATCGCTATTACCAAACACGGATTCCATCATACAACAAAAGACTAGAGGGTCAAGCCCTCTCACAGTATACCAAGGAGCAAATCTCGGATCTTTCGATCACCAACGATCCCACCAACGCTAGGAAGTTTAGCGATGGAAGGCTCGCAAGACGACAAACGGTCAAGCCCAGAACGGCGCACATACTCCAGAGAGATAAAGGACTGCGCAATACTAGAATCAAAAGTACACGAACCGGATGGATCGAAAAACAACTCGACGATAAGTACGAGAGAGGCAATCACAGTTCAAGAAGTGGAAATTCAATACGAGAAAACAAGAGGATCGAGTAAGGAAAACTTACGAGCACTGGATGTACTGAGATGCCGGCAGCGGTGTGACATTGTGCAAAACAAAACATAACTAGACCCAAATAACCGACAAGCCTAGGTATCCATAAACCTAGAGCTCCGATACCATTTTCTGTAACACCCCCGAGATATTCGAGGTGTATTACAGCGCCGTGGACCCCTACATGGGACCCACCAGGCTAACACAAGAAAACACCACTCGACTAACCGCCTCGGTTAGCAAGGAAACAATTGTTAACAACAAGAACATAAAACAACACGTCCGGTACAACCGGCATAATAAACATCAACCGACAAATACAGTAACTCCAACGAATACCAATCACAATCCGAAAGGAAAGCCTAAGTACTCATGAGTACAATCTATAAGCTTACCATTTGGAAAACATCCACATCAAAAGAGACAGGAGGAAATAACAAGACTCAATTGCACATGTCAACAACCTTGGCCGACATCCTCGTACCATCCCAGCGCCCGCTCGTCTGGCTGAACATAACCTGAAATCCATAACAAGAATTTCCCCGACAACGGGTCCCCAAAGGGGTTAGCAATTACGCTAGTACAAGTATTCAAGGCAAACCAATCGCTTACACATTTCATAGTACATGCACCAATATCAATTTCAAAAGTCAAAACCGGACATGTCTTTTCCTAAACAAACAAATACAATTAATTTGCCTAGGACCGGTACGAAGCCACGAATCCCACTCGAGGCCTATAAGGACCCTCCCGAGCTGGACACATTCATAAAACAAAACAAGCACCACACGTCACCTAGGACCGGGACGAAGCCACGAATCCCACTCGAGGCCTCTAAGGACCCTCCCGAGCTGGCTAGCGAATCAAACTCATGAATCCAGGACGAAGCCATAAATTCCCTCGAGGCCCCGTCGGACCCTCCCGAGGTGAGTAAAGCACACACAATATACATTACCATTTCATGTTAAGCATAAAGGTTTCCAAGAAATACTTGCCTTGAATTATTGACGACGCAACGAACGGAAAGGAAGGTCACCGACGAACGCTAGGAACCAATGAAACCGAACCTAACGATTCGAAGAATACAATCACAACCATTTCTAAATGAATACGGAATTGGAATACACCCGAAAACCCGCCTACGATTCATGTATATTCGTATATAAACAACAACGAGGGCGGACCACAACCAAACCCTCTCGATTCCGTAAAAACCACGAAATATACCATGAATCCGTAGGGAAACTAAGAATACCGACAAGATTAATCATATTCCCAAAACAAGAATAGTATGGACAAGGTACTTGCCTCGAACAACCACAACGCGGAGAATCGACCGAAGTAGGTTGGCACGAACCGACTACGAATCCGCCGACTGCACCGAACGCCGACTCGCGATAATAAACTATGAAGGACAATAACAACAATGAAATGAATTCCATAACACGACTCAAATCCGTTGAATTCAAAGAACGAACGACGAATGATCAAGTGTTTTCCCCAAAACGGCGAAGAACACGATTCGTTCCGTCATAACCCGAAAACGGAATTCAAAGTTGAAATATGGATATACAATCCATAGAATATGTTTAACAACATCATTTAACCATAATCGATCCATCAAAAATGGATGAAAAACGAGATCAAGGACAAATCCCCCAAAAAGTCGATTCGAAGGAAATCAAGAAATATACTTCGATTCGACGAAGAACAATGGATTAAATGATGTTAAACACAATAATAATACCAAGATTAATCATACCCATCATGAATTAATCAATAACACTGAACGAATCGGACAAAAACGCAAAAACCCCCAAATTCACGAAATTAGGGTTCTAAGGAAAATTACCTTGATTCGCTGGATCAAAGGATGATAACGGATGATTGGTTGATGATATGAACTCAAGAACGTCATGGATTTGTTGTTAAACAACATGGCTCCATGGTAAGATCGCCCTCAGCCGTGGAAGAGAAGGAGAAGAAGGAGAAAAATGGCCAAAAACCCGTGTGCAGGGCCATAAATAGGCTGCACAGTGTGTCGCGGCCCAGCGGGAGTGTGCCGCGGCACAGGCCCAAAAATGGCTCCCAGTGGTCGGCGCAGTGCCGCGTCGGCCGGATCAGGCCGCGGCACTGCAGATCGGTTTGGCCGAAAAATGCCACAGAGTGTGCCGCGGCCCTGCCAGCATGTGCCGCGGCCCTACGGTACGGTCTGCTCGGCCGGAAGCTGCCGAGCCCGACCGGCCGTGACTCGGCCAGAAGCTACCGAGCACTACCGGCCGTGACTCGGCCAGTCCAGCCTGGGCCCAGATTGCCCGGCCATGACTCGGCCGGGGCCAACTCCGACGGCCCGAACGACCCCGAAACCCGAACCTGAATACGAATCAATGGTACGGTTACGACGTACTCGCAAAGACGAATCTAAGAGCTAAGAGAACACATAATTCCGACCACCCGAAGGCTCAGAATTCAACAACGGAAGTAATTACCCAAAACTTTGGGAAATTACAAAAATGGCCCAAAACATCCGAAAATCACGATACGCGATCGAAACACCAAACCAAAGCTCGCAACATGAATAATAACATCAAATGAACTTACGAGAAACTCGAAACAACAGTTTCGGATGAGATTCGCAAGAATCGAGCTCAAGTGCGGAAAAGTCGCTAAAAAGCTCGGAATTCAACAAAACGATACCGAAACGAACTCGGATGACAAAAAGTGCAGAATTAATCATTCTTAAAATCACGAAACGGTCATGAGCGAGTCGTCAAAACGGACTCCGGCCAAAAAAAGAAATTTACCGAAAATCGAAAATTGCGGATATTACAGCTTCCGCTGGGCCTTCGTTTTAGGCACCGAATCCCAACAGATCCGCCTTAACCCGGACGTTGTGTGGGCAACGAGCCACCGGATCTTGTTTGGACAACCTTGGGATCGGCCGAATTCTATCCCTCACAACTCTCGATTTTCTTTTCTTCAAGTTATTCTGATATGTAGCAAGAATAAAAGTGTTCTCTCAATTGTGGAATCAAAGACACAAGTCAAGATCCACAATTAAATACTTAGAAGAAAAAAATCAAAATTTCTTGTGTATGTTTGATGCAAAAATCGGCCATCCCAATATGTCCTATATATAGGCTCTTGGACTACTACTAGGGATCTTAAGGAGGATTATGTAAGGACTCCCAATAAATTCATCTTACCTTATTAGGACTCTTCCTAATATAATGAATCTATTAATATCAACTTAGTCCAGTAAAAGGTTGATATTGCACTTCCTACCAAAATTCCAAATTACGAAATTGGGCTCCTTATTAAATATATTATTTCCCGTGTTTTAGATATCGAATGTCCATTAATTAATTATAAGCTACTGACAACTTTAATTAATTAATATCTTATTCAAGAGTAGTACCACTCGAACCTTATTATTATATCGGAATTAAATCCACCTGCAGGGTTTAATATAATAATCATTATCGAGTTCCTCAAGGGGACATCATCAACCAGCACGAGTCGGGACACGATTTCTAGTAATAATAATAACTGTCGTATAAACACTATTATTGCCCAAGATACGAGGCTTATTGAGTCGATCATTTTGACTCTCACCTATGGTAAATCAAAGTAATAAGTATTATAAATACATAATTAAATATTATATACTTAGAATGAAGAAATAATAATTATCCGAGATTTACGTTCTTCTTACAATCAGTACAGAAGACACTATCTCACCTCGATCCAGTTCAACGTATGAAAATACGCTAATGCATGCTAATAGTCAAGACCAACTATTCTCAATCATACATTACAACCTTTTATATAATTTGTCTAATAATTATATTGGTTGTGAATTATTATATTATTTTATAAGGTACCGATAATGTGATCTTCCGTATGACACCAACACACCACATTATCTACAATATAAAATAATTATACATTTCATTTGCATAACCATAACGTGAATAAATATGAAAAACATGTGATTAAATGTAATTAATATTCTCATAGGTAGTTTCAGGGAAATTAGGTAATACAAGCATAAAGTATGCTTTGCAGTATACAATCCTAACAATCTCTTATATTCTTATTTCTTTTTCTTCAACTCCTCCATCCTCATCTAGAGAACCGTCCAAAACACTTTCCATAATAAGATGTATGAGCTGGTTCATGTTGGTTTTAAAATGGGACATGAACCAGTTCTCCTGGAGCATTAAGATTGCATCTGTCTCATGGCAGAAGCCCATGAGCACTTGCTCCGTAGCCTGGGGATAGTCCCAGCTACTCATTTCAACAAACAATTGCAGTTGAGTAAATGGAACATATTTTAAAGTCTTCCATTCCTCGAAAACATTGACATATGAGGTTTTAAGAGCATGATGTTTTACCATTTGAAGCTGCTCTACAGATAGGTTCAGGGAATTGTTCTCTAGCAGGTCGAATGAGTAATCTGCTTCAGGGATGTGGATAATTAAACCTGCTTCTTCTTCTTCAGACATGTCTGGCAGGGTGATCCGAGAGATCTCTTCAGCAATAAGGTTTGATTGGTCAGGAATAAGTACTGGTGAAGGGATGATTTGCATCTGATCTGCAGGGGCAGGTTCAAGTGTAGATGGATGATCTGATTGCGCTTCTTCTTCTTATTCTCCAAAGATTAGACGCCTTGGCCTCTTGGGGTAGGGTTCCGGTGAGGATTGGATCAAAACTGGCTCTCCTGGGGCTGGTCCCCCTCTCTTGAAACGAAGGGCTATAGGAGTGTTGTCTGAGTCTGAATCAGACTGATCTTCAGGTGAGTTCTGGGCTGCAACTTGGTCTTCAGACTCGTCTGAACTAGAGGGATATGTGTAAGGTGTAGGTTTGATAGGCATTTCCTCCAGAATTTTGCCTGCTTTCCTCACACTTCCCAATCTTCTTAGTCTCTTGGTCTAGGTGACGAAGCCTCTTGTTGACGTGAAAGGGATCTGCATTTCCCTTCGCCATGCCCAAATGCTCCAGAATCCAACTAATCTGAGTCCCAAAGGCCAGCTTGGTTTTGAACCTTTTCTCATCCTCCAGCTATTGGACTTTATTTACCTCATGCACCAATTGTCTGAAGATATAGTCAGCCTAGTCAATTGGCTCATTTTGGATTAGAGCTCCCAAAACCGTGAATTTGGCTGACGACAACTGGTCGTTGCTGTCAGCCATACCCATCACTATTTTGTTGGTAGTATCCAACACATAGAGATATTCTTTTCTCAGCTCGCTTCTCTTCGCAGTCAGCTTCAATTTTGCCGGCTGGTCAACAGCCTTGATCTTCAGCCAGAGGTTGGCTGCGTTTTGCTTCAAAGCTTCTACAGCTACGCCATGAGATTTCATCACGAAAGCCTTTATGACAGTCTGCAGAGTGATTTCCACTTCCTTTCCAAAGACTGAACTCCTGTGCCCGATTCCAGAACTCTAGCTTCCCTGTAGAATGCGATGACAGCCTCCTTGTAGAGAAATTTAGGGCTGATGCTCAGGAATGGGCAGATCCCATTCGTCTTCATAGATCTGATGATGTTGTACACTTCGTTATCCAGATTTGTTTCGAGTAGCCCCTCGAAATCGACCACTAGAGAAAAAAATAATCTGGTCCTTCACATCCTTTAGACCCACTCCTTCAAAATACGATTCCATTTCTGCACAGAAAAAGTGTTCTGAGTGTATTGAAAGTTCGAAGAGATTTCTGCTGTTTGAAAAACTAGGGTTTGAAAGATTGAATAAGGTAAAGTTGAAATAGGTTTCCCATCTTTAAAAAAAATTGAAACGACATTTTGGAAATATTAAATTAATTTTGAGTCGGTTCAAAATTTAAAAGCGTATGACGGTTGGGATTTTTTAATTTGAATTGGTGGAGTCACGTGAACGTGTAAGCATGCGAGCGTGCCAACATGTGAACGTGTAAACATGCGATTGCCACGTGTAAATGAATAATAATAAAATATTCAAGAGTTAGTCAAGGATAGAGAACTTAGCTGGTTGACCATTTACTGTTTGACTGATCTGCATCGGGTAACTTTCCTTGTCTGCTTCAGGTAGGATCTGATGCCTGTTGTCAGCTTTGTCTGTTCTTTGTCTTTTCGTCTGGTCTGATCAGGTAACTTCCTTTGCTCGTCTGATCTGGTCTTCAGGTAGCTTTCTCATCTGTACTAGATTTCCACTCTAGTAATCCAAGTTCCCTGCTCAGCTCCAAAAACCTTTCCTCTGGAAAAGGTTTGGTGAATATGTCAGCAATTTGGTATTCTGTGCTGACTCTTTCTACTCTGACTCTCTTGTTAAGCACATGGTCTCTTATGAAATGATGTTTAACATCAATGTGTTTCGTCCTGGAGTGCAATACTGGGTTGTTGGTTATTACAATTGCACTATTGTTGTCACACCAAATTGGGACTTCATATGCAATGATGTTGTAGTCCCTTAGCTGTTGTCTGATCCATAAAATCTGGGCACAACAGCTACCTGCAGCTAGGTATTCTGACTCTGTTGTTGATATAGAGTTAGATACCTGCTTCTTGCTAAACCAGGATATCAGTCTGGTTCCTAGGAATTGGCACGTTCCACTGGTGCTTTTCCGATTAATTTTGCATCCTGCGAAATCTGCATCTGAGTATCCTGATAGCTCAAAATTATTATCTTTAGGGTACCATAGTCCAACATTGAATGTAGACTTAAGATATTTGATTATCCTCTTAGATGCATCCTGGTGAGAATGCTTTGGCTTGGATTGAAATCATGCACATACTCCTACGGCATATGATATGTCTGGTCTGCTTGCAGTCAGATAAAGGAGTGATCCAATAAGTCCTCTGTAGTGGGTTGGATCCACTGATATGCCTCCTTTATCTATATTTAGATGAGTGCTTGTGCTCATAGGGATTTTTGCTGGTTTGGCTGATTCCATTCCAAATCTCTTGATTAAATCTCTGGTATATTTGGCTTGATTGATGAAAATTCCATTTTCCATCTGTTTAACTTGCAAACCTAGAAAGAAATTCAGTTTGCCCATCATACTCATCTCAAACTCTCCTTGCATGAGATTTGAGAATTTCTCGCACAGTTCTGGATTGGTTGGGCCAAATATGATATCATCCACCTATATTTGAACTAATAATATGTGGTCTTCATGCTCCACTCTGAATAGGGTCTTGTCCACCTTTCTTTTGTTGAAACCGTTCTTCTCAAGAAACACAGATAATATTTCATACCATGCTCTTGGTGCCTGCTTGAGTCTATACAGAGCTTTTAGAATATTATAGACTTTATCTCCTTTGATAAATTCAGGGTGTTGCTCCACATAGACTTCTTCTCCTAGAATTCCATTTAGAAAGGCACTCTTCACATCCATTTGGTAGACTTCAAAATCCTTGAATGCTGCATATGCAAGGAATAGTCTGATGGATTCTAATCTTGCAACAAGTGCATAGGTTTCATCAAAATCTATTCCTTCACATTGTGCATAACCTTTAGCAACAAGTCTGGCTTTATTCCTAACAACAGCTCCATCTTCATCGCATTTGTTCTTGTACACCTATTTGGTTCCAATAACCTTCTTGTGATTTGGTATGTCGGTTAGTTCCCAAACATTGTTCCTTTCCATCTGATTGAGCTCTTTTTTCATTGCATTGATCAATGAGTAGTCTTCCAATGCTTGTTCTGTAGTCTTGGGTTATATTTGAGACATAAAGCATGAAAACATTGCCATTCCTGCTGGTAGAGAGGACTATCTGGTCTTGACTCCATCAGTTAGCTTCCCAATGAATTGGTGGATGGGATGATCTTTAAGCCACTTAGTAATGTCTTCTTCTTCAGGGTCTGTTCCCCCTGTAGAGTTGCTTTGGTTAACTTCTTCTCTTTCTGCTTTAGCTCAGTTCTGGTCTCCTTGGTCTGCCACTGGATCAGCTACGGTCTTGTCATCTGCAGGTGGGGGTCCTGTCTGATCTGCAGATGCGTCTTCATCAGCTACATATGGTTCTTTATCAACAGCAACTAGATCAGGTAGGTTTTGAGGTCCTATCTGATCTGCAGTTGGGTCTTCAGGCTGGTCTGCAGGTGATTCCACCATTCCTGTATCATGGATGATGACTTATTCTAGGGTTGCAGATTTGAGTTTATTCTTAATTAATTCCACCTGTTTCCTGTACTCAGCAGTAGATTCATCAAATACCACATGAGGTATTTCCTTCACAACTAAGGTTCTTTTGTTAAAAACTCTAAATGCCTTGCTTCTTTGTGAATATCTCATAAAGAGACCATCATCAGTTTTAGCATCAAAGGCATTTAGTTGGGTTTTACCATTGTTGTGGATGAAACACTTACAACCAAAAATATGGAAATAAGCAACTGTAGGTGTTTTGCCATTCCAAACCTCATAGGTAGTTTTGCCATGTCTCCCTACTATCATACTCCTGTTTTGAGTGTGGCATGCTGTGTTGACAGCTTCATCCCAGAACCTCTTGGGCAGGTCTGCTTCTGTAATCATGGACCTGGCTGCTTCCTTCAAGGTTCTGTTTCTTGTTTCGGCAACACCATTCTGATATGGAGTCTTAGCTGCAAGGAGCTCGTGCTGGATCCCATTATGATCACTTTACTCAGTGATTGCTCTGTTGAGAAATTCTCCTCCTCTATCTGATCTGATCTTGATGATTAAGAGATATTTCTCATTCTGGATCCTTCTCAGCAGCTCATGCAGCTTTGTCAAGGTTTCACTCTTCTTATATAGAAAGACAATCCATGTGTACCTTGAGTAGTCATCCACTACTACTAGAGCATGCTTTCTGCCACTTAGGGTCCTTGGCTTGATAGGGTCGAATAAATCCATGTGAAGTAGATCTAAGATCTTTGTTGTGAGAGTGGTAGGTTGGATTGGCTTGAATGATTCTCTGGTCTGCTTCCCTTTCTGACATGCATCACTGAGAACTAATCTTGTTGATGGCTTTAAAGTTTAGGTGACATCTCTTGTGCCACAGCCATCCATTTTCTGCTATTATCTTGGATAGAAAGTAGGTGTTGGGAGTTCCTGTTTTCCAATTTATCATATAGACATCTCTCCTTCTGAATCCTTGTATCCTTGTATCTCCAGATAGAATATCTATCACCATACATTTTCAAATAGTGAAGACTACTAGATTCTTCTCATCAAAAAATTGGCTTATGCTCAAAAGGTTGTATTTGAGCCCTTTGACATAGTGAACTTTTGATATAGTGAGTTTTCTCTGTGCAGCTCTCCAAAACCTTTAGTCTGACCTCTAGAGATATCTCCAAAGGTTGCATCTGGACCTCTTTCTTTGATATAATTTGACAGCACCTTCTTGTTCCCGGTCATGTGCCTTGATCATCTAAAATCTACAAACCATTCTTCACCTCCAATATTTGAATTTGTGGAGATGTGGTAGTAGTCCTTCCACCTTTTCTGCAATTAAACAAGCAGAGATTTAGGTACCCAAATCTGTGTGGGTCCTCGGGGGTTAGTTGGTTTCCTGGAGAATTGATTTCTCCTGGGATTGTGAAAGTTGTTGTTATTACCCCTAAAAGGTGTGTGTTGTCTGGGCCTGTATCCTTTGTTAGGATTGTGTACTGGATATGCCTCATAAAATTGATGTGGGACATTTCTAAATCTTGGCTGAGACCATTTATAAAATCTTTGAGGTCTCCACACCTGTTCATTTTGAAAATTTTGATAACCTTGATGTTTCCATTTACTCCTCCCATTTTGAATCTATTTTTGGGGAGTCTTTGATAATAATGGGCATGTTGTCTGGGATGCTCCTTTGCCTTGGCCATTGCCTAGTCTCATGTCTAGGTGGCTTCCTTGTATACCTTGGCTGCAGCCTAGACTTGTGACTTGACTGCTGCCTATTTTGAAACACAGGTTTGTAATTAGACTCAGCAGACGAGACAAGTGTTTCTCCCTTGATGAAAGTGGTTTTAGAACTAGAGGGAATGTTATGGTCATATCCAAGGCTTGATCTGGAATATAGTGGCCCTTTGTTCATACACAATTCGTCCAAGGTTAGAGATGCCTTCAGGGAGATTAGTTCCTTCGCCTGAGTTTTACTTAGCTGAGTCATTTTAGTAAACTCAGCTTTGACATGAGCAAGTGCAGCTGATTTTTCACTATTCAAAATAGTTAATCGTTTTATCTCAGCTGTAGTGATATCAGCCTGATTTTTGAAGTTGTCTGCAGCCTGTTTTTCAAGATCAGATTTGGTTTTATTTAACTCTAGGCTGAGTTTTTCAAAATCGTTTTTCAGCTGCCTATTCTCATCTTGCAGCTGGGTCTTCTCGGCTGATACAGATAGGTGTGCAGATTTTAATTTCTCAAAATCTTTGAGAAGCTGATTTACAGATTCGTGCAAGTCCATATCTTGTGACATGTCTGAACTATTATTTGAATTAGAGGGTTTTGATGTTACCTCTTCATCACCTAGGTTGGCCATCAGACAGTCATATTCCTCATCGTCATCAGAGAAGAATCCGCTGCTTGATTCCACTTTCTCTTGATCTTCTCCAATGAGGGATTTCCTTTGTTCTTCTTTTCTGCTCACCTCCTTCTTGCCCTCGTCCTTCTTAAGATCAAGACAGTCGATTTGAATATGTTCTGTCTTATGACAGTTATAGCATTCCACCTTTTAGCTTTCGGCCTTTTGATTTCTCCTTGGATTCTCCTTATAATTCTTCTTATATTTGGAGTAATTCTTTCGGAAATTGCTGAATCTTTGCATTATAAATGCCATCTCTTCTTCAAGATCGAGTGGATTTGGAGGTTTGACATCAGACAGGTTCTTGGTGGGGGACTCGACTGCAAATGATATTCCCTTCTCTGCAGGCTCGTTTGATGATGAACTTGGGAGTTCGAATTCATAAGCCTTCAGGTCAGAGAATAGTTCTTGAATCTTTATTTTATTGAGGTCTTTGGATTCCCTCATAGCCACCGCCTTCATGCTCCATTCGGGGCTAAGTGATCTTAACACCTTCAAGGCCATCTCCCTGTTGCCATAAGTTTTTCCAAGGGAGTTGATTTAGTTGATGATCTCTGTGAACCTTGTGTCCACCGAGTCTATTGATTCTCTGGTCTTCATCTTGAAGTTGTCAAACTTCTGGGTAGCGATTGACAGCTTGTTTTCTTTTATCAGCTCTGTACCTTCACACATCACGGCAAGGGTATCCCAAATTTCTTTGGTATTTTGGCAATTCTTGATCTTGACCATGGTTGACTTGTCAAGAGTTTGATATAGCACATCTCTAGCCCGGTTGTTAAGGTTGTCTAGCTTCCTTTCTTCAATGGTTAGCTCCGTCCTCTTTTTGGGGATCTTATCTGGCTTCCCGGCTGCTATCTCCTCAGGAGTGTTATCCTTCTCGAAAATGAAAGGACCGTCTTCTATGATGCACCACATGTCGTCATGGATAGAAGATAAGTGTGCCTGCATCCTCATCTTCCAAAGATCATACTCGTCAACTGAAAACACGGGTAATCTAGAATGCATGTGTTCCATTCTTAATGAGAGATAAAATATATATTCTCGATATGCGGATCTGGTTCTTGTAAAATTGAACCAACCGCTCCGATACCACTTGTAGGTTACAAGTCGTCAGAAATAAGTCTAGAGGGGGGGTGAATAGACTTATTGAAACTCTTTTTCCAAGAAGGAATTAAGGAGTTTCTCAGCTGATGGTACAGATGACTTAGATTCGTCTGTAGACAATATAAGTGCGGAAGTCATCTGATGACGAATACAGAATATAAGCAATGAAACAGTAAGTATGAATGCAGCAGTTAAGTATGATGCTAAAACAATAAAGTACGCAGGCAATTTATAGTGGTCTCAGAGGTGGGGTAATCCTCTACTAATCCACTTTCTCCAAACCAGTTGGAGATGAATCCACTATAATTTTCAACCAGTGATAAATATTATAGTGATTCTACAACTTAGCTACAACAACTTCCAACCAGTGGAAATCCTGTCGTTGCAACTCCTTTCTAACTACCTAGCACCACTTTGATCTCCAAATCCTTGGATGCCTATCAGTCGCGTAACTTCAACCAGTGAAGTACCCCATACTCAGGTTTTAAGACAAGAGTATTTTGTCTTCTCCAACTAAGAGCTTTCTTCGTATGAACTGAGAATACTGCTCTTTACGATGATATAGATTTCTTGATCGCTTGATTGCTTTAGTTGCTTGAGAGTATAGTTCGCATCGTACTTTGCTCTTTCAAATCTTCAGATATTTATAGCTTGTCAATCCTTAGAGATTTTCTTCATAGCCGTTGCAAATCTGCAACAAATCCGTCCGTTGGAGAAATAGACTTCTTTGTTTTTCTTTCTAAACGTTGCAAGGCTGGATTCCCTTATTTTAATCCATTTTCGACCATTATGAAGACATTCACGTGATGGCACTGAATCTTTTAATTTTAATATGACTAAAGTCTTCAGAGGTGGGTCTGGATGATTTATTTAATTCATATCCTTCCGAGAATCTCTCCAATCTGTCCCTTATCGCCTGCATGTGACTTTCCGTAAATATTGACTTTTCAACGCATGCTGACGTAGACAGGTTTACTTGGCTGATGACTTATCTGATCTCTTTAAGTCAATCTGTCTGATGTGCAGTCAAACTTCTCTGTCGTCGGACTTCTCTTATGATGACTTCTCTGATGTACTGACGAGACTTCTCTGATCTGAATTCTTCTGACCTGATGAACTTGACTGATCTGATGGTCAGACTTCAGATGACTTGGGCTCCAACTGATCCCTTGACTGCAGTTTGGTCGAACTTCTCTGATAAAATTGTTGACCATAACTTCTCTGATTTTCACTTGACTGTGACTCGGCTTTCTGCAGTATTTGGTCAAACTTCTCTGATGTTGCTTGTCTGACCGAAACTTCTCTGATGTACTTATCTGCACTTTGTTTTTAGCCGATTTTAAGCCTAACTTAACTGGCCTATAGAAGATACTATTTTGTTTCTTCTTTACATTTTGCCAAGTATCTAACTTAACATAATTTGGCCTATGGAAGATACTCATTTGGTCCTTCCTTACATTTGCCAAGTAAGCATACATTTGAATAAACAAGTATAATGATGACATCATCAAAATCTAACAAGTATTCCTAACAATTATTGACTAGGATTTGACTCTCGCTGATGATTGGATCGATAGACATGGAGCGATAATGAATTATCGCACGAGACTTATTTCGATGTTAGCAGAGGATGGTACCAAACATTCATTAGAGGGGCACAGAAGGAAAGGTCAGAAACTTATAATCAACGCCATGAAAGTGGTGAAACTTCTTCAAGAGGGTTGTATGGGCTACTGGTGTTAAGCTACGAGAGCAGAGGGCGAAGGAGTTGAACTTTCTTCAATACCTAGGGTAAATGAATTTTCGGATGAGTTGTCGGGACTGCCACCGGAAGGTGATGTGGAGTTCTCATTTTATTTAGAACCAAGTGCATCCCCAATCTCTAAGGCGCCGTATCGCATGGCACCCTCAGAAATGCAGGAGTTGAAGAGTCAATTGGGGGAATTGTTGTAGAAAGGATACATTAGACCTAGCGCCTCACCCTGGGGTGCGCTAGTCTTTATTTGTAAGGAAAAAAGATGGTTCACTGCGTTTATGTATCGACTATCGTGAATTGAATGATCATTAAGAATAAATACCCCTTGCCACGTATTGATGATCTGTTTGATCAGTTGTAGGGAGCTACTGTATTTTCGAAGATCGATTTGAGATCGGGGTACTATCAACTTCGGGTAAAGGAGTCCGACGTTCCGAAGACTGCCTTTCAGATGAGGTACATACAATATAAGTTTGTGGTTATGCTGTTTGGGCTAACCAACTCGCCGACAGTATTTATGCAGTTGATGAATCTCGATGAATGTGTAGTCGTCATTATCGACGACATCTTGGTATATTCTCGCAATGTGGAGAAGCATGCTCAGCACTTGCTATTGGTGTTGGGTATCTTGAGAACCCAACATCTTTATGCGAAGCTCACCAAATGTGACTTTTGGTTGAATGAAGATATGTTTCTCGGACATGTGATTTCGGTCTAAGGAGTTCGTGTATACCCTCAGAAGATCGAGGCAGTGATGGATTGGGCACCGCCCAAAAATGTGAAGGAAGTTCGTAGCTTTTTGGGTCTCACTGGGTATTATCGTCAGTTCGTCGAGGGGTTATCCAAACTTGCTCTACCACTTACTCAATTACTCCAGAAGACCGAAAAGTTCCAGTGGAATGATGAGAGGCATCAGAGTTTCGAGGAGTTGAAAAGGCGTTTGACTACAATGCCGGTTTTAGCCCTGCCTCAAGGGAATGATGGGTATTCGGTTTATTGTGATGCTTCAGGCCAGGGACTCGGGTGCATACTCCTACAGTACGATAAGACTATAGCCTTTGCATCACGACAATTGAAACCATACGAGATGAATTATCCCACCAACGACCTGGAGTTGGCTGCAGTTATGTTCACGCTAAAGATTTGGCGCCACTATTTATACGGCTCTCTATGTCGGACTTATACCGATCATAAGAGTTTGAAGTACATTATCAGCTAGAAGGAACTGAATATGAGACAGTGTCGATGGTTAGAGTTGATAAAGGATTATGACCTGGAGATCCTTTACCATCCAGGGAAAGCCAACATGGTGGCCGACGCTTTGAGCTAGAAGCTGGTATCACTTTGTTGGAGCAAGATCGGAATATGCACTGATGTGCGGAAGCAAAAATTAAATGTGCGGAAATTAAATGACACAAGGATTTATAGAGGTTCGGCTATAATCGAGCCTACGTCCTCTCTCGGTATCTTTTTCTATTGGATAAATATCAAAACCTCTGCACCTCTCTTCTATCGGTCTAGGGATTACCATCACAATCATGTCTTCTATTGGTCCCTGATAAACCACTCGTAGTTGTCTTTGTGTCGATCCAAGTTAAACCGTTTTCCTTTTCTATTGGACAAGGAATAAACCACTCTAGATTTCTATAGGTACTAGATAAACCTCACGAAGATATCGATTGCGATTCTAATAATGGCGGATTTTTGATCCTAATAACACCAAATCCAATCGTATCTTTTCTTTTACCTCTCGTGTATATGTTGAATGTATAAACACTCAAACTAACAATATAAGATCAATATCACTAAAACAATATAAGTATATCAATCTATGATCAATTTATCGTTTGCTTGAAGTTGTTGTAGTGAAACAATACCATAGGAATGGTATTAATAGCCTTCTTCATCAAACTAGCCATTAGCTCCCCGTGCCTTTATTACGGCTGCTATCTTCTTAACATTACGTCCGACACCAATGTTACGTACGTTAACTTCCACTGCTTACGTACGTTAGCATGACCCAGTTTTAGTCCAGTAGCATCTGACTTAAACATTACGTACATTATCTAATCTTCTTTACGTACGTTAGGGATACGTCATTGCTGACGTCATATATCCGTTGCCGCTTTTCTGACTTTGACTCTCCCAACGTTCTTCTGGTTTGAACTTCTTTACATACCTTAAGTAACATTCCTTATGTACGTTATTTTTCACATGTTACGTACTCTATGCTTGATCGATTACGTATGTTAGCCTTGTAAAATTCCAGCTTTTTGCACTTTGTTTCCTTCGATGCTTTGCTTCGACTTTTTGTTGTTTTGTTTTGTGTATCAACTTAAATCATCAAAACATTATTATAGCATGTATGGAACAAAATGTTCCAACAATTTCCCCCTTTTTGATGATTACAAAACAACACTTCGTCAATGGGATTTACCTGCAATAAATACAAATATATGTATATGTGTACATACCAAAGTTTTCGACTTTGTCCGTTTAATTAGTTTCTTCTCCCATTTCTTTTTCGACTTCTTCTTTCCTTCTCTTTTTCTTTTCTCATTTTCAAATTTTCATCATCTTTTCGACGTCTCCTCATTTTTCTTTTCAACTTCATCTTTTCGACTTTTCTATGATTTTCTCCCCCTTTCAGGGTTAATCCCATTCTTCAATTTCTCCTTTCTCCCCTCTTTTGTTTTCATCAAAAAGTGTAATAAATGACAATAAAATGATAAATACCAAATTGATGTATAAAAAATATGCACGAATAGGGTATAAACTCCTCCTGAAAATATTATCTCCCCTTTTAAAAAATTATTACTCCCCCTAAGTAAAATATATTTTGATAAAAAATCAATTTTTGGGGATCCAACCGAGAGTTGATTTTCATTTGAAACATAGACGATATTTGAAATATTTGTTCCTTTAGGAACCCAAATTTTCGTAACTTTAATCGTCCGTCTTGGGCTGTTACAGTTTGAAATGTGATGCCCTTTCAAACATTTTTCACACCGGGGTATTTTTAAATTTAAGGACTCGTTTTTAGAACAAGGTTTGAATTCCAACCCCTGTTTATTTAAAGTAAACTTTTGCACCGAGAGCATATTTTCAAATTTCTCGTTTTCGAGAGAAAATTTCTTCGTTAAATTTTTGAGCTCGGTTTGCATTTTAACAAGATCATCCTTTAAAATATTTTCATTCTCAACACACTTTGAATGATCGATCTCGACACATTTTTCCTTTTCAAGAATTTTGGAATATTCAATTTCCAATGATTTATTTTTAAATTGAAGGGATTTAATTTCGGATAAAGCATTTTGATAATCCGTATGCAATAATTCAAATGCTTCAAAAAGTTCGTCGTAAGAATTACTTACTTGGCTTTCGACATCGCTATCGTCGAAGGAACTCCGGGCCATGAGAGCGAGATTATTTTGATTGATAAAATCATCATCTTCGTCTTCATCGCTCCATGTTGCAACGAGAACCTCCTTCTTGGGTTTAGCGCGGCAATTTTTAGCAAAGTGGCCTGGTTTACCACATAATCGACAATTGTTGTCGAATTTCTTAGAATCGCCCGAGATGTCTTTCTTTCTGCGGTTTAATAAGGTTTGAAACTTATTAATATTCTTGGCATAATATGCCGATTCTTCATCGCTTTCATCAACCGGGATTTCTTCTCTTTTTGACATCTTAGCCTTCAAGGCTATCGATCTTTCCTTTGGTTTCGGCTTTGCATTTCGAGATTTAAGGACAATCTCGTAATTTATTAGTGAACCAACGAGGGCACTAAAATCAAGATTATTGAGATCTTTCGATTCCATAATCGCCGTCACTGTTCCATCCTATTCAACAGGTAGTGATCTTAAGATTTTCTTGACTATTTCACTACTTGATAATGGTTTTCCAAATGAAGCAAGTCCATTAGTGATGACCGAAAATCGGTCGAGCATGTTGGTGATGGACTCGTAACCTTTCATCATGAATAACTCGTAGTCATGGAGAAGCATATTGATCTTTGTCTTCTTGACTTGAGTTGTCCCTTCGTGTGTGATTTCCAAAATTTTGCATATCTCTTTAGCACTTTCACACGATGAGATACGATTGACCTCTTCTGGATTTAAGGCACAATATAGAAGTTGAGTAGCCTTACAATTTAGATGGTCGTTCTTCCAATCCTCGTCATTATATTCTTCGAAACTCTTAAGAGATCTGTCAGGTTTGATTGGAACTTTCGGGCCAAGACAAATGATCTTCCAAATCTCGATGTCATACGCTCGGATGAATATTGACATCTTTTTCTTCCATGTCATGAAATTTGCGCCATCAAAAAGTGGTGGTCGGTTAAGAGCAAGGCCTTCGACTGGAGCAAATTGAAACGCCATTTGGATCGACTCGGATGTTAAGCAGTGTATTGGAGGTACTGCTCCGATACCAATTGTTGGGGCAAGATCGTAATATGCGCCGATGTGCGGAAGCGTAAATTAAATGTGCGGAAATTAAACGACACAAGGATTTATAGAGGTTCGCTATAATCGAGCCTACGTCCTCTCTCGGTATATTTTTCTATAGGATAAAGATCAAAACCTCTCTTCTATCGGTCGAGGGATTACCGTCACAATCATGTCTTCTACTGGTCCGTGATAAACCAATCATACTTGTCTTTGTGTCGGTCCAAGTTAAACCGTTTTCCTTTTCTATTAGACAAGGAATCAACCACTTTAGCTTTCTATCAGTACTAGATAAACCTCACGAAGATATCGATTGCGATTCTAATAATGCCGGATCCTTGATCCTAATAACACCGAATCCAATCGTATCTTTTCTTTTACCTCTCGTGTATATGTTGAATGTATAAATACTCAAACTAACAATATAAGCTCAATATCACAACAACAATATAAGTATATTAATCTCTGATCAATGTATCATTTGCTTGAAGTTGTTGTAGTGAAACAATACCATAATAATGGTATTTATAGCCTTCTTCATCAAACTAGCCGTTAGCTCCCTATTCCTTCATTACGGCCGCTATCTTCTTAACATTACGTCCGTAACCAATGTTACGTACGTTAACTTCCACTGCTTACGTACGTTAGCATTGTAATATCCGCAATTTCGGATTTCCGGTAATTTTCATTTTCGGCGGAGGTCCGTTTCGACGACTCGCTTTTGACCGTTTCGTCATTCGGAGAATATTTAATTCTGCACTTTTTGTCATCCGAGTTCGTTTCGGTGCTGCTTTGTTGAGTTCCGTGCTTTTAGCGACTTTTCCGCGCTTGAGTTCGGTTCTTGCGAATCTCGTGCGAAATTGTCGTTTGGGGTTTTTCGTAAGTTCATTTAACGTTGTTATACGTGTTGTGAGCTTCGGTTTGATTATTCGTTATTGTATGGTGATTTTCGGGCATTTGGGCCATTTTCGTAATTTCCCAAAGTTTGGGGTAATTACCTTCCGTTGTCGAATTTCGAGCCTTCGGGTGGTCGGAATCGTGTGTTCTGCTAGCTCTTAGATTCGTCTTTGTGAGTACTTCGTAACCGTATCTTCGGTTCGTATTCAGGTTCGGGTTTCGGTGTCGTTTTGTTGAATTCAGGATTACTAAACGACTTTTCTAAGTATGAGTTCGACTTTGTTAGATCACCATTAATTTTTGGTAACTCCAAAAATTCTGAATCTTTGCAATATTATAGAGCATCGAGTTAGCTTTCCAATGGTTCGAACGGTGAGTCAATCGGAGTCCGGACGAGAGAGTTATGGTCGTTTTAGCTCACCCGCTCGTTATTGGCGATCCGCCGGCCGAACTCGGCCGTGTCTTCCGACACGGCCCGTGCCGCACTCGTCCGGATAAGCGGGAAGTCTCGCCTCAGACCCGACCGTGTCGTGCACGGCCGAGCCGAACTCTTCCGGATAAGCCGTAGCGACGCCAGAGGCCCGACCGTGTTCCAGACACGGCCGAGTCAATGCCGAGCGCCGCGACAGTCACTATCGGTAGGCCTCGGCAGCGCGACCGTGTCTAGCAGACACGGTCGAGTCCCTGCCGCCACCGCGCGCCACGACCGTGTCGAGCGGACACGGCCGAGTCTGTCACTATTTAAGGCCCAAAGAATGGGTTTTTCTTCATTTTTCTCACTCGCTTCTTCCTCTTCCGCTACGGAGCTTTGATGATCATGGAGGGATGTTGTTAGGGGTTAAATCCATGAAGTTTTGAAGTTCATAACATCGATTAATCCTTCCATAACTTGCTCCGATCGAATCAAGGCAAGTTTTCCTAAAATATAGTTTTGGGGATTTTGTTCGATTTGTCCGTTTAATCCGTTTTAACTTAGGATTGTGATGGATTGATGATTATTTAGATGTATTATATCATTTTCCTTGTTATTCCATGGTTGGATCGTATCGATTCGTTATTTTGGTCGAGTTCTTGATCGACGCCTTGAAAGTGTCCGGTAAAATGTCATAGAGGGGTTTTCGGGCGTTCTACGATTATTCTTCCTCGTATGATCGATGATTTATTGATTATATGTTGTTAGGGTCGAATTCTTGTGAAGAACTCGAGTCGGAACCCTTTCGTTCGTTGTCTTCTTCGGGGTCCGAGCTTCCCGGTCGAACCGTGTTCTTCGGAGCGTTTGGTAGCGGTTATTAAGGCAAGTATCTTAGTATACGACTTGTATCTTGTGAATAGTAATTACGTATGATATGTATAACGATTTTGCTTGCCTCCGTAAATATGTTCCGTTTGAGTTGGTTGTGTTTTCCGAAATTTGAAGGCTTTGTGATAATAGTGATATATTGGTATACGTGTTAGGCGTTGTGCCATTTGTGCATGATGGCGATGTACATATGAGATGGTTGTACACGTGTTTCTTCAATGTATTGTGTACTGAATGTGTGTTGTGTTGGTTAAGAGTCGTTGTGATGATCATGATGTTTGTGTTGTTTTGGTTTACTTGCTTGATTGTACATTCGGCGTAATGTGGAATGACTTGACATTTAATGATTATGAATTGTGTCGAGTCGATGTGTGGGTGATCCAGGTAGGGTCTGACGAGGCCTCAGGAGTTCGGTACATGATGTGTACGAACAAAGTGTGTGAACCAGGTAGGGTCTGACGAGGCCTCTGGAGTCCGGTACATGACGTGTACGGACAAGGTGTGTGATCCAGGTAAGGTCTGACGAGACCTCTGGAGTTCGGTACATGATGTGTACGAACGATGCTGTAGCCGGGTAGGGTCCGTTGAGGCCTCCGGAGTTCGGTACATGATGTGTACGAACAGTGTGTGTTGTAGCCGGGTAGGGTCCGTCGAGGCCTCCGGAGTTCGGTACATGATGTGTACGAACAATGTGTGCAGTCCGGGTAAGGTCCGTCGAGGCCTCCGGAGTTCGGTACATGATGTGTACGAATGCTGATCGTGTAATGCTGATTGTTTGGGTAACATTTTAAATATGGATCTCGGACGCATAATGATATATTATTTAGTATGCTTTGAAACGAGAATCGGGCTAAGGCCCTATTGTTTACGAAAAGGTTTTGTAAATTGGGACTCGAGGTCCAAAAGATTTTCTGCTTTAAAAATCCCCGAGATGATGTGTTCCTTTTCAAATATCTCTTACTTGAGTTCGAAATTCTAAAACTTCTAGAACATTTTGATAATGGATTTCCGTATTAAATTCGTAGTTGCTATTTGCTTGTTACATTTCTTATCGTTTGATACTTGCACTACTAAAACAGATGAGTTTTAATAACCAAAGAGTATTATGTGGGAGGATGTCTGTTCTGCGTCCAGGTACATGCAGGTTCAGGGGAGCAGTCACAGGATTGGCACAAGGGGATGACGGGCTGCGATACTAATCAAGAGTTGAGAGTTGGTAGAGTTTAGTTGTATTGTTAGAGTTGATTCAGTCTTCCGTTGTATTGTATTTCGACCCCTGTGTGGGTAATGTTGTTAGTCAGTCCTGTTGATAGAGTTGTGTGACCTCATCGGTCTGTGTGTTTATGTGTAAGTGACCTTGACGGTCTGTATTATTATATTGTTTGACCCTGGACGTGCAAGCATTTGATTGTTTATGGACGTTTAGCCTGGTAGATCCTTGCGGAAAGGGTTTACGGCGTGTAATATTCCCATACGGTTTTGGGGGTGTTACATTTATGGTATCGGAGATTAGGTTGCGGAAACCTAGGCTATCGGGTCGAGTCGAGTTGTGATTTGTCGAGTAATGTGTTGTCTCGTCGTTCGAGTCGTCAGGTGACAAGTTGAGTTGTGCGTAGTCACAACGCGTTGGATATGTTGTCGGATGAGATTAGTATCGTGGGCGACCGTCTTCTCCGTGCGGCCTGTGGACGTAAGTCTCCTCTTTTATGCATAATATCTGTGTTCATGATTTCATTTATGTGTGATATTTGTGGTGCATAATTTTATTTACACGGTGTTGTGTAATGAAGTTGTATTCGGTACTTGGATACGCTGTACGTGTATAGAGTTGGATGTATTGATGTTTAACCCTTGAACCACCATGTGGGTTGGTATGGTGTGAAAGTTGTGAACCTTGATGGGTTTTACGGTAGAGTTTGTGGGAAACTCCGATGAATGATTTTACTGTGTGTTTAAACTTGATGCCATGAGATGTATGTGATTGAATTGGCGACCCTGTTCGCCATTTGGGCATGTGGTTTTAATATCGACTATTTTGGGATTGTTGTAATTATACCCGCTACGGGTAGCTTTGAAAATGTTTTCCTTAAAGACTACTGATTTGAGCATTTTTGTGGAAATCAAAATTTTTGGAAAATCTTGTTTTGCAAAACGACCGAGGTATTATAAGTGTTTTCAAAAATTTCATTTCACCAATTTTTTTTCAAACTTGAGAATTTTAAAATTTTATCATTTGAATAATACCCCGGAAACATTTTATTTTTGTTGTTTGTTTGATCCCTGCGATACGTGTGTGGTTTTGATAGTGTTTGATTTTGTAAAATCCAAACATCTCTGTTGATGCGACTGTGTGGATTATTTTTTTTATGAAGTCCTAAAATTACAGTGTTAGTTTGTGCACTTGTGTGATGACTTGGAGTTGATGTTTTAACGTGCTGCTATCTATTGTCTTATCTTGACGTTGTGATATTTGTTTGGATGTGTTATTCTTATTGGTCGTCCATCCAGTATGCCGAGAGGCCGTGGCCGAAGACGTGGTCGTAGTCGTGGTTGTGATCAGCAGCAATCATCCAGAGTTAATGTTGATATTGACGCCGCCACCATCCTTCGTCAGGTGACTGACCGGTTGGTGCATATGAATCAGACTGTACACCGAGACGGGATTCCGGATGAAGATAACGGAGCTGGTAAGTGGTTACGAGATGTGATGAGAATGCACCCGCCCCGTTTTGTAGGTTCTTCGGACTCGTTAGGCTGGGAGAATTGGCTCTTCCAGTTGGACAGAACGTTTGATGCTGTAGCTTGCCCCGATGAGAGAAGAGTGCCTATTGCTCAATACCTACTCGACAGGGAAGCTGCAGACCGGTGGGAGGCCGTAGCGCCTAGTGATCGTACCGCTACTTGGACTGAATTCAAAACTGCCATGGAGGCCGAGTATTGTCCGCCGCCTGTTAAAGAGCGTAGGATTGTCGAGTTTTTCTCGGCTACGCCCCGAGACGTGTCGATATCCCAGGCGATAGTCGATTATAATCGGCAATTTGTGTTATGTTCGGATCGTGAAAAGTGAGGCGTATAAGGTTCGTTATTTCGATATGCGTATGAAACCTCGGGATTCGGCAGTGTATGGCTCCTTTTATGTGTACAACCTTGAAGGACTATCAGGATCGAGCCTTGGCGTTTGAGATGGCTATAATGTCTACCGAGTCCGTATCGGTAGCAAAAAGCGTAAGATTTCCGATGACGACGGAAGTAAGGGAATTGGGATTCCCACACCTCAACCCTCGTATCGCCGAGTATGGGACCTTCTCGGTCAGTTAGAGAACCCAAAAGACCCAAGTCGGTGTCTTTGAGTTCTGGTAATGCTCCTAGATGTTTCAACTGTAACGTTCTAGGCCATGAACGCGCGCATTGTAAGAAACCGCCAGTGACTTGTTATAATTGTGGACACGAGGGGCATCGAGTTCAGTACTGCGAGATTGTTGCCGAGATGATAAGGGACCGGAATTCTATTCCTACTTCCGGAGGTCCCAGTGATGTCTAGTGATGGTGTTTTGGTACTCGCTACACGGATTGTTTCGCGTGTAGAGATGTTTTTGTGACGCTTTTACATTTGGAACTTGTTGAATGATATTTTGTTTTGTGTAAGTTCCCGTTTAGTTGTTGAACCTACGGAGGCGTGTCAGTGGACCACGAAGTCATGAGCATGGTATTTTATTATGTGTCGTTATATTTTGTTTCGTATCACTGTGATAACCTTAGTTTAAGATTCGGACGAAACTTATTTTTTTGTATGATAGAATGTAATATCCGGTATTCTCATTTTACGTTATCCGAATTGTTTGTGTTTTGACGTAGGACATTTTATTGTTGTTGAGAATCTTAATGATTTCTATCGTAATACTCTAATTGTTTCTATCGCATAGCCGTTTTAGTCGGGTGCGACTTGTTGTCGCGTACATTTCCTTGATTAAATGTGTGCATAAGATGTGGTATGTGATGCGTCGTTAATTGATCGTTATTGTTTTGAATCATTGCCGGTGGCGTTGTTATGGTCGTCGTGTGGCGTGTTGTCACGCTGTATATTCTTTCGCGTTACTTGTAACGTTTCGCCAATGGACGAAAGTTACACGTTTCTCGTGTATCTTGTTGAGTTTTCCTGTCGGGATATTGCTTCTCCCTACTTGTTTTAAGTTTCGGGACGAAACTTCTTTTAAGGAGGGTAGAATGTAATATCCGCAATTTCGGATTTCCGGTAATTTTCATTTTCGGCGGAGGGCCGTTTCGACGACTCGCTTTTGACCGTTTCGTCATTCGGAGAATATTTAATTCTGCACTTTTTGTCGTCCGAGTTCGTTTCGGTGCTGCTTTGTTGAGTTCCGTGCTTTTAGCGACTTTTCCGCGCTTGAGTTCGGTTGTTGCGAATCTCGTGCGAAATTGTCGTTTGGGGTTTTTAGTAAGTTCATTTAACGTTGTTATACGTGTTGTGAGCTTCGGTTTGATTATTCGTTGTCGTATGGTGATTTTCGGGCATTTGGGCCATTTTCGTAATTTCCCAAAGTTTGGGGTAATTACCTTCCGTTGTCGAATTTCGAGCCTTCGGGTGGTCGGAATCGTGTGTTCTGCTAGCTCTTAGATTCGTCTTTGTGAGTACTTCGTAACCGTATCTTCGGTTCGTATTCAGGTTCGGGTTTCGGTGTCGTTTTGTTGAATTCAGGATTACTAAACGACTTTTCTAAGTATGAGTTCGACTTTGTTAGATCACCATTAATTTTTGGTAACTCCAAAAATTCTGAATCTTTGTAATATTATAGAGCATCGAGTTAGCTTTCCAATGGTTCGAACGGTGAGTCAATCGGAGTCCGGACGAGAGAGTTATGGTCGTTTTAGCTCACCCGCCGTTATTGCCGATCATCGCGGCCGAACTCGGCCGTGTCGTCCGACACGGCCCGTGCTGCATCTCGTCCGGATAAGCCGGAAGTCTCGCCTCGTGACCCGACGTGTCGTCTGCACGGCCGAGCCGAACTCTTCCGGATAAGCCGTGCAGCTGCCCAGAGGCCCGACCGTGTTCCAGACACGGCCGAGTCAATGCCGAGCGCCGCGATGTGTCACTATCGGTAGGCCCCTCGGCGGCGCGACCGTGTCTAGCAGACACGATCGAGTCCTCCCGCTGCCATCGCGCCACGACCGTGTCGGGCGGACACTGGCCGAGTCTGTCGGCTATTTAAGGCCCAGAATGGGTTTTTCTTCATTTTTCTCACTCGCTTCTTCCTCTTCCGCGATCGAGCTTTGATGATCATGGAGGGATGTTGTTAGGGTTAAATCCATGAAGTTTTGAAGTTCATAACATCGATTAATCCTTCCATAACTTGCTCCGATCGACCGAATCAAGGCAAGTTTTCCTAAAATATAGTTTTGGGGATTTTGTTCGATTTGTCCGCTTAATCCGCTTTAACTTAGGATTGTGATGGATTGATGATTATTTAGATGTATTATATCATTTTCCTTGTTATTCCATGGTTGGATCGTATCGATTCGTTATTTTGGTCGAGTTCTTGATCGACGCCTTGAAAGTGTCCTAAAATGTCATAGAGGGGTTTTCGGCATTCTACGATTATTCTTCCTCGTATGATCGATGATTTATTGATTATATGTTGTTAGGGTCGAATTCTTGTGAAGAACTCGAGTCGGAACCCTTTCGCTCGTTGTCTTCTTCGAGTCCGAGCTTCCTGGCCGAACCGTGTTCTTCTGAGCGTTTGGTAGCGGTTATTAAGGCAAGTATCTTATTATACGACTTGTATCTTGTGAATAGTAATTACGTATGATATGTATAACGATTTTGCTTGCCTCCGTAAATATGTTCCGTTTGAGTTGGTTGTGTTTTCCGAAATTTGAAGGCTTTGTGATAATAGTGATATATTCGTATACGTGTTAGGCGTTGTGCCATTTGTGCAGGATGGCGATGTACATATGAGATGGTTGTACACGTGTTTCTTC
Organism: Orobanche coerulescens; assembly: GCA_033398695.1. NCBI lineage: Eukaryota > Viridiplantae > Streptophyta > Magnoliopsida > Lamiales > Orobanchaceae > Orobanche > Orobanche coerulescens. The sequence continues at coordinate 149,712,575 of CM065812.1, read as the reverse complement.
AATGTATTGTGTACCGAATGTGTGTTGTGTTGGTTAAGAGTCGTTGTGATGATCATGATGTTTGTGTTGTTTTGGTTTACTTGCTTGATTGTACATTCGGCGTAATGTGGAATGACTTGACATTTAATGATTATGAATTGTGTCGAGTCGATGTGTGGGTGATCCGGTAGGGTCGACGAGGCCTCGGAGTTCGGTACATGATGTGTACGAACAAAGTGTGTGAACCGTAGTGGTCCGACGAGGCCTCCGGAGTCCGTACATGACGTGTACGGACAAGGTGTGTGATCCGTAAGGTCCGACGAGACCTCGGAGTTCGGTACATGATGTGTACGAACGATGTCAGAGCCGGTAGGGTCCGTTGAGGCCTCCGGAGTTCGGTACATGATGTGTACGAACAAGTGTGTGTTGTAGCCGGGTAGGGTCCGTCGAGGCCTCCGGAGTTCGGTACATGATGTGTACGAACAATGTGTGCGATCCGTAAGGTCCGTCGAGGCCTCCGAGTTCGGTACATGATGTGTACGAATGGATCGTGTAATGTTGATTGTTCGGGTAACATTTTAAATATGGATCTCGGACGCATAATGATATATTATTTAGTATGCTTTGAAACGAGAATCGGGCTAAGGCCCTATTGTTTACGAAAAGGTTTTGTAAATTGGGACTCGAGGTCCAAAAGATTTTACGCTTTAAAAATCCCGAGATGATGTGTTCCTTTTCAAATATCTCTTACTTGAGTTCGAAATTCTAAAACTTCTAGAACATTTTGATAATGGATTTCCGTATTAAATTGTAGTTGCTATTTGCTTGTTACATTTCGTATGGTTTGATACTTGCACTAGTAAAACAAAGGAGTTTTACTAACCCCGAGTATTCGGGGTGGATGTCCTGCTCTGCGTCTGTACATGCGGAGTTCGGGAGCAACACAGTATTGGCACAAGGGGATGACGGGCTGCGATACTAATCAAGAGTTGAGAGTTGGTAGAGTTTAGTTGTATTGTTAGAGTTGATTCAGTCTTCCGCTGTATTGTATTTCGACCCCTGTGTGGGTAATGTTGTTAGTCAGTCCTGTTGATAGAGTTGTGTGACCTCATCGGTCTGTGTGTTTATGTGTAAGTGACCTTGACGGTCTGTATTATTATATTGTTTGACCCTGGACGGGCAAGCATTTGATTGTTTATGGACGTTTAGCCTGGTAGATCCTTGCGGAAAGGGTTTACGGCGTGTAATATTCCCATACGGTTTTGGGGGTGTTACAAGCATGACCCAGTTTTAGTCCAGTAGCATCTGACTTAAACATTATGTACGTTAGCTAATCTTCTTTACGTACGCTAGGGATACGTCATTGCTGACGTCATATATCTGTTGCCGCTTTTCTGACTTTGACTCTCCCTACGTTCTTCTAGTTTGAACTTCTTTACGTACGTTAAGTAACATTCCTTACGTAGGTTATTTTGCACATGTTACGTACTCTATGCTTGATCGATTACGTACGTTAGCCTTGTAAAATTCCAGCTTTTTGCACTTCATTTCCTTCGATGCTTTGCTTCCACTTATTGTTGTTTTGTTTTGTGTATCAACTTAAATCATCAAAACATTATTATAGCATGTATGGAACAAAATGTTCCAACACACTTCAGATGCTTGAGGTTCTCACACCTCAAAAGAAGATTCGAGGAGAGTTGATTGAGCAGGGAATCGCAGTATGGCTTCAGCAAGTGCAAGGCAAATTTTGTACTCTCGAGATTACTTCATCCTTAGTTGATGACATTCAGGAGAAGTAGTTGAACGACCCGATAATCATTCAACTGATAGTGGATGTGGAATTAGGGAAAGCCCCTGGTTTTATGGTCCATGAGGACAGTATTTTGAGATTCCAGGGCAGGCTTTATGTTCCCACTGATTTGGAATTGAGACATAGGATACTCCGAGAGGCTCACGCTACGCTATACTCAATTCATCCAGGAATGAGTAAGATGTAAAAGGATCTTAAAAACAACCTTTGGTGGACTAATATGAAGAAGGATGTTACGGAGTTCGTACTACGGCGTTTTACTTGCCAGCAAGTCCAAATCGAGGATCAACGACCGATCGGGCTGTTGAAACCGCTTCCAATTCCCGAATGGAAGTGGGAAGACGTCTCTATGGACTTTATCACTGGGATGCCAAAGACTAAAACTGGAATAAATATGATTTGGGTGATCGTTGATTGATTAACTAAGTCAGCACACTTTCTTGGTACTAAGGATACTTGGGGACTAGAGAGACTGGCTCGGATATTTATAGTAGAGATTGTGAGGTTGCACGGTACTCCTAAAACTATAGTATCTGATGGAGATGGCCGTTTTGTGTCACATTTTTGGTAGGCGGTCCATCAGGCTTTGGGTATTGAGTTGAGATTGAGTACATCTTTCTATCCGCAGTCAGACAGTCAAACCGAGCAGACAATTTAAATGCTAGAAGATATGCTTCGTGCATGCACATTGGACTGAAGTAGTGACTGGGAACTTCATTTGCTTTTGAATGAGTTTACCTACAATAATAGTTGGCATGCGTCAATCAAGATGGCACCTTTCGAAGCGCTCTATGGTAGGCGGTGTAGGTCGCTGTTGTGTTGGGACGAGGCATCGGAGCTTGTTGGAATAGAACCGGATATGTTGTTGGAAACTAAGGAAAAAAATTTCTATCATTCAAAGCAGGTTGTTGGCTGATCAAATTCGATACAAATCTTATGTTGATGTTCGTCGTCGGCCTTTAAAGTTCAAAGTGGGAGACCATATTTTACTCAAGATGTTGCCGACGAAAGGAGTTTTCCGCTTAAAGGGAAGCTTAGTCCGAGGTATATCGGGCCGTTTGAGATTTTGGATAGAGTCGATGAGTTGGATTATCGCTTGGTGTTACCTCCAGCCCTAAGTCATATTCATAACGTGTTTCACATTTCTCATCTGAGAAGATATATTTTGGACCCGAGTCACATTATCGATTATGGGGATATAGAGATAGCGGATGATAACACGTTCGAGGAAAGGCCGATGAAAATCCTTGAACGTCGTGCGAAACAACTTAGGCACAAAACCATTCTGTTGGTTAAAGTTCAATGGTCGAGACATGGAGTTGAAGAAGTAACTTGGGAAACCGAAGAGAGCATGCGTGCTACATACCCTGATTTATTCATTTCTTAAGTTTCGGGACAAAACTTCCTTTTAGAGGGGAAGAATGTAATATCCGTACTTTTTGTAAATTTTCGTCTTTAATGCTTTTTCACTTTTGATGCTCTTCATAAGCGCATATTGTAATATCCACATTTTCCCTTTTTTTGGTATTTTTCATTTTGGTGTATTTTTCGTTTTTATTGACTTTCTTGTAACCATATTGATATTTCGAGAACATTTAATACAGGACTTTTTGTCATTCGAACTTGTTTTGGACTTGTTTTACTCAACTCCGCGTTTAATGTCATTTTCGTCGCTATTTGGTTCGATTCTCGTAATTGTTGTTCGGAACTGCCATTTCGGGGTTCTCGTACATCCTTCTTATGTCATTATGGATGTTGTGAGCTTTTTTTTGGTGTTTCTATCATGTATCGTGTATTTCAGATGTTTTGGGCCGTTTTATAATTTCCCAAAGTTATGGGGTATTTACTATGGTTGTCGTTTTGTCTCTTTGAGGGCGTTGTGAGCTCTTGTTATCGTTCCTTTTCGAGTTGGTTATGTTCTGGGTGCTTTCGGAGCCATGTCGGGCTCAGTGTTAGCCTTTGATTGTAACACACGAGCAGGCCACACGAGCAGATGCTCGTGCGTGATGACAGAAGTTGGGAAGTGGCCCAACGCACGACCAAAAGTACGAGCATTGGTCGTGCGTGATTGCTCGTGCATCTATGATGTATATAAGGGGACAGTCGCGTTTTCAGCGTCATTCTTCTTCTCATTTCTTACTCTTCTGATGAGGGCACGCAAGAGAGGTGATTTCTTCTTCCAATCATCTCAACTATCATCATCCTTGAATTCTTAGTGTAGATTAACAACATCTACTTGTGTTCTTCGTCTTCGATCCGAGGTAATCTCTTAGAACCCTATTTTTGGGGAATTTGGGGGTTTTCGATTTAATGTCCGATTTGTTCCGTGTTGTTGATTAATCCATGATGTATGTGATTAATCTTATGTTGGGTTTTCCATGCATCGAATACATAAATCAGCAGTAAAAACGCAGCGGAAGAAATAAAAAGAAAACCCAATTTAGGATCTCATGCAGTAATTTAATTGTTTGATTAGAGGGTTAATCGAATTACCTTAATCCGATAAATAGATCTAGATTCAGACTAGAAGCAGATGAATATCTCCTTCTTATTTGGGTGATCCACACACGAACAATTCCACAAACCGGATTGCTAGATCCTTACGAATAATATTGATAAATAGTACAACCCAAATTCCTTACTAGAAGGATTGTACTATTGATCAAGATCAACTAAGGGAAGACAAGATGACCAATATTAATCTTCTACAGTAGAAGAATTTCGGTCAGTCTAGTGAGAACAAAGGGGGCGATTTTTTGTGTCTTGGCTAGGGTTGTGTAATTTTCTTCTTATGACAACTCCTTGTCCAAGACCTTATATTAATACTAGGTAAACCCTAGATTCAAGAATCTAGTATTTGCTTAGTTACCCCTCATCTTATTAAATAATACAATATATATAATATCCAATATTATATATACTTATTATTTAATCTCCTTATAAATATAATATCCAATATTATATTTATTATTCCGAGTTGATATTTATTCATGCTTGTCTATAATTGTCGTACGTGAGACCCAAAGGCTTATATTATGTTGGCAATTATTTAATACCTTATTAAATAATAAATCATAAGCGGCCTCTAGCAAGACATTATGATTACCCAAATAATATAAGTTAATAGTCCATTAAACCTTTTAACATGTCAAATCCCTTTGTCACGCGATATCATATTTGAACTAAGTCATGGAGATTGTCATACTTATTATGTTCAAATGCTTTCTCGATCTTAAGTAGACTGATTGAATGAAATGACTCTTCATTTGAGCATGGCCATGCATTTCCTTCAGTCCTACTTATCGAGGGGCCCAACAGATATCTCTCATACTAAAGAGAGGGACAAATCCCCATCTTGATTATTCCTTGCCCTCTACATGGCTCCCACTAATCTCGATCGTTAACCTTTATGATCACCATGTTTCAGATGACGTTGGATTACATCAAGGCATAGCAGTTATCATGTTGGACTCTATGATAATCTCAGGTTCAAGGATATATTGACATATTGTTATATTGAGATTTACTTATGACATTTCCATGCAGTGATCTCAATGCGGGTCTGTCCAGTACTAGTTCTCCAACCAATACCCATAAGATTGATCCATACCATACGCATAATCATCCTATGATTATCAACCAAACTTATAGTAGTATATTAATCACCTGAGTCTCTACTCAACGCGATTGTACCAGGGACATTTGAATAATCTTATTATTCGTGAATAACTATTATTCAATTATTATAATATTAAAACATGCACATATTGTAATAATCAACGAGAAATAAATGATATCAAATAACTTTATTTAAATGTGACAATTACAAATCTGGGCACATCGAATGTCCTGGGGCACTATTCCCAACATCTTAGTGGTATACATGTTTTCTCCACGAGTTCATGGTAAATTTCGTAGTATTTGTGAAATCGAGAGGGTTCGGTTGCGACCTGCCCTCGTTGTTGTTTTTGTACGAATTTACATGAATCGTAGGTAGGTTTTCGGGTGTATACCGTTTTTGTACTCGTGTATAATTGGTTGTGATTGTTTCTTCAAATCGCTTGGTTCAGGGTTGTCAGTTCCTAGCGAGCGTGGTTGATTTTTCCGTTCATTTCATCGTCAATTTCTCAAGGTAAGTATTCTTGTGAAACCCTTATGCTTAACATGGAATGGTAATGTATATGTGTGTGATTTGCTCACTCCGGGAGGGTTTGACGGGGCCTCGGAGGAATCTGTGATTTCGCTCCTGATTCACGAGCTTGTTTGGATAGCCTGTCCGGGAGGGTCCATAGAGGCCCCGGATACAACCAATGGTTTAGCCCCGGTCCTAGGTGAGTCATGTGCATGATTTTTAACTATGGCCAGTCCGGCAAGGTCCATAGAGGCCTCGGATGGGACCAGTGGTTTTGTAATATCCGCAATTTCGATTTTCATAATTTTCTTTTTTGGCGGAAATCCATCTTAGCGACTCGCTTGTGACCATTTCGTCATTATGAGAATGATTAATTCTGAACTTTTTGATATCCGAGTTTGTTTCGGTGTCGCTTTGTTTAGTTCCGTGCTTCTTAGCGACTTTTCCGCACTTAAGTTCGATTCTTGCGAATCTCGTTCGAAACTGTTGTTTCATGTTACCCGTATTTCATTTAACATTGTTATACGTATTGTGAGCTTCAGTTGGGTTATCCGTTGCCGTATCGTAATTTTTCGGACGTTTGGGCCGTTTTGTAATTTCCCAAAGTTTTGGGTACTTGTTTTCGTACTCGTTTTTACCTACATCCGAGTTGTCGGAATCACATGTTTGCTTAGCACTTTCGTTCGTTGTTGAGAATCCTTCATTAGCATTATGTTATGTTTTCTGAGTCGTCGCATTTTGAGGTCGTTCAGGACTGACCAGAGAGCAGAATGGATTTTTGCTGCCAGAAGGCATGTTACGGCCGTAAGGGCCGTGAGTTACGGCGTAATGGTCGTATGTTACGGTCGTAATGTCATAATGTTACGGCCATAACTAGGGTCTGTACAAGTACAGAAGCCTTTTCTGTTTTGGTCAGACTTCGACCTTTTTCTTCTCCTTGGCCACGTGCAGAGTCTTGAGGCGATTCCAGAGCGATTCTTCACAATAATTCATCAATCTTTCATCCTACAACATTATCATCAAGGTCTTGGTGTGGATTAACAACATGAAATCATTATTTTCCCTTTGAATCAAGGTAATCACCATAGAATCCCATTTCGGGAATATTTGGGGCTTTTTCTTGATTTTGAAATTCTAATCCGAGATTGTTGGTTCTATCATTTGTATCTAGTATTATTGATCATAATCCATGGGTTGAATTTCGTTTTTCATGAATTGACGGGTTGATTCGTGTTCTTGACCGTTTTGGGGGAAACCCTTAAACTTTCATCGTTTGATCCTTTAATTCAGCGGCTTTGGGTCGTGCTATGGAATTCATTTTTATTGTTGTTATTGTCGTTCGTAGTTTATTGTCACGGGTTGTCGTTCAGCGGAGTCGGCGGGTTCGTAGTCATTTCGTGTCGCCTCACTTTGGTCAATTCTCCGCGTTTGTGATTATTCGAGGCAAGTACCTTCCTCATACATTTCTTGTTTTGTGAATATGATGATCGGTGATCGTCTAGGTATGTTTGTTTGGTTGTTTGAAATGAACTTTCAAAAGATTCGCTTTAACCTCGTTAAAGGCTCACTTTCAAAACGCGTGCGCATTTTGTGAATGGTGTGTTTGTAAATGATTAAGGGAATCCTATGGATATATTTGGTGTTGATGTTGCGCTTTGATAATGCATATGTACATATATTACCTCATTTTGGTGCGTTGTGGTTTGACGTTGTGTCGTGCTAAGTGCTTGTTGCCTCTGGGTGAATTGTTTGGATATCCTTGGTGTACTGTGTTATGTGTGTGAATGTGTGGACATAGGCGAGGTCTGTGGTGACACATGGCTTGGGATCATGTGGTCAAGATGCAACAAGTGATTGGTCCAACCGTGAGAGCTTAAGAAAACTACGGTGATACATGGCTTGTGATCATGTGGTCAGGATGCAACAAGTGATTGATCCAACCGTGAGAGCCTACGAAAACCTACGGTGACACATGGCTTGTGATCATGTGGTTAGGATGCAACAAGTGATTGATCCAACCATGAGACAATGTGGCATGTGTTCGCGGTGTTATGGATATGATTTTGGATGTGTTTTTCCAGGTCGAGTACCTTGGACATGTTACCAAGATTTCGTATCTTGGGTGGTTATAATTCTGTTGACTTTATGTCCGTCGAGGACACGTGGCGTGGGCTATGAACCATGGGAATTGTTGGTTTTTATTTGAGAAAGTAAATCTTTGGGCTGTGATCCTTTTTGGTTTTTGAAAAGAGAAGGATTCGAAAATCCTAAATGGTTTTTTGTTAAAACTCCCGAGGGCATTTTAAACCATTTTACAAATTGTTCTCTTGATTTGTGATCTTTCGAATTTGGAAAGTTTTACTCAAACTCTTGCCTCAGGAAGTATTTTTCATTATGTTTGAATCTTTGAGGATTCTTGATTATTATTATTCTTGGAATATGATTTGTATGACTCGTATTTGCACTTTCTACTTGCACTAGCAAAATAGTGGAATTTTGCTAACCCCCGAGTAATCGGGGTGGATGTCTGTTTTGCATTCAGGTTTTGGGGAGAATAACATAGGGTTGGCACGAAGGATGTTGAGATATGATCGATACTAATCACATGAGGACCCGTACGATGTTGTGTTGGCCTAGTTGTAGTTTATTTCCGCTCAGTATTTCCCATTGCACGGGAGGGTCTTGTTTTGACCCCTGCGTGGGCATGTTTTGTGATTGAGTTGTATGTATTGATTGAAAAACCAAATCGGTCTACTGAGTTGTCATTTAGCCTTGAAGGTGATATTATGATGTTTGATTTTTAGTTACTAGCCTGGTAGATCCTTGAGGAAAGGGTCTACGACGTGTAATATCCCTGAGTGGATTGGGGGTGTTACAGGTTTAGCCCCGGTCCTAGGCGATTTTTCAACTGTGATTATTGACTGTTTGTTTTCAGGGAAAAGACATGTCTTGATTTTGAAACAATTTGTTGCATGTACTATGAGATGTGTAAGTGAATGGTTTGCCTTGATTACTTGTACTAGCGTAATTGCTAACCCCTTTGGGGGACCCGTTTGGGGAAATTCGTGTTTTGAATTTCAGGTTGCATTCAGCCGGTCGAGCGCGTACTGGAGTAGTACGAGGATGCTGGCCAGGGTTGTTGATGTGTGCAAATGAGTTCCTTTATTTTAGTTGTCCATTTTAAATGCTTGTTTTCAAACTTATAAACTGATAGATAGTACTCGCGAGTACTTAGGTGTTTTAATTTGGAAGATGGATTATATACTAAATTTTATTGTGCATTTTCGCTGCTGTCTGGTTTACCGGTTGTACCGGGCATTTTATTTAATTTTCGTCTTGGTGATGTGTGTTTTCTCGCTAACCGAGATGGTTAGATGAGCGGTATTAATTATTTAGCCTGGTGGGTCCCACATAGGGGTCCACGACACTGTAATATACCCTGAATATCTTAGGGGTATTACACTTATTGGGATGTTGTCGATCTTGGAGTTTTGTATCTTTCGGGACATGTTTGTTTTGACCGGACTTCTCAGTTGTATTGCTAAAATGAGGAATTAGCGCATGCTAGGAGAAGTACTAATCCACGCTAATTATGCTATAATAGCGCGCGCTATTGATTTTGAGCAGCAGATGCAGTAGGTCCTGGTTTCTGGTTTTTGGTCGGAATCGAGCAGTTAGCGCACGCTAATGACCAATTAGCGCATGCTAACGAGTTGGGCAGAGAGTTCAGAGATTCTGGGCTGAGATAGTTAGCGCATGCTAATACTCTTATTAGCGCACACTAACGACACCGGGCAGAATCTCCTAGACTGGACTGCGGACCGTTAGCGCACGGTACACCTATGATTGCGCATGCTAATTATCATTTAGTATAAGAATGATGCAGCAGACAACTATTCATCATTTCTCACCTTCATCTCTTCCATTTGGCGATCCGCGGCGATTTCGGGCGTGGCGTGAAGATCCTGGTCTGATATCATCATTTATCGTCATCCTTAAGCAATTAGTACGGATTATACAATATTTAATCTTCCCCCACCATTCCAAATCGAGTTAATCTTTATTAGAACCCTAGATTCCGGGATTTGGGGGTTTTTTCGTGATTTTGTCCGATTTAGCTTGTGATAATGGTGGAATTATGTTCGGTATAGATTATCTACTTCCGATACATGTATTTCCTACGAGATTTTAGTGTAATTCCAGAATTTTTAAGAATCGAGAGGGTTTGGTTGTGATCCACCCTCTAGGCGTTATGTCGTTGGATTACACGATTGATAGGTGGGATTTTTGGGTGTATTTCAGCTTATATTTCTGTCGAATGGTCATTGATAGATGGTTACGAACTTGTTTAGGTTTGGAGTTGTCGAATTCCTTTAACCTTGGTACTTTGCCGTTCATATCATTTCCTCTTATATCAGGCAAGTAATTCTTATGAAGGTTACATTCTTAAATGTGAAAAGTAATGCATATGAGTGTAAGATTGTATACATTCACTCCGGGATGGTCTGACGGGGGCTCGGAGGGATCCACACAAGGTTGGGTCCACGAACATTGGGGTTAACCACTCCAGTACGGTCTGACGGGACCTTAGAGGGATCCACGCAAGGTTGGGTCCATGGTTAATCAGGGAGTGTTTTTACCTGTGGCATTTTTGTTGGATTTTGCATTTCCGGAAATCATTATCTTGGCTTTCATGTATTTCAGGTTCGAAGAATCCAAGCGAGGGAGCATCGGGGTGGTACGACGATGAGGGCCAGGCATGATACTGTGATGGATTATGCATTTCCATCTGAGTCTTGTCTTTTGGACTATTCTGGTCATGAATTAATAGTTGGTACTCGAGTACTATAGGAGTGTTCTTTCGGGGTGTTGGTATTGACTTTTGTTATTTTCTCGAGTTCTTTTGTATTGTCGTTGGAATTTTTCATCGGTTGATCCGATTGGTTGATCCATGTTTGGATATCATTATGATAATCGTAAGATTTGAATGTGTTGTATATGAATTTAGCTTAGTGGGTCCCATCTAGAGATTCACGGTGCTGTGACATACTTCGAAGATCTTGGGGGTGTTACAAATACAGCAAACCGTAACTTAAGCCATTCACACAGATTGGTTGTAGGCTTCTTTGACTCGCTTCTTCTCACACAAATTGAAGCTTTATCCTATTCTTACCAAATAGGTCGGAACAGATAAACCTAGTCCACACAGGGCTAAGTATTTTTTGATAGTAAGGAAATCACAATATCGAACAACAACTTGTAGACTTTGTAGGCTTCATTGTATTTGCGCTGTTCTTGTTTAGGACGTGTGAATAGTGAAATCTTTGATCAATCGGTATTCCTTTTAAATATCCTTCACGAACTCACTTTGATGTAAATAACACTCTTTGTTCGTTCGTATGAATATTTGATTTCACGCACGTTCTTTGTTTGGTTGTTCGTAGTATATCTTCGTACTTTGAATGACCTTTGCTTGGTCTATTTCTAACCTTGGAAATAGCTCCGTTATAACTGTAGCCATTGGAGAGTTGGTGAAATCTAGATAGCTCTGATTGACGGCTTTGTCATGTTGACTTTGAGTAGACATGGTCTGCATAAAGTGTTCTTCTGTCTATAGTTATTCCAGCTGTATTCAATTGCTGTTCAGTCTTATCATATTGGTTTTGTGTTTTACTTTTTCTAAGTAAAACATACAATATTTTTGCTGTAACTAACTAATCCTCCTTTTGCTGTATGATAAACGTTATAATGTAGGATTAGCCTTTAGGGAGCGAAGTATCAAATGGCGCTGTATGGAGCTTCAACTTTTGGGCGCTGTAGGAAGCTATTATCAAAACACTTGGGGTATTTTTCCCAATAATTTCCTCCTTTTTGATAATACCAAAAACTTTAATAATATAAGGTTGTCTTCAACTCTTCTGTCGAATGATCTGATCTTCGAGACTTAGACTAAAATTTGAACTGCTGGCAGGCAGGTTCTAAATTTATAAATCCTACAGGACTAAGTGTATTGAAACTTAAATTATGATTCGATCGTAGGCGCAATCTTACAGAAAGTAATCTTTACTTGAATACAACTTAATCTATCGCAGACAAGTTCTTATAGCTTGAGAATTTATCAAGTTCCCATATTTGTTGAACATTCAAAATCAATCGTAATTAAAACTGTAAACAATGAAAGTAGATTACGAGTTGTAATCTTTCAGGACAAATCAAAATCTTTATTGATAAAATTATTATAGTGCTTTATGGAATATAAATACATCGGTGAGCATACAATAAGAAAAATATAAGTACAACTATCATAAGCTAATCCCTATAATGCTGATGCATCCAGGTCTTGCGAGAGGGGTCATGCTCGGTTCCTCTCCACCAGTCGACTAGGGGATCTCATCCTCGGTCCCTATAGATGTTTGGTCCTTCGTAGGATACACTGTAGGAGAGAATCCAGTCTTCTGGGTGACTTATCCGATCACCCTTCTGATGTTTCGACTTCAGTTTGATTTGCATTGGAAGCTTTCCTTCTCATAGAATCCTCGAGAACTCTTTAGTGGCATCCTCCAAGGTTTTGAAATGGTTGAACATGGCGGACCCACTGATGAGAACACAAAAGTATATCAGCAGTTCATTTTTCTTCCCTGCCTTCAATTCTTCTCCTGTAGGCTGTCAATCTGTTGGGAGCAATATCTCACTTGGCTTGCATACTGTAATTTTTCCAAAGGAAAGTTGGGATCCTAGAACTCAGGACGAGAACCAGTTACCCTGTATCCTCTGGCTCCTTGACCTAGCTCGGGTCCGGTAAGTCTTTCGATGGTTGTGGCAACACTGTCATCCAGGATGGATTCCATCTTTTTTTCCTTTTCCATCCTCCATCTTCTCACAACCTCTCGAGCCTCTTCCCCCTTTTTGACAGTATCAAGTTCAGAGACTTTGCCATGTATATCCCTAAGAAGATCCATAGATTCAGCCTGCTTGTCCTTGAGATCATTCACAAAGTCTACAAGGCTAGCGACCACTGCTATAAGATCATCAATCTTCTGGTCGTGAGTAGTCAGTCGGGAGCCAGTGTACTCTAGGGAAGCGACTGTTTTAGCCTTGGGGACCGCAGTTTCTCCTGTTCGTGCTTCAGAATTCATTCCTGATAGGTTTTGAGCTGGTTCAATACTTGCCATAAGGCGTTGGGCATGAGTCTGAAGGCATCTTTGACATTGCGAATAGCTATCTTTAATGGTGGGAACTCATCATGAGCGGTCTCTCTAAGACAATTGATCTCCTTGCCGACATCATGCTAGGCTTGAACGGCATCCTGTAGGAATACAGTTTGGCAACCAATTTGCTGGAGTTGCTCGATGCGCGCGTCTGTGCGGGGAGAGTGGGGGTGAGCAAGTTTCGAGTTCAAGGGCTCTCCTAGTTGTTCGATGACAACATTATATGTTGGCTTCTTTGGTCTATCATCGTCCAGTAAGTCCTCATCTGGTTCAGATGATGAACCTATTTGGATTGGAGTGGGGCCCTATATAGGGGCGGGAACCTCGGTTGGTTCCGACAGTGCCTTAGTCTGGGAGACAGAATGGACTGATTCCTCCAATCTCTATTGAAATTCTGTAGCCTCTTGTACAGGAGGGACTGATTCCTCCTGTATGATGGCACGTTATTCTTCCTCACAAGTCATAGGGACTGATTCCTCCTGTTTCGTGTCTGGTTTTCCCTTACCAGATGAAGTCCCTTGGCCCTGGGCGGCCTTGGACTTGGCAAATTCGTTTTCTCGAGCCTCCTCACAGCTCATCCCCAGTCCTGTCTGTAGGGCATCATTGTCATCGTCCGAATATGGATCTGAGTGATAGATGTGGCTCTGAGGCTTATCATCATACAGTTTCCCTTTCAGTCGGGCCTTTTCTTTTGGCACATAATATGATGCGATCAGCTCTTGGCAAAAGGGATCGTTCTATCTGATCAGGACCTCGACATTCTGAGTGTTCGTGACTTCCAGAACAAACTGCTCTTCCTCCTTCCAGTCTTCCCAATTATATAGGGAGTCGTATGGGGCGACCCTGTATTCTTTCCACGTCTTGAAGCGTTCGTGACCTGGAGGACAGTTTGATTGATTATATCGGTGGGGGAGCTATTAGGAATACTTTGTTGAGATTTTGATGATGTCATCCCTGTACTTCAAGTTTATTTCAAATGTATGTTTAGAAGTGGCATTGTAAAGAAGTCAGGCCAAATATTGATCATGTTGATCAAATGAATTTTGGCTAAGTGTAGAATAGGCGGAATATCAGCCGAGGTTTTAGTCAAAGGCAAATATCAGCTGAGGTTGACTAGACGGAACATAAGTCGGGTTTTCAATCAAGACCAAATATGAACTGAGTTTTTATGAAGACCAAATATCAGCTGAGTTATTATGAAGAGCAAATATCATCCGAGTTTTTATGAAGACCAAATATCAGCCAACTTTCGGTCAAGACAATATATCAGTCGAGGTTTGACCAAATATATCAGCTGTGTTTTGACCAAGGTAGAACTGCAGCTAAGTTTTTTATCAAGGAAAATATCAGGTAAGTTTTTATCAAGAAAGATTATCAGCCAAGTTTTGGACATCGGTTCTGTCCACGTCAGCAACGTTGAAAAGTCAACAATAACGAAAAGGCACATGCACAGGTAATAAAAGAAATGGAGACAAACTGATTAATTCCCGGAAGTTAAGGAATAAAATATTCCTTGAGATGTGCGCCCCGAAGACTTCTAATTATAACAACGAAGAAACGACGCAAGCAACTACATCTTTAAATGGTCGGATTTGAAGAACGGAGAAAGTCGTGCAAAGAAATGATAAGATAAACAATGAAGTCCACTCTCCAACGAATAGATTTGTTCAAAAGATGCAACTGCTATGAAGAGCTCAAGAATCATGCTATAAATATCTGAAAAACACTGGAGCAGAAGTACGATGCGATAAATATCAAAGCGAACAAAGCAAACAAAGAAATTAGAAAATATATATTCTGTGCTAAGCATCATGAAGAGCAAGATCATAAAGTATCATATACAGAAAAGCTCTTAAGTTGGATAAGACAAATGTTATTGTCTTAAAAGTTCGAGTATAGGGTACTTTCTTGAACCGAGGTTCTTTAGAGTAAGAGGTAGTACAACATCCATGGGTTCTTGATCGGAAGGTGATAGGCAGCTTGCGAGTTGTTGAGGCATCCACGGGTTTTTGATCAGGTGGTGTTAGGCAACTAAGGGAAGGAGTTACAATGGCCACATATTTTCATTGGTTGAAAACTGTTGTAACTGAATTCATTGTAACGTGATTTCACTGGTTGAATGTTATAGTGAATTTATCTCTAACTAGTTTGGAGAGAAGTGGACTAGTAGAGGATTACCCCGCCTCTGAAACCACTATAAGTATTGTGTGATTTACTACTTTCATCATCATACTTAACTGTTGCATTCATTATTACCGTTTCATCATATATTCAGCTGTCTTCCGCATATTTATTTCACAGCTGACAAACCTCAACTGATATTAACCACAATCGAGTAACCTTAACTGCAATATTTATAGCTGTGTATTTCAAACAGTTAGAAAAAGATTTTAATAAGTCTATTCACCCCTCCCTCTAGACTTATTCCTGAGGTACTTGTGACCTACAAGTGGTATCGGAGAGGTTGGTTCAATATCACCAGTCAGATCCATCTCGAGTATATATATACATATTTTATCTAAACCCTTATTATAATGGAACACATGCAACATATGCACCCAAGATTACCTGCTTTCTCTGTTGATGAATATGATCTATGGAAGGTAAGAATACAGGCACACTTATCATCTATACATGACGATATATGGAGCATAATTGAGGAAGGTCCTTTCATCTACCTGAAGGATAATTCAAATGAAGAAATTACAGCTGGGAAGCCGAAGCAAATTCCCAAGACAAGACCAGAGCTATCAACTGATGAAATAAAGCTTGCCAACCTTAAAAACCGGGCCAGAAATATCCTGTACCAAACTCTTGATAAAGCCATCATGGTTAAAATCAAGAACTGTAAAAAAGCCAAAGAGATATGGGACACATTAGCAGAAATATATGAGGACCAGATGCAAGAGTATATGGAATCAAGCAGTGGATTCTTCTCTGATGATTATAATAACTACAACTGCTTGATGGCCAACCTTGCTGATGAATAGGTAACATCTAAACCTCAAACTTCAGAATGTGTCAGCTCAGACATGTCTGAAGATATTGATTTACACAAGTCTTTAAATCAGCTGTTAAAAGATTTTAAACCTTTGAAAACTGCACACCTGACTGTATGAATTGAGAATACACAACTAAAAAATGAGATAATACAGCTGAAAAATGACTTGGACAAACTCAGCCAATAGTCAGCCAAAATTGAAAACAAAGAGCTGAGTTTGAAAAACTTTCTGATATCAATTCAAAAAACTCAGCTAAAATTGATTTAGCCACAACTGAGATTAGCAGACTGACTATTTTAAATAAAAAAAATCAGCTGCAATTGCTCATATTAAAACTGAGTTTTATAAACTAACACAGTTGAGCAATACACAAGCTAAGGAGATAACATCTTTGAAAGCATCTATAACCTTAGATGGATTGTGTAAAAATCAGAGGCCACTCTATTCAAAATCAGGCCTTGGATATGACCCCAATACTCCCTTAACTTAAAAACCCACTTTTATTTAGGGAGAAACACCTGTCCAGACTGCTGAGCCTTTCAACAAATCTGTATTTAAAGCAACCTAGACAAAAGACTAGGCAATGGCCAAAACAGCATCAGCAGTCAAGACATTAATCTGCTTACTATCAACCACTCCCTCAAAATAGATTTCAAAATGGGAGAGGAAAATAGAAACCTAAAGGTAATCCGAACTTTCAAAATTACCAGGTATGGAGACCCCAAAACTTTTATCGTAAGTCTCAGCCAAGATTTAACAATGGCTCATACCAAACAAACCATCAGCTATATCCTATATACAATCCAAACAAGGGATATAGACCCAGACACTATGCGCCTTATAGGAATAACCAACATAATTTTAAAATAACAGGAGAAACCAATTCTCCAGAAGATTCACTAATCCAAAAGGACCCACTCAAATCTGGGTACCTAAATCCTTTCTTAATGATTGCATAAAAGATGGAAGGATTACTATCAAGTACCTCCAATTCAATAGTAGGAGAGGAAGAATGGTTTGTGGACTCTGGGTGCTCAAGACACATGACAGGAAACAAAAAGATTATGTCAAACTTCACTAAAGAAAGAGGCCCAGATGTAACTTTTAGGGACAGTTCAAGTGTTCAGACCAAAGGTTATGGAAAGCTGCAAAGAGGGAACATTGTCATTTCAAAAGTGCAGTATGTCAAAGGACTCAAATACAATCTCCTAAGCATAAGCCAGTTCTGTGATGAAAACAACCTAGTAGTTTTCACTAAATGGAAATGCATGGTTATTGATCTCCTAACTGGAGAAGTGAAGCTACAAGGCTACAGAAGGAGGGATGTCTACCTGATATATTGGAAAACAGGAACACCCAATACAAGTTTCATTTCAAGAACTATAGCTGAAAATGGATGGCTCTGGCACAAGAGACTATGTCATCTAAACTTCAAAGCTCTAAACAAAATAAGCAAAGCATATAGAGTATTTAACAAAAGAACATTAGTTGTGGAAGAAACACCTCATATTGTCTTTGATGAATCTACAGTTGAGTTATAGGATACAAATGGAATAAATTGAGAAAAAGCTCAAAGCCACCACTTTAGAAGAAGTCATCATCAATGACCCAAGACTGGTGGACCAAGCTGATGAAGATCCAACTGCAGATCAGCCAGATGATCCAATCATAGCTGAAGATGAACCAATCACAGCTGAACCAAACACAGCTGCAGTCCAACAAAACACAGTTGCAGTCCAACAAAACCTAGCTGAAGGACAGATATAATCAACAAATCCTCAGCTCACTCCAGAAGGAACTAGCAATGATGATCAACAAACAAAAGCAGCAGATGAAGATGATACTCCCAAATGGTTAAAGGATCACCCCATTCAACAAATAATTGGGAACCTAACTGATTGAGTCAAAACCAGAAAATCAAGAGGACCAGTAGGAATGGCAATGCTCTCTTGATTCATGTCCCAAATGGAGCCCAAAATAACAGAACAAGCCCTGGATGACTACACATGGGTGATTGCAATGCAAGAAGAGTTAAACCAAATGGAGAGGAACAATGTATTGGAACTAATAGACAGACCAAACCACAAGAAGGTCATTGGTACCAAATGGGTTTACAAAAACAAGTGTGATGAAGATGGAGATGTTGTTAGGAAAAGGCCAGATTGGTTGCAAAGGGATATGCTCAATGTGAAGTAATAGGTTTTGATGAAACATATGCACTAATAGCAAGACTAGAGGCAATCAGACTATTCCTTGCTTATGCAACCTTCAAGAATTTTGAAGTATATCAAATGGACGTGAAATGTGCATTTCTCAATGGAGTTCTCGAAGAAGAAGTTTATGTTGAGCAACCCCCTGGATTTATCAAATGAGACAAGGTATACAAGCTTTTCAAAGCTTTATATGGACTCAAACAGGCACCAAGAGCCTTGTATGAAAGGGCTGAGAATCGGGACATCCTGAGGTCCCGGTCCCGAGTCCCGAATGTCCCGGTCCCGAAATGGACCAATTTGGTGGTCCCGGTCCCGGTCCCGATCGGGACTTCGGGAGTCCCGATTCCCGAATTGGGATAAATTTAAGTCCCGGTCTTGGTCCCGATCCCGAGGATAATTTTTCGAAATGTCCCGAAATGTCCCGAATGTCCCGAAATGTCCCGAAATCAGAAAAAGAAAAATAAAATTGATTGAAATTAAAATTTGCAATCGGGACTTCGGATAGTCCCGATCGGGATTTCGGGACTCCCGAGTCCCGAAATTACCAAAGTTTACGGTCCCGGTCCCGAAAATTTTGGGACTCGGGATCCCGTTTCCCGTCGGGACTCGGGACGGGACCGGGACTCGGGATTTCCCAACGGGAAATTCTCAGCCCTATATGACACTCTATCCATATTTCTTGAGAAGAATGGATTTTTCATAGGAAATGTAGACAAAACTCTATTCATAATTGAACATGAAGATCACATACTACTAGTCCAAGTATATGTGGATGATATCATATTTGGCTCAACAAACCCTGAGCTATGTAAAAAAATCTCAAACCTCATGCAAGGAGAATTTGAAATGAGCATGATGAGTAAACTAAACTTCTTTTTTGATTTACAAGTCAAACAGGTTGAAACTTGAATCTTGATCAACCAAGCAAAATACACAAGGGAGCTAATCAAAAGATTTAGCATGGAGTCAGTCAAGCCCTCAAGAGTGCCAATGAGCACATCTCTCCACATTGATTCAGATGGTGGAGGCACTCCAGTGGATCCAACACACTACAGAGGACTAATTGGATCATTGTTATATCTCACTGCAAGCAGACCTGACATTTCATATGCAGTAGGAGTATGCGCAAGATTTCAATCCAAGCCAAAGCAGTCTCATCAGGAAGCAGCAAAAAGGATAATTAGATACATAAAATCCACAATCAATATTGGATTATGGTATCCAAAAGATGACAACTTTGAATTATCAGGATATTCTGATGCTGACTTTGTAGGATGCAAAATCAACAGGAAAAGTACTAGTGGAACGTGTCAATTCCTTGGAACAAGACTAATATCATGGTTCAGTAAGAAGCAGGTGTCAAACTCAATATCTACAACTGAGTCAGAATATCTAGCTGCAGGTAGTTGTTGTGCTCAAATTCTATTAATCAGACAACAGCTAAGGGATTACAACATCATTGGAAATGAAGTCCTAATATGGTGTGACAACAATGTGCGATCGCTATATCAAACAATACAGTCCTACACTCGAAAACAAAGAACATAGATGTCAAACTTCATTTCATCAGAGACCATGTGCTTAACAAAAGAGTAAAAGTAGAAAGAGTCAGATTTGGACTTCTAGACTAGGAATCAAGTGTCTAGCTGAAAAGTTAGCTGATCAAAATACAACTGGCTCAGATTATTGATGCTGGCAAAAAGGGGCAAGAAATGATATCAAGAAGAAATATGGTCTGATCTCAGTTGTGCAGAAGCCTATTGGAGCCAAACTGTAACGCCCCAATTTTCGAGCATCCATTTATTTTATAATTTATAGAAAGCGCATGAATGATTTTAAATGTCCAACAATTTATTTACGAATTTTATTCCATTTATTAAATAAGGTCCAATTTTCCTTATTCGCATATCATGACTGTAGTTTATGCTCCAAGCTCGAGTCCAAGTTCCCGTATTAATATAGCCCAGATCAATTTTTACTTGATTATTCTAAATGTAATATCAAGAATCTATTATTATTGTTATTTTTAATCTAACAATTTAATATTCCATTATTATTAAAATCATAAATTAATAGGTTACTAATGAAGATTAATTAAAGCAATTTAATTAATTTATTTTGAAATTAGTAATCTGATTAAATAAAAATTTAAAATAATTACATTATTAATATATAATTAATATTATATTTGGATCTATCCATATCCTACAAGAATTCTGCAAAAATTAGAACTCTAGTACTAACATTAAACCTAAACTCTACGGTATAAATACCGTATTGTATACAGCACAGAAGTTTTTACAACACACAATACACGGATATATTTTTTTTTTTCTTCTTCCTGCAGTCTTCCGTTTTCTGCATATCAGAGGTAATGTTTTACATCTATTTTCTTCTGCAAATCACCTGCTTGCTCTCGTCCTCAACAAAATCAAGCCCGCCGCCTCCCCTAAACCCCAAATACATCAGACCCCATCTCTCATCATTACTGCCAAATATCAACACTATTCTGAAGGTATTATTATATATCATCCTTTATAAAATAAAATTTTATTTTTTTTCTTTCTCAATCTCCTAATCCTCCGTCTGAACTCGAGTGCCGAATTTCCAATTCCAATTTATGAGTTTCAGAATCTTGGCCCGAAACCCGAACCTGTCGTTTCATCCCAAGATAACTCGTCTCACCCCTAACGTGAAATCTGAACTCAACAACCATCACGCCTCCGTTGTTTGACCAACCACCGCGGCTAAACATCAGCCCATTTAACCACATAACACCAAATTTTCACAACCACCATCCACCACCATGTTTTACATGGACCTTTAAACCCCAGCCCAGATCGACAAAAAAAAGGAAAAAAACAACCTTCCAGTCCGACCGAAACCCGATTGAAATCACAAAGCCAAAATCCAAAATTTGCAACCCCCCAACCCGCGGCCGAATCATGGCCGGAACCAGAAACCTCATCAGGCCCGACCCAATCAAACCGTTGCTTTCTTGCCCTGAATCCCTTTCTGTTCATCTGGCCGCACCAGGACCGCTCCACCGGTCGTTTCCCTTTTGAATTCGTGAGGAGCCCCATGTGTGATTGTGTGTTTGTGCGTGAGTTTAATTTTTCTTTTATGCGGTCGATTGTGTGTGAAGGTTTGGGTGTGTGCGTGTTTGCAGAGAGAGTGAGAGAGGGAGGAGAATGGTGAGAGAGAGATACTGTGTCGGTCGAGAGAAGTGCAGATGATTCGGTCGACATCTTCGTTAACAGGGGTTTATATACCCACATGTTTCATTAGGGTTTCAATTGAATCCCCTATAATTCTGACTTTTTGATTTGACCCCAAATCAACCTTTCAGTGTATTCAATTTCAGTCCTCAGTTTTCTCAATACTTTTAATTTGATCCCAGCCAGTATTTAATATATATTTAAAAACAGACCTCTTTTACTCAATTATAAATTCAATAATTTATATTAATTTATTTTGGGCACTATATTGATATTAAAATTTAATTGTTATTTAGGAGACAAGGACTTGGAGCCTAGGACTTGAACTGCATTCGCATCCCAATTTTTCAAGGATCATCATCGTAATTCGAGGTGGGGAATTTACGTTTGTTTTATTTAATGCATGATGTTACTTGTATATATGTTTGTTACTTGCCAAACATTTATATGCTCAAAGTTTGCATATTATTTACATTGTAGCCTCCAATGAGTAGTAGGCATAATGTGCTCAAAGTTTGCATATTATTTACGTTGTAGCCTCCAATGAGTAGTAGACAGTATGCACAAAGTTTGCATATTAATGGCCCTCGGGCAATCACCAGGTTCAGGCATGTCATATCTACTTGGCAACATATATGTATTTAAATTTAACAAAGCGTTCCCTCCTCACTGAGCGAGTTGAAAGCTCACCCAATTATTTAAACCTTTCAGGTTAAGGAGTCTGGCGTGGCGGGCAAAGGCGTGGCGTGATAATAATAATCAGCTTTTTATTTATTTCGTTCATTTAAAGTTTTAGCTTTTGCTTCAATGTCATGTTGAATATTATGGATGTTTGAAATGTTGAGAATTTATTTTATATTTACTGGCGAAATGGATGAGCTTATTTCAATTTCCGCTGCAATTATTCAATTATTCTTTTTTGGATATTTAATCTCCTTTGAAATTATTTTAAAATGACATTTTGAAAAGTGGTCGCTACATAAGTGGTATTGGAGCGGGTCTACGGTTCTGTAGACTCGTTAAAATAATTTCTTTTTCAAACTAAATTTTCCTTTTTTTCGCAAGTAGTTAAAACTTTAATGGCATCTGTGATTATTATCAGCCACCATCGTCGCTCCACGTCAACTCCAAGGTACATATTTCAAGTTATGTTTATGTTGTAATCATAACAAAGTTGTACGATTATGAGATTCAACTCATTTTTGGATCATGTTGCAATACCATATTTATATTTTAAAGATGATATGCTATTGAGATTCATAATAAATGTTGGACATGTATGTGCTTTCTTATAAATTTATAAACATGTAGATGCGCTAGTATAGCACTGCTAGAACGTCTATTATGAGCAGTTAACCCTTAGACGCGATGTATACTTTTACTTCCATCCCTTATGAGGAGACTCCTAAGAAGTTATTGGCTATAATGCACCTTTGGAGGTCAGAATGCCAACGCTGGAGCGGGTGGTGATGGTAACGGAGGTCAAGATAACTACAATAATAATGAGCCAGCTCTTACCCAAGCACAAGTTGTGCAGCAGTTCCGACGTTTCACACCACCATCATTCAATGGTCGAGAAGGACCAGCTTTTGTCGATGAATGGTTGATGTCGCTGAAGCGTACCCTTGAGCTCATTGGGTGCACCGATGCGCAAAAGATTCTTTGCGCCCAGTATCAAATGGTAGAGGATGCTGGACGTTGGTGGATAAGCTATTGGCGTTTGAGGCCAGCAGCCGAGCGTGCTGCATTAACTTGGGATCAGTTCAAGGAACTAGTGATGGAACAGTACCATCCACAGCACTACCGAGAGAAGATGGAGAGAGATTTCTGGAACCTTGAGTAAGGGAGCTTATCGGTTGAAGAATATGAGAGAAAATTAACCAAATCAGCTTCTTTGTAGAGCACATGGTGGATACTGACCGCAAGAGGGCCCTTAAGTTCCGGAATGGTTTATGCTCAAGTATTCATCACATCGTGGCTGGTCATGGGGTGTTACCGTATACCGAGACAATGTTCAAAGCTCAAGAGATTGAAGCTAGTCAGAACTTGAGTCCTCAACCAGATGCTAAGTCATCTTCTAGGAAGAGAGGTTGGAATGGTAATCAATCTAAGTCGGCGGCTTCCAATAAGCAGAAGAAAGTAGATGAGAAATCTGGACTGGGTGCGCCGATAACTAGGCCTGCATGCCCAAAGTGTGGTAAGAATCATGGCGGGGAGTGTTTATATGGAAAGGGTGTTTGATATAATTGCGGGAAGCCAGGTCACACAAGCCGACATTGTCCATAATCTAAGGGCAAAAGACAAGCATCGGGAGATCAAGCTCGAGTCTACTCAATGAATCAGGTTGATAATAGTCCCGGCACAGTATCAAGTATGCTTATGATCTCTAATGTGCCTGCTTTTTCTTTGTTTGATACTGGTGCCACACACTCTTTTATGTCTTCAAAGTTTTAACATGCCATTAGTCATAGAAGCGTTAGAACTGTTGAGTCTCTTGAGGTTAGCTTACCGTCAGGAAATACGATCCTCGCTAACAGAATGATTGATTTGAGTATCGAGATAGGAGGAAAATAATTTGACGCT
The DNA here is from genome assembly GCA_033398695.1 of Orobanche coerulescens. Classification (NCBI taxonomy): domain Eukaryota; kingdom Viridiplantae; phylum Streptophyta; class Magnoliopsida; order Lamiales; family Orobanchaceae; genus Orobanche; species Orobanche coerulescens. Next base: position 149,688,427 of record CM065812.1, on the reverse strand, counting down.
AACCTATATTTGATTAACTCGATGGATTTTGACGTGATCCTTGGTATGGACTGGCTCGACATACATGATGCCGATATAAACTGCCGCGAGAAGAAGGTGACATTGAGGTGTTTCGAAGACGAGTCGATCACCTTTTATGGTACTAAAAGTAGGGCAGTACCAAGAGTAATCACAACCATGAAGGCACTGAGAAGTCTAAAGAAGGAGGAATGTCAGGGTTACTTGGTGAATTTGGTCGACACTCGTACTAATGAGGTGTCCCCTACAGACGTACCTATCGTACAGGAGTTTTTGGATGTGTTTCCAGAAGATTTGTCGGGAGTCCCACCCGACCGGCAAGTGGAGTTTAGTATTGATTTGGTCCCTGGGGCGGCCCCAACATCTAAAGCGCCATATAGAATGGCTCCGAAGGAACTTCAAGAATTGAAGGTCCAAATTCAAGAGCTGCTGGAACTCGGATTTATTCGTCCTAGTGTGTCACCATGGGGTGCACCAGTGCTGTTTGTAAGAAAGAAGGACGGGTCACTTCGGATGTGTATAGATTACAGAGAGTTGAATCGACTAACGGTGAAGAACAAGTACCGAATATCGAGAATCGAGGATCTATTCGATCGGTTGAGGGGAGTCGGAACCTTTTCGAAGATCGATTTGCGGTCGGGGTACCACCAACTAAAGATTAGGGAGTGTGACATTCCCAAGAAGGCTTTCAGGACCCGTTATGGACATTTTGAGTTCGTAGTGATGCCATTTGGTCTGAGTAATGCACCGGCAGTCTTTATGGATTTGATGAACAGGGTGTTCCAACCTTACTTGGATAAGTTCGTGATCGTCTTCATAGATGACATCTTGGTGTATTCTAAGGACAAGGAACAACACCAAGAGCATTTGAGGATTACATTAGAGACGCTTCGCAAGGAGAAGTTGTATGCCAAGTTCAAAAAATGTGAGTTTTGGTTGAACAGAGTTGGATTTCTTGGACATATGGTAACTTCAAAAGGAATTGAGGTAGATCCCGACAAGGTCATAGCAGTGAGTAGTTGGGGAGTACCCAAGAATGCGAGCGAAATTCGTAGCTTTTTGGGCTTAGCTGGCTATTATAGAAGATTTATTGAAGGATTTTCTAAAATCGCCACTCCTATGACCCAATTAACAAGGAAGGGCGTGAGGTTTGAATGGAGTGAGAGGTGCGAGGAAAGTTTTCAAGAGTTGAAGAGGAGACTAACCTCGGCACCAGTATTAACGATTCCTGATCCTACAGAAGACTTTGTTATTTATAGTGATATCTCAAAGAAGGGTTTGGGTTGTGTTCTGATGCAACATGGTAAAGTAGTAGCATATGCATCGAGACAGCTTAAACCACATGAGTTGAACTATCCAACGCATGATCTGGAGTTGGCTGCTGTAGTACATGCGCTGAAGGTTTGACGTCACTATCTCTACGGAGGGAAGTGTGAGATATACACAGACCATAAAAAGTCTGAAGTATCTTTTCACACAGAAGGATCTTAACATGAGACAAAGGCGATGGTTATAATTGGTGAAGGACTATGATTATACTATTCATTACCATCCGGGTAAGGCTAATGTGGTAGCTGATGCCTTGAGTCGGAAGACTAGAGGCGAGTGTGCTTGCTTGACTAACCAGGAGAGTTTGATAAAGGAGTTCTCCAATTGAGGATTGAGGTAGTTGAGTCTTCAAAACGTTCGAAAGCAATCCTATCATCTTTGGTCTTGCAACCAAACTTGAGGGATAAGATTAAAGAGGCTCAACCACGTGATAAGTTCTTATGTAAGATGAAAGATCGAGCACAAGATGGGAGTATTGAGAAATTTGTCGTTGCCGTAGACGATGTTTTGACTTGTGATGGGAGATTATGTGTTCCTAAGGATCCATCCCTTAGGAAGCAAATTCTTGAAGAAGCTCACAATGCACCATACTCCGCTCACCCGGGAGGTACAAAGATGTACCACGACCTGAAGAAATTCTTTTGGTGGAGAGGAATGAAACGGGACATTGGTGTATTTGTGGAGAGGTGTATGATATGTAAGCAGGTGAAGACAGAACACCAACAGCCAGGAGGTTTGCTTCAACTGTTGGAAATCCCAGAATGGAAATGGGAGCATATCACAATGGATTTCGTGGTTGGTCTGCCACGAACCGTGAGGAAGAACGATGCTATCTGGGTGATAGTAGATCGTTTGACGAAGTCATCTCATTTTCTACCTGTGACGATGACTTACAGTATGGAACAATACACGAAGATTTATATTCTGGAGATTGTGAGGTTACATGGTGTTCCAGTATCGATCGTCTTGGATAGAGATCTGCGATTTATGTCGAAATTTTGGAGGAGTCTTCAGAGTGCGTTGGGCACTAAGTTGAATTTCAGTACTGCATATCATCCGCAGACCGATGGTCAATCTGAACGGACTATCAAAACACTCGAAGATTTGTTGAGGGCGTGTGTTCTTGATACTGGTGAGAATTGGGAAAATATTTTGCCGTTAGTAGAGTTTGCTTATAACAATAGTTACCAAGCAACTATACAGATGGCCTGGTATGAGGCTTTGTATGGAAGAAAATGTCGATCGCCTCTCTATTGGAGTGAGGTTGGAGAAGGAAAGATTTTAGGTCCAGAATTGATCGAGCAGACTGTATAGAAGATAGCCGAGATCGGAAGTAGGATTAAGATCGCCCAGGATCGACAGAAGTCTTACGCTGATAAACGAAGGAAAGATATCCAATTTGAGATTGGAGAAAAGGTGTTCTTGAAGGTAGCGCCGATGAAAGGAGTGATACGATTCGGTAAGAAGGGAAAGCTACAATCTCGCTATATCGGACCTTTTGAGATTTTGGGTCGTGTTGGCGATCTTGCTTATAGTTTGGCATTGCCGTTTGGAGTTATCGGGAGTGCACAATGTCTTTCACGTCTCCATGCTGAGAAAATACGTACATGATCCTGGTCATGTATGCAATTTCAAAGAGTTGCAGGTAGCCAAGAACCTGACTTATGAGGAAGTACCACTAGCTGTTTTGGAGCGTAAGGTACATCGGTTCCGAAACAAAGATGTTAAACTGGTGAAAGATCAATGGAGCCGTCATGGACCGAACGGAGCGACTTGGGAACGTGAAGAAGAGATCTGTTCTAAGTATCCGACGTTCGCCATTGAAGGTACATGATTTAATTTTCGAGGATGAAAATTCATTTAAGAGGGCTAGGTTGTAACGCCCCGATTTTCGAGCATGCATTTATTTTAAAATTTATAGAAAGCGCACGAATGATTTTAAATGTCCAACAATTTATTTACGAATTTTATTCCATTTATTAAATAAGGTCCAATTTTCTTTATTCGCATATCATGATTGTAGTTTACGCTCCAGGCTCGAGTCCAAGTTCCCGTATTAATATAGCCCAGATCAATTTTTACTTGATTATTCTAAATGTAATATCAAGAACCTATTATTATTGTTATTTTTAATCTAACAGTATAATATTCCATTATTATTAAAATCATAAATTAATAGGTTACTAATGAAGATTAATTAAAACAATTTAATTAATTTATTCTGAAATTAGTAAACTGATTAATTAAAAATTTAAAATAATTATATTATTAATATATAATTAATATTATATTTGGATCTATCCACATCCTACAAGAATTCTGCACAAATCAGAACTCTACTACTAACATTAAACATAAACTCTACGATATAAATACCATATTGTATACAGCACAGAAGTTTTTACAATACACAATACACTGATATATTTTTTTTCTTCTTCCTGCAGTCTTCCGTTTTCTGCATATCAGAGGTAAAGTTTTACATCTATTTTCTTCTGCAAATCACCTGCTTGCTCTCGTCTTCAACAAAATCAAGCCCGCCGCCTCATCAATTTCCCAAATACATCAGACCCCATCTCTCATCATTACTGGCAAATATCAACACTATTCTGAAGGTATTATTATATATCATCCTTTATAAAATAAAATTTTATTTTTTTTCTTTCTCAATTTCCTAATCCTCCGTCTGAACTCGAGTGCCGAATTTCCAATTCCAATTTATGAGTTTCAGAATCTAGGCCTGAAACCCGAACCTGTCGTTTCATCCCAAGATAACTCGTCTCACCCCTAACGTGAAATCTGAACTCAGCAACCATTACGCCTCCATTGTTTGACCAACAACCGCGGCTAAACCGCAGCCCATTTAACCACATAACACCAAATTTTCACAACCCGCGGCCGAATCATGGCCGGAACCAGAAACCTCATCAGGCCCGACCCAATCAAACAGGTGCTTTCTTGCCCTGAATCCCTTTCTGTTCATCTGGCCGCACCAGGACCGCTCCACCGGTCGTTTCCCTTTTGAATTCGTGCGGAGCCCCATGTGCGATTGTGTGTTTGTGCGTGAGTTTAATTTTTCTTTCATGCGGTCGATTGTGTGTGAAGGTTTGGGTGTGTGCGTGTTTGCAGAGAGAGTGAGAGAGGGAGGAGAATGGTGAGAGAGAGATACTGTGTCGGTCGAGAGAAGTGCAGATAATTTGGCCGACATCTTCGTTAATAGGCTTTATATACCCACATGTTTCCTTAGGGTTTCAATTGAGTCCCCTATAATCCTGACTTTTTGATTTGACCCCAAATCAACCTTTCAGTGTATTCAATTTCAGTCTTCAGTTTTCTCAATACTTTTAGTTTGATCTCAGCCAGTATTTAATATTTAAAAACAGACCTCTTTTACTCAATTATAAATTCAATAATTTATATTAATTTATTTTGGGCACTATATTGATATTAAAATTTAATTGTTATTTAGGAGACGAGGACTTGGAGCCTAGGACTTGAACTGCATTCGCATCCCAATTTTTCAAGGATTATCATCGTAATTCGAGGTGGGGAATTTACGCTTGTTTTATTTAATGCATGATGTTACTTGTATATATGCTTGTTTCTTGCCAAACATTTATATGCTCATAATTTGCATATTATTTACGTTGTAGCCTCCAATGAGTAGTAGGCATAATATGCTCAACATTTGCATATTATTTACGTTGTAGCCTCCAACGAGTAATAGGCAGTATGCACAAGGTTTGTATATTAATGGCCCTCGGGCAATCACCAGGTTCAGGCATGTCATATCTACTTGGCAACATGTATGTATTTAAATTTAACAAAGCGTTCCCTCCTCACTGAGCGAGTTGAAAGCTCACCCCATTATTTAAACCTTTCAAGTTGAGGAGTCTGGCGTGGCGGGCAAAGGCGTGGCGTGATAATAATAATTATCAGCTTTTTATTTATTTCGTTCATTTAAAGTTTTAACTTTGGCTTCAATGTCATGTTGAATATTATGGATGTTTGAAATGTTGAGAATTTATTTTATATTTACTTGCGAAATGGATGGCCTTATTTCAATTTCCGCAGTAATTATTCAATTATTCTTTTTGGGATATTTAATCTCCCTTGAAATTATTTTAAAATCACATTTTGAAAAGTGGTCGCTACATAAACCCATGAAGTCACTCCCACCAGCCAGAGGAAGAGCTAGAGACAGAGGAAGAGGAAGGAGTTAGAGTTGTTATATATTCTATGTATTATTGAGCTAGAGGCAGAGGAATAGGAAGGAGTTAGAGTTGTTATGTATTCTATGTATTATTGTCATTTCTTTTGATTGAAGAAACTAAGAACTGTATTGTATTTAAATTTCCAAGTATTAAAGTATATATAATCGACCTAAATGACAATCTTTAGTTGTCTCAAATAGACTGAGTTTTTCATTTCATTATTTTACTTGTCTGTGTGATAAATTTACTGTATTTGAAACTTAAGTTTTGCCATCATCAAAATAGGGGGAATTTGTTAGGAATACTTTATTGAGATTTTGATGATATCATCCATGTACTTCAAGTTTAATTCAAATGTATGTTTAGAAGACTTGGCATTGTAGAAGAACCAAATGAGTATCTTTTATATGCATTTTAGAAGTTAGGCTAAATATAGAACAGGCGGAATATCAGTTGAGATTTTGGTCAAAGACAAATATCAGCTGAGGTTGACCAGACAGCACATCAGTCGGGTTTTTGGTCAAGGCCAAATATCAGCTGACTTTTTATGAAGACCAAATATCAGCTGAGTTTTTATAAAGATCAAATATCAGCCGAGTTTTTATGAAGACCAAATATCAGCCAACTTTCGGTCAAGACAATATATCAGTCGAGGTTTGACCAAATATATCAGCCGTGTTTTGACCAAGGCAGAACTGTAGTTAAGTTTTTTTATCAAGGAAAAAATATCAGCTGAGTTTTTATCAAGGAAGATTATCAGCCAAGTTTTGGACATCAGTTCTGTCCACGTCAGCAATGTTGAAAAATCAACAATAACAGAAAGACACATGCAGACGTAATTAAAGCAAGGGAGACAAACTGATTGATTCCCGGAAGTTAAGGAATAAAATATTCCGTGAGATTTGCGCCCCGAAGACTTCTAATTATAGCAACAAAGGAACAACGCAAGCAACTACATCTTCAAACGGTCGGATTTGAAGAACAGAGAAAGTCGTGCAAAGAAATGATAAGATAAACAATGAAGTCCACTCTCCAACAGATGGATTTGTTCAAAAGATGCAACTGCTATGAAGAGCTCAAGAATCATGCTATAAATATCTGAAGAACACTTGAGCAGAAGTACGATGCGATTAATATCAAAGCGAACAAAGCAAACAAAGCAATCAGAAAATATATATTCTATGCTAAGTTTCGTGAAGAGCAAGATCATAAAGTATCATATACAGAGAATCTCTTAAGTTGGAGAAGACAAACGCTCTTGTCTTAAAAGTTCTAGTACGGGGTACTTTCTTGAACCGATGTTCTTGAGAGTAAGAGGTTGTACGACATCCACGGGTTCTTTATCGGAAGGTGATAGGCAGCTTGCGAGTTGTTGAGACATCTACGGGTTTTCGATCAGGAGGTGTTAGGCAACCAAGGGAAGGAGTTACAATGGCCACGGATTTTCACTGGTTGAAAGCTGTTGTAACTGAATTCATTGTAACGCAATTTCACTGGTTGAATATTATAGTGAATTTATCTCCAACTAGTTTGGAGAGAAGTGGACTAGTAGAGGATTACCCCACCTCTGAAACCACTATAAGTATTATGTGATTTACTGCTTTCATCATTATACTTAACTGTTGCATTCATTATTACTGTTCCATCATACAGTCAGCTGTCTTCCGCATATCTATTTTACAGCTGACAAACCTCAACTGCTATTAACCACAGCGGAGTAACCTTAGCTGCAATATTTACAGCTGTGTATTTCAAATAGTTAGCAAAAGATTTTAATAAGTCTATTCGCTCCCCCCTCTAGACTTATTCCTGAGGTACTTGTGGCCTACATGAGGGACTCCGAACACTAGCGGGAACTACTGTCCGGTTGGGATCCTTGACAGGTATGGGAACCTATTGGGGAGAGGGATCCCGAACAGGGTAGGGTGTGTTGTTGGGAGAGGGACTCCTTACAGGTGTGGGTACCCTGTGTGGAGATGTGGCTGTCGGCTCCGAAGGGGTAGCCGATTCACCAATTCCTTCCAGTTTCACAAACAACTAGTCATCTATCATAGCCATGACAGGCTCAGGATCTGCTATAGAAGCAGCCAATGTTTCTTTGTTGGCCACTTAAGTATACTGGATACAGTTTGGAAAATAGTTTAAACAACAAACTGTACGGAATCTAAATCTGAGTGCGTAGCGGAAGTCTTGGATATGAGGTTGTCATGATACAAAGAACGAAGTGTTTGGTGTATACTTAATATATCACGGTAATTTAAAACAAGAAAAGTGAAGGTAAATAACACAGTAATTTAAGTGGTTCGAGGTAAACCCCTCTACGTCCACCGGTCCTCCACACAGAGTAAAGTTTATTATAATTACTGCGTACACAACTACGTAATTATAAACAAACCTATCCTTGTATCGTTCACACAGATTGATACAAAGAATGTCACTTTCAACCGTTCACACAGATTGGTTAAAGCTTCCTTCTTGACTAGCTTCTTCACACACAGTTCCAAAGCTTCGTCCTTATTCGTCCCACACAGGTCAGAATAACTTGTTGAGTTCACACAGAGCTCGGTTTTTACACAGAGGTAAAAGGGTAGGTAACCAGGTAAGAACAGCAGCTTTGAATATCAAGTTCTTGAGCTGATGATGGCTGTTCTTGATGTTGAGCACTGTATATCTCTTTCGTTCTTAATTGCAGTATGCTTTGGAGATATGTTTGCTCAGATGATAACTTTGATAGCTTGAGTATTAGGTTACTTGGGTAACTGATCTTCAATGTCTTCATAGGATATATATAGTCTCTGAAGAAAGTATCCGTTGAGATGTATCCGTTTGAATAAGATGTCGTTCCAACGGGATTAAGACATGATCCGGATTTCGCGGGATTCTGAAGATCTGAAGACTGGCAGTATTTAAATACTTTATCCTTGAGTATTTAAATACTTCTTTGTTCAACGGGACTTGACTTGTGTTCCTTCTTGTCCTTTTGTGAACTGTATGGAAGATAAGCGTATTTTGGGTGTCGAGACAGTTTCCATACTTGGTCTTTTTAAGACTTCTTGCAGTCTTGTGAGCTTCACTTATGCCGATTCGAGGTAGGTCTTCGATACAGATAAAGCCTTAAAGCCTCGATACGATTTCCTTTCAGTATTTGGCATATATGTCAAAACCTCTAAATAACATTCGATACAGGATTCGAGTATCCCTACTGCTTGATACAGGTGTTTGTTTTCCCAACAATTTCCCGCTTTTTGACAATTTGCCAAGACTAACTTTCTTAACTCTTCGAGTCTTCTTGATGATGCCAAAACCTTCTTCATGAAGCATTCTTCTTTGATGACTTCGCGATTTCTTGGTCTTTTGTCAAAAGGTCGACTTAGTGACTTAGTCTACAATAATGAACCGCTCGCGAGCACGTTCGATACAGTTTGAGATTTATTACAACTTAAGCCTATGATTGGCGCGCAGGCACAATCTTACAATGTATTCTAAGTTTACAACTGAAATTATGAACTGTTCGTAGACTAGTTCGTACAGCGTATTTTTCAATCAAGTTTATCTAACTTGAGATTCTTATCAAACAATTTTAAGTAATCATACATTAACACAGTAGATTACGAGTTGTAATCTTTCAAGACAAACAAACTATTTTATTGATATTCAAAATGATTGAGTACAAAGTTTGCTGTTTCGAATAGAAATTACAAAAACAAAAATAATATACATAAATTTCATCTCCTTATCTATAATCCGCATGCCTCCATGGTCTTTTTCCGGGTTCGTTCTCGGTGCCGCGCCACCAGTTTTGAAGAGAATCATTGCCTCGATCCTGGTAAATCGCTCTTCCTTCATATGAACGATCAAAGGCAAGTATCCAATCTTCTGGATGGGTGACCCGATCTCCTCTTCTATGTTTTGATTTCATTTCGATTGGGAGAGGGAGTTTACCTTCTTCTAGCATCTTCGTAAACTTATCCGCGCTTAGCTAACGTTTTATAATTTTTGAAGATGGCGGATTCCCTGATGAGTCTGACAAAATATCTCATCAGTTCGTTCTTCCTCCAGTGCTTCACTTCGTCGGCAGTTGGGTTGCGGTTGGTCGGCAGACGAATTTCCGAAGGTCTTTGAATAAGAGTTTGCCAAGGGACATTGGGATCATGGAATTCCGATCTGGAGCCTGAAATTTTAAAACTTTGGGATTGAGGTGCTAGCTTGTTCAATTTGGCAGTGATATTGTTCTGAGCAGCCTCAAATTCCCTTTCTTGTTGCAGCCTTATTCTCCTTGCAGCTTCTCGTGCCTCTTCCCCCTTTTTGGCTTCATCAAAACTTTGCAGGATTTCAAGAGCAGCGTCCTGTTTGGACTCGATGCTGGTGATTCTTTCAACAAGGGAGGAAAGAGTCTGCGCATTTCTTGAATGCATTTGTCGTGAGCACGCAGTTGAGAGCTGTTCTCAATCATTGCACAGGCGGTCTTGGCTTCAGCTATCCTTGTCTTTGTAGCTTCCTCCTTCAGCAGTTGCTCCTGTTTATCTTCCATGATCTTCAAGGCTTGCTTGAAAACTTCTGGCAAAAGAATGAATGCGTCGACAACTCGAGATACTTCGTGTTGAAGAGTGGTCATTTCTTCGACTGCAGAGGTGTGCATCCAATTCAGTGCCTTTTCAACGGAAGATAGAGCGTTTACTGCATCTTGGATAAATACAGTCTGAAGGCCAAGAGCTCGCAGGCGCTCTTTTCGTGCAGCAGAGATCGGAGAGTCTGGTTGGGCGAAGTCTGCAGCGCCGTTCAACCTTCTTACATTCACGGATGGACGTGAAGTAAGTTGGACATCCTCGTGTTGATCCGTCCTCGGATTCCATTGTTGAAGGGGCGGGAGCAGCTTCCTGTGGTTCGGCGACAGTTGGTTCAGAAGCGTCCTGTGGCGAAGGTTCTTCGGCAATCATGGATGCAGGAGGGACTGAATCCTCCTGTTGGCTTGCAGGAATAGCTTCTTCTGGCCGCAGCTCGGGTGCCTGTTCCAAAATTTCTTGAACTTCCTCGACTGGAGGGACTGATTCCTCTTGGTCGGGAATGTTCTCCGGCTGTGGCGAAGGGGGATTGGCTTGGGTAGAAGGCCCTTCGTCATTTCTGGGTGGAGAGGCGTCTCGGGCTTCAGCCTCTTCACGACTCATTCTCAGACCTGCTTGAAGAGCATCGTCGTCGTCATCTTTTGGATTAATGGGAGAATCCTCTGACTTCTTCTTTCCTTTTCTTCGGGCGTCAGATTTGTGCAGCAGGTGGCTTTCAATTAGATCTTTGCAAGAGGCGTTGTCCCATCGCAGTGGCCTCAATTTCGGTTGAGTCATTACTTCGGAGACGAATCTCTCTTCGTGGCTCCAATCGCTCCATTGTATGCAGTGTGTAAATGCGGAGCTAGCCTGTAGCCTTTCCATTGCGTAAATCTTTCGACGCGTGTTCAATTTGAACCGAAAGAAGTGTTTGATTTATGATCGAGTCGGGAGGGACTTGAATAACGCCTGAGACGCTGTTTGAGGATTCTGTCAGGTATGGGATCCTGCGGAAGATGGACTCCTTGCGAGGATGGTGCCTCAAGGAAATTGGATCCTGTACGGGTGTGGGATCCCGCAGAGGAGAAGTAGCTTTTGGCTCCGAATGGGCAGCCGACTCGCTAAAGTCTTGAGCGTTGGCACATGTCTCTATATCCGTCGTAGCCGCCAAAGGCTCGGGATCTACTGTCGATGCAGTAGGAGACACCTCTTCCACAGGGGTTGGGCCCTGGGGTTCTTCATCAGTGGGTTGCGCCACGGGCGAGACATCCTTGGAGTGATTGGCTTTGATTTTTGAGAGCCTCCTGAGTCTCTTCTTGGACTTCTCACCAGCAGAGTGTTTCTTGCTGTGAGATCGCTTTCGCTTCTTCTTTGAAGATTCCATTTCTGGGACCTTCACGGATTCATCTCTTGGGTTGGCAGATATTGGCATGTGCCTGGTTCTCGGGTGATTGCAATGCATTGTGCTCTGGTTATACGCAGTGGGCTTGACGCCTCCTAAGTATATCCTCGAGCTATTTTTCTTGGCATCGGCGGATCGTCCCGCACTTCGCCGAATGTAGTTCGAGATTAAACCAAAGGATTTCTTTTGGGTGGCTGGTTTGCACACCTTTTCTTTAAGACGTTTGAGAATGATTTGGCACCAATTGACCTTTTCACAGTCAAAATAGCTACCATCATTACAACCTTAAGTTCGTGCACATCTCGAACGCACCGGTTCGGTTTTCAATGATCCTGGAGCAAAAGTCATGAAGATAGACAAAATGAAGAAGAAAATTTTTCTTGTGACAAGTGGTTGTCACCATATAAACCACTTTGGATCCTGTAAATAGTCCATAAAACTTGGTAATGAGCTCTTGAGACCCGAACGTCTCAAGTTGGTCCATGGTCAGGCCATCGGCAGGCAGCCTGTAGATTCTCTGGAGTAGATCGCGATTGATGCAGATTTCCACTCCTGGGATCAAGCGGTGATGTCGCAACATGACCTCCCAGGCGATGATAGAAAACGGACGGCGGCGTTGAGGTAGAATTCCTCAACCAGATGGGCGTCGTATTTGTCGGCGGTCTTGCTCCCGAAGCGATAGAGACCTTGTTGTTCAAGACGAGTAATGATATACTCCATCGGTTCTGAGTCGTTGGTTTAGAGAGAATACGCTCGATGATGACAGGTTTGGAGAATATCCGGCCATCAATGATGTTGGAGGATTTCTTCAGAAAAGGGGAAGAAGATTGACTAGCCATTGATGTTTTCTTAAAACAAAGGTGGAAGAAAACAGTCGAAATTCGCAGTGAATATGCAGAAAATATGTAGGTTGTTTGCTTGAGAACTCTTGTAATTGCGAAGCGTAAAGAGTCTCCAATGGCGTATACTGTCCTTTTATACTTGGGCGGCGAAATAGGGTTTTGCAGAGTACGAATGGTCGATTTTAAGGGATGGGAACCGGTTTTGAAATCAACGGTCAAGATGGATTGAGTATAACTGATACGCTAATCCAATAAAAGGTTTTAAAATACATGGGTCCCACTTCGACATAGGTTGATACCACTAAATGCCTAAAACGGCGGTTTAAAAATAATAAACAATTTAAAAACATCGCGGCTTTTGAGATTCATTGTCCAGATGTCGTGTAAGGCATTTAATGAACATGACGTTTGACATAAAAACAGGCACGTGGACAAAAATTATTTTAAAAGGAAATAATATTATATTATATACCGAATCGAAATCCTATAGCATGTCCGTTCTCGCGTCGATCTGACGTTCCCCCTTAAAAAGGTACTAATAGGTTTTGAATTCCATACAGCAATATTTGGATTAATGTTGTATTCATGAGTCCTACAGTATTCCCCCTTAATTATTGCACACACCAGCTGTAGGATTCATATGCCTTCGTTCGCTACAGTACTGTATTGATGATTCTGAGTGTACAGATAATTAATGTTGGATACTGTATTCACGGGTCTTACAGCATTCCCCCTCAATTGTTGAGTAAAACAAGAAATTTACTTACAGGAGTCCAGGCCGTAGAATTCCCAGATGCATTACGAGCATGTTGAATCTTGCTGTGTCGAGAGGCTTGGTGAAAATGTCGGCCAGCTGGATGTCTGTATGGACTTTTTCCAGGCGAACATCCTTGTTCTCGACATGATTCCTGATAAAATGATGCTTCATGTTGATATGCTTAGTGCGCGAGTGCAAAACAGGATTGTGCGTGATTGCAATTGCACTCGTGCTATCACACATGATTGGAGTCTCTCTCGCATCGATTCCATAATCTGACAGTTGTTGCTGCATCCAAATGATCTGCATACAGTAGCTACCAGCAGCATAGTACTCTGATTCAGCCGTGGAAAGAGAGTTAGCCAATTGCTTCTTACTGAACCAAGAAACGAGTCTAGGTCCGAGAAAGTGACAAGTTCCACTTGTACTCTTCCTATCTAGCTTGCAGCCTCCGAGATCCGAGTCGTCAGATCCAACTAAATCGAATCCGCCTTCCTTAGGATACCACATCCTGCATCGATTGTTCCTTTAATGTACTTCGAGATTCGTTAGTTGTATTGAAGTGTGATTCCTTAGGTGCAACTTGGTATCTCGCACACACTCCAACAAAGAAATCGGATATCGGCTGCTAGCCGTTAGGTACAGGAGCGAACCAATGAGCTTCTGTAGAGTGATTGGTCAAACGGCTTTCCGCCTTCATCGGCACTAATTTGCACGGAAGTGCTCATGGGGGTTAGCGAGGATTTGGAAGTGTTCATTCCAAATTTGTTGAGAAGTTCCTTCTTGTATTTCTCTGGTTGATGAATATACCGTAGGCAAATCGCTTTACTGCAAACCTAGGAAATAACTAAGTTCCCCATCATACTCATTTCCAATTTACTTTGCATGAGATGTGAGAACCTTTGACATAGAGCAAGGTTAGTTGAACCAAAAATAATATCATCGACATAGATTTGTACCATTAGAAGGTCATCACCTTCCTGTATCTTGAACAAGGTTTTGTCCATGACCTTTCTCAAATCCGTTGTTGGTTAGATCTTGGGACGGGGTTTCGTACTGTGCTCTAGGGGCTTGTTTAAGTCCGTACGGCGCTTTCCTTAGCCTCGTAAACTAGATCGATACCGTCTGTGTTGGCAAACCACAGTGGTTGTTCAACATAAACTTCTTCGCAAGTTCTCCATTCAGAAAGCACTCTTGACGTCCATTTGGTATACGATAAAACTCTTATGGCGGCAAAGGCTAAAAATATCCTAATGGCTTCTAGTCTCGCTACGAGGCGAAGGTTTCATCATAGTCGATTCCTTCTTCCCGACAATAGCCTTGTGCTACTAGTCCTGGATTTGTTCCTTATGATAAGTCCATTTCGATCCTTTTTGTTTGAAATACTCATTTGGTTCCTATAACCGATTGGTGTGTCGGCCAGGTACAAGATACCATACATTGTTTCTTTCAAACCGTTAAGCTCTTCTTCCATAGATGTTATCCAATGAGAGTTGTTAAGAGCGTCTATGGTCGAAACAGTTCGACTGGGCTAAGAATACGGCGATAGTGCACATATTGAGTCTCCTAAGTTCGGATTGAGATTTCCATTCGAAATTGTGAAACTTGACATTAGATTCTTCTTGTGCACAAAGTACATTTCCTTGTGTACTGTATTCTCCTACGAGAAACACCGGCATTAATGTTTCCAATGATCAGCTCTTGCGGGTGATCTCTCAACCATCTTCGGTCGGGTTCTAGTTCGGGATCCCGTCTTGTATCGAAAGTTTCGTGGGGTACACTTCGGCTTGACATACGTCGGCTTCATCCACATCGATTCTTACAGTGCGGGGTTGATTTCTAAATCAACGACGGTGTTCTATGGGTGTAGGTGGATCCAAGATAGATAGATGGTGAATGTCCTGAGTGATATCATCTACTCCTGTAGGGTCATGGTGTGGTTCGTCGAACACTACATGAACTGATTCCTCGATCGTCAGCCTCCTTTTATTAAAGATTCTGAAAGCTTTACTGATGGAGGAGTATCCTACGAATATCCCTTCATCTGATATTTCATCAAAGGTTCTAAGTTGGTCCTTCCCATTGTTCAATACATAACACCTGCATCCAAAAATGTGAAAATACGAAACTAATGGAGTTTTGTTATTCCATACCTCATAAGCTGTTTTGTTGTGGTGCTTGTTGACGATACAGCGGTTTTGAGTGTAGCACGCTGTATTGGTTGCTTCACCCCAGAAACGCTGTGGCAATTTGCTTGCGGCAATCATTGTCCTTGTTGCTTCTTTCAACGTCCTATTCTTTCGCTCGGCAACACCATTTTGTTGAGGTGTACGGGCAGCTGAGTATTCGTGCTGTATTCCATTCTACGAACAGTATTTCTCTATAAAGCGGTTAGTAAATTCAGTACCTCTGTCGGAACGAATGCACTCGATACTCTATGCTTTTTCATTTTGCAACTTCCTCAGGAGCTCGGGCAGCCTTGATGTTGTTTCCTTCTTCTTGCTAAGAAAGATCGTCCAAGCATACCTGGAATGATCATCAACGACAACCATGCAATATTTCTTACCTCCCAAACTTACTGGGTCTACAGGACCGTAGAGATCCATGTGTAGCATTTCCAACACTCTTTGGGTTGAAAGGTAGGATTTGCTTTTCAGGGTTGACTTGATTTGCTTGCCTTTCTGGCATGGTCCGCAGACGCTGTCCTTCTTGAATGACACATCTGGCAAACGTCTAACCATACCCTGTCTTGAGAGCTTGTTGATCGTCTTGAAGTTGACGTGAGACATCCTCTTGTGCCATAGCCAGCTAAGATCTGCAGTGCCTTTGGCAACAAAACATGGAATTGAGGAGCTCATAGGCTTCCAACAAGAATGTACATATTACCCGATTCGCTTCTGTAAGCACAACTTCCTTGGTTTGGGTGTTCTTGACTCTACGATCTATATAGAACTTCACCGAGAACGTTTATCACGAATCGGCTAATACTAAGTAGATTATACTGTAAGCCTTCAACATATGCAACATCGGTGACCTTGAATTTCCCGACAAGTAGGTTTCATTTCCCTCTTGTTCTTCCTTTAGACTTATCACCGGCGAACTTTTGGACCACGACCTTCTACAAAATCGATAGCTTGCTCCTATCTCCGGTCATGTGACGAGAGCATCCACTATCGAAGTACCCTGTATCCTCCTCTAGAATGTCCTGTAACAAAGAAATTAGGTTGATTTAGGTCCCCTTTGATTTTGGGTCCATATATGTTAGTTCCTTTAGGTACCTGATTTTCCGACAAAGAATTGGTTTCTTGTAGGATGTACTGCAGTGTTGCGATATCTACGGGGCATATCCGTAGTTGTTATAATCATGATAATTACTATGCATGTAAAATTCGGGGTTATTATTATTATTCCAAAGAGTGCCGTCTAGGAGGTGGAGCCATTTTCCTAGGCCTAACACTTGTCTTCTGGGTCTCCGGTTGGATTCCCAATCCGTTGTTGATCTTTGGCGGCATCTGCTGTCTTGAGGGATAACGGGGCTCTGTATCCATACCTAGTCGCCTTTATCCGAGGGAATGCTGCGTGCGGGCCTTTGGTGGTTGAATCTTGCCTTCTTCTGAATGACTGTCGGCTTTGATGATATGCTTGTGGAGCATCTTGCCGTAGATTACGCCTTCGAGTGGTTGTTGGTTCCACTGTCTCGAATAGTAGAGTTGAGGCGGAATTGCGGCCTTCGGTTTTCTGCATGACGAGGTTCCTTTATGGGACTAGGAGTATCTTTCGATTCTGGAATGTGTTCCACACTCTTGACGAACACGACTAGTTTTACCTTTATTCGAACATGAGCCGTATCCTAAGCCACTTTTATCATGAGCATGTTGCCCAGTGCTCGAATTTCTTCCATTCTTTTGGACGATTTTTCAAAAGACTTGAGAATGGTCTCAAGTTCGGTTTCTCGCTTTTCAAGAGTTGTAATTTTGGTTTGTAGTAGAACCAAATCATTTGTCTTGCTCTCATTATGGGTTTTAACCTCATTTAGTTCATGAGCAAGTTGATGATTGCTCTCCATGAGTTTTTCAAAATCGACTTTCTTTGGTTTCACAATCAAGAGACATATTTTCATAATTTATTTTCAAAGAAGTCATTTTCATCTTTCACTCTAGATTTGTTAATTGTCGTATATTCTCGATTTTAGAGTCTCATGGGCCTTTTGAATGTTTTTAAACTCATTCATCATATTTTCAAAGTATGAGATGCATTAGGTGGAATAACCGAGGTTGAACTTACCTCATCGTCATTGTCTTCACCTTCCGGAACATCTTTGGCCATAAAGCACATGTATGCTTTATCATCGAACTCATCGTCGGATGAATCACTTTCGATGACCACCAAGACATTATGCTGATTTGGATGGTGTGGGGGAGGCTTCTGATTCTCCAATCAGGGCCTTGAGCTTGTCTTTCCAAGCACGTCTTCTTTCATCTCTCTCTTGTTGCTCGGCCTCAGGCAATCTTTGGACTTTGGGATGAGGACATTTGTTTGCATAATGGCCTGGTTTCCTGCAGTTATAACACAGGTTAGCATCACCAGATGATGTTTCGGTACTTACCTTGTTGACAGGTTTGGGCCTGTAGGGAGTCTTTCCAGACTGTTTGATGAACTTTTTGAATTTATGCATTAGAAGCGCCATTTCATCTTGTGACAGGATGTCGTCGTCACTGTCAGCGTTCTTGTGACCGGGCTTCGACGAGCTAGGCATGCTGTGTCGACGGTTCGATACAGCAGCAAGAGCTGTGACCTTTGAAGGAGATTCTTCAGCTTTCTCTCTTCTGTCAATGTCATACTCAAAAGCTTTAAGGTCAGAGAAGAGATCAAAAGTGGATATTTCATTAAGATTACAGGATACACGCATAGCTGTGGTCTTAATGTCCCATCGGGCTGGGAGAGATCTGAAAATTTTTAAGTTCTTCTCCTTTTGGGTGTAAATCTTGCCCAACGCTTCAAGTTCACCAACAATACCAGTAAATCTGAGGTCAAGTTCCTCAAGTGTTTCCGTTGGTTTCATTTCAAAAGATTCAAATTGCTGAGTAAGTTTTGAAATCTTGTTTTCTTTTGAGAGCTCAGTTCCCTCACAAATTAACTTGAGTTTATCCTGATTTCTTTGTCGCTTTTGGCTCTTTACCTTTGAGAACGTGCCTTTGTCAAGAGTGACAAATAACGCGTTCCTAGCCACGTTGTCGAGATTGGCTCGCTTCCTTTCATCTGTTGTCCATTGCTCGCGTTCTTTCTCGAGCATTTCAGCATGGGCCTGGCCCTCAATCCTTGCGGCTGGATTGACCTTCATGATCTTGATCGGACCATCCTGTATAACAAAAATCATCTCTTCGTGCATTGCTGCAAGATGAGCTTCCATTCTAATTCTCCAGTCGTCAAATTCGTTAATAGAGAACATAGGGACTTTGTTAATCATAGAAGTATCCATACTGATAATATAGGAATGAAAGAGACTGTTTTGAAAATAAGTGATTTGAATCTGATTCGGTTAAAAGGAATACGACTGATTCTTTTTAGAATCAACCTGTCTCCGATACCACTTGTTGGCCACTTAAGTATACTGGATACAGTTTGGAAAATAGTTTAAACAAAAAACTGTACGGAATCTAAATCTGAGTGCGTAGCGGAAGTCTTGGATACAGTAGGTTGCTGTGGATACAACAACGAAGTGTTTGGTGTATACTTAATATATCACAATAATTTAAAACAGTAAAAGCTGAAGGTAAATAACACAGTAATTTAAGTGGTTCGAGGTAAAAGCCCTCTACGTCCACTGGTCCTCCACACAGGAGTAAAAAGTTTATTATAATTACTGCGTACACAACTACGTAATTATAAACAAACCTATCCTTGTATCGTTCACACAGATTGATACAAAGAATGTCACTTTCAACCGTTCACACAGATTGGTTAAAGCTTCCTTCTTGACTAGCTTCTTCACACACAGTTCCAAAGCTTCGTCCTTATTCGTCCCACACAGGTCAGAATAACTTGTTGAGTTCACACAGAGCTCGGTTTTTACACAGAGGTAAAAGGGTAGGTAACCAGGTAAGAACATCAGCTTTGAATATCAAGTTCTTGGTGATGATGGCTGTTCTTGATGTTGAGCACTGTATATCTCTTTCGTTCTTAATTGCAGTATGCTTTGGAGATATGTTTGCTCAGATGATAACTTTGATAGCTTGAGTATTAGGTTACTTGGGTAACTGATCTTCAATGTCTTCATAGGATATATATAGTCTCTGAAGAAAGTATCCATTGAGATGTATCCGTTTGAATAAGATGTCGTTCCAACGGGATTAAGACATGATCCGGATTTCGCGGGATTCTGAAGATCTGAAGACTGGCAGTATTTAAATACTTTATCCTTGAGTATTTAAATACTTCTTTGTTCAACGGGACTTGACTTGTGTTCCTTCTTGTCCTTTTGTGAACTGTATGGAAGATAACTGTATTTTGGGTGTCGAGACAGTTTCCATACTTGGTCTTTTTTAAGACTTCTTGCTGTACTGACGAGCTTCACTTATGCTGATTCGAGGTAGGTCTTCGATACAGGATAAAGCCTTAAAGCCTCGATACAGTTTCCTTTACTGTATTTGGCATATATGTCAAAACCTCTAAATAACATTCGATACAGGGATTCGAGTATCCCGGCTGTTTCGATACAGGGTGTTTGTTTTCCCAACATTCTTCCATAGGGGTTGCGCCCCGTGGGTTTTCTACTGTGGCGGATGGTGCAGTAGGCATAATTGCCTCAGTGACCGCTGTTGTCACTGGAGGTTCTGTACGTAGGAACAACTTCCGACTTAGAAGACTTCTTGGTCTTCAACTTTTTCTTCTTCTACTCGATAGTTGTCGAGGAGCTGCTATCGGGACAGTTCTTTTCTTGGTTACAGGCTTCTTGGTCTTACTGTCAACAGACATAGTGGAGTGATCGATGTGTAATATCCGCAATTTCGATTTTCGGTAATTTTATTTTTTGGTGGAAGTCCACCTTAGCAACTCTGTTGTGACCGTTTCGTCATTCCGAGAATAATTAATTCTGCACTTTTTGTCATCCGAGTTCATTTCGGTATCGTTTTGTTGAGTTCCATATTCTTAAACGACTTTTCCGCACTTGAGTTCGATTCTTGCGAATCTCGTCCGAAACTGTTGTTTCGAGTTTCTCGTAAGTTCATTTAATGTTATTATTCATGTTGCAAGCTTTGTTTTGGTGTTTCGATCGTGTATCGTGTATTTCGGACGTTTTGGGCCATTTTCGTAACTTCCCAAAGTTTGGGGTAATTACTTCCGTTGTCGAATTTTGAGCCCTCGGGTGGTCGGAATCATGTGTTCTATTAGTGTTTAGATTCGCCTTTGCGAGTACTTCGTAACCGCATTTTCGATTTACATTCATGTCTGAGTTTCGGGATTTTTCGGACCGTCGGATCGACCGAGTCCTGGCTGGCAAGACCTGGCCGAGTAATGGCCGCAATGGGCCGGCAGTTACGGCCGTAAGGCGCGTTACGTACGTAGTGCCTGGCCAGTAACATACGTAACGATGCCGGCAGAACTGGGCAGTGAGTTCGGCCATGGCCGGTTACGGCCGTAAGCCATGGCCGATTACGTACGTAATGGTCCGGCAGGTCCCGCCTATTTAATGGCCTGGACCGAGTCATCCGGCCATTTTCACCCTTTTTCTTCGTTTCTTCGCATTTCTTCATCAATAATGGATGGATTTGGATGGATATGACATAGAGCAACATGTTTTGGAAGTTTGATTCATGTCTAACATCATCTTCCGCCCGGATCGAAGGTAAGAACACCTAAACTCTTGGTTTTGGGAATTTTTGAGGTTTCTTGATGTTTTGGCCGATTTGATTCGTTTTAGTTCAGATTATTGTTAGAACATGGTTGTATACTCGAAATCATTCATTACCCTTGAAGTTTTGTGGAACAAATTCGAGTATTTCTCCGTTAAACGATTATATTGGACTATACGTTTTCGTAGAATTGGGAAGAACTTGGGAAGTTCTATACGTTTTCGTAGAATTGTAATTGAATTGATATCGTTGTGACTTAGGAACGAAATTCTTGTGAAGAACTCGAGTCGGAACCCTTCCGTTCATTGCCTTCTTTGGGGTCCGTGCTTCCCGGTCGAACCGTGTTCTTCGGAGCGTTCGGTAGCGGTTATTAAGGCAAGTATCTTATTATACGACTTGTATCTTGCGACTAGTAATCACGTATGAAATTTATGATGATTTTGTTTGCCTTCGTAAATATGTTCCGTTTGAATTAGTTGTGTATTCCGAAATTTCAAGGCTTTGTGATAATATTGTTATATTGGTATACATGTTAGGTGTTGTGCCATTTGTGCAGGTTTGCGACGTACATATGGGATGGTTGTACACTTGTTTGTGCAATGTATTGAGTACCGATCGTATGTTATGTTGGTTGTGTGTCGTTGATTGATGATAGTTGTTGAGAGTCTTGAGATTGTGTATGTGCGTGCGATGTACGATTTTGTGGTGATCAACGTGATTGATTAACTGTGCTCATTGTTGTATGAAATGTGAATGTGAATGCGAATGTGAATATGTGTGTGACCGCTAAGTTCACTCGTGATGGTTCGACGGGACCTACGTGTGTAACACCCCCAAGATATTCGAGGTATATTACAGCGCCGTGAATCCCTATATGGGACCCACCAGGCTGAACAAACATCATACTCATCGTTTCACAGAAACAACAAAATAGCACCTCGTCATAAAGACGCCAAACAAAATAATCCACCCGGTTCAACCGGTCAATCATAACACCATCATCCGACACAAACATAATAGACAACAATACAATCCGGACAAACAAGAATTCTTGAGTACTCGAGTACTTCTTATTAGTTTAAAAACCACAAAATATAAAAAGGTAGAAGACACTAAGACATCACTCGTGCACAATCATCACGCACGGCCATCATCCGCATACTGGTCCAGCGCCCGCTCGTCTCGATGGACCTGACCTGAAATTCATAAAACGAATTTCCCCAAAACGGGTCCCCAGAGGGGTTAGCAATTACGCTAGTACAAGTAACCAAATGAACAACTTACAGCTTACACATATAGTAAATGCATGCAATCAAGAAAACATAGTTCCAAAAACACTCATTTTCGGAAATGCCAATAATCAAACCACATTTGTAAAATACACCACAATTAACCGCGGACCCACAGCTTCGTGGATCCCTACCGAGACCCCGTCGGATCTAACCCGTAGTGGTTAAAAGAAAACTCGCGGTTCCACAGCTTCGTGGAGCCCTATCGAGACCCCGTAGGATCTAACCCGTAGTGAGTATACACACACACAATTTCTCATACAATACTACTATGTCAAGATCGTAAGTTCATAAGGATACTTGCCTCGATTAATATACGGTGACACGAACGGAAAGGGAGAGTCAAGCACAACCGTGAGGAATCGGTGGAAATGAACCTAACGATTCGAATAACACATTCACAACCACTTCTAAACGATTATGGAAATGGAATACACCCGGAAACCCGCCTACGATTCATGTATATTCGTATAAAAATAACGAGGGCGGACCACAACCAAACCCTCCCGATTTCGCAAAACCATGAAAATATACCATGAATCCGTAGGAAAACTAATGATATCAACAAGATTAATCATATTCATCATGAATTAACCGACAAAACGAGACGAATCGGACGAAGATCCCAAAACCCCCAAATTATCCAAAAGTAGGGTTCTAAGAGATTTTACCTTGGATTAGGATGAAAGATTCGTGTTGATGTTGTTATAATACACCAAGAACTCAGGGAAGATGTTGGATGAGATGATTGGAGGAAGAAATCGCCAAGAAATTGCCCGGAATCGCCTTAGCCGCGGAGAGGAGGAAGAAATGAGAAAATACGTTCATCTCGGTCAACTCCCTGGTTTATATAGCCAGGGAGTGTTAGCGCGCGCTAATCCTCAAAGTTAGTGTGCGCTAACGGAACAAAACTCCAGTCTAGTAGCCAGATTTCTGGCCGTTAGCGTGCGCTACTCGAAACGTAGCGTGCGCTAATAACCTCTCGGTAGCGCGCGCTATCGACCAATAGCGTGCGCTACCTGGACATCAGCCAAGTCCAGAAGCAACTGTCAGTACACACCTGATCCGGTTAGCGCGCGCTATCGGCCAAACGTAGCGTACGCTAAAGTGTATCGGTAGCGCGCGCTATCGACCAATAGCTTGCGCTACCTGGGCATCAGTCGAGTCCAGTAGCAAACTGTCCAGTACTGGACACTCACGCTAGCGCACGCTACCGGGCATCTCAGCGTGCGCTAGCTCCCAACATTAGCGTGCGCTAGACTGCGTAGCGTACGCTAATCCGCCAGTCCAGAGGGCTGGAATTAGCACTGCCACTCCCAGGGCTTGCTCTCTAGCGCGCGCTACGAAGCAGTCGTAGCGTGCGCTACTAAGGGACCCCTAGTGTGCGCTATGCAGAAAAGATAGCGTGCGCTAGGTACGAAATATAAACGGCCCAAAACATCGGAATATGAACGAAACATCAAACGAAACACCTCAAAACGCATCATAACATAGAATGGATCCACGGCAACCCCGAAACGGCGGTTCCGCACAATAATTACGAGAATCAGATCAATAGATGACGGAAAAGATATACTGAAAGATACACGAGGGTCGCTACAACCGAGAAATACACCGAAAATGAAAATACAAGGGAAAGAAAAATACGGATATTACATTCTACCCCTCTAAAAATAAGTTTCGTCCCGAAACTTAAGAAACAAACAACTCAAGGTACCTAGCACGCATGCTATCCTCGGTTTCCCAAGTTGCCTCCTCGACACCGTATCTCGACCACTGCACCTTCACCAAAGGGATGGTCTTATGCCTCAGTCATTTCTCACGATGCTCCAAAATCTTCAAAGGACGCTCCTCAAAAGTAATATCCTCGGCGACATCAATCTCCCCATAATCGATGACGTGACTAGGATCCGGGACATATTTCCTCAGTTGGGAAACATGAAAAACGCTATGAAGGTGACTCAAGGCCGGGGGTAACGCCAATTGGTATGCTAACCCACCGACTCGCTCGAGAATCTCGAAGGGCCCAATAAATCTCGGACTCAACTTCCCCTTTTTCCCGAAACGGAAAACTCCTCTCGTTGGCGACACCTTCAGTAAAACGTGGTCTCCCACCTTGAATTCCAAAGGTCGACGACGGACATCGGCATATGACTTCTGTCGACTTTGGGCAGTCAACATCCGTTCCCGAATTAATTCTATCTTCCGCCTCGTCTCTAAAACGACATCCGGTTCGGTCCCGACCAAATCAGACGCCTCATTCCAACAAATCGGTGACCAACAACGCCGCTCATATAGTGCCTCATATGGTGCCATCCGAATCAACGCGTGCCAACTATTGTTGTAAGTGAATTCGATCAATGGCAAATGCTCCTCCCAGTCACTGCTCCAATCGAGAGCACAAGCACGCAACATATCCTCGAACGTCTGGATAGTGCGTTCCGACTGTCCATCTGACTGGGGATGAAAAGAGGTACTCAAACGCAAATGAGTACCCAACGCCTTATGCACCGCCTGCCAAAAGTGCGATACAAAACGGCCATCACGATCCGAAACGATAGACTTCGGATTACCGTGAAGCCTCACAATCTGCGCGATAAACACACGAGCTAACTTCTCCGGGCCCCAAGTGTCCTTGATGCCCAGAAAATGTGCCGACTTGGTCAAACGATCAACAATCACCCATACCATATTCATGCCCGATCTCGATCTCGGCAAACTCGTAATGAAATCCATCGATATATCTTCCCATTTTCATTCCGGAACAGGAAGTGACTGTAATAACCCGGCCGGTCGTTGATGCTCGATTTTGACCTGCTGACAAGTCAAACATCTCGCTACAAATTGTGCGACCTCCTTCTTCATATCATTCCACCAGAAATTCCTTCTCAGGTCCTTGTACATCTTACTCGAACCAGGATGAACGGAGTAAGGTGTAGCATGGGCCTCACGCAAAATACTCTGTCTCAACTCTGAGTCATTCGGTACACAAAACCGACTCTGGAATCTCAAAACACCATCCTCGTGAATCACAAACCCAGGAGACTTTCCCTTAAGAACGTTCTCTCGGATTTGAGTAACCATCGGATCCTCTAACTGCTTCAGCTTAATTTCATCGATCAAGGACGACGAAATCTCTAAAGCACAAAGTTACCCGACAGCTCCAGGCAACAAAACCTCAACATCTAACTCGATCAAAGCCCGCCGAAGTTCAGACTGAGACGTAAGGATCTCAAGCGTTCGCAACGCAACTGGTTTCCGACTCAAGGCATCGGCCACGACGTTCGCCTTGCCCGGATGATAAAGGATTTCGAGGTCATAATCCTTAATCAGCTCTAACCACCTCCTCTGCCTCATATTCAACTCCCGCTGAGTAAATATGTATTTCAGACTTTTATGATCGGTAAAAATCTGACATGCAGAGCCGAAAAGATAGTGACGCCAAATCTTGAGCGCAAAAACGACTGCCGCTAACTCCAAATCATGAGTAGGGTAGTTCAGCTCATACGGCCTCAACTGTCTCGATGCATAGGCAATGGTCTTGCCGTGCTGCATCAATACGCACCCAAGACCCTGACCCGAAGCATCACTATAAACAGCAAAACCCTCGTTGCCACACGGCAATGCTAAAATCGGGGTTGAAGTCAAACGCCTCTTCAGTTCTTCGAAACTCGACTGTCTCTCGTCATTCCAGATGAACTTCTCGGACTTCTGGAGCAACTGGGTAAGTGACCGAGCTAGTTTCGAGAAACCCTCGACGAACCTACGATAGTAGCCAGCCAAGCCCAAGAAACTACGGATTTCCTTCACATTCTTGGGCGGTGCCCAATCCAACACTGCCTCAATCTTCTGCGGATCCACACGAACCCCCTCGGCTGAAATCACGTGACCTAGAAACATCACTTCCTTCAGCCAGAACTCACATTTCGAGAACTTCGCATAGAGTTGCTCGGTCCTCAAAATGTCTAACACTACCCGCAAATGATGGGCATGCTCTTCCTCGAATAAATAAGAATATCGTCAATGAAGACGACGACGCACTTATCCAAATACTCGATAAAGACTTTGTTCATCAACTGCATGAACACTGCTGGCGCATTAGTTAACCCAAAAGGCATAACTACGAACTCATAATATCCGTATCTCGTCCGAAAAGTTGTTTTCGGCACATCGGACTCTCTCACCCGGAGCTGATAGTATCCCGATCTCAAATCAATCTTCGAGAATACCGCAGCTCCCTGCAACTGATCGAACAAGTCATCAATTCTCGGCAAAGGATACTTGTTCTTGATGGTCACCTTGTTTAGTTCGCGATAGTCGATATACAAACGCAGTGAACCATCCTTTTTCCGCACAAACAAGACCGGTGCGCCCCAAGGCGAGGCGCTCGGTCAAACATACCCCGACTCAAGAAGCTCACTCAACTGCTTCTTCAACTCTGACATCTCTGAAGGTTCCATGCGATACGGCGCCTTCGAAATAGGTTCCGCGCCCGGCTCTAAATCTATAGCAAACTCGACCTCACGATCCAGTGGCAATCCCGGTAACTCGTCAGGAAATACATCAGGAAACTCACTAACGATTGGAATCGACGAAAACTCGACTTCACCACTTTCCGCCTTCAAGGCGTACCACCAATAACCAGTACACCCCTTTCGCAGGAGTCTCATCGCCTTCAAGGCGTTAATAACGAACTTCTGGTTTCCCCTCTTTCGCCCGGCGAAAGAATGATCGTTGTCGTATTCGGCTAGCATGGTGATGATCCTCGTGCGACAGTTCATGATTGCACTATGCCGCTCGAGCCAATCATCCCCGAGAATCAAATCCTCACCCTCAATACCCACAACAATAAGATTAGAGGGCCAAGACCTCTCACAAATAAGCACAGAACAGTCTCGAACCTCCTGATCAACCACGATCCTATCACCGCTAGGAAGCTTAACGATGAAGGGCTCACAAGGTGTCAAACAGTTGAGACTCAAACGGCGCACACACTCCAGAGATATGAACGAATGCGTAGCACCAAAATCGAAAAGCACACTGACAGGATGAGAAAGAATATGAACGGTACCTGTCGCCACAGTATCCGCTGGGTCATCGGCTCTCCGCATCTCATAGACACGCGGGTGAGCTGAGCCAACACTGGAAGCTCCCCCGTTAGCAGGCTGACCCCGACCTCTCCCTCGACTAGCACTCGGCGGAGATTGAGAAGCAAACGATCCTTGATTCACACTTGGTTCCCTAGGCGCTGGAATGGAAGCCCGGGCACCAAGGATTTTCTCCCTCTCAGCACAGAAAACAGCCTTGTGGCCCGGCTGGCGACACTGATTACATGTCAGCAAAGGGTTCGGACAAATACAACTGATGTGGCCCTAATGGCCACAGTTAAAACACTTCACCTCCCGAGGAGGGGCGCTGGCAGCCCTACGGGGAAACCCAGTAGATCGAGCTGGGCCACCACCAGCGGAAAAGTTAGCAGACTGGAATTTATGCTGACCCCCACCTTTGTGGCCCGAAAAATTCCCGGCGGACTTCTGCTTCTTGCTCTCGCGGGCCGCCTCACTCGCCGTCATAGACATATCGTAAGCAAGGGCCCTGCTCTAGTAATCTTTCAAGGTAGTACAGACGAGCCCCGACATATAGTCCCGAATCGACAACTTCATCCGTCTGGAAAAATGGAAAATTTTGTCACTCTCCTCGACAATTTGGGTCTTCACATAACCCAACTCCTTGTTAAAATCGGCAATAGCTTGAGATACAGGGACATCCCGTGGTTGAGCATCATAGAAAGCATGTACTCGAGCCTGTCTGACCGGCCACGGGCAATATTCGGTCTCCATCAATTCCTGAAATTCGGCCTACGAAGCAACATGGTCTTTGGGCCCAACGGCCTCCCACCAATCCGTAGCGTCCCCAGTGAGAAAGTACTGGGCAATAGGGACCTTACGGTCCTCGGGACAGTTGGTAGCAGTGAACACTTTAGATATCTCCTTGATCCATCCCTCCCAACCGATCGGGTCCGAAGCTCCTGAAAACTGAGGAGGATGCATCTTGATGACATCCTGAAGCCAGCGATCCGCTCCGCCCCGATTAGCGTGGGCCGGATCCGGGTTCTGAACCGCATGATCTATCGCCGCCATTTGATTCACCATTTGCTGCATAACGGCCGCAATACCAAGGTCGGCGCGCTCCTGAGAAGAAGCATGACTGTGACGGTCGCCGGTACTGCCGGCTCCCGAAGACTGCGACGTGGCCGCCCCACCGGCTGCCCCACGTCCCCGGCTGCGTCCACGACCACGACCGCGACCACGACCACGACCTCTTCCAGCATCCATACTAGAGTTAAATGAGTAATAAAAGCCATACGATGGTAAGTACAAGGAGAGAACAATCACAAATCGAGAATCAAAGGTACGATACAAGGGAACAAGGAACAGAGGAAGGAAAAACTTACGGACACTGGTAGTACCGGAATCATGGCAGCGTGACGATGATGTGCAAAACGAAACACAACAAGACCCAATAAACCGACAAGCCTAGGTATCCATAAACCTAGTGCTCCGATACCATTTTCTGTAACACCCCCAAGATATTCGAGGTATATTACAGTGCCGTGAATCCCTATATGGGACCCACCAGGCTGAACAAACATCATACTCATCGATTCACAGAAACAACAAAATAGCACCTCGTCATAAAGACGCCAAACAAAATAATCCACCCAGTTCAACCGATCAATCATAACACCATCATCCGACACAAACATAATAGACAACAATACAATCCGGACAAACAAGAATTCTTGAGTACTCGAGTACTTCTTATTAGTTTAAAAACCACAAAAGATAAAAAGGTAGAAGACACTAAGACATCACTCGTGCATAATCATCACGCACGGCCATCATCCGCATACTGGTCCAGCGCCTGCTCGTCTCGATGGACCTGACCTGAAATTCATAAAACGAATTTCCCCAAAATGGGTCCCCAGAGGGGTTAGCAATTACGCTAGTACAAGTAACCAAATGAACAACTTACAGCTTACACATATAGTAAATGCATGCAATCAAGAAAACATAGTTCCAAAAACACTCATTTCCGGAAATGCCAATAATCAAACCAAATTTGTAAAATACACCACAATTAACCGCGGACCCACAGCTTCGTGGATCCCTACCGAGACCCCGTCGGATCTAACCCGTAGTGAGTATACATACACACACAATTTCTCATACAATACTACTATGTCAAGATCGTAAGTTCATAAGGATACTTGCCTCGATTAATAGACGGTGACACGAACGGAAAGGGAGAGTCAAGCACAATCGTGAGGAATCGGTGGAAATGAACCTAACGATTCGAATAACACAATCACAACCACTTCTAAACGATTATGGAAATGGAATACACCCGGAAACCCGCCTACGATTCATGTATATTCGAATAAAAATAACAACGAGGGCGGACCACAACCAAACCCTCCCGATTTCGCAAAACCATGAAAATATACCATGAATCCGTAGGAAAACTAATGATATCAACAAGATTAATCATATTCATCATGAATTAACCGACAAAACGAGACGAATCGGACGAAGATCCCAAAACCCCCAAATTATCCAAAAGTAGGGTTCTAAGAGATTTTACCTTGGATTAGGATGAAAGATTCGTGTTGATGTTGTTATAATGCACCAAGAACTCAGGGAAGATGTTGGATGAGATGATTGGAGGAAGAAATCGCCAAGAAATCGCCCGGAATCGCCTTAGCCGCGGAGAGGAGGAAGAAATGAGAAAGTACGTTCATCTCGGTCAACTCCCTGGTTTATATAGCCAGGGAGTGTTAGCGCGCGCTAATCCTCAAAGTTAGCATGCGCTAACGGAACAAAACTCCAGTCCAGTAGCCAGATTTCTGGCCGTTAGCGTGCGCTACTCGAAACGTAGCGTGCGCTAATAACCTCTAGGTAGCGCCCGCTATCGACCAATAGTGTGCGCTACCTGTACATCAGCCAAGTCCAGAAGCAACTGTCAGTACACACCTGATCCGGTTAGCGTGCGCTATCGGCCAAACGTAGCGTACGCTAAAGTGTATCGGTAGCGCGCGCTATCGACCAATAGCGTGCGCTACCTGTGCATCAGTCGAGCCCAGTAGCAAACTGTCCAGTACTGGACACTCACACTAGCGCATGCTACCGGGCATCTCAGCGTGCGCTAGCCCCCAACATTAGCGTGCGCTAGACTGCGTAGCGTACGCTAATCTGCCAGTCCAGAGGGTTGGAATTAGCACTGCCACTCCCAGGGCTTGCTCTCTAGTGCGCGCTACGAAGCAGTCGTAGCGTGCGCTACTAAGGGACCCCTAGCGTGCGCTATGCAGAAAAGATAGCGTTCGCTAGGTACGAAATATAAACGGTCCAAAACATCGGAATATGAACGAAACATCAAACGGAACACCTCAAAATGCATCATAACATAGAATGGATCCACGGCAACCCCGAAACGGCGGTTCCGCACAACAATTACGAGAATCAGATCAATAGATGACGGAAAAGATATACTGAAAGATACACGAGGGTCACTACAACCGAGAAATACACCGAAAATAAAAATACAAGGGAAAGAAAAATGCGGATATTACAACGTGGACTCGTGGCAGTGGACTACGGGGTCAGAACTTAGTGAGGTACTGAGGTCCAATCGTGCTAGTCTGACGAGGCCTACGATAACACATGGCAGTGGACCATGAGTTTTGGGCACAGTGCGTCCAACCGGGTGAGCTCAACGGGGCTTACGGTGACACGTGGCAGTGGACTACGGTGTTGGGACTGTGTGTGTGTGATTATTGTGATTGATATAGTCCGTGTGGGGAACCTATGGAGACACGTGACAGTGGATCACGGTGTCGGAATTGGTTATGTTTGGTTATCTGTATGTGGAATAGTCCGTGTGGGTTGTTGAACCTACGGAGACACGTGACAGTGGATCACGGTGTCAGAATTGATTATGTTTGTTTATTTGTGCGTGGTGTAGTCCGTGTGGGTTGTTGAACCTACGGAGACACGTGACAGTAGATCACGGTGTCATGAATATGTTTTGACAATCAAAGTTTTGAAAGGAAAAGTTTTATGGAGAACTGTTGAGTTATGAAACAAGATTTGGGTTAAGACCCTAAAGTTTTTCGAAAGGATTTGTAACTTGGAACTTGAGGCTTTAAAGATTTTTGTTCATAAAATTCCCGAGATGATAAGTTTATTTTTTTTTTAAAATGCTTCATAGCTTATTTCCCTTGTTAAAACCTCCCGGGAATATTTTGGTACTTGGTTATTAAATTTGATTATGATCAATGTTGCTCGTTACTTTTCATATGATTTGATACTTGCACTAGTAAAACAGTGGAGTTTTACTAACCCCCGAGTAATCGGGGGGTGGATATCTGTTTTGCGTCCAGGTACATGCAGGTTCAGGGGAGCAGTCACAGGATTGGCACAGGAGGATGACGAGCTGCGATACTAATCAAGAGTTGAGAGTTGGTAGAGTTTGGTTGTATTGTCAGAGTTGATTTTAGTCTTCCGCTGTATTGTGTTTCAACCCCTGTGCGGGTAATATTGTATAAGTCAGTTTTGTTGATTGAGTTGTGTGACCTCATCGATCTGTGTATTCACGTGTAAGTGACCATAACGGTCTGTATTATTTTATTGTTTGACCCTGGCCGGGCAAGCACTTGGTCGTTTTGTAAGGTATAGCCTGGTAGATCCTCGTAAAAAGGGGTCTACGGCGTGTAATATTCTCATATGGTTTTGGGGGTGTTATAATTTTGGTATCGGAGCTTAGGTTGCGGAAACCTAGGCTGTCGGGTCGAGTCAAGTCGTGATTTGTCGAGTAATGTGTTGTCTTGTCGTTCGAGTCGTCAGGTGACAAGTTGAGTTGTGCGTAGTCACAACGTGTCGGTTATGTTGTCGGATGAGATTAGTATTGTGGGCAACCATCACCTCCGTGCGGCCTGTGGATGTAAGTCTCCTCCTTTATGCGTAATACTTGTGTATCTCTATTTTATCTTAGTGAGTTAATTGTGGTGCATGATTTTATTAACACAGTATTGTGTAATATAGTTGTGTTTAATACTTGCGGCACATAGTATGTGTATAGTACTGGGCACATTATTGTTTTATCTATGAACCACCGGGTGGGGTGGTATGGTGTGAAAGTTGTAAACCTTGATGAGTTTTGAAAAGGTACCGACGGTAGAGTTTGTGAGAAACTCGGATGAATGATTTTGTTGTGTGTTTAAACTTGGTGCCACGAGATGCATTTGATTGGATTGGCGACCCTGGTTGCCATTTGAGCATGCGGTTTTAAATTCGACTGTTTTTGGAATGTTGTAAGTAGGTTTGGGAACGTTTTTCTGAAGGATTTTACGGTTTGAGCATTTTTGTGGAAATCGATTTTTGAAAAATATTTTGGTGGTGCGGTCAAACCACGGTTTGTATGGATTTTAAAATCGGTTAAATTTTGACAAATGGGCCGTGTATTTTTAAATGACACCATCAGACAGTATTTGGAAAATGTGTTTTGAAGTACTTCGGATATTGCGAAATATTACTGTCGTTTTGGTTATGAACCAAAGGATTTTGAAAAATTTCTGTTTTGCAAAACAACTTTGGCTTTCGTAAATTAGAACGTTATGTGTTTATGTATTGAGGTTAAGTCGTGCAGTGAGTTGCTATGTTATTATTCTCGTCAGAAACGTTGTTAGGTATCATTCCCCACTTCAATGACCGAGGTATTAAACAAAGTGTTTTCAAAATTTCATCACAGCAAAATCTTTCGAAACTCACGAATTTTAAAATATTAACATCTGAACAAATACCTCGGAAAAAATTTATTTTTAAAGAATGTTACAAGTGTCTAGTCTCAATGGCATGTATGTGGTCTCGACCGTGTTTATTCTGGTAAAAGTCGTGCACCTCTGTTGGTGCAACCGTGCGAATTACTTATGAATTTAAGTCTATTATTGCAGTGTTAGTTCGTGTACTCGTATGATGACTTGGAGTGAATACTTTATTGTGCTACTGGTTGTTGCCCTATGTTGATTATGTGGTATTTATTTTGTTGTTCTGAATGGTTGCCCGTTCAGTATGCTGAGGGGTCGAGGCCGAGGCCGTGGTCGTGGTCGTAATCAAGAGCATGAGAGGGCGACTCACTCCTTGCCGAGTACCAATCAGCTCGGTACAGATCAGGGACATTCTCATTCAGCCAGCGTTAACGTTGACGTTGGCGCCGCCACCATCCTTCGTCAGGTGGTTGACCAGTTAGTGCAGATGAATCAGGCCGTACGTCGGAATGAGAACCCAAATAGGGATAACGGAGCTAGTAAGTGGTTACGAGATGTGATGAGGATGCAGCCGCCCCATTTTGTGGGTTCGTCTGACTTGTTAGGTTGGGAAAACTGGCTCTTCCAGTTGGACAAAACATTTGATGCTGCAGCTTGTCCGGATGAAAGGAGGGTACCCATTGCTCGATGCACCTTGACAAAGAAGGCTGCGGTGGTGGCGGTGTAGTGCCTGCAGATCGTACACCTACATGGGCTGAGTTTAAGACAGCCATGGAGGCATAGTATTGCCCGTTGCCTATTCGTAAACACAGGATCGTTGAGTTTTTCTCGGCTACGCCCCAGGATGTGTCGATATCCCAGGCGATAGTCGATTATAATCGACAGCTGGTTTATGTTCGTGATCAAGTGAGAAGTGAAGCGGACAAGGTCCGATACTTCAATATGCGCATGAAACCCCATATCCGTGAGAGTATGGCTCCGCTTATGTGTACCACCATGAAGGAATATCAGGACCGAGCTTTAGCCATTGAGATGGCAGTTTCTGTGACGGAATCTAGTTCAGAGAGTAAGAGACAGAAGACCTCGAGTAACTTTTCAAAAGGCCAGAGAAGTGAGATCCGTGAGCGTGTTGCTTCGCAGTTTCCTTCTGGGATCACTCCTCGTTCGGTTGACCAGTCTAAGAACCTTACTCCGGAGGCGAGTAAGACGATCGGTGTGAAGACCTGCTTTAACTGCAGCTGTGTAGGCCATGTGAGACAGAATTGTCGTTCGCCACCGGTTAATTGTTTTAATTGCGGCCAACTGGGGCACCAAGCGCTGCATTGTGAGACCGTTGCCAAGATGTTCGGGAATCGGGTTTTCGTTTACTCGGGGAGTGCCCGGTGGTGTCTAGTGATGTAGTTGTGTATCGTACTTTGTGCTGTAATTCGTGTAGAGATTGATATTTGTTGCGTGAACTTTTTGGTTTTGTTTGTATTCTACCATGATGTTTTATTTTAAGTTTCGGGACGAAACATATTTTTAATAGGATAGAATGTAATATCCGGTATTCTCGTTTTCTGTTATCTTGAATTGTTTGTGTCTTGACGTCGGACATTTTCTTGTTGACGAGAATCAGAGTGATTTCTATCGTAATACTATATTTGTTTCTACCGCATAGCCGTTGTTGTCGGGTGCGACTTGTTGTCGCGTGCGTTTCTTTGATTAAATGTGTGCATGTGATGTGTTGTTAATTGCTCGTTGTTGTTTTGAATCATAGTCGGTGGCGTTGTGTTAGTCGTCGTGGGGCGTGTTTTCACGCCGTATATTCCTTTGCGTTGCTTGAAACGTTTAGCCGATGGGCGAAAGTTATGCATTTCTTGTATATCTCGTTGAGTTTTCCTGTCGGGATATTGCTTCTCCCTACTTGTTTTAAGTTTCGGGATGAAACTTCTTTTAAGGAGGGTAGTATGTAATATCCGCAATTTCGATTTCCGGTAATTTTCTTTTTTGGCGGAAGTCCACCTTAGAGACTCTGTTGTGACCGTTTCGTCATTCCGAGAATAATTAATTCTGCACTTTTTGTCATCCGAGTTCGTTTCGGTATTGTTTTGTTGAGTTCCATGTTCTTAAACGACTTTTCCGCACTTGAGTTCAATTATTGCGAATCTCGTCCGAAACTGTTGTTTCGAGTTTCTCGTAAGTTCATTTAATGTTATTATTCATGTTGCAAGCTTTAGTTTGGTGTTTCGATCGTGTATCGTGTATTTCGGACGTTTTGGGCTATTTTTGTAATTTCCCAAAGTTTGGGGTAATTACTTCCGTTGTCGAATTTCGAGCCCTCGGGTGGTCGGAATTGTGTGTTCTCTTGGTGTTTAGATTCGTCTTTGCGAGTACTTCGTAACCGTATTTTCGGTTTACATTCAAGTCTGAGTTTCGGTATTTTTCAGACCGTCGGATCGATCGAGTCCCGGCTGGCAAGACCTGGCCGAATAACGGCCGCAATGGGCCGGCAGTTACGGTCGTAAGGCGTGTTACGTACGAAGTGCCTGGCCGGTAACATACGTAACGATGCCGGCAGAACTGGTCAGTGAGTTCGGCCATGGCCGGTTACGGCCGCAAGCCATGGCCGATTACGTACGTAATGGTCCGGCAGGTCCCGCCTATTTAAGGGCCTGGACCGAGTCATACGGCCATTTTCACCCTTTTTGTTCGTTTCTTCGCGTTTCTTCGTCAATAATGGATGGATTTGGATGGATATGACATAGAGCAACATGTTTTGGAAGTTTGATTCATGTCTAACATCATCTTCCGCCCGGAACGAAGGTAAGAACACCTAAACTCTTGGTTTTGGGAATTTTTGAGGTTTCTTGATGTTTTGGCCGATTTGATTCGTTTTAGTTCATATTATTGTTAGAACATGGTTGTATACTCGAAATCATTCATTACCCTTGAAGTTATGTGGAACAAATTCGAGTATTTCTCCGTTAAATGATTATATTGGACTATGCCCTCAAAGTGTACGATAAAATACTTCAATGGGTAGAACTTGGGAAGTTCTATACGTTTTCGTAGAATTGTGATT
Source organism: Orobanche coerulescens (assembly GCA_033398695.1). Classification (NCBI taxonomy): domain Eukaryota; kingdom Viridiplantae; phylum Streptophyta; class Magnoliopsida; order Lamiales; family Orobanchaceae; genus Orobanche; species Orobanche coerulescens. The sequence continues at coordinate 149,652,296 of CM065812.1, read as the reverse complement.
GAATTGATATCGTTGTGACTTAGGAACAAAATTCTTATGAAGAACTCGAGTCGAAACCCTTCCGTTCGTTGCTTTCTTTAGGGTCCGAGCTTCCCGGTCGAACCGTGTTCTTCGGAGCATTCGGTAGCGGTTATTAAGGCAAGTATCTTATTATACGACTTGTATCTTGCGACTAGTAATCACGTATGAAATTTATGATGATTTTGTTTGCCTTCGTAAATATGTTCCATTTGAATTAGTTGTGTATCCCGAAATTTGAAGGCTTTGTGATAATAGTGTTATATTGGTATACGTGTTAGGTGTTGTGCCATTTGTGCAGGTTTGCGACGTACATATGGGATGGTTGTACACTTGTTTGTGCAATGTATTGCGTACCGATCGTATGTTATGTTGGTTGTGTGTCGTTGATTGATGACAGTTGTTGAGAGTCTTGAGATTGTGTTATGTGCGTGCGATGTTCGATTTTGTGGTGGTCAACGTGATTGATTAACTGTGCTCATTGTTGTATGAAATGTGAATGTGAATGCGAATGTGAATATGTGTGTGACCGCTAAGTTCACTTGTGATGGTTCGACGGGACCTACGAGGACTCGTGGTAGTGGACTATGGGGTCAGAACTTAGTGAGGTACTGAGGTCCAATCGTGCTGGTATGACGAGGCCTACGATAACACATGGCAGTGGACCATGAGTTTCGGGCACAGTGCGTCCAACCGGGTGAGCTCGACGGGGCTTACGGTGACACGTGGCAGTGGACTACGGTGTTGGGACTGTGTGTGTGATTATTGTGATTGATATAGTCCGTGTGGGGAACCTACGGAGACACGTGACAGTGTATCTCGGTGTCGAAATTGGTTATGTTTGGTTATCTGTATGCGGAATAGTCCGTGTGGGTTGTTGAACCTATGGAGACACGTGACAGTGGATCACGATGTCGGAATTGATTATGTTTGTTTATTTGTGCGTGGTGTAGTCCGTGTGGGTTGTTGAACCTACGGAGACACGTGACAGTGGATCACGGTGTCATGAATATGTTTTGACAATCAAAGTTTTGAAAGGAAAAGTTTTATGGAGAACTATTGAGTTATGAAACAAGATTTGGGTTAAGACCCTAAAGTTTTTCGAAAGGATTTATAACTTGGAACTTGAGGCTTTAAAGATTTTTGTTCATAAAATTCCCGAGATGATAAGTTTATTTTTTTTTAAAAATGCTTCATAGCTTATTTCCCTTGTTAAAACCTCCTGGGAATATTTTGGTACTTGGTTATTAAATTTGATTATGATCAATGTTGCTCGTTACTTTTCGTATGATTTGATACTTGCACTAGTAAAACAGTGGAGTTTTACTAACCCCCGAGTAATCGGGGGGTGGATATCTATTTTGCGTCCAGGTACATGCAGGTTCAGGGGAGCAGTCACAGGATTGGCACCGGAGGATGACGAGCTGCGATACTAATCAAGAGTTGAGAGTTAGTAGAGTTTGGTTGTATTGTCAGAGTTGATTTCAGTCTTCCGCTATATTATGTTCCAACCCCTGTGTGGGTAATATCGTATAAGTCAGTTTTGTTGATTGAGTTGTGTGACCTCATCGGTCTGTGTATTCACGTGTATGTGACCATAACGGTCTGTATTATTTTATTGTTTGACCCTGGCCGGGCAAGCACTTGGTCGTTTTGTAAGGTATATCCTTGTAGATCCTCATAAAAAGGGGTCTACGGCGTGTAATATTCCCATATGGTTTTGGGGGCGAGAAGGGGTTGGGCCTGGTGGCAAGAAGTGACGCCTTGTTGTAGACGATGGGCTTGGTACCACCTAAGAATTTGCCAGAGAGAATCTTCTTGGCTGTAGATGACTATTGTATGGCACAGCTAGTCAGGATAATTCAAAATCAGGGCAAAGGACTTCCTTGCAGAGTCAGGTTTGGAATCCTCTTCCTGAAGACTTGTCAAGATTACTCGACACCAATTCACCTTCTCTCCAGACATGATGGCGACCATCATACGGAACCGTAGGCTGGTTCATATTTCGAATGCTCCAGTCCGATTCTCCACAACTCGGCAACAAAAATCATGAAGATAGAGGTAGGGGAGGGTGAAATTCCACTTATGGCAGGATGGATACACGTGCGATGGAATTGAGTTGACAGTGAAAAGATTCGAGTAGGCTGTCAATAATTCTTCCGACCAAAAGTCCTATTGCTCCAACGTCAGACCATTGGAGGGTAATTTGTACAGCTACTCAAGCAGCTACTAGTTTATGAAGATTTCCTTCTCCTGCACCGTGCTCACAACAGCAGTAAAGGCAGACCCTTCTTTTTTGACGCATATTGAAATACGGCATCAAGATAGAACTCTTACACGATTTTTTCATCGTAGATCTTAGTGTGTAGACTGCCTAGCTTGTACAGATCCATCTGTTTGACGCGAGAGACAACCAAGGTCATCCCTGTCATGTCTTCGTCCGCAGCCAAAATATGCTCTTGAAGGCCAGAGCAAGCGAATATGCGCCCATCAATGATGGTTTCCTTATTCTTGAGAGAAATAGATGAAGTTTGAGAGGAAGACATCTTGCAAAATAGAGAGTTTAGAGGAGAAAATTGAGCAGTAAAATGCTAAGTACTAAAGGCTGTAGGCTGTAGGCTCTTTAATTTGCAAAAAAGCGTAAAGACTCTATAAGTCAGCATACTAGCCCTTTTACAGTGTGCAGGAAGACTTAGGTTACAGTAAACGGTGAGATTTAAGGGATGGGAACTGTTTTTAGAATAAACGTACAGGATGAATCCGGCTATAACTTGTACATCCAATCCATCAAATTTGACTTTAAGTCCGGTCCCACTTCTGACACGTTACGTCTCCACTATTGCACAATAAAATGGTATGTTTTTAAATGACGTGGGTTTTAAGGCTTTAACAATCCAGATGTCTTGTTAGTGTTAAAATATGAAACATTTGAAATTCAGACAGTGTACTTGGACTGAAAACTGTTTGAAAAGAATTAAATAACAAGAATGTGATACGTTTAAAATAAAAATTGAAATCCTACAGCGTTTGTCCTGTATCCATGAAAGTATATCGTTCCCCCTTAAAAGGTACATATATAATTCAATTCTTATAGCAATTGTGGATTAATGCTGTATTCTAGGGTCCTACAGTGTTCTCCTGTATTAATGCACACTTCAGCTGTAGGAAGGTAATTATACCTTCTTCCTATAGTAAAGATATTACTCGAAGTTCAGAGTGTATAATTAATCAGTTGGTCACTATATTCATGGGTCTTACAACATTCCCCCTCAATTGATGAGTAAATAAAAAAAGCTTACAAGGAGTTTTATTCGAGCTGTAGCATTCCCAGTTCCTGAAGATGTTGGCCAACTGAATGTCTTTATGAATTTTCTCGATCCTGTTCCAACAAGGTTTGGTTCTTACTTCCTGATTCACCATTTAATTGTGGAGTAGCTGGAGATGTAAGTTGTGATACTATTCCTAGTTCTTCCAAGAACTTTATCAAACTCGGTACTCATATACTTACCACATTGGTCCGACCAAAATGCTTTATAATATGATGACCATATTAGTTTTCAACTAGGGTCTTAAATACATTTAAAGGTTTTGGATTTTTGTAAACATACTCATACCTAGTATAGTCATAACGAAATCCTAAAATCCATCTCGCGCCTCTTCAAAAAAAAGTGCCACATAGGCGGTAAAGACTAATCCAAGCTTTTCAGTGGCTTTTTTAAAATCCCTGTGAAGGGTAACTCAATTATTTTTCCTATAAGGCATGATTCATAAGCTGGATAGGGATCCGATCTAAATGAACTTAATGAGTCCATCTTTCTCCATTTCGTGAACCTTGGTCTGACCAATTTGACTAAGTCTAAGATGCCATTTAAGTGCTTGATTAGTTTCATCTGTACCGCGCTTCCTAGTTATAGTGTTCATAATAGTTTTATTCTTTAGTTTTAAATGGTATAGACCATTCAATAATGTAGCAGTACCAACTAATTTGTTTCTAAAATAAATCGGTAAGATCCATCTTCAATAAAGAAATGAATCCTGTTACTGTCCATGACCGGAATTGATATAATAATTTATTATACCCCTTTGAGTAAAATAATTACATCATAAGAATAAAATCGAATTCTAAATCCAATAAATAAGTGATTCAACATCAGTATTCTTGACACTATGTCAGCTTCTGACTTATTACTATCACTTCTCCAGCTCTAAGCTTTCTACTTCATTCTAGATTCTGATTCATTTATACAAATGTGAGAACTTGTATCAGAATCAAGTTTCTAAGAAGTAGAATTTATAGTTACAGAATAATTTATTTCCAAAACTAATAGTTCCGTACCTGAAAACGCATCAGAGTCAAGTTTTGGACATTCTCTTCTCCAGTGGCCAAGCTCACTACAGTTGAGACATTTGTCCGTTTTCTTGGCCCCCTTACTCTTATGAACCATTGGGGCCTTACCATTATCTTATCATTCTTGGCTTTTGGACCTAATCGCTTCTTGTCATTTTTCTTTTTATTCTTGGACTTCCAAGTCCCATAAGAAATAATAAGTGCAACCTCATTTTCCTTTGTTTTTATTGAGACTGAGTAGTCGTCAATTTATTCATTGGCCCAGCTAAGTTACATGCAATTTCATTGCAGTTGAAGTTCATGACAAATTGGAAAAAAAGAGTCAGGAATTGACTACAGGACAAGGTCTGTTTGAAGAAATGTATGCATCTAAAAATCGAGAGCTTCCAATCTCTCAATCATCAAGATCATATTGAGGATATGGTCCCCAATCCTCTCTCTTTCCTTCATCCTTGTGTCGAACAATTTCTTTGATATCTCATATCTATTAGTTCGACTATGCTCTCCGTAGAGCTCAGTCAAGTGCTTTAAGATGGCTCTTGAAGACGTCATCTTTTCATGGGTACGTTGAAGCTCATTAGTCATTGAGCCTAATATGTTCCCGCACACTTTTATGTTGTCTTTCACCCATTGCTCATGGTTGTCGACTTCTTCCTGATTGGCTCGGGTTCTTGCAGGAGCCGATGGGATATCCATCTCCAACACGTACCCCAATATTTCCATTGCGAGGACAATCCTCAAGTTTCTCCACCAGTCCATAAAGTTCGAACCCATCAGGGTGTTCTTCTCGAGTAATATTGATATTGGGTTTAACGTCATATTGAGAGTTTGTTCGTTTTATTCCATAGAATAACACTTGATATGTAAGTAATTGTTTAATTATGATCCGAGTATAGAATTAAGGACTTTTTATATTTATTAACTCGGCTCCCACTATTTTTATCGACATTACATACTCCCATGTGGAATTCGAAAGTCATGATTGGCTTTATAGTGGTGATCAAGTTCCTTACATAGTTTAATAAAGGGCAACCCATTCAGTTTCTATTCTATCATTCTTTATAAAGTGGTGTCTAACACCAACCCATCTAATGGATGATTTGATCTTCTTTTACCCCTAATTCACTTGTCCTCAACACATACGGTTTCTATGGCTCAATGAACTATCTAAGTTTAAACCGTCAACTTCTATCAGTCTGACAATCGAATCTCACCCGGCAACCTATACGGTTTCTAGGGGTTTGATTTGTCATAACCGAAGGCATCTAATGCACTCTAGGAATTTATCAACCTTCCCCAAAAATATTACCCCGACATACTCGGAAGAATAATGTTTTGGTTTAGATTTTAATTTTCTATGAGTTTGACGGAGGGTAGGAAACCTCGTAACCTTTATAACTTAGTGTTTGTAAGTGGGAGCATTACGCGATTATATGTTATACTTTCCACATTAATCCATTTATAAGCGCGGTTTGTCGGTTTGTTTGTGTGTCATACAATATGAAAACATCCACAACCTAAATCTACCAACGTGCAGTAAATGGACCATTCCTAAGTACCTAGTCATCATCGGCTCGATAAAAATACAAGCAATCAAATTACATGTCTTGAATCTTCGTCTTCATGGCGGTTCATCCTCAGCTCTTCGTCATAGCTAATTTATTACATCAATAAAAATTGCATCCGATACAAATTTACTAATAAAATTAAATTGGCTCAAAACGGCCTTTAAAACCTCATTGAATAAAGATTCAAAACTAACTCCATGAACTTCATCACCATTCACATAATAGTGTAACAATCATATTAAAATAAATGGCATAAATAATTATTCTAAATATCGATCCAATCAATATAAAATTAATCCATTCATAAGAATTAGTCCAATTAATTCACACAACTATTAATTTTAACTTGTTCCGAACGAAAATGAATATTTCATTAAATTAATTCTCTTAAGAATAAAATTACCATAATTATATTTTAATCAAATTAAATCTAATTTAATTTGCGGGAAATTAATTTACCGAACGAAATATTAAAGCAAAGTCAGAAAACACAAGGCCCGGACCAAGCTCGCGGACCGGCAGGGGATGCCTAGCCCTGGAGCACAGTGCTCGGGCGCTGCCTGCCAAGTGCTACACAGTGCTCGGTCGCTGCCTGCCAAACGTCTCGGCAGCCCCGAGCTGCCGGATCCGACCACTTTTCCGGCTCCTCTTTTCGTCCCGAATTCAAAAATAATATTATTCTAATTTTATATTACAGATTTAAATCAAGTTTTTCAAAAGAAAAATAGATTTATATTATAACATAAAATCATGAAAATAATTTTTAGATGAAAAATTAAAAATTAATGATTAAAACAATTATCATTTTAAATCATAAAAATATTTAATCAAGCATTACAAATGCTAATATCGTATATACGATCGTATAGAACTACGCTCCGATACCACTTGTTGGGATTCGGAAATAATAATCGAATTACATAGCGGAAAAATAAACGGATCAAACCGAATAATCCGAACCCATAAGAGGATCGTTCATGCGTCGTATATACTAATATAATTCACAAAGTATATGAATTTAGAAATCATATCCTTGAAGACCTTTGATTAAAATTAGCACGTTCCAAATTGTTGAAGCTTTGGAGTTCCCGAGCATCGAAAGTACTGTGCCTCCACGTATCACGCGTCAGAAAGATGACCAAAAAAATTCAACCACCTCCAGGATACCTCCAAGGTCGATGGCTAATATGTGGTAGTGATGGGATAAATTTTTAATTTAATTTTAACTCTCAAAAAATTAAATTTAAAAAAGAAATTATATCTCAAAGAAAAATAAACTAGAAGAAACTTTTCTCTCATTTTCCTTTCTTTTGTTTCTCTTTTCTCTCTCTTTTTCTCTCCTTTGTCACTTCAGCCGTATTATCTGCATTTCACTCAAGTCTTATGCATGTATATATTAATAGTGATTTATCTAATAAATATTATTTCAACCAACATGTGAAGAATCCCCATTATAAAATGGTTCACATGAGTTGGTCAAAACCACCCCAAAACATAAACTAATGTCGTGGATCGGTCAAGAGGAGAAAAAGAAATTTGGTTCGTTTCGTTCCGTAAAACGGATTCTCGTGTATATAATCCGATAGATAAATCTTGGTACATTTCAATACAATTAATTAATCCAATTAATTAATTATATTAAATATATATATTCTCTAAGAAATAATATGAATTAAATTAATTACCCAGTAATTTATTTAATTCATTAGACCAATTTAATTTATCCAATAAATTAAAATAACTATTATTGTAGTGGACAAAAATCGTCAATCCAGTCCAAGCCCAACAGAAGTCTTTCCAACCGGCCCAACAAACCCAACAGACCAGACAGTCTATCCAAGATAAATTCTTTGGGCCCTTGGCTTGGAAAGATCCACCAACCAAGCCGGATCTAGGGGTTCACCACGTCAGCCACGCTTATTCAAACGATCTGATAAAATGACTTTTAAAAAACAAGACATAAGCCACAAAAGCTCAACGTAACGGATAGATAACGGACAGGCAGATCAACGTGACGGACGAATAAGGTTGAGGGGAAAACGTCCTAGGGACCCCAAGTAGTCCTATTTAAAGACAAGACTACTGACCCAATCGGATGATTGAATTCTATGAGATATTCTACTCAACTTGCTCTCTCTAACAACTCTCTCATTCTCCTACGCTCTCAACCACCGCCTTACCTCTATCACTAGTCGGACGTACCTGACCGTCCAATATCACCATTCTCCTATGCTTTCAATTACCGGCTTACCTCCATCACTCACCCGACGTACCTGACCGTCCAATATCACCAACATCATCAATTGCTCCATTATTTATTATAATTAATTCGTTTATTTTAATTTTATTCAATATAAAATTATTTACTCACTTGAGCGTCGGATGCTCTTCGGCTGGCAACCCACCGGTGCTCCCAGAGGGCTCTTACGTGTTTTGTGTTGACAGGTTGCTAGTGCCTGATCCAACCAACCTGACCGACGTGCCTGACGTTACCATCAGTAAATTGTAGAATTTACCCCCTACAATTTGGCGCCCACCGTGGGGCCCTAGCAATCGAGTTAATCAACAATCATACTATAGAGTCTTTGAGTACCAGCCATGTCTGACGGATCCGCTTTGATGATTTTGTCCAACCCAACGGCTAGTTGGATCTCAGTGCCCAGATCGCCGTTCTGACCGAGCAGATGACCAGGAGCGAGAGAGTAGGCAAAAGCTAGAAAAGGAAAATGCTGATCTACTTGTCCGCCTCGAGGCAGCGGCATCTAAGAGCCAGACCAACCCGACCTCTCGCTTTAGGGTTTCAGTAAACCCGATGATATGTCTTGATGATGGCATCACAACTCCTCCTGGCGGCAGATCTGAGCAACAAACGCCGAACCCGACATCATCAGTAAAAAAATCTATTATTTCTAATAAGCAATCTAACACAGGTCGTGTGACTTTCCTTGCAGGTGAGCAGATCATTACTCCTGGACAGCCAATCACGACAAAACAGAAGGCTACTGGGGGACATGCCGATGATGCCAACCTTATGGCCCCCGGTTCTAACAATCCACCAACAGGGTTCGGCCAAATAGGAACTAACTCATGTGGCGCTCCGAGGGTCGAACTCGTGACTTCTTATGCCCGAAGTGAGAATCATGATGTTACCAATGAGACAGCACATTCCCTCATGACAAATTCTTATGCAATCAAGGAGGCGTACCTGGCGTGTAAGCTTGCTGAAATGGAGGCTCTCATCCAAAGAATTCCGGGTGTTCCAGCACCAATACATAAGAGCTCAGAGAACTGTTATGCTGACTCACCTTTTGTAGATGAGATACCCTTAGTGGAGATGCCCAACAAGTTCAACCTCCCGGCAATGCAGATGTTTGACGGAACAACCGACCCAAGTGACCATATTGCTCAGTACATGCAGAGGATGTTTACCGCAACCATTCCACGTGAATTGCGGCAGGCTTGTATGTGTAAGGGTTTCGATTCTAGTCTGACAGGACCGGCCCTCTAGTGGCACACAAATTTACCTTATTTATCTATTTCTAGTTTTGCTCAACTAACAGATATTTTTGTCTAACAATATGCAAGCAGCAGGAAGCTGGAGAAGATTTCAGAAGACCTGTACGCCATAGTGTAGCGACGCGTAGAGTCCCTTCGCGACTATATCGGACGTTTCAACAGGGAGAAAGTGTCCATAACCAACTGCAACACCCAGATAGCCGTCACTGCCTTCAGAAAGGGACTCCTCCCTGATTCTGATCTCTACAAGAACCTCACCAAGTATCATTGCCGTATGATGGAGGACGTCCTCACCAAGGCGTGGGCACAAATTAAGTGGGAGGAAGACCAATTCAATCATCATCGATCATCTCCCTAAAGAAGCTTGAGAAGGGACACTCGAGTTGAAAGAAGGACAAATGACAGACGGGTTGAACCATACCCACTACCTCGGCAACAAGAATATCGGAGAAGGGAGTATGGACAAATACCAGAAACACGATCACATGAAAAAGCTAAGATCCCAGAATACAACCTGGCCATCTCACCACTGAATTTGTGGTAGCCCTCAAAGGACTCGGCAGCAAAGTCAAATGGCCAGAAAAAATGAGATCACCAGCCAACCAAAGAGACAGCTCGAAGTGGTGCGAGTTTCATGCTGACCATGGGCACCGAACAGACGACTGCATTGCTCTGAATATGGAAGTATCCCACCTAATGAAGTAGGGCCATCTGACAGACCTCTTGACTGATAAGGGTAAACAGACTTACCAGCAAATCCAGGACAGACGCGATGCTCACAGAGAGATCAGTCCACCTAGACCACCAACCCATGAGCGGACAGTAAATATAATCACAGGTCGGTCCGAAGTTAGTGGAGTCACCCATTCAGTGGCCAAGAGACATACCAGAGAGGCCGGATGAACCAGAACAGAATTAAGTGAGACAGGAAAAAACACATCCATCCAGTCGGCTCAAATCATCAGCTTCACCACATCCAAATTGACAAGACTTCTAAACCCTCATCATGATGCTTTAGTTATTTCCTTATTTATTGCAAATTGTTTAACCATACGTGTGTTGATTGACAACGGCAGTTCTGCCAATATCTTGTTTTTGTCTACTCTAAAGGAAATGGCAATTGATGAGGCCAAGATCGTCAAAAAGGCCACTGTTCTCATCGGCTTCAGTGGAGAACAAAAAGTACAGTTGGGGAGATCGAGTTGCCCATCTTTTTTGAAGGTGTCAACCTATTGATGAGTCGATTTTTGATCGTCTCATTCCGTTCTATCGAGCTGCGTTTTCATTTGTTTTTAAGTGTTTTTGCTCTTTTTATGCGTGGTATATTGTGTTTTTATTTTATGGCCAATACTGACGAAGATTGTGGTGAAATATATGCTTTTATGGCCAATATTGGAGTTTATGACGATCAAGAGCAAAGAACGGGGCCTAAAACGATAAAGATTGAAGCAATATCGGTCGTATTTTCTAATTTACAGATTCATTACTTCGAACTAGGATGTTCTCTATATATGTATGGATTCCTCGTGAAATCGGCTTCGCAACGGTATATTATAGCTAAATTCCGATGTGTATTAAGGGAGATATGGCTTCTAGACCACAGCCGGGTCACGCATCCGGTGAGATTTTCATTTCTAGAGCAGTTCGACACGGCCGGGTCCATTGGAGAGTGAACTTTTGCGTTTTCTAGAGCAGTTGGACACGGGCCGTGTCACTTTTCGGTGCATGACCTTTTCTATGACATTTTTACATGATTTGGAGACCTTAAGAAGAGATATTCTGATCTTGGTGAGATATTGTGTGAAAAACACAAGATTTAGGGAGAAAAATACCAAAAAGGGAGGAAAAGAGGGATTTTTCATCATCTTCCTTGTTTGTTCATGTTGAAATATACATTTGTGAGATATTATAATACCTTGTATCATTTGTTGTGAATTCTTAAAGGAAGATTATCAAACCTTCATCGGGAATTCGATTTCGGCTTTTATAAGGGAAGTTTCTACCATGTTTTGTTTTACAATTTCCATTATTATTGTTGGAATAATCATGTGTAGCTAATCTTTTCATATGGGTTTTTAGATTGAGCCACACACACGTTATCGATTATTAGTTTCAATTGATTTTTCCGGGTAGAGTTTGAGATTGTTCCTCTTTGTTTGTTCTTCGCATAAGTGTAACACCCCAATTCACAAATGGGACATTACACGCCGTAGAACCCTCGTGAGGTCTACCAGGCTAACACTTGACACATAAACCACAATATAATCCCAAATGATGCATTCTAAAAAGTAAGTAAGGCCGTGGCCTCGGCCAAAACATTTTAACGGAGTACATGAATATAGGATAAATACCAATTCATTGCCCACGCAGGGGACTTAAACCAAGTTTCAAAGTAAACAGTTTAACTCCGGTACTCGACAAATAAAATGACACGACATAAAAATACAGACTCGAGCCACATCATCAAGCCATCCCATCCTTTGCGTGCGTGCCCCGTGCCTGCTCCTCAGCTCTCCCGGTACCTGAAATGCATAAGACGCATTTCCCCCATTTAAGGGGTTAGCATTCGAATGGCTAGTGCAAGTACACAATTACACAACATTATATACAAAATACGGTTTTTAGCACAATCATCTCAATCAGAATTTATTTTCCATATATATATATATATTCCGGAATACTACATTGGCAATCAAATCAGTTCCAATCATCACGATATCACAAAATCACAATCGGTATCCCGTGGCCGTACCCCTTAGTATCGACCCCGGACATCCCGTCGAACACTCCGGGTGGGATACCACTTCCGCGGCCGTACCCCTTAGTATCGACCCCCGGACATTCCGTCGGACACTCGGGTGGAAGTTCAATCACACACGCACCCAAGTTCCCTTCCGCGGCCGTACCCTTAGTATCGACCCCGGACATCCCGTCGGACACTCGGTGGAAGGAACACAACTCACGCACCCGAAAATCACAATTCATCATTCATTTCGAAAATCACAACATACATAACGAAATGTAATACATGTACTTGCCTTGAATGAAACGAAGCGAAGGAAGCAGCGACGGAATAGGTTTCGGTCCGAACAATCCTCCCAAATCCGTTCCTAACACAATAACGGTATACACAAGTCTCAATAATGCGGAAGGGTAAGAATTAATCCTAATTCTACCCCTTGGAACGATTTGTCGGTCATTATGAAGTCCAAGACGGTTAAAATCTAACAATAGAGAAATTACTAGGTTAAACCCGTTAAACTATAATGGAAACAAGGGATTTACGACTACACAATCGTAATCTAACAAGTCGTCGAAGTCAAAACGGATAAAAAGGAAGAATTATGCCAAAAATCCCGAAATCCCCAAAAACTAGGGTTCATCGATGTATACCTCGATTCGGACGGATGGAGGATGATTATGATGATGATAAACCTTGCTTGGGACGCAAAAATCGATCTTTAGAAGGTTCCTACGGATTGCACCGGATGAATCGCTCGAAATCGCCCAAAGGAAGCTCACGTCGCGAGAAAGAAAGAAAAGGAGTGAAATAAGTCGACCGGAAATAAGTCACGAATTAAAAGACCTGACGGCGAGTTACGTACGTTAACGCCTATTGTTAACGTACGTTATGAAGGTTACGTACGTAACCCCTCTCAGGTTAACGTACGTAACGAACAATCTGGACACTTTCTGCGAAACCATAACGTCACGTTACCAATGGGGTATAACGTGCGTTATGATGCCTATATAACGTCGTAAAGGAGCATGCATAACGTCGTTATGCATGCAGCGATTGACCTTGCTAAACACTTAGCTCAGCACAGTCGATACAACGACGAAACGCAACACAAGGATAGGATCAAAAGTATAAACATGGGGTATCCAAAACAACGAAGCTGAGTTTTGAAAGAAAATATAATCCCGATCACTAGAGAGTCTCAAATGAAGCAAATGAAGCGAAATTCCCCAAACTTATGAAAATTACAAAAACGGCCCAAGAGCCCGAAAAATCGCGATGCAACGTCGGATTAACAAACCGAAAATTTCAACACGACCAACTCAACCATACAAACTTATACAAATCAAGAAACAACGGAAACGAACAAGTTTTACGAGAATCGAACGTACATACGGCAAGATATAAATTAAGATGAAATTATGCGAAAACATCCTCGAAACTCATCCAGACGGAAAAACTCCAAGAACAAAATAGATTCAGAATTCCAAAACAGTGCTAAGCGAGTTGTCCGAAACGAACATACACCAAAAATAGAAATTACTGAAAATAGAAAACACGGATATTACATTATCTCCCCCTAAAAATAAGTTTCGTCCCGAAACTTACAACGCGAACAACTCGGGGTATCTCGACCGCATGCTCTCTTCCGTCTCCCATGTGGCTTCCTCGGATCCATGTCTCGACCATTGAACTTTAACCAGAGGAATGGTTTTATGACGAAGTTGCTTCACCCGACGCTCTAAAATCTGAATCGGCCTCTCCTCAATGGTAATGTCGGGTCCCAATTCGATCTCTCCAAAATCAAGAATATGGCTAGGGTCCGATACGTACTTCCTAAGCTGGGAAACATGAAATACGTTATGAACGTGACTCAAAGACGGCGGCAAGCCTAACCGATAGGCAAGCTCTCCCACTCTCTCTAAAATCTCAAACGGCCCAATATATCTCGGACTAAGTTTACCCTTCCTACGAAGCGGTAAACTCCCCGTGTCGGCGACACCTTAAGCAAAACATGATCTCCCACCTCAAACTCCAACGGCCGGCGACGCGTGTCGGCATAAGACTTTTGCCGACTCTGGGCCGTCAACAATCTATCACGAATCAGAGTAATCTTCTCCCTCGTCTCAACTACCATATCGGGCTCGGAACCAATCAGCTCGGACGCATCGTCCCAACACAACGGCGATCTGCACCTCCTCCCATACAATGCCTCAAATGGTGCCATTTTGATCGAGGCGTGCCAACTATTGTTGTACGTAAACTCGATCAACGGCAAGTGTGACTCCCAATCATCCTTCTAATCTAGGGCACAGGCTCTCAACATATCCTCCAACGTCTGGATCGTCCGCTCTGACTGCCCGTCAGTCTGAGGGTGGTAAGACGTACTGAGTCTCAACTCAGTCCCCAAAGCTCGATGAACAGCCTGCCAAAAATGTGATACAAACCGGCCATCACGATCCGAAACAATACTCTTAGGAGTCCCATGTAATCTCACGATCTCTGCAATAAACACTCGTGCCAGTCTCTCTGGACCCCAAGTGTCCTTAATACCCAGGAAATGAGCTGATTTGGTCAGTCGATCGACAATAACCCAAATCATGTTCATTCCAGTCCGAGTCCTAGGCATACTGGTAATGAAATCCATAGAAATATCCTCCCATTTCCACTCCGGGATGGGAAGTGGTCGCAAAAACCCCGCGCTGATGCTCGATCTTAACCTGCTGACAGGTCAAACATCTCGACACAAACTCGCTAACGTCTGTCTTCAAATTACTCCACCAGTAGTTACTCCTCACGTCCTTGTACATTTTACTCGTACCAGGATGTATGGAGTAAGGCGTGGTATGAGCTTCGCTCAAGATCTTCTGTCTCAGCTCAATAACATTCGGTACACATAATCTGCCGCGAAATCTCAGAACGCCATCATCCTGAATCACAAATCCAGGGGCTTTCCCCTTCCTCACATCCTCCCTCAACTGGACCAAACACGGATCATCATACTGTTTCGCCTTAATATCATCAGTCAAGGACGAAGTGATCTCTAACGCACAAAGCTGGCCCTGAACTCTCTGAACCCAAACCTCAATATTCTGACAGATGAAATCTCGCTGGATCCTACTCTGTGGTGTAAGTACCTCTAACATCTGTAAAGCCATCGGTTTCCGGCTCAACGCATCAGCCACTACGTTGGCCTTACCCGGATGGTAAAGTATCTCGAGGTCGTAATCTTTAATTAGCTCTAACCACCTACGCTGCCTCATATTCAACTCCTTCTGGCTGAAGATGTACTTCAGACTCTTTTGGTCCGTAAAAATCTTACACGACGACCCATAGAGATAATGCCTCCATATCTTTAAGGCGAAAACGACCGCAGCTAACTCCAAATCGTGCGTGGGATAATTTACCTCATAAGGTTTCAATTGGCGGGACGCATAAGCAATCACTCTGTCTCTCTGCATCAAAACACATCCAAGCCCAAGGCCCGAAGCATCACTATACACTACGAAATCCTCGCTCCCCTGAGGCAATGCTAAGATGGGTGCGGTGGTCAAACGTCTCTTTAACTCGTCAAAACTGTTCTGTCTGTCTGCAGTCCACTCGAACTTCTGAGTTTTCTGGAGCAACTAAGTGAGTGGTCTGGCGATCTTAGAAAATCCCTCAACGAATCTACGGTAATAGCTGGCAAGACCCAGAAAACTCCTCACCTCCTTCACACTCTTGGGCGGTTCCCAAGCCAACACTGCCTCTATCTTCTGCGGATCTACCCGAACTCCCTCTGCTGAAATCACATGCCCAAGGAACGTCACTTCCTCGAGCCAAAACTCACACTTAGAGAACTTCGCGTACAACTGCTCGGCCCTCAAAGTGTCTAATACAATCCGGAGATGTAAGGCGTGCTCCTCCCGACTCCATGAATAGATAAGAATATCGTCGATAAAAACGACTACGAATTTGTCCAGATACTCAATAAAAACTTTGTTCATCAACTGCATGAACACTGCTGGGCATTAGTTGGCGAAAGGCATAACCACAAACTCATAATGGCCATATCTCGTCAGAAAGGCGGCTTTGAATATCGGCGTCCGAATCCTCAATGGTAGTAGCCGATCGCAAATCAATCTTGAAAAAGACTTCGCCCCAAGGTGATCAAACAAATCGTCAATCACAGGCAAAGGGTATTTATTTTTGATGGTTAGCTTGTTTAATTCTCGATAGTCGATGCATAAACGAAGCGATCCATCCTTCTTCTTAACAAAAAGTACAGGCGCACCCCAAGGCGATGCGCTCGGTCGAATATACCCTTTATCTAACAACTCTCCCAACTGATTCTTCAATTCTAACATCTCCGACGGTGCCATACGGTACGGCGCTCGAGAAATAGGGGCCGCATTCGGCTCTAGATCAATAGGGAACTCCACCTCTCGCTGTGGTGGTAATCCCGGCAAGTCGTCCGGAAACACATTGGGGTATTCGCTAACAACTGGAATTGACGATAAATCAACTCCACCATCTTCCGCCTTCAGAGCGAAACACCAGTAGCCGACACAACCCTGGTTCAGAAGTTTCATCGCCTTCAAGGCGCTAATCACACTCCCCGATCTACCCGGATTACAACAGACTAGAGTATGCTCGGTGCCGTCCTCGGCCACGATCGAGATAGTACAAGTCCGATAGTTCATGATAGCACCGTGACGATCCAACCAATCGTCCCCGAGGATCAAATCCTCACCCTTAAGGTCTATAACAATGAGATTCGAGGGCCAATCTCGGCTCCCGATCCTCACTGGGCAATCCCTAACTTCCCGATCCCCAACCATACGATCCCCGCTGGGCGTACTCACTACAAATGGCTCACACTCAAACAAGCAGTCAAAACCAATACGACTCACACAATCCGATGCAATAAAGGAATGGGTAGCACCCGAATCAAAAAGCACTGAAACTGGATGAGTAAGGATTTGAGTGGTACCTGACGCCACTGGAATGTCTGCCTCCTCTGTGCACCTCATCTGGTACACTCGGGGGTGAACTGAACCCGAACTCGAGGCTGCACGGCGATCCGGCTGACCCCGTCCCCTACCACGACCCGAACTCTGCGGAATATGAGTAGCTGGAGTGTTGTGATCCCTCTGATCGGTAGTGGTAGTCGGAACTCTAACAGCCCTGGTGGCCCTCTCGCAATGCGTCGCCCGATGCCCGGTCTGCCCGCAAGTGAAGCAAGTAACTGGAGGAAAAGGGCAATCCTTCATCAAATGCTCATATTGGTTGCAGTTAAAACAAACCACCACGAAGCAACGAATCGAGCAGTTACCACGAGATCCCGGCTGATGAAATGGCCTCTTCCCCGTAGAGGCGGTATGCTCTCGAAAATCGGCCACTCTTGCCGGCTGAGAAGTTGCCAGCCGTTTTCTGTTTCTTGGCCTCGGCACCCAACTCTGATTCTGGTGCGGCCATCTCGATCGCTAGAGCGCGATCCTGATACTCCTTCAAAGTGGCACACATGAGCGGTGCCATACTCTGCCTGATATGCGGTTTCATGCGCATATTAAAGTAACGGATTTTATCAGCCTCCGTCCTCACACGATCTCTCACGAAACCCAGCCGATTGTAAGTAATGATGGCACGAGAAATAGGCACGTCTGAGGTGTAGCGGTGAAGAACTCCACAGTCTGCGCTCCTTAGCGGCGGTGGGCAATATTACGCTTCCATAGCAACCTTGAATTCCTCCCAAGTAGCTCGACGGTCTCGGGCGTAACGGCCTCCCACCATTCCGCGACTTCCTTATCCGGGAGTGCTTGGGCAATATGTACCCTCCTCCTCGGGACAAGCTACGGCATCGAAGGTCTGGACAACCGAAAGAGCGATTCTCCCAACCGAGGGAGTCGGAAGATCCCGGAGAAACGAGGTGGATGCATCTTACTCACCGTCAAGCCACTTACTAGCTTCCTCTTAGGTGTCGGGGCGGATTACAGCGTCCACCACGAGCTATCCGAGTAAGTTGGGCTACTAAGCTGGCGAAATCTGACGGTAGCCAGCGTCGGCATTATTACCCGACGGCACTGAGTGAGAGGCTGAGTCCGCAGAGGACTGAGAAAGTGAGCCCTCCTCATTATCAGCACCCCGACCACGGCCTCGGCCGCGTCCCCCAGCTGGTCTACCACGACCTCTCAACATACTGAAGGAAAATAAGAAAAGAACAAGATCAGAAAGAGTCACAATTCACAAAGTTGGTAACACAAGTCACAATTCCGAGCAACGCAAGAAAACGAATTACAGAAATATAAGAGTTCGAGGAGACTTACAGCCACGGGCCGCACGAAAAGACGGTAGCATGATGATATTAGGCTCAACGACTGACTCTAACGACGTAACTGACAGACCCAAAATTCACCGACAGCCTAGGTATTCAAAACCTAAGCTCTGATACCATAAATGTAACACCCCAATTCACAAATGGGACATTACACGCCGTAGAACCCTCGTGAGGTCTACCAGGCTGACACTTGACACATAAACCACAATATAATCCCAAATGATGCATTCAAAAAGTAAGTAAGGCCGTGGCCTCGGCCAAAACATTTTAACGGAGTACATGAATATAAGATAAATACCAATTCATTGCCCACGCAGGGGACTTAAACCAAGTTTCAAAGTAAACAGTTTAACTCCGGTACTCGACAAATAAAATGACACGACATAAAAATACAGACTCGAGCCACATCATCAAGCCATCCCATCCTTTGCGTGCGTGCCCCGTGCCTGCTCCTCAGCTCTCCCGGTACCTGAAATGCATAAGACGCATTTCCCCCATTTAAGGGGTTAGCATTCGAATGGCTAGTGCAAGTACACAATTACACAACATTATATACAAAATACGGTTTTTAGCACAATCATCTCAATCAGAATTTATTTTCCATATATATATATATATTCCGGAATACTACATTGGCAATCAAATCAGTTCCAATCATCACGATATCACAAAATCACAACTGGTATCCCGTGGCCGTACCCCTTAGTATCGACCCCCAGACATCCCGTCGAACACTCCGGGTGGGATACCACTTCCGCGGCCGTACCCCTTAGTATCGACCCCCAGACATTCCGTCGGACACTCCGGGTGGAAGTTCAATCACACACGCACCCAAGTTCCCTTCCGCGGCCGTACCCCTTAGTATCGACCCCCAGACATCCCGTCGGACACTCCGGGTGGAAGGAACACAACTCACGCACCCGAAAATCACAATTCATCATTCATTTCGAAAATCACAACATACATAACGAAATGTAATACATGTACTTGCCTTGAATGAAACGAAACGAAGGAAACGACGACGGAATAGGTTTCGGTCCGAACAATCCTCCCAAATCCGTTCCTAACACAATAACGGTATACACAAGTCTCAATAATGCGGAAGGGTAAGAATTAATCCTAATTCTACCCCTTGGAACGATTTGTCGGTCATTACGAAGTCCAAGACGGTTAAAATCTAACAATAGAGAAATTACTAGGTTAAACCCGTTAAACTATAATGAAAACAAGGGATTTACGACTACACAATCGTAATCTAACAAGTCGTCGAAGTCAAAACGGATAAAAAGGAAGAATTATGCCAAAAATCCTGAAATCCCAAAAAACTAGGGTTCATCGATGTATACCTCGATTCGGACGGATGGAGGATGATTATGATGATGATAAACCTTGCTTGGGACGCAAAAATCGATCTTTAGAAGGTTCCTACGGATTGCACCAGATGAATCGCTCGAAATCGCCCAAAGGAAGCTCACGTCGCGAGAAAGAAAGAAAAGGAGTGAAATAAGTCGACCGGAAATAAGTCAGGAATTAAAAGACCTGACGGCGAGTTACGTACGTTAACGCCTATTGTTAACGTACGTTATGAAGGTTACGTACGTAACCCCTCTCAGGTTAACATACGTAACGAACAATCTGGACACTTTCTGCGAAACCATAACGTACGTTACCAATGGGGTATAACGTACGTTATGATGCCTATATAACGTACGTAAAGGAGCATGCATAACGTACGTTATGCATGCGGCGATTCACCTTTGCTAAACACTTAGCTCAAGGCCTGATCGATACAACGACGAAACGCAACACAAGGATAGGATCAAAAGTATAAACATGGGGTATCCAAAACAACGAAGCTGAGTTTTGAAAGAAAATATAATCCCGATCACTAGAGAGTCTCAAATGAAGCAAATGAAGCGAAATTCCCCAAACTTATGAAAATTACAAAAACGGCCCAAGAGCCCGAAAAATCGCGATGCAACGTCGGATTAACAAACCGAAAATTTCAACACGACCAACTCAACCATACAAACTTATACAAATCAAGAAACAACGGAAACGAACAAGTTTTACGAGAATCGAACGTACATACGGCAAGATATAATTTAAGATGAAATTATGCGAAAACATCCTCGAAACTCATCCAGACGGAAAAACTCCAAGAACAAAATAGATTCAGAATTCCAAAACAGTGCTAAGCGAGTTGTCCGAAACGAACATACACCAAAAATAGAAATTACTGAAAATAGAAAACACGGATATTACAATAAGAACTTTTGATTTAGATCATCAAACCTATTTCATAGTTATTATTATTGTAAAATCAAGGGTTTTTGTCGGTATTAGCCATCAAACAACCCGATAGAAGTGATTGTGAATGTTCTAAACCTTTTTCCGCGTTCTTTTAGCGAATTACCCCATCAAAGGTATTAGCTAGTCGATTGTTAGTAGAGATTCGTCCCCATCAAAGAAGTTTCCCTTATTTTCGAAAAGAAAATTCGTGATTTTTAGAATAACCGCCATCAAACGGATTTCTTTTAATCGTGAGCAATCGATAATTCCAAACCTTATTTCTTTGAGTATCGGAACTAATAATTGATTATGTGTGTGTCGGTGATTCTAAACTCCCATATCATTCTCATAATTGTAATCTCTTAATTATCCAACCTTTAATTCGGTGCTGTTAACGTTTCGTTTATTCTAAATTTCTGCGTTGTGATTGTAATCCTATCAAATCTTTGGTGTATTTTACTTTATTTTACTTTTGTTAATTTGACTATTTGCTGAACATTATCAAACTTCAAACCGTTTCCAACTCCTTGTGAGATCGACCTCGGAGTTACTTGCCGCTTCCTACAAAAGCAATTCGTACACTTGCGAGATTTTAATTTGTTCATCAAGTTTTTGGCACCGTTGACGGGGAGTTGGCGTTTAATTTTTTATTTTGTTTTAATAATAGTTGAACTATTTATTTTTCGTGTTTTTGGCCTATATTTATTATTTATTTATTTTCTTTGTTTTTATTATTTTCGTTTCCTTTATTCTCTAAAAATTTTGTTCTAAGCTCTTTGATATTGCAGCGCTCGGTAGAAGATCGTTGGGAATCTGCTTTTACCATTGATCAACAAATGCTATACAGTTGTAACACACCCGAGAAGACTAACACGTTGAGAGATGGACTACGAGAGGAATTACAGTGATCAGGATTGTGGAATGAGTTATTATGATCATAATTTCAAGGAATTTGAATATCAACGAAGAAAAGTTTGTTATGCATATGGAATAAATGGGCATGGAGCTAATGTTTGCCCATATAACTATGATTGCGAGCAAGAACCGGAGCAATCTTATTGGGCTATGTGGCATAATGAAGAAACGCCCGAGTGGGAGGAGAGGAGAAATAATTATGGAGGAAACGCAAGAAACGCACCACTCCCGAACACTTATCATCCTGGGCTAAGAAACTATCCGAATTTCTCGTGGAAAAACAAAAACCCGATTCCATACGACACAAGCGCCCAAGCCCAATACAACGGAGGAAATCGAGCCCAACAAATAATGCTAAGTTAACCACCTCCACAGCAAAGGAACTCTCTTGAGGAGAGTATTATGGCATTCATTAAGGAAAGCAAAGAAAACCAAGCTCTGAACAATAAAAGGTTTGAATTTTTAGAAGCTTCGGTAAAGAAAATGGAGACTCAAATTGGGCAACTCGCTACCGATGCACACATACAAGAAAGGGGCAAACTACCAAGTCAGCCCGAGCAATCTCAATCTATCACCACCCTTCGGAGCGGTAAAGTGATAAATAAGGAGGACCTAGAAAGCTTTGACATGGAAGTTCCTTTCGTGGAGAAAGAAGTTCCCACCACGAACTTAGGAGTGGGTATTAATTTAATGCAAAAACCAATGTACTCGCAACTAGGTTTGGGGGAGGTGACAGCACTGATGGATTTCGTGATACCAAACATAGAAGAAACATCACCAACAAAAATCACGTCACTTATTCTTCAAGGAAGACATTTCATGGTGACAGTCATAATGAAAATTGAAATGGTGACAAAAGCGCTCACAATGGAAATCCATGAAACCACTATCCATATCCCGACGAAGGAAAACGAGCGAAAAATGACGAGCTATGTGGATGGAAGTGACATGTTTCCATTTAATCCAGGATAGAAGAAGCTGGAGAGTCGAGCTAAAGACTATAAAAAAGCACTGCTTGGGAGGCAACCCAAGGGAGTTTTTAATTTTTTTTATCGCTTTTATTATTATTATTATTGCTTTTATTTGTTTTTGTCTGTGGTGTGTGTAGGTCACTTCTAAAGGAGGTATTTATGGGAGCAAGAAGTCTAGCCTATTGAAAGTTCAGACCCGAGCACAAAAGCATGGTGCCCCGCGATCAAAAACCACACTTCTTTAATCCGGTAGTTTTATTTTCTTTCTTTTTAATTTGCGTTTTCGTATTTTTCCAGACTTAATCTTTTTGCTTGGGGACAAGCAAAGGTTTATGTTTGGGGGAGGTGCAACTTCTTCGATTTTTATTTGTTTTTAGTTTACGTGATGTTTGTTTCCTTTTTTTATTTTTTATTTTTTATTTTTTTTCTTGCGTGATGTCGTAGTTGGATTATAATAACCTTGTTAACTGTTGGGTATATGGATGATTAATCGTGTTTGTACTTGGCTCGTAGAGTTTTATAAATCTAATTGATTGTTTGACCCTGCGTGTGAATGTGTAGTCTTGGTTACTTGATTTGATGTGTAAGGAATGAGTGTGATAGTCCAAAAACCGTGAGTTCTTGTGCCTAATTGAACCTTTCACCTTTAGCGATAAAATTCTTTCATGTGTGATTTCTCTTCTTATGGTTTGTATTCTTTAGAACTTGCATGATTCTGTCGGATGATGTGTTGATATTTACATACACGAGAAATGATTAGGGCTGCCCATTTTTTTGTCTTGAACTTACTTATCTAAAAATACCCACCATTTCATATCAATATCCTTTGCTAGCTCAGTTGAGCCTTTAGCCGTATTTTTGTTCGAAAAACCCGCATCTTATAGCTCCATATCCAAAAGCCATAACTTACCCAAGTATTGGTCCACGTAAGAGCATGAGAGGGTATATTTGAAAAATGAAGGTGTGCAAAGTTTGTGGTGTATAGAGGCAAAAATATTCTCTCCCGTTCCCCTGAAAATAATAAGCCCCACAAAAAAAATGGGGCGATCCTAATAATAATAATGGGATAGAGAAGATAGGGGAGGAGAGGAGTGAGCCTAAGAAAAACAAAAGGGAAGTCATTGGGTTGTGCGAATAGGCCAATATCATAAGAATTGCACTTAACAAAGCCTAGAAAAAAAAGATATATATACGGGAGAATTGAAGTAGAATGATCGATCTTGCTTTGAGTGTTTATTTCATAAATGTGAGGATCGTATATGCTCTACTTGGACTGAACTTGTAACTACTAGCCAAAATTTTCCCAACCTAAGCCACATCCCCATTACAACCCAAAGTATGACCCTATGACTCGTGTTTTGTGAATATTGATACGTTTTATGAAGAGAAGAAGTGCAAGCATATAGTAGAACTTTCCATTCGAATCGAGTTGAGCGTATTGACCTATCTAAACACTTGAGAGATGAGTGAATCGATATAATTCAGTGAGGGACTACTAAGACTTGTTTTCTTGCATGTTCGATCAAGTGCCATTGCTTTCCACTCATTTGTGAGTTAGGCTTCCATGACGAATTACGAGACTTTCCGATACTTTTACATTCTCGGTTGATTGTATGTATACCCGATGATTAACTTGATTATTCAATCCTCCTCGTTTCTTTGTCGTGTGTTTTATTTCTTTTTGCTTGAGGGCAAGCAAAGATTAGGTTTGGGGGGATTTGATGAGTCGATTTTTTATTGTCTCATTCCGTTCTATCGAGTCGTGTTTTCGTTTGTTTTGAAGTGTTTTTGCTCTTTTTATGAGTGGTATGTTGTGTTTTTGTTTTGTAGGTATCCGGACAAAGATTGTGGTGAAATATGCACTTTTATGGCCAATATTGGAGTTTATAACGATCAAGAGCAAAGAACGGGGCCTAAAACGATAAAGATTGAAGCAATGTCGGTCATATTTTCTAATTTCCAGATTCATTACTTCGAATTAGGATGTGTGCAACGATATATTATACGCTAAATTCCGAGGTGTATTAAGGGACATATGGCTTCTAGACCACAGCCGGGTCACGCATCCAGTGAGATTTTTATTTCTAGAGCAGTTCGACACGGCCGGGTCCATTGGACAGTGAACTTTTGCGTTTTCTAGAGAAGTTGGACACGAGCCGTGTCACTTTTCGTTGCATGACCTTTTCTTTGACATTTTTACACGATTTGGAGCAATTTTCTTGGTCTTTTGGCGTTATAAAAAGGTGTTGGAGACCTTAAGAAGAGATATTCTGATCTTGGTGAGTTATTGTGTGTGAAAAACACAAGATTTAGGGAGAAAAACACCAAAAATGGAGGAAAAGAGGGATTTTTCATCATCTTCCTTGTTTGTTCCTGTTGAAATATACGTTTGCGAGATATTATAATACCTTGTATCATTTGTTGTGAATTCTTAAAGGGAGATCATCAAACCTTCATCGGGAATTCGATTTCGGCTTTTACAAGGGAAGTTTCTACCATATTTTGTTTTACAATTTCCATTATTATTGTTGGAATAATCATGTGTAGCTAATCTTTTCAAATGGGTTTTAAGATTGAGCCACACACATGTTATCGATTATTAGTTTCAATTGATTTTTCCGGGTAGAGTTTGGGATTATTCCTCTTTGTTTGTTCTTCGCATAAGAACTTTTTATTTAGATCATCAAACATATTTCATAGTTGTTATTATTGTAAAATCGAGGGTTTTTGTCGGTGTTCGCCATCAAATGACCCGATAGAATCGATTTTGAATGTTCTAAACCTTTTTCGGCGATATTTTAGCAAATTACCCCATCAAAGGTATTAGATAGTCGATTGTTAGTAGAGATTCGTCCCCATCAAAGGAGTTTCCATTATTTTCGAAAAGAACAATCGTGATTTTTAGAATTACCGCCATCAAATGGATTTCTTTTAATTGTGAGCAATCGATAATTCCAAACCTTATTTCTTTGAGTATCGGAACTAATAATTGATTACGTGTGTGTCAGTGATTCTAAACACCCATATCATTATCATAATTGTAATCTCTTAATTATCCGACCTTTAATTCGGTGTTGTTAACGTTTCATTTATTCTAAATTTCTGCGTTGTGATTGTAATCCTATCAAATCTTTGGTGTATTTTACTTTATTTTAATTTTGTTAATTCGACTATTTGCCGAACATTATCAAACTTCAAACTGTTTCCAACTCCTTGTGAGATCGACATCGGAGTTAGCCGCTTCCTACAAAAGAGATTCGTACACTTGCGAGATTTTAATTTGTTCATCACCTGTGCACTCGATTCCTAGTGGTGAACTCTCCGTCTGCCTATAACGTCATCTTGGGTCGATCTTGGATGCACAAAATAGAGGCAGTCCCGTCTACCTACCACCAAGTACTCAAATTTCCGACCAAGTGGGAAGTAAAAGAGATAAGAGGAGACCAGAAGGATTTAAGGGCATGCTACCAGACGACGATGAAGGCCAAACAATATTCTTATAGCAATTACAGGAAGAGGGATCGTCTAACCCTCAACTGATCCCGCCAGTCCACATAGACGAACCTGACATGGTGGAATTATATGAAGTCTCTATCAATATAGAGTTCCCAAACCACAAAGTTCGGATCGGGGGGCAACTAGACCCCTACCTTAGAGAGAAGCTTATTCAATTTCTTACTGACCATTATGACTGCTTCGCTTGGTCTCATACGGACATGACTGGAGTTAATCCTGATATTATTGTTCATAGGTTGCAGGTCGACCCGGATCACCCTCCCAATAGGGAAAGAGGAGAAAGTTCGCTCCCGAGAGAAATAAAGTGATCAATGAGGAAGTACAAAAACTTCTCGATAGCGGTCTGATCAGGGCGATCCATTACACAGAATGGCTGGCAAACGTGGTTGTGGTAAAGAAGAAGAATGGAAAATGGTGGGTATGCATATATGTCACCGACTTAAACGAGGCATGCCTAAAGGATTCATCCCATTACCTCAAATTGATATGCTAGTAGATGCGGCCGCCGGACACGAACTTCTCAGCTTCATGGACGTCTATTCTGGCTACAATCAAATCCTGATTCACCCAGATGATCAAGAGAAGATGGCCTTCATGATCAACCTGGGCATTTTCTGTTACAAAGCGATGCCCTTCGGACTTAAAAATGCAGGGGCGACTTACCAACGCCTAGTCAACAGAATGTTCAACCACTTCATTGGAAAGACGATGAAAGTCTACATTGATGACATGCTCGTCAAGGCACTACATGCTGAAGGCCATATCAACCACCTCAGACAATCTTTCGAGGTACTTAGAGAATATAACATGAAGTTAAACTCTTCTAAATGCTCTTTTGGTGTAACTGCAGGAAAATTCCTTGGATACCTGAAGACACAACGAGGAATCGAAGCCAACCCGACTCAAATTGAATCAATTCGAAGGATCACATCTCTAACTTGCGTCAAAGACGTAAAAAAGCTGACTGGTCAGATAGCCGCCCTCAGCCGGTTCATCTCAAGGTCCTCAGAACGGTGCAAACCCTTCTTCAACACACTGAGGAAGTAAAAAACATTTGAATGGACAAACGAGTGCGAGAAAGATCTGCCAACTCAAACAGTATCTGACTAGCCCCCCATTGCTGGCGAAGCCAAAGGATAACGAAGTATTATTTGTCTACTTGGCCATCACCGAGACAGCCGTCAGTGTAGTCCTAGTCTGGGAGGACCAAGGTGAACAAAATCCTATTTATTATGTAAGTAAATCTCTTTTAGATGCAGAAACCAAGTACAGTCAGCTGGAAAAACCAGCGTTGGCGCTTGTTCAGGCTGCAAGAAAGTTGCGACCATACTTTCAGTGTCAACCAATAGTGGTGCTTACCACTTTTCCGCTAAAAACCATAATCCTTAAGACCAAGGATCAAAGGCGTCTTTGAACAACTCAAAAACTGGTATCGAACGTAGTCGCCTTTATGCGCCTTAAGGCTGTAGGCAACCGGGACATCCTCGTAAGAAAAACTAACTTCCCTCGCCTCAGTGAACGCCTGGGTGGCCATCAAAACACTCCAGACATTCGGCATCAGCTGACTTGGCGCAATGACATGGAACTTACAAGCTTCTAACACCAGCCGAGGAAGCGAAAACCGAGCACCCAGCGCAAATGGAAGCTCGTACATCACCAACCAACCTGGATAAATCCAATCATCCCTCTCTAGGTAAGATGGAGCAACCAGACATACATGTCTTGGGATGTCATAGCTCTGGCGAAACCTCTTGAGATGATCTAAGGTGATCTCAGATTTTAGGTTCCTCTCCAAGAGCAATTTTTTAGGTAGACTATCTCTAACCGGCCTAATATAGTCTACGCCAATATCGGAGGTGTAACTACCCTGACTATCCTTCCAGCCTTCCAAATCATAACACGGTACGCCGGTTAACATATCACCTCAAATGTCTCCATCATTAGACTCCCCGACCCTCTCACTAGTCGACCCACTAAACTGACTTCGGTTAGAGGAAGACATTATGACTAAACGTTCTACTGACAGGTTACCTAAGGGTAAAATAGGAGGGAGGGGCGGATGATGTCAGTTGAAAAATGTTGACGAAACTACTTGGATGACCATCCAGACATATCATTTGTTAAAATCATCACAATTAAAAATGGTCAACAAACCAATCATACAAACAAGTGAGCAAGAATACAACAGAAACGCATCTTATGAGCCAGCCGGACATAACAAGGCTATGCTACCTACGTGGAAGTAGCCATACCAGACAATTGATCTCTTACACTATAAAGCCTCTACGGGAACAAGAGAAACCGACCTCTTATTTGATTAAGAGCAATCAAATGCAAACACATAATTTGGCAAGTCAAAAACTACTTTCATACAACTTCAAAACAATCAAACAATGTGAAGAACACTCAAGAAAATGAAGAACGCATGAAAAAATATGAAAAACATTCAAACAATGCGAAGAACACTCAAGAAAACGAAGAACACATCAAAATATTTGAAAAAATTCAAACAATATGAAAACACTCAAGAAAATGGAGAACACATGAATAAAATACGAAGAACATTCAAACAATGTGAAGAACACTCAGAGAGCTAACCTCAAAAATGTAATATACGTACTTTTTATTTTTAGCAGTTTCTATTTTTGGTGCATGTCTATATTTATCGTCTCGCTTGTAACCGTTTCGGCGTTTTGAATCTATTTGGTTCTTGGAGTTTTTCAATTTGGACGAGTTTCGGAGGTGCTTTTACGTAATTTGCTTTATGTTAGGTTTTGTCGCATGTATGTTCGATTCTCGTAAAACTAATTCGTTTGTGTTGTTTCTTTGCTCCCTTAAGTCTGTATAGTTTAATTATCCGTGTTGCGGGTTTCGGTTCTAAAATCCGATGTCGTATCGTGATTTTCGGACGTTTCGGGCCGTTTTGTAATTTCCTATAAGTTTAGGGAATTTTATCTCCTTTGCGTATTTCGAATCTCCCGGTAGTCGGAATTGTACTTTCTTTCAGCACTTAGCTTTGTTGTCACGAATACTTCGTATTTATGTTTTGGGTTCTATCTTTGGTTGCCTTTCGACTTAGTATTTTCCTGAGCAACAAACTGCATTCAGCAATGTTGAACTACTGCATGAATAACGTACGTTATTCATGCTCTCTTGCGTACATTATCGGTGTATATATAACGTACGTTAAACCTTGTGTTAATGTACATTATGGTCCTCAGCATTTTGGACAGAAGGTTCTGCCAAGTTTCTGCCGAGTTCTTATGGACGTTAACTCATGGGTGTTACGTACATATGCTTCCTTATAGCGTATGTTAACTGTTTGATATAACGTACGCTATCGACTTCAGCGAATTGGGCAGAGTATTTTGCCGAGCTCTTACGTACGTTAGCTCACGGGGGTTAGGTATGTAAACATCCTAACGTATGTTAACTCTCTGTGTTAACATACGTAATGCACTGTCAGGTATTTAAATCCTGAGTTGACCTCAGACGCGTCACTGTTCCTTCTTCATCTTTCCCTTGTCCGTGACTTGAGTTCTTCGGAGAGTTTTGGAGCGATTCGTACAGAGCAGTCCGTAGAGTTCCTCTATAGATCGATTGTTGTGCTCCAAACAAATTTTATCATCATCCTAATCCGTCTCTCTCGCCCTAATCCAAGGTATTTCGGCTTAGAAACCTAACTTTGTCAATTTTGGGGGATTTTCCGAATTGGTCCTGTTAAACTCGTATTGTTCGTTTCTGTTGTTGTAATTCCTATTGATTATTGTTATTGAGTGATTCCTAATCAATTTCCGTCGTGTTTAATCCATAGATTGTTGATTCGGGGAGGTTTTGTGAAAACCATCACCCGTATTGAACGTACACGCATTGTTAAGGCTGTAATCGGGATTGTGGGCGTATTCTGTTCGGTTATTGTTATCGTTTAGGACTGGGTTGTGTTAACCTTGCCTTTAGGAGCGGTCATGGTCACTCCGAGTCATTCCTAGCCGTCGTTTACTTTCCGTCTCGTCAAAGATGTCTCAAAGGCAAGTACTTTACATTTGTATGCATATTCTAGTATTTGATTTATGGCTTTTTGTTGTATGTTGTGGATGTGAATGCGTATGTTCACCCAGGGATGGTCTGACGGGACCTCTGCTGATACGTAGTGCCATGTGTATGCATATCATGAACTGGGGTTAACCACCCAGGGATGGTCCGACGGGGCCTTTGCGGGGTGCAGTGGTCGTGAGTCTCGTACCAACAGTTAAACTTTGAAATGTTTTGTTGGAGAACTGTGTGTTGTGCTTGTGCACCGTAATATTCCGGAATATAAAAATGTTTTCTAAAATGATTTTGGCGCATATTTCATCTGATTAGAATGGTAGTTCAAACTAGCTGTTGTCGCTAACCCCTTAAATGGGGAAATACTTTTGTATTTCAGGTACAGGTCCTGGAGGCAAACGAGCATGCAGATAGTACGAGGATGATGGGAAAGAGTGATTCTGTTCAATGGCCGTTCGTTTGGCGTGTTGTCTCACTTATTTTAATATTTATGTCATTTGTTTCAGTAATCGAGTACTTTCTTCCTTTGAACTTGTAATTGCTTGTGAACCCGGTTTGGGAAGGATTTTATTTATTACTGTCGGATTCGGTCCATTTGTCTTGAATGTCTTAAAGTGTGGAATTGTTTGTATGTTGACGATGTTTGTCATTGGTCATGATGTCGAGTTCGTACGTTAGCCTGGTGGATTCCAAAGGATGGGATCCATGGCGCTGTAATATGCCCTGAACGTCTTGCGGGTGTTACAGAATATGGTATCAGAGCCTATGGTTTTATGGATACCTAGGATGTTGGTTATTTGGGTCTAGTCGAGTGTCGTTTATGAACAGTATCACTATTACGCCATCATCTCAGTACGCCAGTGCTCGTAAGTTTTTCCTAACCTGATTCGTTGCGTTATCCTGTGTTGTTCCTTTCTTAATATCGTGATGTGTTTTGCGTTTGAATTGTACTCACTAGTTACTTCTTCAGAGTGCCTGCTGGTAGAGGACGCGGATGCGTTAGGGGACGTGGCGCAGCCGGTAGGGCGGCCATGTCCGATAGCTCTGGGTCTGGTTCGGCAATGCCTTCTTTGTCGAACTGTGCCCAACCTAGTGCCGAAGGTCAGCAGGATCAGTCTGCTAGCTTCAGTAATACTAGTGATAACACAGGGGTAGCGAACATTCTGCAGCAAGTAGCGAATCAGCTGGCGCTACTAACCCAGGCAGTCCTGGTTAATCAAGTCAATGCTAATCCGGTTACGCTTACTAGTTCTATTACCGACAAGTTACTTCACGACGTGATCCGTATGCGTCCTCCGCAGTTTGATGGTACTTCCGACCCTTCTGGTTGGGAGAGTTGGATATTCGAGATGGAGAAAGTGTTCGAGGTGGCAAACTGCTCCGAGGAGAGGAAAGTACCAATCGCTCAGTACTTCATCGCCAAGGAGGCGGCAACGTGGTGGCAAGTAGTGAAACCGCGTGACCGGGCAGCTAGATGGGATGAGTTTCGTGAATTGATGGAGGCTGAATATTGTCCGTGGCCGGTGAAAGAGCGAAGGATTCGAGTCTTCTTTGAAGCAAAACCCCAGGATGTTCCCATCTCACAGGAAATCAAAGACTACAATTGACACGTCTTTAGTATAACTATCGCAAGTGCACGATATCTTATCAAGTAGTAAGTAGACTTTTTGAGTCCGGTTTATCGATCCCACGAGGAAATTAGGTTATATATTGAATTATGCACTATTTAACTATTTTTTATAGAGATTTATATGATTGAAACACACAATTTAAGAGTTTGGTTTGACAATTACAAAGAAATTGCAACAATAGTTCTAATATTCAAGGAAATGAAAGATTGCACTAATAATAGATTAATAAAAGATAAAATGAAATAGTTGGGATTACAAACTTAGCTCATCATTAGTTATAGAAGATGTATAGGAGATCATAAGATGAATTTACTTATTATGTTGTGTAGATTCGATTTTCCTTAAAAAGACGGTTCCTCTTTCGAATGTCAAAACGC
Source organism: Orobanche coerulescens (assembly GCA_033398695.1). Classification (NCBI taxonomy): domain Eukaryota; kingdom Viridiplantae; phylum Streptophyta; class Magnoliopsida; order Lamiales; family Orobanchaceae; genus Orobanche; species Orobanche coerulescens. The sequence goes on along the minus strand of CM065812.1, from coordinate 149,620,041 downwards.
CCCTTATATATTGAATCAATCCACTATATTTCTATGTTGATTGGCTTCAATACATAGCATTAGGTTTTATGAAAATAACTCAAAGAATCATCTAAGGTCTAGAGGTATATTTCTATCCCCTAGAACAACTTAGAGTGAAGATCATTTGATCTAATCAAACATATTTTCTTTCGAAACATATGAAGACCATAAATATCGTCATTTATTGGCCAAATAAATAAAGATTGGTAAAACAATGAAAATCACACACAATAATAAGTAATTCATAATAGATCTTTATACAAACTTAAATAACATGACTAACCTTGTTTATAATCCCAACTTAAGTAACTTAGCCCATTAAGGGTTTATTCAACATATTACAAGCTTGAGTGGTCATTAATAGTTGAAAAGGGAAAATAATTGATCCTAACTCCCTTAGTAGATAAAGGAGAAAGAAACAATAAACTCCCTCAACAGCATAAGCTAAACCACACTTACAAAAATCACTCAAGAACACAAGTGTGTTCTTCACACAAAAAGAAAAAGTATTACAAAGTGAGAAAATATTAAGATGAATGATTGAATAATGATGGATCTAAGGGGTCTATTTATACACCTAAAGTTATCTAATAGCTCCAAAACTCCAGCATTATTACATTAGATCGGATCAATGCCAGTCATCCCCTCAATAATAGACGAAAAGTATAAAAAATTAGACAATGATCAATAATCTGTCAAGAGTTACGGCCGTAACTTGCAGATGTTACGGCCGTAACATTGAGGTCTTACAGCCGTAACTTTCAGATGTTACGGCCGTAACATTGCTTCGGCTTTTTGTACACTGGTTGCTTTGTGATTTACGTTTTCAGCCCAGAATTTCTTAGACTTTGCGTTTTTGCCCCAAATCTTCTTCGGATGATAACTTTTGATATATAACTCTGATTTTGAATCCGGAAAGACTGCTGAACTCGTCTCGGAAAGCCCTACAACATGAATACATAAAAATTCATCTAAGAGAATATTTTATACACATGTTATTTCTTGAGTAAATCAGTAATTCAATCCGATTAAGACTAAATTTACATCTAAATAATAAAATTATTAAAAGCTAATTAATTCTAAGAAAAAAACGAGTACACTAGCTCAATTATGGGTGAAATATATCGATACAAACCATGGATAAGTGTATAAAACTGACATTTGCTAGTCCCGAGCAAGACTCTTTATTAATCACACTCCAAAAATAAAAATAAAAATAAGACAAAAATAATAATACACACATAAATTAAGAAAAAAATATAAAAAGAGAAAAGGAGAACAAAATGCCATTAATACACAACAACCAGCTTTATACAGTAGATAGAAATGAATCAAGATTCAAAATAAATCTACTAATGATTTTGAAGTTAAAACACGATTTTATTTTGTAATTCCAAAATGCAAGGTTTCCCCCCAAAAGGTTGATTATTTATTTCCCACTCGTGATACACACGACTCCCTTTAATGGTTGCTCTCGATCACTCGTTTATTTTTCGACTCAATATGAAGAAGAATTTTATTGGCGTCATCAAATATTGTGATTGTTCACAAAATTGAATGTATTGAAATTCAGCCGCTAATTAATTCAAATCTGCTCATAAACTACATCCCTTTTAGTGATAGCTTTCACACCATTATTTGCTAACGTGTAGCTCTTTTCACCAACACAATTTCTATTTTTTTTAGGTGATAGCTTTCACACCGTTATTTGTAACGTGTAGCTCTTTTCACCAACATAATTTCCATTTTTTTAGGTAATAGCTTTCACGCCGTTATTTGCTAACGTGTAGCTCTTTTCACCAACACAATTTCCATTTTTTTTAGGTGATAGCTTTCACACCGTTATTTGCTAACGTGTAGCTCTTTTCACCAATGACCTCTTTTTTGTTTAGGGAATAGAATTTTTGCAGAAAATCATTTATTAGTTAAGCATGAAAAATCAAAAACTCCACAAATTAAGTAAATTTCAGTTCTATTTTTCATCAACCGACTAATTCTTCTTTTCTCAAGGTAACGAATGACTCGATTTTAAATGATAACTACATGGCTTGGAAAGAGAGATTAAGGCTCAAAATTTTTGGAATATACAATTTTTTAACCGGTTAAAACGATTTTAGAAGCTTGTATATAGCTAACTCATTGGTGTTATGGCCAGATCTAGAAATCTCACAAATCAAAATAAACAAAATAAATATAAATATAAAAATACGCTTACCTAAAAAATCAAATCCAAATAAAAATAATAAAAACACACCACACACTACACACCATTAACACAATCATACGATTTAAAACAAAATAAACACAACAGTTCAAAAACACCCCCAAACTTAAATATAAAATTGTCCCGAGTTTTTAGAAATGAAAAGCAAGTGAGAAAAAACATAATACTCCCTGTTATAAAAGTTGATACTTGAGCTAACGCCTTTTAGAATCTGCAAGAGAATAAATATACGAGGCAAATAACAAAACAAAATAAAATATACTCGGAAGTATAACACAATTTTTAAGATGCGCTTCAAGAAATTCCGAAGAGTCGCCTTACGTTGCCATCAATGCTTTTATAAAAAAAACAACAATAAAAATTACAGCAATAAAATAACAATACATAAATCGCGAATAGATGCGCGTCAAGAGTTCAAAAAGAAACTCCTTAAGCTGCCATCATTTAGCACGATTTTTACACACAACAGAAAGTAAAAATACAAGAGGTCCGACATGGGTTATCAAAGGGAGAGGAATGAATCCACTTTTCGTTTTCTCACGGTAAAATCTTCCATCCAGACAATTTTAGCTAGAGCTGGATCTGGTTGAGGAACAAATTCAATGAGTTTTTTTATTAGTTCTTCTGGTGTTGTTGCAACGACTATGATTCGTTTAGCACGCTCGGAAATAAAACCCTTTTCAGAAGAGTAGTTGATGAAAGATAGTAAACCATCAAAGAAACCATTGACATTAAGCAGACCTATTGGTTTTTGATGAACATTTAGCTGGGCTCTGGTAACCACATGAAAAAGTTCCTCAAGAGTACCAAAACCACCGGGAATGGTGATAAAGGCGCCATAATTATTTATCATGTGAGTTATGCGATCTTTCATATTTACAGCTCTAAACTCATCTCCAATAGTTGCCCCGGTGATTTTACTTTCAGCCAGAGGTTTTGGAATTATTCCCAACACTCTTACTCCTTCCATATAGGCAGAAGCAGCAGCTCGTCCCATTAATCCTAGACTTCCTCCTCCGTAAACTACATGAATGCATTTTTCTCCTAAGGTACGACCCAAGTTGTGGGCTGCTTCAGTAAAGCATGCCTCTTTTCCATAACGAGCTCCACCAAAAATGCAGACTGTGCTAAATTTTTTTGTGGAAGATGATGACTCCATTTTTGAAAAGAAATTTATTTGAGAGAAAAGGAGAAGAGTACAAGTTTGAGGGATGAATAAAAGAAACAAGCACAATGTTTATTTATAGAAGAAAAAATGAGGTAAAATTGTTTAACAAGTTTGTGATTGCGTTGATTGCGCTTCAACTACTCAACAGAATAATGAATGCATTTATTGCGTATCACCCCTTTTTTTATTCAGAAAATCTCACCTTACGACAAAAATAAAAGATACTCACGTGTATGTACAATCGTTGTGATTGTGGCTAACATCTTCCTCTGATTTTACGTTCAGAAACGGCCTAAACGCCTTCTATGAGTCAGGGAGAAGCTTCCCATCCAATTTTCTTATAAATTGGCAAACAGGGTCTTTTAACGTCAGATTCCCAAGACGTTGTTCATATTCTGGCTTGAATTTATTCCACAAACATTGAATTCCGTAATGTACGAGTCCACTAGGATGCGTGTCAAGAGAAATTTCGATATTATCTAAATTCTCTTTATTCAGACCATCCTTAATGAACTGAATTTTATCTTCTCTGTTTGTAGATGGAATTCCTAAAGATCGACATTTTAAATTACAGTTCCATCTAGCACATTTATAGCAAACAGCTATTATCTTTGCTCGTCGTTTCTTGGCATATGAAGTTTTTCCAAGCCCTGGTAAAAATCTAGTAGGTATTTCTGTGAATTCACCTGCTATTCTCACTTTGGCTTCAATAATGAATCATATGTCAAAAGGTATGCTTTTATTCATAAGCAACCTCATCCTTTCAAGTATCGTCTTATAAATTTTTAAAATGACATTTTTGCTGAGAAAGGGAAATCTCTTTTCAATTTTATTCAAAGTTTCTTCCATGATAAAAAAATAAAGATAAAAGATAAAATATCTACAAATATCAGTTGTTGTGGGAAACTGAAGAATCCGACTTTAATAGTCACGGAGTACCGTTATCCGCCACTTGACCGGACAAACACAATTGAGTACTAAGTTACAACGTCGAGAAAATGTATCCTATAACAATAGTTCACAATGCAAGATTTCAAATATAACACTTATACTTCCCCGGCAACGGCGTCAAAAACTTGACACGTCTTTAGTGTAACTATCGCAAGTGCACGATATCGTATCAAGTAGTAAGTGGACTTTTTGAGTCCGGTTTATCGATCCCACGAGGAAGTTAGGTTATATATTGAATTATACACTATTTAACTATTTGTTATAGAGATTTATATGATTGAAACACACAATTTAAGAGTTTGGTTTGACAATTACAAAGAAATTGCAATAATAGTTCTAATATTCAAGGAAATGAAAGATTGCACTAATAATAGATTAATAAAAGATAAAATGAAATAGTTGGGATTACAAACTTAGTTCATCATTAGTTCTAGAAGATGTATAGGAGATCATAAGATGAATTTACTTATTATGTTGTGTAGATTCGATTTTCCTTAAAAAGACGGTTCCTCTTTCGAATGTCAAAACGCCCCTTATATATTGAATCAATCCACTATATTTCTATGTTGATTGGCTTCAATACATAGCATTAGGTTTTATGAAAATAACTCAAAGAATCATCTAAGGTCTAGAGGTATATTTCTATCCCCTAGAACAACTTAGAGTGAAGATCATTTGATCTAATCAAACATATTTTCTTTCGAAACATATGAAGACCATAAATATCGTCATTTATTGGCCAAATAAATAAAGATTGGTAAAAAAATGAAAATCACACACAATAATAAGTAATTCATAATAGATCTTTATACAAACTTAAATAACATGACTAACCTTGTTTATAATCCCAACTTAAGTAACTTAGCCCATTAAGGGTTTATTCAACATATTACAAGCTTGAGTGGTCATTAATAGTTGAAAAGGGGAAAGAATTGATCCTAACTCCCTTAGTAGATAAAGGAGAAAGAAACAATAAACTCCCTCAACAGCATAAGCTAAACCACACTTACAAAAATCACTCAAGACCACAAGTGTGTTCTTCACACAAAAAGAAAAAGTATTACAAAGTGAGAAAATAATAAGATGAATGATTGAATAATGATGGATCTAAGGGGTCTGTTTATACACCTAAAGTTATCTAATAGCTCCAAAACTCCAGCATTATTACATTAGATCGGATCAATGCCAGCCATCCCCTCAATAATAGACCAAAAGTATAAAAAATTAGACAATGATCAATAATCTGTCAAGAGTTACGGCCGTAACTTGCAGATGTTACGGCCGTAACATTGAGGTCTTACAGTCGTAACTTTCAGATGTTACGGCCGTAACATTGCTTCGGCTTTTTGTACACTGGTTTCTTTGTGATTTACGTTTTCAGCCCAGAATTTCTTAGACTTTGTGTTTTTGCCCCAAACCTTCTTCGGATGATAACTTTTGATATATAACTCTGATTTTGAATCCGGAAAGACTGTCGAACTCGTCTCGGAAAGCCCTACAACATGAATACATAAAAATTCATCTAAGAGAATATTTTTTACACATGTTATTTCTTGAGTAAATCAGTAATTCAATCCGATTAAGACTAAATTTACATCTAAATAATAAAATTATTAAAAGCTAATTAATTCTAAGGAAAAAACGAGTAGACTAGCTCAATTATGGGTGAAATATATCGATACAAATCATGGATAAGTGTATAAAACTGACACTTATCAACAATCAGTAGCTACATTATGTGAGGTATTAGGTCCGGGATGAGCAAGATAAGATCCGCCACTTTGACATGCGGATGAAGCCTAGGGTTCGCCACTACATGTCAGTTCTTGGGTGTACAACTTTGAAAGACTATCAGAACAGGGCGATGGCCTATGAAATGTCTTTTTCTGCGACGGAGATGGTAGTAGAGGGTAAGAAGCAGAAGACTTCCGATCAGTTTTCGGGAGGCAAGTCTGGAAGACATCAGAAGACTCAGTCTGGTTCGCGAGCCTTTGGGAATCAGTCCCCGTCATTTGGTCGAGGCCATGGTTCTAAGTATGCTCCGGATGTTCCTGCTCATGGCTATACTTGTTTTAACTGTAGTCGTCCGGGACATATGATGAGTGAGTGTGACAAGCCGCCGCTACAGTGTCTTAATTGCGGTCGTATGGGGCATCGTGCTAAGTATTGTGGAGATGTGAGTCGGGTACTAGTTACTCAGATGTCAACCCCAGCTACGAGAGAACTGAGCGTGAATCAGGCCCCGATAGCTAATCGGCCTCAGCAGAGTTTCGACAGAGGTCGAGGATGTGGGCAGTCTTCTAGAGGGCGAGCGTCTAGTGTGGGGGTATGTTCCACCCCGAGTGTATGAGGTGAGACGAGCTAGAGATCCTGACACAACAGTGGCTACAGGTACCGTTCACATCTTTGACCATCCTGTTTCCCTGCTATTCGATTCTGGTGCTACACATTCTTTCATTTCTTTGGATTGTGTACGCCGTCTGCATGTTGATTGTCTAGTTGCATATGAACCGTTTGTTATTAAACTTCCTAGTGGATATAGTATTGTGGGGGATCGTGAGATTAGAGATTTTCCGGTCAGTATCGCGGGGAGGGCTTGGTCTTCTAATCTGATTGTGGTAGACATTAAGGAAGAGGATTTGATCCACGGTGAGGATTGGTTGGATCGATATGGGGCGATCATGAATTATAGAGCGAGGACCATTTCGATGTTAGCCTCTGATGGTACCGAGCACTCTTTTGTGGGACACAAACAGAGTAGTCAGAGATTCTTGATCAACGCTATGAAAGCGGTGAAACTTCTTCGAGGAGGTTGCACTGGTTAATGGTGTTATGCTTTGAGATCGAAGGAAGGGGGAGTTGATCTCTCGTCTATTCCGGTAGTAAACGAATATCCTGACGTTTTTCCAGACGGGTTGCCGGGTTTGCCACTGGACCGTGAGGTTGAGTTCACCGTTGATTTAGAGCTGGGTACGGCTCCAATTTCGAAAACTCCATATCGTATGGCGCCTGCCGAGATGCTTGAGTTGAAGAAATAGTTGGAAGAGTTGATAGACACGGGTTACATTCGACCGAGCGCTTCGCCTTGGGGCGCACCAGTCTTGTTTGTGAAGGAGAAGGATGGGTCACTGCGTTTATGCATCGACTACCGAGAGTTGAACAAGGTGACCATAAAAAACAAGTATCTGCTTCCGAGGATTGGCGACTTGTTTGGCCAATTGCAGGGAGCAACTGTATTCTCGAAGATTGATTTGAGATCGGGGTATTATCAACTCCGAGTGAAGGATTCCGATATTCCGAAGACAGCCTTTCGGACGAGATACGGCCATTACGAGTTTGTAGTTATGCCGTTCGGGCTAACTAACGCCCCAGTCGTGTTCATGCAGTTAATGAACAAGGTATTTATCGAATATCTCGATAAGTATGTAGTCGTCTTTATCTACGATATTCTGATTTACTCGAGGAGCGAGAAGGAGCATGCACGTCATCTGCATATCGTGTTGGAAATCTTGAGAACTCATCGTCTTTACGCGAATTTCTCAAAGTGCGAGTTTTGGTTGCGGGAGGTTATGTTTCTCGGTCATGTGATCTCGGCTAAGGGTGTACGTGTGGACCCACACAAGATAGAGGCAGTGTTGGATTGGGCGCCTCCCAAGAACGTGAAGGAGGTCCATAGCTTTTTGGGTTTAGCGGGGTATTATCGAAGGTTTGTCGAGGGGTTCTCTAAACTCGCTCGACCGCTCACTCAGTTGTTGCAAAAGTCAGAAAAGTTTGTGTGGTCAGGCGAGAGGTAGAAGAGTTTCGAATAGTTGAAGAGCGGTTGACTACCGCTCCCGTCTTGGCCTTACCGTCCGGTAATGAGGGTTTGTCAGTTTATAGTGACGCCTCAGGCCAAAGGCTTGGATGTGTACTCATGCAGCACGGGAAGACGATTGCCTATGCTTCCCGTCAGTTGAAACCATACGAGTTGAATTACCCTACCCACGATCTTGAGTTGGCTGCATTTGTGTTTGCATTGAAGATTTAGCGTCCTTACTTGTACGGCTCGTCGTGTCAGATTTTCACCGATCACAAGAGCCTGAAGTATATTTTCACACAGAAGGAATTGAATATCATACAGAGGAGGTGGCTGGAGTTAATCAAGGATTATGATCTCGAAATCCTTTATCATCTGGGAAGGCAAATGTTGTGGCAGATGCCTTGAGTCAGAAATCGGTATCGCTTCGGGCACTTGAGTTACTCACGGATCAGCCAGTGCTCCAACAAAAGTTGATGGGGCATAGTATTAAAGTTGTGTTACCAGGGAATGCCGGGCAGTTGTGCGCCCTTGAGATCTCTTCATCTCTGGTCGACGACATTAAATCGAGACAGTTAGAAGATCCGATGTTTATTCAACTTCGTGAGAATATGGTAAAATGGAAAGCCCCGAGATTCGTGATTTATGAAGATGGTGTGTTGAGATTCCAAGGTCGGCTGTGTGTTCCGAACGACTTGGAATTAAGGCAGGGCATTATGCGGGAGGCTCATGCGTCACCTTACTCAGCGGCCAGCCAGGTTGTTGAAACCACTTCCCATCCCGGAATGGAAGTAGGAGGACGTCTCTATAGATTTTGTCACGAATTTGCCAAGGACAAAGACGGGAATGAACATGGTGTGGGTGATCGTAGATCGACTAACTAAGTCAGCACATTTTCTGGGCATCATGGACACTTGGGGTCCAGAAAAATTGGCTCGTATTTTTATTTCGCAGATCGTGAGACTTCATGGTACACCAAAGACTATTATTTCGGACATGGATGGTCGGTTTGTATCGCATTTCTGGCAGGCGGTACATAAGGCTTTGGGGATACGTTTTCGTTTGAGCACATCTTTCCATCCTCAGACCTATGGACAGTCCGAGCATACCATTCAGACATTCGAGGATATGTTGCGCGCTTGTGCGGTAGACTGGAGTAGTGATTGGGAGGAACATCTGGCCCTGATCGAGTTCACGTATAATAATAGCTGGCATGCGTCGATTAAGATGACACCGTATGAGGAACTTTATGGCCGATGATCTCGATCACCGATATGTTTGAATGAGCCCTCCGATTTAGTTGGCATCGAGCCAGATCTTGTGTTGGAGACCAGGAGGAAAGTCGAGTTGATTAGAGAGAGAATGCTGGCGGCTCAGAGTCGACAAAAGTCTTATGCGGATGTTAGGCATCGACCCTTGGAGTTTGAGGTAGGGGATCATGTCTTGTTGAGAGTGTCTCCGTCGAAAGGAGTTTTCCGTTTTGGGAAAAAGGGGAAACTTAGTCCAAGGTATATTGGACCTTTCGAGATATTGGAGAGAGTTGGCGAGTTGGCATACCGTTTGGCATTACCCCCATCGTTGAGCCATGTACATAGTGTATTTCACGTTTCTCAGTTGAGGAAGTATGTTCCAGACCCGACTCACGTTATCGAATTCGGGGATGTGGAGATCGAGAAGGATGTTACGTTTGAGGAGAGGCCAGTGAGAATTTTGGAACGTCGGGATAAACAGTTAAGGCACAAAACCATCCCCTTGGTTAAGGTGTAATGGTCGAGTCATGGAGTGGAGGAAGCGACGTGGGAATTAGAGGAGGATATGCGTGCGAGATACCCCGAGCTTTTTGATCCTTAAGTTTCGGGACAAAACTTCTTTTTAGAGGGGGAGAATGTAATATCCGTACTTTTTATTTTTAGCAGTTTCTATTTTTGGCGCATGTCTATATTTATCGGCTAGTTGTAACCGTTTCGAAGTTTTGAATCTATTTTGTTCTTGGTGCTTTTCCATTTGGACGAGTTTCAGAGGTGCTTTTATGTAATTCGTTTTATGTTAGGTTTTGTCGCATGTATGTTCGATTCTCTTAAAACTCGTTCGTTTGTGTTGTTTCTTTGCTCCCGTAATCCCATATGGTTGAATTATTCGTGTTGCGGGTTTCGATTCTTAAATCCGATGTCGTATCGTGATTTTCAGACGTTTCGGGCTGTTTTGTAATTTCCTAAGTTTAGGGAATTTTATCTCCTTTGTCGTATTTCGAATCTCCCGGTAGTTGGAATCGTACTTTCTTTCAGCACTTAGATTCGTCGCCGCGAATACTTCATATTTATGTTCTGGATTCTATCTTTGGTTGCATTTCGACTTCGTATTTTCCTGAGCAACGAACTGCATTCAGTAGTGTTGAACTGTTGCATGAATAACGTACGTTATTCATGCTCTCTTGCGTACTATATCGGTGCATATATAACGTATGTTATGGTCCTCAGCGTTTTGGACAGAAGGTTCTGACAAGTTTCTGCCGAGTTCTTACGTACGTTAACTCATGTGTGTTACGTACGTAAGCTTCCTTAAAGCGTACGTTAACTGTTTGATATGGCGTACGCTATCGACTTCAATGAATTGCGCAGAGTGTTCTATCGAGCTCTTACATACGTTAGCTCATGGGGGTTACGTACGTAAATATCCTAAAGTACGTTAACTCTCCATGTTAATGTACGTAATGCACTGTCAGGTATTTAAATCCTGAGTTGACATCAGACGTGTCACTTTTCCTTCTGCTTTTTTCCCTTGTCCACGACTTGAGTTCTTCGGAGAGTTTTGGAGTGATTCGTACAGAGCAGTCCATAAAGTTCCTCTATAGATCGATTTTTCTGCTCCATACAAAGTTTATCATCATCCTAATCCGTCTCTCTCGCCCTAATCCAGGGTATTTCGGCTTAGAACCCTAACTTTGACAATTTTGGGGGATTTTTGGGATTTGTCCTTCTAAACTCGTATTGTTCGTTTATATTATTGTAATTCTTATTGATTATTGTTATTGAGTGATTCCAAATCCGTTTCCGTCGTGTTTAATCCGTGGATTGTTGATTCGGTGAGGTTTTGTGAAAACCCTCGCCCTTATTGAACGTACATGCATTGTTAAGGTTGTAATCGGGGTTGTGGGTTATGTTCGATTATTGTTATCGTTTAGGACTGAGTTGTGTTAACCTTGCATTTAGGAGCAGTCGTGGTCACTCTGAGTCATTCCTAGCCGTCGTTTACTTCCCGTCTCGTCAAAGATGTTTCAAAAGCATGTACTTTACATTTGTATGCATATTCTAGTTTGATTTATGGCTTTCCATTGTATGTTGTGAATGTGAATGCGTATGTTCACCCAAGGATGGTCTGACGGGGCCTCTGGGGATACGTAGTGCCGTGTGTATTCATATCATGAAATGGGGTTAACCACCCAGGGATGGTCCGACGGGGCCTCTGCGGGGTGCGGTGGTCGTGAGTCTCGTACCAACGGTTAACCTTTGAAATGTTTTGTTGGAGAGTGTTGTGCTTGTGCACCGTAATATTCCGGAATATAAAAATGTTTTCTAAAATGATTTTGGCGCATATTTCATCTGATTAGAATGGTATTTCATCGTAATATTCGAACCGCGTGCCAAGATACTCATTTTGAGTTGCGCTGAGTTGCGCGCCGTCTGGGTAGATAGTCTAACCAACAGACAAGCGATCAAACTCGAGGTCAGAAACTACTAATCCAAATAGGAAAAAATCAACCACATAGGAATTTGGTTGAGGTCGGAAGTAATCGGCATACACTAGCCAAATCGGGCCACCTTCGGATCAATCGACCGGATATATGGTCCAATCAGATAGCCGGATCGCCTGGATCCGTGGATCAATCGAACACATGGTCCAATCAGACAGCTGGATCGCCTGGATGCGCGGGTCAATCGGACACATGGTCCAATCAGACAGCCGGATCGCCTGGATTCACGGATCAGTCAGACACATGGTCCAATCAGACAGCAAGGTCGCCTGGATCCACGGGTCAGTCGGACAGCCGGACGACGGGTCTCTTCCGGATCAATCGGACATTAGCTGCTTCCGGAGCAACCAGCTGGATCCGCAGGTCATTAGGACAGAACGGGTCACCCGAACGCGGGTGAAGGAAGCAAGCAGCGGTTGTTCGCGCCACTCGGCCAGGCCACTAGATATTGTTACGTATTTTTGTGAACGCAAGTGCACGTTGTCGTAATCAAGTAATAAAGTGATGAGAAAAATATTGTTCCCTCGAGGACTGATGCACTAATTACCAATTTATTTGTATTTCTAATTTTATTTGAACGACCGAATTTTGTGGTTGAAGAATTATTAAAAACTAAATAGTGCGACAAACTAAAAAAATATAATAGAATCAATAATCCGATGAAAGGAGATCAAATAAGAGAAGAATATAGGATTGAGAATTCGCCTCGATTAATCCGAATTACTCTTGATTAATATAATTTATGTAATTTCCCAATTTATTGAAAGCAAAGATTCTGAGTTAATCTAATTCCTCTCCCGAGGTCAGTAGAATTTTCCAAGGTGAATAATTCACTCTATTCCTAGGTGAGTTAATTCAACAATAGCCAAAAAATTCTAAAATCTTCAAACGAGCTTCGCAATTCTTATGAGTATATTTCTATCTCACAAGACAAAACGATTTTCTCCCAATTTTCACTACTTACTCTCCTCTCCCGATTCGAGTTACGTAGTTATAACAATTCAATCATAGGCCACACAATTGAAAGCATTAAGAACAATTGGGGAAAACTCAATAGAAAAGGGAAATATATCAATAACGTAAAATCAAGAATTAATTCATCAAAATCTCGGTTTTATCACAATCCTAGAATAAAAGGGTCTAGCCCGACATGCTAGAAAACAATACACAAATATTCAAATTAAACATAAGGAAGAAATTCAAACACAATTGAAGAACTGGATTCTTCCGTTCTCTAGCCTTGCTTTCTGCTGCTAGGTATTTTTCTCCTCCTCTTCGATACCTTCTTTTCTGTCCTTCACTGCCTTTTTATAACCTTCTTTCCGCCTCTAAAAACGCGTCCGATAATTAGGTCGAAACCGCCTCCAAAATAGCCAAAATCGTGGGCTGAAATCAGGGAATCCCGCGCCGCGGGCCGCGGATCGGCTTAAGTGTGTCGCAGCCCTAGTCCTTGCGCTGCCCAGACCTGGGCATATTTTCATTACGGGTCGCGGCTCAGAATGAGTGTGCCGCGGCCCCCGGTACAGTTTGTACCGGTGTGCTCTGGGTTAAGCCTATGACGCGGCCCAGCTTTGATGCGACGCGGCCCTTGACCCAAAAATGTTGTTTTTGACCCGTTTTTCTTCGTTTAAGCTTCAGGACTCTAATTTCCTTCAAAACATATAAACATAATGCATTAAGAGCTCATTTATGCAGATTTAAACCCAAAATGGAGATAAAATAATGATAATCAAGCGCACAAAAATACATGTAACAAATACCCCCAAACTTAAGCCTTTGCTTGTCCTCAAGCAAAAATCAATTTCAAACAAGACTACAAGTATCGTGGACGATCGTGCAAATCCATAGTGCTCAATTAATTAATATTACCCTGAAAATCTCAAAGAATAATACGAATATCGTACTAGTGAGTCACAGTATGGACAATGATTCCACAAGGTAACCATTTTTAGTGTTAATCAATAGCTCATGAAGAAAATCAAGGCTCAAAGATTAACAAACATGAATTGAGCCGACCGCCAATATGAATGTTGAGAGTATAACAAGCCAACTCGCCCAATCCCATAGCCTCGTGGAAAAAACACAAGAATTTCATAATATTCCCCGGACAGCACTCCCTTATATTTAATAATTATAATGATTCGAGTTAACCACTAGGCTTCGACTCCCTTGATGTTTCATCGGAAGAACCCTAGGGTGGATTTCCATTCTCATTTATTGGGGAACCGTTTGACGTAAAAGACACTCATGGGGCTCATGAATGTTTCTAGTTACTAAGTCTCCCTCTACAGCAGAGAAAAACTCGAATAGCTACTCCCACACATCCGATTCAAGGTTGCTGTTTTACGCGAATGTAAACGACGGGTCACGTGAATACATCCGGTTACTTGGCTTCCTATCATCGGAGATGCGATTTTTCTAAACCATTAATCTACTGAACATGTCTATTCAAGGTTATCGTTTTATGCGAGGGTAAACAACGGGTCACGTGAATACCCCCGGTTACTAAACTTCCCATCATAGAACATGCAAGACTGCTCAATTTTTGGGAATTAAAACTGCCCGACTCAATGCCTAACCTTAGGTACTTAATTGAATGCCCGCAAGACTAATGTTACTGGACGACTAGCTAAGTGAATAGTGCCACCAAACATATAGACGACAGCTCGTGTAATGTGGACACTACAAACACGTATGTCTCATTTCTTATATGCCAAGATTACCACAATGACGCAAAAAAATCAGACCGAAATGAATACTCGAGGGAAACAAATATCGCATAATGAGAACTCGACTAATACTCATCCGTTTCTTCAAATAGAAATCAGTATCATATAATCGATCTTACACAAGGCTGCAGGAAATACTCACAAATGCAACAATATCCAGAATATCATAGAAGACAAGCAAGGCTAAAATCAATAAATAACAACTAAAAATTAATAACAACTAAAAAGTAACCCCTCCAAACTTGAGAAGTACATTGACCCCAATGGACGACAAATAACAATAAGCAGTAAAAGCAGGTCAAGTACTCCCCTGAAGAAAGCTCAGACACTAGCATCAGCCTCGTCCGGCGAAGTGGGTGGTGTAGGTGGCCTAATCGGAGGGATGAAAGGTCCGTCCGGGTGGAGGATATGGCCCGTCCACACAGCTAAGTAGTCCCCGTGGTAAGCATCCCTCGCAGCTAAGCACCTCTCTGCACGCCGATTGGCCCGGCGAACCTGCTCGTACATCTCCTGTCGAATGGCTGCGAGGATGATGTCTCTCTCTGCTCGCATCTCCTCCCTCAAGACGTCAAACATCGCTTGAAGAAGGTGATCTCTCGCTGGCGGTGGAGTGGACTCGGTTTGATCCTCAGTATCTGCCTCCGGCTCATGAGTAAGAAGAAGTGGCTCGGGGGAGTGCTCATGTGGCTCATCTAGAAGAAATCCTCATCCCCGCGGGTGTGCCCGCGCGCCACCCCACTGGTCGAAGTGAGAGATAATACGATGATCGATCGCACCCTGGAGTGCTATAGTCGGCTCGTCATCCGACCAAGTCACGCCCGACTGGCGGCACAAGGCACAAATGAGAGAGGGATGTTTTAGCCCCGTCTTGGCCCCTCCTTGGATGCACTGGAGAATAGACCGGGCCAGGCGTGGGGCCACATCAAATCAAAGTCTGGCCGTGATGGAATATAGCAGTCGGGTACGAGGAAGCAGGACAGAGTGGATCTACGAAGTAGGGTCGACTCGCGAGCAGAGAAAATATAGCCAAGCTCGCCCAAGCCGACTAAGACGGGAACTCTTGAAGAAGAAAGCTGTGGACCCCGGAACACGCGTTTCCCAAATGGAATCCAGCTGAGCAAGCGTTTCTAGCAATGCCTCCCTCGTAAGGCTACCCATAGTCCGCGTGAATGCCGATTCGTCTACCTCGGGTAGCTCGTAGAGCCTCCGAATCGCATCCGCCGAGAAGTCCACTGTCTGGCCACAGACAACAAACTCAGTACATATATTCGGCCTCCCCAACATCTGACCTCCCCGGATATGAAGTAATAAAGCACTGGCGTAGAATTCTTGTACGATAGAGATTACGGCCGGCTCGGGCTGTGCGGCGAATCTAGTCCATCCCATTTCAGTGATCATAGTTAATAGCTCTCCGTCTTGGGGGGCGGGAGTGAATCCCCGCTCAGGAATTATGGGCCGAGGACGAATTTTCTCATTAAAGATGCGATGGATCTCTGGGTCGTAGAATTGTTGAGAATGCTCATTCGTCCGGTTTTGCGAGGTTTCTCCTCTCGGGGGAGATGAACGAGTCGTAGTACGAGTGGAGCTCAACTTTCTCTTCCGGGCCATAGCGAATTCCTGGAGAGTAAACGCAGGATATTAGACGACTTTAAATAACAAGATACCAATCACAACATATAACGTGTGGGAAACGAATATAGCGTCAAAAATTCTCACTTCCGTATGAGGGATATGATGCGCAAATTTTAACTCAAAGTAAGCATTAAGGTAGGGGGCATATTATTCAGATAATCGTACTGTTGCAAACAGATTGGAGATGTTTAGATCAAATACGTTTCATTGGGGTATTTCATCAAACACTTGGCGGGCGTAAACTTAAATGAAGAACAAAAATAATCATTAGTGAATTCAATCCCCAACAAACAAACAATATCGCAGAGATTCATGATAATAAACGAAACACAATCATCTCAATATAATTAAAAATCTTGATAGAACTTTAGGAAATAAAAACAAATTCATCAATGAATGAAAAACATTACCCCACTTCTCAATCCTTGTTGCAAATAAGCTTAAGGAATACGAATTACCTGGTGTTGGATCGAAGAAGCTAAAAAGAAGAATTTGCTTGAAGGGAAACCTACAGCGCCGCGCGAAAGAAGAAGGTTTGAACAATACCTCTGTATCGGCCGACTAAATACTAACCTGCCCAGCCCCTTTAAATTCTTCAGCAGGGGCCGCGGCACATAGCAAGTGAGCTGCGGCCCACAGTACAGCGGGTTTTTAATGTTGGAGTGTTTCGCAGCATGCCGCGGCTTGTTATACGGGTGCCGCGGCTTCCAGGGTAAGTGTGCCGCGGCACAGAGCACAGTTCGCTGGGCATATTTCTTGGGCTTTGGCGTGCCGCGGCCTGTCTTCATCATGCCGCGGCTCTTGGGGAGAGGGTGCCGCTGCTCAGCACTGTCGTGACGCGGCACAGAGTACAGCAAGTTAGTCGAATTTTTAGACTTTGTGTGTGCCGCGGCCCGCTCTTAGTGTGCCGCGACCCTAAGTTAAAAATTGCCCTGGAGAGTTCCTGCACAGAATTTTCAAGTGAAAACACATAGAACATGAGAGAGAAGCATAGCAAAGCAAAAATGCCGAAAAAATAGACTCCTAAAATGAAGAAAAACAACGAAAAACTAAATTCTACAACTAATACTTGGGTTGCCTCCCGAGAAGCGCTAAGTTTATAGTCTTCAGCCGGACTTTTAGAAAATTAATTTGCTTTTCGCAAACACCATTTGGACCCCGCCAAGTCCATCGAACCGTTAATACGTGTTTTAAATTTTTGACCATTAGTTTTTAACCGTTCGATTTTTGGTTTGGACATCCAACGTTCTTTTGGAAAAGACTTGAACAATAGCAGCTTCCCAAAATACCCATATTGCAACTGACTTGGCACCCGTTTCACTTCCGGCTTAGTTTTCTTTTCCACGGACGAATTTATGACTGCATGAGAATTTTTCAATGGTGGGTGAACGGATGATGAAGACGAAATGTCCAAATACCTAAGATATGCGACTCGTTCTACATTTTTCTTAGATGTCGGAACAACTACAACAGATTTTGAACATTTCGATTGACAACTCTCCTGGTGTGTGTCTTTCACAAAAATATCTAAGCTTTCAATTTGAGAACACTTCTCGACATTGCTTGGACACGGGAGAGATCGAAACACTTTGAATGTGACTTGCTCATCTTGAACCCGAAGCATCAATTCACCCTCCTGAACATCAATAAGAGTCCTACCAGTGGCCAAAAACGGTCTACCCAAAATAATCGGAGTCTCATGATCTTATTCCATATCAAGCACAATAAAATCAGCGGGAAAAATGAATTTATCAACCCTGACCAGGACATCTTCTATTACCCCTCTCGGATACTTGATGGATCTATCGTCTAGTTGCAAAGAGACCGTAGTAGGCTTGGCCTCCCCAATTCCTAGTTTCTTGAAAATAGAAAGAGGCATAAGATTTACACTGGCGCCGAAATCACATAACGCTCTATCAAAATACAAGTTTCTAATAGTGCACGATATAGTGAAGCTTCCTGGATCCTTCAATTTAGGCAGGAGCTTTTTCTGCAAGATAGTGCTGCACTCTTCAGTCAGTGCCACCGTTTCATATTCTTCGAGCTTCCTTTTGTTAGATAAGATGTCCTTCATAAAATTCACATAGCTCGGCATTTGTTCCAAGGCGTCGGCAAATGGAATATTGATATGTAATTTCTTGAAAACATCAAGAAACTTGGAGAATTTCTTGTCTAACTTTTGCTTTTGCAGACGTTGTGGGAACGGGACTGCTGGTGTAGGATGAGTGGTCGAGACTGCTTTTGACTTGGGCTCTTCGTCATTCACTTTCTCAACGGGGCTTCTCTTTTCCTTGCTACTCTTGGGCTACTCGTGTAGCTCCTTTCCACTTCGTAACTCAATAGCTTGCACATATTCCTTGGGATTCGTTTCGGTAGCACTTGGTAAGACACCTTGGGATCTAGATGACAATAGATTTGCAATCTGCCCCATTTGAACCTCCAAATTCCGAATAGAAGCGGAATGATTCTGTAGAGTAGTTTCCGTGCGGGTCATGAATTGACTCGTGTTAGCCGCCAATTGAGCAATCGCATCTTCTAAAGAAACCTTCGGTGGTTGAGGGGGCTGCTGTGGTGGCTGAGTGAATTGAGCTTGCGGAGGTTTATTCAAAGCTTGCCCATTCCTCCACGAAAGATTGGGATGATTTCGCCACCCTTGGTTGTAAGTGTTGGAATATGGGTTGTTCTGATCATTTCCATTTCCCACAAATTGAGCTTGTTCCATCTGAGATTGATCAAAAGGATTTTCGATTTGACATTCAGCAGTATGATGAGATCCGTTGCACCAATTCCAAGTTTCCATGGTATTGGTAAAAGGAGTATGTGAAAAGGCTTGCAGTTGTTAAGTTAACGCTGCAACTTGGGCTCATAGTGTAGAGATTGGATCGTTGTCTGAAATTCCCATAACTCGCTTTGGATTCACACGTTCTGAAGGCCACTAATAACCATTTGCCTCCATAGCTTCTAGTAAAGAACGATCTTCAACCATCATCTTCTCCATTAAAGCACCTCCAGCGGCTGCATCAACAAGAGTGCGTGTATGGGCACTCAGTCCATTGTAGAACGTTTGAATCTGCAGCCAATACGGTAGACCATGATGGGGGCATCTCCTTAGCAAATCCTTGTATCGCTCCCATGCCTCATGCAGCGATTCCATCTCAAATTGCCCAAAATTAGTTATTTCATTCCTGAGTCTCGCTGTCTTCGCCGGCGGAAAGAACTTAGCCAGAAAAGCTTGTGCTAACTCCGCCCAAGTCGTGATAGAGCCCGGCGGGAGTGAATTCAACCAAAACTTGGCCTTGTCCCTTAGAGAGAATGGGAAAAGCCGTAGACGAATGGCGTCATCAGTAACTCCATTATTCTTGAATGTGTCGCATATCTCGAGAAAGGATGCAATATGAGCATTAGTATCATCATTCGCTAGTCCACAAAATTGGCTCGCTTGCACCATTTGGATGATAGCTGGCTTAATCTCGAAATTGTTCGCTTGAATGGTTGGACGCCGAATCCCCAAAAAATTCGCATTGATTTGTGGAAGTGCATAATCTCGTAGTGCCAATGCTAGTTGAACTTGCTGAATAGGGTTGTCGATCCCTTGATTTTCGGTGTTGTCGCTCATGGTATCCGTAGTTAACAACTCACGTCTTTCTTTCCTATTTTTCCGCAACGTGCGTTCGAGTTCAGTATCCAAAGGGAATAAACCTTCGTTACCAAATTTTCTCATGCACTAAACGAACTCCTGAAAGGAAAACAAATAAAAACAAATTTACACAAAAATAAAATAATGTTCAAATTAAGATTAAAAATACCGAAATTGATATTAGTAAAAAACAATCAGTCCCCGGCAATGACGCCAAAAACTTGTTACGTATTTTTGTGAACGCAAGTGAACGTTGTCGTAATCAAGTAATAAAGTGATGAGAAAAATATCGTTCCCTCGAGGACTGATGCACTAATTACCAATTTATTCCTATTTCTAATTTTATTTGAACGACTGAATTTTGTGGTTGAAGAATTATTAAAAACTAAATAGTGCGACAAACTAAAAAACAAATAATAGGATTAATAATCCTATGAAAAGAGATCAAATAAGAGAAGAATCTAGGATTGAGAATTCGCCTCGATTAATCCGAATTAATCTTGATTAATATAAATTATGTAATTTCTCAATTTATTGAAAGCGAAGATTCTGAGTTAATCTAATGCCTCTCCCGAGGTCAGTAGAATTTTTCAACGTGAATAATTCACTCTATTCCTAGGTGAGTTAATTCAACAATAGCCAAAAGTTCTAAAATCTTCAAACAAGCTTCGCAATTCTTATGTGTATATTCCTATCTCACAAGACAAAACGATTTTCTCCCAATTTTCACTACTTACTCTCCTCTCCCGATTCAAGTTACGTAGTTATAACAATTCAATCATAGGCCACACAATTGAAAGCATTAAGCACAATTGGGGTCAATAGAAAAGGGAAATATATCAATAACGTAAAATCAAGAATTAATTCATCAAAAACCCAGTTTCATCACAATTCTAGAATAAAAGGGTCTAGCCCGACATGCTAGAAAACAATACAAAAATATTCAAATTAAACATAAGGAAGAAATTCAAACACAATTGAAGAACTGGATTCTTCCGTTCTCTGGCCTTGTTTTCTGCTGCTAGGTATTTTTCTCCTCCACTTCGATACCTTCTTTTATGTCCTTCATTGCCTTTTTATAACCTTCTTTCCACCTCTAAAAATGCGTCCGAGAATTAGGTCGAAACCGCCTCCAAAATAGCCAAAATCGTGGGCTGAAATCAGGGAATCCCGCGCCGCGGGCCGCGGCCCGGCTTAAGTGTGCCGCGGCCCTAGTCCTTGCGCTGCCTAGACCTGGGCAGATTTTCATTACGGGCCGCGGCTCAGAATGAGTGTGTCGCGGCCCCCGGTACAGTTTGTACCGGTGTGCTCTGGGTTAAGCCTGTGACGTGGCCCAGCTTTGATGCGACGTGGCCCTTGACCCAAAAATGTTGTTTTTGACCCGTTTTTCTTCGTTTAAGCTTCAGGACTCTAATTTCCTTCAAAACATATAAACATAATGCATTAAGAGCTCATTTATGCAGATTTAAACCCAAAATGGAGATAAAATAATGATAATCAAGTGCACAAAAATACATGTAACAGTTATGCTATATATTGTAACACCCCCAATCCACTCAGGGATATTACACGCCGTAGACCCCTTTTCCGCAAGGAGCTACCAGGCAGGAGACTACAAAACAAAACCCACATACGGTCGACTCGGCCAAATATAAAACCATAGACCGATTAGGTCTCTCAAAACACAATATATCCGTACATATGATAAACCAAAATACAACTCGATCACATAATACGTAAAATGTCCATCCGCTCAAGGATGACAAGGAAAATTCAAACCGATCGATCACTGACGGACAACCGACTCCAACTGTGACTAGTATCGCTGGTTTACATCATCCTTCGAGCCAATCCTGTGGTTGGTCACTCTCCAATCAGAAAACCTGGAATAATTAATAAAATCCCCAACGAGGGGTTAGCGATGGAATCGCTAGCAAGTAACCAAGCTATAAAGTTATACATCAAGAATACAACCGTTATGAAAATAACCTTTCGACAAGGTAGTAACACGATCCCTGAGTCTAAAGTCTTTTCGAAAATGGTTCCCATTAGGAAGGATCATAAAGATAACTTCAAAACACATTAGAAAGAATAATTGAGGACATCGGGGGTCTCAGTGTAAAATCATGAAAAGATTTGTGGTTCTCATTTTCAAAAGGGTTTTCTTTCAAAATCATGAAGACGCTTCAATTCTCAAACAAGCCTCAAAGGCGGAACCATAATCAATAATATAACCAGAATCTAAGATTCAAACAATCACAAATCAGAAATATCCAATCGATATTCATATCACATTCCATGGCCTCGATGGGACCCACCCGGATTAGGAACCAACTCGAATCCACCCATAAGTTATCTTGACATCGTATTCGCAAGTAATGATTCTCGGAGCCCTCTATAGACCTACCCGATTAGATAACCTTATGGTCAAATCATATCAACTGGCCGTACTCGCAAGTAACGCACCGCCGGAGGCCTCACGGATCCCTACCCGGTAACATCATTCAAACACGCCCACAAGTTATCGTGACATCGCACTCGCAAGTGACGATTCTCAGAGCCCTCTCCAGACCTACCCGATTCGATAACCTTATGGTCAAATCATAACATCTGGCCGTACTCGCAAGTACGCGTCGGGACCCTACCGGTAAATATCTCAATTCACCGATTTCACAACAACATGGGTATAGTATTCGCCACAATCACAAACACATAAAATCATGAGTTAATGCAACAAACACTTTCACAAGGCGTAACATTCACGTCACACCATCATTCATGAAACATACTAGCAAGCGGACAATACAAGCATTCCACAATTCCTCGGATAACTACTCACTTCTAAATATCCGCCTCGAACACAATACAATATGAAACGGTGGTTATCATTCTTCACAAAATTCAAGTTACGTTCGTATTTACGTTCATAGAATCACATATTCATTTAGTAGTAAATTACGATCAAACGTTCAATTACTAGCAAGTCCATGTTAATTGTACGACACGTCACATTCTCAAAATATAAAGAATATAGACGAGATACTCGCCTCAAGTCCAAAGCACGCGAAACAACGGGAAGCTCGACCGGAATCCTCGTACACCTATAATCCTCCGGCAACACAACAAAGATACGATCACAACGAGAATCAAGGCCAATAACAATGGGAATTCCAACAAACTATCGAAGGGAAACTCATTGGGACATTAAATCGAACATTCAATGTTCGATAATCCCCAAGAACACTTGAATCACCGATCGAGTTGAATAAACTCGAAATATGGATATACAACCCATAGAACACAATTAATAAGGTTCATAACATCAATCGATTCATCAAAATCGGACGAACAACGAAAATCAAGAAGAAATCTCAAAAGTCAACCCTAGGAGATTTCAAGAGATTACCTCGATTTGACGAAGAACACGGATTTAATGTTGTTATAATCGACAAGGGCCTTCCAAAACACCTTGGAATTGAGTGGAATCGACCAAGAATTCATGTTCCCATCTCCCCCGTCCAGCAGACGCGAGAGAAGATGAAAAAATGAAGAAAATGGCCAAGGACCTGTCGCCCAGGCCCTATATAGGCGCGCAGGTTGCAGCCGTAATCTGCAGTGCCTTACGGACGTAACTCGGCCCTTACGGCCGTACTCGGAAGGTCCTTACGGCCGTCACCGGGTCCCTAGGCCTACTGTCCGAAAAACGAAAGTCTGTTACGGCCGTAACCGGCAAAGCATTACGGCCGTAACTCGGCAGCCTTACGGCCGTAGCCGATTATGCCTTACGGACATAACCGGCATTTGCAAAATCTGCCCAGCGCCTGCCGATCACTTACGATTGTAACTCGGCCAGGCGAGTTCCTTCTCCAAAATGTGCGGCCGTGACTCGGCCGTGGCCAGCTCCGACAGCCCAGTTAGGCGTTCGACAATATTTCGGTCACACTAACGCACCGGTTATGATTCAAAACAATAACGAGCAAACTACGAAACATAACATACCACAAGTACGTATTTAATAAAAGAAATGTACGCGATACGAGTCTCACTTGGCGAACACTACAACGGAACACATTATACAGTGCATCAAAGGAAAACATATTCCACATAATCGTAACGAAATAAATAATCGAAACCAAACGACAAATAATTCAGGGCAACTGGAAAATAAAATTCTCGGGTATTACATTCTACCCCTCTAAAAAGAAGTTTCCTCCCGAAACTTAAACAGAAAAGGTGAAGCAAGCAGTCATCAAAATGGCCGAACCATTAAACCTCAGTGATCTACATGAGTCGATCTTGATAATGGTGCTGAATCTCGATTCTGGGAAACCTCATGGAATAATTCACAATAATGAACTCTGTGGCCCTCGAGTCCACGGTTATAACAAGTAATCGACTGCGAAGGACAATTAGCTTGCACGTGACCCACAACATTGCAATTGAAACACCTCCCAGTCTGACTATGAGTCAAAGAAGATAAATTGGAACTCTTGGTTCCACCAAACGAAGAAAGGGAAGGTTTTTCCGTACGACCACGCGAAACTCGATGAGAAGAAGTTTCGACTCTCACACCATCCGAAAAGTCTCCAGACATCCTCTGCCTCTTCGGCTCATGCGAAGGCCCAGAAGATGTCGATGACATCTCGTATGCCATGACTCGATCTTGATACTCTCTCAAAGTAACACAAGTGAAACCCGACATGTACTCTCGAATCTCTGGTCTCATCCGCATGTCGAAATGACGGATTTTGTCTTTCTCAGTCCTCACCTGCCTCTTCACGAAAGCGACCTGTCGACTATAGTCGATAATAGCCTGCGACACGGGTACATCCTGCAACTCGGCTAGGTAAAAATCTCGGATCCTCTGCTCTCGGATCGGCTTCGAGCAGAACTCCGCTTCCATCAACTTCTTGAACTCTTCCCAAGTAACAGCATGATCCTGAGGCTCAACGGCCTCCCACCAGTTAGCGGCGTCATTAACGAGAAGGAACTGAGTGATAGGAATCCTCCGCTTCTCGGGACAACCAACCGCCTTGAAGATCTTCTCCAATTGGAAAAGCTAACCGTCCCAGCCTAAAGTATCACTCGCACCCGCAAAGCGAGGAGGACGCATACGAACCACTTCTCTAAGCCACTGAGTCAACCTGACATCCTCATTCGCGGCATTGTTACGCTGAACTGCCTGAGCCAAATGTGTCATCAGTGCGCCACTGCTTTGAGTATAGTAGCAACACCAATACTAATGCCATTACCGGCAGCATGATCCTGACCACGCGACTGATCACCACGACCCCGACCTCTCGGCATGCTGAACGGACAACCGTTCAGAACGACAAAACAAACACTACATAATCAATATAGGGAAAACAACGGTAACACGATGAAATATTCATTCTGAGTCATAACACGAATACACGAACTATCACTACAACGATGGAATTCAAATTCATAAATCATTTACTTAGCTATGTCAACACAACATATTACCTTTACCAAAGCAATCACGGTCAAAACCACAATCATATTGTCGTGGTCGAATATGGGTAATATTTTAAAAATAAAATTTTCCGAGGTACTTGTCCAAATAATAGCATTTTTAAAATTCTTGAATTTGAAAAATTTCTGAAGTGAATTGTTGAAAAGAAATGTTTTTAATACCTCGGTCATTTGATCAAAACTATGAACCCATTATTATATTTGTTTCATTTTGAAAATCATTTGCAAAACATCTTGAAACACCAATCTACTCGATAACGATATCATCAAAATGACCTTATCGACGTATATCATCCTTACTACCAATAAACTACCACATCCGGATAACGTCAAAGAATAATACAATTAAACCGAACTATGAAATCATAACACCTGGGCATACACCCATAACTCGCTAACAAGAACGGTGACAATTTATAATACATCAATAACATCCATACAGGATAAGAAACTAAGTGAAAAATTGATACCGCAGTTAGAGTTCACAATCATCACAGACGGACCATATGACTAGGTCGATAGGGATTAAACGACAGATAATGAGCACAGATAGAATTGTAGCAACAAAGGTACTGTCGCGACAGTCAGAAGCTTAAAGTCGTAACAACTAACTGTAAGGTGGAAAGAATCAACTCAACAGTCTCAAAACGGCTCCGAAGGTTAAGGATCGACTCCTAACAATGTATCTCGACACTTAGAAAGTATTATAAAAATTTTCTGACGGGCATAACAGCATAACAAACACACCATGTTTAAAATTTCGAAACCCAAAGTCGTTGGCAAAACAGAAATTTTGCAAAGTTCTTTTGATCAAAACCGAAGATGACAGCAATATTTTGCAGTGCCCGAAATACATTAAAATACATTTTTCCAAATACCGTCTGATGGTGTAGTTTGAAAATACAGGATCAACTTGTCAAAACCCTACCAATTTCAAAACCCATACCGGCTGTTGTTTAATCGCACCATCAAAATATTTTCAAAATCGACTTTCACAAAAACGCTCTGACCCTTAAGGTCCTTCAGAAACACGTTCTCAAACCTACCCGCATCGGCATAATTACGACAGTCCAAACAAAAATAGTCGAACTTAAAACAACATGCCCACACGGCAAACAGAATCACAAATTCAACCAAATACATCTCGTGTAACACCCTCGGTTCAGCCTGGGAATATTACACGCCGTGGATTCCGCGCCGGAACCCACCAGACTAAAAACATTTTCAAAGACGTTCGAAAATACGCCAAAAGGCCGATGACGGTAGTATTTTCCAAAACTCACAAAATCATTTGTCAAACCGTCATAAAACGTTCAAGGCCAAAATGCCAAAACTCGATTTAGGGAATCAGTTACGATATAAAACTCAGCTTGCAAAATACCGAAAGTCATTTTGAAAGAATTCACGCAGCGGATAAAATACAGTTCAAAAATACATTTCGTGTGCATCAAGTTTAAACATACAACAAAACCATCCATCTGAGTTTCTCACCGACTCAACCGTCGGTACCTTTTCGAAATCCATCTAGGTTCACAATTTTCTTAACATAACACCCCACACGGCGGTTCAAAGTCAAAACATCAATATGTCAAATTGCACACACGTACAGTGTGTCACAAGTATCGAATACAACTCCATTACACAACACCGTGCAAATAAAATTATGCACCACAATTAACTCGCACAGATGGAATCATGAAATACATATACCTCGCATAAAAGAGGAGACTTACGTCCACATGCTGCACGGAGATGATGGCTGCACTACGATACTAATCACAACTTATCACAATGGATCACCACAATCACACTTGTTCACAATTGCTCACCCGGGTGACATGACAAGACACAACTCAAAAAGACCCAACTAGACCCAACTGCTTAGGTTTTTGCAAACCTAAACTCTGATACCATTTATGTAACACCCCAATCCACTCAGGGATATTACACGCCGTAGACCCCTTTTCTGCAAGGAGCTACCAGGCAGGAGACTACAAAACAAAACCCACATACAGTCGACTCGACCAACTATAAAACCATAAATCGATTAGGTCTCTCAAAACACAACATATCCGTTCATCTGATAAACCAAAATACAACTCGATCACATAATACATAAAATGTCCATCCCCTCAAGGATGACAAGGAAAATTCAAACCGACCGATCACTGACGGACAACCGACTCCAACTGTGACTAGTATCGCTGCTTTACATCATCCTCCGAGCCAATCCTGTGGTTGCTCACTCTCCAATCAGAACACCTGGAATAATTAACAAAATCGCCAACGAGGGGTTAGCGATGGAATCGCTAGCAAGTAACCAAGCTATAAAGTTATACATCAAGAATACAACCGTTATGAAAATAACCTTTCGACAAGGTAGTAACACGATCCCCGAGTCTAAAGTCTTTTCGAAAACGATTTCCATTAGGGAGGATCATAAAGATAACTTCAAAACACATTCGAAAGAATAATTGAGGACATCGGGGGTCTCAGTGTAAAATCATGAAAAGATTTGTGGTTCTCATTTTCAAAAGGGTTTTCTTTCAAAATCATGAAGACGCTTCAATTCTCAAACAAGCTTCAAAGGCGGAACCATAATCAACAATATAACCAGAATCCAAGATTCAAACAATCACAAATCAGAAATATCCAATCGATATTCATATCACATTCCGTGGCCTCGATGGGACCCACCTGGATTAGGAACCAACTCGAATCCACCCATAAGTTATCTTGACATCGTACTCGCAAGTAACGATTCTCGGAGCCCTCTCCAGACCTACCCGATTAGATAACCTTATGGTCAAATCATATCAACTTGCTTTACACGCAAGTAACGCACTGTCGGAGGCCTCATGGATCCCTACCCGGTAACATCATTCAAACACGCCCACAAGTTATCGTGACATCGCACTCGCAAGTGACGATTCTCGGAGCCCTCTCCAGACCTACCCGATACGATAACCTTATGGTCAAATCATAGCATCTGGCCGTACTCGCAAGTACGCACCGCCGGAGGCCTCACGGGTCCCTACCCGGTCAATATCTCTATTCACCGATTTCACAACAACATGGGTATAGTATTCGCCACAATCACAAACACATAAAATCATGAGTTAATGCAACAAGCACTTTCACAAGGCGTAACATTCACGTCACACCATCATTCATGAAACATACTAGCAAGCGGACAATACAAGCATTCCACAATTCCTCGGATAACTACTCACTTCTAAATATCCGCCTCGAACACAATACAATACGAAATGGTGGTTATCATTCTTCAAGAAATTCAAGTTACGTTCGTATTTACTTTCATAGAATCATATATTCATTTAGTAGTAAATTACGATCAAACGTTCAATCACTAGCAAGTCCATGTTAATTCTACGACACGGCACGTTCTCAAAATATAAAGAATATAGACGAGATACTCGCCTCAAGTCCAAAGCACGCGAAACAACGAGAAGCTCGACCGGAATTCTCGTACACCTATAATCCTCCGGAAACACAACAAAGATACGATCACAACGAGAATCAAGGCCAATAACAATGGGAATTCCAACAAACTATCGAAGGGAAACTCATTGGGACATTAAATCGAACATTCAATGTTCGATAATCCCCAAGAACACTCGAATCACCGATCGAGTTGAATAAACTCGATATATGGATATACAACCCATAGAACACAATTAATAAGGTTCATAACATCAATCGATTCATCAAAATCGGACGAACAACGAAAATCAAGAAGAAATCTCAAAAGTCAACCCTAGGAGATTTCAAGAGATTACCTCGATTTGACGAAGAACACGGATTTAATGTTGTTATAATCGACAAGGGCCTTCCAAAACACCTTGGAATTGAGTGGAATCGACCAAGAATCGATGTTCCTGTCTCCCCCGTCCAGCAGCCGCGAGAGAAGATGAAAAAATGAAGAAAATGGCCAAGGACCCGTCGCCCAGGCCCTATATAGGCGCGCAGGTTGCAGCCGTAATCTGCAGTGCCTTACGGCCGTAACTCGGCCCTTACGGCCGTACTCGGAAGGTCCTTACGGCCGTCACCGGGTCCCTAGGCCTACTGTCCAAAAAACGAAAGTCTGTTACGCCCGTAACCGGCAAAGCATTACTGCCGTAACTCGGCAGCCTTACGGCCGTAGCTGATTATGCCTTACGGACGTAACCGGCATTTGCGAAATCTGCCCAGCGCCTGCCGATCACTTACGGTTGTAACTCGGCCAGGCGAGTTCCTGCTCCAAAATGTGCGGCCGTGACTCGGCCGTGGCCAGCTCCGACAGCCCAGTTAGGCGTTCGACAATATTTCGGTCACACTAACGCACCAGTTATGATTCAAAACAATAACGAGCAAACTACGAAACATAACATACCACAAGTACGTATTTAATAAAAGAAATGTACGCGATACGAGTCTCACTCGGTGAACACTACAACGGAACACATTATACAGTGCATCAAAGGAAAACATATTCCACATAATCGTAACGAAATAAATAATCGAAACCAAACGACAAATAATTCAGGGCAACTGGAAAATAAAATTCTCGGGTATTACATTCTACCCCTCTAAAAAGAAGTTTCCTCCCGAAACTTAAACAGAAAATGTGAATCAAGCAGTCATCAAAATGGCCGAACCATTAAACCTCACTGATCTACATGAGTCGATCCTCATAATGGTGCTGAAGCTCGATTCTGGGAAACCTCATGGAATAATTCACAATAATGAACTCTGTGGCCCTCGAGTCCACAGTTATAACAAGTAATCGACTGCGAAGGACAATTAGCTTGCACGTGACCCACAACGTTGCAATTGAAACACCTCCCAGTC
Source organism: Orobanche coerulescens (assembly GCA_033398695.1). Classification (NCBI taxonomy): domain Eukaryota; kingdom Viridiplantae; phylum Streptophyta; class Magnoliopsida; order Lamiales; family Orobanchaceae; genus Orobanche; species Orobanche coerulescens. The sequence goes on along the minus strand of CM065812.1, from coordinate 149,589,785 downwards.
TGACTATGAGTTAAAGAAGATAAATTGGAACTCTTGGTTCCACCAAACGAAGAAAGGGAAGGTTTTGCCGTACGACCACGCGAAACTCGATGAGAAGAAGTTCCGACTATCACACCATCCGAAAAGTCTCCAGACATCCTCTGCCTCTTCGGCTCATGCGAAGGCCCAGAAGATGTCGATGACATCTCGTATGCCATGGCTCGATCTTGATACTCTCTCAAAGTAACACAAGTGAAACCCGACATGTACTGTCGAATCTCTGGTCTCATCCGCATGTCGAAATGATGGATTTTGTCTTTCTCAGTCCTCACCTGCCTCTTCACGAAAGTGACCTGTCGACTATAGTCGATAATAGCCTGCGACACGGGTACATCATGCGGCTCGGCTAGGTAAAAATCTCGGATCCTCTGCTCTCGGATCGGCTTCGGGCAGAACTCCGCTTCCATCAACTTCTTGAACTCTTCCCAAGTAACAGCATGATCCTGAGGCTCAACGGCCTCCCACCAGTTAGCGGCGTCATTAACGAGAAGGAACTGAGTGATAGGAATCCTCCTCTTCTCGGGACAACCAACCGCCTTGAAGATCTTCTCCAATTGGAAAAGCCAACCGTCCCAGCCTAAAGTATCACCCGCACCCGCAAAGCGAGGAGAACGCATACGAACCACTTCTCTAAGCCACTGAGTCAACCCGACATCCTCATTCGCGGCATTGTTACGCTGAACTGCCTGAGCCAAATGTGTCATCTGGTCTGCCACCTGCTGGAGTATAGTATCAACACCAATACTAATGCCATTACCGGCAGCATGATCCTGACCACGCGACTGATCACCACGACCCCGACCTCTCGGCATGCTGAACGGACAACCGTTCAGAACGACAAACCAAACACTACATAATCATTATAGGGAAAACAACGGTAACACGATGAAATATTCATTCTGAGTCATAACACGAATACACGAACTATCACTACAACGATGGAATTCAAATTCATAAATCATTTACTTAGCTATGTCAACACAACATATTACCTTTACCAAAGCAATCACGGTCAAAACCACAATCATATTGTCGTGGTCGAATATGGGTAATTTTTTAAAAATAAAATTTTCCGAGGTACTTGTCCAAATAATAGCATTTTTAAAATTTCTGAATTTGAAAAATTGCTGAAGTGAATTTTTGAAAAGAAATGTTTTTAATACCTCGGTCATTTGATCAAAACTATGAACCCATTATTATATTTGTTTCATTTTGAAAATCATTTGCAAAACATCTTGAAACACCAATCTACTCGATAACGATATCAGCAAAATGACCTTATCGATGTATATCATCCTTACTACCAATAAACTACCACATCCGGATAACGTCAAAGAATAATACAATTAAACCGAACTATGAAATCATAACATCTGGGCATACACCCATAACTCGCTAACAAGAACGGTGACAATTTATAATGCATCAATAACATCCATACAGGATAAGAAACTAAGTGCAAAATTGATACCGCAGTTAGAGTTCACAATCATCACAGACGGACCATATGACTAGGTCGACAGGGATTAAACGACAGATAATGAACACAGATAGAATTGTAGCAACAAAGGTACTGTCGCGACAGTCAGAAGCTTAAAGTCGTAACAACTAACTGTAAGGTGGAAAGAATCAACTCAATAGTCTCAAAACGGCTCCGAAGGTTAAGGATCGACTCCTAACAATGTATCTCGACACTTAGGAAGTACTATAAAAATTTTCGGACGGGCATAACAGCATAACAAACACACCATGTTTAAAATTTCGAAACCGAAAGTCGTTGGCAAAACAGAAATTTTGCAAAGTTCTTTTGATCAAAACCGAAGATGACGGCAATATTTTGCAGTGCCCGAAATACATTAAAATACATTTTTCCAAATACCGTCTGATGGTGTAGTTTGAAAATACAGGATCAACTTGTCAAAACCCTACCGATTTCAAAACCCATACCGGCTGTTGTTTAATCGCACCATCAAAATATTTTCAAAATCGACTTTCACAAAAACGCTCTGACCCTTAAGGTCCTTCAGAAACACGTTCTCAAACCTACCCGCATCGGCATAATTACGACAGTCCAAAAAAAAATAGTCGAACTTAAAACAACATGCCCACACGGCAAACAGAATCACAAATTCAACCAAATACATCTCATGTAACACCCTCGGTTCAGCCTGGGAATATTACACGCCGTGGATTCCGCGCCGGAACCCACCAGACTAACAACATTTTCAAAGACGTTCGAAAATACGCCAAAAGGCCGATGACGGTAGTATTTTCCAAAACTCACAAAATCATTTGTCAAACCGTCATAAAACGTTCAAGGCCAAAATGCCAAAACTCGATTTAGGGAATCGGTTACGAAATAAAACTCAGCTTGCAAAATACCGAAAGTCATTTTGAAAGAATTCACGCAGTGGATAAAATACAGTTCAAAAATACATTTCGTGTGCATCAAGTTTAAACATACAACAAAACCATCCATCTGAGTTTCTCACCGACTCAATCGTCGGTACCTTTTCGAAATCCATCTAGGTTCACAATTTTCTTAACATAACACCCCACACGGCGGTTCAAAGTCAAAACATCAATATGTCAAATTGCACACACGTACAGTGTGTCACAAGTATCGAATACAACTCCATTACACAACACCGTGCAAATAAAATTATGCACCACAATTAACTCGCACAGATGGAATCATGAAATATATATACCTCGCATAAAAGAGGAGACTTACGTCCACATGCTGCACGGAGATGATGGCTGCACCACGATACTAATCACAACTTATCACAATGGATCACCACGATCACACTTGTTCACAATTGCTCACCCAGGTGACATGACAAGACATGACTCAAAAAGACCCAACTAGACCCAACTGCCTAGGTTTTTGCAAACCTAAACTCTGATACCATTTATGTAACACCCGAATCCACTCAGGGATATTACACGCTGTAGACCCCTTTTCCGCAAGGAGCTACCAGGCAGGAGACTACAAAACAAAACCCACATACAGTCGACTCGACCAAATATAGAACCGTAGATCGATTAGGTCTCTCAAAACACAACATATCCGTTCATCTGATAAACCAAAATACAACTCGATCACATAATACATAAAATGTCCATCCCCTCAAGGATGACAAGGAAAATTCAAACCGACCGATCACTGATGGACAACCGACTCCAACTGTGACTAGTATCGCTGCTTTACATCATCCTCCGAGCCAATCCTGTGGTTGCTCACTCTCCAATCAGAACACCTGGAATAATTAACAAAATCCCCAACGAGGGGTTAGCGATGGAATCGCTAGCAAGTAACCAAACTATAAAGTTATACATCAAGAATACAACCGTTATGAAAATAACCTTTCGACAAGGTAGTAACACGATCCCCGAGTCTAAAGTCTTTTCGAAAACGGTTCCCATTAGGGAGGATCATAAAGATAACTTCAAAACACATTAGAAAGAATAATTGAGGACATCGGGGGTCTCAGTGTAAAATCATGAAAAGATTTGTGGTTCTCATTTTCAAAAGGGTTTTCTTTCAAAATCATGAAGACGCTTCAATTCTCAAACAATCCTCAAAGGCGGAACCATAATCAACAATATAACCAGAATCCAAGATTCAAACAATCATAAATCAGAAATATCCAATCGATATTCATATCACATTCCGTGGCCTCGATGGGACCCACTGGGATTAGGAACCAACTCGAATCCACCCATAAGTTATCTTGACATCGTACTCGCAAGTAACGATTCTCGGAGCCCTCTCCAGACCTACCCGATTAGATAACCTTATGGTCAAATCATATCAACTGGCCATACTCGCAAGTAACGTGCCGTCGGAGGCCTCATGGATCCCTACCCGGTAACATCATTCAAACACGCCCACAAGTTATCGTGACATCGCACTCGCAAGTGACGATTCTCGGAGCCCTCTCCAGACCTACCCGATCCGATAACCTTATGGTCAAATCATAGCATCTGGCCGTACTCGCAAGTACGCACCGCCGGAGGCCTCACTGGTCCCTACCCGGTCAATATCTCTATTCACCGATTTCACAACAACATGGGTATAGTATTGGCCACAATCACAAACACATAAAATCATGAGTTAATGCAACAAGCACTTTCACAAGGCGTAACATTCACGTCACACCATCATTCATGAAACATACTAGCAAGCGGACAATACAAGACAATTCCTCGGATAACTACTCACTTCTAAATATCCGCCTCGAACACAATACAATACGAAATGGTGGTTATCATTCTTCAAGAAATTCAAGTTACGTTCGTATTTACTTTCATAGAATCATATATTCATTTAGTAGTAAATTACGATCAAACGTTCAATAACTAACAAGTCCATGTTAATTCCACGACACGTCACATTCTCAAAATATAAATATTATAGACGAGATACTCGCCTCAAGTCCAAAGCACGCGAAACAATGGGAAGCTCGATCGGAATCCTCATACACCTATAATCCTCCGGCAACACAACAAAAATACGATCACAACGAGAATCAAGGCCAATAACAACGGGAATTCCAACAAACTATCGAAGGGAAACTCATTGGGACATTAAATCGAACATTCAATGTTCGATAATCCCCAAGAACACTCGAATCACCGATCGAGTTGAATAAACTCGAAATATGGATATACAACCCATAGAACATAATTAATAAGGTTCAATAACATCAATCGATTCATCAAAATCAGACGAACAATGAAAATCAAGAAGAAATCTCGAAAGTCAACCCTAGGAGATTTCAAGAGATTACATCGATTCGACGAAGAACACGGATTTAATGTTGTTATAATCGACAAGGGCCTTCCAAAACACCTTGGAATTGAGTGGAATCGACCAAGAATTGATGTTCCCGTCTCCCCCATCCAACAGCCGCGAGAGAAGATGAAAAAATGAAGAAAATGGCCAAGGACCCGTCGCCCAGGCCCTATATAGGCGCGCAGGTTACGGCTGTAATCGGCAGTGCCTTACGGCCATAACTCGGCCCTTACGGCCGTACTCGGCAGGTCCTTACGGCCGTAACTGGGTCCCCAGGCCTACTGTCCAAAAAACAAAAGTCTGTTATGGCCGTAACCAGCAAAGCATTACGGCCGTAACTCGGCAGCCTTACGGTCGTAGCTGATTATGCCTTACGGCCGTAACCGGTATTTGCGAAATCTGCCCAGCGCCTGCCGATCACTTACGGTCGTAACTCGGCCAAGCGAGTTCCTGCTCCAAAATGTGCGGCCGTGACTCGGCCGTGGCCAGCTCCGACAGCCCGATTAGGCGTTCGACAACATTTCGGTCCAACTAACGCACCAGTTATGATTCAAAATAATAACGAGCAAACTACGAAACATAACATACCACAAGTACGTATTTAATAAAAGAAATGTACGCGATACGAGTCTCACTCGGCGAACACTACAACGGAACACATTATACAGTGCATGAAAGGAAAACGTATTCCACATAATCGTAACGAAACAAATAATCGAAACCAAACGACAAATAATTCAGGGCAACTGGAAAATAAAATTTTCGGGTATTACATATATCGGGTGCAATTTTATATATACCTATTTTTCCACTTTCTCTTCAGATTCAAAAGATGAATCAGCGAAACAGTTTTATTTGAGTGATCAGATGACAAAGCCTACTCATAAAGATGTCTTAGAAGCTGCTCATCGGACAAGAACAACTTTTTCTTTCCTTTTCAATTTATTGTCTAAATAAACGAAAATTCGCCATGGATGGTGCTATGAGTGTTTGAACAGACAAATTCCAACGAACAAGCCTATTGGTTCCAAACATTCTGGCGATGACTCGAACACAACGCTGCTAAACTCGATTACTGGGACTCAGTAACTCTCCAATTAGAAAAATTTTAATCAAAGAGTGGGAAACAAATTGTAGTGGACAAAAATCGTCAATCCAGTCCAAACCCAACAAAAGTCTTTCCAACCGGCCCAACAAACCGACAGTCTATCCAAGATAAATTCTTTGGGACCTTGGCTTGGAAAGATCGGCCAACAAAGCCAGATCTAGGGGTTCAATACGTCAGCCACGCTTATTCAAACGGTCCGATAAAATGACTTTTGAAAAACAAGACAAAATCCACAAAAGCAGGCTAAAGTAACGGACGGATAAGGCTGAGGGCTAAGCAGGTCAATGTAACGGATAGATAAAAGATAGGAAGATCAACGTGACGGAAGGATAAGGTTGAGGGAAAAAATCCCTAGGGACCCCAAGCAGTCCTATATAAAGATAAAACTACTGACCCAATCAGATGATTGAATTCTAAGAGATATTCTACTCAACTTACGCTCTCTAACAACTCTCTCATTCTCCTGTGCTCTCAACCACTGCCTTACCTCCATCACTAGCCGGACGTAACTGACCGTCCAATATCACTATTCTCCTGCGCTCTCAACCACCGGCTTACCTCCATCACTCACCGGACGTACCTGACTGTCCAATATCACCAACATCATTAATTGCTCCATTATTTATTATATTTAATTTGTTTATTTCAATTTTATTCAATATAAAATTGTTTACTGAATTGAGCATCGGAGGCTCTTCGGCTGGCACCCCACCGGTGCTCCCAGAGGGCTCTTACATGTTTTGTGTTGACAGGTTGCTAGTGCCCGATCCAACCAACCTGACCGACGTGCCTGACGTCACCATCAGTAAATTGTAGAATTTACCCCTTACACTTATTAAATTCCTTTATCTATCCTGACCCGCGACTCCATAGGTTCGTCTCAGTCAGCAATGGAGGAACCAAAGAGTATGAGTAACACTTAGCCAGACTCGTGGCTCATAGTGTAACCCAACTGAGAACGAATGATATGGATCATTCCAAAACCTGTATGTTATGAATACCATATACGTATAAACCCTTCCATCAAATATCCCGATCAAGTATTAGGGTCATAGTAATGTCAAACCCTATTATAACTTGACTCTATGCATTTGTTAATGCAAATCGAGATCACCGAGCTCTCGTGTATCAAATACAACTAGCTCTAATTGCTTTGGCCAAATATTTATAATCTCATTTGCTATTAACCGCATAAGACATTTACCTGCTCACTTATAGGAGAAAGAATTCTATCTTGGTATTTAGTAGAGACTGCTACTTGCCCATGAGGCCGTACTTTGAGGTTGACTCCCCCAATCGGTGATTGGATCGATCTACTCTAGTTACTAACTTAATGTCACAAGAACATCTCCTACTGAATCCTCAAGTCAAAGGTTCACGTATACCTATCACAACCTTTCGATTCAGTCATTGACTATCCCAGAGTGAAATTCATGTGACCAAATCGAGACGAGTCGAGTCCGAGTATACTAATCCCATTAGCATACCTATAACGTGTGCTCCCACTAACCCTTAGTGAAAACAGACACTCTACATGTCAAAGTACACATTATATAAGTCTTGCCTAAATTTAATGCCCGGTTAAGTTTTATCGACTTGCGAACCAGTGAAGCATTCGAGCCCTAAATATTTCCAGTGCCTATCTCCTTATCTTTACAAGGAGTGGAATGTTTGCTCTCAAATGCAAGGACTATTATTCTATATACCAAATCACGATTCTAGTGATATACAAGAATATAGCAATAATAAATGCCTTATTCAATTAATATTCATAATTACAATACAATTTTCTCACTCCATCATCCTCTCTGAGTGGCATTCGAGGGTATATTTCTAGCAAGTACAACTTTAAGAATTTTGTTTATAAATGTGCGTCAATCTCTTAAATCTTGCATAAGTAGTTAAACGTGTGTGTCAATCCATTTAAGGATGATCTCTTTTCATTTACTGTGAAATTATTCTAAATGGAGTTTCATCCTATCTCTTCACTTTTTTTTATCAAATCTCCTTTAGCAATGGAGCGTGGGTACAAGACTAAAACCTCACACTGGACAAGCAGTTCTTTTTTTCCCATTGTTACAGAGATTCCAGATTCGCCGGAATCAACAGAAAGAATTTCTTTTTAGATAGAAATAAAAGAAGTCAGAGTCCGATTGGAGTGAGTAAAAGATACCAGATATTCCAACTATAGGAAGAGAGCTCTGGATGATTGAACACTTATAATAATCAAGTTTTGATTTTAAAGATGGCGGTCTCTTGTTTATGAGGTTCCGACTATAATTAATTTCATGAGTGCAAGTGAGAGTTGCAGGTGCAATCCATCAAATCTAAGAACCTAACGGACGCCCGCCCTCAACTGCTGCCCCCTCCGCTCTGTCATCGTCCGGCCCGGCGGTTATGATTTTGCATGAGTAGCGACGTGAAGGTTGATTTCGGGTTTCTATTTTTTTATCTTCTGCTTTTTTTTTTTGTTTAAATCCAAGGATTGTAATTTTTAAAGGGATATTAAAATATATATTATGATTAGAAAAGTATACCATGATTGTATATTATCTCGGTATTGAAGGAATGCATATATGTATCCAAATATGTGCGGTTGGATTTAATTTTACGGTATCTAATTATGTTTTCTAAGGGTTTGTTTGCTGATTAAGCTGTATAATATATTTAATATATTTTTATATCTTGTTTTTTATAAAGTATATGGCCCTTGATAAAATTCGGGTCCGTATAAATAATACTGATTTTTGATATTACGTATCCCACCTAAGAGGTGGTATTAGGTGATATTAAACAATACTGCAACTAATAAATTCAATAAACTACCATGATATCTATATTTTGCAGAGAATTTAATACATCGTACCAAATATGATATTAATTTCTTATATGGTATAAGAAATCTCAGTCAATCTTATCAAGTTTTATCCCATACAACTTAACAAACGAGCCCATACTTTTTTCTTTTTTTTCGGGAATCAGAGAACAATAATGAGAGTTTGAAGTTGAACTCGAACATCAATCTAGTTTTAATTATAATTGCATTGATGAGTAAACATAAAAGGTATCCACATGTTATATTTATGTAAGCAAACCACCGCATTCAAAATTAAACAACTCAATGTGCAATAATAAATGATATCAAATGTTACTCCCTCCGTCCACAATCAATATTTCCTTTTTGTCATTTTGGTATGTCCACAAAAAATGTTCCCTTTCTATTTTTAAACACTACCCCACAATACAATTTACTAAAATATCCTTATAATTTTTATATATTCACACATATTACCAGGTTAACTCACATATTAAATTATTTAACCAACTTAATTAACATTAAATTACTTTTAATGTGGGACCCAAACTTCACTTATATCACACTCACCTAACATTTCTTAAAACTCGAACCCAAAAAGTTGGGGAACATTGATTGTGGACGGAGGAAATTATTTAAATAATCAAACTACAATTTTATATTATTCATAATTTTTTATCTCCATATTTTATTATTTATATAAACAAGTTAGCGCACATAAATAATTGATATCCAAATGCAAAGTTCAGGTAATCAAACTACTACGTGCATGTATGTGCATAATTGTAGTTGGTGTTGCAAATTTAAATAAATTAATATTCACCAATAAACAATATCCAAATATTTATATTTAGTAACCAAACTACATTTGATAATATTCATAGCTTTGTGGCTTTATTTTTTTAATTAACTTTAAACAAATTAACGATCATAAATAAATAGTATTCAAATACAATAAATATTTGCAAGTCTCCATTGGTCTTTGTAATTTTCACTTAATAAATATAAAATATATCCTAATATGTAAATCATTTCCTCTTCCTATTTGGTAAATAAATTGCAAGAAATTGTAGATTTTAATTCTTCTCATGTGGAAGTTAAATTAGGGATCGAAGTTGACCAAACTTCTATCGGGGAGTTAGGAAAATTATGCGGTGCAACATGATGTACCGTGCATGGTACATCAGCGGTGATTATATTATACATCAATTGTGATTATGTTGTTGCGTCATATTTTCAATGTAATTATATTATACATCAGTTGTGATTATGCTATATATCAATGTGATTATGCTAGTAATTACAATTGGTGTGTATCTTGTACCGTACATTATGTTGTGAGATTTACCAATTCGGGGAGTTATGTTTGGAACTAAAAAGTAGGGATTGAAATTGACCACATGTATATTTTTTCTTTGTTTTATTTGTGTAAATATTTTAAAAATAGTGTACATATATGTAAACTCCTCTTTAAACGAACTCAATAGATTATTTTTTTGATAGCCCAATAAATAATTTATATTAAAATTACATTTCAACTCTAATATTGTAATCCTATGAAAAAATCATACATTTAGTTGTATATATACATAATGATATCATATTAAAGATCGTGAAATAAAGAGTAACTTAGTATATTTTGTACAAAAAATGGATATTATTAAAGTAAATACACATGTGTGTGCCTTAGTCTATAGTTTAATGGGCTTCTCCTAGTTAGTGTAGGACTAGATATAACGCCCCGATTTTCCAAGCATTTGATTTGGGGAATAAAGACTAATTAAATTTTATTTTTGAAAATAATTGTACTCGCCTGGAAAGTCGAATCGTCACACAAGTAGTACTGAACATAAATAAGCAATTTATTTCAAGAAATTCTAAACACCAAAGTGTCAAAACATGATCAGATAAATTTACAGCAGAATATTTAATCAAATATATGTCAACAAAATTGTTTCCCCAATAATTGAATTTAAAATTAGAAATAATAAAATAAGACTTCATCATATGCCTCGTAGCCTCGCAATTCGTCCACCGCCATTTCAATTAACCTGAGGTTTACAAAATAAGGTGGGGATGAGCTTCTTTCATCTCTAAGAATTTACACAATATCACAGTAATATACAATCTCATGGAGGCATAGAATAATAAAAAATATTGTAATAATTGAATCTGAATCTGACACGTATAACATGAATCGAGCATGCACAACGTGGTATATATTTTGTGATCAACTTTTTGTCACGTATAACATGAATCTAGCATGCATAACTGTCGGAAGTAAAACGTAGCGGAAGCGAAGTTTGGGAAAGTTTGATAATCGCGTTTTACGCATCCACGAGCATAAGATCTATTTATTCATGCTAATTAATTAATTACCAAGATTAATAAGCAATTTAAATATTATTTATTAAATAAATATGTTGGTAATTGAAATATCCTAATCTAGATCTTAAAGATCATAGGATATTACCTTTGAAGCGAAGTGGTTGCTTCCGTATTGATCACCTGTATTTCTACCTTTAGACCTTGTAGAGTATGATCCGCCTTAACCCGGACGTTGTGTGGGCAACGAGCTACCGGATCTTGCTTGGACTTTTATGGGATCGGCCGAACCTCCTTTTGTATGTGGTCACTCAATTTTTCTTTGTAGAATCAAAGACACAAGTCTAAATCTACAATTAAACGCAAGAGGAAAAATTTGATCTCACAACCTTGCAAAAGACACATAAAATCGGCCAACCCCCGTAGATGTCCTATTTATAGACTCTTGGACTACTACTAGGGATCTTAAGGAGGATTATGGAAGGAATCCCAATAGATTTCATCTTACCATATTAGGACTCTTCCTAATATAATGAATCTATTAATATAAACTTAGTCCACTAAAAGGTTGATATTGCACTTCCTACCAAAATCCCAAATTATGAAATTGGGCTCCTTATTAAATATATGATTTCCCGTGTTTAAGATATCGAATGTCCATTAATTAATTATAAGCTACTGACAGCTTCAATTAATTAATATCTTATCCAAGAGTAGTACCACTCGAACCTTATTATTATAACGGAATTAAATCCACCTCCAGGATTTAATATAATAATCATTATCGAGCTCCTCAAGGGGACATTATCAACCCACACGAGTCGGGACACAATTTCTAGTAATAATAATTACTGTCATATAAATAATATTATTGCCCAAGATACGAGGATTATTGAGTCGATCATTTTGACTCTCACCCATGGTAAATCAAAGCAATAAGTATTATAAATACACAATTAAATATTATATACTTAGAATTAAGAAATAATAATTATCCGAGATTTACGCTCTTCTTACAGTCAGTACAGAAGACACTATCTCACCTCGATCCAGTTCAACGTATGCAAATACGCTAATGTATGCTAATAGTCAAGACCAAGTAATCTCAATCATACACTACAACCTTTCATATAATTTGTCTAATAATTATATAGGTTGTGAACTATTATATTATTTTATAAGGCACCGATAATGTGATCTTCCGTGTGACACCAACACACCACATTATCTACAATTTAAAATAATTAGATATTTCATTTGCATAACCATAACGTGAATAAATATGCAAAACATGTGATTAAATGTAATATATATTCTCATAGGTAGTTACAGAGAAATAAGGTAATACAAGCATAAAGTATGCTTTGCAGTATACAACCCTAACACTCTCCCACTTATACTCAAAGCATGGTTTTAAGTATACTACTCTATTACATAGTCTCTCATTTCTCCCACTTATACTCGAAGCAATACTGCCATACACCGTAATCCCATTCCTTCCATATGCCTTTCAAAAACTTTTGAGGGTAGGCCTTTCGTGAAAGGGTCAGCAAGATTATCTTCCGATGCAACCCTGGATACAACTACGTCTCCTTCCTTTACGAAGTGTCGTATGATGTGGTACTTGCGGTTGATATGTTTACTTGCCTTGTGTGCTCGTGGTACTTGCGACTGCACCAGTATTATCACAATAAAGTGTAATACCTTTTGGCAAATCGGGAATCACATCTAAGTCCTGCAGGAAGTACTTGAGCCATACTGCCTTCTTGGCTGCCTCAGAGGTTGCCACATACTCGGATTCCATGGTAGAGTTCGAGGCACATTTCTGCTTCACACTCCTCCAACTAATGACTCCACCTCCCAGGCTAAACACATAACCCGAAGTAGACTTGGACTTTTCTTTGTCCGATGAAAAATCTGAGTCAGTGTAACCCACCGGACATAGGTCGTCTGATTGATATATAAGCATGTACTACCTAGTCCTTCTCAGGTACTTGAGTATGTGCTTGACATCAATCCAGTGTTCTGGTCCTGGGTTTGACTGATATCTAGCAGCCATGCCTATGGCATGATAGATATCTGGTCTAGCGCAAAGCATAGCATACATGAGGCTTCCCACAACTGATGCATAAGGGACCATCTTCATGTCATCTATCTCCTTTTGTTTCTTGGGACACATATCCATAGATAGTTGAATTCCATATCTGTAAGGTAGAAACCCTTTCTTGGAATTCTCCATGCTAAACCGCTTTAGCACTGTATCGATATAGGATGCCTGGGATAAGCACAACATCCTTTTCTTCCGATCACGAAAGATCCTGATTCCAAGGATGTATCCTGCTTCTCCCAGATCCTTCATATCGAACTGTTCAGATAGCCATACCCGTACGTCCGACAATTCAGAAAGATATCGTCTACATACAGTACAAGAAACACCAGTAATGTCATGAATTTCTACTATGATTGTTTAATGTTATTTTATCCGAGTTATATTGTACAATGTAGAATCTGTACAGTATGGATAAAATTATTGAAACACTGAGACATCTGTATTAGTATAATTGTCGTACTTAGTCGACAATTGCATTCGAGGATATAGTATGTTGTGTATACGTATTCGTCATATTGAGACGACAAGCAAGATCAGTGTAAATGGCCAAGTATATCCACGTTAGCGCACGCTACGATGTATACTTAGCGTACGCTAATGCACAAGGATTACGTACGTTAAGAAAGATAGATAACGTACGTAAGATGCATATATATATTACGTACGTTAACTGGATAGGCTAACGTACGTTAAGTTCATTTCGGGCAGGATCAGGCTATGGCCGACAGGTGGGTCCCGTGGTCGGCAGCTTTCGGCGCGGATGTGGACGGACGAGTCAATGCTGAGGTTAACGTACGCTACGGGAAGTGTATAACGTACGTTAAATGGAGTTTCACTGTAGCAAGTCAACGTACATATTACGTACGCTATGAAGGATATGTTACGTACGTAATCGATTTAACGAAATAGGTCAGTGAGTTCTGGAATGATGTTACGTACGCTATGAGAGACATGTAGCGTACGTAAGGTGCATTACGTACATTAATATGGATTGATAACGTACGTAATGCGCGATGCAGTTTATAAAATAAGGTTCGTTCTTTCATTTCTTCACGAGAGAAAATCGATATCTTTCCTCCAACTTTGTCCCTCTGCACATGAAAGTGAGAATAAACCTCTTCTATCTTGGTTATGATCTTGGAAGCATGGATTAGAAGCTTAGATATGAAGATATTGATGATTCTTGAAGAGTTTGATTGTGTTATTCATGTTCTTGAGGTATGTTGATGAACTCTACACCTTGATTTCGGATTATTGGTATTGTTATCCGTATTTGCTTCATATAATGATGATTAGGGTGTTTTTGTTATGATTCTTGAAGTTATGTGAAGTGTATATTGAAGGATATGATGATACATGACTTGGATTTCGAATTGGATGATTATCTACCTGTTAAAGGATATCGAATTACGTTGTTTTGATGACTATGAACAAGGTTTCGAATCATTTAGTGTTCTTGAGGAACTCCTTGATGAATTTAACATAGCAAGATGATCGTGTTGAATTATCGGTATTTTTAGATATGAAGATCGAATGTTCATTGATTGTAGTGGTAGAATTCGTATGTTCTTGATGAAATACGAATCATGGTATCAATTTGGAATCCGAAAAGATTGTGATTGATCACCAAATATGATTTCCTTTACATTCGTATCCATAATCGTATTCTGGTCATGAATTCGTAATTGTTTGAGTTGAATTATTCGGACTTGTGTCTAATCGAGATATTGTGAAATCGTTGGGTTTGTTGATCGGTTATATTGATCGTTAACATTGATTAGCGGATTTTGGTTCGTATTGTGGATATGAGTTCATAACGGTTTTAGGTTATACTATTTGGTTTTGTATATGATCGAAGTGTCGTTGAACCGTTGTGATTGATTGGTTGGATATGTCGGTTACTGATTGTTATTGAACTTGTTGTGCATGGAATTATGGTAATAGGTTGAGAATATTGATTGGTGATTATAAGCGTGCCTTACGGTCAAGTTCGAGGATGCTCGTGGATTGCATTGATCAGGGCCGAGGAACTTACAGACGACGGCAAGGGATTGGTGATGGCTTCATCGGTATCGAGGCAAGTTATTACTTGCTCGGTTATAATGTTTAATGAATGGTTTCAGTTTCATTTCGTTTATAATGCATATAGCAATGATTATTACTGCAAATTCAAGAGATTTGGATTATATATTGTCTTTCGGATTCTGGGAGTTAAATCATAATGTATATGCTTTATCTCGGTTATTGGCATATTCGGGTATCAAGGTCACGTTGCGATAAAGATGAGGATATGAGTATCTATAGTCTATGGTACGTTTGGATTGCCGAGCATTGATGATAATCGTCGGTGATGATTTGACATCGAGATTTCTCCTGAAGGACTCCGGACAAGTATTTTAGTTTGATTCGGTTTAGTGTTGATGATGTTGATCATGCAGGTTGTCATTCATGTTGCTGAACATGAAGTCGTCCTAGTTGTTTCATCATAGTGTCGTTCATGTTTTTGATTCATATGTTGTTCATGTTGATGAACATATTGAGTTCCATATGTGTATGCATAATTGTATTGTTTATGCTGTGTTGATCCGATGGGATCGTGTGATCTATGCTGAGGGTGCTGGATCGGATGTCCACTATGCGTTGGTCCGACGGGATCATCATAGGGATCTATGCTGAGGGCGCTGGATCGTTGGACAGGTTTTCCATCATGCGTTGGTCCGACAGGATCATCATGGGGATCTATGCTGAGGGCGCTGGATCGTTGGATTACCCAGTGTTGTGTTGATGGAATCATGTGGATTCGCATCACTGATTTTATCATGTGTTGTTGTGCATATGTATATTGTTGGTTATCCACCTCGTGTTGATCTATTAGGATCATCTTGGGATCTATGCTGAGGGCGCTAGATCATGGGATTTCCATTGAGTATACACTGTTGTTATTATTTTGAGCATATTGACGTTGTCATAAGAGTATGCATTTGTAGGTCTTGTGTTAGGACCGTGCCCGTATGTTGCATTGATCTGATCTCGGATTAGACTGACATGATTGTCGTGGTATTGTGCATCTCGAGGTATGTTCCGTATTTCCCTTGGTATTTGTCTTTGATGGACAATTGGTTTTCGTGTCGAGATGTGATGATGTTACCCGACGGATTTGGGTTGGACAGAGTTAGTAGATTTTGTAACAGTGAGTTATGATGATGTTTTGAGAACATTGGGTACTGTGCGAGATGTGAATTTTGGTAAAGTTATGACGATAAGATTACATTGGTCATATTCTTATTTTGTATTCTCATTGGTATGTAATTATTAATGTGATGTGGCGGTTATCATTGTTGGATATTATGGCTGACCCCGTCGTGGGCTTTCTTTTTAGGTTCTTGAGATATCGAGCTTGTAGCGGTCGTGGAGAGATGAGCTTCCCGGAGGATACTGGCTAGGGCATGTAATTGTGTATTGAGTTTCCTGATCAGTTGTTGTATTCCGCTGCTAGAGTATTTTTAATTGTTTGTCTTTTCCGCTGCGTGAGTATTTTTAAATGGCCTTTGGTATCTGGTAACTTAGGTTACTTTGGCAACCGTTTTCTAAACTATTTTGTTGGTATTTGTAAGCTATAGCTTAACGTATGTTTTTAAACTGTTGAGTTCTGGTATTTCAGGCCTTGTCCTTTCAAACGAGATTTTACGACGGTTTTGATAAACAGATTTTATATAGTCTTCAAATGTTTTAAAGATAGTACCGTCGTTGGCCTCCTGGGCATTTGTAAATGTTTGCGAAAATTTCTTTTAGCCTTGTGGGTTCCATTCCGGGACCCACGACGCTGTAATATTCCTGTTCGGATCTGGGGGTGTTACAGATTATGGTATCGGAGCATAGGTTGTGAAAACCTAGGCAGTCGAGTTGGGTCGTGCTTTTATCGTGTCATTCGAGTTGTCGGTGGACAAGTGTTTGAGCTCTGGGTTTTTGTTGTTCACTCGGGCTTGTGCGTTATGTGATTTACCAGTGTAGTACTGGGGTTGTTGTAAACTTTTCCAAATGGTGTTAACGTGTTTCTTCGGATAGAGATGTGTTGTGTTCTCGAGTCGAACTGATTTTGCAAAATGTGTGTTTTGAAAATATCTGTGTCGAGTATTTTCTTGAGTCGAGACATGTGCCAGTATCACGGGGAATCGTCGTCTTCACGATCTGTAAGTATTTGGATTTTTAAATTGCATTGAGATTTGTTGCCATTAAGTTGATATGTTTTGAGATTCAGAAAGGTATTATGCGTTACAGTATGAGATTACCAAGTTGAGACAGGATTGATGATCTTGAGAAGTTACGATTTTGGAAATCAATATGTCGGTTAGATTTCGGAACGGAGTTGTGTATTCGGGAGAAGGACTGTGAATTGTTGAGAAGAACATATAGTCATATTAATTTATTTTGAGATATATGAACTGTTTTTGAGCATTTGAAAATGATACTTTTCAAAATAAATGTTTTACGGATGTTTTACGGAAAATGATTTTTGGGCTGAGACCCAATCGATTTTGATATAGTTTTATAACTCAGTACTTGAGGTTTAGAAGGGTTTTCTACTTTATAAACTTTTTGTAATGCGGAACGAGCTACGGGCTGAGACCCTAATGTTTCAAAAGGGCTTTTTCATGTTTTCTAAAATTCCCGAGAATTGTAGAACACTTTATCAATCGTTTATCTATTTCGTTTCGGCCTTTCGCGGTTTTGGTTTACTTGTTCAAATGAAACTTCTCGGGAAGTCTTTCGCTGTGTTGATTTGTTTCCATGTTTTGTCAATGCATAATTGAAGTGATCGAGGATGGGTTAATGGTTGAAGTTGCGAGTCATATGTGGAAAACGAGTTTTTGGTTGGAGTTTATATATTGAGACTTTGGAACTCTATCGTGTGGTTTTCCGATGGAATATCAGTAGATATTGGTGACGAACCGAATTGGTATACAGGAGTATGGATGTGGTCAATCATTTGCATAGTTTTCATTTTAAAACTTCGAAATCGTGTGGATTCGAAGGAAACTATTATCGAATACTTGGCACCAGCGAGCCGATTTAATATTTCGAAAATTGATTTTGTGGTCTTACCAAAATTTATGTTTTGGAGTTTTGAAATTTTTGAAAGAACTTTCGAAAATTTGTCTTCTTGACGAGACTATGTGATTTCAAACTAGTTTTGAAAATGTGATTGGTATACATACGCATTTAGTGCATAGTGCATATCATGGTGAAGTTATGAGTGTGACTCACGAACTGAATAATACATCCGTATGATACGATGAAAAGAGATTCGAATTTTAGTATGGTAGTTTGGTTATCCAGAGATGATTGGTTGGTTGATCAGATAAAAGAAATATGTTGCGTGTTGTAGATCCATGCACAAGATGTAATTTTGGAACTTTAGATTTCGTGAAATCGGGACATATGTGCTATGTGATTCCATTGGTATGGTAGTAGTGTGATTTTGCCATAATGATTTTTGAATGATTCCTTAGTAAGTGTAGAATTGAGAATGGTGACCCCAGAATGGTTGTTTCGGATATTGAGTGGTCGTTCCCACTCCATGTATGATTGGATAGGTTCGTCGATTTGTGATTGGTTGTTCGTATGCCGAGGAGTATGTTCACTAGTCGGGTACGTTTATTGGGATCCACTGTATATGATTGGTGTTTCGTTTTGAGAACTTTATTCGTTCGTATATCGGTTTCTGTGGTTCTGTGTTGATCGTGTTGGAGTTTACCACGTGAGGGTATTCTCGATTATCGTTGATCGTTCATTGGTGATATTAGAGTTTATCATGATGACGATATTCTCGATTGTGTTTTGACCTCTGATTGGTCATATTAGAGTTTATCATGTTGATGATATTCTCGGCTGCGTTTTGACCTTTGGATTGGTCGTATTAGAGTTTATCACGTCGATGATATTCTCGGTTAATTTATTAGTTGATCATTGCAGGTGATCATCTGAGCGTTCAGACTTTGTGTCGATGTTTCGGGATTCGTTGCCATTGTGTTGGGCAGTTGTTTCACAGATGTATCGTGTATTATTGATTTGTATCAGGATTTGGACTTGATTGTGTAATCAGGCAGACAAGATTTGACATGGATAGACTATTCCATCCGAAGATGATATATTTTTGTTGAGACTCATGGAATGTGATCGTAAGCGTATTGAAGCTTTACAGTGGAGTCACTTACTAGTATCCCAGGAGATCGTCGACTTTGCACAATTGTAAGTATGCTATTTTGGTTATTCACTAATGATGATGATTGATCGTTGTCGTGATAGTTTCGAGATATTTTGGTTGAACGGTTTGTTTTTCTTTATGACGGATTGCAAGTTTCGAGGACGAAACTTATTTTAAGTGGGGAAGAATCTAATGTCCTGAATTTCTACTATGATTGTTTAATGTTATTTTATCCGAGTTATATTGTACAATGTGGAATCTGTACAGTATGGATAAAATTATTGAAAGACTGAGACATCTGTATTAGTATAATTGTCGTACTTGGTCGACAATTGCATTCGAGGATATAGTATGTTGTGTATACGTATTCGGTATATTGAGACGACAAGCAAGATCAGTGTAAATGGCCAAGTATATCCACGTTAGCGCACGCTACGATGTATACTTAGCGTATGCTAATGCACAAGGATTACGTATGTTAAGAAAGATAGCTAACGTACGTAAGATGCATATATATTACGTACGTTAAGTGTATAGGCTAACATACGTTAAGTTCATGTCGCGCAGGATCAGGCTATGGCCGACAGGTGGGTCCCGTGGCCGGCAGCTTTCGGCGCGGATGTGGACGGGCGAGTCAATGCTGAGGTTAACGTACGCTACGGGAAGTGTATAACGTACGTAAATGGGGTTTCACTGTAGCAAGTCAACGTACATATTACGTACGCTATGAAGGATATGTTACATACATAATCGATTTAACGAAACAGGTCAGTGGGTTCTGGAATGATGTTACGTACGCTATGAGAGACATGTAGCGTACGTAAGGTGCATTACATACGTTAATATAGATTGATAACGTACGTAATGAGCGATGCAATTTATAAAATAAGGTTCGTTCTTTCATTTCTTCACGAGAGAAAATCGATATCTTTCCTTCAACTTTGTCCCTCTGCACATGAAAGTGAGAATAAACCTCTTCTATCTTGGTTATGAGCTTGGAAGCATGGATTAGAAGCTTGGATATGAAGATATTGATGATTCTTGAAGAGTTTGATTGTGTTATTCATGTTCTTGAGGTATGTTGATGAAGTCTACACCTTGATTTCGGATTATTGGTATTGTTATCCGTATTTGCTTCATATAATGATGATTAGGGTGGTGTTGTTATGATTCTTGAAGTTATGTGAAGTGTATATTGAAGGATATGATGATACATGACTTGGATTTCGAATTGGATGATTATCTACCTGTTAAAGGATATCGAATTACGTTGTTTTGATGGCTACGAACAAGGTTTCGAATCATTTAGTGTTCTTGAGGAACTCCTTGATGAATTTAACATAGCAAGATGATCATATGTTGAATTATCGGTATTTTTAGATATGAAGATCGAATGTTCATTGATTGTAGTGGTAGAATTCATATGTTCTTGATGAAATACGAATCATGATATCAATTTGGAATCCGAAAATATTGTGATTGATCACCAAATATGATTTCCTTTACATTCGTATCCATAATCGTATTTTGGTCATGAATTCATAATTGTTTGAGTTGAATTGTTCGGACTTGTGTCTAATCGAGATATTGTGAAATCGTTGGGTTTGTTGATCGGTTATATTGATCGTTAATATTGATTAGCGGATTTTGGTTCGTATTGTGGATATGAGTTCATAACGGTTTGGGTTATACTATTTGGTTTTGTATATGATCGAAGTGTCGTTGAGCCGTTTTGATTGATTGGTTGGATATGTCGGTTATTGATTGTTATTGAACTTGTTGTGCATGGAATTATGGTAATAGGTTGAGAATATTGATCGGTGATTATAAGCGTGCCTTACGGTCAAGTTCGAGGATGCTCGTGGATTGCATTGATCGGAGCCTAGGAACTTACAGACGACGGTAAGGGATTGGTGACGGCTTCATCGGTATCGAGGCAAGTTATTACTTGCTCAGTTATAATGTTTAATGAATTGTTTCAGTTTCATTTCGTTTATAATGCATATAGCAATGATTATTACTGCAAATTCTGGATATTTGGATTATATGTTGTCTTTCCGATTCTGGGAGTTAAATCATAATGTATATGCTTTATCTCAGTTATTGGCATATTCGGGTATCAAGGTTACGTTGCGATAAAGATGAGGATATGAGTATCTATAGTCCAGGGTACGTTTGGATCGCCGAGCATTGAGGATAATCACTGGTGGTGATTTGACATCGAGATTTCTACTGAAGGACTCGGGACAAGTATCTTAGTTTGATTCGGTTTAGTGTTGATGATATTGATCATGCAGGTTGTCATTCATGTTGCTGAACATGAAGTCGTCCTAGTTGTTTCATCATAGTGTCGTTCATGTTTTTTATTCATATGTTGTTCATGTTGATGAATATATCGAGTTGCATATGTGTATACATAATTGTATTGTGTATGTTGTGTTGATCCGATGGGATCGTGTGATCTATGCTGAGGGCGCTGGATTGGATGTCCACTATGTGTTGGTCCGACGGGATCATCATGGGGATCTATGCTGAGGGCGCTGGATCGTTGGACAGGTTTTCCACCACGCGTTGCTCCGACGGGATCATCATGGGGATCTATGCTGATGGCGCTGGATCGTTGGATTACCCAGTGTTGTGTTGATGGAATCATGTGGATTCACATCATTGATTTTATCATGTGTTGTTGTGCATATGTATATTGTTGGTTATTCACCTCGTGTTGATCTAGTAGGATCATCTTGGGATCTATGCTGAGGGCGCTAGATCATGGGATTTCCATTGAGTATACAATGTTGTTATTATTTTGAGCATATTGACGTTGTCATATGAGTATGTATTTGTAGGTCTTGTGTTATGACCATGCCCGTATGTTGCATGGATCTGATCTCGGATTAGACTGACATGATTGTCGTGGTATTGTGCATCTCGAGGTATGTTCCGTATTTCCCATGGTATTTGTCTTTGATGGACAATTGGTTTTCGTGTCGAGATGTGATGATGTTACCCGACGGATTTGGGTTGGACAGAGTTAGTAGATTTTGTAACAGTGAGTTATGATGATGTTTTGAGAACCTTGGGTACTGTGCGAGATGTGAATTTTGGTAAAGTTATGACGATAAGATTACATTGGTCGTATTCTTATTTTGTATTCTCATTGGTATGTAATTATTAATGTGATGTGGCGGTTATCATTGTTGGATATTATGGCTGACCCCGTCGTGGGCTTTCTTTTTAGGTTCTTGAGATATCGAGCTTGTAGCGGTCGTGGAGAGATGAGCTTCCCGGAGGATACTGGCTAGGGCATGTAATTGTGTATTGAGTTTCCTGATCAGTTGTTGTATTCCGCTGCTAGAGTATTTTTAATTGTTTGTCTTTTCTGCTGCGTGAGTATTTTTAAATGGCCGTTGGTATCTGGTAACTTAGGTTACTTTGGAAACCGTTTTCTAAACTATTTTGTCGGTACGTGTAAGCGATAGCTTAACGTATGTTTTTAAACTGTTGAGTTCTGGCATTTCAGGCCCTGTCCTTTCAAACGAGATTTTACGACGGTTTTGATAAACAGATTTTATATAGTCTTCAAATGTTTTAAAGATAGTACCGCCGTTGGCCTCTTGGGCATTTGTAAATATTTGCGAAAATTTCTTTTAGCCTTGTGGGTTCCATTCCCGTTCGGATCTGGGGGTGTTACAACACCAACATGTTTCCATCGCACTTCCTATACACACAACTCTCACTCGGACATTGGACGAATCCATATGACTGGACAACCTCGTCAAAACGAGTGTTCCAAGATCTAGATGCTTGCTTAAGCCCATAAATGGATCTCTTAAGTTTGCACACCAAGTGCTTTTCTCCTTCAGCAATGAATCCCTCTGGTTGGCGCATATAGATTTCCTTGTCTAGACTCCCATTCAAGAATGTAGTCTTGACATCCATTTTCAAAATCTCCAGATCCAAATACGCAGCTATAGCTAAAAGAATCCGGATTGACTTAAGCATGGCTACTGGCGAAAAGGTTTCATTAGAGTCGATACCCTCTTTCTGAGTGTAA
The DNA here is from genome assembly GCA_033398695.1 of Orobanche coerulescens. Classification (NCBI taxonomy): domain Eukaryota; kingdom Viridiplantae; phylum Streptophyta; class Magnoliopsida; order Lamiales; family Orobanchaceae; genus Orobanche; species Orobanche coerulescens. The sequence goes on along the minus strand of CM065812.1, from coordinate 149,566,328 downwards.
CCTTCCGCAACAAGCCTCGCTTTGAAGGTTTCAACCTTCCCGTCACCTCTTTTCTTTTGCTTGTAGACCCATTTACTCCCAATGACATGTACACCATCGGTAGATCTACTAGCTCCCATATTTTATTGGAATCCATAGATCCCATTTCTGATTCCATTGCTACTTGCCAGGAGTCAGCATATTTATCTTGGATTGCCTCTTTGTAGGTCCAGGGATCTGATTCATCTTCGCCTGGGATTGAGTCTGAAGACTTTTCCATTCCTATGAATCATTCCGGTTGACGAACAACCCTCCCACTACGACGAGGCAAAACCTGAGTTGGTGTAAAAGTCTCTGAATCGATACATGGTGCAGTGTTAGTTGGCGCTTGTACGATTGGTATAGATGGAGTCTCGCCCCTCAGCTATTCCAGAATTATCTCGCTCATGAGTTTGTGACTAATCATATAATCCTCTTCCAGGAATTGGGCATTAGTGCTAACAATGACCTTTTGATCCTGGGGACTATAGAACAAGCCACCCTTCGTTCCCTTAGGTGTAACACCCCCAGAGTCATCCAGGAATATTACAGCGCCGTGGGCCCCGAGATGGAACCCACAAGGCTGAAGGAAATTTTCGCAAAAACATTTACAAACGTCCAAGAGGCTAACGACGGTATTATCTATTTAAAACATTTGAACACTTTATAAAACTCGTTAATCAAAACCATCGTAAAATCTCATTTGAAACCACAAGGCCCGAAATGCCAAAACTCAACAGCTCAACAATATCTCGGTTAACCACAAGTCTGATCAAACCAACTTAATCGATCACCAATTCATAACCAAAACAGAATATACTACCCTGTCTGCCTACTTAGCGCACGTTAATCACTTAACGTAGCGTGCGCTAAGTTGCTCTCGTTAGCGTGCGCTAGACAATAAGCTTAGCGTGCGCTAATGCTGTATAGTTTGCATGCTTTTCAAGTACCGATCAACATATGACGATTATCAAGAACACTAAGTGATCCAAAACCATGTTTATAGTCATCAAAACAATGAAATCCGATATCCTTTAATATATAAACAATCATCCAACTTATAATCCAAGTTCTATATCCATATATCATCTTCCTTAATATCAATACATGAAACATCAAGAACGTAACAACACTTCCTTAATCTTCCATTACAGAGAGTAATCATCGACAATAACATCAACATCCGAAACTGAGGAGAAGGATTCACCAACTTATCTCAAGAAAACGAATTACACAATTCAAATCATGCGAATCACATTAATATCATCATACTCCGGTAATCCATCTCATAATCATGCTTATCAACTTGTTTATGTAATAATCATCAACTCAAGAACATCAACATTCAATCCAAAATGAAATCCAAAGATGAAGAGTGATTACCTTTATGAAGGAATGGATTGATTTCCAGGGGTTGAATCCATTTCCAAGAATCACCAATGATTTCAAGAACAAACCTTTAATCCATGATTTCCATCTTTAATCTTGTTAAAGAGGATCATCCCTCAGTGTTTAGGAACTCCAAATGTCCTCCCAAGGTTCTCTCTATCGGGTGAAAGGAAAGAAATCGCCGAAATGCTTCATAACACCTTTCTTTCTCTTTTTATAAAGTATATTACTAGCGTGCGCTAACCGACTTTGTTAGCGTCCGCTATCGCAGTCCAGAGGCTACTGTCTGGCTTCGTACATGCGATTACGTACGTAATGCCCATGCATTAGCGTACGTAATTTACACTCTCTAGCGTACGCAAGTCCTTGCGTTTAGCGTGCGCTAATATCAGTTGACTCGTTTGTCTGTATGCTCCGAAGACTGGTCCACACGCCGAAAGTGCTGACGAGGATAAGATTCCTTTTTGTCCAATATACCATTAGCGTACGCTAACCTTTAGGGTTTAGCGTGTGCTAGTACTACATTACAAACATCCGTTGACTTATCAGAACGTGCGCCGAAAGTGGCCTGGTCCACACGCAGATTCCTTCCGATCTGACTGCATTAGCGTGCGCTACATTCTGCCTCCAGCGTGCGCTAATCATGAACGATAGCGTGCACTATACTTGACCATTAGCGCGCGCTAGTCAAGCTATACTTAGCCATTTCCAACTCTTCTCGTCTGTCTCGACATACTGGATACGTACACATGACACACTATATCCTCATATACAATTGTCGACCAAGTACGACAATTATACCGATACTGACATCTCAGTCCTTCTTTTATTTTATCTATGCTGTACAGATTCCACGCTGTACAATATAACTCAGATAAAATAATATTAAACAACGGTAGTAGAAATTCCGGATATTACATACTACACCACTTAAAATAAGTTTCGTCCTCGAAACTTGCAATCCGTCATAGAAAAACAAACAAATCGTTCGACCAAAATATTCCGAAACCATCACGACAACGATCAATCGTCATTATTACCGAATAACCAAAACAGTACATTTACAAATGCGCAAAGTCGACGATCTCCTGAGATACTATCAATCACAATTCTTTGAGTCTCAACAAAATATATCCTCTTCGGATGAAATATTCTATCCGTGTGAAATCCTGTCTGCCTGATTACACAATCAAGTCCCAATCTGCTAAAAACCAATAATGCACGATACATCTGTGAAACAACTGTCCAAAACAATGACAACAGATCCCGTAACATCGAATGTTCATACGATCGTTAAAAATGATCAATCAACAAATTAACCGAGAATATCATTGACATGATAAACTCTAATATTACTAACGAACGATCAACGATAATCGGGAATACCCTCACACGGTAAGCTCCAACATGATCAACATAGAACCGCAGAAACCGATATACGAAATTCTCAAAACGACACACCAATCACATACAGTGGATTTCAATAAACATACCCGACTGGTGAACATACTCCTCGGCATACGAACAATCAATCACAAACCGACGAACATATCCAATCATACATGGAGTGGGAACGACCACTCAATATCCAAAACAACCAGCATGGATCCCCAAATCTACACCTACAAAGAAATCATTCAAAATCACTATGGTAGAGTCGCGATACTACCATACCAATGGAATCACATAGCACATATGTCCCGATTTCACCAAATCCAAAGTTCCAAAATTACATCCTGTGCATGAATCTACAACATGCCAGCATATTCTCTTATCCGATAAATCAACCGATCATCCCTGGATAACCAAACTACCATACTGAAGTTCGAGTCTCTATTCGTCGTTCCATACTGATGTCTTATCCAATTTGGGAGTCTCACTCAGAACTTCACCATGATATGCATTATGCACTAAATGCGTATATATATCGATCATATTTTCAAAACCAGTTTGAAATCATATAGTCTCGTCAAGAAGACAATTTTCCGAAAGTTCTTTCAAAAATTTCGAAGCTCAAAACCCAAATTTTGGTAAGACCACAAAATCAATTTTCGAAAAATTAAATTGGCTCGATGGTGCCAAGTATTCGATAACAGTTTCCTTCGAATCCACACGATTTCGAAGTTTTAAAATGAAAAGTATGCAAATGCTCGACTACATCCATACTCCTGTATACCAATCCGGTTCGTCACCAATATCCACTGATATTCCATCGGAAAACCACACGATCGAGTTCCAAAATCTCAGTATATAAACTCCGACCAAAAACTCCTTTTCCACACATGACTCGCATCGTCAACCATTAATCCATCCTAGATCACCTCAAATATGCTATGGCAAAACATGGAAACCAATCAACAAATCAAACACAGCGAAAGACTTCCCGAGAAGTTTCATTTGAACAAGTAAACCAAAACCGCGAAAGGGAGAAACGAAATAAATAAACGATTGATAAAGTGTTTTACAAATCTCGGGAGTTTTAAGAAAACAGAAAAAGCGTTTTGAAATATTAGGGTCTCAGCCTAAATTCCGTTCCACATTACAAGAAGTTTATAAAGTAGAAAACTCTTTTCGGACCTCAAGTCCCGAGTTACAAAACCATTTTAAAATCGATTGGGTCTCGGCCCAAAAATCATTTTCCGGTAAAACATCCGTAAAACATTCATTTTGAAAAATATCATTTTCAAATGATCAAAAACAGTTTCATATATCTCGACATGAATTAACATGACTACATGTTCTCCTGAACAATCCACCATATTTCTCCCAAATGCACAACTCCGTTCCAAAACTTAATCGACATATTGATTTCCAAAATCATAACTTCTCAAGATCATCAATCCTGTCCCAACTCTGTCACCTCATACTTGTAATGCATAATATCTTTCTGCTGAATATCAAAGCATATCAACTTAGAACGGCAATAAATCTCAATGCAATTCAAAAATCCAAATACTTACAGATCGTGAAGCCGACGATTTCCCCGTGATACTGGCACATGTCTCGACTCTATAAAATACTCGACACAGATATTTTCAAGACACACGTTTTGCAAACACAGTTCAACTCGAGAACGTAACACAGCTCTATCTGAAGAAACACGTTAACACTATTTGAAAAAGTTTACAACAACCCCAGTACTACACTGGTAAATCACATAACGCACAAGCCCGAGTGAACAACAAAAACTCACGGCTCTAATATTTGTCAATCGAGAACTCGAATGACACGACAAAAGCACGACCCAACTCGACCCGACTGCCTAGGTTTTCACAACCTAAGCTCCGATACCATATTCTGTAACACCCCCAGAGTCATCCAGGAATATTACAGCGTCATGGGCCCCGAGATGGAACCCACAAGGCTGAACGAAATTTTCGCAAACATTTACAAACGTTGAAGAGGCTAACGACGGTATTATCTATTTAAAACATTTGAAGACTTTATAAAACTCGTTAATCAAAACCGTCGTAAAATCTCATTTGAAACCACAAGGCCCGAAATGCCAAAACTCAACAGCTCAAAAATATCTCGGTTAACCACAAGTCTGATTAAACCAACTTAAACGATCACGAATTCATAACCAAAACAGAATATACTACCCTGTCTGCCTACTTAGCGCACGTTAATCACTTAACGTAGCGTGCGCTAAGTTGCTCTCGTTAGCGTGCGCTAGACAATAAGCTTAGCGTGTGCTAATGCTGTACAGTTTGCATGCTTTTCAGGTACCGATCAACATATGACGATTATCAAGAACACTAAGTGATCCAAAACCATGTTTATAGTCATCAAAACAATGAAATCCAATTTCCTTTAACATATAAACAATCATCCAACTTATAATCCAAGTTCTATATCCATATATCATCTTCCTTAATATCAATACATGAAACATCAAGAATGTAACAACACTTCCTTAATCTTCCATTACAGAGAGTAATCATCGACAATAACATCAACATCCGAAACTAAGGAGAAGGATTCACCAACTTATCTCAAGAAAACGAATTACACAATTCAAATCATGCGAATCACATTAATATCATCATACTCCGGTAATCCATCTCATAATCATGCTTATCAACTTGTTTATGTAATAATCATCAACTCAAGAACATCAACATTCAATCCAAAATGAAATCCAAAGTTGAAGAGTGATTACCTTTATGAAGGAATGGATTGATTTCCAAGGTTGAATCCATTTCCAAGAATCACCGATGATTTCAAGAACAAAGCTTTAATCCATGATTTCTAGGGGTGAGCATGGGTCAGTTTGGGTCGGTTTTAGGCTAAAACCGAACCCAAACCGACTTACTTCGGTTTCTAAAAAATTAAACCGAAACCGAAACCAACCCAATGGGTTCGGTTTCTCGGTTTTTCGGTTTTTTACGGGTCGGTTTCGGGTTTAAACCCAACCAACCCGATTTTTGTCTATTCTTCAAAAAAACTTAAAATGTGCATTGGATAGGAATCGAAACTGGGACCAACACGCGAACTACCAGCGTTATAACCACCATACCAGGACACTATTTTTGTCTATTCTACATAATGCATATATACATATAAAATCTACGAAATACATATATATTATATGATGTCGGTTCGGTTCGGTTTTAATGGTTCAGTTTCTAGTGTATAAACCGAAACCGAAACCGACTTTTCGGTTTTTAAAAATTCTAAACCCAAACCGATGTTTTTGATTTGGTTTCGGTTTTTCGGTTTCGGTTTCGTCGGTTTTTTTTGGTTTCTCGGTTTCTCGGTTCGGTCTTGATCACCCCTGATTTCCATCTTTAATCTTGTTAAAGAGGATCATCCCTCAGTGTTTAGGAACTCCAAATGTCCTCCCAAGGTTCTCTCTATCGGGTGAAAGGAAAGAAATGGACGAAATGCTTCATAACACCCTTCTGTCTCTTTTTATAAAGTATATTACTAGCGTGCGCTAAACCTTATGTTTAGCGTGCGCTACAGCCTTAGCGTGCGCTAACCGACTTTGTTAGCGTGTGCTATCGCAAATGTGGCTACCGTCAAGCCAGACATGCGCTTACGTACGTAATGCCCATGCATTAGCGTACGTAATTTACACTCTCTAGCGTACGCAAGTCCTTGCGTTTAGCGTGCGCTAATATCAGTTGACTCGTTTGTCTGTATGCTCCGAAGACTGGTCCACACGCCGAAAGTGATGACGAGGATAAGATTCCTTTTGTCCAATATACCATTAGCGTACGCTAACCTTTAGGGTTTAGCGTGCGCTAGTACTACATTACAAACATCCGTTGACTTATCAGAACGTGCGCCGAAAGTGGCCTGGTCCACACGCAGATTCCTTCCGATCTGACTGCATTAGCGTGCGCTACATTCTGCCTCCAGCGTGCGCTAATCATGAACGATAGCGTGCGCTATACTTGACTATTAGCGCGCGCTAGTCAAGCTATACTTAGCCATTTCCAACTCTTCTCGTCTGTCTCGATGTACTGGATACGTACACATGATGCACTATATCCTCAAATACAATTGTCGACCAAGTACGACAATTAGACCGATACTGACATCTCAGTCCTTCTTTTATTTTATCTATACTGTACAGATTCCACGCTGCACAATATAACTCGGATAAAATAATATTAAACAACGGTAGTAGAAATTCCGGATATTACATTAGGATATCCTACAAACACTCGCACTTCTGTACGAGATGACAACTTATCATCTTCCTTATTCAGCACATGTGCTGGAGTACCCCAAATTCGAACATGTCCTAGACTGGGCTTTCGCCCACTCCACAGCTCTGTAGGTGTTTTTCGAACTGATTTCGAAGGCACCAGGTTTAGAATGTACGCCGCTGTTTCTAAGGCGTATCCCCAAAACGAAATAGGTAAATCTGAATAACTCATCATTGACCTAACCATTTCTAAAAGAGTTTTATTCCTTCTTTCAGCAACACTATTTTGTTGTGGAGTTCCCGGTGCAGTGAGTTGGGACAAAATCCCCTCATTCGCCAAGAAATCCAAACACTCTCCACTAAGGTATTCGCCACCATAATCAGATCGTAGTGACTTGATACTCTTCCCATGACACTTCTCCGTTTCAGCCTTGAAGTCTCTGAACTTGTCAAAGGCTTCAGACTTACGTCGCATCAAATAGATGTATCCATATCTCGAATAATCATCTATAAACGTAACCACCCCTATCCTGGATATTCATTGGACCACATACATCTATATGAACCAATTCTAACACATTCTGAGCACGGTTTCTCTTGGTTTTAAAAACCCTTTTGGTCATCTTACCTTCCAGATAGGATTCACAAATTGGAAATGACTCAACTTGGAGATCATCCAATGGGCCATCATCTACCAATTTTTGAATTCTCCTAAGGTTTACATTCCCTAACCGTAAATGCCACAGATATGTTTGGTTTATGCTTGAAGGTTCTTTTCAGTTTTTAGGTTTAGACAAAAAGTTAAGTGATTTGTGCATGGGAATTTGTGCAGTATTAACGACATACAGTCCATCATTAAAAATACCTTTGCAAATATATTCACCGTTTCTATTCTTAATAATAGCATCATCATCAAAGAAACTGATTATCCATCGCATTTTAATTTAGAAACCGAAATTAAATTCATTCTAAAATCTGGTACTAATAACACATTATTGAGGACTAATAATTTATCATTAATCTTCAACTGCACGACTCCCACTGCAACAACCATAAGCCTGGAATAATTGCCCCAGTTGATGGTAATCTCGCCTGAACTAAGCTTCTTGGTTACCTGAAAACCATGCGAGTCAAATAAAACATGATCAGTGGAGCCTGAATCAACTATCCACAAAGTGGAAGAACAAACTGCCAAACATGTTTTGACTACTAGTGCACGAGACATACCTTTCTTAAGAGCAGGGCAGTCAGCTTTAAAATGTCCTTTCTGACCGCAATTGTAGCATTTCCCCTTTGTCTTTTTGTTCGCCTCGGGGTGAGGAGCCTTGCTTTTCACCTTGAGAGTTGCCACTTGCTTCTGGCCAACCTGCTTTTTCTTCTTTCCCCATTTGGGTTTGGAAGAAGTAGCACCGGTTGCTGCAAGAATCTGATGATAACCTTGTTTGAAGAGACCTTCAGCAGATTGAAGCTCTGTCAGAAGTTCCTCCAAAGTATATGTCCTACGGTTCATATTGTAGTTAAGGCGGAAATGCTCAAAGCTTCTTAGTAAGCTTGATAGGACGCCGAATGCGCGCTCCCTGAAAACCCGGTCTAAAACACATATAAGCCGGAGTACCGACCTCTTAGTAATGAAAGGTCCTTTAGAAGGTTTCCGACCTGAAAGGTCTCCCGACCTCGAAGGCCCCGCTGACCTGTGACATCTGTTAGAAGGGCGCCGACCTCGGAGGCCCGCTGACCTGTGACATCTGTTAGAAGGGCGCCGACCTCGGAGGCCCGCCGACCTGTGACATCTATTAGAAGGTTTTCGACCTCAAAGTTCTCCTGACCTACGGATTCGAATAGGAATGACCCGACTTAAGTGATCTTTTCATAATAGGAGCCGATCTAAGGCCTCCGAGCTTATATAGGTCGAAGTCTCTGGAAAGAAGATCCTGACTCATCTGACAGAATCCCTGAGATCCAGGGATTGAGAGCCCATACCTTGCAATCCCGGAAATCCAGGGATGGGAAATCGCAGCCTGAATCCCTGGATATCCGGGATTTTCTGTAAAAACCAGGGAAGATCTTAGAGAACAAGGCATCTCCCTGCTATAAAAGGGAGAGTGGGGGTTTTCATTAGGGATCCACATTCTGAGAATATAGCATACTATAGAGAGAGAGAGAGAAAGACAATACTTCATACATTTTGGGTTTTCTTAGCTAAACTCCTAAGATTAACCCGGTTCTTGGTGACCGATCAACTCGGTTACATCAAGTGGCGCCGTCTGTGGGAAATTGTGACATCGAGTCACTTTGAGCTGAGACGTGAGGTTAGTAATGGCGAAAGAAATGAACCAGAAGAAAATAGGGGAGTTGATACCCCGAAATTTAGAAGAAGAATTAGCAGCTGCGGGTGGAGAATCTACTCTGGAAAAAACACCCGTAACCCCCGTAGAAGAAGTCGCACCAAGCACAATCACACTGACGAAGGAAGCCTTAGCCGACATAATCGCCAGTGCGATCCAGAAGAGTCGGGAGGTTGAAAAACAAAGAGTACCACGAAAAATAATACCCATCCTTTCGGATGGGCCAGCGGAAATTGACCAGCAGGAAGAGCATGGGGAGAGTTATCCAAGAATATGGGAGCGATCTAGACAGGAAAAAATGCAGGATTCCTTGATATCCGGTATACAAGACAAGCTGGAGGAGTTGCGACAGAGGGTTGCGGGGAAGGACATGGAGAGTCATCCAGGCCATCCCTTCTCAGAAGGCATACTGCAGGCCGAGCTCCCATATGGGTTTAGGGCTGTCACCTTCACCTACGATGGACTCTCAGATCCTACCACACATTTATACCGATTCGAGAACATGGCGGTACTACATCGATATTCGGATGCCGTGAGTTGCAGAGCATTCCTGTCTACGCTGACAGAGTCAGCTCAGGATTGGTTCCACCAGATACCCCCTGGGTCAATCACCAGCTTCAAAACTTTCAGCTCCGCGTTCTTGACTCACTTTTCCAGCGCCAGGGCGCACCAAAAGACCTTCATATCCTTGTTCAGTATCAAGCAGTACTCCGGAGAAGCGCTGAGAGCTTATGTGACACGATTTACAAAGGCATGTCTGGAGGTACCATCGTCATCAGAAGAAGTAAAAACCAGTGCCTTGACACAGGGACTAAAGCCTGGGTTGCTACGCACCTCATTAGCTAAAAAACCAGCCAGAACATATGATGAGGTCCTAGCCCGATGTTCGAAATACATTAATGTTGAGGAAACCGAGAAGGACATGGATGAATTGCAAGAAAAGCCCGAAGATGGGGAAAGGGGGTCTAGCAGATTGATACGGCGCGAGGAGTACACCTTTCAAGGAAATTTGCCTCGGGAAGAAATGCCGCGGGGAAAAATAGACCGAAAGAAGAGCGATACCGTTCTAAGACGACCAAAATTTGACCAATACAGCCCACTAACAATGAGGAGAGCTCAGGTTTTGGAAGCAGTTGAAGGTAAGATGAACAGGGTTATCGAGTGGCCTGCATCTCGTCCTAATAGGCCCACCCAGCTGAAATCAGAGCTTTATTGTCGATTCCACAATGATTACGGGCATAAAACAGATGAATGCAAGCACCTTAAAGATGAGATCGAAAGGCTGGTCCGAGCGGGACATCTAATGGAGTTCACATATCAGCAGAGAAATGGAGGTCGGAGGCAACCACCCATGCCCCAAGGAGGGGCGGGGGTGAAAAGAGAAGCTCCTCGGGGACCCGCTGCTCCCCCGGCTAAGAAAGGAGTAATCCACATGATATCAGGAGGACCAACCGACGGAAGTTCTAATCAGGCTAGGAAAGCCCACGCACGAAGGGCTAGGTGTCATCAGCTCAAGGAAGTCGCCTCTGTAGGCAGCGGGCCTATCGTTCAGTTCAGCCCCATGGATTATAACGGGATACATACGCCCCATAATGACGCGCTGTTCATCACCGCGGAGATCGCCAGTTACGATGTGCAAAGGGTATTTATCGATACGGGAAGCTCGGTAGACATCTTATTCTATGACTGTTTCAAACAGATGAACCTGGAGGTGGAATTGAGAAAGGTAGATACCGCGCTCTATGGGTTCTGCATGACCGAGGTGCAACCGGTTGGAGAAGTGGTGCTTCCGGTAGCACTAGGTTGGATGCCCCATCGGAAGATCAAGACGCTCAGATTTTTAGTGGTGGACACCAAATCGGCCTATAACGCCATTCTAGGACGACCAGGGCTCAACAAGTTCGAAGCAGTGGCCTCTACCGCACACATGAAAGTAAAATTCCCCGTAGGAGGTGAGGTAGGGGAAGTAGCCGGGGATCAGTTTGTAGCCCGATCTTGTTATCAGACAACGGTAAAGCAGGGAGTGCAGCGCGGAAAGAGGACATCCGAGCTAGGGGGTCCGGATCCAGAGTCTAAGAGGAATAAACAATCAAAGGCGCCCGAGGAAGCTGAGGAAGAAGGCGTCAAGCCCAATGAGGAGTTGCTAGAAATAGAATTGGTTCCAGGAAAGCCGGAAACAAAAACTCGCATGGGAAGTCAGTTGGACGATGGAATAAAGGAAAGCCTTATCAGCCTGCTAAGGAGATTTGTAGACATTTTCGCGTTCGCAGCTGAGGATCTGGTTGGAATCAGCCCAACAGTTGCCGAACACAGGTTGAACATCGACCCAACCATAAGACCAGTGAAGCAGAAGAGGAGGCATTTTGGGCCGGAGATGGATGGGGTCACTGGGGAAGAAGTCGACAAGCTCCTCCGAGCTGGACACATAATGGAGATCCAGTTTCCGGAGTGGCTATCCAACGCTGTGATGGTGGGGAAAGGCCAAGGGAAGTGGAGGATGTGCATGGACTTCCGGGACCTAAATAAAGCATGTCCAAAGGATCACTACCCATTACCCCGCATAGATCAGCTAGTGGATTCAACCTCGGGGTGCGAGTTACTCAGTATGATGGATGCTTCTCAGGGATATCATCAGATTCCTCTCGCACTTTTAGGGACGTAAAGAGGGTTAGTTTTGTGGTATCAAAAGGAACTTTTTGTTATGTACGCATGCCTTTTGGGTTAAAAAATGCAGGAGCTACATATCAAAGGATGGTGGACAGAATATTTAGATCCCAAATCGGCAGAAACATGGAAGTATACGTGGATGACATGCTAGTAAAAAGTGTGAAGGCAGGAGAGCATATCAGAGACCTAGAAGAGACGTTCGAAAACCTGCGCACGTACGGAATGAAGCTCAACCCATCAAAATGTTCTTTTGGAGTCAAATCAGGAAACCTGGGATATGTAGTCACATAACAAGGAATCGAGGTCAACCCTGAGAAGGTCAAGGCAGTGCTGCAAATGAATCCTCCAAAAAATATCAAGGATATCCAGATACTAACAGGAAGAATAGCAGGGTTGAGCCGTTTCATATCGCGCTCGGCCGAGAAGGGATTCCCATTTTTTAAACTCTTAAGAAAAGGGAACAAGTTCGAATGGACCCCAGAAGCGCAAACAGTATTCGGAAAATTAAAAGAGTATTTGGCCGAGCTGCCTCTGCTCACCAAACCAGTACGAGGAGAGGATCTCGTACTCTACTTATCCATGGGAGAAGGAGCGGTTAGCTCGGTCTTGCTAAGAGAAGAAATGAGTAAGCAAAAGCCCATTTATTATACAAGCCGAATTTTGCAAGGAGCAGAACGGAATTACTCCGAACTAGAAAAAGGGGCGCTGCCGTTAGTAGTTACAGCCAGGCGATTGAGGCCCTATTTCCTAGCCCACCGGATAAAACTGCGAACCAACTTGCCCTTAAGAGAAATATTAGGACGACCTAACGCGTCGGGAATGCAGTGAAGCGGTAGAAATGGGGGAGTACGACATGGAGTATGAGCCGAGAACGGCGATTAAAGCTCAGGCCCTAGCAGACTTCATCCAAGAGGGGGCCATGCCATCGCCACCAGAGGGACAGTGGCTATTACATGTGGATGGATCGGCAACAACCAGTGGTTACAGGCGTGGATAGTCCTTACTACCCCGGAGGGTGAACAATTAGAGTATGCCATAAAATTCGATTTCAGGGCATCTAACAACGAGGCCGAATATGAAGCCCTGGTTAAGGGAATGCAGCTGGGGATAGACTTGGGCGCGCGACGACTCATTGCTTACTATGATTCCCAACTGGTCACACAACAGGTAGAAGGAAAATTTGAGATAAATGAAGATCGGATGAAGAAGTATGTTGAGGAAGTGAGAGAGGCTGCCAAAAAACTAGGGGAATGGAAGTTAATCCATATCCCTAGGGCGTAAAATGCAAAAGCTGATTACCTAGCCAAAATGGGAAGCTCCTTAGTGGATTGCCGCTCGCGAACAGTAACGATTTTGGGAGCATCCCGGAGTAGCATCATGAAACAGGTGATGGTGGTGAACGAAGTAGCAGATTGGCGAACTCCTTTGTTGGCATACCTAAGAAGGGCAGAACTACCCAAGGAAAGGCAAGAAAGAATGAAGATTGTGCGAAGAGCAGCAAGGTTCTGTTGCATTAACGATGAGCTATACAAGAGATCCTACCTCGGTCCATACCTACGATGCGTTTCGGAAGAAGAAGGGCGGGGTATATTGGAAGAAATCCGTGAAGGGTGCTGTGGAGATCATACCAAAGGAAGAGCGCTAGTTAGCAAAACGCTAAGGCTGGTT